>JASDDO010000026.1:159097923-160488154 GCA_030015575.1 Agapanthus africanus | reverse complement strand
CGATTGACCATTAGAGGAAATCTCTCACCAGGGTTGCTGAGATTTACTGGTAAGTGTTATCAGTAGTTTCTCGAACTGTTATGGACCTTGTATCGGCATGACTTATCAGGCTATTGGGGTCTGACGTTAAACCACCCCCAGGCTGTGATATATGCGACATATCAGACGAAGAGACCGGACTGTACGGTAGTGTTACTGATTGAATTCGCAGGAGTTATAGCAGGCTTGCTTGTTGATCTTCTGATCGCTCAATACCCGGGTGGCCGTTACGTTTAGCAGACCGCTTGAGGCTTGTGGGTGTTTGATATGATCGTCACCTACTGCCGGCGTATTGATGAGTTTTTAGAGTCCTACAGAGATTTCCTGGTTCATGCGAAACGGAGTAGGAGCACATATGTGATATGTGCGGGATCGAGATTAATACGAGTATGTGATACCGTATTCTATTCTCGCGATATGTGATATCAGTCAGGTATATATGATATAGCCGGGTTATCGGATCAAGTGTTGATTCGATAAGTTATTGCATTTGATATTAGTCGGTTATATGTAATATAGCCGGATTATTAAATCAAGAGCTGATTTAATAATTTAATGTTTAATTATATATTTGATATATTAAATTACATTGACTAATATTAGCCCACTTAAGATATCTTTTCTCACTTTATGATGCATTGATATATATGCTATATATGTTAAATGTATTGTTTTCCTTTTGCACAAAATATATATGTGATATATATTGTTGTGTCATGCTAGGTTACACATGCAACATATATGTATGAGACTCACACTATGCTAGGGTTAAGTTAGGTTTTATTTGTTTTAAGTAATTCAAACACTTGGATAATGATTCATGGTAGAAGCTTGGAGAAGCTTGTGGAAAACATTGACTTAGTCCACTTGTTTGTCTAGCTTAAGATATTTTTCAACCCAACCCTTAACTCATAGATATGGTTAAGTCTCTACAATGGTTAGTGGATGACATACACAAACCATGGTTGCATTTCTAACCTCATGAGTTCATTGATCTCTTCATCACTTCTTCTTCTTCCTCACTTGAAAAAGCTTGCTAGTTTTTTCTAAGTGATGATAACTTGTGAGAAAAATATATCTAAAGTGAGCACACTTCCTACTTCATCATCCTATACTATTAGCCATTTATTTTAGGGTGTTTGCTATACTAATTTACATAATTAGTGAAGAGATAGTATGAGCTAGTGTCTCCTCGACGTAGATCTTCTTCGGCCTCGAAGACTTCGAAGCAAGCTTGTTCGTTTCCTCATGGGAGCCTCTCTAGAGTCTAGAAGTTTATGATCGCAGCGAAGAGACTACCACACGGAGCTATTGAAGTGAAGGACCGGTCTACAAAAGTTGTATTCCTTGTTCACTTAAATGTAAAGAGTTTACATATCATGTTTAACCCTAATCCTCTAGTTAAGATCTTGGTTAGGGTTTGTTTAGCACCCCAAAATTTTAAAGTAGCGTAATTGATGCTTCCCAAAACCTTGCTAAGGTGCTAAGCTAACCCTACAATGTGATCACTTGATATGATGAGATAGATACCGTATATAGTATATGTGATATATTATATAAACGTTGCTTATGTTTTACACCCGTGCTAGCCCTGCCCCGCTCTGTCGTTAGTTACCTAACCTAACGGTGCATGACGGGACATCGAGGCGAATGTGGATGGCATAAGCGTACGTTGTATTTATCTGTGATCCTTAGGTAACTTAAATGATGTGACATTCATTAATAAGATTAATGAAAGAAAAAGAAAACTAAAGATGTTGTAGAAACTTGTTTTAAAAACTGGTAGCTCTAGTTTTTGCTTTGCATAGCGGTATTCCTTGTAGAATATCCAGCACCTTATTTGATAAGGAAAGAGCCGAGATCCCTTCACCGGGAGTGACCTCTTTAGAGAAACTAGCAGATACTACAACCCACTCGGTTTGTCTTTTGATTGCTTCTATAGTTTTTTCTTTGCATAGTAGTATTTGTGAAATATCCTGCACCTTATTCGATAAGGAAAGAGCCGAGATCCCTTCACCGGGAGTGACCTCTTTAGCAAAACTAGTAAAAGCCTCAAAAACACTACTTTTCAAAATCACTCGGTTCCATAACGATATCAAGTTCATTACGCAAAATGTTTTCTTAAAAATATGTCGTAGCCCTCCGTCATTTCAGATAAGTACTAGTTAGTATTCATGCTACATTTGTTGACTATGTTAAGGCGTAGTGTGCGGTAGCTAATTAGTGCTTATCTGCTTATGCATGAGATGCGATTAGATTAGGGTAGTCGTGCGACTTTGTTGACTATGTTAAGGGTCGTGCGGGTGGGTGTTCATATCAGAATTTTGCATTATTATATTCCCCATTCTTAATCATATTACAAATAAATAGGTGCTTTTGATCCATGTCTGCTAAATAGTTGCAGGTTACAGGTTCTCAAAACAATACAGTGAAATTCATGAAAAGACGCTACAAATGTAAGACTGATGAATCTGTATGATACCACCTACCAGTTTAAGGAACAAACAAAGATCAGCAAACAGTTCAATACACAAAGTACAAGGGCAGCACAGGATTAAAGATTTGAACACGAAGCTCACGGCAAAAAGTCCACAACATTCTGCACTGTGGAAATCTGGAAGAAAGTAGAAAAGATTCTGTAACAACCCTAATTTTCCTATACACTTTTCTATACAAATTTTTTTTAAAATTTTTAAAAATCGATAAAGGAGTATTTTAACCTGAGCACAATATATATATAAGTAATTATTTTGTTTTTAAATAACTCCATTTTTAGTGTACATAAAATTGTTTTAAAGTTAAAGTATACTTGGGGTATTTAATTTTGCTGTTACCACTTTAAGTAGTTATTTTCCCACAATAATTACAAGAAGGAGCTTGTAGCTCATTGGTAATACCTTGCACTACTGAACCAAGCCACCAGAGTTCAAATCCCATGTCCTACATTATTTTTGTATTTATTTTGTTTTAATTTTTTTTTGAAGTCAACGGTCAAAAGGCCATAACTCACAAAATATATACTGGACATGAAAAAGTAAATATACCAAATTGTACCCCCGAAATTTCCCCGGCCTCTGGTGGCCCGACTCGGCGCCGCCGGCCGTCGATTCAGCCGACTCGGTCCGGCGCCGCCGGCCGGACTTGGCCGGACGGCCGAGTCACCAACAAAGAAAAGTCTCCTCTTAACTTGGTCCATCCCCTGCACACTTTAATTGCTTGGATCGGTTATCATTTGCCCAATAAATCCCTTTTAATCCTAGGTTTAATGATTTTTAATGATTTTTGTATTTTTTTTATTAAAATCCCTAACTCTAGCCTAACCCTATATAAACCCCCCATACCTTCTACCCTCTCATCACTTTTTCTAAGTCCACTCTCCCAAAATTCCAAGAGAACTTGGTACGTCGGAAAACGAGCGAAAGGCGAAGCGCTGACGAAATCGACGGCGACTTTCCGGTGATCGTGCTAGGAGCTCTCGACGACGTTTCGACGCGCCGGCAAACCCTCTACCTCCCTCTCACTCTCTAGCATTGTCCAAACCCGTAAGTCCTTCTTTTCTACCTTTCTATTCTTTCATAAAAATACGACTTTTCAAACCCGATGGAAATCGAAACAAACCGATTTCCGATTCAGTTTTTTCTATCAAAACTCACTTATCACCAATTCCATAATGCTTAAACATCTTCATGTAGACTACTAATTACATAACAACTAATTTGGATAAATTTTCTCACATGAAATGATAACTTTTGCAATATACCGTATTTTTGCACTTAAATACCACCATGTTTAGTTTATCACTTTTAACCCTTTAACATTGCTATACCTTAAAATAGATCACGAGGTAATGACCTACCTCCACACACACTCATATGCAATCATAACACGCTACCTTGAAAATTTAGAATACGACAAAACAAGATTTTACATTAAAATACCATTTTCTTATTAAAACCTTTTCTAAAAGTTCTAAGTTATATACAATTTTAAAACAATATCTTTTAATAGGAAAAATACGATAAGTTATGGACATCGATCGTTTATCTAAACCTGACTTTGTGGTGTCTAGGCTAGGCAATGAGAAAAGGTAACTTTAAAAGGCCCGTCTCACGATTCATGAGCGGATCCCTTCTTTTTCTCATTTGTACTTACCTGGCCACAATTGGCGGTGAAGAGGCGATTTGAGGCTTCTAATGACTTGTCGTTTAGACCATTTAGAAATAGTCTAGTTGGCTTAGGAAACCCTAGAATCTAAAATACGGAAATTTACACCTTTTACAAATAAATACCTTATCTTTATAAAACCGTTTTCTAAATGATTAGTATTTATTAAATCTTTGCAAAGCGCCACTACAACCCACCTTTAGGGAACTCGTTAGGGATAGTACGGTTTATCGTGCACCCTCGGGCTTAGTAGTGCGAGATTCAGACCTCCGCAAGGAGCATTCGGTCTCGAAAGGCTTAAAATACGACATTTAAGAAAAATGAGATTTTTGGAAAATAAAATATTTATTAAAAATTATTCTTGTATAAACATATGTATATTTATCATTTAAACACCTATTTTATTATAAGATAAAGAATCCATCTTTTCCTAAAAAATTACAAGATTAAAAGTTACATTAAAATACCATGAATTTCAAATAAATCAATATTACAAATTAATACCTTTGTTTATGAAATTAGGATATTTTCACTAGAAATATCACAAAATAAATCACACTCATTATAACTATAAAGACGAATAATAAATACTTGAGGTGTATCTTGAAAACTATACAAAAGTATTTTTACATAAAACCCCCTCAAGTTTTATAAATTACAATAAGGACCCTAACAAATATAGAACTTTGACTTACATTTTTTTTAGTCTGACTTGGGTTTGAGTCTGATTATTTCTGACTTGAATATGATTCAAGTCAATCTATATTCTTTAATATTCCAACTCAATATGAACACGTGAATCCCAGAATCCAGTTATCAATCTATATAACTTGACTGAATCAAACCATGGATATACATCCATTATTCCGTTATTCCATTTACCTGATTATGCAGTTACAATCTGTTTACTGATATCATGGTTTTGGTCAGTCGTCCAACTTATACAATACAATACAACAATACTATCAAAACACTATGGGGTTTAAGGGGTGGATTGGTACGGAAGACGTTAAAAGTGGCACGAGACGGTCAGACTTAAGATACCTAACATGAATTCAATTGTCGTTGTTCCGGGCCTTCTAACGGAACCTTGTACTCTATATTCCGTTTGCCATGATCTCTAGCATATAGAGACCCCTCTCGTATACACCGGCATTCTTCTGTACCAAGCTACAAACAACAGCGTTAACACTACATTACAACAAATAGTATACAACTTTAGAAGATACCTCTTATTCTGTCTTTCTAATTCCTCCTTATCTGTGGGACTTACCGAGCGACCTGTTCGCTGACGACATTCTATTTCTTTCTTCTTTGAATATCGTCAAGTGCTTTGGACCCAGCAGAGATCGAGCCCACCGGTGAAGACTTGGATCAGTTTCACGAAGACCCCGAGCTCTAGACATTGTACCTTGTTCTATTCAGTATTTTCATTCCTGTTATGCCATTGTTTAGGCATCGCTTTTCATTCCAGTTGGATTTACTTTTCATGCATTGTACAAAAGAATGTTATTAATAAAGTTATTGTTATTTCTATATTTCTTGTCTCTTGTGATTTATTTTATATTGCTTAGAAACGCTTAGCGTATGTACTTCTGAGTATATACGTAGCGGACCTCGTCGCGTCCCCTTCGCCGTACACCGGGAAGCGGGGCGTGACAGATTCTGAGGAACCAAGTGAAGAAAACAGAAGTAAATAGCAACATGAGGCAACCCTGAAAAGTTGAGACAGAGAACCTCCAAGATGGCCGCGGATCCGCGGCCAAACATGGCATTCTGCCGCATTTCCGCGGCCGTGCAGTGCACATGTCGGTGCACGTGTCGGTGGGTGTCGGTGTTTTGACCCGGCTTTCTTATGGTAGTTCTGTAATTTCAAATGTGGATCAGATGTAAAACCTAGGGTTTCTCCTATCTATAAATAGGAAAGCCTACAGCCTCTTTTGGGGCATGCCTCTTTTTATCTTTCTAGATTAAATTTTATTCCATTGTAATCGTTGAAGAGGTGTCAATAAAGTAAGTTTTTTTATCTTGCAATTTTCCATTTGAATTTAATTTGTGCAATTTTATTATCTGTCTTTTATTATCAGCAAATTAGGTCATTAAATTAAAACTATAAAAATGAATTTTATCACAACTTCCCTAATGAGTGAGTAATTCCTCACTTGTTAGGGTTAGGATTGGGTAGGTTTGAGAGATGGAAATCTCTCACTCCTTTCTTGCCTATATAATATTTTAATTAGGACTCTATTTGAATCAAACACACACCGCTCACTACGGCACCCTATCCTACGAGATAGCGGTGATTCCTTAGTTAGACCGGTTGTGATTGATTTACATAGAGGTTAGGGCTAAGAGTTAAGAAAGAACGGATAAGGACCAAAATAAAGAAACTACGTTTCTTCCTAGTCGTGCTAATCCCCTTTGTTGACTAATACCCTAATACCTATGTTCTTAATTAGGGTAAAGGAAGCAGTGAGTAAAGTTCTTTTTCCAAACTAACCTAATCCTAACCATAGCAAGGTTTTAAATCAAATTAATTTCAATCTTAGATTTTTAAATCAAAACCTACCAAAAATAGGACTTAACTCGTAAGAACTAAAAGAAAGAACACATTTTCCCTGTGGACCGACCCGTACTCAACCGGCTAGCTATCAAGCGACACCGTTATTGATTGCGGTATATTCTTAATTTTGATTTTAAAACGCGCATACGCAAAAGACTCAACCAATCAAATGGCGCCGCTACCGGGGAAACGGTAGTTATTTTCTATTTGTAATTTCGGGTTAATTGAAATTTTAAAAAATTATAAAAATTGAAAAAACAAAAAAAATAAAAATAAAAATCATCTTGTTATTTTTGAAAGGTTTTTGTGCAAGTGTGCAGGCTTGGAGCAAACACTGATTCAGATCTGGAGCAAGCCCAGTGAACAAATCAAGAAACAGAGGATCTGAACAGACAGAGGAGAACCATAACAGCAAAAAGGAAAATTTTGGAGATCCAAACCAACCAAACTGCCGCGGAAACGCGGCATAAGAAGGAGTTTGACCGCGGTTCCGCGGTCAATTGCTAACGTCAGCACCCCAAAATTTTCTGTAAGTATTTTTGTCCCCTCTCCTACCCCGATCTCCAATAAAAAAATTTCCTGCAGGGTTCATTGCGCAAAATCTCTCCCTCTCCAATAAATTATTTTTGTGCAGGATTCTTTACGCTGCCAAATAAAAAAAAAATTGCAAGTGTTTTTGGTGTATTAACTGCTTTGCATAATTAATACGGACTTTTAAGGGGCTATAACACCAATCAAGATTGTGTGGGGAATTCATTACCCTTCCTAAGACCCAAGAAATCATTAAAAGCATATGCATCACCCTTGAGCTAATTAAAAAAATATCTAGACTCAGCCAATTAAGGATTGTCGCGCTCATTAGGACAGAGGAAGGTTGTGGGCATTCATTCGTTTATCTAAACCTGATTTTGTGGTGCCTAGGCTTGACAAGTGTGAAATGTAACTTTAAAAGGCCCGTCTCATGGTAATTCGTGAGCAGAACCCTCCTTTCTTCATTTGTGCTTACCTGGCCACAACTGGCGGTGAAGAGGCGATTTGAGGGATATCTCACAACTTGTCGCTTTGGACCAGTTAGGAGCAGTCTAGTTGACTTAGGAGACCCTAGCTCTAGGCTTGATTGTTCATGCTTAAATTGTGATTGTGCCGTAGTTCCGTACAAATTTTTGCAAAACTCTTTCTAAAAAAAACACTTTCAAAAATTTCAAAACTCCAAAAACAAACAATTTTTTTTGAAAAAAAAATAAAAATAAAAAAATTCACATTCTTTTCCTTTCTCTCATCACATAATGGGTACCCCACCTCGCAAAACTCTTACTGAACTTTGGTACCATCAACCAGACTTTACTTCCTACGATTCTTGTTTTGGTCGAATTTCGAACGACCCCTCCATACCCAAAATTTCTTTGAAAGATCGAATAGACGCGTCTAGGACAACCAGTTGGACTCCGCAATCCACATTATATCAACCATTTCAACCTTCACCACCTTCTTACGTTGATACTCCTTTTTCGAGTCCTGTTGTAACTCCGAAAACCATGTCAATCGCTGAACATATTGAACAATCTCATAACCGATCTTTCACTCCTTTCACCACTGTGAATTCTTTGGATCAACAATTCCATTCACCTTCTTATCCAAATATTGATCCTATTCCTGTCCAACCATTCAATTCCTACCAGTCCTACCCGACTTTTGCACATTCCCTAGACATTGCTTCTTCACAGCCATTTGGGAGTTTCACGTATTCAAACAACTTTGAATATTTTACTGAAACCACGTCACAACCTGTAACACCCGAGTCCATTTATACCAATTCCAGTTTCCGTATTTACTTATCCATAGTCTTTTCTTAATTTAACGTATTTTGGGTGCGAATAGTATTTTTATATTTTGCATCCCATTCGACCCGACCCGCTTGCTTGAACTTGTTTGATTCTTATTTATAG
Source organism: Agapanthus africanus (assembly GCA_030015575.1). Classification (NCBI taxonomy): domain Eukaryota; kingdom Viridiplantae; phylum Streptophyta; class Magnoliopsida; order Asparagales; family Amaryllidaceae; genus Agapanthus; species Agapanthus africanus. Next base: position 160,479,442 of record JASDDO010000026.1, on the reverse strand, counting down.
ATTACTTTGACTTGTTGCATAGACACGTGCATCTCATGTTTAGTACATACTGGTATTTTATCTAGTATCGCATCTTTTATCATATAACAATTTAAGTCACTTAAAATACATTGCATGGCCTGCTTTATACCCCTAACCCTGTGGTAGCGTCCTTGCATCATGTTCTCGTCCCGTTCAGTGAAACGGACGTGTTTGGATGGCTACGCGCACGTACGTGCGTCCGTTCTTGGGGGTATGCATTTCTGTTATATAATCCTTCGTTTTAATTTTTGGAGCTTTCTAAAAATTTTCATATTTCAAATTCAAAATTTTGGACCCGACCCGGGCGCATTTCTGATATATTTTGTAGTCCGCCTAAATTCAAATTAATTATTTTATTTTATTTATTTTAGATTTTCTGTTAAAAGTTAGGAACTGGGTGAATCTGTTAGTTAGAAATCTTTTATAAAATTTTTATCAAATTTTTTTCATGAGCCAATCAGGGCTCTTTAGTTGCACCGGGCCCCACCACCGAACCCCTCTTCTTTCTCTTTCTTTTCCCATAGCCAACAAGAAACTTTCTTCTTCTCTCTCTCTTTTATTTCTTCCTCCACCAATCAGAATCTTTTTTTATTTCGCTGGGCCCCACAGATCCCTCTCTCTTCTTTCCCTTCCTCTCCCTCTCTCCTCCGCCGCAGCTCTCTCTCTCTCTCTCTTCCTCTTTCTCTCTCCTCTCGGGCTCTCTCTCTCACCTCTCGCGATTACTGTGCGCTCCTCGAGTCGCGTCACCGCCTCCCCGCTACACTCACCTTCCTTCTTTGCATTTATATTTCTTCTTCTTCCTTTTTTTAACCCACAGTTTCTCTCCTCCTTCAACCCATAATCCTCATCGCCTCCATCGACCCTAACCCTATTTCCTCGTCTCCTCTACCCTCGTCGACACCGTCTGCATCCCCTCGTCACCTCTTTCTCCTTCGTCCTCCCTCGAACGAACCCACTGCACCCAAGAGACCCCTCACCGCCGGCTACCCTCACCTCGCCGTCGACACCCTCGTCGACCTCGTCTTCATCACCTCTCATTCCTCTCCTCCTTCTCCTCACCTCTATAACCCTGATACCACCATCACCCACACCTGCAGCCGACGAACCCATCACCCGAGAACCCACAGAAAAACCCTACCCACGCATGAGCCCGAGCCTCGTCGACGACCTCCCCTCACCATATCCTCACACTCACCTTCTTCATCTCCCTCAACTCTCTCCAATCCCCGGTGACCCGAGAACACCCTACAACCCCAACACCACAACCCAAGAAACCCCTGCATACTGCTACCTCGCCGGAAACCCACACGCCGGCGACCCTCGTCGTCGTCGCCCTTGCCGACTCCCCTGAAGTCCCTGAACCCCTAGCCACAGTGAGACCTTCTTCTTCTTCTTCTATTCTTCACATTCCTTGTGCAATTCTCTTGTATGTTCACTGTTGCTTTTGTTGCCGGAATCCAACCGTGCCGGTGACGATCACGACGACCCAGCTAGCATCTGACCCCTGTGTTTCCCTAGCGCATTGTTTGGACTCATTCCGTATACCGTACGCGCGTCGCGACTTCTCCCGCCGACGCGTGATGTTCCGTATACCGCTTCGTGATCCGATCAAGGCAAGTTAATCTTGCTACATGCTATACTATTACCTTCTATGTATATTTAAATTATAATACCCCATAATGATTATTTATAAAACCCGCATTGTCACTTTTCATGTTTTATCATTTTCGGATGTCCGATTACATCCGTATCATGTATTTCACATCTAGTGCATGCAAGTGAAACTTGCTACATGCTATTTATAGTATTTCATATTTATTTGCATACATATTAAGCATGAAGTTTTGAATTTGGTGCCCTATATCACATTTTACCGTCCGATGTCCGTTTATATCATTTTTGAGTTAATTATGAAAACACACCCGGTTGCATGTTAGATCACAATATTTTATGCACATGCCTATATTTATATCATAGTTCTTGGTCGCATAGCCATGGTACGCTTTAAATAGTGTATAACTGTTCAACACCCGTTTGCATCCATCTAACCTGTTTTATATATAATTGCATCCCTAGGTCATTTAATACATGTTAACGTGATTTTAATATTCCATATTCATTTAAGCGTAAGATACTTAATGTTGGAACCATAACCCTGACTCTAATCGATAACCGTACATCCATATAGTTTAATCTGTATCTATTTGCATATCATATTACATGTTCCAGTTTGTTGCTCTATTAGTACACATGCTTGTTTTGTATACCCATGCTTATGCTAGTTGATTATAAGCACCCACATGATATCTTATACACCTGACATGACTTGTTACACCCATTACTTGACACGACATGGTACCATGCAACTCTTGACATGGCATGACACCTTTATACATTACCTGGCTTGACCTGATGTACCATGGTCTTACCTGTTACCTGATCTTGTGTCTAATGCCAACAAACCTGACCTGTTGTCCTTACGGTCCGTTCCTGTTGTCTATCCAGACAAACCTGTACCTGCCTGATCCGGTGTTGGCATTAGCTCCAGATTATTTAAATACTTGACTTGAATACACAACCTGGGGGTATGGAGAAATCAATGATGAAACTGTAAGACTACGGTAGCGCCCCGGCCGTCTTTCCGAGGCCAAAATGCGGAAACGAAAATTTTTCTTAACTTGAAAACCGGCGCTATCGTATGCTTAAAACCCGGATCGAACCATTAACCTATAACTAGCTATCAAGAGAAGGGATAGAGGGCTATACCGATCGATCCGTGTCCTTCGGTCTTCGGCCACCATCCCAAGCTCCTCGTGGCATCTCCGGTCTTCATCTCCTCGTCGGAAAGGGCACCATATCGAGAAGTCTTTTTACGGGCTCCCGCTTCATCTGAAGCAACTTAGGCGCGAAGTGTGATAGCTGATGTGCCCAAGGTGAAGCAGAGATTGTTGTGATCACTTTGTCTCTTGGATCCATGGCTTTGGATGGAGGTTAAAGTGTTGCCATTGATGAAAGCAATGAGCTAGAGGAAGAAGAAGAAGAACAAGAGCTTTTCTTTTTCTTTTCTTTTCTTTTGTTGGAATGAGAGTGAGAGAGAGTGAGATCAAGAAAAATACAAGACTGTTCTCACACTTATGGCAGCCCCTCTCTCTCTCCTTCTCATTTCATGACACACATCAATCCATTAATGTGACATTTTTGCTAAAAAAGAGACCATGACTCATAGTATATGTCTATGTCACATTAATGCATCTAATGATGATTTCTAGCTCACTAATTCCATTAACCAAACATTAATCTAAATGTTTAGTCCAACAAAAAGATTCGGCAACATCTAAACTCGTGACGGATCATAAGGATACCCCTCACCTGTATATACATACCTGCACCCCCATTCCGACTGAATGCGAATGCGATGAGACTAAAATAATCCAACAAATCTAATACTAGGATCTGGATTAAACCAAAGCCCACTAGTATGATCCGTCCGATCATGATCCGTGCAATACCGCACGTATATGATCGAACCCTGCCATATATTATACGGCCTCTACAACGTTTCGCCCGAAACTTGAGAAACTGTCTATGGGGGACTCTAAAGACACGTCAATACTTTGGCTGTGGATTTAACCACTAGCACGTCAGAGGTATTAGCCGTACGTAACGAGCTACCAGGTATTGACCAAAAGGGAGGTCGATGAGCGAACTCATCCTGACACCCTACTGAGCCTGTCAGTGACAATATTCGTACAGTCCGGTCCGTTCGTCTATGAGTATCGCATGGCGGGCCTAGAGGGTTGGTAAAAGTCAGACCCCCAAAAGCGGTACAAGTCGTGTCGGAGTGTAGCCCAGAACACCCTGAGATACTACTGGAATACCTACCAGTAAATCTCCTGCCTCAGCCGAGGGCTTTGTGTAATGGCTCTCCTAGACACAGCGCAACCTCACCCTCAATACCGGAAGAGACGAACCCCTGCAGATCCGCTCACTGCCTCCATGTGGCTCGGGACTGTACCCAACTAAAACCTGTTTGCACGACTCTTTTGAGCCGTGGTAGGGTAGTAATCAAAATACAGTGGGAACTCACACGAGACAAATGACGATCTCAGGTCGATGAACTAACCTGTACACATGTCACCAGGGAACTGCTATCTGACGTCTGGTATAAGACCAACTAGTATGTTCCCGCGAGTCCTGTCCGGTGTACTCATAACCCAATGAGCACCTGTATACATCTTAGGTGAACCAACTGACACCAGTGGATTGTGAGACCGGCCACCGCCCCTCGTCGGGGTCTCGACTGTATACACTAGTCTACTCTGGAGTATCGATGCCCTGTCTCGAAAACTCCCACGACTAAGGACCTTTTAAGGATGTGCTTATAGACCCCAGCTCCCACGTATATGATCGCCATCATACTGCTGGCCGTCAAGCAAGAATCCTAAGGGCTCTATCAACGTGCAATAGTGACCTGTAAGGTCACCTTAAGCAGTACTCGATGATAAAGATAAACCAGATAGCATACTATCATCTTGAGTAAGACTGTTCTAACGGTATAGGTCCTCTCTCAATCATTGCAATCACGTGCCTATGATCCAATAATTGACTCTGGGGGCACTATCTCCAACAGAAACCTGACTTGTAACTCGACAGTTCGCTACCTTTACTGATCAGTTTAGAGGCTGGGCTAGCCTTGGGATGATGCTGTTGACATCATCCATCGTTATCCATTACCTTTTTAGAGGCTAGGCCGGCCTTGGGATGATGCCATGGACATCATTCATCATTACCCCTTTTCCTTTTAGTGCCTAGCGGCATGTTTCGGTTTCAGCCCGAGAATCTTCACCGTGATCCCGGGCACGCACGGGATACTATTGAGTTATATCGATGATTCATCAAATTGATTTCAAAGACTTGAGAGTATTTAACCCAATAGACCAGTTTAGATTACTCACTGCACACTACCTGTCACTGCCCTGATTTATATTGCTGTTACACTTGCTTTACCTTTTATGATCATTCTTGCATGTCTTGCTACCCTGGTTATATATTATTGCTTGATATTATGACGCGCTGACGTCTGGGTTTTGCATGGCCCAGATTCTTTACCTTTGTTGCAGACTGATCAGGAGTATTGCCGCTGTTAGACCGAGCGCGGTAGGGATCCTGTTGGTATCCAGTCTTACTTTCCAGGTGTTTATTTGATCTTTTGCTTCCGCGTACTATATTATTTTTTGACTTTTTACTCTGGCTTATGGACATGTACTAGATAGTTAGTTTACTTTCCTGTTCTTGATATCTCTACAGCCGTAATGTGACTGTGGAAAGATTTTTCCTATCCACAGGTAGCATGGTTGGTTATGTCACGTGCCCATCTTAGCGTACTCTGGGAAGCAGGGCGTGACATGGTTCTTTTGGTATCAGAGCCAAAGGATTTAGGTTAATCGGGTTTGATTCTTTTGTAGTTGGGTATTGGACCCAATACACGAATCAGAAAATCCGTAATTAGGAGCATGTCCTGCCACCTTGTTATCGTGATTCTCGAATCATATCTTTCTCTTGATCCTTGTCTTGACGATATGCAAATGACTTTGCATCTCGGCTTGAAACCTTTTGGTTTCCTATTGTTTCTCCATGTTCTTTGATTCTGATACTAGGATTTGGGCGACTTGAGTGGAGTTATGTAATTATACCCATGAACTGCAGCATGGTTACAATGCGGTACTCTATTTAAGTAACTTGGAGTCCTGGTCTTGTTTCATTTCCTTGTTTCATGATCGTTATACTACCTTGCTTCTCTCGGTTTCATTGCTTACCAGTTATTGTTTCATCGCCAGCTTGAATTATGTTTACCGTGTTTAATCCTCTTCAGTATCTTGACTTCAGATGAAGTCATCTCGGTATCTTACTTGTTCTTGTTTTTCCCCGCATTAGGATTATTCAATCCTGGTGCATCCCTTGGTTGTTGTCGTCTTGGGAATGGATTTTCGCGGCACTTTCCACGCTTATATTGATGGTAAGGAAAGGAAAGTGATTCTCCAGATTCCCGGACATCCGGAGTTTGTTTTGCTGGAGGAAGCAGTTCTGTCGGGCCAGTCGAGTTTAGGGCTAGGCCGACAAATAATGTTCTTCCGTCGATGGAAGTTGATAAGGAGGAAGACCCAGCTGTAGTTTGAGAGTTCATGGACGTGTTCGAGAACATCTCGGGTTTACCGCCAAAACGAGATGTGGAGTTCGCGATTGATCTTGTTCCTGGTGCAGCGCCAATTTCAAAGGCGTACTATCCAATGGCACCAGTGGAGTTGGAAGAAGTCAAGAAGCAAGTTATTGAATTACTTGAGAAGGGTTGGATTCACAGCAGTAACTCGCCTTGGGGAGCTCCAGTTCTTCTAGTAAAGAAGATGATGTCACAAGGAGGATGTGCATCGATTATCAAGAATTAAACCGGGTGACTATTAAGAACAAGTACTCGATCCCTCGCATTGGCGAATTATTTGAGCAGCTTAGTGGCGCGAGGGTATTCTCGAAGCTGGAATTGCGATCCGGATATCATCAGGTCCGAGTTAAATCAGAAGATATCTGTAAGACTACGTTCCGAACTCGGTATGGACATTACGAGTATTTAGTGATGCCCTTCGGAGTAACGAATGCACCGGCGATATTTATGGACGTGATGAACCGAATATTTTCACCATTCTTGGACTAGTCCATAGTGGTGTTCATTGATGGTATTCTGGTCTACTCAGGGAGCAAAGAAGAGCATGCAGAACACTTGAAGATCGCACTGCAGACATTGAGGCAAAAAAGATTTTATGCAAAGATGTGCAAGTGCGAGTTTTGGCTTGAAGAAGTGAAGTTTTTGGAGCATGTCGTATCCGGAGATGGAATCACCGTTGATCCCGAGAAGATTGCAACAGTTCAAGATTGGTCGATTCCGAAGAACGTAGCAGAGATCAGAAGCTTTCTTGGACTTGCCGGGTAGTACAGAAGGTTCGTAGAGAATTTTGCTCGTTTGGCAGAGCCTCTGACCAAGCTTACGCGCAAGGAAGTACCATTTGTGTGGACAAATATGTGTGCGTCATCTTTTGAGGCGTTGAAGCAGAGGTTGATAACCGCACCTGTTTTAACCGTACCAGACGGTTTCGAAGAATTGGTGATTCACAGCGACGCATCTGGGAAAGGTTTGGAATGTGTTTTAATGCAGCATGGGAAGATTATAGCTTACGCATCGAGACAGTTGAAGACCCATGAGAAGAATTACCCAACTCATGACTTGGAGTTAGCAGCTGTGATTTTCGCTTTGAAGATTTGGAGACACTACTTATTGGGCAAAAGGGTCAAAGTATTTACTGATCACAAAAGCCTGGAGTATGTGTTCACACAGAAGGAGCTTAATATGAGGAAGCGTAGATGGTTGGAGCTGATGGCTGACTACGATCTTGATCTTGAGTACCATCCGGGGAAAGTTAATGTTGTGCCGGATGCGCTTAGTCGGTTGCCAGCAATTCAGATGTTGACTGCACAAAGGGAACTTATTGAAGACTTTTGGAGATTCGAGTTGGAGATCGTGCTACCGCATTCTTCGGGATAAATGATGCAGTTGCAAGTACAGTTGTCGTTGATCGAGAATATTGAAGCAGCGCAATTGCAGGACCCTAGATTGCAAAAGTTTCGAGAACAGGTTGAAGCTGAACTTCGAACAGACTTACTAATCCATGAAGATGGTTCGTTGCGATATGATAGCCGTTTGTGTATGCCAAAAGGAGATATTCATGAAGAACTTATGAAGGAGGCGCACAGTTCAGCATATTCCGTACATCCAGGAGGAACGAAGATGTACCGAGTTCTACGACAGCATTTCTGGTGGGAAGGCATGAAACGGGAGATTGCCCGCTTTGTAGCAAAGTGCTTGGTGTGTCAGCAAGTTAAGGCTGAACATCAAAGGGTTGCTAGTTTATTGCAACCACTTCCGATTCCTCAATGGAAGTGGGGACATATAACCATGGATTTCGTGACGGCTTTACCGCGGAGTCCAAAGGGCAACAATGCAGTTTGGGTGATTGTTGATCGATTGACCAAGGCAGCTCATTTCATACCATTTCGAGTTGGTCAATCAACGGAAGCTTTGGCAGAACGGTACATGCAGGAGATTGTAAGATTGCATGGAGTACCGGTGAGCATCGTGTCCGACCGTGACACCCGTTTCTTATCACACTTTTGGAGGAGCTTACAGGAAAGTTTGGGGACTCGTTTAAAGTTTAACACAACTTAACATCCTCAAACAGATGGCCAGTCGGGGAGAACGATCCAAACTCTTGAAGACACGTTGAGAACTTGCATGTTAGACTTCAAGGGTTCATGGGAGGATCGTCTACATTTAGTGGAGTTTTCTTACAACAACAGTTTCCAGGCGACTATTCAGATAGCTCCATTCGAAGCTTTATATGGTCACAAGTGTCATTCACCTATCTGTTGGGACGATGTTATAGAACGAAGATTGTTGGGACCGGATTTGATCGTGCAGACAGTGGAGAAAGTTAACACTATCCGAAATCATATGAAAGCAGCACAAGACTGACAGAAGAGTTGGGCAGATACATCGAGAAGACCTCTAGAGTTCGCTGTTGGTAATCCGGTATTCTCGAAGATATCACCGACTAGAGGGATGATTCGTTTCGGAAGTCGAGGAAAGCTTAGTCCTCGATTCGTTGGACCTTTTGAGATTTTTGAGCGTGTTGGAGAAGTGGCATATCGTTTGGCGTTACTACAATCCTTGGCGAATGTTCATGACGTGTTTCATGTACCTCAACTCCGTAAGAATGTTCGAGATGAAGCACACGTGCTGGATCATTCAGAGCTGACTATACGAGAAGATTTAGCCTTTGAGGAACGACTGATGTCGATTGTGGATCGAAAGGAAAAGGTTCTTAAGAACAAGGTTATCCCTCTTGTACTTGTTTCTTGGGGAAATCACTCACATGGAGAGTCAACTTGGAAACGAGATGATGAAGTCCGACAGAAGTTCCCCCATCTATTCTTGTAGTTTCTTGATTGTTTATCCTTTCTTGTTCTTGGAAATTCGAGAACGAAATTCTTTTTGTAGTTGGGTATAATGTAACACCCGAGTCCATTTATACCAATTCCAGTTTCCGTATTTATCTATCCATGATCTTTTCTTAATTTAACGTATTTTGGGTGCGAATGGTATTTTTATATTTTGCATCCCATTCGACCCGACCCGCTTGCTTGAACTTGTTTGATTCTTATTTATAGATTACTTTGACTTGTTGCATGGACACGTGCATCTCATGTTTAGTACATACTGGTATTTTATCTAGTATCGCATCTTTTATCATATAACAATTTAAGTCACTTAAAATACATTGCATGGCCTGCTTGATACCCCTAACCCTGTGGTAACGTCCTTGCATCATGTTCTCGTCCCGTTCAGTGAAACGGACGTGTTTGGATGGCTACGCGCACGTACGTGCGTCCGTTCTTGGGGGTATGCATTTCTGTTATATAATCCTTCATTTTAATTTTTGGAGCTTTCTAAAAATTTTCATATTTCAAATTCAAAATTTTGGACCCGACCCGGACGTATTTCTGATATATTTTGTAGTCCGCCTAAATTCAAATTAATTATTTTATTTTATTTATTTTAGATTTTCTGTTAAAAGTTGGGAACTGAGTGAATCTGTTAGTTAGAAATCTTTTATAAAATTTTTATCAAATTTTTTCCACGAGCCAATCAGGGCTCTTTAGTTGCACCGGGCCCCACCACCGAACCCCTCTTCTATCTCTTTCTTTTCCCACAGCCAATAAGAAACTTTCTTCTTCTCTCTCTCCTTTATTTCTTCCTCCACCAATCAGAATCTTTTTTTATTTCGCTGGGCCCCACAGATCCCTCTCTCTTCTTTCCCTTCCTCTTTCTCTCTCCTCCGCCGCAGCTCTCTCTCTCTCTCTTCCTCTTTCTCTCTCCTCTCGCGCTCTCTCTCTCACCTCTCGCGATTACTGTGCGCTCCTCGAGTCGCGTCACCGCCTCCCCGCTATACTCACCTCCCTTCTTTGCATTTATATTTCTTCTTCTTCCTTTTTTTAACCCGCGGTTTCTCTCCTCCTTCAACCCATAATCCTCATCGCCTCCATCGACCCTAACCCTATTTTCCCGTCTCCTCTACCCTCGTCGACACCGTCTGCATCCCCTCGTTACCTCTTTCTCCTTCGTCCTCCCTCGAACGAACCCATTGCACCCAAGAGACCTCTTACCGCCGGCTACCCTCACCTCGCCGTCGACACCCTCGTCGACCCCGTCTTCATCACCTCTCATTCCTCTCCTCCTTCTCCTCACCTCTCTAACCCTGATCCCACCATCACCCACACCTGCAGCCGATGAACCCATCACCCGAGAACCCACAGAAAAACCCTACCCACGCCTGAGCCCCAGCCTCGTCGACGACCTCCCCTCACCATATCCTCACACTCACCTTCTTCATCTCCCTCAACTCTCTCCAATCCCCGGCGACCCGAGAACACCCTACAAGCCCAACACCACAACCCAAGAAACCCCTGCACACTGCTACCTCGCCGAAAACCCACACGCCGGCGACCCTCGTCGTCGTCGCCCTTGCCGACTCCCCTGAAGTCCCTGAACCCCTAGCCACAGTGAGACCTTCTTCTTCTTCTATTCTTCACATTCCTTGTGCAATTCTCTTGTATGTTCACTGTTGCTTTTGTTGCCGGAATCCAACCGTGCCGGCGACGATCACGACGACCCAGCTAGCATCTCCGACCCCTGTGTTTCCCTAGCGCATTGTTTGGACTCATTCCGTGTACCGTACGAGCATCGCGACTTCTCCCGCCGACGCGTGATGTTCCGTATACCGCTTCGTGATCCGATCAAGGCAAGTTGATCTTGCTACATGTTATACTATTACCTTCTATGTATATTTAAATTATAATACCCCATAATGATTATTTATAAAACCCGCATTGTCACTTTTCATGTTTTATCATTTTCGGATGTCCGATAACATCCGTATCATGTATTTCACATCTAGTGCATGCAAGTGAAACTTGCTACATGCTATTTATAGTATTTCATATTTATTTGCATACATATTAAGCATGAAGTTTTGAATTTGGTGCCCTATATCACATTTTACCGTCCGATGTCCGTTTATATCATTTTTGAGTTAATTATGAAAACACACCCGGTTGCATGTTAGATCACAATATTTTATGCACATGCCTATATTTATATCATAGTTCTTGGTCGCATAGCCATGGTACGCTTTAAATAGTGTATAACTGTTCAACACCCGTTTGCATCCATCTAACCTGTTTTTATATATAATTGCATCCCTAGGTCATTTAATACATGTTAACGTGATTTTAATATTCCATATTCATTTAAGCGTAAGATACTTAATGTTGGAACCATAACCCTGACTCTAATCGATAACCGTACATCCATATAATTTAATTTGTATCTATTTGCATATCATATTACATGTTCCAGTTTGTTGCTCTATTAGTACACATGCTTGTTTTGTATACCTATGTTTATGCTAGTTGATTATGAGCACCCACATGATATCTTGTACACCTGACATGACTTGTTACACCCATTACTTGACACGACATGGTACCGTGCAACTCTTGACATGGCATGACACATTTATACATTACCTGGCCTGACCTGATATACCATGGTCTTACATGTTACCTGATCTTGTGTCTAATGCCAACAAACCTGACCTGTTGTCCTTACGGACCGTTCCTGTTGTCTATCCAGACAAACCTGTACCTGCCTGATCCGGTGTTCGCATTAGCTCCAGATTATTTAAATACTTGACTTGAATACACAATCTGGGGGTATGGGAAAATCAATGATGAAACCTGACTTGTAACTCGACAGTTCGCTACCTTTACTGATCAGTTTAGAGGCTGGGCCAGCCTTGGGATGATGCTGCTGACATCATCCATCGTTATCCATTACCTTTTTAGAGGCTAGGCCAGCCTTGGGATGATGCCATGGACATCATTCATCATTACCCCTTTTCCTTTTAGTGCCTAGCGGCATGTTTCGGTTTCAGCCCGAGAATCTTCACCGTGATCCCGGGCACGCACGGGATACTATTGAGTTACATCGATGATTCATCAAATTGATTTCAAAGACTTGAAAGTATTTAACCCAATAGACCAGTTTAGATTACTCACTGCACACTACCTGTCACTGCCCTGATTTATATTGCTGTTACACTTGCTTTACCTTTTATGATCATTCTTGCATGTCTTGCTACCCTGGTTATATATTATTGCTTGATGTTATGACGCGCTGACGTCTGGGTTTTGCATGACCCAGATTCTCTACCTTTGTTGCAGACTGATCAGGAGTATTGCCGCTGTTAGACCGAGCGGTAGGGATCCTGTTGGTATCCAGTCTTACTTTCCAGGTGTTTATTTGATCTTTTGCTTCCGCATACTATATTATTTCTTGACTCTTTTACTCTGGCTTATGAACATGTACTAGATAGTTAGTTTACTTTCCTGTTCTTGATATCTCTACAGCCGTAATGTGACTGTGGAAAGATTTTTCCTATCCACAAGTAGCATGGTTGGCTATGTCGCGTACCCATCTTAGCGTACTCTGGGAAGCGGGGCGTGACACAACCCATGTCTAGTCTGGAACAGTCATTGAAAGACTTTATGGTAGTGTCAAGCCAACAGATGATGGATTTGAATGTGTCCATGGCCGTCCTCATACAACCTAGTGACCCGATAGCTGGTTTCCAACGAGCTTCAAATTTTCCAATGTATGATGAGGCGGTTGGACGATTGAGAATTTGAGTGGTGAGAGTGAGTTGTACACCCTTCCAAATCAAACCTACTCATCCCCTATTGAATCCCACAACTCCAGTTTTGAATGTCTATCAAGTGTTCCAAATGATTCACCAGTTGAAGATAGAACGATTAATAAGTTGTGCGACTTTGTAGTGTTTGATTTACCTGATTGTGAAGGGTTCCTTTCGAGTGAAACAATCACCAATCCTTTCGACATTTACACCTCCACTCTAGAACCTGAATTGATTAATATCCATGCTTTTGATGAGGTGTCTAAGAAAATTGATTTTCACTTGATTGAGGATATCGACGCTGGGAATACTTTGGATGATGAACCCGCAGATTTGACTGAATTTTTTTCTCCAATTCATCATCCCGAGTCATTAAATGTTTTTCCTGAACTTCATATGCGTCTTGATGAGAATTGCATGGAGAGTATTGAGAAAATTATTGAGAATGAAGCAGTTTTACTTGAGGAGCCGGATTTTCCAATTCATTCTATCCCTTTCAATGACTGCGCACACCCTCCTGAATCTTTACCCGATACCCTTCCTCAATCACTTCCCTCCATCCTCGCTCCGACCTTGCAAGAAACTGTTACATTTTCATTTTCAATGTCTGGTTTACCAAGTTCGACGCACCCATGTTTTCTCGCGAATCTTGAGGGATTTGACCCCATTTCAAGACGGGTTGAAAGATTAGCACAATCGCTTTTTACACATCGGTCATCACAATTTGTGCTAATTTATTCACTCAAATTACACCCTCAAGTTCGTACTACACTTCTTTCTCTCTTCCGCCATTCTTCCCCTAATATACCGAGACCGTATTTCACCTTCCTTCCCATACGGTCTCTCGTATTCTCCAATTTTTTCCTCTCCGCATTCTTTCACCAACCAACACACTACAGAGATAGAATATTTGAATGGTTGGTGCTCACTTTTGGCCTGTGTAAGGCCTTGTATAGATTGATACTGTTCTTTTTTCCCCCCAAATCCTGAACTTCACCGCATAAACAGTGGAAACACTGTTTCAAATAAGTTTGGGAGTATGTACCACTTGTAATTATATAAAAACAACATAAAAATAAAAAATAAAAAAATAAAAAAAATTCCAATTTTTCGGGGTGTTTTTGTAAAATTTCAGTTTCAATAAAAAATATATAAAATAAAAAATATTTACAAACAAATTCCTCTTTTTTAGAGGTCCTTTTTGTAAATAACCAAACACCGATAGCGAGGGCATGAGCAATGAGGACACCGCTTTTGATAAGTTTGGGGGTGGAGGTGGTTTGTAAATAGTTATAATTGCATTGCATATTTTAATTTTTTGTTCATATTTGTTTCTTCTTTTTTTGCATATTTAATTCCGCATTGCATCTTTATAAAAAGATATAAAAAATAAAAAATAAAAAAAATAAAAAAAATGAAAATCAAATAAAAAAATGAATTTTTTTTAAAAATTATAAAAATTGAAAAATTCAATTTTGACTATATTTGACTTAAGTTCAACATGACGGTTGAATAGTAGGGAAAAACTAGATCCTAAAATTAGTAAATTAAAAACCCTAAAAATAACCTTTCTTAAAGTTTAACGGTAGAAAATATATGTCCTTCTAGTTTATTTAGAAATAGGCAAATTTTGAGTTCAGTTCTTGGACTAAGTCAAAATAAGGGAAGAGTATTGAATTTTTATTTGAAGTATAAGTCTGAAAAATAATTCTGAACCTTAAGTCTAAATTCTAAATATATATACCCTACAATTAACACATACGCGCACCTTGAAACTTGGGATAGTAGATGATACCTTTAAATGCTCGTCTAAAATCCTTAGTATGAGAAAATTTTAAATAAAAGTATAAGTGTGAATAAATAGATATATAAAAAAAAATGAACACTGGTTTTGTAATTACTTAAGGCTGCATAAAATAAAAAAATATATAGCGAGAGTGCTTTATCACCTAGTGCCTTAGACCAACTGGTTTGGGAGTCACTGCTAAAGCCTTAGGTATTACAAGACGAGGAATTACGCCTAAATGCACGAACACATATTGTAATCGGTCATTAGTACCTCAAGAAGTATTAACGGTCGCATGAAAAATATATGAGCAATTTCATCTAAAAATTCACCAACTTAAAGTAGTTTGGACGATGGATAAGGGTATGATAGCTTGAATTGAATTTCCAAGTGTAGGGGTGATACATACACACATGCAGGGGTATATGATTGGGGTTTGGATAAGAGATAGGAATGAAAGATAGGGCTTATACCTTCAGTAGAGATGATAAAAATTCTTAAGTTGAGATAGAACCTTAGAAGGAAAATTCAAAAGATGCTGAAAGCTTAATAAATTTACAGAACATATACGATCTTAAGTTAAATGATAAGTGAGTATGAAAAATACGGGTTGATGATTTCTAAGTTGGAGGTAATAGAATTTCTTGCTAGAATACCGAATTGAAGGATGAAAGTCAATAGGCCAAATTGATTGGATTTTGTGGGTAGTATCCGCTGAAAACCCTCAGAAGACAACACTCCTCCTACTAGGGACACCTAGAGGTTTAACGGCTTGTTGCACGAGCTCAGTGCAATCGCGATTCCCTGCGAAAGTGAGGTTAGGTTTTTTCGAGAATAAAAATAGCTTTGCTCGGGACGAGCAAAAGATAAGTTTGGGGGTATTTGTTCATATCAGAATTTTGCATTATTATATTTCCCATTCTTAATCATATTACAAATAAATAGGTGCTTTTGATCCATGTCTGCTAAATAGTTGCAGGTTACAGGTTCTTAGAACAA
Source organism: Agapanthus africanus (assembly GCA_030015575.1). Taxonomy (NCBI): domain Eukaryota; kingdom Viridiplantae; phylum Streptophyta; class Magnoliopsida; order Asparagales; family Amaryllidaceae; genus Agapanthus; species Agapanthus africanus. Next base: position 160,463,779 of record JASDDO010000026.1, on the reverse strand, counting down.
TACAGTGAAATTCATGAAAAGACGCTACAAATGTGAGACTATGACCAACAAATAGATGAATCTGTATGATGCCGTCTACCAGTTTAAAGAACAAACAAAAATCAGCAAACAGTTCAATACACAAAGTACAAGGGCAGCACAGGATTAAAGACTTCAACACGAAGCTCACGGCAAAAAATCCACAACATTCTGCACTGTGGAAATCTGGAAGAAAGTAGAAAAGATTCTGAGGAACCAAGTGAAGAAAACAGAAGTAAATAGCAACATGAAGCAACCCTGAAAAGTTGAGACAGAGAACCCCCAAGATGGCCGCGGATCCGCGGCCAAACATGGCATTCTGCCGCGGTTCCGCAGCCGTGCAGTGTACATGTCGGTGCACGTGTCGGTGGGTGTCGGTGCTTTAACCCGGCTTTTTTAGGGTAGTTCTGTAATTTCAAATGTGGATCAGATGTAAAACCTAGCGTTTCTCCTATCTATAAATAGGAAAGCCTACAGCCTCTTTTGGGGCATGCCTCTTTTTATCTTTCTAGATTAAATTTTATTCCATTGTAATCGTTGAAGAGGTGTCAATAAAGTAAGTTTTTTTTATCTTGCAATTTTCCATTTGAATTTAATTTCTGCAATTTTATTATCTGTCTTTTATTATCAGCAAATTAGGTCATTAAATTAGAACTATAAAAATGAATTTTATCACAACTTCCCTAATGAGTGAGTAATTTCTCACTTGTTAGGGTTAGGATTGGGTAGGTTTGAGAGATGGAAATCTCTCACTCGTTTCTTGCCCATATAATATTTTAATTATGACTCTATTTGAATCAAACACATACCGCTCACTACGGCACCCTATCCTACGAGATAGCGGTGATTCCCTAGTTAGACCGATTGTGATTGATTTACATAGAGATTATGGCTAAGAGTTAAGAAAGGACGGACAAGGACCAAAAGGAAGAAACTACGTTTCTTCCTAGTTGTGCTAATCCCCTTTGTTGACTATTACCCTAACACCTATGTTCTTGATTAGGGAAAAGGAAGCAGCGAGTAGAGTTCTTTTTCCAAACTAATCTAATCCTAACCCTAGCAAGGTTTTAAATCAAATTAATTTCAATCTTAGATTTTTAAATCAAAACCTACCAAAAATAGGACTTAACTCGTAAGAACTTAAAGAAAGAATACGTTTTCCCTGTGGACCGACCCGTACTCAACCGGCTAGCTACCAAGCGACACCGTTATTGATTGCGGTATATTCTTAATTTTGATTTTAAAACGCGCATACGCAAAAGACAACCAATCAGTGGGTTTAATTCAATCAGGAAATGACGGGTTGAACTTGACTAGCATCCTATAGTTTGTTGGCCTTTGTCAAGGACATAGGAGATTAGGGGCAAAATATTATCGAGAATTTCAAGTGTTGAAATTTGCAATGAGATTGCATACCTTCTATGAGATAGTTGTATTCCGATACCCACTGCGAGTAATAGTTACTCCTGGGAGAGTTTTGCACTTTACAATTATCCGATCAAATAGGTGTCTAGAAAGGTGTCAACGGGGTTTCGCCCCTGGGAAAACGAGGTTTATTTTAATTAGATCCGTGCAAAAGCACGGGGAACCTCCCTCAAAGTACCGGCACTAGCCTGGCTAAAAAATTGGCGAACTTGTAGGGTGTAATTAATCCCGGCTAGTCTTTCCTTTTAGAGATTGAAGGAAGATTTGATAAAAACAGTGGGAGCCATCTTGATTAAATAAAATAATAACCAATCTAATCTTGCAAGAGCATACGCTGAGTGTTTTCTTCTCTCTCTCTCCAGGTAGCGACCATGTCACGCCTTAATCAAGATAATAATACGGATGTATTGACCGAACCCGCTTGTTATACTGAGCTGGGGAACGTTGGTCCCGCTCCAACTTATAATTGTTATAAGACCGAGCAGGAAATAGAGGATTACCAGGATTCCCGTGCCGCCCAAACGAAAAAAGTGCATGATGATGCATCTTCTTCGGATGTGTTAATTACCGAGAATTGTTTCTCAGTATCCTCTACGTCCTGGGTATGAGATACCAAATCAGGATCCCACATATGTAATCTGTTACATGGGCTTCAGATAGGTAGAGAACTGAGAATGGGTAATAAAGTTTCAAGAGTTAGAAACGGTGCAATTGTTGCAGCAAAGATGTTGGCAGTTATCACCATGTATTACCAAATACATTGATTCTAAACGAATGTTATTAAATACCGAACCTGATATGCAACATTATATCAGTCTCTTTATTTAGTAAAGAAGGATATAATTTTGTATTGTTGGATAATGTTTTGAACATTTCCTATATCAAGAGTTGATCTGTTTAGGCACATTATCTAATGGCATATACGTTCTAAATTAAACTACAGTTCTTAACGTACAGAACACACACAAGAGGAAGAGTTCAGAAATGAACGAATCCTTCTTGAGGTGTTGTAGACTATGTCATATCAATGCGACCCGACTAGCTAAGTTACATTAAGATGCATATTTAAATCAATTTGAATTTACATCTTGTGAAACTTGCCAGTCATGTCACAAAGATAAAATGACCATAGCTCAGTTTATTGGAAACAGAGAAAGAGTTAGTGAACTCTTGGGATTGATACATGATGATGTATGTAGGTCGCCTGTCTACACATGCCAGGACTGGTTCTTTTTACTTCATTACATTCACTGATGATTGTTCAGTTGATAAAACTGCACATTTATTATTACATTTTTCCTACCATTTTCATATTAAAAAGGACTTTATTATAATATATCATACATATGAGGGTTTATGTGTAAAAATACTATTTTCCATGTGATGATATATTATAATTATAATTTGGTAGGAAAATGTATGCAAATAAATTCATTGACCTAATCCTAGCAGAACAAAGTCTACTAAATATTATTTGAATTGTTGTGCAGAATATTTCCAAGTTGTGCAGAATTTTTCAAAGACTAGAATCAAGCAAATCAAGTTGTTGAAGAAGACTTGCCTAATTAAGAATCAAAACTTGGAAATCAAGTCTGGCAGCGACTACGAGAAGATTTCAAAGATACAAAGGTTCCAGAGGAGACCAAATGTCACAAAGATAGATGCCCTAAAGTTTGATGAATGGAGGAGATTAAACGGCCGCGGATCCGTGGCCTTACCCCCCCTTAGGCCGCGGATCCGCGGCATGATAGAGGATTTAGGGTGTGCAAAAATTGTGGGTGAATCTATACAGTTAGTTACCTAATTTAGAAGCTAACTTTCTGGCTTTTGGACTATAAAAAGGGACCGAGAGCCTCTTAGAAAATTCATCAAGCCGACGCGATCACGAAGCCCCAGACGCTCACGCATGCAGGCTGATCATCAACGGTTCATCTACCTCCTTGGAAGAGATCGAGAAGCAACTAGTTTTGTAATCATTTTCTAAGGAATAAAGTGTAGATTGTTCAAGTTGATTAATAAATGTAGTTATTTTATTTAATTCTTTTGTATTTTACATTATGTTTTCCCTCTTTGTCTTTTCATCTTCTTCTCCCAACATGCGCGAGTAATTCTCCGCTTGTTAGGGTTCGTAGGATTAGGGTAGGCTAATGGATGATGAATATCCCTGAACCCTTTTTAAGTCCTATAAAGTTTATGAACTTTATCAAAAGAATCATTAACATCCTAATCGGGCACGCTAGCAATTCTTTGCTAGTTCCGACCGCGATTAGAGATTAGATTAATGATTGTTTTGGTAAAGGCTAGATTTGAACGGAGTTCCGTGTCGAGATAAGGGTTAAGAGTGGGATTCCTTTTCCCTCCAGAAACCCTAATCTACACGCATCACCGTCGTTCTAGTTTTAAATCTATTAATGGATAAAAAGGGTAACTTTTAATTAATCGTCCATGACTACTAAATCCTAACGAACCCTACAAGCCTTCTTATTATATTATCTAAATCTCTAAAATAATCTAGATCTATATTTTTGCATTCTTGCTTAACGTAGATCTAGAAACCTTTCACAAAATTCTTATTTCCTCCTCTCTTTCAACACATCTAAAGTAAGAGTAAAAGATTCAACGTTTCCCTGAGGACGACCCGTACTCACCTCAGTCTAGCTACGCGCGACACCGTTCTGATTGCGGTTAACTACTACACACACTTTTTCGTGTCAATCAATGATCTCTCAAGATTCGCATATGTGTTCCTGTTGAAACACAAGTCTGAGGCTTTTAAGAAATTCAATGAATATAAGTGCGAAGTAGAGAACCAAAACGGGTATAAGTATTATGTCCTTTGATGTGATCGGGGAGGAGAATACTTGAGCATGGAGTTCCTGGACTATTCTAAAGGAGAATAAGATTCTCTCTCGGCATTACTCCTCTGTATTCACCACAACACATCGGTGTATCGGGGCGGAGCATTCATACCTTATTAGATATGGTGCACTCTATGATGAGTACTACTGAGTTGCCTATTTCCTTTTTGGGAATTATGCACTTGAGAAGTTGCATACCTATTGAATAAGGTTCTAGCCAAATCAGGTGCCTACCACTCCATATGCGATATGGTATGGGAAGAGCCCATGTCTTAAGTAAGTTAAGATTTGGGGTTGTCCGGCCTATTTCTAAAAGCAAAATCCGGACAAGCTCGAGGCAAGGTCAGTTCTGTGGAAGTTTGTTGGATATCCCAAGCATTTGTAAGGGAATATCTTCTACCACACCGAGGAACAAAAGGTGTTTTATTTCTCAGCATTACCACCTTTTTAAAAAAGAAATTTATTTTGGAAACAAATTTGTGGTCATGAAGTAGAACTGGAAGGAGTTCCAGCTATACAAACTACAGCTGATGATTTGGTAGAACCAGAGGATTCAATAGCTCCCGACAAAGCTCAGCCTCTCCGCCGATATGGTAGGGTTCCTCATCCGCCTGAGAGATACTTCGGTTTTCTCAATGACAGTAGGAGCAAGAATTGCATCATGAGATGATGACCCAACTAGTTTTGAACAGGCCATCAAGAGTGGGGACTCTGTAAGAATGGCTGGATGCTAAGTGATCTGAGATGGAATCCATATATACCAACAAAGTATGGACTTTGGTTGCTATATCTGAAGGATTAAATCCCCATCAGGAGCAAGTTTATCTTAAGAAGATTACTTGGTGTAGATGGAAAAGTTGAGACTTTCAAAACTAGACTTGTTGTAAAAGATTTTTGTCGTCGACCAGGTGTGGATTATGATGAAACCTTTTCTTCAGTTGCTATGCTTAAGTCCATCCGGATCCTACTTGCCATTACTGCATACCATGACTACAATATCTGGCGGTTGGGTGTCATGACTATTTTCTAAATAGTGATTTAGAAGAGAGCGTCTATAAGTACATAGCCAAAGGGCTTCGTAGACAGTGGGAGCAGCGGAAACGTGTGCAAGTTGCTTTACAGGTTAAAGTAGGCATCGCGGAGTTGGAACATCTGTTTTGATAGTCAAAGTGTTTGACTTCATCAAAATGGTAGATGAACCTTGTATATACAAAAAGTTTGTAGAGAGTATGGTGGTCATTCTCGTATTGTACGTGAATGACATACTCCTGATAGGGAAGGTGTTTCCTATGCTACACTCGGTTAATCTCCTCTTATCACATTGATTCTCCATAAAAGATCAAGGTGATACATCATAAATCCTAGGTTTTGGATCTATGAGATAGATCTAAGTGGATGTTAGTATTCTCACTAGGTATAGTGAGATGGTATCAATCGATCCTAGGAAGAATCACTGGATAGCTTCCAGGATGGTAAGGTCGACTGAATGTCAGTCACAGGAATTGTCTTTACCCTCAGTGGAGGGATGGTATGTTGGAAGAGTTCCAAGCTAGATACCGTGGCAAACTAGACGATAAAGGCTCGATACATCGCTACCAACGATACTACCAAAGAGCCAGTCTGGGTGTATTTAAGTTCATGAGATGAACTTCGTTCCTACCATTGTATGATAATGGAGTTGTGGCTTTAGCATAGGAACCCCCGTCCTATCAGTGATCCAGACATATTCTAAGGCAGTATCACTTGATCATGGAGATGGTTGATCTCCAGGGAGATCGAGGTTAGGAGGGTGGACTCAGAGGACAACACGGAGGATCCACTCACGAAGGCCTTTTCCCAAGAGAGACTTTTATGGGATGGTTGAGTATGGGATACTATAACCACTGCTATATGATGGCCCTAGTGCAAGTGGGAGATTGTTAGTTATATGTATACCCTAGAGGCCATTATTGTACATATGATGTATATAATAGTGGATGCTTGGACATATATATAGGGAGGACTTTCTTGCTTGACATGATAGTATGCTATCTGGTTACTCTTTATCTTAACATGTATATTGATTGTCTCTCTATTACATGTTGATAAAGCCCTTAGGATGTTTACTTGACTACCTGGATTATGATGCGGATCATACTAGTGGGACAAAGGTAGTCCGTGAGTACATCCTTTAATGTCCCTAATCGTGGGTGTATCGAGACGGGGCATCGATATACTAGAGTAGACTAGCGTATACCTTCTCGACCCATATAGATAGGCGATGGATGATCCCATATCCATTGGTACTTGACATCAGAGATGATATACGGCTGCTCGGTGGAGACTAGGTACACTGGACGGACTTGCCGAGAACTCCTAGATGGTATTATACCTCACGTCAGATGGCAGTTCTCTGGTGACACTGGTATAGGTTAGTCTGTCGACCCGAGATCATCATAGAGTCTTGTGTGATTCCTACTGTGCTTTGATTTCCACCTTACCACGTTCAAGAGAACGTGCAAAACGGTGGTTTTTGGGTACAGTCCCGAGTCACATGGAGGCAATGAGCGATAGGAGGGGATTTCGTCTCTCCCGGTATTGGGGGTTGATGTTGTACTGTGCTCGATTGGCTATAACAGGAAGTCCCTGGCCAGGGCTGTTATGAGATTTACTGGTAAGTGCTATCAGTAGTTTCTCGACCCGTTATGAGCCTCACATCGGCATGACTTATCAAGCTATTGGGTCTGATGTTTACCACCCCCAGGCGAGATATGCGACATATCAGACGAAGAGACCGGACTGTACGGTAGTGTTACTGATTGGATTCGTAGGACTATGAGCAGGCTTGCTTGTTGATCTTTTGATCGCTCAATATCCGGGTGGCCGTTATGTTTAGAAGACCGCTTGCGGCTTGTGGGTGTTTGATATGATCATCACCTACTGCCGACGTATTGACGAGTCTTTAGAGTCCTACATAGAGGTTTTCTGGTTCATACGAAATGGAGTAGGAGCACATATATGATATGTGCGGGACCGAGATTAATGCGCGTATGTGATACTGCATTCTATTCTCGCGATATATGATATCGGTCGGTTATATGTGATATAACCGGGTTATCGGATCAAGTGTTGATTCGATGGATTGTTACATTTGATATTAGTCGGTTGTATGTGATATAGCCGGATTATTAAATCAAGTGTTGATTTAATAATTTAATGTATAATTATATATGTGATATATTAATTTACATTAACTAATATTAGCTCACTTAAATATTTCTTTTTCTCACTTATGTACACTTAGTATATATGTGATATATATTAATATACAACTTTTGTGTCATGCTAAATGCCACATGTGACATGGGTGTATCATACTTACACCATGCTTATAATAATGGAATGGTTTTATTTATTTAAAGTTAATCAAAATTAATGGTAATTAGTCATATGCTTGGAAGTTTGGAGAAGCTTGTAGCATCTATGACTTAGTCCACTAGTTTTGTTTTACTTGTAGATATTTATTAAGCTAACCATTATTGTAACCCATGATTGATTCTCTACATGAGTTAATGTATGACACTAACCCACCCATGGTTTCTATTCTCACCTCATGAGTTCATTCTCTCTTGATCATTCTTTATTTTCTTCTTCATTGAGAAAGCTCTCTAGCTTTTCTCAAGGTGAGAAAATATTGTGAGAAAAACAAATCTAAAGTGAGCCCATTTCCTATTTCATCATCCTCTACTATTAACCATTTAGTTTAGGGTGTTTGCTTCATTAATTTCATCATTAGTGAAGAGGTAGCATGAGCTTGAGTCTTCTCGACGTAGATCATCTTCGGCCTCGAAAACATTGAGCAAGCTCGTTCATTTCGTCAAGTGAACCCTTTCAAGAGTCCAGGAGTTCACTACATATGTCACGCCCCGCATCCCAAAATACGGAATACGAGGGGTAGATAAGGCCAGCCATGCTCCTACGGTTAAGGAAATGTCCTACCATAGTCACACTTCGGCTTTTAGTTTTTCATGGTAAACAGTAAATAATGCGCAGGTAAAGAGAGATGCAGTAACTGAAGGAAACAATGTAAAGAACTGACCTGAGGGGGAACAAATATAGATATAACTCTGGATATCACATCAAGATGTCTGTAATATACGTCTAGTCCTGGTCCAGGCTAAATCTTCTCCTCACACTGAGCATGCATACTCAGGTCGTCAGAGCGACACAATAGCAATATAATATATATAACATCATGTGACAATTCTACAGTAGTAACAGATATGTGTAACAATAAATCAATGACAACATGGATATAAATGTGCAGTAATCAATGCAGCGGAACAGTAAAAGTAGTAGAACGATATGCCACGAATGTCAACACAGTATGTAAGATATAACAATGCCAGTATCCCTATCAGTCTCTAAGTCTCACTGTACAGGTCACTAAGCCTATCGTCAGTCCAAGTGTGAGAACCAACCACTCGCGAGTGTCCTCCACCCAAGGGTAGAACCCAAGGGCAAGGAACCACGGGCCCAACATGTATATCACGGTGAATATCACATACCCTGTAAATCTCCATATTTCTCCCTAAATATATAAGCCGGCATGGGACTCCCGAGATTCTGTTGAACTCACACTTAAACTACCCCACACCCCGTGGTCTACATCAAACGCTAACCATAACCCTAAATACTAATCGATCCGTGACAAGTCTGCGCGAGAACTGGAGGCAGGACCTCCATCAAGCACGTCCCGACTAATACCTAAGATAAATGGCAGTGTCGGATGCCTTATCTGTGACACCCGTGCAAGCGCTTCCATAAGTGTCCCATACCACTTATAGTCACACGTACACGCATCCCACAGACGTCGACAATGCAATAGAATAATATGGTCACTGATTGTGTACAAGTACGTATCACTTTCACTTATCCACGGATACACGAACACTGACGTACTTGCCACAATCATCACTAAAATCTAACATTTAGGTAAATGCACGATATCACTAGGTTATCACTGCAACGATATGGGTATGATATGATACGTAAACAGTATATGAAGCATGATTAAGGTGTCATAAAAATAGTATTCTAACACTTGCACGATTTATTATGAAACGTACGTGTATAGTTTAGTGAAACGATAAGCAGGTAATAATTAGTATGTTCAATTATCTATTCATCTAATTTAGTTTCACGCCAATCGGATTCCAGGATCATTAATTATAACCATTTCATTTAAAGCGCTCGCGGCTGGAAATCCGGTTTCAGAATCAGAAGTCCGTTTCGTAACGCATTTTAGTCCCAGTTGGGATCAGATTTTAGCCACGTTACAGTTGGATGAAATATAGGGTTTTCAGTAAGGTTTTCAACTCAATAGACGGATCTTCGATCGCGTCTGTACGTCAGGAGATATACACTATTTAATACCAATATGTCAGTTCTGATTCTGCTGGGACTGTTATGCGTCCCGATCTATTAAATTACAGATTAAATATCAAACGGTAACGAAACAGAATGAAACTAATTGTTTTGTCTAGATAACAGATTTACCTATAATAAGCAGTGGAGTTCCGCAATCTACGAGTTAATGAGATCTTGTGGTACCCATTACGGAACAGCAAGCAACAACTGGAGTCGCTCTGGACTGCAGTCCAGAGTCGCACTCCGATCCAAAAAATCATCACAATTTAAGTACAGGAATACCAGGAAACCAGTATAGGGTTAAAGTTCGTCGAGTCGGATTCGATTCGAGCCCTCGAACGCACCATTCTAGTATGTATATGATTTATGGTGAATTTAACGGTTTTCAGGTACAATAAAATTACAGTTTTACGATTAAACTTTGGGGTAGTTGTTTTGGTCATTAACGATCAAATTATCCAACGAAATTCATGCACTAGGTTCACAGCCACACGGGCCAAACAATACCATTTAGTTCCGCCAAATTAGGAAAGGATTCTCATTGGGAACACACGTCGAACAGGTAAATAGTGTACGTTTTCAGGAGTAGTAACATAGCAATTTATATGATTTGGATTTGTAACATAAATAGAATAGCATGAAGCAAGTAGAGAACTTACCTGGAGGCGTCTAGGCGATGCACGGCAGTGGTAATGGCACGAACGCGACACACGCGCGGCACGGCAACACCGATTCCGGCACGGCACCACAGTGACAAAAGTCTCGATCTTGGCTCGAGCTTGTCGGAGTTGGAGGCTCAGTGCTACTGGTGACGATCTGCAGCGACGTGGTGGTGCAGGGAGTGCTGACGGTGATAGTCCAAGGAGCTCCAGCGAAGGTGGAAGCCGGGGGTGAGGTTGCGACAAAAAGTGCTAGGGTTCGGGTATGGAGTTCAGTTATGACGAGGTCTTAGCCAGGGAAGACAAAGGCGGCGAGGCGATGACTGCGGCCTCGAAGATGATGGCGACGAGGTCAAGTGCCCGGCCAAGGTTAGGTTATTGATCTAGATCGCAGGCAGACGATCGATGGTGACGATGACGGAGCGAGGGGAGGAGCTCGTGGCAGAGTATCTTGGGATGGAGACGGAGATAAAGGCTGCGGTCTGATCAAGAGGAAGGGGTGGTGGTTCTGGGGTAGTAGGAAGCTCACCAGCAAGGAGGCTACAGGGTTCGACGCTCAACTGAGTGTTGGGTGTGCAGGGGGTTCGAGCTCGGCGGCTGGAAATGGTGAGGAGGGTGTTAAGGGGGAGAACGAGAGAGAGAGAGCTCGGGTTGCAGTGGCGAGGGTGGTGGAGATGCGGGTATGCAGGCGAGGGGGCTCAGTTTGGGTGGCGCGGGGGAGCTGCAGTGGGTCGTGGCAGCTTTCGAGGGGGAGAAGAGGAGGTTTGAGTCGGAGAGGGAGAGGGGAGTTAGAGTCGAGGAGAGGTTGAGGGAGTCGACTAAGGTGATGCTGCTGACGATGAGGATGCGGCTATGGTGGTCGCGGTGATGGGTGCAGGGAGGAGGTAGGAGGGGCGCGAGCGGCTGTGGGCGTGGGTTCGAGAGGGGAGCGGAAGCAGAGAGAGAGAGAAAGAGAGGGGAGAACGTGAGGGAAAGAGAAAGAGAACGCGGAGGCGAGAGAAGAGAGAGAGGAGATAGGCGCGCGTAGTGGAAGTAACGCGCGCGAGCGGAGGCGGAGGCGGAGGCGAGAAGCGCGGGCGACGCGGTCGCGAAAGAAACGCGCGCGGGAAAAGCGCAACGGGAAGAAGATGAAGTGGTGGGCCGGGCCGGGTTTGGAGGCGCAGGCCGGGTCGAAGGGGATGGGCCGGGCTAGTGTGGAAATTAGGGGAATTATATGGAAAAAGAAACGGGCCGAGAGCGGGCTGGGCTAGGGAAAGGCCGAGTTTGGGTTAGGTGTGTAGAATATTAGAGAAAAGGAAAAAAGTAGTGGGCTTAGGGAAGAAGGGTTTTAAATTTCCAAATAAAAATAAAAGGGGACTTTAACATAAATAAATAATTATATAAAAAATAGATAAAATTATAAATAAAATAGATAAAATTATAAATAAAATAATTAAAATTATAAATAAGAGTAAATAGGATTCTAGAGTAACAAAATGCAGATTTTGGTTTAAGAGGGGCTGGGTATTACATCATACCACCCTTACAAAAATTTCGTTCTCGAAATTTAAAAGAAACAACAAGCTATAAAATAATAAGCGAAGAGTTATCATATCGAACACTAATACATGTGGATTTACTTAAAACGGTTAGACAAAATCTGAAGGTACTTATATATATGGAAGAACCATATACGAAAGATAGGTCTAATAAGTATAATGCAGGAACACTATAAGAGTAACTACAAGTATACGAGAATATAGGTAACAATAACGAACAATAATAATCAAGGTGTGTTCGATAAAAGTCGAAACTCAAATATGCACATCTAAGCCTATCAAAAGCGAGCAGAAAAATAAGTGTAAGGTTCAACCATTTATAATAGTAATCATAGGCACAAAACCCAAAAATAAAGTAACGACAATAAAGCGGTGAAAATCAGTAGGTAGGTTAAAACAGTTTAGGATAAGGTATCGATAAAATAGGATTAAAATATTTTAGAAAACTGGTATAGTGAAATTAAGAAGCATTGACCAAAAGTATGCGCGGTGTAAGGTTGCGCTACAAAAAATGAGAATAATAATAATGCACTTAAAATACATAAAACGGAGTAATCAATAACACGTACTCTTTGATAAATACAGAATACTAAAACTACATTTTCGAATAATAGTGCCCCTAAATCTAGTTGGGGTAACAGGGAAAAACACAAGTATGTCTAGGCCTAGGTAGGGTAGGGATTACAATGGAATGTGGCTGATACAAAAGGTCGAAGTGTGACGGCTTTAGGCTGAAGATCAAGGAATTTGGGATCGGGTCAGCACAAGAAGTAAGGGTGAGCCACAAAGGACTACAAGGGAAAGAGTATGGGGAGGATAAATTTCGGTACATCATACGAATCAAGAATTTGAATGGTTAGCTAACTCGAGGATTTCACTATGAACTTCTCCTTCCAGAAGGATCTCAATCGAGGCACAGACGAAGGATGAATGGTGGCTCATTCCAAGGATCAGGGTGCGGTACTTTCTAATCGAAACGAGAGTGAAAACTATACAATGAGTAGGGGTGAACAGTCAGGAAACTCAGCAGAAAAATAAATGGATATGGGCAATAAACAAGTATCAAGCGAACCAATAATCAAAGGTTTACGAATTCAGAAGATTTATTTCATTCAAGAAAATTTGAAACAAGGCATTCCCAAAGGCGAAAAGTGGCCCTAAACTATACACATTTTATTTGACCAGAAAGACAACATCAAAAGAAATTCCGTCAGTCGCGGTTATGGAGATTCAGTAGGTTGCGGTAGGCTCGCGCACTCAGGTAGGGGCGTCCATTTCCATATCGCCTCGCGGGCATCGCCATTGGAAGTTCTTCCACAGCAGGGTCTTGATCTTCTGGTCCTTCTTCCTCGGATAGAGCTTCTTCATCGAGGTTCGATTCCATGTGATTCTCTTCTTCTGGATTTTCTTCCACGGGATTTTCCTCAACTGGATTTTCTTCTATCGGGTCTTCATCGGGATCTCCCTCTATCGGGTCTTCCTCTATAGGGTTCTCTTCAGGATCTCCTTCTTCTTCGTCGGAATCATCTATCATGTCAAACCCTGAGGCGGCTGCTCCTTCGCCCTCTGGATCGTGGTTTCCGAAATTGACTTGGGGACCGTTGATCTCATCGTCAGAACTCATCAGTGTGTGGTCTAAGGAAACGCATGACTGTGCATCCTCGTCTAGATGCGGCGCTGCTCCGGGATGGGCCATGGCCTGAAAAGAAAGAGTTATGATTAGGCAATGGGACATATCAAGGAAGTAGTTAAGTGTACGAAGTATAGAAAGATATACGGTGGCCGGAATTGAAAAATACCAGGATAATAATGCTGTGATAACGAATAATATAAATAAGGAGAAAACAAGAGAATGATACATATTTTATGATTCAAGTTTTATTGCATTCAATCAAAAGTTCAGCGGATACAAGATTTCAAACTGAAAGAAATATTCATAAGAAGATGACAACATTATTACTGAGAGTAGAAAACATAAAATTCTTCTTTGATTGCTAGACCGCTGCATTCTCGTCACGCGAGTTGGATCCTGCGTTGGGTCTGCTTTATCCTCGAAGTGCGAACTACGCAATAATCGTCACTCGGCAGAAGTGGGGAGTGTGGACGAATCTCCTCCTTGTAGCTCCTTCCTTTCTGGGCAACCGTTGATGAGATGTTTGTTGGACCCGCATATCAGACATTTCCCCTGGGCGCGGCGACAATCCCTCTAAATATGTCCTGGCCTCTTACAGTTCCCACAACATGGGGTCTTCTGCTTCTTCTGTCGCGGGGGAACAAATTGGCGCTTCATCATCTTCTCTTTTCCTCGTCTAACGGGGATCCCTTTATGATTGGAGACTCCCGCTGGTGCCTGACTCACCTGCCTTCTCAGCCCTTCAGCTAACGAGTCGTTCGTTCGCTCCTGGGCTTCCTTTAGACCTTACAGTACACTCAGAATCTCAATGGTCTGATTCTGGGGAGCGGATATAGACGAAGAGTCATTGGAAGGCATGATCCTGAAACAACAATTTTAAAGATGATATAAGGCACAAGCTATAAGATTCAAATATAATAAGGATTGGACAAAGATTCAAAAATACCAGATGTGATAAATTTATTACAAGCGGAAAAATCAACTGTATGACTCCAAGTCGCTTAAACAAAGTATGGTAGTGTAATCGTGATGTAGTTCACCATTACAACCACGAAACTTTGCCAAGTCACCTGAAACCCTAGCGAATGGATAGCTGAACACACGATGTGAATATGGATCAAGAATAACAAGTTTACAACCTAGACCAAGGAATGTCTTAGATTGCCAAGCTATACACGGAAAACTGCAATCCCAACCGAAGCAAAACCTGGGCTCTGATACCAACTAAACCATGTCACGCCCCGCTTCCTAAAATACGGAATACGAGGGGTAGACAAGGCCAGCCATGCTCCTACGGTCAAGGAAATGTCCTGCCGTAGTCACACTTCGGCTTCTAGTTTTTCATGGTAAACAGTAAATAATGCGCAGGTAAAGAGAGATGCAGTAACTGAAGGAAACAATGTAAAGAACTGACCTGAGGGGGAACAAATATAGATATAACTCTGGATATCACATCGAGATGTCTGTAATATACGTCTAGTCCTGGTCCAGGCTAAATCTTCTCCTCACACTGAGCATGCATACTCAGGTCGTCAGAGCGACACAATAGCAATATAATATATATAACATCTTGTGACAATTCTACAGTAGTAACAGATATGTGTAACAATAAATCAATGACAACATGGATATAAATGTGCAGTAATCAATGCAGCGGAACAGTAAAAGCAGTAGAACGATATGCCACGAATGTCAACACAGTATGTAAGATATAACAATGCCAGTATCCCTATCAGTCTCTAAGTCTCACTGTACAGGTCACTAAGCCTATCGTCAGTCCAAGTGTGAGAACCAACCACTCACAGTGTCCTCCACCCAAGGGTAGAACCCAAGGGCAAGGAACCACGGGCCCAACATGTATATCACGGTGAATATCACATACCCTGTAAATCTCCATTTATCTCCCTAAATATATAAGCCGGCATGGGACTCCCAAGATTCTGTTGAACTCACACTTAAACTACCCCACACCCCGTGGTCTACATCAAACGCTAACCATAACCCTAAATACTAATCGATCCGTGACAAGTCTGCGCGAGAACTGGAGGCAGGACCTCCATCAAGCACGTCCCGACTAATACCTAAGATAAATGGCAGTGTCGGATGCCTTATCTGTGACACCCGTGCAAGCGCTTCCATAAGTGTCCCATACCACTTATAGTCACACGTACACGCATCCCACAGACGTCGACAATGCAATAGAATAATAGGGTCACTGATTGTGTACAAGTACGTATCACTTTCACTTATCCACGGATACACGAACACTGACGTACTTGCCACAATCATCACTAAAATCTAACATTTAGGTAAATGCACGATATCACTAGGTTATCACTGCAACGATATGGGTATGATATGATACGTAAACAGTATATGAAGCATGATTAAGGTGTCATAAAAATAGTATTCTAACACTTGCACGATTTATCATGAAACGTACGTATATAGTTTAGTGAAACGATAAACAGGTAATAATTAGTATGTTCAGTTATCTATTCATCTAATTTAGTTTCATGCCAATCGGATTCCAGGATCATTAATTATAACCATTTCATTTAAAGCGCTCGCGGCTGGAAATCCGGTTTCAGAATCAGAAGTCCGTTTCGCAACGCATTTTAATCCCAGTTGGGATCAGATTTTAGCGATGTTACAGTTGGATGAAATATAGGGTTTTCAGTAAGGTTTTCAACGCAATAGACGGATCTTCGATCGCATCTGTACGTCAGGAGATATACACTATTCAATACAAATATGTCAGTTCTGATTCTGCTGGGACTGTTATGCGTCCCGATCTATTAAATTACAGATTAAATAACAAACTGTAACGAAACAGAATGAAACCAATTGTTTTGTCTAGCTAACAGATTTACCTATAATAAGCAGTGGAGTTCCGCAATCTACGAGTTAAGAAGATCTTGTGGTACCCATTACGGAACAGCAAGCAACAACTGGAGTCGCTCTGGACTGCAGTCCAGAGTCGCACTCCGATCCAAAAAATCATCACAATTTAAGTACAGGAATACCAGGAAACCAGTATAGGGTTAAATTTCGTCGAGTCGGGTTCGATTCGAGCCCTCGAACGCACCATTATAGTATGTATATGATTTATGGTGAATTTAACGGTTTTCAGGTACAATAAAATTACAGTTTTACGATTAAACTTTGGGGTAGTTGTTTTGGTCATTAACGATCAAATTATCCAACGAAATTCATGCACTAGGTTCACAGCCACACGGGCCAAACAATACCATTTAGTTCCGCCAAATTAGGAAAGGATTCTCATTGGGAACACACGTCGAACAGGTAAATAGTGTACGTTTTCAGGAGTAGTAACATAGCAATTTATATGATTTGGATTTGTAATATAAATAGAATAGCATGAAGCAAGTAGAGAACTTGCCTGGAGGCGTCTAGACGATGCACGGCAGTGGTAATGGCACGAACGCGACACACGCGCGGCACGGCAACGCCGATTCCGGCACGGCACCACAGTGACAAAAGTCTCGATCTTGGCTCGAGCTTGTCGGAGTTGGAGGCTCAGTGCTACTGGTGACGATCTGCAGCGACGTGGTGGTGCAGGGAGTGCTGACGGTGATAGTCCAAGGAGCTCCGACGAAGGTGGAAGCCGGGGGTGAGGTTGCGACAAAAAGTGCTAGGGTTCGAGTATGGAGTTCAGTTATGACGAGGTCTTGGCCAGGGAAGACAAAGGCGGCGAGGCGATGACTGTGGCCTCGAAGATGATGGCGACGAGGTCAAGTGCCCGGCCAAGGTTAGGTTATTGATCTAGATCGCAGGCAGACGATCGATAGTGACGATGACGGAGCGAAGGGAGAAGCTCGTGGCAGAGTATCTTGGGATGGAGACGGAGATAAAGGCTGCGGTCTGATCAAGAGGAGGGGGTGGTGGTTCTGGGGTAGTAGGAAGCTCGCCAGCGAGGAGGCTGCAGGGTTCGACGCTCAACTGTGTGTTGGGTGTGCAGGGGGTTCGAGCTCGGCGGCTGAAAATGGTGAGGAGGGTGTTAAGGGGGAGAACGAGAGAGAGAGAGAGCTCGGGTTGCAGTGGCGAGGGTGGTGGAGATGCGGGTATGCAGGCGAGGGGGCTCAGTTTGGGTGGCGCGGGGGAGCTGCAGTGGGTCGTGGCAGCTTTCGAGGGGGAGAAGAGGAGGTTTGAGTCGGAGAGGGAGAGGGGAGTTGGAGTCGAGGAGAGGTTGAGGGAGTCGACTGAGGTGATGCTGCTGACGACGAGGGTGCGGCTATGGTGGTCGCGGTGATGGGTGCAGGGAGGAGGTAGGAGGGGCGCGAGCGGCCGTGGGCATGGGTTCGAGAGGGGAGCGGAAGCACAGAGAGAGAGAGAAAGAGAGGGGAGAACGTGAGGGAAAGAGAAAGAGAACGCGGAGGCGAGAGAAGAGAGAGAGGAGAGAGGCGCGCGTAGTGGGAGTAACGCGCGCGAGCGGAGGTGGAGGCGGAGGCGAGAAGCGCGGGCGACGAGGTCGCGAAAGAAATGCGCGCGGGAAAAGCGCAACGGGAAGAAGATGAAGTGGTGGGCCGGGCCGGGTTTGGAGGCGCAGGCCGGGTCGAAGGGGATGGGCCGGGCTAGTGTGGAAATTAGGGGAATTATATGGAAAAAGAAACGGGCCAAGAGCGGGCTGGGCTAGGGAAAGGCCGAGTTTGGGTTAGGTGTGTAGAATATTAGAGAAAAGGAAAAAAGTAGCGGGCTTAGGGAAGAAGGGTTTTAAATTTCCAAATAAAAATAAAAGGGGACTTTAACATAAATAAATAATTATATAAAAAATAGATAAAATTATAAATAAAATAATTAAAATTATAAATAAGAGTAAATAGGATTCTAGAGTAACAAAATGCAGATTTTGGTATAAGAGGGGCTGGGTATTACAACATACAGCGAAGGGACTACTACACGGAACTTTAGAAGTGAAGGACCGGTCTACAAAAGTTGTATTCCTCATTCACTTAGATGTAAAGTTGTTTACATATGTTTTCGTCGGATTTTCTAGTAAAGATTCTAGGGTTAGGGTTGGCTAGAACGGCGAATTTTTGAAAACGATATGGAAGATGCCTCCCGAAATCTTGCTACCGTGCTAGAGAACCCTTCAATATTTTCAAGATATAATAAAAATTCCATGTTTTCTAAAATATAAAAGAATGACAAGTTTCGCCAAAATACCTTCAAGTATCAATACAAGACAAGTTACACTATAATACAATAAAATATTCAAGCTAAATTACTATTCACTAATATACCTTACTCTTTAAAATTCACATCCATGGAAACCCTAAAGAACATAAATATTTACTCGAGTTTTATTTTGAAAGTATATAAAATATTTTTCATAAAACCTTTTCAAGATATATAAAATTACATTAAGAACCCTAGTAAATATAGGTTTAAGCGGGACTAATTCTCTTGAGACTCAGGGAGCCGGAGAAAGTAGGTGCTTGCCTATTTAAGGTAGAAAAACTTAACAGGTTATCAATGGTAATTGTCTTGGAAAAAGACACAAATCTCGCCGTCCATGTGCAGTAGTTACCAATAACTCCTAAACCTAATTCAGGATCCAAATATGTTTAAAGTGTCCGACTCAAGTCTGAGTCTAAATCAATCCGAGTTTAACTCAATCTTAATCCAACCAGAATCCAATACAAACATGAATCCAATTCGACATGAATCCAATATACCAACATGTATACTTGAACTTGAACATGAATACCAGAAGAATATCAACATGCAAACATGACTTGACTTGACCGAACCATAGCTATATCTTGACTTGATTACATGCCTACTTGATACATCCTGAAACCGTTTACATGAACAACTTGTACCCATGGTCCCGACAAGTCTGATAACTATAATCAATACAATATACATTACGGGGTTTAAAGGGGTAGACTGGTACGGAATGTGTTAAAAGTGGTACGATGATGGACACTAAAAGACACCTATATGAACATCTATTGCTGTTATCCCGTGGTCTTGACGGGACCTTGTACTACGGGTTACTATAGTCCACGGGAAAAGTTAGACTCCTCTCGTATACACGGATACCTTCTGTACCAAACCACAAACAATTACGTTAGTATAGAAAATATATACCTGTTTATATTACCAGTTCTCTCCTCTTTATTTGTTCTATTCTATCTTATTTTTGGGACTTACCGAGCGCTAGTTCACTGACGACATTCATGTCACTTCTTTCTTTGGAATGTTCGTCAGGAGGACCAGACTCTCAGGAGACCGAGCCCAGTCAGGACGATTTGGAGCAGTTTACAGAGAAGCCAGACTTCTAGGCTTTTAATTATACTTATTTTCTTTTCAGTTCATATGTCACTGTTTAGGTATCGTTTTCTATCATTGTACTTTCATTTTCAGTTGTATGTAAATAAAGAATATTAATAAAAGTTGTTGTTATTATTACATCTCTTATTATTCTTGTGTATTCATTTATATTGCTTATTTATACTTAACGTGTTTACTTCTGAGTAAATACGTCGCGGCCCGTCACGTCTACTTCTCCGTACACTGGGAAGCGGGAAGTGACAGGTTTTGTTGGTGGCCCATGCAGGTCAGTTCTGCATGGAAACCTAAGCAATATGTCACAAGAATTATAAGAATCAGCAACTAAACATTCCTTATATTTCTAAGCTTTTGAATATATCCAAACCTTTCTTTTTTATCAAGATTATGGATCCTTCCAATAATATGAGTGTAGGGTGTTTTTCGTCATCCCATTGAGATGGGAATACGTGCGCGCTTATCAGGCGCATTACAGATTCCCCTTGCCTAGGGTAGGCTGTGCTTTATTGATTGTGGGGATCCGAATCTCTGCCAGCCACGAACTAAGCTGTCGTTAATTACCTCTCGCCTTTGGAGCGAGAGAACCTCCGATTGACCGGTCAAACAGGTCATGCGAACATAATGTGCAGTGTTGTGTTTTGAAGGGGTTTTGGATATATCGGGGGCCCCGCAGAGTTTTTATGGGGGTCCCGCTACCCGGATAGCGGGCTGGAGGTCAAGGGGGATAACAGCTCCGTTGCGGGGTGCGGAGCAGCGCCCCGTTAGAAATTTTTTCTAACAGGGACAGTGTCGTGGAGTGTGTGTGTGTGTGTGTATAAGAAGGAGAAAAAGGGTCCAAATGACGCGTGGGGGCTAGCGCCTCACGTGCGTGGCACGCAGGCGCTGGGCGCTAGCGCCTCACGTGCTTGGCACGTGGGCACGACCGCGCTGGGCGCTGGAGCCTCACGTGCATAGCATGTGGGTGCTGGGTGCCAGCACCCCATATGCTTGGCACACGGGCGCTGGGCGTCAGCAGAAAAAGGGACTTGGTCGCTGCACTGGGAGCTGTGCTCCCGATTTGACTTATGGAGTTGAACTCCTAACAGAGAGTGGGCTTAGCCCCTGCACTGGAAGTTGTACTCCCAAAAAGAAATATTTATTATTTTGTGTGTGTGTGTGTGTGTATTTGAGGAGTTAAACTCCTAAGATATTTTTGGAGCTTATGAAAGGGGCTTTTCCCTTGAGTCCTGGATCTTCCCCAAAATGGGATTTTTGGAGATGGGTCTCCTTCTTCTTCCCCTCTGTTGGCCGGATCTTGGATGAAAGGGGGTAAGATTTAAAATCTCCCCCTTTTGAGATCTGATGGAAGATCCGAGTTCCCCTTTATGGGTTTTGTGGTGAAAAACTATTTATTTTTAGAAAAAAATGAAACTCTTGATTTAATTCAAAAAAAAGGAGAAGATTTAAAAACTTGAGGAAGGAGAAGGAGGCACAAAAACCCTAAATTTTGAGGGGAATGAAAAGTTCTTTTTTTTTATTTCATCATCATGTTACCTTATATAGGCTTACACATTTACATGTAGCCCCTTGGGCTTTACAAAATGGCATTTTGTCCATCCCATGTCTCATGTGCTCATTTCTTTTGCACATAAGTCATGGGCTTTACAGAAATTTGGCTTTATGCTCATTTTCTTACATTCATGCATAAAAAATTACATCAAAATTATTTATTACATGATTTTTTATTTCGGTATGGGGAGGCTGGCCGTGGGCTCGACTTGGGCATGGGCCCACTTGGATTGGGCTTGGGCCCACCTGGCTTGGGGTTGACCTTGACTTTTTCCCGATCAACTGGGGTGCAAATTTTGACCCCAATAACGAGCACCAACGTGAATAGCAACACTCCACCAGCTACACTACCGCCCATTACTGTTAAGGACTTACTGATAAGATCAATGGCGTTCCTTGAAGAAAACAGGAGTCTAGTTGAGAGACAGCAGGAGCAGGCTGCTCTCCTTCACCAAGAATTAGTTCACACTAAAGCCGCTTTGAGGGCAGCTCATGATTATATCAAAAAGAAAGAAAAGACACCGCCAGTAAAGACTTGCTATTATTGTAAGAAACTCGGACATGAATTAAAGAACTGCAGGCGTGCGAATGGCATGTGCTTAGTTTGTGGCGCATCCACTCATGCCATCGGAGCTTCCCCACATCGTCTCACCCCAGCTCATGCACCACCTTCGCAACCTTTACCTCGTCAGACTGAAATGTACCAGCAGGCACAGAGAAAAGTGCCAGGAGGCCAGACATCCACGATATCGATTGAAGAAGCTGAAATCACTGGCCAAGTTATCACTGGTAATTTCCAATACTTTTATCTTTTCAAATCCTTGTATATCTCTATATTTTTCCTTGTATCTTAAACCAACCCCACACGACTTAAGCCACTATTTCTGCACTTGCACTGTTCGACACTGGAGCGTCACCATACTTCATGTCGCAACTTGAGATAATTTTACGGACGGAATTCTTTTATGAAGGGTAGACTGTAACGCCTGCAACATAATTGCATTCCTTTGAATCTTTTCTTGTCTCGACGTAACACGAAACTACAAACTCTTGATCTTCCTTTGATATTTTTTTGTTGTTTCTTAAATCTTATCACCTCGACTCTGATGGTAGGATTTAAGTGATTTAAATGGAGTTATGTGATTATAACTATGAACTGCAGCATAATTACAATGCGGTACTCTACATGAGTGACTTAGAATTCTGCTTTTGATTCTCTTTCTTCTTAATTTAGTTTTACGTATATTATCGAACCATATTTTCTTTGTTAACTTATATCCCTTCTCATCTGTTCAGCCTTTTCAAAACCCTTGCATTCTTTCGTTTTTTCAAACATATTTTTCATGCACTTTCAGTTGCTCTTTCACCACCACATTCTTGAATCTGTTACAACTTCGTTCTATAAATTTCGAGAACGAAATTTTTATAAGGAGGGTAGAATGTAACGACCCTGAATTTTCTGTACAAAATTTTTCTTCTTAAAATACAGAAAGGAATTTGCAAGCCTGAGCATGATTTAAAAGTTATTTTCGTTTAAAAACAGCAAGAAATAGCTTGTAGCTCACTGGTAAATCCTTGCACTGCTGTAACGTAGCCCTTGAGTTCGAATCCCATCAGCCACATATTATTTTTCTGAATTTTTCTTTTAATTTTTTTGGAAACCCAAAAGTTTACACGTGCAATACATGTAAAAATGAAAAGACAGAAAAAATAAACATGTGTAAAATGTTGTGTACACAGCCGAGGACACGTGGCACAAATCCCAAGACCCATCTCATGAATTGGACCGGTGAGATCTTGCATATGGCCGGCGACGCCGGCTATCCGTAGAGGAAAAGCCCCGTGTTTTGCACACTAAACCCTTTGGTCTATCATATTACCCTTGTTATATTTATTTTCTCTGCAAATTAACAGAGATATCAATTTCACCCATTAATCCAATTTTTAATGCTTTTTAATTCAATCTTTCAATTCCAAAACCCTAATTTCACCCTATAAATACAACCTCATACCATAGCCCCTCCTCATTCTGAAAATTCTAGTCAAAAATATCAAAATTTTCTAAGTACAAGTGTAGTTGAAGTGGGATTAACCCAAGACCAACTTCCGACGAGAAATCGAGAAAGTTCCGGCGACCCCGTGACTCCATAAAGACTACACCCTCTTCTTCTACCTCATCTTGATCTTTCTAGCTAGTAAGTCCCATTTTTTATTTTACTCTTTCATCTTAAAATTTCTGTTTTCATAAAACATATCGGAAGTGAAGTTAATACCGACACCTCCTTTAAAACATTATAAAATCCACTTTTTCTTATATGTTTTTCATGAATATTATTACATCATACTTGCTGATCATTAAACTAACGTTTAGAAACAATTTTTACTCTAATACTACATGTAAAATAACTTTACCTAGATTTTATGTTTAAATACCATGAAGTTTATATACGTTATCTTTTAAACTTTTGTTTAGTATACCTTTAGAAAACTTCATGAGATAATGACCTTGCTCTCACACACACATATATTTACATAGCACGATTCTCTTGAGACATAACTTTTGTGGTAAAATACGACATTTCATCAAAATACCTTGAACTATAAAAACCCGTTTTCTTCAAATTGTATTATCAAACTCTTTGCAATTATGCCTCTACAACCCATTTTGGGGAACCCGCTATTAGATGGTGCGGATTATCGCACATTCTCGGCTAGTAGAGCGAGATGCAGACCTACTCACGAAGCATACGATCTTGAAAGAATTGTAATACGATTTTGAAAAAAAACGAGATTTTCTGCTTAATAAATAAAATTAATTTTTAATAATTATATAAATATTAACAAACCACATATTTTCAAGATATAATAAAAATTCCATATTTTCTAGGAAATAAAAGAATGTCAAGTTTCACCAAAATACTATCATGTATCAATACAAGACAAGTTACACTATAATACAATGAACTATTCAAGCTAAGTTACTATTCACTAATATACCTCACTCTTTAAAATTCACATCTATGGAAATTCTAAAGAACATAAATAATTAATCGAACTTTATTTTGAAAGTATATAAAATATTTTTCATAAAACCCTTTCGAGATATATAAAATTATATTAAGGACCCTAGTAAATATAGGTTTAAGCAGGACCAATTCTCTTGAGCCTTAGGGAGCGGGAGAAAGTAGGTGCTTGCCTATTTAAGGTAGAAAAACTTAACGAGTTATCAATGGTAATTGTCTTGAAAAAAGACACAAATCCTGTTGTCCATATGCAGCAGTTACCGATAACTTCTAAACCTAATTCAGGATCCAAATCTGTTTAAAGTGTCTGACTCAAGTCTGAGTCTAAATCAATCTGAGTTTAACTCAATCTGAATCCAATACAAACAAGGATCCAATTCGACATGAATCCAATATACCAACATGTATACTTGAACTTGAACATGAATAGCAGAACAATATCAATATGCAAACATGACTTGACCTGACCGAATCATGGTTATATCTTGACTTGATTACATGCCTACTTGATATATCCTGAAACCGTTTATATGAACAACTTGTACCCATGGTCCCGACAAGTCTGATAAATACAATCAATACAATATATATTACGGGGTTTAAAGGGGTAGACTGGTACGGAATGCGTTAAAAGCGGTACGATGATGGACATTAAAAAACACCTACATGAACATCCATTGTTGTTGTCCCGTGGTCTTGACGGGACTTTGTACTACGGGTTACCATAGTCCACGGGGAAAGTTAGACTCCTCTCATATACACTGATACCTTTTGTGCTAAGTTACAAACAACTACGTCAGTATAGCAAACATAACCTGTTTATATTACCAGTGCTCTCCTATTTACTTGTTCTATTCTATCTTATTTTTGGGACTTACCGAGCACTAGTTCGCTGACGACATTTCTGTCTCTTCTTTCTTTGAAATGTTCGTCAGGAAGACCCGACTCTCAGGAGACCGAGCCTAATCAGGACGATTTGGAGCAGTTCACAGTGGAGCCAGACTTTTAGGCTTTTACTTGTACTTATTTTCTTTTCAGTTCATATGCCACTGTTTAGGCATCGCTTTCTATCATTGTACTTTTCTTTTCAGTTGCATGTAAAGAAAGAATGTTAATAAAAGTTGTTGTTATTATTACATCTCTTGTTATTCTTGTGTATTCATTTATATTGCTTATTTATGCTTAACGTGCTTACTTCTGAGTAAATACGTCGCGTCCCGTTACGTCTACTTCTCCGTACACTGGGAAGTAAGGCGTGACATCAATAAACCCCATGTCTACCCTAAACAGGGGGAATCTGTATATGCCTAACAAGCGGACGCATTCTTATGTCAATAGGGCGGCGGAAAAAAAACACTCCACACATGAAATCCAACGCCAATTTAAATCCATAGATTTTTACCGGTGTATGTTTGACACATCCACTTCAAGTCAAAGAGACCCAGAACTCAACAATAAAAGTCAATTTGATAGGAGCTGGTGAGTTGTTTTGATGCGTGAGAGTCCAATGTACCACTGTATGGGGGAATTAAACGGAGTAGTCCGATATGTGAAATTTTTAAACAGGTCATAGATTTTTAATACATGACCTGCATTTTACTTGTCCACCGATTGATCGAAGGGATTGAAGATCATTCACGACGCTAACAGTTAGGTTTTTATGGGTTGGCAGTAGGTCAAACGGGATATGGATCATTCCTAGACACTCCTAGTTTAAAGTTGTAAAAAATTCATTTTTAGTCTAAGGTCCAAAATAAAAGTCAATTTCTTATGAGCCGGAGAGTTTTGTCTATATATCTGAAGCCCAGTATCTCATCCAATCGATTGGCAAACACGAAATCAAAATATTAAAAAAAAAAGCAAAAAAAAATTTTAAAAAATGTGCAGTCTGGAGCAGCGCGGCCAAATCTTCATCCTAACCCTAACCGGCGACACCGAGCACCGCCTCTCGCCGGAGCTCATCGCCGAGATCCGCTCCGCCCTCGCCTCCATCCGCGCCACCTCCCTCTCCTCCCCCTCCTCCCCTAAAGCCCTCGTCACGTGCGGCCGCGGCCGCTTCTTCAGCAACGGCTTCGACCTCGCCTACGCCAACGCCGCCCCCACCTCCGCCTCCCGCGCCGCCCGCCTCCACTCGATGGTCGCCGCCTTCGGTCCCCTAGTCGCTGACCTCCTCTCCCTCCCCATGCCCACCCTCGCCGCCGTCACCGGCCACGCTGCCGCCGCCGGCCTCATGCTCGCTCTCTCCCACGACTACGTCGTCATGCGCGGCGACCGCGGGGTCCTCTACATGCCGGAGATGGACATGGGCCTCCCCTTCCCCCCTTACTTCCTCGCCATCATGAGGGAGCGGATCAGGGACCTTGGGATGTTCAAGGAGGTAGTCATGAAGGGGAGGAAGTTCACCGCCAGCGAGGCGGCGGAGCGGGGGGTAGTGGATTTGGTCAAGAACTCGCCCGAGGCCGCCATGGAGGCCGCAGTGGAGATGGCTGACGGGTTCTTGAAGAGGAAGTGGGATGGGAGGGTGTATGCCTCCATCCGGAGAGGGTCGTTTCCCGGGATTTGTAGGGCTGTCGGATTGGCGGAGGAGACTGAGGAGGAAAGGAACAGCCTTTTCGCTGCCAAGCTTTAAAGGTAATACTTAAACATGAAATAAGATTTGTTTCGGATTGAAACGTGTGCGAATTATGATCGCTTAGGGGTCTCCTAAATCTATATCCATTGCCGGGATATGATTATAGCAACTCTTCGTTGATAAGTGAACAAATTTGTAATAAACATGCACAAAAGAGAACACAGATTAGAACCATGATTGATGTTCTGGTGTTTGAACTCTCAATGCGTGTCTATAGGAGTGCTATGCACTTATATTGATGTTATATAGCAAGCATCTGCCTGAATATATAAGGAAAAATTTCATTTGGTTTCATTCTAGTTGGTGTCGTGTTTTGGATCAGAATTTCTGAGTATACTCACCCAATATTTGGATAAAGGTTTGGGTGTGATGTACAAGTTTTTTGACTTACAAATGTATATGTGTGTATCTATACCATTGCATGCCGTGTTGCAATGTTGTGAAAATTGAAGGTAGTAATATGGTTTTATCTAATTTGTAATAAAAGGATGTAATATGAAAAAAATAGTTTGTGAAGAATTAATTATAGGAGATGGGATGTACTTTTAGACAAAAAGATATGTAGCCATTATGAGTAACTAAGTACTTTAATAAATAAGTGAAGCCAAAAGCTTTATTTTGTAAGGTCTATATATGGTAATTAGCATGTGAGGTAAGTTCCCAGTAACCTTAATAAATATGTGATTATGAAAGATTTGAAAAATCATGCCTTTGGTCAGTAAGATTAACCTTAATAAGTAAGTGAGTTCGTTCCCATGGATAATTGATTATGAGATATACAAGATAGTAAAGAGAGGTTGAGATGAATTTTAAATAGTGTAATGAGAACATGGTTGTACTTTGTAGGCCACTTGAGCTTGAATGCAACACTTAGTCTTGTTGCTTGGGAGCTATTATCTTCAAATTTTAGGTCATCAAAGGATTGGCTTAGTCTTGTTGTTTTGAAGGTACTATCTTCAAAGTTTACTATTTTGATGGGCTGTGTGATTTTACAGTTGAATATTTGACACACTACGAGTGACTTATCATGATACACTTTTCAACTAAATCAGTTAGATAGCATTCTCGATCCTATCCATGTTTGTTCCTTTGCCTAGGAGAAGGTTACTTGACCTTGAATGGGATAACTCATCTTGTTTCCTGAATGTGTTGTGCAAATTGTCGTTTCATCTATACACATCAAATATAGGGTATTAACCTGTTTGCACTAGAACAATTGCATGCTTTGGGAGCTAGAGGACTCTCCAATTACACTTGTAAATCATGAAATATGAAATAATGCCAGTATAGTCACCTCACTACACATCTAAGATTTATTATACGTTAAGTCAAGTTGTAGGTGTATGACTAAATCTGAAGTTATTATTTTCTATAATATGTAAGTCAATATTTTACTAGATGAGCATATAATATGTTTGTCACTATGGATGCAAAAGTTGTAAGACTTAGAGTTGAGGTTAAGTGTTGTGTAGGCCAGTGTATGTAGTTTGAAGTTAAACGAGCTCCATCGAGCATGAGAAGTCTTACGGTTTCAGAGTCTCTTGTCCAAACAAATCATAAACAAGTTCTATTTTGGCCATTTTCTCAGCGACCATTTACCCTTACAATGATTATTTCTCAAGCATCCTAGGGGAATTGTCTATTTAATGTGAAGAGTTAGTTTGGATTCTTGCACAACATCTACCATAAGTACTTTGTTGTAGAAGCACACTTTTCTTTCTTACAGATCTTATTCTGTAGATAGCTCCAGACTTCAAATCTTCTTTCAGTATACTATACTACTATATAATCTCTTTTATTTAGTAACCTTGTTGGTGAGTTGTCGTTTGTTCAATACTTTGATTCATATAGTGTCTATGATCCGAGGAGGTAACATTTGTGTAGGTGATCATAGTCTTCCTGAATTATAGTGCAAACGGCAATACAAAATTTGTATCCCTTGCCGGGATATGATTATAGCAACTCTTCGTTGATAAATGATTAAATTTGTAATAAACATGCACGAAAGAGAACACAGGTTAGAATCATGACCGATGTTGTGGTGTTCGAACTCTCGGTGTGCATCTCTAGGAGTGCTATGCATTTAATTTCATGATACGTAGCAAGTCTGTCTAATATAAAGCAAAATTTCATTTGGTTTCATGCTAGTTGATGTCTTGTTTTGGATTAGAATTTCTGTGTATACTCATCCATTATATGGATAAAGGTTTGGGTAACTATTGATGTACGAGTTGTTTAACTTATAAATGTATTTGCGTGTATCTATACCATTGCAGGCCTTGTTGTGATGATGTTAAAAACTTAAAATTGAAGTTAGTAATATGATTTCTACTAATTTGTAATAAAAGAATGCAATAGTGGGAAAAATTGTTTGTAAAGAATTACCAATAAGAGATGGGATGAACTTTTAGTTGACAAAGATATGTAGCCATTATGAGTGGCTAAGTACTTTAATAAATAAGTGAAGCCAAAAGCTTTATTTGTAAGGTACATATAAGGCAATTAGCATGTAAGTTAAGTTCCCAATAACAAGTGATTCTTGAAGATTTTGAGGATCATGCCTTTGGTTGGTAGGGCTAACCTTAATGAGTATGTGAGTTAGGTTCCCATGGATAAGTGATTATGACATATACAAGAAGGTCAACAGGACTTAGGATGAATATAAATAAGTGTAATGAGAACATGGTTGTAATTTGCAGGCCACTTGAGCTTGAATGGGGTACTTAGTCTTGATGCTTAGGAGCTATTATCTTCAGATCTTAGGTTGCCTTGTAATTTTAAGTTTTCGATGCGCTGTGCGATTTACTGTTAAACCCACCGTTGCCGGTCCCAAGTCCGGATGAGAAAGGGTGAGGGTTGTGGTAGGCTTGTGACAGCCAACGTAAAACTTTGTCACATTCTATGACATGAACCATACTAAGAATATCGTTGGGGCGTCCCCTACTCAGCGACGCGCTACATCGGATCCCGGGTGTAGTGTTAAATATGCAAGGGCTTGGTCGTCGTCCAGATGCGGCGCGCTACATCGGACCCCGGGTGTAGTGACAAATAAGCAAGGGTCGTCGTCCAGAGACGGCGCGCTACATCGGACCCCGGGTGTAGTGACAAATAAGCAAGGGTCGTCGTCTACAGACGGCGCGCTACATCGGACCCCGGGTGTAGTGACAAATAAGCAAGGGTCGTCGTCCAGAGACGGCGCGCTACATCGGAACCCGGGTGTAGTGACAAATAAGTAAGGGTTTCATAGGATCCGTCTAGCTTCCTGGAACATAGGTTCCCTTACGGGTAGACTAATAGAATTAGTGGAGGTGATGATTAGGAGGAGAGTTGGTATTATGTGTTTGCAAGAAACTAAGTGGGTAGGTGAAAAGAGTAGAGTCATAGAGCCTTGGGGTTATAAGCTTTGGTATACGGGTAGAGATAAAAATCGTAATGGGATAGGTATAATCATAGATAGACGGTTGCTTGAGGATGTAGTTGAGATTAGGAGAAAAGGTGATAGAATTTTACTGGTTAAGCTTATTCTAGGTGGAGAGATCTTTAATGTTATTAGTGCTTATACACCACAGATAGGTCTTGATGACGCTAGTAAGCGTCTATTCTGGGAGGAATTAGACGAGGTGGTGCAAAGTATACCTAGTGGAGAGAAGTTATTTATTGGTGGTGATCTTAATGGACATGTAGATACTAGTCGTAGTGGGTTTGATACTATCCATGGAGGTTTTGGTTTCGGACAAAGGAATGAAGTAGGTGACTCGATTCTAGATTTTGCTTTATCTTATGACTTGATCTTAGCAAACACCTGGTTTAGGAAAAGAGAGTCCCACCTTATCACTTTTAGGAGCGGATCAAATGCTAGTCAAATAGACTTTTTTCTGACGAGAAGAATAGATAGAGGTTGTTGTATCGACTGTAAGGTAGTGCCAGGTGAGAGTGTAACTACTCAACATAGACTTTTAGTTCTAGATTTTCGATTTAGAAGAGAACCTAGGAAGATTAGACGTAAGGTAGAGCCTAAAATTAAATGGTGGCGATTGAAAGAAGGTAATCAAAAGGCTTTTATAGATCGTGTAGTACAAGAAACGGATTTGCAGTCGGAAGATGATCCAGACAAAACATGGAACAAAATGGCTAGTTGTATCAAGAAAGTAGCTAGAGATCTACTTGGTGAGTCGAGAGGTGGTGCTCCACCATCTAAGGACATATCATGGTGGAATGAAGATGTAAAGGCTGCTATTAAAATTAAAAGAGATTCTTATAAAGATTTGAAGAAAAGTAGAGATGTGGAGAGATTTGAGAAGTACAAAATGGCTAAAAAGGAAGTTAAGAAAGCTGTTCGGGAAGCTAAATCTAAGGTCTACAAGGAGGTGTACGAGAAATTAGACACTAAAGAGGCTGCAAATGATATATACCGGATTGCTCGAATGCGGGAAAGGAAGACTAGAGACTTATGTGCGGTGAAGTGTGTCAAAAATGAAAATCAGAAGGTTTTAGTTCGAGATGAGGATATCAAGGAAAGATGGAGAGATTATTTTGACAAATTGTTCAATGAGAGCTTTACTAAGAATTTGGATGGACTTGTCATTCAATCTCAAGATATAAATCGTGATTTCATGCGTAAAATAAGACTTACTGAGGTTAAAGAAGCTTTGAACAGAATGGGTTTAAGAAAAGCGGTTGGTCCTGACGGGATTCCTATCGAGATTTGGAGATGCTTAGGAGAAATAGGCGTTAAATGGCTGACAGATCTGTTTAATAAGATTTAGCAGACAAAAAAGATGCCAAATGAATGGAGGAAAAGTATCCTTGTATCTATCTACAAGAATAAGGGTGACATTCAAAGTTGCTCAAACTACCGTGGAATAAAACTAATGTGTCACACCATGAAACTTTGGGAGAGAGTGATTGAACACAGGCTAAGAAAGGATATTAAGATAACAGAGAACCAATTTGGGTTCATGCCTGGACGATCGACGACAGAGGCGATTCATTTGCTTCGTCAACTTGTCGAGCGCTTTCGAGAGAGGAGAAGAGATTTGCATATGATATTTATTGATTTAGAAAAAGCGTACGACAAGGTACCTAGAGAGGTATTATGGGGGACAATGATGAAAAAGGGGGTCCCCGTCAAGTATATTGACATAATCAAGGATATGTACGACGGAGTAGTGGCAAATGTCAGAACTTGCGGTGGCTTAACAAGTGATTTTCCGATTACTATTGGTTTACATCAAGGATCTGCATTAAGTCCTTTCCTGTTTACCATCGTGATGGATGAGCTTACTAGAACTATCCAAGATGAGGTCCCTTGGTGTATACTATTCGCTGATGATATTGTTCTAGTAAATGAGACGAAAGCAGGGGTTAATACCAAATTGGAATTATGGAGACAAACATTGGAATCTCGGGGATTCAGATTGAGCAGGTCCAAGACAGCATATATGCACAGCAAATTTCGTAGCCAGAGAAGTCAAAACCATATTGGTATAACATTGGAAGGGCAAGAGATATCACCGAGCAACCAGTTTAGATATCTAGGTTCCATCATCCAAAGAAATGGGGAGATCAATAGTGATGTTAATCAAAGGATCTAAGCTGGTTGGTTGAAATGGAGGAGTGCAACAGGGATTTTGTGTGATCGTAACTTTCCGTTAAAATTGAAAGGGAAGTTTTATCGGAGCGCTATTCGGCCTGCCTTATTATATGGTACAGAATGCTGGGCTCCTAAGAAGCATCATACACAGAAGATGCACGTAGCGGAGATGCGCATGCTTCGTTGGATGTGCGGTAACACTAGAAAAGACAAGGTGCGAAATGAGGATATTCGTGCAAAAGTTGGTGTAGCACCCGTGGAGGAGAAGATGCGGGAAAACCGGCTTAGATGGTTTGGTCATGTGCGACGCAGACCTATGGAAGCACCGGTTTGACGAATAGATACTCTCGATATGGGTAATGGCAAAAGGGCAAAAGGGAGACCGAAGAAAACATGGATGGAGGTGATACGAAACGATATGGTTGCCAAAGGACTCAATGAAAGTATATTGTTCGATAGAAGTGAGTGGAGACAGAGGATTCATGTGCTGGACCCGGCGTGATTCTCATGTTGGTTCATGTAGCCTACCCCATATGCTTGGGATAAAAGGCTCAGTTGTTGTTGTTGTTGTGTGCGATTTACTGTTGAATATTTGACAACACTTTGAGAGATCTATCAACTAAATTATGATATTTCGTCGTTATAAAGAAAGAAGACATAAAGTATCATATCATTGACTTATCATGATACACTTTTCAACTAAATCAGTTGATAGCATTCTCGATCCTATCAGTGTTTGTGCCTCTGCCAAGGAGAAGTTACTCTACCTTGATTGGGACAACCCATCTTGTTTCCCGAATGTTGTGAAAATTGTCGTTTCACCTATACACATCAAATATAAGGTATTAACTATTAACCCGTTCGATACTAGGATAATTGCATGCATTGGGAGCTAGAGGACACCCCAATTACACTTGTAAATCATGAAATATGAAATAATGACAGTATAGTCACCTCTCTACTTATTTAAGATTTATTATACGTTAAGTCAAGTTTTAGGTGTATCATTAAATATCTAAAGTTAAATTTATACTCATTGCATCCGTAGTGACAAACGTAATATATGCTCATCTAGTAAAATAAGGGTCCTATGTCTTGTGTCCATGTTGGGATGTAACACTTTATTGGCGAATTGTTTAAAACTTAAGTTGAGGTCAAGTGCTATGTAGGCCAGTGTATGTAGTTTGAGGTTAAGCAAGCTCCATCAAGCATGAGAAGTCTTACGGTCTTGGAGCCTCTTGTCCAAACAAATCAGATACAATTTCTATTTTGGCTACTTTCTAAGCAACCATTTACCCTTACAATGACTATTTCTCAGGAATCCTAGGAGAATTGTGTATTTAATTTGAAGAGTTGGTTTGGATTCTTGCACAGCATCTACCATAAGTATTTTATAGCAGCAGCACACTTTTCTTGCTTACAGATCTTATTCAGTAGCTAGCTCCAGACTTCAAATCTTTTCTCAGTATACTACTGCATAATTTCTTGCATTTAATAGCCTGATTGGTGAGTTGTTTGTTCAATGCTTTGATTCATATGATGTCCATTAAGCTGATGTCTATTATGATCTGAGGAGGTAACGTGTGTATAGGCGAGCATAGTCTTCCTGAATTATAGTGTAAGCGGCAATACAAAACCTTGAAGAGATAAATCGAGTTCAACAATGCAAGTTTAGATTTTTCTTGCCTATTATGGGAAAGTCCCGAGTTATAGTGTATGCTGAAACCATTATGGTTTTATCCCCCAATTCAGGTCAGATCAGCTTTACTACTTATAACCGATTCTACCCCTTATATTATCTTCCAAGCCATTTTCTCGCTTCATTTGTTAATTTACCATCTTTTTGATATTTCCCATATTAGTTTCAATCTGGGAGTTCTAGAATTGGTATTAACGATGCTAGTTTCAAATTTGTAATCCCTTATTAGTTTTGGCAGTTCTGCAAGGAATCATCCTATGTAGGCCCTGTTGCAGGACAGGGGCATATACTGGAAACAGTGATCATTCCTTAACATGAATTATAGTAGAAAAATTATGGTTCAGTTTTTCGTGAGTGGCACTTGTGAGTGTACTTGATGAGGTAGCTGTAGTGATCCTCCACAAGGAATTGCGCTCGATAGAGATGATGAAATTGAAGGTTTCGTATCTGTATTTCAGTCGCCTACATGATTCAACATTCCCAGATCCAGATGCCTTAACCAATCATATAAGCCATGGAAAGCATTCCTATCTTGTAAATCGTCGCCAGGTTATGCGTTCCTTCATCGGTTGCATCACCCTGCCTATAAAAATCATAGCATTGATGGAAAGTTGAAGGGCGCACTGTCATACATGTTACGTGTTCATTACTTTCCAAACCCAACCCACACCATTTGATCCTGACCGTTCGTTCATCCCTGTTGGATGCGGTTATTCTTCTTTGGACACTCCGTTTACCAACTCCAAACCCCCCTAGAAAATATGATGACCGCCTTCATCCCAAGATCTTCCTCATAAGAATAACATAAAAGAGGAGTTATTACGGAGGAGGAGGATGTGTACCCTAGAGAGGTGCGGCCAAGTCTTCATCCTCACCCTAACTGGTGATGGCGAGCATCGCCTTTCACTTGACCTCATCGCCCGTATCCGCTATGCCCTTGCTCAAGTTCGTGCCCAGTCCCTGAAATTCCCCTTCTCTGGCCTCGTTCCCAGAGCTGAGGGCAAATACTTCTGCAGTGGCTTCGATCTCTCCTTCAATGAGGCCAAATCCCCATCTAATGCTTCAAATAATATGCGTCAATAGAATCAGTGAAGGTCTCTCACGTGCGGCCTCACAGCCATCACGGCTGACTTGATGCCCCTTCGGATGCCAACCATCTGTGCCGTCACTGGCGAGTCCTCTGCTATCGGCTTCATGCTGGCCTTTTCTCATGATTACGTTGTGATGCACGCAGACCATGGGTTTCTGTGCATGACTGACATGTGCAGCTTGCTGTGTCTACATTACGTTCGAGGTATGATGAAGGCCAAGGTTAGAGATTTTGGTGCTTTCAAGGATTTGGTGCTGCATGCAAGGAAGATCCCGGCGATGGAGGTGATGGAAAAGGGAGTGATCGATGTCGTTGGTGAAACAGTGAGCAAGACAGTGGAGGTAGCGGTTAAGCTGGGGCAGATGCTGGAGAGGAAGAACTGGAACGGTCAGGTGTACGCTTCGCTCAGGAAGGAGATCTATCCCGAGATTTGTCGGGCAATCCACAAGGAGTGGTAAGGTATGCTTCTATCAACTCCTGATTCTCTTTCGTCTCGTGGATAATAAATATTGTGGTAAGTGCTTGTAAGAGAGACAAGTAAACCTTTTATGGATATTTTCTGGTTGTTGTTTGTTTGCTCTTAATTATTTGAAGTCAGCTGATGATTATATTTTTAAAGTTTTAGAGTACTCTGATAACCTTTTTTCAGAACATTAAAAGCCATTATTTATTTATATCTATTGTTTTGAATATCATGAGATGAGAAATTGGCTTAATGTTTAAGGGAATATAGTGAAATATATGAATGAGAGCTTAAAGAAGTAAATGATGGATTCCATAGATGGTATGAAGTTTAGCCTTTGTGTTAAATGCAATACTTTGTATATTTGGGATTTTATTTTGTGCTGCCTGTTTCCTTGGTGTTTTGGCTCAGAGTTGGTTTAAAGTTTGTGCATGAAGCATATAAAAGGGTTTGGCAGTTGTGTTGCTGCAGCTGTGAAGAGGTCAGGAAAATTAAATTTGTTTTTTAAAATACATGATCTAGGTCTTATCTGGTAATATAGTTGTAGGCATTATGGATAGATTACTTTTAGTGATCTGAGGACACCAGTTTTTGGATGATCTGTATGGTCCATTTTTATGTATACATTACAATTCTTTAGTAATTTGAATGCTTCTTGTCCAATGATCTGGATTCGGAAAATGTTCTATTGGTGAAAAACTGTTGATTTTACAACCATCCAGTGTTGATTTTACAACCATCGGGAGTGGGGGTGGGGGGGGGGGGGGAAGAAATTAAACAATAGCCGCATCTGTTGTAGCCGCGGGTGCACTTGACTTAGCTACATAGGTCCAGTTGCAAAATGGCAAGTGAGGGGGCTGCTTCACCACTTAAGGCTTTAAGTCGGGTGGGACCTGCCCCCTCGCATACAATCTAGCATCCGCAACCGCAGCTTTTCTTTTTTCCTTTTTCTTTGTTTTTGAATCAATCCTCTTTGGAGATCGAACTTGCGGTCTTTTTATGTTGGAGAAGAAATTGGTACTAACTGAGCTAAGCTTGGGCTGGTACCCGCGGCTATTTTGCTACGGGTGTAAGAGAGTAATAATGGGGGGTGGGGTTCCACTTGGGCTTTAAGTTGGGGTAGACCCGCTCTATATAGGTTTTTGGATATCGCTACTTCTATAGGTTTTTTTCCCGATGGAAAAGCATTTTCCCGATGGAAAAGCACTATAAGAGCACGAAAAGATGCCCTGCTCATATAATTTATATAAATATATAAATAAAAAGTTCGTACAATGATATAGTTGTTTAAAGTTGAAGAAAGGCAAATTGTTTGCTTATCATCTATCAAAATGGCATATGGGAGCGTAGCGGACCTTTATGGTTATCCTCCACGTAAGAACAGCAGGTTGATGACAAGCATAGAACTCACTCAAAACTACCTCAAACTTACCTAAGAAAGCTCAATATCCAGACCTTGTGTTAAACCCATGGGCTTCTTGGCCTTGTTAAAAAACCCATGGCTCAATATAAAACCCTCATATACAATTCTTCACTTGTATTTACCCCAAAATATCCCTTATCCATGTTGTCTAACAGTTATAGTACAAAGAAGTTGCCTCTAAATCTAGAGACTTGTCTGTAATATCTATTATGTTCCTTTTTTCCTCCAAATATACTTTTTCCCATCAAAAATCGCAAAAGCCTTTAAAATATCTTTCTATTTTCATGTACTATCTAAGTAGTTGCATGTATTATCTAAACATTTGTGTGTAATATCTAAGCAGTTGCATAAGTTGCTTGTAATATATAGACAGTTGCCAGGGTATTTTTGTAATTGCATTTAAAATAGAATACAAGGCATAAATGAAATACATTCCAATGATTTTTTCACAAAGATTTGAAACAGTAGACCATTCCCATCAATTTTGAAAATACCGTGGGTTTTTAGGCAACTCCGGCTTTTTACAATTTACCCTAAAAACGACAACAAAGTAGTCTCAAAAAATAACAATTCAAGATGCACTGAATTAACATTAGTGCCAGGTAGAGTGATTTGATAGGCTTTCAGCTCTCTGACTCTGGGTAAGTTGATGAATGTAGCAGCCCAGTTGGTCTTCTTCTTCTTGTTCTTTGCAGTCCTTATCCATTAAAAAAAACAGTTTTTTAATAGTACTTGGTAGACAATCTTATCCCTATATTTTTCGAGTAATACTTTTACTACCGAGTGGTAGATTTGGCATTTCTCAGATTTTTTCAATAAAGAGACTTTCATTGCACTCTCTGAAGATACACCAACAAGTATCAAAATATAAAATGCTCCATGCACCTTCGGTATAATTGGGTGTCGTATGAACCAACTCATAAAATATGTCTTCAACGGACATTGGAGTGGAACTGATGTTAATATAACTTGCTACTTCGACCAAAATAGCTTTGGCGGCTGGACATTGGAAGATAAGATGAGATGTAGATTCGTATCCATACTGATGATCTTACATACAAATAATCCCTCAATATCTTGTTCATTCGTAACAAAATATTTTCGGTAAAAACATATTTTTGTCTCTACAATGAACAACAACAAACAATCTTGAACATATGGTGCGGAGAGTTTCTTAGCATATAAAGGAAAAATGATTAGAGAGCATCTTCCATAGCCATGTCCAGAGAAGCGGAAGATTAAAGCTATGGATGTTAAGGACGCCCAAACCACCTTCTTCTTTATATTTGCACTCTATTCCAGTTCATATGTTAATACGACTTTAACACTACCCATGCAGGAATCTTGATAAACACATAAAATAAAGAGCTAGTGCATTGAGGACAGAGTTAAATAGAATTAATCTCCCTCCAAAAGATAAAAGTTTCCATTTCCATGAAGATATGAAAAGATATGAAACTGACGATGCTCTATATCAGTGATCTTCCAGATCGTGACGCGTGGCTGATGACATGTCCCGAAGCCCGCAAGGAAGGACCAAGGACGGCATGTCGGAGGAACACCCGGATCTGCGACCGATGGACGTGGCCGACCTTCTGGGCCGTCCCCACCACTCCTATGCCCTCCTTGCAAACAACCGTTGGCTCGCCTCCGAGCCTCCTGCACATTTGTCCTCCTCGGCTCTCTCCGCTCGCCTCCGGGCTACCACAAAACCGAGATAGCTCGGCCTCCCACTCGGTCCCTAGCCCCCGCCGAGCTCATCTTCCCTGGTCCCTTCGACCGACCAACGGCATCATTCGCAGGTGTTTCCACCTCGCCTCCGCGAATCTCGCCATGCACGAGATATCCGCTGCCCACGATCCCGCGTTCCACACCATCACGATCCCCATTAACAAGCCTGTCTCGCCATTAATGGGAGATCCCACCCATCACGCGGGCGTGACGTCGGTGGCGTAACGGCCGGCGTGATTCTCGCACCTGCCTGCATGCTGCCACCGCTATATAAACCCCTCCTTCATACGGTTCAAGTAAGTCATTTTCCACTCATTAGGCCGTTACTCTGCTCGGATTTTCTGTCTAACTTGATCGTCGGAGAGTCATCAATGGTACAACCACCCCGGGACTTCCTTGCAGGTAGCTCGGCCCCAACAACCTCAAACCCATTGAGATCCACACACTTCAGGAGCTATCCTCCAACTCAAATCTCGGCCGTCCATCATCGTCAACAGCAGATCAACGGAAGGTAGCATCTTGACGCGATTCGACCCGCATCAGTTGGCGCCGTCTATTGGAACCTTGATTCCACTAAAACAAAGTTCATCTTCCGATCTCAACCCAATGGCGAGCGGTCACCACAACGATCCAAGCACTAGCTGCCGCCTCCCCCACAACGGAGGCACGGACGAATCTCCTCCCCCAAACGCCATCAACGCCCTAGCCGTCCGGATAGATCGACTCACGTCCGTCGTGGACGCGCTCGTCCGTGTCCAAACGGTGGGGAAAGCTCCCCAGGTCCCCGCTCCCCCACCTCGGGACTAGGACCCCTACAGAGGAAGAGAAGACTTTGCTCGCGTCGATGCTGCCGACCACCGCCTCGCTGTCTCCAACGGTCGCAGGTCCCTCAGGCCGACCCATTTGACTTCGAGGTCTCACATCAGAGAGCTTCGCCCTGAGTCTCGTCGCACCCCTGTCCCTCCCGAGGCGGGTAGCGATCATCTCGCCTGCTCTCAAGCATGACCGGCACCCCCTTCCTCGACGGGGTCACGCACGCGAGACTCGCCAAGACAGCTCAAAAACGACCTCTCCTGGAGACTTATGGGACCTCGCCGAAAGGAACCGAGGCTCATCAAAAATCATGGTCATGTCAGCAGGGGTTCCGTCGAGCACCTACGAGACTCAGCACCCCGCGCTGGCAGTGGAGGCCGACAGCCTCCCGAGGAAGAAGGCTATGGATAGGTGTCGGTGAGAGGGCCAGTCAAGCGATCCCGACACGCTGAAAGTGGCGGAGTTGGAGCCCATTCCTCGAGCCGACGTGCTGCTTTCTGACCACGCCCTGAGTTGGCCTGGGCTCAGCCCCGTCCAGTTCGCGGGTAACTTAAGAGTCTGCAGGCGATCTGTTAGACTTGCGTTTATTTTATTTTTACTCGTGTTGCTAACTCCATTGTACCTTGTCTTGTACAGAACCCATGGACGCGAGCAAACTTCGAGCGGCCATGCATGAGCTAAAGAAGGGATCGAAGGCTGGAGGTGCCAGCTCTTCCCGTCCGACGCTGGCCCCTGTGAGCCGATCATTTTTTATGACGGGGACTTCCACGACATATCACTGCCCCACAACGACCTTCTGGTGATCACTGCTCGAGTCCACCAATACGAGGTGCATAGGATACTGGTCGACTCAGGTACCTCGGCGGACATTCTCTTCTACGACTGCTTTCTATGGATGGGGCTCACCCCAGCAGACCTAAGGCCGACCTCCCACGTCCTTTCAGGGTTTACCAACCACTCCATCCCGGCAGAAAGGGTAGTCACTCTGCAGTTTAACGTCGGGGAGGCCGGCCGCACGCGAACATTGCCCGTGGAATTCATCGTAGCAAGAATCCCATCAGCCTACAACATCCTCCTTGGCCGCCCAACGCTGAACTCCCTCCGGGTCCAGATATTGACCTACCACCTGGCGATGAAGTTCCCTCTTGATCAGGGCGGGATAGGTCGGGTCTATGGAGACTAGCGGAGGTATGCTTCACCGCAACATCTTCGTCTGAGCAGCCAGCCGACGATGTCGAGGGTGAAGGCGACATCGGAGGTTCTCTGGACACTCGAGACGAGCAAAAAGAGGTCCGAGGAACCCCGGTCGAACCGCTAACAAATGTCCCCCTGATAAAAGGGGACGATGAAAAGATCGTCCAGATCGGATCGCTTCTGACAGGAACTCAGTGAGATGACCTGGTTAATTTCCTCAGGAACAACTCCGACATTTTCGCCTGGGCGCCTGCTGACATGCCTGGGATCGACCCCAAAATCATATCTCACAAGCTCGGGGTTGATCCTATGGCCCGACTCGTCAGGCAGAAAAAGCGAATCTTCGCCCCGGTCAAACAGAAGGCTATCGAAGACGAGGTGGACAGGCTCCTCTCCGCCAACTTCATTTGGAATGTACCCTATTCGGAGTGGCTAGCGAACGTAGTTCTGGTCAAGAAGTCAAGCGGGAAGTGGCGCATGTGCGTCGACTTCACCGACCACAATAAGGCCTGCCCCAAAGACAACTATCCTCTCCCTCGGATAAATCAGCTCGTCGACAGCTAGGCTGGCCATGAGCTATTAAGCTTCATGGATGCCTTCTCCGGCTTATAATCAGATCCGTATGAATCCGGCAGACGAAGATCTTACCGCATTCACAACGGACCGGGAGGGTATACTGCTACAAGGTGAGTCCCTTCAGCTTCAAGAACGCTGGGGCTACGTACCAACGATTGGTCAACCGCATGTTCAAGCCACAGATCGACAGGAACATGGATGTTTATGTTGACGACATGCTCGTCAAATCAGTCTCGTCGATCGACCACGCCAAGGACCTGGATGAGGCCTTCGGAGTACTCCGCAAGTTCAAGATGAAGCTGAACCCCGCAAAGTGAGCATTCGGGGTCACCGGGGGAAAGTTCTTCGGTTTCATGGTCACCCACCGTGGAATCGAAGCTAACCCAAAAAAATCGACGCTATCCTCAACATGACCGCACCCTGGATGACTATATCACTCAGCAGATACGAGCTCATCAAGCGAGCGAAGCGGCCGGGCTAGTTGTTAAGACTCGACGACCCTATCCGGGTTGGTACGACCAAATAAAGTACCCGCCGGGATATACGATCCCTAAATTCCATGTATATAAGGGGACGGGGAATCCACACCAGCACATGGCTCAATTTAGGGCTCTGTGCGGCAACACCGGAGGTGACGATAAGCTGTTGATTCGCCAATTCGTTGGCAGCTTGGCGGAGACGACCTTTGAATGGTATTCGGAGATTCCAAACGACTCCGTCAAAACATTCACGGAGATGGAGCTGTTATTCACCCAGGGCTTCGCAAGTACCAGCGAACGCACCCCAATCACGGCGTTGATCAATGCCAGGGTGAAACCAGGCGAAACATGGGTTCAGTATGCGATACGGTGGCGCAACCTATGGTCGAAGTGCGAACAGCGCATAGAAGAGGCTCCGGCAGTAGGCATGTTTGTGGGAATCCTCGATCCGCAGGCGACCATATCCCAATTCATGATGTTTTTCAAGCTGACCACCTTCCAGGCCTTAATTGACAAACTGGCCCAAATGGACCAGATGGGGCATAAGCCATCCTCGTCGAAAATGGAGCTTCGAAACGAAAGGGGTAAAGGGAAAGCTATCTTCATCGCCAACGCTCAACAACAACCGAGTGGCCCGAGACCGGTTATTCACCAAAGCAACAAGTGGCAATCCCTCGATGAGAAGTTGAGATGTCCTTACTCGTTTCCCCGGGATAAAACAAGGAAACTGTTTGAACTGGTAGTGCGCAATGGGTTCATCACTCTACCGGATTCGAGATACCCACCGCGATCGAACAACGTCAACGATCCTAATTACTACCCCTACCACCGAGTATTGGGTCATCCAATCGAAGACTGCCACGTCTTCAAAAACTGGGTTGAAGACCAATACTAACAGGGCAAGTTCGCTCTATCTGAAAACTGGAAGGTGAATCCGCCACAACAGCACACTCCTAAAAGGGTGGACACGCCGGGGGCATCGTGCTCTTTTATAGAAGAAGCTCCATGGGAGGTCGCTTTTTCAGCTAAGACGAAAAGAATGCTGAAGGATCTTCACACATGCCCGACAATCAGGTGGAAAAGCCCGCTAGAGCCTGAGATCATTGAGGGAATGCTAAAACCGCGTCCGACGTCGAGAATTGGTAGCGATGGTCAAATTAGTCAGACCCAGCCGTCAAAATCTTCAAAGAAGAAGAAGAAGCCCGTGAAGCCGGATGACAAGCGCACAGACTTGCAAAAGCATATTGACGCGCTGGAGGAATACAACCAAAAGGCGCGAACCCCGGTCACACTCCAAGAATTTCTCAACCATATCCTGGAGAGGGGAGATAACAACGATGATGAGAGAGACAGCTCGTCACAGGAACCAGAAGATTATGTGGAAAGTTGCCACATGATCTCTCATTCGTCGCTAAATAACAAAGAAGCTCACTCGGCATCAGAAGATAATGTAGGGGAGCTGGGGGCAGGATCAATGCCAAAATCCTTGGAACCGTCAGACGAGATGATCAACATGTTACTGAACGAAGCCCTTCAGAAGAGAAAAGCTGATCGAGAACGCCAAATGGCCCTATTCGAAGGGGCCAGGCGTTGGCGTCAAGTTGGAGAAGCCATGCTACGGATGGGTCACAAAACACTCCAACCATATTAAATCACACCCTAAATGGGTGTATTCCACATCAGCGTCATGTATCCCGTCACGTGACAAATGCACGTGCATACAGGATAAACAACGGACCGAAACGTCCCTAAACTAACGATGGACCGCAATGTCCTAAAACTAGAAACTGACCGAGAGGTCTATAAACTACGACGGACCGCAGCATCCCAAAGCTGACGTAAAAAAAAGGTACGTCCATAAGCAAAATGGGTATGGATGAAAACCCGAAAGGGCTCCGTGAGTAAAAACAGCAGGACTACCGGCGAGTTTGTGAAAA
The DNA here is from genome assembly GCA_030015575.1 of Agapanthus africanus. Lineage (NCBI taxonomy): Eukaryota > Viridiplantae > Streptophyta > Magnoliopsida > Asparagales > Amaryllidaceae > Agapanthus > Agapanthus africanus. The sequence continues at coordinate 160,419,720 of JASDDO010000026.1, read as the reverse complement.
CCCGAAAGGGCGCAATCTCGTTAAAAGACACTTGCAAGGTCTTTTCGACCCTGTAAGGAGAAAATACCTGCGTGAGATCCTTACGACTCACAAGGGAGCAACACACTTAGGAATCCCCACGATTCCTAAGGAGAAAACACACTTACGAGATCCTCACGACTCGTAAGGAGAACCTTCTTATGAGACCCTCACAGCTCGTAAGATTCAAAAGTCTTAAACTACAGGGATCTGAACATGTTCTTAAGCCATCACATTTCCCAGATTTCCCTACAAGCGTTTCAATATTGACCCTTGTATACAATCCACAGGTACGAATAAACATTTCCCTAACAAAGTCCCACCAGCGATTAGGGATATGCTCACACGGTGAACGACCCTTGTAAGTCCTCTCGATTTACAAGGAGAAAACACTCTTGCAAGATCCTTACGACTTACAAGAGAACATACACTTAGGAATCCTCACGATTCCTACGGAGAAACGACACCTACGAGATCCTCACGACTCGTAGGGAGAAACACCTTTATGAGACCTCTACGGCTCATAAAGTCAAAAGCCTTAGTCGACAGGATCTTAACCCTGTTTGCTAAGCCACCTTTGTTCGAACCGACAAAGGCAAATGATGATTCGCTCCTGGCAATATCCCAGTTGTAGCGATGTTGATGCCTAAATCGGTATCAAATCCTAAGCCCTTTCACGGCAAATAATGATTCGCTCCTGGCAATATTCCAGTCGCAGCGATGCTGATGCTAAGATTGGCATCAGGTTCCAAGTTCCATACTTGCAACAAAATCAGCAAGTAAAAGAAATGCATATGAAATAGCCGAAATGATGGGGCAACTTGCAACAGAATCAGCAAGTAAAAGATATGCATACAAAAATAGCCGAAATGATTAGGCAACTCGCAATAAAAAGCAGTGAGAGAAAAGAAAAATAGCCGAAATGATTGAGCACCGCGAAAAATAGCCGAAATGATTGGGCAATCGTGACTTTCGCGATATAAAAGCTGAAATGATAGAGCATCGCGGAAAGAAAACAAAAAAAATACATATGAAATGAAACTTTGGCCCTACAGGTGAGATCACATCGATCCATGTATACAATCCAGGGGCACAAACAAAAAAGGGAAATATATCATCCCACCAGGCTCCATCAGAAAGAGAGCCAAGTCTCGATGGCAACATCTGCATCCCAGAAGAACAACAACGGCGTTCCTCCTCATTCCAGCAGGATTCGGACGCGATGTCAACAAAGTGGAGCCACGGCAAAATCCCTAGTTCGAAGACTCTACGGTCCACAGACAACCTAGAGTCAACTAATGACCTCCCCGCCGAATCAACGCTCCATCTCGGAAACAAGTCAACCAACCTCCAGGGAAATCAGCGTCCTTGGCAAATACCTCGATTCAGGGAAATCAGCATCCTTGGCGAGAGCATCTCGATTCGAGTCGACCCGCAAGGAAATCGGCGTCTTTGCAGGAACACCTCGACTCTGAGGAAATCAGTGTCCTTGGCAAAAAACTCGATTCGGGAAAATCAGCGTCCTTGACGAGAGTATCTCGATTCGCGTTGACCCACAAGGAAACCAGTGTCTTTGCAAGAATCTCTTGACTCGTTTCAACCCCAGGGAAATCAGTGTTCTTGGCAAAAACCTCGATTCAAGGAAATCAGTGTCCTTGACGAGAGCATCTCGACTTGCGTCGACCCGCAGAGAAATCAGTGTCTTTGCAGGAATATCTCGATTCGTCTCAACCTCAGGGAAATCAACGTCTTTAGCAAAAACCTTGATTCAGGGAAATCAGCGTCCTTGACGAGAGCATCTCAATTCGTGTCAACCCGCAGAGAAATTAGTGTCTCTGCAGGAATATACGACATCAGTAAGACGGAGCCACGGCAAAGTTCCCAGTTTCAGGACTCGGCGGTGCACAGACAACCTAAAGTCAACCCCTGACCCCGTACGGCTAAAGTCAATCCTGACCCGTATGGCTAAAGTCAACCCCTGACCTCGTACGTCCAAAGTCAATCCTGACCCCGCATGGCTAAAGTCAACCCCTGACCCCATATGGCTAAAGTTAATTCTGACCCCATATGGCCAAAGTCAACCCTCGACCTTCCCGTCGAAGCAATGCTTTGACTCGAGAGCAAGTCAACTCATCAATCACTTACGAGTCCTCTCGACTTGTAAGGAAGAAAATTCTTTTGTGAGATCCTTACGACTCTCAAGAGAAAACACACTTAGGAATCTTCACGATTCCTAAGGAAAAATTACACCTACGGGATCCTCTCGACTCGTAGGGAGAAAAGTCTTTATGAGACCCTCACAGCTCATAAAGTTGAAAAGTCTTAGACGGTAGATCTGAACCTGTTTCCTAAGTCATTACTGCTCTACAAGGAGGTCAAGATAGACCATCTGCATGCCACATTTGCCAAAGCCATATTCACCAATGAAATAAAGAAGCTACTTACGGGTCCTCACGATTCGTAAGGAAAAATACCCGAGTGAGATCCTTACGACTCACGGAGGCGATGAACACTTAGAAATCCTCACGATTTCTAGGGAGAATATGCACCTATGAGATCCTCTCGAGTTGTAGGGAGAAAAAACCTTCTTGAGACACTTATGGCTCATGAAGATGAAAAAGTCTTAGGCTATAAGGACTCTAAACTTGTCTCCTAAGCCATCAATTCTATGGACATGCATAACTCTGCACTATTTCACCCACGTACATGCTTACGTGGGCAAAGTAGTGGGAGGCATTTGTTCCCGCCAAAATTTTCGGCAAAGAGCTACTTGTCCCCTTGCGAAAAAGGGGGAGAATCCTCAAAAAAGCAGGCATCACGTGCTCACACGCGACTAGGCCTCACGTGCAGACACTTGAACTTTTATGAGCAAAGTCTACCTGCACTTGAAAGCCTAATTGGTGGGGTCACGTGCCAACACGTGACCGGGCCTCACGTGCAGACACGTGACCTTTTATGATCAGAGTCTATCCGCGCCTGAAAGCCTAATTGATGGAGTCACGTGCCAACACGTGATGGGTTCCTGAGCCCTCTGAACTAATAGAATTAAATTCTAATTAATTGCTTAATCAGTGAGGTCACGTGCCAACACGTGATAGACTCCTAAACCCTCTGAACTAATAGAATTAAATTCTAATTAAAAGGAAATCAAAAATCCTAATTGGAAAAATATTTCCGTAGATCTTTTCAAACATAAAAGATTGCACTCTGTAAAGTGGAGCACCGTTGGATTAAAAATCCAATGGTGATTAAAAATCACCAATTTATAGAAAGATTCTATACAAGGAAATATTTTCCTAAAATCTGCTAGGAACAACAAATAAAATATCTTTTGGATTAAAAATCCAATGGTGAATAAAATTCATCGAGTGATCTAAAAGATCATGTTGGTTAGAAAATCAATCAAAATCTTTCAATGAAAGATCGACTAAACAAACTGATTCTTTTCTTTCTCCTATAAATAGGAGCCAAGATGAGAAGGGAAAAAAAGGAGATATACAACAAAAGAGAGAAAAAAAGAGAAGTTAATTCTCCATAGAGAAAAGAAGATCTCTTCAAAAAAGAAAGAAACCCTAGGTAAGAGAGGGAAAGAGATCATTCTATAAGCTTCTACAAAACAAAAAGAGAATTTAATTCTCCAACTAAGAGTTTAACTCTTCTGAATAAGAACTTAGTTCTTCTTTTGGTTGAAGATGTGCAGAAGCAGATCTTCCCATAAGTTGAGAATTTAATTCTCGTCGGGGGGATTTTGCCATGCAGATTTAAAATCTAAGGGAGGACCTAAGTTCAGAGAATTTTATTCTCCCACAAAGCACATAGGAATTTAATTCCTCCAACAAATATAGGGTTTAACCCTTAATATAAGAACTTAGTTCTTCTTCATGGTAATAGAGCTGCAGAAGCAGATCTCCCCATAAGTTGAGAATTTAATTCTTATCGGGAAGATTCTGCTATGCAGATCCAAAACTTAGAGGGAGAATTGAGTTTAAAGAATTTAATTCTTTCGAATATATAGGAATTTAATTCCTCTAAACAAAATTAGGGTTTAGCCCTATAAGAGAATTTAATTCTTCAATAAGGGATTTATCTCTCCATGCACGTAAAAGATCAAGTACCTAACATGATCACGTGGCAACACGTGACCCTCCCCCTCAATGATCAAAAGAGAACGAATAAGATCAGGTCACGTGCTCCCACGTGACCCTTGAACAGATTCCTTAAAATAAGAAGAGCAGAACAAACTGTGGGCGCCTCATGTGTCTCCACGTGACCCCTTGACAAACCCTTTTGGGGGGAATCTGAGGAATTGATACCCAATGCATGGGCACCATCACGTGTCCATACGTGATAATTGTGGAAATCAAGTGTTTAACACTTATATGCATATTCTGAGAATAAAATAAGGGAAGTCTGGCCCAATACTCAAGTGCCTCACGTGACCCCACGTGAGCGTTTCTTTTTTTAGTGTTTAACACTATTTTATGCGCTTTGTCCCTAGTGTTTAATACTATTCTAAGCACATCACGTGGGAGCACGTGATAGCCGATTATACTCTAGTGTTTAACACTATATTCGAGCCAATCTTAGTCTAAATTATCTAAGTCTTCCAGAGGCAGGATCCCCTTTTGACTGAACCTCAAATACACTCTTGTCTTCCAAAATTGATCATCTCATATGACATTCAAAGTAATTCCCAGAGCCTTTCAATCAACTTTGGTTCGAGGGTACATCTCTTCACACCTCTGATACATGTCGTTGTAATTCTTCAACGTCTTCAGAGAGGTGGTGGGTCCCAATGACCAATAACTATCTGGTGCATTTCCAAACCCATGTTTGCATCTGAACTTGGACCGCAATGTCCCTAAACTAAACAATAGAGCCCTAATGCTCTTTTGTTGGATCTAAATGATCCTATTAAGTATATCTTAGTTTAAAAATTAGATTAACGTATCCTTAACAAACATTTAAGTTGATCTTAATCTCAAAACGAGATTATCGATCCCTAAATCAATCCAACAACAGATCCCCCAACCAATATTGGTTCAAGGGTACATCTCTTCACTCCTCTGATATTTGTCGTTGTAATCCTTCAACGTCTTCAGAGAGGTGACGGGTCCCGACAACCAGACATTCCACGGATTGTGGGGTCCTTAAACTCATAGACTATGATGTCTTTAAACTTTACAGACTATGATATCTTTAAACTCCATGGACTATGATGTCCTTAAACTCCACGGACCGTAATGTCCTTAAACTAATTATGGACCGCAATGTCCCTAAACTAAAACAATAGAGCCCAAATGCTCTTTCGTTGGATCTAAATGATCCTGTTAAGTAGATCTTAGTCTAAATGAGACTAACGTATCCTTAACAACCACTTAAGTTGATCTTAATCTCAAACGAGATTAATGATCCTTAAATCAATCCAATTACAAATCCCTCAACTGACATTGGTTCAAGGGTACATCTCCTCACACCTTTGATATATGTCGTTGTAACTCTTCAACGTCTTCAGAGAGGTGGCAGGTCCTGACAATCAATAAACCCAATGAAAATAATAGAGCCCAAATGCTCTTTTGTTGGATCTAAATGATCCTGTTAAGTAGATCTTAGTCTAAAATTAGACTAACGTATCCTTAACAAATTGTTAAGTTGATCTTAGTCTAAAATTAGACTAACGTATCCTTAACAAACGTTTAAGTTGATCTTAGTCTCAAATGAGATTAACGATCCTTAAACCCAACCCAAAACCCAAATCTAAGAAAATACGGATTTGGACTAATCCACGCCCTACGGGCGACAACATAAATTAGTCTCCGTATACAATCCACGGGCAACCAAAAATAAAAAAAAACATATACGACACGAAATGACCATCTGGAGAAGGAGAAAGTGGTTACCGCGATGCGGTAGCGTAATTAACTGCAGGGGCTTGCGCCTGCAGGGAAGAGCGTCCCCACAATCAAAAACCCCTCAAACGAGGGGGAATCTGACGAAATCTGCTACATCGGCCTCATCCGTCTAAACCTTCGATACATGGTGCCATAAATCAACTTGGCATCTTCGGAGAGGTGGACGGATAAATCCATATTGCATCTGCCCCCAAAATTCAGGCTAGACGTCCCAACGTCCCGGTCGCGTTTTTTCGGCGGCGAACACTCCGATTGACGGGTTAAACGGGTCATGCGAACTCAACGTGCAGTGTGCATATGTTTTTAAAGGGTTTTGGATATATCGGGTGCTCCGCAGAGTTTTTACGGGGATCCCGCTACCCGGATAGCGGGCTGGGGGTCAAGGAGGCTAGCAACCCCCTTGCGGGATGCAGGGCAGCACCCCATTAGAAATTTTTTCTAATGGGGGACAGTGTTGTAGAGTATGTATGTGTGTGTGTGTATGTATACATACATACATACATACATACATACATATACATACATACATATATATATAAGGGAAAGGGTATCCAAAGGATGCGTGGGAGAAAGCGCCAGTGCCTCACGTGCGCGGCACGCTGGCGCTATCGCCTTGGGCGCTAGCGCTTTGGGCTCCAGGGCGCTAGCGCCTCACGTTCCAGATACGTGGATGCTCGGGCGCTAGTGCCTCACGTGCCAAGCACGTGGGCGCTCGGGCGCTTTGGGTGCTTGGGCGCTAGCGCCACACGTGCCAGGCACGTGGGCGTTCGGACGCTCGCACTTTGGGCTCTTGGGAGCTAGCGCCTTACGTGCCAAGCACGTGGGCACTGGACTTGGTCTCTGCACTGGGAGTTGTACTCCCAGAAAGAAATACTTATTATTTTGTGTGTGTGTGCGTGTGTGTGTGAGGAGTTAAACTCCTAAGATATTTTTGAAGCTGATGAAGGAGCTTCTCCCCTTGAGCCCTGGATCTTTCCTAAAGTGGGGTCTTTGGAGATGGGTCTCCTTCTTCCTCCTTTATTGGTCGGCTCTTGGATAACAAGAGGGGTGAGATTAAAACAAATCTCTCCTTTTTAAGATCTGATGGAAGATCCAAGCTCCCCTTTGTGGGTTTTGTGGTGAAAATCTATTTAGTTTTGGAAAATGAAGAGTAAAACTCTTGATTTAATTAAAAAAAAGAAGAAGAAGGTTTTAGAACCTTGATGTAACATTTCAGAAAATATAAAATATTATTTTTGGAATTTAATATTAAAATAATATATTTCCCGAAAACTGCCCGATTTGCGAAATTGGGGTTTTCGAAAAAAAGGTATAAATATATACCAATAATTGTGAAATAATTGGAAATTAAAATGATTTATTTATTTAAAAATATATTTAAACGATTTGGCTTTTTTAAAATTTATTATATGCAGTTTTGATAAAAACCCGATTAGTGCACTGCTAATCGCGATTAAGCCAAATCCGTATTTCTCCAGTTTTCCATGGCTAGTGCACCATGACATGTTACATGTTGTTTCATTTCATTTGTGTTATGATTTTATTGTGGTGAGAAAAGAAGAAAAAGAAAAGAAAAAGGTGTCATGATGAGTTGGAGAGAGAAAGGGGACATAATGATGACTTGGAAAGTGAGTGGGTGGGAATAATTGAGTGAGAGAGGGGGGGCTGCCTTGACCCATTTCCCCCATCATTTTCTCTTCCCTCTTCATCTCCCTCCACTCCACATCCCTCCATCTTCTACCCTCTTGATCCACACCAAAAACCTTGCTAAAACCCTATACCCTTTCACAAAAAAATGATCACCTCCTCACCCTCATCGCTATGAACCAAGAAAAGTCGGATTTTGAAAACTTTGGGACTTCTAGGCTTTTGTTTGGGAGTGACAATGAGGTATATCTCTTTTCAATTAGAGTAGTTGTGATTTCCTAGCTTTTGTTTAAGTTTAGAAGTCGTTTAGTGATGGATGTGTGAACTTTGAAATCCCAAGAGAAGGGTTTGGGAAATTGGAGATGTTTTGTGGCTGTCAATGAGACTTGTGAGGTGATGCTTGACCTGGACCATAGCTTAGAAACCAAAATATGGATTTTGGAATTTAGTTCATGTTGTGAGAAATTTGGGTGTGCAGGGAAATCTGGAGCAACCCGGGGGATTTTTTAGAGTGGCAAACAACTCTAGGGGCCAAATTAGGGTACTAGGAGACCACTTTGACTAGACGGACCCAACCTGAGCTAAGGGTCCCGAGGAGGCCGGATTTTTTGATGATGTGTCCGGCTACATGGTGACATGGGGTGTCGGGGTTGGTCCAGTAGCTCATATAAATCATATACAGCACCCTAGACTTGTTTGTGCAACTCCTTTTGGCCTGAATCAAAATCTGGAGCACTTTAGTGTTGTTTTTGGCTATGTTTTCGTATTTTGAAATGTTTAGTTTTGATATTTGGATTTGTATTTGGTTGTCGCATGTTTGTACATCGACAACAACGGTTGTTTTGTTGATGTTGCATATGTGGGCTATAGGTTCTAACCTATAGGCGATCCGTGTGTCGTTTTGGATTTCAGAACATGATTTTAATAGCGTTGCGATATGTGTTGTTATTGTAGGTACCTTCGCGTGGATTCCGAGGCAACGGAGTGTGGCGTCATCGACTTCGGCAAACAAGAACCAAGGTGAGTAGATCTATATCTACCGGGGAAGTCGGGTGGATGGCGTATAGCACCCCCGCAAACTTTTGATGGAAAACCGATTTATAGAATATGGTTAGGAAACCTAGATTAGGAAACTAGGGTTAGAATGAGATATCTATGAAACCATATTAGAAACTAGAGGATAGTTAGAAGTAATATGTTACTCCTGTCATAGGATGACGTTTAGCGATATTGCCATTTAGGGTACTATAGGACTAGATAGTCGATATAGATGTGTCATCCCCAAAACTTTTTTCTAAACCGAAGAATCGTATGTATCTTTTAAATATATATCTTGAGGGATGTTACGGATTTTCAAATGATATCTTTTTCTTAAAAACACCGTAACCCCTATTTTAAAAACTACGATTCGCTTCTTTTAAAAATCTGCTTGTATGGTTCGGGTGTGTATGCTAGATTAGATACCTATACTTATAGTATAGATGGAATGTTTAGGTAAACTCGACTTGTTATGAGATATAAATGCGATGAAAGAATGTATAATGATATGATGATATGATGGTATACGGATGCGAGTCGATCGAGATGATTTATACCCTGCCGGTCCTCTGATATGAGATTATTGCAGATGTGACCTGGGACATAGGTATATAGGGTTATATATATATATATATATATATATAGAATGTTGTGAACCATGGATGATAGGCCGTATGTGATATTAGGCCGTACCCTCATTTGTCGTATAGGATGATAGGATCCCTTTTAGTATAATGCCGCCGCACGATGATATTCCATGCGTAATGAGTTGACTTGATGATTGATCCTTACCCTTGACTAGAGGTTGCCGTACGATGGATTATACCGTACGTGATATTATTGGGCTAGATGCCGATTGATAGATTCACCGACTCGGACATATGATAGATACGTATACCTTATAGCTGTTAGCTGATGATTTACCTTGTGCTGCATTCATGATATTATTATTGCATCGCATATACCTGTGATAGTACACTTGCACCATTATCGATGATGCGTATGTTACACGTACACATATTTACCGGCTCACACACTTCATCATCGATAATTGCCATGTCACTACATAGTAGGGTTGCTGCATCATGACATATACATTGATACACCCATACTCGTGCACATACACATTGTATATTCATATTTGTGCACACATACATTGGTACATCTATACTTGCGCATATACATATTGTACCTACATAGATAACTGGTTTTATTGTAAATTTGGGAACCGCATGTTATATTTTAAAAACTGGAATCATTTTAAAAAGAGCGGTTTCCCTTAGTATGTCATATCACTATTCCGCGTTGCATGATACACGATATGCTTACATTTCTATTATATGTCGCACACATCATGCTCTATTATTGTACGCATTGAGATATGCTGTTTTCATGAGATTTCTGGATTTGAGAACCGTGGACATTTTAAAAGAGATTATGTGTTGTTTCAAAAACCCGGTTTCTCTTGATATGATATTTCAGTGTGTCCACCATATGTTTTCTCGGTTCTGAGAGCGACATGTGAAATCCGATTCGAGGAGGCAGATGAGTCCGATTGCGGGTACATGGTGGACCCGGTATGGTACCCGGGGTAAGAAAGGGATGCTGTGTATACAGACGGTGAGCCTGGCAGAGGGACTACTACCTACCGGTGATTGGTTGGACCTGGCGGTTATCCGGAGGATACTGACCAGAGTCGATAGATGGATACGGGACGATCCGTACTGCCGGGGCCGAGGTTCGATTCCGCAGACGGAGCCCGTGGGCCGATCCAGACTGACTGAGCCCGATATATGAGGATTTACGTGCCGATGCTGGGCACGGTTTTCATGATGTTTTTGAGTGTCGATGCTAGGCACTCAGGTTCCATGATTTTGATATGTCGGGAGGGACACACGTGGATATATATATCCTCATACTTTCATGCACACTCTTTTATGATATTTACATGCATGATATTGTTGCGTCAGTGGTTGACGCGTGGACTAGATCCACATACATACACACACACACTGATTCTACTATTGGAGATTATACACATGCTTATAGACATTGATTTATGGGTGGACGAGATTCATATATTTGCATGCATTGATTATTACTGTTGGATGTTATCCACTTGCATATAGGTTTTGACTACCTTATTGGCACATATAAGACCCGGTCACCCTAGATATCATAGTATTACCTTTATGATATAGTTGACCTAGGAGTCGTTGTTTATTCGATTTCTACTTGTAGATATTTTTCTATTCACGAGTTGGCAACTCACCCCCGTTGTGCCACAGTTCTTGCAGGTTGACCGCTTGGATCAGTAGCGGCATCGCTGGCACACAGTTTCCTTTGGGTGTTTTGCAGTAGTAGGTGGGACATTTGTATCGTACCCACTCTTGTATTACATTTCATATTGTATCTAGTTAACTCTATCAATCAATCAAAATTAGAATTTGTATAAGTAATGAGACTTAGTGGGTTTGTGGTTGCGAGACTTAGAGCGATGGGTTTTTCGCTACTTGTGATATTTATGTCTTGCTTCCTTTTCTCTTTGTGGTGATCTTCGCCGTTGCGCGTCGTATACTTATTTTTATTATCTTGCGTGGTTGTGATCCGCCGGTTGGCGAAGGGCTAGCTCCCGCTTGGGGATGCCATTATTCTTATTATATATTTGTGGTTTTGGATCGATATATACAAAGGAGGTGCTGCCAAAATTTTTAAAAGACGAAACATGTTTTCAAACTAGTAAATTTCACTTGCATCATTCATATTCCTTTTCTATGCATTAAGAAAACTTGATTTCATATACCTTTATTTCAAAACCTCACCTCCTTTATTTTACTTAAAAGGTTTAGACTTCTGGGTTTCAGCTTACTTAAATTCCGTTACGCCTTTAGACGTGGCGTGATTCAAGTGCTGGTCACGAGCTAATATTTCGGGTCGTGACAAAGTTGGTATCAAAGCGCTAGGTTTAACCTTTGTTCGAGTCTATGTTTGACTATGCGGAGTCTACGGCTGGTATGTATTTCGGAACCTAGGCTTGACCTTACAGAACTTAGACTTGAACAGGGGGGTATTAGACCCAAACTTTCGTTTCATAGGCTGACCCTGATTGATGGAGTAGGTATCTTGAGTAGAGTGACGTACCGTACGTATGTTCCGCGGCATATTTACGATACGATACTCCACTTATGAAACCTTAGGATGTACATATTTTTGAGACCAGTGATTCTCTTCGTATCTATGATTATACATCCATTTGAGATCCTTGATTTTATTTGTTCTATGATCATACTCTCATTGATGTTGTCCCTTCTTATGATCATGTATCCATTCTGGATCTGTCGTTTCCTTTCATGCCGTTGATCTGCTTTCTTCGATACTCGATTGAGGTTCCTGTCACCATGTTTGAGCGCGGATTGAGCTGCTGCTAGTGTTGCGGTCAGGGCGAGCTCGTCTGGTACGAGGGCTGACCATTGTGTTTTCTGGTGACATGGGAACGTCTCGATGTAGTGTTGTGTTGTGACCTCCTGTTGAGGCGAGTGTTTGGTTTTTCACCGGATGATCGGGCCATCGATAGAGCTGCCAGTTGCGAGAGGACTGTTGATGTACAGCATACCTTAGAGATTTTGATGTCGCCTACCGTGCAGACAGATGACCCAGCTGTTGCTGAGATTGATAGGATGTCGCTTCCGGAGCTTACGAGCTGAGATCGTCGGAGCTTCCAGACAGATATGAGACAGATGATAGCTAGTCTACCCTAATTTGAGAGACGAAGGTGACTCGTCAGATTGATGCACCGACATAGGCCCAGTTGAGTTGAAGATTTCCAGCGTGGAGAGAATCTTACTCAGACCTAGAGTAGACCGATCCAGAGATGACCGTTGATGTATCACCTTTCCGGGAGGATTGAGGCATTGCTTAGCATGCGGGCGGAGAACATTCACATGTTGTATAGGCGAGGCTAAAAGGTTCGAACGAGTGTCAGGAAACCATTTTTCCCAAGTTTAAAGTGTTCGGAGGAACATGCAGGTAATTCTGTGGACCCTCTAGAAGAATGAAACCCTAACTCGACATGATGACCATGGAACCGCTTTGAACCTTAGGGTTTATAGCAGTTTAGCGGTGCCATCAGTGAGGCTTGGGTTTGCCCTTCTACGGCTGGTCCAGAGGTGCTGTGGTATATACCAGATATTTTTAGACTGCACTCAGGTGTTGAGCCTTCGGGAAATTTTGGGACCCTGATGACTCGATCGGATATCATGTGATAAGAGATCGACAAGCTGACCAACATCGGATAGAAGACCTCACCCAGATGCGTTGTGAGTGATCGAGAGCGGGCGAGTATAGAGTATTCCTCCGATGATTGGGGCGAGTTCCCGAGGACACGTTCGACCATATATCTTCTACGGAGCGATGAAGATACAGAGTACGTGATTTCGAATCCGTGTGAGAGACTTCGGATTGACCGTGGTGAGAACCGTTGCAGTACATAGATAGCATGACTTGACGTCGAAGCGGACGATGACAAAGGCGAGTGGAGCCAGAGGTTCAAGCGCGATGCTGACGAGCTGTTGCTACTCCCCGTCGAGATTAGGGATCTGATATGTACACCGAGGCGTTGGGATACGGCCTGTTCCCGAGGGAAGGTGTGCGGAACACGCAGATGTCCAGAAAACGAGAAAAGATTATGCAAGAGTACCAGCCTCCATACAGTTCGGCATAGACGAGATTGGAAGAGACCTTGAGCAGGATTCCTTCCAGGACACTGCTGCAATGAGATTTGCACCTAGGATCAGTTGTGTCACGAGTATTCAGAGGGCCAGAGGCTGACGCCAGTGACGTGCTTGTTTCCTGATTTAAAATCAGGAAAGCTTACGGAAAAGGCTTCAGAAGAGGGTCACGTGCTTACACGTGACCAGCAGTCACGTGTTGGCACGTGACACCTAAAAGTATCGGCAAGGCAAATTCAGTTTCCCAACTACATCAAAGAAGGGGGGCTTCAGAAAGGGTCACGTGCTCCCACGTGACCTGGGTCACGTGTCGGCACGTGACATTTAAAAGCAGCGGCAAAGACACAACGGTTCCCTGATCAAATCAAGAAAAGGCTTCATGAGAGGTCACGTGCTCCCACGTGACCAGGGTCGCGTGTTGGCACGTGACACTCAAAACATCAGACTCATTCTCCGGTTAAATCGAGAAGAAGGCTCCATGCCGGGGTCACGTGCTCACACGTGACCAGTTGTCACGTGGTGGCACGTGACAGCTAAACAGAGAACAGAACGCAAGGCGCAGAAAGAAAGAAGAAAGCTCGTTCCAAGGGGGTCACGTGCCCACACGTGACCAAGGGTCACGTGGCCGCACGTGACCGACTTCAAAGTCCATTTGTTAACCGAACTAAATTCTGAGAAAGACCTCTCAAATCTTTCCAAAAAAAAACGACCGATTAAATTAAAGATTCAGAGGTGATTAAATATCATATATCTATGGGAAAAATCTCGAATTTGGAAAGATTTCCCCTTCAAATCTAACAGAAGTAACAAAGGAGAATATCTGGATTTGAAATCCAATGGTGAATAAAATTCACCTAATAATCCAAAGGTCCAAAACGAATGGTGAATACAAATCAAATCTCCTAATGAAAGATTCACAGAAACTAATTGACTCGGCTGCTTCTCCTATAAATAGGAGCCAAGAGACACAAAGATATATACATAGGCAGAGGGAAGAAAAGGGAGAGAGCCTTGATACTTTGAAGAATTTGGATCTTCTGCAAAAGAAAACCCTAGGTAAGAAAGGGAAGGCTTTTTGAAAGAAAAGTGAAATTAATTCTCAACAGAGTTTAACTCTGATATAAAACAGAAGAACATGGTTCTCTCTTTGATGGAGGATCTGTAAAGTGCACATCTCCCTTTGAGTTGAGAATTTAATTCTCAATGGGTTGAGATCCTGCCATGCAGATCCAAAGCACAGAGAGAGAATGCAAGCACGAGAATTTAATTCTCACAGAATTATAGGAATTTTATTCCTTTAAAATAAAATTAGGGTTTGACCCTGTGTTATGGGAATTTAATTCCTTCAGAATGAAAAGAATCGAGGTTTAACCCTAATTAAGAATTTAGTTCTGTGAAAACAACAAGAATGTAATTCCCTTAATCTTACTCCCCAGAATAATTCTCTAACAGAGAGTGGGAGTTTAATTCCTTAAAGCTTTTATTAGGGTTTAACCCTATTCAGTTCTTCACATATATGAAGAGTTTAATTCCTACAGAAAATTCCGAGTTCAACTCCTCAAAGGGAACTAGGAATTTAATTCCTCTGAAATTATTGTCAGGGTTCAACCCTACGAGGAATTTAATTCCTGAAAGGGATTAACAGATCTTCTAAACAACTACAGATTAGAAGGGTCACGTGTCACCACGTGACCCCCCCAAAAGATCTACAGAAAGCCCCTTTGAGGCAATGCCTCACGTGACCCACGTGACCCTTGGCAGAAGCTTTAACATACTCCATTCAAACACCCGTCACGTGATGACACGTGATGCGATCTTTTCAGCAGAACAAACGAAGGGAGGGCGCCCTCACGTGCTACCACGTGACCCCTCTTTCCTTAGCGTTTAACGCTAAATTGGAACCCCCGAATCCAGTGTTAAAACACTGTTGGGCCTTAGTGTTCAACACTAATCAAAGAACTTTATTTGCAGTGTTCAACACTGATTACCTTAGTGTTTAACACTAATGTGAGATCTCTGTTGCCAGTGTTTAACACTGATCTGTTTTAGTGTTTAACACTAATTTGAGAGCCTTGTTGCTGGTGTTTAACACCAACTATCTGTTAGTGTTAAACACTAACTTGTCAATCTCATTCCCAGTGTTCAACACTGATTGGTCTGTAATGTTTAACACTAGGCATTGGCCCAATTTGCTAAATGGCCAGAGGCAAACTCTCTCCTTCAGTGGACCAACAGGAAGCCAATATTCCAGACATGATTGGACTTAGCCCAAGCTGGCCATAAGTCTTCAATTCGTAATTAACTGGGCTAATGGGCTCATAACATAACTAATTGGTCTTGATCCCAAATTGGGCCAAAGACTATTTAATCCACTCCGGTTCCAGGGTACATCTCTTCACTCCTTTGATACTTGGCGTTGTAATCCCTCAACGTCTTCAAAGAGGTGACGGGTCCCAATGACCACATATTGATACGGACTGTGGGGTCCTTAAACCCATGGACTACAACGTCCTTAACCTCGACCGAGATGTCTTAAAACTAACAATGGACTGTGGGGTCCTTAAACCCATGGACTACGACGTCCTTAACCTCGACCGAGATGTCTTAAAACTAACAATGGACTGTGGGGTCCTTAAGCCCATGGACTACGACGTCCTTAACCTCGACCGAGATGTCTTAAAACTAACAATGGACTGTGGGGTCCTTAAACCTACGGACTATGACGTCCTTAACCTTGACCGAGATGTCTTAAAACTACCCATGGACCGCAATGTCCTTAAACTACCCATGGACCGCAATGTCCTTAAACTACCCATGGACCGCAATGTCTTTAAACTAGCAACGGACCACTATGTCCCTAAACTGGAGAGGGACCACCATGTCCCTAAACTGGAAATGGATCTAAACGATCCCGTTTAAGTTGATCTTAGCCTCAAATATGGCTAACGTATCCTTAAACCTTCAAACAGACTGGACTATGAATCCCTCCAATCAACTTTGGTTCAAGGGTACATCTCGGAACTCCTTTGACACCAGTCGTTGTAATCCTTCAACGCCGTCAGAGAGGTAACGGGTCCCGACGGCCATACATATGATGGACCACTATGTCCCCAAACTGGAACAATGGAGCCCAAATGCTCTCTTGTCGGATCTAAATGATCCCGTTAAGTTGATCTTAGTCTCAAGTCAGACTAACGTATCCTTAACAAACGTTTGAGTTGATCTTAGCCTCAAGTATGGCTAACGTATCCTCAAACCAAACCCCCAAACCCAAATCTAAGATAACGCGGATTTGGACTAGTCCACGCCCTACGGGCGACGACATAACTCGGTCTCCGTAAACAATCCACGGGCAACAAAACGTAAAATAAATACACACGACACGAAGTGACCGTCAGGAGAAGGAGAAAGTTGTTACCGCGATGCGGTAGCGTAATTAACTGCAGGGGCTTGCGCCTGCAGGGAAGAGCGTCCCCACAATCAAAAACCCCTCATCCTGAGGGGGAATCTGACGAAGTCTGCTACATCGGCCGCATCCGTTTAAACCTTCGATACATGGTGCCATAAATCAACTTGGCATCTTCGGAGAGGTGGACGGATAGCACCTATTAGCATCTGTCCCGAATTTCAGGCGAGACAGACCATGTCTCGACCGTCCTTCGGAGGGGAACAGTGCTGCCTTACGAGTGGTCGTGATGATCGACCGAGAAATGACTAGAGAAGTGCCAGAACGGAATCGTCCCCGTTAGCACACCTGACAGAATGGTAATCCACAGAGAAAAAAGAAGACCCAGAGACAGAAGACGCCAGGTCGTGAGCAGGAGGCGAGCGGATATTCTTGTTCTGCCGGTTTTAGGCACACCGATTATTTTTCGACATTGTAGGAGATGTACCTCAATGTCCTTTGTTGCGATTTGCGTTTGTGATCTGAGTATCACGTTTATATCGCTTGGATTTGAATTTTGATGACGAGTTTCCTGATATTGATTTCGTGCACCATGGCTGCACCTACTGGGTATTTACATTTTATACATAGTTATTGCACTTGAGATATGTTTTTATACACCATTGTATTGGTTTTTTGATTTGTGCATATTTATCGCACTTGATATCGGTTTTGTGCCTTGGATGCACATGTGTATGATTTCGTGGATTTCATACGGTGATTTGATTTTGTGCGTGTGGTACGCACTCGAGTTGCTTTTTGCACTCGGTATAACTTATATGTGCTTGTAGTGCATTGATATGCGTTTTGTGCACGCAGTTGCACAAGTTTACGATTTTATACACCTTGGTGTACTCGGTGTTGCTGTTTATGCATTTGAGTTATTGATCGGTATTTTGTGCACAGGATGCACCGTATTTGTATTTCGTGCACTGGATGCACTGTATTTGTATTTCGTGCACTGGATGCACTGTATTTGTATTTTATGCACTAGATTGCATTCTGCATTTGTTGCACCGAACGGGTATTTATGCATTGTCGCACTGGATTTATACCCCGTACCTTGATTGCACCCGATTTATATCATTGAGCATTCGTTTTACCAGATTTGTATTTTCGTGCGCGTTGGCACTTGCCGTTCGTTTTCGTGCATGTTACTGCACTATATGCTTTTACGGACCCGACGCGTTTTGGTTGGATTTTGCGCATATTAGGCGCTTGATTTTGGATTTTGTGCGCACCGTATGCACTTGAGTGAGATTTTACTCGTGCATGTGGGATGCTATTGATTTGGATTTTCTTCCGTGCATATTGGATGCGATTTCATTCGTGCGGGACATATGCACTTGAGTTGGATTTTCGCACATGTTGGGGGCATGATATGAGATGTGATTCTGTGCACACCGGATGCATGGGGTTGAGATTTTAGTGCACTTTAGATGCACTTGGTATTGTTGTCGTGCATACCCGTTGCACTGGACAGATGCTTTCGTGCACAACCGTTGCACGTAGTTTTGTCTTTTGTGCATATTGTGGCACCTGTATTTGGGTTTGGTTTCTATGTGCACCAGACGCATGTGTTCATGGGATACGCCTTTTGAGGCCGATTTTGCTTTTGAGCACTTTGTTTTCATGTTGGGCACTATATTGTATAGTAGCCAAACAGGACTGATCCGAGGACAACCTGAGTACTTTGCATGCATTAAAAGTTTACCAAGAGGTTTTGAAAAAGAGAAGCTATAGTCTCGCTATTTTCTACGTGTCCGTGAGCGACACGAACGTTTACAAAGGAAATCCTTTTGGGATATTTTGAAAACGACGGAACTTATATTTAAGAAATCATATATTGACATATATTATTATTTTAAAATGAGCGTCCGTTAGTTATGCCGTGAGTTACGCATCACATAGCAATTTAGAAAAGATCTTTGCATGTATTTTATTCAGATTTTGGAGTTTTCAAGGATGCGTACTATACACGTATTATAGTATTTGACTAGTGTATATTGGATTTCAGTAGTGGATTGTGAGGTCTGCATCTCTATTGTAACTCCGAGGATATGCGTGCAAATCCGATAATTTGCGTGACGCTTGACGGAGTTCGGTTTTGAGTTTTGTACTCGTTTTCATGCGCACTTGACGCGATGTGTTATTTCTGCGTTTTCCGTGATTTCAGAGCCCCGTTGATTTGAGCTGATTATTGAAATGTTTTAGATTTTGGGGGTTTAAATTTAAATTCGGGGACCGAATTTATTTAAGGGGGGAAGACTGTAACATTTCAGAAAATGTAAAATATTATTTTTGGAATTTAATATTAAAATAATATATTTCCCGAAAATTGCCCGATTTGCGAAATTGGGGTTTTCGAAAAAAAAGGTATAAATATATACCAATAATTGTGAAATAATTGGAAATTAAAATGATTTATTCATTTAAAAATATATTTAAAGGATTTGGTATTTTTAAAATTTATTATATGCAGTTTTGATAAAAACCCGATTAGTGCACTGCTAATCGCGATTAAGCCAAATCCGTGTTTCTACAGTTTTTCATGGCTAGTGCACCATGACATGTTACATGTTGTTTCATTTCATTTGTGTTATTGTTTTATTGTGGTGAGAAAAGAAGAAAAAGAAAAGAAAAATGTGTCATGATGAGTTGGAGAGAGAAAGGGGACATAATGATGACTTGGAAAGTGAGTGGGTGAGAATAATTGAGTGAGAGAGAGGGGGGGCTGCTGCCTTGACCCATTTCCCCCATCATTTTCTCTTCCCTCTTCATCTCCCTCCACTCCACATCCCTCCATCTTCTACCCTCTTGATCCACCCCAAAAACCTTGCTAAAACCCTATACCCTTTCACAAAAAAATGATCACCTCCTCACCCTCATCGCTATGAACCAAGAAAAGTCGGATTTTGACAACTTTGGGACTTCTAGGGTTTTGTTTGGGAGTGACCATGAGGTATATCTCTTTTCATTTAGATTAGTTCTGATTTCCTAGCTTTTGTTTAAGTTTAGAAGTCGTTTAGTGATGGATGTGTGAACTTTGAAATCCCAAGAGAAGGGTTTGGGAAATTAGTGATGTTTTGTGGCTGTCAATGAGACTTGTGAGGTGATGCTTAACCTGGACCATAGCCTAGAAACCAAAATATGGATTTGGGAATTTAGTTCATGTCGGTTTGTGAGAAATTTGGGTGTGCAGGAAAATCTGGAGCAACCCGGAGGATTTTTGAGAGTGGCAAACAACTCTAGGGGCCAAATTAGGGTACTAGGAGACCACTTTGACAAGACGGACCCAACCTGAGCTAGGGGACCTGAGGAGGCCGGATTTTTTGATGATGTGGCCGGCCACATAGTGACATGGGGTGTCGGGGTTGGTCCAGTAGCTCATATACATCATATACAGCACCCTCGACTTATTTGTGCAACTCCTTTTGGCCTGAATCAAAATCTGGAGCACTTTAGTGTTGTTTTTGGCTATGTTTTCGTATTTTGAAATGTTTAGTTTTGATATTTGGATTTGTATTTGGTTGTCGCATGTTTGTACATCGACAACAATGGTTGTTTTGTTGATGTTGCATACGTGGGCTATAGGTTCTAACCTATAGGCGATCCGTGTGTCGTTTTGGATTTCAGAACATGATTTTTATAGCGTTGCGATATGTGTTGTTATTGTAGGTACCTTCGCATGGATTCCGAGGCAACAGAGCGTGACGTCATCGACTTCGGCAAACAAGAACCAAGGTGAGTAGATCTATATCTACCGGGGAAGTCGGGTGGATGGCGAGAACCAAGGTGAGTAGATCTATATCTACCGGGGAAGTCGGGTGGATGGAGTATAGCACCCCCGCAAACTTTTGATGGAAAACCGATTTATAGAATATGGTTAGGAAACCTAGATTAGGAAACTAGGGTTAGAATGAGATAGCTATGAAACCATATTAGAAACCAGAGGATAGTTAGAAGTAATATGTTACTCCTGTCATAGGATGACGTTTAGCGATATTGCCGTTTAGGGTACTGTAGGACTAGATAGTCGATGTAGATGTGTCATCCGAACCATACCTTTTTCTAAACTGAAGAATCGTATATATCTTTTAAATATATACCTTGAGGGATGTTACGGATTTTCAAATGATATCTTTTTCTTAAAAAACTGTAACCCCTATTTTCAAAACTACGATTCGCTTCTTTTAAAAATCTGCTTGTATGGTTCGGGTGTGTATGCTAGATTAGATACCTATACTTATAGTATAGATGGAATGTTTAGGTAAACTCGACTTGTTATGAGATATAAATGCGATGAAAGATTGTATAATGATATGATGATACGATGATATGATGGTATACGGATGCGAGTCGATCGAGATGATTTATACCCTGCCGGTCCCCTGATATGAGATTATTGCAGATGTGACCTGGGACATAGGTATATAGGGTTATATATATATATATATATAGAATGTTGTGAACCATGGATGATAGGCCGTATGTGATATTAGGCCGTACCCTTTTTTGTCGTATAGGATGATAGGATCCCTTTTAGTATAATGCCGCCGCACGATGATATTCCGTGCGTGATGAGTTGACTTGATGATTGATCCTTACCCTTGACTAGAGGTTGCCGTATGATGGATTATACCGTACGTGATATTATTGGGTTAGATGCCAATTGATAGATTCACCGACCCGGACATATGATAGATACGTATACCTTATAGCTGTTAGCTGATGATTTACCTTGTGCTGCATTCATGATATTATTATTGCATCGCATATACCTGTGATAGTACACCTGCACCATTATCGATGATGCGTATGTTACACGTACACATATTTACCGGCTCACACACTTCATCATCGATAATTGCCATGTCACTACACAGTAGGGTTACTGCATCATGACATATACATTGATACACCCATACTTGTGCACATACACATTGTATATTCATATTTGTGCACACATACATTGGTACATCTATACTTGCGCATATACATATTGTACCTACATAGATAACTGGTTTTATTGTAAAATTGGGAACCGCATGTTATATTTTAAAAACTGGAATCATTTTAAAAAGAGCGGTTTCCCTTAATATGTCATATCACTATTCCGCGTTGCATGATACACGATATGCTTATATTTCTATTATATGTCGCACACATCATGCTCTATTATTGTACGTATTGAGATATGCTGTTTTCATGATATTTCTGGATTTGAGAACCGTGGACATTTTAAAAGAGATTATGTGTTGTTTCAAAAACCCGGTTTCTCTTGATAAGATATTTCAGTGCGTCCACCATGTGTTTTCTCGGTTCTGAGAGTGAAATGTGAAATCCGATTCGAGGAGGCGGATGAGGCCGATTGCGGGTACATGGTGGACCCGGTATGGTACCCCAGGGTAAGAAAGGGATGCTGTGTATACAGACGGTGAGCCTGGCAGAGGGACTACTACCTACCGGTGATTGGTTGGACCTGGCGGTTATCCGGAGGATACTGACCAGAGTCGATAAACGGATACGGGACGATCCGTACTGCTAGGGCCGAGGGCCGATTCCGCAGACGGAGCCCGTGGGCCGATCCAGACTGACGGAGCCAGTATATGAGGATTTACGTGCCGATGCTGGGCACGGTTTTCATGATGTTTTTTAGTGTCGATGCTAGGCACTCAGGTTTCATGATTTTGATGTGTCGGGAGGGACACACGTGGATATATATATATCCCATACTTTCATACACACTCTTTTATGATATTTACATGCATGATATTGTTGCGTCAGTGGTTGACACGTGGACTAGATCCACATACATACATACATACATACATACACTGATTCTATTATTGGAGATTATACGCATGCTTATAGACATTGATTTATGGGTGGACGAGATTCACATATTTGCATGCTTTGATTATTACTGTTGGACGTTATCCACTTGCATCTAGGTTTTGACTACCTTGTTGGCACATATACGACCCGATCACCCTAGATATCATAGTATTACCTTTATGATATAGTTGACCTAGGAGTCGTTGTTTATTCGATTTCTACTTGTAGATATTTTTCTATTCACGAGTTGGCAACTCACCCCCGTTGTGCCACAGTTCATGCAGGTTGACCGCTTGGATCAGTAGCTGCATCACTGGCACACAGTTTCTTTTGGGTGTTTTGCAGTGGTAGGTGGGACAATTGTATCGTACCCACTCTTATATTACATTTCATATTGTATCTAGTTAACTCCATCAATCAATCAAAATTAGAATTTGTATAAGTAATGAGACTTAGTGGGTTTGTGGTTGCGAGACTTAGAGCGATGGGTTTTTCACTACTTGTGATATTTATGTCTTGCTTCCTTTTCCCTTTGTGGTGATCTTCGCCGTTGGGCGTCGTATACTTATTTTTATTATCTTGCGTGGTTGTGATCCGCCGGTTGGCGAAGAGCTAGCTCCCGCTTGGGGATACCATTATTCTTATTATGTATTTGTGGTTTTGGATCGAAATATACAAAGGAGGTGCTGCCAAAATTTTTAAAAGACGAAACATGTTTTCAAACTAGTAAATTTTACTTGCATCATTCATATTCCTTTTCTATGCATTAAGAAAACTTGATTTCATATACCTTTATTTCAAAACCTCACCTCCTTTATTTTACTTAAAAGGTTTAGATTTCTGGGTTTCAGCTTACTTGAATTCCGTTACGCTTTTAGACGTGGCGTGATTCAAGTGCTGGTCACGAGCTAATATTTCGGGTCGTGACAAAGTTGGTATCAAAACGCTAGGTTTAACCTTTGTTCGAGTCTATGTTTGACTATGCGGAGTCTACGGCGGGTATGTATTTCAGAACCTAGGCTTGACCTTACGGAACTTAGACTTGAACAGGGAAGGTATTAGACCCGAACTTTCGTTTCATAGGCTGACCCTGATTGATGGAGTAGGTAGCTTGAGTAGAGTGACGTACCATACGTATGTTCCGCGGCATATTTACGATACGATACTCCACTTATGAAACCTTAGGATGTACATATTTTTGAGACCAGTGATTCTCTTCGTATCTATGATTATACATCCATTTGAGATCCTTGATTTTATTTGTTCTATGATCATACTCTCATTGATGTTGTCCCTTCTTATGATCATGTATCCATTCTGGATCTGTCGTTTCCTTTTATGCCGTTGATCTGCTTTCTTCGATACTCGATTGAGGTTCCTGTCACCATGTTTGAGCGCAGATTGAGCTGCTGCTAGTGTTGCGGTCAGGGCGAGCTTGTCTGGTACGAGGGCTGACCATTGTGTTTTCTGGTGACATGGGAACGTCTCGATGTAGTGTTGTGTTGTGACCTCTTGTTGGGGCGAGTGTTTGGTTTTGCACCGGATGATCAGGCCATCGATAGAGCTGCCAGTTGCGAGAGGACTGTTGATGTACAGCATACCTCAAAGATTTTGATATCGCCTACTGTGCAGACAGATGACCCAGCTGTTGCTGAGATTGATAGGATGTCGCTTCCGGAGCTTACGAGCTGAGATCGCCGGAGCATCCAGGCAGATATGAGACAGATGATAGCTAGTCTACCCTAATTTGAGAGACGAAGGTGACTCGTCAGATTGATGCACGGACGTAGGCCCAGTTGAGTTGAAGATTTCCAGTGTGGAGAGAATCTTACTCAGACCTAGAGCAGACCGATCCAGAGATGACCGTCGATGTATCACCTTTCGTGGAGGATTGAGGCATTGCTTAGTATGTGGGCGGAGAACATTCACATGTTGTATAGGCGAGGCTAAAAGGTTCGAACGAGTGTCAGGAAACCATTTTCCCCAAGTTTAAAGTGTTCGGAGGAACATGCATATAATTCTGTGGACCCTCTAGAAGAATGAAACCCTAACTCGACATGATGACCATGGAGCCGCTTTGAACCTTAGGGTTTGTGGCAGTTTAGCGGTGCCATCAGTGAGGCTTGGGTTTGCCCTTCTACGGCTGGTCCAGAGGTGCTGTGGTATGTACCAGATATTTTTAGATTGCGCTCAGGTGTTGAGCCTTCGGGAAATTTTGGGACCTTGATGACTTGATCGAATATCATGTGATAAGAGATCAGCAAGCTGACCAGCTTCGGATAGAAGACCTCACCTAGATGCGTTGTGAGTGATCGAGAGCGGGCGAGTATAGAGTATTCCTCCGATGATTGGGGCGAGTTCCCGAGGACACGTTCGGCCAGATATCTTCTACGGAGCAATGAAGATACAGAGTACGTGTGAGAGACTTCGGATTGACCGTGGCTGAGAACCGTTGCAGTACATAGATAGCATGACATGACGTCGAAGCGGACGATGACAAAGGCGAGTGGAGCCAGAGGTTCATGCGCGATACTGACGAGCTGTTGCTACTCCCGGCGAGATTAGGGATCTGATATGTACACAGAGGCATTGGGATACGGCCTGTTCCCGAGGGAAGGTGTGCGGAACATGCAGATGTCTAGAAAACGAGAAAAGATTATTGTCACGACCCAAAATTGGCCCGTGACGGCCCTAATACTACGCAACGCCAAAAGACGTAACGCTGTAAAAGAAAGCCAAAACCCAGAAATCTAAACCAAGAAAATACGGAAAAGATAGTATAATATTTGAAACATTTGAAATCACAACCCAAATTCTTTAAAAGTCCCACTTTCTTTCTTTAAAATTTTGGCAACGCCTCTTTTTGAAAAAAAAACTAGCTCAAGACGGAAAACAATAACATCATAAATATACGACGCCGTAGCGAAGAAATAAAGACAATAGAGAGAAAGCTGTATATAAAGACAACAAATCCACAAATAATATACAATAACGTCCTCACCAAATCTCTAAGTCAACAATACAATAGTAGATGGAGAGTACAAGATACAACGAATGTACAATATGAAATACAGATAATCATCTAACCCACCTAAGCAAAATGGTACTGTGAGCTGATGCGGTATCTGTAGCAAAAGATGCTAGATGGATACTGAATAGCCTGCCTCGACTACTCTGGGGAATAACCTGAAACACCTGTGGCACAACGGGGATGAGTTGCCAACTCGTGAATAGTAGATAACATATGCAGGTAATTGCAGGAATGTACGTACAGCATGAATCTAAGATATGCGATTACAGTAATAACATGTCATGCAAATGCTGAATAAAGGAGAGTACACTAGCAGGTACAATCAATATGTGAAGCAATAGTAACATGACAATAATATGCAATAACCATGCAGTAGGGATATGAGAATGTAAATATGCAACTATCATAAGGGTACACTAACAGGTACTACCCATATATGAATTTGTGCAAAGAATATATAAGTGTGAGGTATGGGGTGGAATATGTCATTTCCACGGAAACCTGACATCGTGGCAGGATCACAATCCATCAAGACACTCCAATCCACCAATCCTCAAATCAGCTCCCAAACTGGGCTCTCACATCATATAAGTCTCACATCTCCTCAATGTACAATATCGAGTAATCCCCTATATCCCGAATGTACAAATCAACGATCACATAGGTATGTCCAATATCCAATCTCCATGAATCACCTAATAACCCAAGTCAAATCTCCAGTAAGAATCTAACATCCTAAAGGTATATATACAGAAATAAATATGATGGGGGCAATACACATATATTAGCGTCCCATTCCACTAATATTGGTGTAAGGGTATATATAACAACGGCTAAATCCCCTGTTATATATACAAAGGTATTAAAAGAAATATCATGAAAATAGTGTGCCAAGCATCGACACAGAAATCCCGATCACGTATCATACGCTATCTCGAAAGCACGAGTGCCTAGCGCTGACCCTCGCCCTTCGACGTATGCATACATACATGACTCCCAGCGGTGTCTCCGTGATCCCCCGCCGATTCATGGGTACTGTCACCGGTAGGTACTCGCCCGCCTCCAGGCTCAATCGGCAAAATCCATCGATCTTCTTGCCGAGGGGAACCATACCGGGCCCCACCATGTACTCTCATACGGCAACCACACCTCGTATGGAGTATATAATCAGCACCGATAAAACTCATGGTGGACGCGCAAATATCATCTCAAGGAAACCGGGTTTTTCAATGTATGCATAATTTCATGAACTCCCACGGTTCCCAAATCCAGAAAACACCATGTAAAATCCAAATAGACAATGAGCAAATCCAGGAACAAATAAATGCGATATATCTGAATGTGAGCATATAAATGAGAACATGTAGCTGAAACCAGATATATGCGAAATCAATAAGGTACAGCTAAGTATAGGTATCTACCTATAAGTAAATGATATGGTATACCCCACTGGGTATAAGTAAAATATGTGCATGGTATACCTGTAGCTGTATCGCAAGGTGTATATGTACCTATCACTAATGGTAAGATACACTATAGGTATACCGATAAACTAGATGTCAAGTCTGATAAGCAATAAAGTATCTATAAGGGGTTGTGTGTGACAAGGCAATTATTGACGGTGTGTGTAGCATACAATCCGTGCTCGTGCAACAAGAACCGTCAATAATATGTGCAGTGCCCTACGGCTGCTAGTCACAGTACAGCTATATCAAGGAAATAAACTAAAGGCGCAATTCTAACAGTGACTTAGAATATGCGACAAATATTAGAATCCTAGCCCAGACGCATAACGCCATGCGGGCGATTCCCCTGTAGATGTTAAATCTACTCACCTACACTCCACGCTAGGTGAATCCTACCATCTGCTCCCCCCTGTAGCATTGTCCGTAGTCCCTGCCTGCAAACCTGCAAATAAGACATGGAAATCATATATAAGCCAAATATTCCGCAAAACGCAATATCGAACCAAAACGAGAAACTCGCGTCGCGAACTAAACGCGCGTGTGCACGATACGCTAAAACGTGTGTATACGCGTCTAAAACTATCGCGACACGCCGCGATACGCTGGATCACAGAACCCTCTCACGTATCGCGCGTATCGCGCAAACACAACGAACACCAAAAACGATATATAGTCCCAGATTTTCCTACAGGCCAAAACTTACAAAACTAGACATGCCAAAGCACTATACAACACAGAAGACAACCCTAGCCAAGACCCCAACACCCCTGCCCCCTACTTGGCCGCAATTTGCGGCCAAACCCATTAAATCTGCGGCCTGGAACAAGAATGAGGGGCTCGTGTTTTGGTGGTGGTGTCTAGACCTAACAAGCATGCTCCAGTTTCCTCAATTTTACCCTGAAGGGTCCGGGTCAAAAGCAGATCCCAGATTGCCAATATATCGCTTTAAAATCACCAATTTGCACAATTTAGAAACCTTATGGTATTTTAGTGTAATCTGGGTTAAACTCAGTTAAGGTGACCCTAACAACACTTAAATAGCTAGGGCTTGCTAACAAAATCAAGACTTAACCAAAATTCCATTTAAAACACCATAATCTAGCACTAAACCCACTATTTAACACAAACCGACACTAATTAGCACACAAGCTAAGCAAAAGAGAGATGGGTTCAGAAAATATACCTTAGAGAACCCTAAGAAGCAGGTGAAGAAGTGTATGGAGGAGGTGAGAGCTTGCTACAACTACTGAAGCTCCTGCTGCTGCTGCTGCTGCTGCTCTTGCCTCTACTGCTGCTTGCTGCTATTACTGATGGAGTTGCTGCTGATGCTGGTGCTGCTGTTGCCTCTTCTGCTGCTGCTAAAGGTGTTGCTGTTGTTGCTGCTGCTCACAGCTGAGTGTGTGTGTGTGTGTGTTGTGAGAGAGAATGGGAGTGAGAGAATGAGAGTGAGAGAATGAGAGAACACAAACAAGTCAACCCCCCTTCTCTCTCTCTTCATTTAATGAAGCATGGCAAAAGCCATCATGCCCCATTCTCACTCTCTCTCTCTCTCACCAAGTCAACCCAAGAACAATCATTTTAAATTCATTTTCATTTTTAAAACAACCATAACTATTTAACCCAAAACACCTAACAATATTAAACTAGATTAGGGAATGGTTAGTTCACCATGTTGCTAATCATGGTTAACCCTCCAAAACAACCCTAGTTATCATGCACAAGTGTGTGTGCGCCTAGAAAAATTCTAATAAAATACTCAATAATTAGGATAAAATATTTAAAAACCAAATTGGTAAACATTTTATTAAAAACCATATATTAAAATATAATTAGCTACAAAACACATTCTAAGGTGTTACAATCTCCCCTTCCCCTTAAAAGAAATTCGTCCCCGAATTTAAAAATATACTATTACGCGTACCTTCAAGGAGAAGATTACAACCCTCAAATCTCGCTCGCAGCCTCCCAAGTGATTATCTCACTATACGGCTACGTCCAAGAAAACCCTTCACAGATGGCAAGACCCTTGACCGGCGTTTCCCCACCTGCCGAGCCATTAACACAACTGGCTGCTGGTGAACGAAAGATCGCGACCAGCTAAATGGTTTGGTGCCAAATCATGTGAGAAAGGTCATGAAGGTAATTGTAAAGTATCATCACAAGGAATACGGGGTGAAAATCCAATAATCTGGGCGGAAGAGCTAAGTTAAAGGAAACAAAACTAACTCGCTTATAGGATCTCATAAGGACCTAAAATCCTAGGAAAAGCTTCCCAAAATCCAACACGTTATTCATCGGAAAGTCCGTAGGAATACATGATCTGTCCCTGCGAACTCGAGTCTATGACCAAGGCAGTCGGCATAAGACCTCAGTTCGTAATGGACAATTCCCATCCTGACCTAACACAACTGGACCATCTCCGAAGTCTCTAGACTAGCTGGGGTCCAAAGTCCTACTTACGCAGAGTCAGAAAAACAACAGGCTGGTGGTCGACACGACCTAACCCTTAAGCCTAAGGGTGGCCAATTGGAGTGTCTCCTGATAACAGCTATCGAAGGAGAACCCTAACGATGGCGAGTGACGATCCCCAACTGCTGACAACAATCAAAACAAACACACCACTTAACAAAGAACAACTGAGCAAACTGAGTATAACCGAACAACAAGAATCCGAATGGAGTCACACCCTGACTAAACTTGGGTAGAAACCATAACGAAATTCGTGGAGATCTGCTCCCACTCCTACTTCGGAACGGTAAAAGGTTGCAACCCTCCAGCCGGCCTCAGATGCTCGACCCATGCACACAACAAGGCAGACACCTTGAAACGAAACCATGAAACTTCTCTTTACATTCCTGTCCACCCGTAACTATCTCACAAGTCACGTCAATATTGGCGGAACTTGAATGAATATAGAGAGTTGACTGATGTGCTTACTCTAGGATTGCACGTCTCTACCTGATAATGTCAGGTACACAAACGCGTCCCTAACTTAGCACATCATTGTCACAAATCAAGGTCTCCAAATCATTACCCAGCCGAATATGCTCAAGTATCTCTGACGTACGAGCATCGACGGGCAGTGTCTCGCGAAAACGATTTAAGGGAAGTGGTCGGGCGCGGACATGAGCAAGCTGTCCCCTCCGTAGAGACGAACTAAAGTTGTACTCGACGATCACACAAGAACTGTAAATCTGCAGAAAACTATCACAACAATCAAAATCCGCTGCAGGAAGATGTCCATTAAGCTCTGGTGGTCCGTGGAAAATCTGACACGACTCTCAACCAAGTAGTGTCCCCAAATCTCCAACGCAAAACCACTGCGGCCATCTCCAGATCATGAGTGGAATATCCTTCTCGTACTTCCTCCAAATGTAGGGAAGCAAAAGCGATAACTCTATAGTGTCACCTCAGTACACAATCGAGCCCCACTCAAGAAACATTACAGTTACATAATAAGATCGCCCGAACCAAAAGCAAGAAAGGACTAATGCAGTTGTTAACCGAATCTTCGACTGCCGAAAATTCCGCACACATGCCTCAGTCCAAAGAAAAGAAACTTCATTTTCGGTCAATTCAGTCGACGGTGCAGCACTACTCTCGCAATCCTGCATGAAACGGCAGTAAAAACCTGCTAAGCCCAACAATCTGCGGATCTCCGTCCTGCACACAAGTCTGGGCCTAAGCTGTACGGCCACGATCTCCCTCGGAACCATATGAAACCGTCTCCCGTGACTACAAGACCTAGGAGTCAACACAAAACAAGCCTGAAGAAACACTCCGAGAATTTAGCAAACTGCTGGTGCTCTCCCAGTATCTGCATAAAAAATCCTCAAGTGTTGCTCCTGTCCCTCAAGACGCATTAGATAGACCAGAATGTCATAAATAACACAACAATAACTGGTCGAGGAACGGCCTGCAGAAATCTGGTTCATCACATTTACAAATGCTGCCAGGGCACTGGTGAGTCCAATGACTCACCAAAACACACAAAGCCCGTAGCACGCACAAGGCAGTCTTCGGAATGCCATCACCCCGAATCCGCAATAATGATGACCTGATCCCAAGCAAACTTAGAAAATGTCTCGCACTCTGGAGCTGATCGAAGAAATCGTCAATGCGAGGTAAGGCATACCTATCCGCACCGTAAGCCGGTTCAATTGACGATCCGTCAATACACAACCTCAAACTGCCATCTTTCTCCTTGACGAACAGAAATAGGAGCCTCCAAAAGCAAAACACTCAGACGCACAAAACTCCCCAAACCATAACTCTGCAGCTGATCCTTAAGTCCCCAAGCTTCGCCGGCTCATCCGGAACAACGTCGGAAAACTCTTGCACGAAAGGAACTCGGTCCAACAATCCCACTGTGGCTCCGGTATCACAAATGAACGCCAAGAATCCACGACATCTCCTCAAAAGCCGACTAGCGAAAAAGGCTGAATTCGAGCTGTGAGAGGCGGCACAACTATCCACCTGCACAACAAGAACTGACTTGCCGGGGAAAGAAAACCTAACTTGTTTCCTCACGGTAGTCCATAGACGCCTAGCACGTAGTTAACCAGTCCGTGCCCAGGAGAAAGTCAAATCCAACATCTCTAGAAGGACCAAAACGACGGACGAATCTCTATCTCCTATCCGATTGGCACACAACTGAAATATGTGTCGCGTAACAAAAGAATCGCTGACAGAAGTTAACACACCTACGACTAATCTACCCAACCACGGTACAAGCATGAAGAACAAACGAATACATCAAAAGAACATATAAACAAAAGATACCTGAAAACTACACATTGGACGTCTGCGTGTCCCGATGAGTAGAAGCAAACTCCTGTGTCTGCCCTCTACCCGCAGCTGGCTGAACTCCTCTGGTAGACTGAGCCCTCTGAGCGAATCTTCCACGTCCACGGCCTCTCTGAATACGACTCTGACGAGGTGCTAAGGAACAATCCCTGACGAAGTGCTGAAGGCTCCCGCATTGAAAACATCCACGCGGTGACTGCTGACCATCCTGGGGATGAGAGCTGAACGACTGTCCTCGTCCTAAGCCTCTGCTACTCCCGCGACGGCCACGAAATCTGTCTCGACGACCAAACCTCTTCCTCTGAGCTGGTACACTGGTACGAGTCCTCCACTGTCATGGAACTCTCTGAGCCTCTGGAATATGTGCCTCGTCAACTGGAGCTGCAACCACTGGTGCTATGTAGGTGACGGACTACTGCACGCTGATCGTAAGTGACAACTGAGTAACAGGGGTGACAACCTCCTGTCGTAGCTCCCGAACGACATCAACCAATGAACTCATAGTCTGGCGGAAGTCCTGCATCTCTGCCGAAAGTCTATCAATAGTATATGTCGTAGGCTGATCCGTCTGCACCTGTGCAACTAGAGTGCCATCCTGGTCAGTACTCGTCTCACCCGAGCCAACTCTGACCTTGGCCCTCGCTGCATCACTCTGAGTCCCATAGTCATCGGCGTCAAGGCTATAAATAGATATAAGATTCGATGAGAATAAGGAATCGAATCTCAAGGATATGAATTATCAAGGAAGGAATTTCAAGAAAAATTGTACTTAGGTCTATTAATGCAAAGTACCGTATCGTGGGTATGCTGCAGACATACACACACTACGTTCCTCTGCTTAAGCTACCTACTCCATCATACTAAGGTCATCCTACACTCCGAAAGGTAAAACCTAGCGCTCTGATACCAACTTTGTCACGACCCAAAATTGGCCCGTGACGGCCCTAATACTACGCAACGCCAAAAGACGTAACGCGGTAAAAGAAAGCCAAAACCCAGAAATCTAAACCAAGAAAATACGGAAAAGATAGTATAATATTTAAAACATTTGAAATCACAACCCAAATTCTTTAAAAGTCCCACTTTCTTTCTTTAAAATTTTGGCAACGCCTCTTTTTGAAAAAAAACTAGCTCAAGACGGAAAACAATAACATCATAAATATACGACGCCTTAGTGAAGAAATAAAGACAATAGAGAGAAAGCTGTATATAAAGACAACAAATACACAAATAATATACAATAACGTCATCACCAAGTCTCTAAATCAACAATACAATAGTAGATGGAGAGTACAAGATACAACGAATGTACAATATGAAATACAGATAATCATCTAACCCACCTAAGCAAAATGGTACTGTGAGCTGATGCGGTATCTGTAGCAAAAGATGATAGATGGATACTGAATAGCCTGCCTCGACTACTCTGGGGAACAACCTGAAACACCTGTGGCACAACGGGGGTGAGTTGCCAACTCGTGAATAGTAGATAACATATGCAGGTAATCGCAGGAATGTACGTACAGCATGAATCTAAGATATGCGATTACAGTAATAACATGTCATGCAAATGCTGAATAAAGGAGAGTACACTAGCAGGTACAGTCAATATGTGAAGCAATAGTAACATGACAATAATATGCAATAACCATGCAGTAGGGATATGAGAATGTAAATATGCAACTATCATAAGGGTACACTAACAGGTACTACCCATATATGAATTTGTGCAAAGAATATATAAGTGTGAGGTATGGGGTGGAATATGTCATTTCCACGGAAACCTGACATCGTGGCAGGATCACAATCCATCAAGACACTCCAATCCACCAATCCTCAAATCAGCCCCCAAACTGGGCTCTCACATCATATAAGTCTCACATCTACTCAATGTACAATATCGAGTAATCCCCTATATCCCGAATGTACAAATCAACGATCACATAGGTATGTCCAATATCCAATCTCCATGAATCACCTAATAACCCAAGTCAAATCTCCAGTAAGAATCTAACATCCTAAAGGTATATATACAAAAATAAATATGATGGGGGCAATACACATATATTAGCGTTCCATTCCACTAATATTGGTGTAAGGGTATATATAACAACGGCTAAATCCCCTGTTATATATACAAAGGTATTAAAAGAAATATCATGAAAACAGTGTGCCAAGCATCGACACAGAATCCCGATCACGTATCATACGCTATCCCGAAAGCACGAGTGCCTAGCTCTGACCCTCGCCCTTCGACGTATGCATACGTACATGACTCCTAGCGGTGTCTCCGTGATCCCCCGCCGAGTCATGGGTACTGTCACCGGTAGGTACTCGCCCGCCTCCAGGCTCAATCGGCAAAATCCATCGATCTTCTTGCCGAGGGGAACCATACCGGGCCCCACCATGTACTCTCATACGGCAACCACACCTCGTATGAAGTATATAATCAGCACCGATAAAACTCATGGTGGACGCGCAAATATCATCTCAAGGAAACCGGGTTTTTCAATGTATGCATAATTTCATGAACTCCCACGGTTCCCAAATCCAGAAAACACCATGTAAAATCCAAATAGACAATGAGCAAATCCAGGAACAAATAAATGCGATATATCTGAATGTGAGCATATAAATGAGAACATGTAGCTGAAACCAGATGTATGCGAAATCAATAAGGTACAGCTAAGTATAGGTATCTACCTATAAGTAAATGATATGGTATACCCCACTGGGTATAAGTAAAATATGTGCATGGTATACCTGTAGCTGTATCGCAAGGTGTATATGTACCTATCACTAATGGTAAGATACACTATAGGTATACCGATAAACTAGATGTCAAGTCTAATAAGCAATAAAGTATCTATAAGGGGTTGTGTGTGACATGGCAATTATTGACGGTGTGTGTAGCATACAATCCGTGCTCGTGCAACAAGAACCGTCAATAATATGTGCAGTGCCCTACGGCTGCTAGTCACAGTACAGCTATATCAAGGAAATAAACTAAAGGCGCAATTCTAACAGTGACTTAGAATATGCGACAAATATTAGAATCCTAGCCCAGACGCATAACGCCATGCGGGCAATTCCCCTGTAGATGTTAAATCTACTCACCTACACTCCACGCTAGGTGAATCCTACCATCTGCTCCCCCCTGTAGCAGTGTCCGTAGTCCCTGCCTGCAAACCTGCAAATAAGACATGGAAATCATATATAAGCCAAATATTCCGCAAAACGCGATATCGAACCAAAACGAGAAACTCGCGTCGCGAACTAAACGCGCGTGTGCACGATACGCTAAAACGTGTGTATACGCGTCTAAAACCATCGCGACACGCCGCGATACGCTGGATCACAGAACCCTCACACATATCGCGCGTATCGCGCAAACACAACGAACACCAAAACGATATATAGTCCCAGATTTTCCTACAGGCCAAAACTTACAAAACTAGACATGCCAAAGCACTATACAACACAGAAGACAACCCTAGCCAAGACCCCAACACCCCTGCCCCCTACTTGGCCGCAATTTGCGGCCAAACCCATTAAATCTGCGGCCTGGAACAAGAATGAGGGGCTCGTGTTTTGGTGGTGGTGTCTAGACCTAACAAGCATGCTCTAGTTTCCTCAATTTTACCCTGAAGGGTCCGGGTCAAAAGTAGATCCCAGATTGCCAATATATCGCTTTAAAATCACCAATTTGCACAGTTTAGAAACCTTATGGTATTTTAGTGTAATATGGGTTAAACTCAGTTAAGGTTGTAGGGTTCCTAGGCACGCTAATGAGGTCTCACAAGGCATCAACCATGCCAATTTCGAATTTTATATGTGCCGAGAAACCCTAACAAGATCGTTGGCTAGAATTTTAGGCGACAAATACAACTAGTTATCAATATAACTAAGTGAACGGAAATACAACCTTTGTAGATCCGGTCCTCCAGCTCCACGGCTCTGTGATGAAGTCCCCTCGCTGTCCAAATCGAAGCCCGGGCTCTAGCATCGGCTTCATCGGAAAAATGGGCGGGCTAGGTCATCGACAACGATGTCGAAGATGATCTACGTCAAAGCATCACAAGATCAAGCTCCCACTTCACCAAGCCATGAAAACTTGTGAAGGAAACACCCTATACTACTTGGCAAGAGGTAGAGGATGAAGAAATAGGAGGTGGGTTCACTTTAGAATTGAATTTCTCACTCAATTGCTCAAGTTGCCATTGATGAAGCAAGCTTTCTTCTTGTGAAGAAGAAGAAGAAGATGAATATTATGATGAGTATTCTTTCAAAAAGGAAATAAAAAGAATACTTATCATAATGCAACCATGGTCAAGTGTAGAGAATAGACTAGGGTTAAAAGGAATGGTTAGGGTTAAGCATGAGACAAAATGGTCATTTTGGTCAAAGCTTCATGAAGCTTTAACTAGAAAACAAATTAAGCCACCATTTTCTCTTAATGCTTAACATTTTCCAAAAAGAATAAATAAATAAATAAATGAATAAGAAAATGAAAACCCTAACCATTACACAACCATGGTTTAATCTTTACACAAACCAAAGTTAGCATGCATCATCAAACATGATACAAACTTGTGCACAAAAATATATCACATATACAATGTGCACAAACAAGTGAGAAAAACCATTTAAAGTGAACTAATACTAGTTAATGCAAAGTAATATATCAAATATATAATTATGCATTAAATCATTAAATCAACACTTGATTTAACGATCCGGTCATATCGCATATAACCGACTAGTATCCAATGTATCGGCTTATCGAATCAACCCTCGATTCGATAACTAGGTTATATCGCATATAACCATTCGATACATTCATCGCGAGAATGGAATACGGTATCACATACACGCATTATTCTCGGTCCCGCACATATCTCATATGCGCTCCTATTTCGTTTTGCTTGAGCCAGGAAACCTCTGTGTAGGACTCTAAAGACTCGTCAATACGCCGGCAGCAGGTGATGATCATATCAAACACCCACAAGCCGCAAGCGGTCTGCTAAACGTAACGGCCACCCCGGTATTGAGCGATCAGAAGATCGACAAGCAAGCCCGCTCACACCCCTGTGAATCCAACCAGTAACACTTACCGTACAGTCCGGTCTCGTCGTCTGATATGTCGCATATCTCGCCTAGGGGTGGTAAACGTCAGACCCCAATAGCTCGATAAGTCGTGTCGATATGAGGTCTATAACAATTCGAGAAACTACTGGTAACACTTACCAGTAAATCTCAGCAACCCTGGCCAGGGATTTCCGGTTATAGCCAATCGAACACAGCGCAACATCAACTCTCTATACCGGGAGAGACGAATCCCCTCCTATCGCTCATTGCCTCCATGTGATTCGGGACTGTACCCAAAAACCACCGTTTTGCACGCCCTCTTAGACGTGGTAAGGTGGAAATCAAAGCACAGTGGGAATCACACAAGACTCTATGACGATCTCGGGTCAACAGACTACTCTGTACCAGTGTCACCAGAGAACTGCCATCTGACGTAAGGTATAATACCATCTGGGAGTTCTCGGCGAGTCCGTCCAGTGTACCCAGTCTCTACTGAGCACCCGTATATCATCTCTGATGTCAAACACCAATGGACATGGGATCATCCATTGCCCATCTGAATGGGTCGAGAAGGCATACGCTAGTCTACTCTGGTATATCGATGCCCTATCTCGATACACCCACGACTAGGGACTTTGAAGGATGTACTTATGGATTACCATGTCCTCACTAGTATGATCCGCATCATAGTCCAGGTAGTCAAGTACACATCCTAGGGGCTTTACCAACATGTAACAGAGAGACAATCAATGTACACGTTAAGGTAAAGGGTAACCAGATAGCATACTATCATGTCGAGCAAGAAAGTCCTCCCTATATATGTCCCAGCATCCACTACAATATACATCCAATGTACAGTAATGGCCTCTAGGGCATACATATAACTAACAATCTCCCACTTGCACTAGGGCCATCTGATAGCAGTGGTTGCAGTATCTCATACTCAACCATCCCATAAAAGTCTCTCTCTGGGAATAGGCATTCGCGAGTGGATCCGCCGTGTTGTCCTCTGAGTCTTCTCTCCTAACCTCGATCACCCTGGAGATCAACCATCTCCATGATCAGGCGATACTGCCTTGGAATAAGTCTGGATCACTGATGGGACCGGCGTTCCTTGGCATAAGCCACAACTCCATTGTCTCACAATGGTAGGAACGTAGTTCATCTCATGAACTAATATACACCCAAACAGCCTCTTTGGTAGCATCTTAAGTAGCGATGTATCCTGCCTTTATCGTCTAGTATGTCACGGTATCTAGCTTGGAACTCTTCCAACATACCGTCCCTTTACAGAGGGTAAAGACAATGCCTGCGACTGACTTTCAGTCGTCTTTATCACTCTGGAACCTTTCCAGTGATTCTCCCCAGGATCAATTGATACCTTCTCACTACAACTAGTGAGTATCCTAACATCCAATTAGATCTATCTCATAGATCCAAAAACCAGGATTTAGGAGGTATCACTTTGATCCTATATGGAGAATCCATGTGATAAGCGGAGATCGATCGAGCGTAGTATAGGAAACTCCTTCCCTATCAAGAGTATGTCATCCACGTACTCTACGAGGATCATCACCATACTCCCTACTACCTTTTTGTTTATACAAGGTTCATCTACCATTTTGATGATGTCAACTTCTTTGACTAACACATCAAAATAGACGTTCCAACTCCGCGATGCCTGCTTTATCCTATAAAACATCTTGCACACGTTTCTGCTGCTCCCACTGTTTACGAAGTCCTCTGGCTGTGTACTTACAGACGTTCTCTTTTAAAACATCATTTTAGAAAAGCAGTCAAGACACCCAACCGCCAGATATCGTAGTCATGGTATGTAGCCGTGGCAAGTAGTATCTGGATGGACTTAAGCATAGGTACTGGAAAAGGTTTCATCATTATCCACGCCTGGTCGATGATGAAAACCTTTAACAAGTCTAGCTTTGAAAGTCTCAACTTTTCCAAGTACACCAAGTAATCTTCTCAAGATATACCTGCTCCTGATGGGGATTTAACCCTTCAGATATAGCATCCAAAGTCCATACTTTGTT
This sequence comes from Agapanthus africanus, assembly GCA_030015575.1. Classification (NCBI taxonomy): domain Eukaryota; kingdom Viridiplantae; phylum Streptophyta; class Magnoliopsida; order Asparagales; family Amaryllidaceae; genus Agapanthus; species Agapanthus africanus. Next base: position 160,380,656 of record JASDDO010000026.1, on the reverse strand, counting down.
GGTGTATAAGGATTCCATCTCAGATCACTAAGCATCCAGCCATTCTTACAGAGTTCTACTCCTGATGGCCAGCTCGAAGCTAGTTGGGTCATCATCTCATGATGCAATCCTCGCTCCCACTGTCATAGAGAAACCAAAGTATCTCTCAGGTGGGTGAGGAACCCTACTAGATCGGCGGAGAGGCTGAGGTTCGTTGGAATCTACTGAATCCTTTGGTTCTTCCAAATCATCTGCTGTAGTTTGTATAGCTGGAACATTTCCAGTTTTACATAACAGACCTTGCCTCGAGCTTGTCCGGATTTTGCTTTTAGACATAGGCCGGTCAACCCCAAATCTTAACTAGCTTAAGACATGGGCTCTTCCCATACCATATCAAATATGAAGTGGTAGGCAACAGATTTGATTTGAACCCTTTTCAATAGGTATGCAACTTCTCAAGTGCATAACACCCAAAAAGGAAATAGGTAACTCAGTAGTACTCATCATAGAGCACACCATATTAAATAGGGTGTATCTGCTCCGCCCCGAAATACCATCGTGCAATGGTGTATACGGAGGAGTAATTCTGAGAAAAAATCACATTCTCCTTTAGAATAGTCCAGGATTTCCGTGCACAAGTATTCTCCTCCCTGATCTCATCATTGGACATAATACTTATACCCGTATTTTGGTTATCTACTTCTAACTTATATTCTGTGAATATCTCAAAAGCTCGGACTTGTGTTTCAACAGGAACATATGTCTGAATCTTGAGAGATCATCCGAGAATGTAATGAAGTACAAAGAACCGGTCTTGGCATGTGTAGACAGGGGACCTACATACATCAACATGTATCATCCCAAGAGTTCACTAACTCTTTCTCTGTTTCCAATAAACAGAGCTATGGTCATCTGATCTTTGTGACATGACTGGCAAGTTTCAGAAGATGTAAATTCAAGTTGATTTAAATATGCATCTACATGTAACTTGGCTAGTCGGGTCGCATTGATATGATCTAGTCTACAATACCTCAAGAAGAATTCGTTCATTTCTGAACTCTTCCTCTTGTGTGTGTTCCGTATACTAAGAACTGTAGTTTGATTTAGAACATCAATGCTTTTAGATAACGTGCCTGAACTGATCAACTTTTGATATAGGAAATGTTCAAAACATTATCCAACAATACAAAATTTTATCAGTTCTTTACTAATAAAGAGACAGATATGATTTTGTATATCAGGTTCGGTATCTAATAACATTCGTTCAGAATCAATGTATTACAATACAGGGTGACAGTGACCAACAGACTTGGCTGCAACACTTGCCCCGTTTTCTGCCTCATGAAACTTATCACCCGTTCTCAGTTTTTCTACCCTTTTGTAGCCCTATGTAACAGATTACATATCTGGGATCCTGATCCAGTATCAAATACCCAGGATGCAGAGGATACTGAGAGACAGTTCTTTGTAACGAACACACCCGAAGATGATGCATCATATGCACTTTCTTCGTTTGGGCGGCACAGGAAATCTGGTATTCCCCAATTTCCTGCTCTGTCTTATAACAATTATAAGTTGGAGTGGGACCAACGTTCCCCAGCTCAGTATAACAAGCGGGTTCGGTCAAATATCCGTATTATTATCCTGATGAAGGCGTGATATGGTCGCTACCAGGAGAGAGAGAAGAAAACACTCAGCGTGCGCTCTTGCAAGAATAGATTGGTTTTTATTTTATCTAATCAGGATGGCTCCCACTGCTTTTTATCAAATCTTCCTTCAAACCATAAAAGGAAAGACTAGCCGGGATTGATTACACACTACAAGTTCGCCAATATTTCAGCCAGGCCAGTGTCGGTACTTTGAGGGAGGTCCCCCGTGCTTTCGCACGAACCTAATTAATGTAAACCTCGTTTTCCCAGAGGCGTAACCCCGTTGACACCTTTCTAGACACCTACTTGATCGGCTAATTGTAATGTGTAAAACTCTCCCAGGAGTAACTCTTACTCGCAGCGGGTATCGGGATCCAACTATCTCATAGAAGGTATGCAATCTCATTGCAAATTTCAACACTTGAAATTCCCGATAATATTTTGCCCCTAACGTGCTATGACCTTGACGAAAGCCAACAAACCATAGCCCGCTAGTCAAGTTCAACCCGTACATTTCTTGATTGAATTAAACCCACCCGCACGACCCTTGACGAAAGCCAACAAAGCCGCACGACTACCCTAATCCAATCGCATCGTATGCTGGCAGATAAGCAGCATATAGCTACCGCACACTGCACCTTGACGAAAGCCAACAAATGCAGCACGAATACTATGTACAACTTATCTGAAATGACGGAGGGCTACGACAGGTTTTTCTGAAAACCTATTGCGTAATGAACTTGATATCGTTGTAGAATCAAATGATTTTGAAATGGAGTGCTTTTGAGGCTTTTCTAGTTTTGCTAAAGGAGTCACTCCCGGTGAAGGGATTGTCGGTCCTTTCCTCGTCGAATGAGGTGCGGGATATATCACATATATCACTGTGCAAAGCAAAAACTCTTAAAAGCAATCAAAAGACAAACCGAGTGTGTAGCATCTGCCAGTTATTGCTAAAGGAGTCACTCCCGGTGAAGGGATCTCGGTCCTTTCCTTATCGAATAAGGTGCAGGATATATCATATATACCGCTGTGCAAAGCAAGAACTATAGCTACCTGTTTTATTTTGAAATTCGATTCCACAACATCTTAGGTTTCTTTTTCTTTCATTAATCACATTAATGAAATCCCATCATTTAAATACCTAAACATCACAGATAAATACGACGTACACTTATGCCATCCGCATTCGCCTCGATGTCCCCTCGTGCACCGTTAGGTTAGGTAACTAACGACAGAGCGGGGCAGGGCTAGCGCGGGTGTAAAACATAAGTAACGCCTATATAATATATCATATATACTATATACTGTATCTATCATAGAACATCACATGATCACATCACAGATATCGCAGCAGAAGAATCATATGGAATATTGGATATACTAGGACGTCCGTGTTTTCAATACGAGCCAGTATAAAACACGGATTCCACGGTCGCGATGAATAGCCAAACCCACACCCCTAGACCCCTACGAGAGAGGCAAGCAACCCTACCAATTCTAGAGTTAGGAGACCCGGACTCGACTCCTCGAGTTGGTCTCCTACTGGACTCCAGAACCCGGTTACTTGTGCCCTCCTCCTTGGGTCTATCCTAGTGCGGAAAAGTAAATAATATACAAAGGGTGACTACTTCCGCAACCTGGAAGTGCCCCAATAAAAGAATATTACATACAAGTTTTTTACATGAATGAAAATGAAAAACACTCATCTCACATAAAAACCCCCCGGCTATTCGAACACGACAATCCAATATAACATATCCAGCAACACATAACATCACATGTCATCAACGTAAGTAAATATGCGCATCCCAATTGTCGTTGACATATAGCAACGAAACCGGCGATATCACATATTACACTTACGGTCACAGAAAAGAAAGTGTAAAACTACAACAATTGGAATCCGCAACCTGTTTAGACATCGCATGCCTAATCAAATGAATTCTTTAGACATCGCATGCCTAACAATTATAAACCCCGCATTTTGGTCTCAAAATCGAAAACTCTTTTCAATATCAAGTCGGGCAATTCAACAAGATTCCCGACATCCTGATCGAATGCTCGTCGCAAACTTCAGTAGACGGCCGCACCCCCGATACCGTCGACGAAGTGCACCAAGGCGGAACACCGCTACCGCGAGCACCCGAACGGATGCTTTCGGCGACGGGGTTCTCCTACAGTCACTTGGTCGGGGCTAAGGGGTGAAGCTATCTATTAAGTTTACCGGCGAATATCCGCGTACACTACGTGATTGCGACGGAGTTTTGATCACATCAAAATTCCGTGGCAACCGATCAAGTGAGACTAAAGTGCTGTGTTTATAACATTCATTCAGTTATCTCATAACTACTTGTGAATTCCAATTATTGTATCACATTCCAGATAATTAAAAAATGTTAAACTTTCCGATCGAACATTCAAACGCCCAAGTTTTCCCGATACAGCTCAACACATGAAATAAGTCTAACAGCATTCAGTTCGTGCCTCAGTACCAACGGTCCAGCCGTAGAAAGGTCAAGCCAACGCCTCACATGTGGCACGCCGTACTGCCCCAAACCCGAAGGTTCAAAGGGCAGTTCAAGACGGTCACATAATCGAGTTAAGGTTTGTTGTCTTCTAGAGGGACCATCGCGTTACTTGCACTACTTAGAACATCGTTAAACTACGGAAAGATCCAACACTTGGAAATTTCCCGACAGGGGAAAAGTTGGGTATTTATATCCGGTCGAACATTTTAACATATTCAATCATTATCCGGAAAACCACACAGACAAAATTTGATAATCCGATCGAATCTACGAATTCCCTAAACAACCCCAGAAAACTCAACTGTAGAGTAAATATTAAAATATTCCAGAAAATACAGCGCTAAAAATTAGGAATTACTGTTCAAATTAAAAAGGGTGATGTGACAACTTGGCCGCGGAACCGCCGCACAAGCCAGCTTGTGCCGCGGTTCCGCCGCACTTTTGAGGATTCATGATCATGTGCTCCACAGTAATTCTTAAAATTCCCTGCTTATTTTTCTGCATATTTTTAATTTCGAAAAAGACCAGATTCCAGAAAATGTACAGAGAGCATTTTGAGATTAGGGTTTCGGTTCGATCGGACTTCTAACTCCGTCTACGGGTCGCCTAAGGCTCTAGCTAGGCTCTGATACCACTGTAGGGTTCCTAGGCACGCTAATGAGGTCTCACAAGGCATCAACCATGCCAATTTCGAATTTTATATGTGCCGAGAAACCCTAACAAGATCGTTGGCTAGAATTTTAGGCGACAAATACAACTAGTTATCAATATAACTGAGTGAACATAAATACAACCTTTGTAGATCCGGTCCTCCAGCTCCACGGCTCTGTGATGAAGTCCCCTCGCTGTCCAAATCGAAGCCCGGGCTCTAGCGTCGGCTTCATCGGAAAAATGGGCGGGCTAGGTCATCGACAACGATGCCGAAGATGATCTACGTCGAAGCATCACAAGATCAAGCTCCCACTTGACCAAGCCATGAAAACTTGTGAAGGAAACACCCTATACTACTTGGCAAGAGCTAGAGGATGAAGAAATAGGAGGTGGGTTCACTTTAGAATTGAATTTCTCACTCAATTGCTCAAGTTGCCATTGATGAAGCAAGCTTTCTTCTTGTGAAGAAGAAGAAGAAAAAGATGAATATTATGATGAGTATTCTTTCAAAAAGGAAATAAAAAGAATACTTATCATAATGCAACCATGGTCAAGTGTAGAGAATAGACTAGGGTTAAAAGGAATGGTTAGGGTTAAGCATGAGACAAAATGGTCACTTTGGTCAAAGCTTCATGAAGCTTTAACTAGAAAACAAATTAAGCCACCATTTTCTCTTAATGCTTAACATTTTCCAAAAAGAATAAATAAATAAATAAATGAATAAGAAAATGAAAACCCTAACCATTACACAACCATGGTTTAATCTTTACACAAACCAAAGTTAGCATGCATCATCAAACATGATACAAACTTGTGCACAAAAATATATCACATATACAATGTGCACAAACAAGTGAAAAAAACCATTTAAAGTGAACCAATACTAGTTAATGCAAAGTAATATATCAAATATATAATTATGCATTAAATCATTAAATCAACACTTGATTTAACGATCCGGTCATATCGCATATAACCGACTAGTATCCAATGTATCGGCTTATCGAATCAACCCTCGATTCGATAACTAGGTTATATCGCATATAACCATTCGATACATTCATCGCGAGAATGGAATACGGTATCACATACACGCATTATTCTCGGTCCCGCACATATCTCATATGCGCTCCTATTTCGTTTTGCTTGAGCCAGGAAACCTCTGTATAGGACTCTAAAGACTCGTCAATACGCCGGCAGCAGGTGATGATCATATCAAACACCCACAAGCCGCAAGCGGTCTGCTAAACGTAACGGCCACCCGGGTATTGAGCGATCAGAAGATCGACGAGCAAGCCCGCTCACACCCCTGTGAATCCAACCAGTAACACTTACCGTACAGTCTGGTCTCGTCGTCTGATATGTCGCATATCTCGCCTAGGGGTGGTAAACGTCAGACCCCAATAGCTCGATAAGTCGTGTCGATATGAGGTCTATAACAATTCGAGAAACTACTGGTAACACTTACCAGTAAATCTCAGCAATCCTGGCCAGGGATTTCCGGTTATAGCCAATCGAACACAGCGCAACATCAACTCTCTATACCGGGAGAGACGAATCCCCTCCTATCACTCATTGCCTCCATGTGATTCGGGACTGTACCCAAAAACCACCGTTTTGCACGCCCTCTTGGACGTGGTAAGGTGGAAATCAAAGCACAGTGGGAATCACACAAGACTCTATGACGATCTCGGGTCAACAGACTACTCTGTACCAGTGTCACCAAAGAACTGCCATCTGACGTAAGGTATAATACCATCTGGGAGTTCTCGGCGAGTCCGTCCAGTGTACCCAGTCTCTACTGAGCACCCGTATATCATCTCTGATGTCAAACACCAATGGACATGGGATCATCCATCGCCCATCTGAATGGGTCGAGAAGGCATACGCTAGTCTACTCTGGTATATCAATGCCCCATCTCGATACACCCACGACTAGGGACTTTGAAGGATGTACTTATGGATTAACATGTCCCCACTAGTATGATCCGCATCATAGTCCAGGTAGTCAAGTACACATCCTAGGGGCTTTACCAACATGTAACAGAGAGACAATCAATGTACACGTTAAGGTAAAGGGTAACCAGATAGCATACTATCATGTCGAGCAAGAAAGTCCTCCTTATATATGTCCCAGCATCCACTACAATATACATCCAATGTACAGTAATGGCCTCTAGGGCATACATATAACTAACAAAGGTGACCCTAACAACACTTAAATATCTAGGGTTTGCTAACAAAATCAAGACTTAACCAAACTTCCACTTAAAATACCATAATCTAGCACTAAACCCACTATTTAACACAAACCGACACTAATTAGCACACAAGCTAAGCAAAAGAGATATGGGTTTAGAAAATATACCGTAGAGAACCCTAAGAAGCAGGTGAAGAAGTGTATGGAGGAGGTGAGAGCTTTCTACAACTACTGAAGCTCCTGCTGCTGCTGCTCTTGCCTCTGCTGCTGCTTGCTGCTACTGCTGATGGAGTTGCTGCTGATGCTGGTGCTGCTGTTGCCTCTTTTGCTGCTGTTGCTGCTGCTAAAGGTGCTGCTGTTGTTGCTGCTGCTCACAGCTGAGTGTGTGTGTGTGTGTGTGTTGTGAGAGAGAATGGGAGTGAGAGAATGAGAGTGAGAGAATAGGAGAACACAAACAAGTCAACCCCCCATTCTCTCTCTCTTCATTTAATGAAGCATGGCAAAAGCCATCATGCCCCATTCTCACTCTCTCTCTCTCACCAAGTCAACCCAAGAACAATCATTTTAAATTTCCATTTCAAATTCATTTTCATTTTTAAAACAACCATAACTATTTAACCCAAAACACCTACAATATTAAACTAGATTAGGGAATGGTTAGTTCACCATGTTGCTAATCATGGTTAACCCTCCAAAACAACCCTAGTTATCATGCACAAGTGTGTGTGCGCCTAGAAAAATTCTAATAAAATACTCAATAATTAGGATAAAATATTTAAAAACCAAATTGGTAAACTTTTTATTAAAAACCATATATTAAAATATAATTAGCTACAAAACACATTCTAAGGTGTTACAATTATGCAAGAGTACCAGCCTCCATACAGTTCGGCATAGACGAGATCGGAAGAGACCTTGAGCAGGATTCCTTCCAGGACACTGCTGCAGTGAGATTTGCACCCAGGATTAGTTGTGTCGTGAGTATTCAGAGGGCCAGAGGTCGACGCCAGTGACGTGCTGCCTTACGAGTGATCGTGATGATCGACCGAGAAATGACCAGAGAAGTGCCAGAACGGAATCGTCCCCGTTAGCACACCTGACAGGGCCGATGAGCCGATGGATTGCAAGAGTAGTAATCCACAGAGAAAAAAGAAGACCCAGAGACAAAAGACGCCAGGTCGTGAGCAGGAGGCGAGCGGATATTCTTGTTCTGCCGGTTTTAGGCGCACCGATTATTTTTCGACATTGTAGGAGATGTACCTCAATGTCCTTTGTTGCGATTTGCGTTTGTGATATGAGTATCACGCTTATATCGCTGGGATTTGAGTTTTGATGACGAGTTTCCTGATATTGATTTCGTGCATCATGGCTGCACCTACTGGGTATTTACATTTTGTGCATAGTTATTGCACTTGAGATATGTTTTTATACACCATTGTATTGGTTTTTTGATTTGTGCATATTTATCGCACTTGATATCGGTTTTGTGCTTTGGTTGCACATGTCTATGATTTCGTGGATTTCATATGGTGATTTGATTTTGTGCGTGTGGTACGCACTCGATTTGATTTTTGCACTCGGTATAACTTATATGTGCTTGTAGTGCATTGATATGCGTTTTGTGCACGCAGTTGCACAAGTTTACGATTTTATACACCATGGTGTACTCGGTGTTGCTGTTTATGCATTTGAGTTATTGATCGGTATTTTGTGCACAGGATGCACCGTATTTGTATTCCGTGCACTGGATGCACTGTATTTGTAATTCGTGCACTGGATGCACTGTATTTGTATTTTATGCACTAGATTGCATTCTGCATTTGTTGCACCGGACGAGTATTTATGCATTGTCGCACTGGATTTATACCCCGTACCTTGGTTGCACCCGATTTATATCATTGAGCATTCGTTTTACCAGATTTGTATTTTCGTGCGCGTTGGCACTTGCCGTTCGTTTTCGTGCATGTTACTGCACTATATGCTTTTACGGACCCGACGCGTTTTGGTTGGATTTTGCGCATATTAGGCGCTTGATTTTGGATTTTGTGCGCACCGTATGCACTTGAGTGAGATTTTACTCGTGTGCATGTGGGATGCTCTTGATTTGGATTTTCTTCCGTGCATATTGGATGCGATTTCATTCGTGCGGGACATATGCACTTGAGTTGGATTTTCGCACATTTTGGGCGCATGATATGAGATGTGATTCTGTGCACACCGAATGCATGGGGTTGAGATTTTAGTGCACTTTAGATGCACTTGGTATTGTTGTCGTGTACACCCGTTGCACTGGACAGATGCTTTCGTGCACAACCGTTGCACGTAGTTTTGTATTTTGTGCATATTGTGGCACCTGTATTTGGGTTTGGTTTCCATGTGCACCAGACGCATGTGTTCATGGGATACGCCTTTTGAGGCCGATTTTGCTTTTGAGCACTTTGTTTTCATGTTGGGCACTATATTGTGTAGTAGCCAAACAGGACTGATCCGAGGACAGTACCTAAGTACTTTGCATGCATTAAAAGTTTACCAAGAGGTTTTGAAAAAGAGAAGCTATAGTCTCGCTATTTTCTACGTGTCCGTGAGCGACACGAACATTTACAAAGGAAATCCTTTTGGGATATTTTGAAAATGACGGAACGTATATTTAAGAAATCATATATTGACATATATTATTATTTTAAAATGAGCGTCCGTCAGTTATGCCGTGAGTTACGCATCACACAGCAATTTAGAAAAGATCTTTGCATGTATTTTATTCAGATTTTGGAGTTTTCAAGGATGCGTACTATACACGTATTATAGTATTTGACTAGAGTATATTGGATTTCAGTAGTGGATTGCGAGATCTGCATCTCTATTGTAACTCCGAGGATATGCGTGCAAATCTGATGATTTGCGCGACGCTTGACGGAGTTCGGTTTTGAGTTTTGTACCCGTTTTCATGCGCACTTGACCTGCTGTGTTATTTCTACGTTTTCCGTGATTTCAGAGCCCCGTTGATTTGAGCTGATTATTGAAATGTTTTAGATTTTGGGGGTTTAAATTTAAATTCGGGGACCGAATTTATTTAAGGGGGAAGACTGTAACATTTCAGAAAATGTAAAATATTATTTTTGGAATTTAATATTAAAATAATATATTTCCCGAAAACTGCCCGATTTGCGAAATTCGGGTTTTCGAAAAAAAGGTATAAATATATACCAATAATTGTGAAATAATTGGAAATTAAAATGATTTATTCATTTAAAAATATATTTAAACGATTTGGTATTTTAAAAATTTATTATATGCAGTTTTGATAAAAACCCGATTAATGCACTACTAATCGCGATTAAGCCAAATCCGTGTTTCTACAGTTTTCCATGGCTAGTGCACCATGACATGTTACATGTTGTTTCATTGCATTTGTGTTATGGTTTTATTGTGGTGAGAAAAGAAGAAAAAGAAAAGAAAAATGTGTCATGATGAGTTGGAGAGAGAAAGGGGACATAATGATGACTTGGAAAGTGAGTGGGTGAGAATAATTGAGTGAGAGAGGGGAGGGCTGCTGCCTTGACCCATTTCCCCCATCATTTTCTCTTCCCTCTTCATCTCCCTCCACTCCACATCCCTCCATCTTCTACCCTCTTGATCCACCCTAAAAACCTTGCTAAAACCCTATACCCTTTCACAAAAAAATGATCACCTCCTCATCCTCATCGCTATGAACCAAGAAAAGTCGGATTTTGACAACTTTGGGACTTCTAGGGTTTTGTTTGGGAGTGACCATGAGGTATATCTCTTTTCATTTAGATTAGTTGTGATTTCCTAGCTTTTGTTTAAGTTTAGAAGTCGTTTAGTGATGGATGTGTGAACTTTGAAATCCCAAGAGAAGGGTTTGGGAAATTGGTGATGTTTTGTGGCTGTCAATGAGACTTGTGAGGTGATGCTTGAACTGGACCATAGCCTAGAAACCAAAATATGGATTTAGGAATTTAGTTCATGTCGGTTTGTGAGAAATTTGGGTGTGCAGGAAAATCTGGAGCAACCCGGGGGATTTTTAAGAGTGGCAAACAACTCTAGGGGCCAAATTATGGTAATAGGAGACCACTTTGACGAGACGGACCCAACCTGAGCTAAGGGACCCGAGGAGGCCGGATTTTTTGATGATGTGTCCGGCCACATGGTGACATGGGGTGTCGGGGTTGGTCCAGTAGCTCATATACATCATATACAGCACCCTAGACTTGTTTGTGCAACTCCTTTTGGCCTGAATCAAAATCTAGAGCACTTTAGTGTTGTTTTTAGCTATGTTTTCGTATTTTGAAATGTTTAGTTTTGATATTTGGATTTGTATTTGGTTGTCGCATGTTTGTACATCGACAACAACGGTTGTTTTGTTGATGTTGCATACGTGGGCTATAGGTTCTAACCTATAGGCGATCCGTGTGTCGTTTTGGATTTCAGAACATGATTTTTATAGCATTGCGATATGTGTTATTATTGTAGGTACCTTCGCATGGATTCCGAGGAAACGGAGCGTGGCGTCATCGACTTCGGAAAACAAGAACCAAGGTGAGTAGATCTATATCTACCGGGGAAGTCGGGTGGATGGCGTATAGCACCCCCGCAAAATTTTGATGGAAAACCGATTTATAGAATATGTTTAGAAAACCTAGATTAGGAAACTAGGGTTAGAATGAGATAGCTATGAAACCATATTAGAAACTAGAGGATAGTTAGAAGTAATATGTTACTTCTGTCATAGGATGACGTTTAGCGATATTGCCGTTTAGGGTACTGTAGGACTAGATAGTCGATATAGATGTGTCATCCGAACCATACCTTTTTCTAAACCGAAGAATCGTATGTATCTTTTAAATATATACCTTGAGGGATGTTACGGATTTTCAAATGATATCTTTTTCTTAAAAACACCGTAACCCCTATTTTCAAAACTACGATTCGCTTCTTTTAAAAATCTGCTTGTATGGTTCGGGTGTGTATGCTAGATTAGATACCTATACTTATAGTATAGATGGAATGTTTAGGTAAACTCGACTTGTTATGAGATATAAATACGATGAAAGAATGTATAATGATATGATGATATGATGATATGATGATATACGGATGCGAGTCGATCGAGATGATTTATACCCTGCCGGTCCCCTGATATGAGATTATTGCAGATGTGACCTGGGACATAGATATATAGTGTTATATATATATATATATAATGTTGTGAACCATGGATGATAGGCCGTATGTGATATTAGGCCGTACCCTCATTTGTCGTATAGGATGATAGGATCCTTTTTAGTATAATGCCGCCGCACGATGATATTCCGTGCGTGATGAGTTGACTTGATGATTGATCCTTACCCTTGACTAGAGGTTTCCGTACGATGGATTATACCATATGTGATATTATTGGGCTAGATGCCGATTGATAGATTCACCGACTCGGACATATGATAGATACGTATACCTTATAGCTGTTAGCTGATGATTTACCTTGTGCTGCATTCATGATATTATTATTGCATCGCATATACCTGTGATAGTACACCTGCACCATTATCGATGATGCGTATGTTACACGTACACATATTTACCGGCTCACACACTTCATCATCGATAATTGCTATGTCACTACTCAGTAGGGTTGCTGCATCATGACATATACATTGATACACCCATACTTGTGCACATACACATTGTATATTCATATTTGTGCACACATACATTGGTACATCTATACTTGCGCATATACATATTGTACCTACATAGATAACTGGTTTTATTGTAAAATTGGGAACCGCATGTTATATTTTAAAAACTGGAATCATTTTAAAAAGAGCGGTTTCCCTTAATATGTCATATCATTATTCCGCGTTGCATGATACACGATATGCTTACATTTCTATTATATGTCGCACACATCATGATCTATTATTGTACGCATTGAGATATGCTGTTTTCATGAGATTTCTGGATTTGAGAACCGTGGACATTTTAAAAGAGATTATGTGTTGTTTCAAAAACCCGGTTTCTCTTGATATGATATTTCAGTGCGTCCACCATGTGTTTTCTCGGTTCTGAGAGTGACATGTGAAATCCGATTCGAGGAGGCGGATGAGGCCGATTGCGGGTACATGGTGGACCCGGTATGGTACCCCGGGATAAGAAAGGGATGCTGTGTATACAGACGGTGAGCCTGGCAGAGGGACTACTACCTACCAGTGATTGGTTGGACCTGGCGGTTATCCGGAGGATACTGACCAGAGTCGATAGATGGATACGGGACGATCCGTACTGCCGAGACCGAGGGCCGATTCTGCAGACGGAGCCCGTGGGCCGATCCAGACTGACGGAGCCCGATATATGAGGATTTACGAGCCGATGCCGGGCACGGTTTTCATGATGTTTTTGAGTGTCGATGCTAGGCACTCAGGTTCCATGATTTTGATGTGTCGGGAGGGACACACATGGATATATATATCCTCATACTTTCATGCACACTCTTTTATGATATTTACATGCATGATATTGTTGCGTCAGTGGTTGACGCGTGGACTAGATTCACATACATACATACATACACTGATTCTACTATTGGAGATTATACACATGCTTATAGACATTGATTTATGGGTGGTCGAGATTCATATATCTGCATGCAATTATTATTACTGTTGGATGTTATCCACTTGCATATAGGTTTTGACTACCTTGTTGGCACATATATGACCCAGTCACCCTAGATATCATAGTATTACCTTTATGATATAGTTGACCTAGGAGTCGTTGTTTATTCGATTTCTACTTGTAGATATTTTTCTATTCACGAGTTGGCAACTCACCCTCGTTGTGCCACAGTTCTTGCAGGTTGACCGTTTGGATCAGTAGCGGCATCTCTGGCACACAGTTTCCTTTGGGTGTTTTGCAGTAGTAGGTGGGATATTTGTATCGTACCCACTCTTGTATTACATTTCATATTGTATCTAGTTAACTCTATCAATCAATCAAAATTAGAAATTGTATAAGTAATGAGACTTAGTGGGTTTGTGGTTGCGAGACTTAGAGCGAGGGGTTTTTCGCTACTTGTGATATTTATGTCTTGCTTCCTTTTCTCTTTGTGGTGATCTTCGCCGTTGTGCGCCGTATACTTATTTTTATTATCTTGCGTGGTTGTGATCCGCCGGTTGGCGAAGGGCTAGCTCCCGCTTGGGGATGCCATTATTCTTATTATGTATTTGTGGTTTTAGATGGAAATATACAAAGGAGGTGCTGCCAAAATTTTTAAAAGACAAAACATGTTTTCAAACTAGTAAATTTCACTTGCATCATTCATATTCTTTTTCTATGCATTAAGAAAACTTGATTTCATATACCTTTATTTCAAAACCCCACCTCCTTTATTTTACTTAAAAGGTTTAGATTTCTGGGTTTCAGCTTACTTGAATTCTGTTACGCCTTTAGACGTGGCATGATTCAAGTGCTGGTCACGAGCTAATATTTCGGGTCGTGACACTTGAGGAAGGAGAAAGAGGCACAGGAACCCTAGTTTTGGGGGAGAATGAAAAAATGTCTCTTTTATTCATCATCATGTTGCCTTATATAGGCTTACACATTTACATATAGCCTCTTGAGCTTTACAAAATGGCATTTTGCCCATCACATGCCTCATGTGCTCATTTCTTTTGCACATAAACCACGGGCTTTACAAAAATTTGGCTTTATGCCCATTTTGCTTACATTCATGCACAAAAAATTACATCAAAATTATTTGTTACATGATTTTTATGTTGGCATGGGGAGACTGGTCGAGAGCTTGACTTGGGCATGGGCCCGCTTGACCTGAGCTTGGGCCCACCTGGGTTGGGGTTGACGTTGACTTTGACTTGGTCAACCGGGGTGCAAATTTTGACCCCAACAAAATGCCCTCCATCAATAAATGCACACCACATATGTGGGTCATGTGCTTGAAATTGATGGTTCTTATTTCGCGTGGAGGCGACTTGCTTTGGTTCCCACTTTTTGGGATGCACTGCCCTTTTTAAGACATGGACGATCGACGCTTGACGCGTCTCCGAGATGGAGTGTCCGTGGTAGACTTTTCCCCGGCCCGGAGCAATTTGGTTCCCGATTTGTGGGAAGCCTGCACTGCCCTTTTTACGACATGGACGGTCGACGCCTAACGCATCTCCGAGACGGAGTGTCCGTGGTAGACTTTTCCCTGGCCTGGAGCGATTTGGTTCCCGATTTGTGGGAAGCCTGCACTGCCCTTTTTACGACATGGACGGTCGGTTCTGCCCTTTTTGCGACTTGGATGGTCGGTGTTGCCCTTTTTGCGACTTGGACAGTCTGTTCTGCCATTTTAGCGACTGGGACGGTCGGTTCTGCCCTTTTTGCGACATGGACGGTCGGTGCTGCCCTTTTTGCGACTTGGACGGTCGGTGCTGCCCTTTTTACGACTTGGACGGTCGGTGCTGCCATTTTAGTGACTTGGACGGTCGGTTCTGCCATTTTTGCGACTTGGACTGTCGGTGCTGCCATTTTAGCGACGTGGACGGTCGGTACTGCCCTTTTAGCGACGTGAACAGTCGGTGCTGCCCTTTTTGGACTTGGACGGTCAGTTCTGCCATTTTAGCGACTTGGACAGTCGGTTCTGCCCTTTTTGCGACTTGGACGATCGGTGCTGCCCTTTTAGCTACGTGGACGGTCGGTGCTGCCCTTTTAGCGACTTGGACGGTCGGTTCTGCCCTTTTTGCGACTTGGACGGTCGATGTT
Organism: Agapanthus africanus; assembly: GCA_030015575.1. Taxonomy (NCBI): domain Eukaryota; kingdom Viridiplantae; phylum Streptophyta; class Magnoliopsida; order Asparagales; family Amaryllidaceae; genus Agapanthus; species Agapanthus africanus. The sequence goes on along the minus strand of JASDDO010000026.1, from coordinate 160,364,871 downwards.
GCCCTTTTAGCGACATGGACGGTCGATATTGCACTTTTTGCGACGTGGACGGTCGATACTTGATTTGACTTGCTCTGCTTCTTTCGGTGTCAGGGATGAACTTGACTTGCTCCGCTTCTTGCGGTGTCGAGATTAGATTTTGACTTGCTCTGCTTTCTGCGGTGTCGGGGTTGAACTTGACTTGCTCCGCTTCTTGCGGTGTCGAGATTGGATTTTGACTTGCTCCGCTTTCTGCGGTGTCGGGGTTGAAGTTGACTTGTTGATTGTGATTTGGGTTGACATCAGCATCGCTACACTGGAATATGGTACCAGAAGCGAATCATCATTTCCCATGAGAGGATTTGGGGATTCTGGTTTTGGTCGGCATCTGTTGCTACACTGGAATAATGCCAGGAGCAACTAATCATTTGCCCTTGCCCTTTGAGGAGCGATGGATTAGGAGACAGGTTTAGGTCCCTATCACCTAAGACTTTTCAATTTTATGAGCCGTAAGGGTCTCATAAAAGCATTTTCTCCCCACGAGTCGAAAGGATCTCGTAGGTGTATTTTCTCCTTAGGTGTCGTAGGGACTCCTAAGTGTGTTGCTCCTTTATGAGTCGTAAGGATCTCACGCGGGAATTTTCTCCTCACAAAGTCGAGAGGACTTTGCGAGTGCATTTCATCACTTTTTCACGAGTTTCCGCCCTTTCGGGTTTTCACAAACTCGCCGGCAGTCATGCTGTTTTTACTCACGGAGCCCTTTCGGCTTTTCATCCGTGCCCATTTTGCTTGTGGACATACCCTTTTTTTTTCTTTTTTTTTCTTCTTCTGTTTTTTGTTTGGGAATCTTCATCGCTGGTGGGACTTTAAATGTGGTCTCGCCGGTAGGACTTGAGAGAGATTGGGATCGTTTTACGCCCGTGGATTGTATACGGTTTTTCAGGATGTATGATCCAGACCGTAGGGCCGGAAGAATTTCGGGACTTTGTTGGCGTCTGCATCGCTGCACTGGAATATGGTACCAGGAGCGACTCATCATTCGACGTTGGGGTATGGGATTTGGAATTTAGTTGGCGTCTGCATCGCTGCACCGGAATATAGTACCAGGAGCAACTCATCATTCGCCGTCTTGGGATTTGAATTTTAGTTGGCGTCTGTATCGCTGCACTGGAATAGGGTACCAGGAGCGACTCATCATTCGCCGTTGAGGATATTCAGAGTTTTGGACGGTGTCTGCATCGCTGCACTGAAATATGGTATCAGGAGCGACTCATCGTTCGCCTTTTTTTTAACCGCGATTGCTCTATCATTTCAACTTTTCTTATTGCGAAGGTCGCGATTGCCTTATCATTTCGGCTATTTATCCGCGGTTGCCCCATCATTTCGGCTATATTTTTCATCTTTATTTTTACTCGTTGATTTTTATTGCGAGTTGCCCCATCATTTCGGCTTATTATTATTATTATTGTTTTATTTACACATTTTTACATCCCCAGTTTAACGACATAGAGGTCGATTATTCCCAGTTTAATGACATGGTGGTCAGCTGTTTTCAGAGAAAGGCAGATGTCTGAGAGACTCAGGTTCCCGAAGGACTTCGGTCTCCGTTTGTATGAAATTGGCGGTCGCAGCTTGACTGTTTGTTAACGCCTTTAGACAGTTCTATCTCTCCTGCCTTGTATTGCTTCTCGACCCAATCTTTCAAGACGAAGCAGTCCTCAATAGCATAACTTATCACTCTGTGATAGGGGCAATATTTGGGGTCGTCGGTCATATTCGCTTCTTGCGGTCTTTTTGATTCTGGTAATTGTAGTCCGTTTTTCAAGGCGTCCTTGAATATCTTGTGGACTTTGTCCCTTCTGAAGGAATAGACTTTATCCAGCTTCTCTTTCAGCGGAGATCCTCCTCCCTCTCCGAACACTGGCTTTCAAGGCCGGTTGGCATTAGGCCCGCTCATCCCTTGCTTATTTCGGTTAGCCGAAGTGTTGAAAGATTCAGTATCATTGGAATTTCCGTCTTTGCGATTATCATCCTTTCAGTTTCTCCAGGACCTATTGTTATTTTGGGAATCCGAGGAGGACTCCTGCTTTGAGCGCTCCAGCATCTGAATTCTTGGTCAGCTCTTGGAATATTTTGAGACTCGTGGTGCATAGAAACGGGGCCATCCAATTGTTAAGATTTCCGACGAGGAGACTGACAGATTGGTCCTGCTCTATTGGCGGTTCACATTTGACGGACAGATTGCGCCATCAGGTTATAAAATCCGTGTTGCTTTCGTTGTTCTTTGGCTTGGTCCTTACGAGATCGGCAATGGTGATCTTATCGCCGACGCTCATGAACCTCTGCCGAAACAGAGACTCCATTTGGATGAAAGTTGTGACGGAGCCATCCGGTATGCTCGCGTACCAGTCGAAAGCAACATCGGTCAAGCTATTAACGAACTGGCGGAGGAGAAGTGCATCATTGCCCCCAGTATTCCCGCATGAGGCTTTGAAGTGGGCGATGTGCTGATTCACATTTTCCGTCCCATCAAATCTTCCGAATTTGGGGATGACATAGCCGCTACGAAATTCTACCAGATCATACTGAGCAGGATGTGTTCTCCCACTACTGATAATATCTTTTTGCGTTTCGGCTTTAGCTACTAATGTTTTGACTTTGTTGGCAACTAAATCCATGATTTGATCTTGAATTAGCGGGCTACTGTCATTGGTAGCCAAGACATTTCCCGAGATAGGATGCGACTGAATTTCATGCAGTCCGCCCACTTTTGGATTTGAGGGAATAGGCATCGGCTTTCTTGGGACACCGTTTCCCGGTTCATGAGCAAAGCCCTGCGCCTGATTGGGCGGCTGAGAGGAAAGTTGGGCCGTGAGCTGTAATACGACGTTTGTCAAGTCGTCAATTTTTTAGTAGAGCTTGGCTATCTCCTTGTCTTTGCTTCTGAGCTATTTTTGGAGCTCTTGGAGAACTTGCTGCTCCGCGTTCTTAGGATGGAAGATTGGCTCCTCTTCGCTTTCCGAGCTCGACTCCTCAAGAACCGAGGGCTCTCTCTGCTTATCAGCCTTACTCGAAGGGTTTTCATTACCTTCCAGAGGAGGCTGGTCTTGGAAAGTGGCATCCACATTCATTCTAGATTGGATTTGAGATGTAGTGGTCCCATCCTTGCTCTTGCTGCGCGTGCCCACCATGTAGATAGTGTGGACCATATATCCAGCCATCTCTTTATCTTTGGCGGCTGATTTTGAAGAGCGGTCTGGGCTTTGGAAATTCATAAATTTTAACATGGCCGGAGCCCTAGCCCTTTTGTTGGCTCTGTATCTAAGCCGCTTCTGTCTCAGCTTTTCTGCCTTGAGCGCTTGGCAGGCTTCTGCTCTTCGGGAAGCCGCCATAGGCTGAGTGATGGGGAAGCTTGAGAAGACACCTGCCCGCGTGTCCGTCGAAGATACCGCCTGGGCTTGCCCACGATGTCTGGCAACTTCTTTTTATCTGACGGCTTTGCCCCCAGCTAGGGCCATGGAGAGCCGTTTGAACACCGACTCGCGTTTAGGTTGGGGCGCCCTCAAGATCACCACATTTGGCCTCTTGCCTTTTAAGGCCGGTCTGCCGGTTACCGGAGCTTGAAGAGCAGGGACGACATTAGCTGGCACGAACAGAATAGAGCCAAATGGTAGCGGTGGCTCCTCCCACTGTCGCCCGAGACTGACCGGAAGGACCGTCCTGGCGTCCATCTTCATCGTGTAGAAGATGAGAGCTGTGTCGAGAGCTGAGTTCGTCATTGGAGGCATTTTGTTGCGTCCGAAGATTGCAATTTTAAATTTGTTAACCTGCATAAAGAAGCATGATTTTAGTACAAGCAATCGATATGTATATCGATTGAGTTCACATGAATGTTTAAACCGAAATATGGGAGAAGAGATTGGTCCCACCGGGCATGCCAGAATCTGTAGAGTGTTTTTCGTCACCCTATTGAGATGGGAATACGCGTGTGCTTGTCAGGCGTACTACAGATTCCCCTTTCCTAGGGTAGGCCGGGGTTTATTGATTGTGAGGATCCGAATCTCCGGCAGCCGCGGACTAAGCTGTCGTTAATTACCCCTCGCCTTTGGAGCGAGAAAACCTCCGATTGACTGGTTAAACGGGTCATGCGAACTTAACGTGCAGTGTGCGTATGTTTTAAAAGGGTTTTGGATATATCGGGTGCCTCGCAGAGTTTTTATGGGGGTCCCGCTACCCGGATAGCGGGCTGGAGGTCAAGGGGGCTAGCAGCCCCCTTGCGGGATGCGGAGCAGCGCCCTGTTAGAAATTTTTTCTAACGGGGGACAGTGTTGTAGAGTATGTGTATGTGTGTGTATATGTATGTGTGTGTGTGTGTGTGTGTGGGAAAGGGCATCTAAAGGATGCGTGGGAGAAAGCGCCAGCGCCTCACGTGCGCAGCACGCGGGCGCTTGGGCGCTTGGATGCTGGCGCTATCGCCTTGGGCGCCGGGCACCAGCGCCTCACGTGCCAGGTACGTAGGTGCTTGGGCACCAGCGCCCAAAGCGCTGGCGCCCTAAGTGCCAGGCACGTGGGCACTCGGGCGCTCTCGCTTTGGACGCTTAGGCGCTAGCGCCACACGTGCCAGGCACGTGGGCGCTCGGGTGCTAGCGCCTCACGTGCCAAGCACATGGGCTCCAGCGCCTCATGTGCCAGGAACGTGGGCATTTGGGCGCTGGCACTTTGGGCTCTTGGGCGCTAGCGCTTTGGGCGCTAGCGCCTCACGTGCCAAGCACGTGGGCGCTCGGGCGCTGGGCGGCAAAAGGGACTTGGTCCCTGCACTGGGAGTTGTACTCTCAGAAAGAAATACTTATTATTTTGTATGTGTGTGTGTGTGTGTGTATGAGGAGTTAAACTCCTAAGATATTTTTGAAGCTGATGAAGGGGCTTCTCCCCTTGAGCCCTGGATCTTCCCCAAAGTAGGGTCTTTGAAGGTGGGTCTCCTTCTTCCTCCTTTGTCGGCCGGCTCTTGGATAACAAGAGGGGTGAGATTAAAAAGAATCTCTCCTTTTTAAGATCTGATGGAAGATCCAAGCTCTCCTTTGTGGGTTTTGTGGTGAAAAACTATTTAGTTTTGGAAAAGGAAGAGTAAAACTCTTGATTTAATTCAAAAGAAAGAAGAAGGTTTTAAAACCTTGAAGAAGGAGAAAGAGGCACAGGAACCCTAGTTTTTGGGGAGAATGAAAAAGTGTCTATTTTATTTATCATCATGTTGCCTTATATAGGCTTACACATTTACATATAGCCCCTTGGGCTTTACAAAATGGTATTTTGCCCATCACATGCCTCATGTGCTCATTTCATTTGCACATAAACCATGGGCTTTACAAAAATTTGGCTTTATGCCCATTTTGCTTACATTCATGCACAAAAAATCACATCAAAATTATTTGTTACATGATTTTTATGTTGGCATGAGGAGACTGGCCGCGAGCTCGACTTGGGCATGGGCCCGCTTGGCCTGGGCTTGGGCCCACCTGGCTTGGGGTTGACCTTGACTTTGACTTGGTCAACCGGGGTGCAAATTTTGACCCCAACAGAGCTATCACTGTATCTGGCGGTATCCGACCAAGCACCAGGCTCAGTTCTCGTCCGAGAGGTCGACGGAGTGCAGAAGCCGGTGTACTACGTGAGCCATGTCTTCAAAAACGCTGAAACGAAGTATCCAACCATAGAGAAGATCGTTCTGGCGCTCGTTGTGGCCTCAAGGAAGCTAAGACACTACTTCCAGGCGCACACCATCCTCGTTCTTACCGAGCGCCCACCGGGAACTATCCTCGCGTCACCCAAATCCTCAGGCCGCTTAGAGAAGTGGAGGTGGGAACTGTCCCAATTTGACATAAAATACCGCCCGAGGTAGGCCATCAAAGCACAGGCCCTAGTCGATTTTATCATCGAATACACCATCCCCAGTAAGGAGCCGGAGTCCACGCCGACCCTCGCGGCTCAACCCTCGATCGAGGGGGGGCCTGACTCGGTCCCTGAGTAGATTATTTACATCGACGGGTCCTCGGCCGAGGAAGGCCGTGGAGCCGGCCTCATTATTCGAGGCCCGAACGAGGTAGAAATGGAGTATTCTCTGAAGCTCGGGTTCATGGCCTCAAACAACGCGGCAAAATACAAGGCCCTGCTGGCTGGACTTCGCATGGCCTCCGGGCTAGGGCTGAAAACAACTCGGATCCGCAGTGACTCAGCCCTTGTCGTTGGCCAAGTGACCGGCCATTTCGAAGCCCGGGAACCTCTAACGGTGAAGTATCTCGCCGAGGTAAGAAGAATTCGGAAAAACTTCGACGAGGTCCAGGTAGAGCAAATACCCAGACAGCTCAATGCCCAAGCCGATGCCCTGAGTAAGCTGGCTTCATCCTACTCGGCCAACAACAAGCGATCTATCCTCTTCGAGACCCTGCCACGGCCCAGCGTGGAAGACGGGGCGACAATACTTCATGTGTACACAGCGCAGGAAGGGGACCGAGACTGGAGGAAGCCCCTTGTGGAATTCCTAAGGGAGGGCACACTCCCAGAAGATCGGAAAGCAGCCCGCCGTCTCCGAGCCAAAGCCCGTCACTTCGTCTGGAGCAATGGGAACCTTTACAAGAAGTCTTTCACTCAACCCCTGCTCCGGTGCGTCGACCCCCGCGAAGCCGACTACATCCTCTGCGAAATCCATGAAGGTGTCGGCGGCGCACACCAAGGGGCCCGCACCTTGATCCAGAAGGCATTGCTCCAGGGGTACCACTGGCCAACTATTCACCAAGATGCCCAGAAGCTCGTCAGAAGCTGCAAAAGTTGCCAACTCCACGGAAGCATACCTCGCCTTCCGTCCATCGAGCTGACCGCCCTTATCTCCCCGTGGCCGTTCGCCCAGTGGGGGTTAGACATGATAGGCCAGTTCCCTACCGGTACGGGCGGGCACAAGTATGTCCTCGTCGTGGTGGATTACTTCACAAAATGGATTGAGGTCCTCCCTATCAGGAAACCGGATGCCACCACGACCATCAAGATTCTGCAGAACAACGTGATACTTCGGTTCGGCATCCCGAGGTGTATCATCACCGACCACGGAACAAACTTCGAGAACGATAAAGTGAAGGAATTCTGCAATGAATATCACATCCTCATGAAGTTCACCACGGTTGCGCATCCCCAATGCAACGGGAAAGACGAAGCCGCTAATCGGGACGTCCTCCGAGGTCTCCGGACCCGCCTAGAAGGACGCCAAAGCAGTTGGGTCGAGAAATTACCCCAGGTCTTATGTGCCCTGCGCACGTCAAAGAAGACCCCCACCAGGGAAACCCTTTTCAGCCTCTACTACAGGACTGAGGCAATGGTCCCAGCGGAGATCGGGCTACCCAGTCACCGGGTCGAACACTTCGACGACGAAGCCAACACCACGGCCCTCCGGACCAACCTGGATATCTTATTGGAGAAACGAGACCGGGCTCAGATCAGAGCTGCCGCTTATCAGCAGCAAACCGCCCGATATTACAATGCACGAGTCAAGCGCCGCTTCTTCAAGACTAGAGACCTAGTCCTGAGGCAAAACGAGTTCGTCGATCAAGGCAGGCTGCATAGGTTTTCCCCTAAATGGGACGGCCCCTTTCTCGTCTCCGAGGTCCTTCCCGGCGGAGCCTACCTATTGCAAGACGCGGACGGGCGCAAGTTTCCACGGCCTTACAACGCTGAGAAATTCAAGCTATACCAGTGAAGGGAATATCCACGAGTGTGTATTTCTTCTTTCACAAGAACAATGTAAACTCTTCTAAAGTCCTTTCTATTTAATAATATGAAGGGAACGCAAGAACGTTGCGAAAAGAAGAATTCTATTCATTCAAAAAGGTATTACGGGCTCTTATGCCTTACAAAAAAGAGGTTACAACAGAGGTGGAATGGGATTAAGGAAGTACTCCTGGTGATACTCAGAATAGATTTCAGTCAGCCGGGCCCTAGCCGTTGCGGGCCGCTCCTGCCGACGCTGCACGCGGACCCGGGATGCCACGGAAGCCCTCGCCAAGAGGCAACCGAGCAGCTTCACTGCTCGGATCAAGCAGGCCTTTTACGGCCCCTCCCGCGCTAAAGATCGAAGCCCTCATCAAGAGGCAGCCGAGCAGCTACCCTGCTCGGCTATCCCCGGCTAGTAGCACCCTACCCCCACGATGCCAGGGATCAAAGCCCTCGCTAAGAGGCAGCTGAACGGCTACCCTGCTCGGCTATCCCTGGCTGGCAGTTCCCTACCCCATGATGCCCGGGATCAAAAGCCCTCGCCAAGAGGCACCGGACAGTAACCCTGCTCGGCATGTCCTTAAAGATCAAAGCCCTCGCCAAGAGGCACCGGGCAGTAACCCTGCTCGGCCCGTCCTTAGTAGGCCTCTTACGGCCCCTCCCGCGCTAAGGATCAAAATCCCTCATCAAGAGGCAACAGGGCCCGCCCTTGCTCGGTTATCCCTGGCTGGTAGTTTCCTACCCCACAACGGCAGAGATCAAAGCCCTCGCCAAGAGGCACCGGGCAGTAACCCTGCTCAGCCCGTCCTTAAGGATCAAAGCCCTCGCCAAGAGGCACCGGGTAGTAACCCTGCTCGGCCCGTCCTTAGTAGGTCTCTTACGGCCCCTACCGCGGTAAGGATCAAAAGCCCTCATCAAGAGGCAACCGGGCCCACCCTTGCTCGGTTATCCCTGGATGGTAGTATCCCTGGCTGGTAGTTTCTTACCCCACAACGCCAGAGATCAAAGCCCTCGCCAAGAGGCACCGGGCAGCAACCCTGCTCGACCCATCCTTAGGAGGCATCTTACAGCCTCTCCCGCGCTAAGGATCAAAAGCCCTCACCAAGAGGCAGTTGAGCGGCTACCCTGCTCGGCTATCCCTAGATGGTAGTTCCCTACCCCACAACGCCAGGGATCGAAGCCCTCGCCAAGAGGCCACTGAGTAGCTTCACTGCTCGGTCCATCCTTAACCACCTCTTACGGTCCTTCCAGCGCTAAGGATCGAAGCCCTCACCAAGAGGCAACCGAGTAGCTACCATGCTCGGTTATGATAGATTTCGTTCACTACCCCCACGAAGCCAGATACCTAAGCCCTCGCCAAGAGGCAACTGAGTATCTACCATGCTCGGTCATTTGTAGCTGGTGTTACTAACCGTCGACGCTACGGTCCAAGCCCTCGCCATGAGGCCATCCACATCTAAGCGATCCCAACCTCGACTTTGGGGCTATGGAGATACCGACCCTTCACCGGTCTTTGCATACTTGGTAAATAGTCGAATTCAACTCGACGTGCGATCGCTAGACGAAGAACCGACCCGACGTGAAGGCTGAACTGTGCAAATACAAGTGTTTACCGACAAAGGAAAATACGCGTGTGTTCTCCGCCGAAAACGGGGACGAGACCACGTAGGTTCGTCTTGCCTGAATTTTGAGGGCAGATGCTATTTGGTGCTATCCGTCTACCTCTCCGAAGATGCCAAATTGATTTATGACACCGTGTATTGAAGGTTTAAACGGATGCGGCCGATATAGCAGACTTCGTCAGATTCCCCCTCGTTGAGGGGTTTTTGATTGTGGGGACGCTCTTCCATGCAGGTGCAAGCCCCTGCAGTTAATTACGTTACCGCATCGCGGTAACCACTTTCTCCTTCTCCAGATGGTCACTTCGTGTCGTGGGTGTTTGTTTTGTTTTTGGTTGCCCATGGATTGTATACGGAAACTAATTTATGTTGTCGCCAGTAGGGCGTGGATTAGTCCAAATCCGTATTTTCTTAGATTTGGGTTTGGTGTTGGGTTTAAGGATACGTTAGTCTCATTTAAGACTAAGATCAACTTAAACGTATGTTAAGCATACGTTAGTCTATTTTTAGACTAAGATCAACTTAACAGAATCATTTAGATCCAACAAAAGAGCATTTGGGCTCTATTGTTTATTTTATGGACTTTGCGGTCCATAATTAGTTTAAGGACATTACGGTCCAATGTTAGTTTAAGGACATCTCGGTCCATGGGCTTAAGGACCCCACAGTCCAAGGTTAAGGACATCATAGTCCATGGGTTTAAGGACCCCACAGTCCAAGATTAAGAACATCATAGTCCATGGGTGTAAGGACCCCACAGTCCAGTTTAAAGACGTCATAGTCTATGAAATGTATGGTTTTCGGGACCCATCACCTCTTTGAAGACGTTGAAGGATTACAACGACAAATATCATAGGAGTAAAGAGATGTACCGTTGAACCAATTTTGGTTGAGAGATCTGTAGTCCAATTTGAGACTAAGATCAAAAGATTTGTGAGCATATGGGCTCAGTTAATCTAAATTAAGGACTTATGGCCAATCTTGGGCTAAGTCCAATCAAGTTAAAATGTTTAACATTTATTTTGGGCTGTTGAGCATTTATTTGGGCTTGGCCCTTTTAACAATGTTGAGCATTGATTTGGATTCTGATAGTATTTCTGTTATTTGTTGAATGCTGATCATTCATCATAGCTCTGGGGCTTATTAAAGAACAATTTATGTTCTATCAGCGCAGCACATGGTGCGCTTAGCGCTTTGCGCCAGTCAAAGAGCGCAGTGCGCTTCTGCCGAGTAGCGCACACGTGAGGGACACGTGGTGCGCTTGGCGCTGAGCGACAGTCTATGAGCGCACTGCGCTGATTTATGAGCGCAAAGCGCTATTAGTTCAGTGGCGCACACGTGAGGAGCACGTGGTGCGCTTGGCGCTGAGCGCCATTCCATGAGCGCAAAGCGCTAGTCCAAGAGCGCAGAGCACTAGCTGTTAAGTGGCGCACACGTGAGGAGCACGTGGTGCGCTTGGCGCTGAGCGCCATTCCATGAGCGCAAAGCGCTAGTACAAGAGCGTAGAGCGCTAATTTATGAGCGCAAAGCGCTATCTGATCAACTTTATGATCTGAGAAATAAATTCTCGTTTATGAGAGACTTTGTCTCAAGATTCCAAGAACAAAAGTTCTTACTTTATAGGAGATGCTTCAATCTCTTGTATTGATGAAAGGCTTTGCCTTTATGGATCTATGATCCTTAAGAGAATTGAATTATTCTCCCCCTTTTTATAGTGAGATGTTCATGATCTCTTTATATAAAAGACCTTTGTCTTGTAGATCTATGATCTGTGAGAAGAATTATGTTCTTCTTGTTATTTTATGATGAGATCCTTTGATCTCTTTGTGAAAGACCTTGGTCTTGTAGATCTATGATCTTTAAAGAAGTGAATTCTTCTTTTTAATTATGAGATGATTTCATCTCTCGGTTCATTTTTTTACCTTGAAGAAACTTTTCTTTTTCTGAGAGCTTGGCTCTTCTTTCTGAGATCTCTCAAAGCTTATGGGGGGTTCCTCTATTTGTTTCTGTATATCCGAGACTTGAAGTCTTGGAGCCTTTATATATGGCAAGCTAATCAGTTCAATCAGTTAAGAAAATCTTTTCTCCAATTGATTTGGGGAGTTTCCCATCGTTGGATCTTTGATCCAAGGGCTTCTGATTTACAGAAGGCAATCTTCTTGTTTTTAAGAAGATTGGGGAATTTCCTCTAAACAGAATTTATTCTGTGTTTTTGGTGATTTTTTAATCACTATTGGATCATTGATCCAACGGTGCTCTGATTTACAGAGCACAATCTTTTTGTTTGGAAAGATTTTGAGGAATCTTTTCTTAACAGAATTTCATTCTGATTAATTGATGATTTATCATCTTTATTGGATCTCTGATCAGACGGTGAGGGGCTTTTAGTTCCAGCGCTAGCGCACCCGTGCTTTGCATGTGGTGCGTTGCTTAGAGAACAACACACTTAGCGCTAGCGCACCCGTGCTTTGCGCGTGGTGCGCTGCTTAGAGTGCAGCGCACTTAGCGCTAGCGCACACATGCTTTGCACGTGGTGCGCTGCTTAGGACGCAGTGCACTTGGCGCTTCTTCTGAAGCGTTGCTTCATTTAAAAATTTGAATTTTGAACAGAGCTTTGCTCTGATTGGGGGAAACATTTGCCCCCCCCGCCGTTGCGCTCACGTGGCCCACACGTGAGTGCAGCGGTGGCAGCATCTGTGCCCTTAGATCAACTCAAAAGTTGAAACGGCATATCAGTGCCTATTAATAGGACCCTTGGCCCTTGAGATGATTTCTGTTCATCTTCTTCCTTCTGAGAATTTTTATTCTCTTACAGAGCATAACTCTTTGGCTTAAGAACTTTATTAAGGACAGAACTCTGTCAAAATCTTAGGTAAAGATTAAATCTTTAAGTAGATCATTTAATAATCTAGGGTTTCATCCATTAACAGAGCTTTACTCTTCATAGATCTTCGATCTAAAGAAAACTCTTTTTAGGGTTTTGTTGACAGAGCTTTGCTCTCTTGAACCCATAGATCTAAAGGGATCTTTCTTAGGGTTCCTTAACCCATTAACAGAGCTTTGCTCATGAAGAACTCTTAGAGTTTGTTCATAGATCTTAAAGATCTCATAATTTTATTTCATTAAAAATGTTATTTTAAGTTTTCTGATGGTTATTCTATCATTTTTACAGAGTAAGGCTCTTAGAATTCCCGGAGAATTTTTAATTCCCCTCATAATTGACTTTGAGAGGTGTCATTCCGTCTGCAGAGCATTGCTCTCGAGAAGTTTAAACCCTAGACCCGAGGAGTCTCTCATTCAACGAGAATATTTCTTTAGGATTTCTCTTTATTTACACAAATTTAAATTTGTTAGGGGTCATAACCAGAACTTGTTTTCCCGTGGGGATATCAAGAGTCGTTCAAATCCCCGTGTCTGTTTTTAATAAGGATTTTCTCGATCAGTCTGTCCACTAACTCCTGCCAATTTTCTTTTTCAGACGTCATGGACGCTCATATGTATGATCTCAACAAAATTATTTCTTACGGAGACATTCGCGCAATCGGCCGTTCTCAAAACCAGGAACTCACAAACGCCCAGTGTGCTGAAATTATGGGTCACTTTGATGCATACAATGGTCGACTGCTTCCTCGTCGTTCCTCTCTCTTGAAGCTTATTGTGGGAACGATCTGGGGAGCACTTCCTCCATTCTATGCCGGTATGCCGCTTAAGGCATTGGACAACACCGAAGATAAGGTGCACTCGGTGTATCTGATGGGCTTAATCTCAAAGAAAAGGTGAGACAACCTTATTGATATCCTGCATCAGGCTTTTCAGCAGGCGGCGATACTCGCTGCTTATCGAAGGGTTGAGGACATCAGTGGGGATCCTGACGCTTGTGATCGTGAAAGGATACACACGAAAATGGTCCGAGAGGCCCGAAAAATTTTGGATGGCCTAACTTTTGAATTTCTCAATCCATGTCCTGGATTTGATGTCTTGCCTTTGTAAACGTTTTAATGGCATTTTTGTTTACCACTTTTATTAATGTAAGAATTTTCTGAAGTATGAATGGCAAGCTTTTCCATTTCCATGTGTTTATCTTATGCATTAAACATTTTCGCTCATGCATGAATGGATGCGCTTTGAATGCTTAACTGAATGCGGATCAAATGTTCTCCTAATTGTCGCTTTCTTCTCTTCGTTGTGTCGTTGCCATGTGATTTTAGCGAGTGTGGCCTGTAGATAGTAAGTGATGGTCCATCTTGGACTCTTTGCAGGGTAACGATGGCTTAGGAAGCAGGTTCAGGTCTGCTGCCTAAGACTTTTCAACTTTATGAGTTGTGAGGGTCTCATAAAGACTTTTCTCCCTACGAGTCGAGAGGATCTCGTAGGTTTATTTTCTCCTTAGGAATCGTGAGGATTCCAAAGTGTGCTTTCTCTTGAGAGTCGTAAGGATCTCATAAGAGAATTTTCCTTCTTACAAGTCGAGAGAACTCGTAAGTGGTTGTTTCCCTTTTTGTCGATGTTCGACTTCGGAGAGTGTGACCCGTGAATAGTATGCAAGATTCCATCTTGGACCGACTTGCAGGGCCTCAGTGCTTAGGAAACTGGTTTTTTTAATCCCCATTACCTAAGGCTTTGCCTTACGAGTCGAGACGAATCGAGAAGTTCTCGCAAGAATGTCCTAACGTCACAGTTAACCTCTGCTCTTTACGGCAGAGGTCCGTTAGGGTCTGTGGTACTAGGGTTTTGCCCATCGTACCGTCGCGTTGGCTGATGTATTTCTCGATAGGCAATCTTGCTGGTCGAGTAGCCTTGCGACTGTCGTGTCTCTGATCCCTTCGGAGGCTGGACAAGACGTCTTCAAGCAATCTTCCTAGGCAGTTTGACCGTCGGAAGAGCAAGCGTTAGGAATTTTGCCATGCCGCTTTTTACTTAAGATTGGGCTCAGTTTTAGGGAGCCCTGATGAGTCATAACCACTCCGTGCTGGTGTGGGATGATATCCGATAGTCTTTCAGGTTTTATTTGAGTTGCCGTCAAGACCCTGAAGCTAGGAATTTGGCCTTTGCTTTGTTTGCTGGCATTGCGTCTGCTGTAAAGAGACGAATGTCGTGGTTATCTCTAGGTTGCGGGTGAACCGTCGAGGTTTGGAACTAGGGATTTTGCCGTGGCTCCGTTGTTTGATTGTCGCGTCTGAATCCTGCTGGAGGAAGAACGCTGTGGTGACATTTCGTCTGCTGTATAGAGACGAACGTCGAGGTAGTGACCACTCCGCGCTGGTGTGGGATGATCTCCGGTAGTCTTTCAGGTTTTATATAAGTTGCCGTCAAGACCCTGAAACTAGGAATATTGCCTTCGCTTTGACGTGTCCGAATCCTGTTGGAGGAAAAACGCTGTGGTGACATCTCGTCTGCTGTATCGAGACGAACGTCGAGATGGTGACCACTCCGTGCTGGTGTGGGATGATCTCCAGTAGTCTTTCAGGTTTTATATGAGTTACCGTCAAGACCCTGAAGCTAGGAATATTGCCTTCGCTTCGGCGTGTCCGAATCCCGTTGGAGGAAGAACGCTGTGGTGACATCTCGTCTGTTGTATCAAGACGAACGTCGAGGTGGTGACCACTCCATGCTGGTGTGGGATGATCTCCGGTAGTCTTTCAGGTTTTATATGAGTTGCCGTCAAGACCCTGAAGCTAGGAATATTGCCTTCGCTTTGGCGTGTCCGAATCCTGTTGGAGGAAGAACGCTGTGGTGACATCTCGTCTGCTGTATCGAGATGAACATCAAGGTGGTGACCACTCCATGCTGGTGTGGTATGATCTTCGGTGGTCTTTCAGGTTTTATATGAGTTGCCGTCAAGACCCTGAATCTAGGAATATTGCCTTCGCTTTGGCGTGTCCAAATCTTGTTGGAGGAAGAACGTTGTGGTGACACCTTGTCTGCTGTATCGAGACGAACGTCGAGGTGGTGACCACTCCGCGCTGGTGTGGGATGATCTCCGGTAGTCTTTCAGGTTTTATATGAGTTGCCGTCAAGACCCTGAATCTACGAATATTGCCTTCGCTTTGGCGTGTCTGAATCCTGTTGGAGGAAGAACGCTGTGGTGACATCTCGTCTGCTGTATCGAGACGAACGTCAAGGTGGTGACCACTCCGCGCTGGTGTGGGATGATCTCCGATAGTCTTTCAGGTTTTATATAAGTTACCGTCAAGACCCTGAAACTAAGAATATTGCCTTCGCTTCGTTTGCTTTGGCATTGCGTCTGTTGTATCGAGACGAACGTCGAGGTGGTGCTGGGATTTTGCCATCATTCCGCTTTGTTTTGACCGTGAGGTCTTTTGTTGACATTGCATCTGCATCCTGTTGGACTGGGAAGGAACGTCGTTGCTGACATTGCGTATGGTGTAACGAGATGAATGCTGAGGTAGAGCTGGGATTTTGCCGTCACTCCGCTTTGTTTCGACCATGAGGTCTTTTGTTGACGTTGCGTCTGCATCCCGCTGGACTGCGAAGGAACGCCGCTGTTGACATTGCGTCTGGTGTAACGAGACAGATGCTGAGGTGGTCTCTAGGTTGTCTGTGAACCATCGAGATATGGAACTAGGGACTTTGCCATGGCTCCGAGGTTGATTGTCGCGTTCGAATCCTGCTGGAATGAGGAGGAACGTCGTTGTGAATCTCCAGGCTGTAGACGTTGCCATCGAGACTTGGCTCTCTTCCCGGTGGAACATAGTGGGATGATATGGTTCCCTCTTTGTTTGTGCCCTTGGATTGTATATAGGGATTGATGTGATCTCATCTGTAGGGCAGAAATCTTCATTTTATATATATTTTTTCTTTCTGCGATGCTCTATCATTTCAGCTTTTATATCGCGAAAGTCCCGATTGCCCAATCATTTCGGTTATTTTTCGCGGTGCCCAATCATTTCGGCTATTTGTTTTATTTACTCGCTGCTTTTAATTGCGAGTTGCCCAACCGTTTCGGCTATTTCGTATGCATACATTTTTACTTGCTGATTTTGTTGCAAGTTGCCTTATCATTTCAGCTATTTCATATGCATTTGTGGCTCGCTGGCTTTTCGCTGCGAGTTTGGGATTGGACACCGATTTCGGCATCAGCATCGCTACAACTGGGATATTTCCAGGAGCGAATCATCATTTGCCTCTGTCGATGTCGAACAAAGGTGGCTTAGCAAACAGGGTTAAGCTCCTGTCGACTAAGGCTTTTGACTTCATGAGCCGTAAGGGAATCATAAAGGTATTTCTCCCTACAAGTCGTGAGAATCTCGTAGGTGCGTTTTCTCCTTAAGAATCGTGAGGATTCCTAAGTGTATGGCTTCTCGTAAGTCGTAAGGATCTTACAAGAGTGTTTTCTCCTTATAAGTCGAGATGACTTACAATAGTTGTTCACCGTGTAAACATATCCCTAGTCATGGGTAGGACTTTGTTAGGGAAAAGTTTATTCACACCCGTAGATTGTATACAAGGGTCAATACTGAACCACTTGTAGGGCAAAATCTGGATGTATGACTGCTTAAGTACAGGTTCAGATCCCTGTAACTTAAGGCTTTTGAACCCTATTAGCCGTGAGGGTCTCAAAGAGGAATTCTCCTTACGAGTCGTGAGGACCTCGTAAGTGTATTTCTCCTTAGGAATCGTGGGATCCCCAAGTGTGTTGCTCCATTGTGAGTCGTAAGGATCTCACGCAGGTGGTTTCTCCTCACAAGGTCAAGAGGACCTTGCAAGTGTCTTTTAACGAGATTGCGTCCTTCCGGGTTTTCACAAAACTCGCCGGTAGCCCTGCTGTTTTTACCCATGGAGCCCTTTCGGGTTTTCATTCGTGCCCATCTCGCTTGTGGACGTACCGCCTTTTTTTTTACCACGTCTGCCTGAGGATGCCGCGGGTTGGTAGTAGTTTAACGACATTTCGGTCAATAGCCAGTTTTAGGACATAGTGGTCCATTGTTAGTTTAACGACGTTTCGGTCCGCCGTTGCCATATTTGAGGCGAGTTTCTAGTTTACGGACTTTTCGGTCCATGGGGCTTTCTCTATGAATGAGCACGATGCCCCCAGCATGTCCATCTTTTTCGGATCATATGGTTGTGGTGGGTTCATCTTCCAGTTTTCGGACAATGCGAACTTGCCTTGTTGGTATTGATCCTCAATCCAGCCTTTGAAGACGAAGCAATCTTCGATTGGATGGCTCACTGCTTGGTGGTAAGGGCAGTAATTAGGATTGTTGACATCGCCTGACTGCAACGGACGTTTAGGGTCTGGCAGATTGATGAGTCTGTTGCGCACTGACAGCTCGAACAGTCTCCTCGTTTTATCCCGGGAAAACGAGTACGGATGTCCCAGTCTCTCCTCGAGGGATGGGCGTGGACGCACGTTGTTTTGGCGAACAACCGGCTTTAAGTTGCTCGGCTGTTGTTGAGTATTGGCGACAAAGGTCGCTTTTCCTTTCCCTTTTTCATTCCGAGGATCCGTCTTTGAAGAGGACGGTCTATGGCCCATCTGGTCCATTTGGGCCAGCTTGTCGATCAAGGCCTGGAAAGTGGTCGGCTTGAAAAAAATCATGAATTGTGAAATGGTCGCCTGAGGGTCGAGAGTACCCACGAACATGCCTACCGCAGGCGCTTCTTTAATGCGCTGCTCGCACTTCGACCATAAATTCCGCCACCGTATCGCGTATTAGACCCAAGTTTCTCCCAGCTTTACCCTGGCATTGATCAATGCCGTGATTGGGGCACTGATTGATAGAGTACGTTCGTGTTCAAGTTCTAGTTTAAATACCGCAATCAAGACGGTTTCGCACGTAGCTAGCCGGTTGAGTACGGGTCGTCCGCAGGGAGATGGGAATCTTTTTCTATGTGTTTTTCGACGAGTTAAGTCCGGTTGTTCAGATTTTGTTTGTAGTTATCTAAGTGTTGAGTTGATATTTAAAGAGAGCATGTTAGGGTTAGGATTAGGTTAGTTTGAGTTAGGAGTCTCCACATCTTTCGTTGCCCCTCTTAATATCGTGTTACGGTAATCGGCAACAACGGGGATTAGCACGACTAGGAAGGACTTTGCGAGTATAAGCTAGGCTTTCCAACGCATAAGTCTTCCTTTTGGTGCTTGTCCGTCCGTTCTTGGCTCTTAGCCATAACCTCCGGTTAATCCAACCACAACCGGTCTCACTACGGAATCACCACTATCATGTAGGATAGGGTGCCGTAAGGAGCGGATTGTGGTTCAATTAACGGGAGTCGATTTAAGCTGTTGGGCAAGGAAAGAGTGAGAGAGATTTCCTTCTCTCAAACTTCCCTTATCCTACCCTAACAAGAATGAACTACTCACACATCATAATACGGAAAAATAAAACAACACAAAAGAGGAAGATAGAAAGAAGGAGATTAGAAGAATACGACTAACTATTTGCGACCTCACCTTGGCGAGGATCAAGCGTAAGTATCATTGTCATATGTAAGGATAAAGAAAAAAGAGAAGAAAGAAACAACAAGGAAATAACAACAACTACTTAACGAATTTAAAGTTACAACAATTATAATAAAAGTAAGACAAGCATGATAATAAATTGATCTTCTTTATTCACCATTCCTCACTCACAAAGCTCACTACAAGTTTAATGGAGAAGAGATGAGAAGAAGAAGAACATGTAAACTAAATCCTAGCAAAATAAAATACAAGAATGGACCCCCTTTCCTTCACAAAGTTCTGGGCTATTTATAGGCCAGAAAATGAAATCCTAGGGCAACCACCAGAACCCTGATGAAATGACCAAACTGCCCCTGGAAGCCCTGCATCTTTGGCGCCATAACGGCCGCGGATCCGCGGCCTAGACCCTACTTTGGCCGCGGATCCGCGGCCTTTTGGAGGAGTTGGGCCCTCCAACTTTTGGTGCTGGCCTGGTCTGATGTGTACATTATTCTGGTACATATATTTTCTCAATTTGGCTCCACGATTTTTCCAGAATTTCTGTTGAGGGAAAGGTGGACTTTTTGTCAAGATTTTGTCATGATTGTCTCGAGCTCCGCGTAGATCTCTTGGATCTTGTGCTACCATTGAGCCTTGTGCATTGATTTGACATTGATTTGACCTTTTGTCTTCCTAAACTGGTATCTGGCAACATACGGATGAAGAGCGGAGACCGTGTTTTATCTGTGGTTGGCAGGAACCGGATTTTGTCGTGTTTTCCATGAATTTCTCCGTTTGAGAACCGGGAACCTGTATCCTGCAATTGACTAGCAAACACGGCTCAAGAGTATCTACCGATATGCAATGTGATAAAAATTGGGCGGTATGAAAATGCAAAAATCTGATATGAACAAATACCCCCAAACTTATTATTTGCTCGTCCCGAGCAAAGCCTATTTATTCACAAAAAATTTCCTAACCTCACTTTCGCAGGGAACGCGATTGCACTGAGCATGTGCAACAAGCCGTTAAACCTCTAGGTGTCCCTAGTAGGAGGAGTGTTGTCTCCTGAGGGTTTTCAGCGGATACTACCCACAAAATCCGGTCAAGTTGGTTTGTAAAAATGACTAAGTTTCAAACCCTAAAGTTTTGTTTTAGAAAATAACAATTCTATAATCCTAAGTCTAGACTATCGAACCTTTATTTTTCACACCTCGCTTCTTATTTAACTATAGATTTTATATGTCTTTACGTGCAGTGCAAATAGGGTCGTTAAGTTCCAGAAGGATCGATTAAAGTCATCATGTCGCACAATAAAGCCCAGATAACAATTTTAAAAGGATCACATAAGTTTTATAAAGAGTTAAGCATTTTTTAAGTTTCGTTTTCCAGTAAGGTTTCAACTTCAGAATTTCTATCTTCCATAACAGGAAACTAAGTCGTATTTTTCACTCCACCTTTTTCTTGTTTTCATTTCATACACACCTCTGTGAACGTGCAATAGTCTTTATCATAGAATAAAACCTTCATATCTCCGCTAAAATTTTTATAAAAGCCTGTCTTTTATCAAGATTATTCTCACACAAAGAACCGTTAGGAATTTTAACTCGGAGAGAACACTTGCTTGACTTTGTTTTAAAACTGGACTTTCTAGGCTTCTTAGCGAGCTTTGGGCCAATGCACCCAAACCAGTTGGTTTTAGGGCATTAGGTGTAGAAACACCCCAGCGGACTTAATTACTCAAGTTACCTAGGTCCAAAAACAAAAGACAGTTTGGCGTAAAAATCAGATGATTTGATACGAACGGAGATATAACCGGCAGTTCAAATATTTTTTTGGATAAAAGACGTGTTTAGTGAGTTTGGTGTGTAATCATTCCAATCAAGTTTCAGATGGGTTATTTTTCAGACTTAGCTCCAATTACGGCATCAATAACATTCCTTCATATTCGCTTTACTTCATAAACTATTCTTGACATTACTTATTTCAGAACAAACCTATTTGATCCTCAGAAAATCATTTATCTGTTTAAAAGTTTAAACATGAAAGACTTGTCATCTAATTCCCAAAATCTTACGACACGTGTAGTGTGATGTAAAGACGTATATCAGCTATAGTTAACTTCAAAGGAGAGTTATCTTTCAGGTTTTCAAAATCCAAACATAAGATCTAGTTATTCCTATTTTTTTCAAACAAAAACCGTCGAATGTTGAATCAGAGTTCTTCCACAAGCTAACTTGACAAAAAAGTTTTTATATTTTTTAGAAAATTTTCAAATTTTTATGGATTTTATGGATATTAATATGCAGATGCAAAATATACATATGAATGCGAAGGTAAGAAATGCGTACCGAGCGTACCCCCAAACTTAAACTGGACAGTGTCCTCACTGTCGTAGCATGAAAAGATCATTTGAAGGGTCAAAAATGTCGGTTAGCGATACACAAATTTTTATTTGTTTTTGTTTTTAAAGAAAAGAAAAAGAATATACACAAATAGATACAAAATGGTTTGTACCTACCCCCAAACTTATTTGGAACAGTGTCTACTGTTCTTGGCTGGATAACCGAAGTTTGGAGGTAGGCAGAGGAAGATCATTCAGGGTAAACCGGCTTCTGTAAGAACAGGAGCTCCTCTGTTGGTTTGGCGCTAAGGTACGGTTTGCATCGGTGTCCGTTTACTTTGAAAAGAGAACCGTCCTTTGGATTCTCCAAATCCACAGCGCCCTGCGGATACACATGCCGCACAAAATACGGCCCTTTCCAGCGAGATCTGAGCTTTCCTGGATGGAAGTGAAGTCGGGTGTCGTAAAGCAGTACCTGCTGACCAGGTACGAAGGTTTTGCGCAAAAGGTGTTTATCATGAAACACCTTCGTTCGATTCTTAACGACAACCGCGTTGTCGTAAGCCTCATCCCTAAGCTCGTTTAGTTCGTTCAACTGCAGCTTCCGATGGCTGCCCGCGTCATCAAGAGATAGATTCAGCTCCTTTATCGCCCAAAATGCGCGATGCTCGATTTCGACGGGAAGGTGGCAGGCTTTTCCGTACACAAGCCGATAGGGAGACATGCCAAGGTCGGTCTTATAAGCGGTTCTAAATGCCCAAAGGGCATCAGTGAGTTTCAGAGACCAATCCTTACGGTTCTTGAAAACCGTCTTCTCCAATATCTGCTTGATTTGCCGATTTGAAACTTCGGCCTGCCCGCAGGTTTGGGGGTGGTAGGGCGTAGAGAGCTTATGATTTATGGAGTATTTCCGCATCAAGGCTTCGAAAGTTTTATTGCAGAAATGACTTCCATTGTCGCTAATGATCGCTCGGGGGTGCCCAAACCGGGAGAAAATGTTTTCTTTAAGGAACCTAACGACAACCTTGTTGTCGTTAGTCCGGCTGGGCACAGCCTCGACCCATTTAGAGACGTAATCAACAGCTAGAAGGATGTACAAGTTCCCAAAAGAGCTGGGAAACGGTCCCATGAAGTCTATCCCCCAAACATCGAAAATCTCCACAACCAAGATCGGTTGGAGCGGCATCTCGTTCCTCCGGGATATCCGGCCCATGTGTTGGCACCGGGAGCAAGTCTTGCAATAGTCGTGAGCGTCTTTGAAAAGTTGTGGCCAGTAGAAACCACATTGCAAGATCTTCTCAGCTGTCTTTCTGGGCCCAAAATGCCCGCCACACGCTTGATCGTGGCAAAATGACAGCACACTCTTGAATTCCTCATCAGGGACACACCGACGAATAATCTGGTCGGGACAGTACTTGAACAAGTAGGGTTCGTCCCAGTAAAAGTGTTTTACTTGGGATAAGAAGCGAAGTCTGTCCTGACTTGACCATTCGGTCGGTAGTAATCCCGTGGCCAAATAGTTCACAATATCTGCGAACCAGGGTTCGCACGATACTGTCAAGAGTTGTTCATCCGGGAAAACATCATTGATCGGAATTGGAAGCGAAGGCGAAGAAGGAAGTCGTGAGAGATGATCGGCAACCACGTTTTCACATCCTCGTTTGTCCTTAATGACAAGGTCAAACTCTTGGAGCAAGAGGATCCAACGTATTAACCGAGATTTTGCATCTTTCTTCGCAAAAAGATGGCGCAGAGCTGAATGGTCCGTATAGACAATGACTGGAGAGCCGATGAGGTAGGGCCTGAACTTTTCTAAAGCAAATACAACAGCCAAGAATTCCTTCTCAGTCGTTGTATAATTGAGTTGGGCGTCGTTCAGGGTTCGGCTCGCGTAATAAATTACGTGCGGCATCTTGTTGATGTGTTGTCCAAGGACAACACCGATGGCAAAGTCGGATGCATCGCACATAATCTCGAATGGGTGCGTCCAGTCAGGAGAAGAAAGAACGGGAGCAGAAGTGAGTGAGCGTTTCAGTGACTCGAAGGCAGTCACACAGCTCGAGTTGAAGTCAAATGGTGTATCCTTGGCCAGCAAAAGAGTCAAGGGCCTAGCAATCTTGCTAAAGTCCTTGATAAACCGTCTATAGAAACCGGCATGGCCAAGGAAGGCTCGGATATCTCTGACGCAACGGGGAGGAGGCAGATTGGAAATGACCTCAATCTTTGCTTTGTCGACCTCTATGCCATTTTGCGAGATGATATGTCCTAAGACAATACCTTCGCGCACCATAAAGTGGCATTTCTCCCAGTTCAAAGTGAGATTCTTGTCCTTACATCGGGTAAGGACAGCGTCAAGATGCAGCAAACACTCGTTGAAGGAATCGCCGAAGATGGAGAAGTCATCCATGAAAATCTCCAGAAATTTTTCCACCATGTCCGAGAAAATTCCCATCATACACCGCTGGAAGGTAGCGGGCGCATTGCATAACCCAAAGGGCATGCGTCGATATGCAAACGTGCCGAAAGGACAAGTGAAAGTGGTCTTGTCCTGGTCTTTTTCGGCGATGGGAATTTGATTATAGCCGGAGTAGCCATCAAGAAAGCAATAGTACTCGTGTCCGGCCAATCGTTCAAGCATCTGGTCAATGAAAGGTAGCGGAAAGTGGTCTTTCCGCGTTGCGGCGTTGAGTTTTCTGTAATCAATGCAAACTCGCCACCCAGTTTGGGTGCGAGTAGGGATTAACTCATTCGCCTCGTTGGTTATGACCGTGATGCCCGACTTCTTGGGGACAACATGAATGGGGCTAACCCACTGGCTATCAGAGATAGGGTAAATGATACCACTATCTAGATATTTGACGATCTCCTTCTTCACAGCCTCCTTCATGACTGGATTAAGACGTCTTTGTGGATCCCGGGCTGGTTTGGCATCATCCATCAGATGAATGTGATGCTCAACGATGAGGGGACTAATCCCCTTGATGTCCGCCATGGACCAGCCAAAAGCTTGCCTGTTGCTGTGCAAGACCGCGAGAAGGGCTTTCTCTTGCTCGGGAGCTAGAGAAGCCGAGATGATGACAGGAAGGGTCTCGTTCTCACCTAAGTAGGCGTACTTAAGGTGAGACGGCAAAGGCTTGAGTTCGAGCGTTGGAGGTGAAATGATGGAAGGCAAGACTGGTGCAAAGGTCTCGAACTCAAAGGACTCCAGCAAAGGTTCAAAGCGAGTGTAGGCAACCGAGTTGGATGGTTCAGGTAACTCATCCGGAAAGTCGAAAGATTCAAACTCGGGTTGTGCGCGGCTAAGATCGTTCAAGAACGTGAAACACTCGTATTCGTTGTCGGGCGCAGCAGCAGCAGGTTCGAAGAGAAACGCACTAGTGGCGTCAAGATTATCGTGTTCAAACAGAAACTCCTCGAATTCACACTCTTCTGGTGTGATCTCCTGGATCGAGCAGACATCCAGTATATGAGCATTAGGTTCGGCGGGCTGATTCCCCAACCTAAAAATGTTGAGTTCAATTGTCATATTTCCAAAAGAGAGGTTCATCGAACCATTGCGACAATTGATCACAGCATTTGAGGTTGCGAGAAATGGGCGACCGAGTATCACCGGAATTTGATTCCGGGGGTTAGCTACAGGCTGTGTATCTAAGACAATGAAGTCGACGGGGAATATGAAGTCCCCGACTCTTATTAACACATCCTCTAGCTCACCCCTAGGATGGGTGATCGATCGGTCGGCCATCTGGAGAGTGCAGTGTGTGGGTTTCAACTCTCCGACGCCTAATTGCTCGTATACTGAATACGAAAGCAAGTTAACACTGGCACCAAGATCTAATAGTGCGCGGTTGATATTCTTATCTCCAATAGTGATTGAAATCGTAGGACAGCCAGGGTCCTTCCGTTTTTGTGGTAAAGATTGGGTAAGAGCATCACTCACAGCACTGGCCAAGAAAACTTTCTTTGGTACCTGAGACTTCCTATTTTTCGTGCACAGGTCCTTTAAGATTTTCGCGTAAGACGGGACTTGTTGGACAGCATCTAAAAGAGGAATGTTAATGTTAACTTGCTTAAATAACTCCAGAATCTTCTCCATTTGTGGATTTTGTTTGTTAGACCTCAACCGGTTTGGAAATGGAACATTTTGAAAATTGGTTGAGTCTAAAGCTGGAGGAGGAGATTGTGGAGTTGGAACGGATCCCAAAATAGGTGTCTTCGTGGAGTGAGAAGTGGGTCCGTTCAGAGAAGAAGAGGAAGGAGAGCCTTGCGAAGAACGGAGAATAGGCTCAGAAGACGAAGAAGAAGAAGAAGAAGAAGAAGCAGCGGCCGGGTGTCATCGTTGATCTGCTTGCCAATGTTGTTTTGCAGCATCCTTCCCGATCTCAGTGTAGTCACGGCACTCACATTATGGTTTTGTTGTTCAAGAGCAACATGTGCATTATGTGGGTGACCGGGATTTGGAAGTGGCTGGGACGGGAGCTTCCCCTTCTCTCGCTCGCTCAAGGCCCAGCTGTGCAATCTGGGCCTCAATGGTCTTGATGCTTTGCCCGTGTGCGGCAGTGTGTTGCACTAAAGATTGAATCGAAGACTGGATGTTGGCGGTGGATTGAGTCGACTGTTTAACGAACGCCTCCAGACTTCGCTCGAGCGAGGAAACCTTATCGTTGTTCGACGGAACAAAGTTGTTTGGTGGAAAAGAATTGTTTGGTGCAAAGTTGTTCGTCTGGTTTTGGAAAGGTTGGGGTTGGAAGGGCTGCTGATACTGAGTTTGTTGCTGCGCTTGTTGTTGCGGCGGAGGGGCCCTTTGGAAATTGTTGCCCTGGAATTGATTTTGATTCTGATTCCAGGCGAAATTGGGGTGGTTCCTCCAACCGGGATTGTAGGTGGAAGAGTATGGATCATTCCTCGGTCTTTGCTGGAAGGTAGCATTAACCTGATCCTGTCCTTGCGAGGGTGGATTGTAAGGACACTCTTCGGTCAAGTGGGAAGGATCGGAACAACAAGCGCAGATGGTACGAAGGGGGAGAACAGGTGTGGGGGCAGGAGCAGAAAATTTGCTCTCTATCGCTTCAAGCTTTCGTGTTATTGCAGCCATTTCAGCTTTCATCGCAATAGAGACATCGAGTTGATGGATTCATACCCTAGACTGACCGGTAGAAGTGGAGGTAGAAGAAGAAGAAGTCGGTCTGGTGCTCTCCCACTGTAGCGTTTGCTCCGCAAGATCGTCAAAGAACTGCCACGCTTCCTCGTCAGATTTGGATAGGAAGTGGCCCTGACAGATGGTTTCCAGCAACTGCTTCGTTGCTGGGTTCAGTCCCTCGTATAAGGTTTGGCAGAGTTGCCATTTCTCTATACCGTGGTGAGGACACTGAACAAGAAGGTCTTTGTATCGGTCAAAGCACTTCCAGAAGGGTTCAGAAGGAAGCTGGGAGAATTGGTTGATTTCATTTCGAATTCTTGCGGTCTTATGATTCGGATAGAATTTTTTAAGAAACGCTTTAACAAACTCGTCCCAGCTGGTGATTGAGTGGGAAGCGGTGCTATACAGCCATTTTTCAGCGAGATCGCATAAAGTGAACGGAATGACCCGTAGACGTACAGCATCGTCCGACAGCTGGGTTGTTTTCATCATGGCACAGACATTTTGAAATTTGTTGATGAAGATATAGGCATCTTCAGATTCAAGCCCATGAAAACGTGGAAGCATGTTGATGAAATGGGGCTTAATTTCAAAGTTGTCCCCATTGGCCGGAGGAAGAGAAAGGCAGGTGGGAAGTGCAGAACGGGTGGGGTAGAAACGATCCTGGAGCGCAATTCGCTGCGGCGCTACAACAAGCGGAGGTGGTGGGAGATTGGTCTCCGTAGGAGGTGGAGCCAATCCAGGGGTGGTCAAAGAGATGTTCGGATTAAATCCCGACATCGCGGAAGAAGAGGTTGGTGAAGGTGAAGGTGAAGGTGAAGGTGAAGATGTATGAACAGAATTCCGGTCAACGTCGGAGTTGGCCGGCAAAGGAAGGGGTGAAAGAGGAGTGGACGGAGTATCGACTTCGGAGTCGATCGCGTAGTCGGTCGCGACTAACGTAACGCGGACTAGACGGGCGCTAGTGTCCCGAGTCCAAGCGGACATACACTAAACGAGTTTAGTATAGTCAAAGCGGAGAAGGTGAGGGTAAGAAAACGTCAATGGAGAAAGGCGATGGGTGGTGGGTGAAAATGGATTTGGCGACAAAAGGCCAAGTTTTTATAAAAGTTTTTGATTTTTTTCTTTTTTTTTCTTTTTCTTTTTTGTTTTTAGAAAGAGATTTACAGAAATATGTACGGAAATACGGCTTAAGCAATCACAAACAAGATATGCACAATCACACCTAGATCTAGGGTAACCTAGGTCTACTAGACCTGCTCCTGAACTTGATTGTCGAAGTTAAACAATGTCGAGAAACGGGCTTAAAAATACACTGATCACGAGGCCAGGTAAGTGCAGAGATAAGGGGAGGTTGTCCAACGCTTTCGCGAAGTTCCTTAATTAAATAACCCTTTCTCTTTCGGCGGTTGCGCCTTTAACACTTTCCTAGACACCCCGTAAACAATATACGGTTAAGCGAGGTTCTAAACAAGGTTTATCTTCTCCTAATGAGCGCGAAGTCCTTAGGGCTGAAGTCTAGTATTTTTTTAATTTACAATGGACAATGCATATGCTTTAGTGATTTTTGGGGTCCTGGGAAGGGTGATGAAATCCCCACCCAATCTGAATTGGTTTCAAGCCCCTTAAGTCCGTATTAAAGAAATGCAAGGCAGTAACAAATCAACTGCAAACAATTTTTATTTGCGGCGCAAAGAATCCTGCACAAGAACAGTTTATTGGAAGGGGGAGAAGAATTTGCGCAAAGAAAGCTGCAGAAAACACAATTTATTGGAGTCCAGAGGAGTGGAGAGAGAAGAGGAGCTTACCCAGAAAAATTGGCACAGAGAACTCCCCAAGTGGCCGCGGTTCCGCGGCAAAAGAGCCCTAATGCCGCGGTTCCGCGGCTGTAAAGAGGAGTGGATGCATCATTTTTCTTGTGTGGGTTCTTTTGGGTGTCCTCTGGTTGTCTGGATGTTCTGAATTTGAATTTACTCACTGTATCTGCTCCAGATTTTGACAGTAGGCCGTATGCTTCGTTTTTTTTTCGTCGCGGTGTAGCCGCGAAATGTGGGTCTATCTTCCCACGTCTTTGGCACTGTACTTGAACTCCGTATTTTCAACGTCTTGGCCACTGAACTCGAACCTTGTATTTTCCTGCACACTTGCACAAAAGCTAATCAAAAATAACAAGATGATTTTTTACAAAGTATGTATTTTTTTTCGTTTTTTGGTTATATTTATACTTACAAATTAACCCGAAATTACACAAGGAAATAAACTACCGTCTCCCCGGCAACGGCGCCATTTGATTGATAGAGTACGTTCGTGTTCAAGTTCTAGTTTAAATACCGCAATCAAGACGGTTTCGCACGTAGCTAGCCGGTTGAGTACGGGTCGTCCGCAGGGAGATGGGAATCTTTTTCTATGTGTTTTTCGACGAGTTAAGTCCGGTTGTTCAGATTTTGTTTGTAGTTATCTAAGTGTTGAGTTGATATTTAAAGAGAGCATGTTAGGGTTAGGATTAGGTTAGTTTGAGTTAGGAGTCTCCACATCTTTCGTTGCCCCTCTTAATATCGTGTTACGGTAATCGGCAACAACGGGGATTAGCACGACTAGGAAGGACTTTGCGAGTATAAGCTAGGCTTTCCAACGCATAAGTCTTCCTTTTGGTGCTTGTCCGTCCGTTCTTGGCTCTTAGCCATAACCTCCGGTTAATCCAACCACAACCGGTCTCACTACGGAATCACCACTATCATGTAGGATAGGGTGCCGTAAGGAGCGGATTGTGGTTCAATTAACGGGAGTCGATTTAAGCTGTTGGGCAAGGAAAGAGTGAGAGAGATTTCCTTCTCTCAAACTTCCCTTATCCTACCCTAACAAGAATGAACTACTCACACATCATAATACGGAAAAATAAAACAACACAAAAGAGGAAGATAGAAAGAAGGAGATTAGAAGAATACGACTAACTATTTGCGACCTCACCTTGGCGAGGATCAAGCGTAAGTATCATTGTCATATGTAAGGATAAAGAAAAAAGAGAAGAAAGAAACAACAAGGAAATAACAACAACTACTTAACGAATTTAAAGTTACAACAATTATAATAAAAGTAAGACAAGCATGATAATAAATTGATCTTCTTTATTCACCATTCCTCACTCACAAAGCTCACTACAAGTTTAATGGAGAAGAGATGAGAAGAAGAAGAACATGTAAACTAAATCCTAGCAAAATAAAATACAAGAATGGACCCCCTTTCCTTCACAAAGTTCTGGGCTATTTATAGGCCAGAAAATGAAATCCTAGGGCAACCACCAGAACCCTGATGAAATGACCAAACTGCCCCTGGAAGCCCTGCATCTTTGGCGCCATAACGGCCGCGGATCCGCGGCCTAGACCCTACTTTGGCCGCGGATCCGCGGCCTTTTGGAGGAGTTGGGCCCTCCAACTTTTGGTGCTGGCCTGGTCTGATGTGTACATTATTCTGGTACATATATTTTCTCAATTTGGCTCCACGATTTTTCCAGAATTTCTGTTGAGGGAAAGGTGGACTTTTTGTCAAGATTTTGTCATGATTGTCTCGAGCTCCGCGTAGATCTCTTGGATCTTGTGCTACCATTGAGCCTTGTGCATTGATTTGATATTGATTTGACCTTTTGTCTTCCTAAACTGGTATCTGGCAACATACGGATGAAGAGCGGAGACCGTGTTTTATCTGTGGTTGGCAGGAACCGGATTTTGTCGTGTTTTCCATGAATTTCTCCGTTTGAGAACCGGGAACCTGTATCCTGCAATTGACTAGCAAACACGGCTCAAGAGTATCTACCGATATGCAATGTGATAAAAATTGGGCGGTACGAAAATGCAAAAATCTGATATGAACAGGCACGTTCACTGGCGCTCGCAAAATGCTGGGTGAATAGTATCTCCATCTCCGTAAAAGTTTTGACGGAGTCGTTGGGAAGCTCTGAATACCATTCGAACGTTGTCTCCGCCAAGCTGCCGACGAATTGGCGAAGCAGTAGCTTATCATCCCCTCCAGTGTTGCCGCAGAGAGACCTGAATGCTGATGCGGATTTCCCTTCCCCTTATATACGTGGAATTTAGGAATCTTGTATCTCGGCGGGTACTTTATTTGGTCGTACCAACCCGGATAGGGTCGTCCAGTTTTAACAATTTGGTCGGCCGCTTCATTCTCCTGGTGAGCTCGTATCTGCTGAGCGATATAATCATCCAGGGCATCTTTGGAGATCGTCTCCTCCTTGGCTGTTGACAGAGCCGGCAGAGGATTTGATGTCTCTCCTCTATCATCTTTAATTATTATTGGAGGATCTTCAGCTGGAGGGTCCGGCTGGATCATCATGCCCACCATATCTTGGAATAGAAGGGCCATTTGTTTTATATTGGCCGCTTGTTCCGCGGCCTCCTTGTCCTTATTCTCAAGCATTCTCCGAAGGAATTCGGCATCAGTTTCCTGCTCATGGCGCTGCTCCGAGAATGTCTCCGGGCTTGCTTTCAGTCCCGTAAGTGCGACCATGGCTGTTAGCATTTCTTGGAGCTTTTGTTGTTGTTGCTCCTGAACCTTAGTCACTGATCGCGTAAGCGGTCGATGACCTATGGAGATACGGCTATCCTCTTTTCCGGATGCCATATAGACGGTATGCACCACTATGCCCCTAGACTTAGGGCGTTTAGATTCAGTGTTCTTACGATTTGTCGCAGACACCAGGATTTTCTCCAGCTTTCTCCTCTTGTGAGCGGTTGAGATTGAGGGGGCCGTTGCAGTGGGCACCCAAGTAGCTGTCACTTTCTGTGGCTTGACAGGATGGTCATCTTCTCGCTGAACCTTCACCTTTTTCTGTCAGCGGGGATAGTCTTGATTTACCACGGAGTCCTGGACCTTTGGCCAAACTTTATAAATTTTAGAGGACAGCCGCTGAGGGGGCTGCTCCAGTTTCGCCCTTAGGACATTCTCCATCGGTGGAGGAGATCTTTTCAGCACAGCAGTCGGAGAGTTTTTGCGCACCCTCCTTATCGGTTCAAAGTTGTTCCCAGTTGGAACAGCAGCATCAACTTCCACCGTTGGAGCTGGCGGAGTAATTCCGGATGGGGAATTGCCCCCTGCCTTCCTCACTCGGCGCCAATGGCGACGTCGAGCGTGTCGAACCGTTGGGATTATCTCAGCTGTAGGAGTGACTTCCTCATGACCCCTGTGTTAGTCAGAAGTTGTCGTTGTCAGCCTATTGAAGACTGATGTCCGCTGGGTGGGGATAACCAACCTATCGAAGGCAGACTTCCGAGCAGGGGAAGCAGCCTTGACGATTTCGCCTGAAACGGGAGCTGAAACAGTCAGTCTTGTAATGACCGAACTTTTGGCAGGAGAAGCCGCTTTGACGACTTCGAGAGCAGGAATGGCTATTCTTTTTAGGATAACCCTTTCTGGTATCGCAGGCTTCTTCACGGGCCCACATGAGCTTTGGCCCAATCTGTCAAAGACTGAGGCATTGGATTTGGACGACCCGTTGAGAGGGGCCGCAGTAGTTGTGAGCCGATTAAAAATCGAGCTCTTCGGAGCTTCTTGTAATGGTACAGGGGCGTTGAAGCTCATCGGTGGGAGCATGGTCCCGAAGAATAGCCCAGTGGTGGCATGAGTTACCTGCTCCACTGGCATTGTGAAAAGGGAGGCCGCTTGGGGCTCGTAGGTTACACCTCCAGATGAGACGGAACGGGAGTTACAGTTGCAGCTGGAGCAGTTAGACGCCATTGATGTTCTTTTTTCTGCACGAGAGCAAAACCAAATTTTAGTACCTCGAACCCAAGGGCAACCATATTAAACCGCGATTCGTTCGCGAACACGACACACGAAGTGTGGAGTGAAAAGAGGAAGAGGTCCCAAAGGGCGTGCCAGAATCGGTTCTCCGCCGAAAACGGGGACGAGACCGCGAAGATTCGTCTTGCCTGAATTTCGAGGGCAGATGCTATTTGGTGATATCCGTCCACCTTTCCGAAGATGCCAAGTTGATTTATGACACCATGTATTGAAGGTTTAAACGGATGCGGCCGATATAGCAGACTTCGTCAGATTCCCCCTCGTTGAGGGGTTTTTGATTGTGGGGACGCTCTTCCATGCAGGTGCAAGCCCCTGCAGTTAATTACGTTACCGCATCGCGGTAACCACTTTCTCCTTCTCCAGATGGTCACTTCGTGTCGTGGGTGTTTGTTTTGTTTTTGGTTGCCCGTGGATTGTATACGGAGACTAATTTATGTTGTCGCCAGTAGGGCGTGGATTAGTCCAAATCCGTATTTTCTTAGATTTGGGTTTGGGGTTGGGTTTAAGGATACGTTAGTCTCATTTAAGACTAAGATCAACTTAAACGTATGTTAAGGATACGTTAGTGTATTTTTAGACTAAGATCAACTTAACAGAATCATTTAGATCCAACAAAAGAGCATTTGGGCTCTATTGTTTATGTTATGGACTTTGCGGTCCATAATTAGTTTAAGGACATTACGGTCCAATGTTAGTTTAAGGACATCTCGGTCCATGGGCTTAAGGACCCCACAGTCCAAGGTTAAGGACATCATAGTCCATGGGTTTAAGGACCCCACAGTCCGAGGTTAAGGACATCATAATCCATGGGTTTAAGAACCCCACAGTCCAGTTTAAAGACGTGATAGTCTATGAAATGTATGGTTGTCGGAACCCGTCACCTCTCTGAAGACGTTGAAGGATTACAACGACAAATTCAGAGGAGTAAAGAGATGTACCGTTGAACCAATTTTGGTTGAGAGATCTGTAATCCAATTTGAGACTAAGATCAAAAGATTTGTGAGCATATGGGCTCAGTTAATCTGAATTAAGGACTTATGGCCAATCTTGGGCAAATTCCAATCAAGTTAAAATATTTAACATTTATTTTGGGTTGTTGAGCATTTATTTGGGCTTGGCCCTTTTAACAATGCTGAGTATTGATTTGGATTCTGACAATATTTCTGTCTTTTGTTGAATGCTGATCATTCATCATAGCTCTGGGGCTTATTAAAGAACAATTTATGTTCTATCAGCGCAGCACATGGTGCGCTTGGCACTTTACGCCAGTCAAAGAGCGTTGTTCCCCTCCGAAAGACGCGACGGAGACGTGGCGAACGCCTTGCCTGAATTTCGGGGCAGATGCTAATTGGTGCTATCCGTCCATCTCTCCGAAGATGCCAAATTGATTTATGGCACCATATATCGTCAGATTCCCCCTCATTTGAGGGGGTTTTGATTGTGGGGACGCTCTTCCCTGCAGGCGCAAGCCCCTGCAGTTAATTACGCTACCGCATCGCGGTAACAACTTTCTCCTTCTCCAGATGGTCACTTCGTATCGTGGGTGTTTGTTTTGTGTTTGGTTTCCCGTGGATTGTATACGGAGACTAAGTTATGTTGTCGCTCGTAGGGCGTGGACTAGTCCAAATCCGTATCTTTCTTAGATTTGGGTTTGGGGTTGGGTTTAAGGATACGTTAGCCTCGTTTGAGACTAAGATCAACTCAAACGTTTGTTAAGGATACGTTAGTCTAATTTTTAGACTAAGATCAACTTAACGGGATCGTTTAGATCAAACAAAAGAGCAATTGAGACTCTAGTGTTTAGTTTAGTGACATTGCGGTCGATAATTAGTTTAAGGTCATTACGGTCAATTGTTAGTTTAAAGACATTTTGCTCCATTGTTAGTTTTAAGACATCGCGGTCGAGGTTAAGGACATCATAGTCCGTGAGTTTTAGGACCTCACAGTCCGATGTTAGTTTTAAGACATTACGGTCAAGGTTAAGGACATCATAGTCCGTGAGTTTAGGGACCCCACAGTCCGTTGTTAGTTTTAAGACATCACGGTCGAAGTTAAGGACATCATAGTCCATGAGTTTAAGGACCCCACAGTCCAATGTTAGTTTTAAGACATCACGGTCGAGGTTAAGGATATCACGGTCGAGGTTAAGGACCCTACAGTCCATGAAATGTGTGGTTGTCGGGACCCGTCACCTTTTTGAAGACGTTGAGGAATTATAACGACAAATATCAAAGGAGTGAAGAGATGTACCATTGAACCAAGGTGAGTTGTTTGAAAGAGCAGATGTGCTCAGTTCAAGATAAGTTGAGGACTTATGGCCAGAATTGGGCTAAGTCCAATTAAAATGTTTAACATTTTATTTTTTGTTCTGGCTATTAAGCCTTTTATTTCGGCTCAGTCCCTTTAATAATGCTAGGCATTGGGCTCTGACATTTTGTCTTTATCAGAACAGAGCATGTTCTGACAGTGCGCCACGTGGCGCGTCAGGCGCTTTGCGCCAATTAAAGAGTGAATTGCGCTAGCGCACACGAAGGTGACACGTGTCGCGCTTAGCGCTAAGCGCTAGTTCATTAGCGCATTTGCGCTTTCCATTTATGAGCGCTTTGCGCTAGTCTGTTGGCGCGCCAGCGAGCGACACGTGGCCTGCTTGGCGCTGAGCGCCAGTCCATGAGCGCAGCGCTCTGTTTCAGAAGCGCAAAGCGCAGATTGTGTCTCTGGTTGACACGTGGCAAGTTTTGGCGCTGAGCGCCGATCCAAGAAGTGCGAAGGCGCAGTTCATGATTGCAAGGCACTTTTCAATAGCGCAAAGCGCATCTGATCAACTTTAAGATCAAAGAACAAATTTTATGTTCTTCTAAGGAGGCTTTGCCTTAAGATCCAAGAACGAAAGTTCTTGTTTTTATAAAAGGCTCTGCCTTTATAGATCAAAAGATCTGTGAATGAAGTAAAATACTTCTTTATTATTTTTTTATGATTAGATCTTTTGATCTTTTTCTTTTTATCAAAGACCTTAGTCTTTTTTCAGATCTATGATCTTTTTAGAAGAGGGTTCTTCTTTTTTAATGAGATGATTTCATCTATGTTTTTCAAGAACATGGTTCTTTACCTTGAAGATGAAGAAAATCTTCTTTTCTTAAGAGCTTGCTCTTTTTTGCAGAGGGTTTTTCTCTCTCTTCTTCTGTATTCTCTCTATCTGTTTTAGACTTGAAATCTAGGGTCCTTTATATAGGGCCAAATGATTTGTTAAATCAGTTTTAAGAGATCATTCTCTGATTGATTTGGGAATATTTCCCACCGTTGGATCTTTGATCCTAAGACTTCCGTTTTACAGAAGATAATCTTCTTGTTTTAATAAGATTGAAAAATCTTTCCATAACAGAACTTTAGTTCTAATTAATTGATAATTTATTATTAGTAGATCTTTTGATCTGACGGTGGGAGAAATTTTAATTCCAGCGCTGGCGCACCTTGCGCTGGCGCACCTACGTCCGACACGTGGCGCTCAGCGCAGAGCGCAGCGCAACTGCGCTAGCGCACCCGTGTTTGACACATGGCGTGCAGCGCAGAGCGCAGCGCAACTGCGCTAGCGCATCTGTGTTTGACACGTGGCGCGCAGCGCAGAGCACAGAGCGCTGGATCTAAAGCGTTGCTTCAACTTTTAAATTTTGCATTTTGAAACAGAGCTTTGCTCTGATTGGGGGTGCGCTGCCTAGGGCGCAACGCTCCTGGCGCTGGCGTGTCTGCTTTTGACACGTGGCGCGCAGCGCACAACGCACAAGATATGAAGCGTTGCTTCAATTTTTGAATTTTGAAATTCAAAACAGAGCTTTGCTCTAATTGGGGGAAACAAATGCCCCCCCACCGTTGCGCTCACGTGGCGCACACGTGAGTGCAGCGGTGGCAACATCTAAGCCTTTGGATCAACTCAGAAGTTCATAAGGTGGTTCAGTGCCTATAAATTGGACCTTTGGTCCTCAGATGATTACCATCTTCTTCATAAGAATTTTTATTCAGAGCTTTGTTCTTCCGTTCAAGAACTTTCAAGAGTTAGAACTCTTTCCAAACTTAGGTAAAATTAAATTAATTTTAATAAATCAGGGTTTTTACCCATTAACAGAGCCTTGCTCTTCATAGATCTTTGATCTAAAGAAAACCCTTCTAGGGTTTCATAAATAGAGCCTTGCTCTCATGAACCCATAGATCTAAACAGATCTTTTCTTGGGGTTTCTTAGCCAATGAATCAGAGCTCTGCTCTTTTGATAATATGTAGATTTTTTGATCTTTTGATGAAGAACTCTTAAGAGTTTTTTCATGGATCTTTAAGATCCCAGAATTTTAATTCTCAAGAATTAATTTTAATTAATCTTTGATGGATTTTCCATCATCATTACAGAGCCAGGCTCTTTAAGGAATTTTATTCCTTCATGACCAGAGTTTGACAAGTGTCACTCTGTTACAGAGCTTTGCTCTCAAAGGGAGATTTTCTCCTTTTCTCGAGGGATTTCTCATTCAATGAGAATATTCCTTGAGGATTTCCTCATTAATTGACAGTCTCATCCAATGATGAGGCTGTTTTATTAATTGATGCATTATCATCTGGATTTTGTGGGTCCACCTTTGGTCCCATTTCCACTGCATTGCAGTGTGGTACAAATTTTAAAGTGCCGAGTGTCAGAATTTTGAAATTAAATTATAGTACTGACAATCGAATTCTGTTCTTTCTTGCAGACGACATGTCTTCCGATCTTTCTTTCCCGTTTTTCCGTTCAGAGGAAAGATTCCCTGAGGCACCGGTGGACCGGGAGGTTCTCGCGCTCATTAGAGATTATGATCCGGAACACAAAAACCTTCACCTGTGGGGTAGGTGGTACAACCAGATAATCAAAGGTCGTCGAAGCTTCTCTTGTGCGACGCCGTCGGATCCGATCTCATCGATTTCGTATACAGATGCACCCCCGGTGAACTATGCCGTGGAGGTTGTCAATTGGACTTCGGAGGGTCTTCTCCAACCTTCGATTGCCGCCCTACCCATGCAGCTGCCAGCGGCTTTGGATACTTTGGGGCGGCACATATGCCAGGGCGAGTCGCGCCCTTTGGGATAACCTTACAACATCGGGTTGACACCCCGACATTCGGCTGTGTATTTGCAGTGGGCCAGGTACATTTTGTCTGCGAAGAAAATGCACTTGCTGAAGCTCGGCCTATATCCTGCGATTTACGCTTCATTGTTCGAATATCCTGCTCCTCCGACATGGTGGATTAAGGCGTTCGTGGAGCAATGGAACATCCCAACCCATACCTTTCTTCTATTGGACAGAGAAGTCTCCATCTCCTTAGAAGAATTTGCTGAGATTTCCGGTCTGCCGGTTATGGGGGAGCACTATGAGGAGCTGCTTCCTCCGGATGAATACGTTTTTGCCACCAAGCCGGTGGTGATGAGCCTAACGCCGGAGAATGCTATTCAACACCAGTTTCCGAATCTGATAAAGGTGCTGAATATGTACGAGAGTCTCTTCTTGGAATCCGGAGGCCGGCGGGTCAGTTTCGCAGACTTCATTGCCCGGTTTCTTCGCCCGGAGATTCTATCGCAACGAGGCGAAAAATTTGCCAAGCTCGACGATCCCTTCGGCTTTGGCTTGGACCGTCGACCAGTACTGGAAGATGATCAGAAGGGCTTTTATCTTCCCGATGCCGTGATCATCCCTCTGTCGGAAATCGCCGCTCCGGGAAATTACGAGGAGACTTTCTTTCTCGGGCTATGGTTATGTTGGTTCGCGCTCCCCATGCACCCTTGCTATATGAGGCCGTCCGTTTTCTACCCAGCACATCGAATGGTGGCCTGGATACAAGTGGCTATTGGGATTGCCGGGCTGGCCCACCTGTACCATGGTCTCAGCGTGGCAGCGGATACAACTGAACCAGAGGTGCATGCCGCCAACTTCCCGATGCACTATTTTACTTCGTGGATGGAAATGCACGTGCTCGGGGTATTTGGTATTCATAAACGACCCTCGTTTTTCGAGAAGTAAAGATTCCCGAGAATTATGCGGCTGATCGACACTTCTATCGTGAATCCGTATCAGTGGGAGGCTAGGGGCTTGCTTCTTCGTCCGTGCATGGTCGGGGCCAATATGTCTTTCACGGACAAAGTCCTGACAATCGGCCAGGAAACTTCCAAGACGGTGCTGGCATTGCGCGACTCTTTTAAGGACGGGGCCTCTGTGTTAAAAGCCCGGGAGATTCTATACCTACACTCCATTAGGCCGGGCTTTCTCGTACTCAGGCAAAATGATGCGGCGCTTTTTATGAGATATAATGCCCATCATTTTGTTCAGCAGCTGAGTTATAACCAGGGGGTTCCACTGGAGGCGTTTTTGGAAGAACCTGCTGCCACCAGAGAGGGAATACGGAGTGCACGGCATCACTTTATGAGGTTAAATACGGGCTCCCACTTCTTCATTAGCAAGCCGAGTTGCATTCCGAGGGCCCTTAACGTACACGGGGCCTGGTATCAACATGCGATGGGTGCTGTCATCAGGGAAGAGAGGTGGCTGCTGCTCGATCGCAAGAGTACGCCCCCTGCCAGCGATCGCAACGTCCCTTTGAAGTGACGGATTGTTGTCCCTCCTCCGCTAAGAGAGGCTGCTACAGCTGAGCCTCCACGTGTGCTAAGCCCCACGCGTGGATTGCCCCGTGATCCTGTGGACGTGCCATTTGCGCCCCGTGCTCCCGTATAGACAGTAATCGTAGCTTCACTCGAATCTGGCGTGGGCTCGGATATCGGGACTCGCCGTCCCAAAGTGCCCACGAAGCGCAAGCTGGTGCTGGCTGCGACCGGAGCTCGCTCACAGAAGAAGAAAAAGAAGTCGCTCTTCTCCGCCGATGTCGTACTTGGTCAGGAGCCTCATGCTCCTTATAGTGAGGGCTTGAGTGAGTACGGAAAAAATGAGGGCTTATTCATGCCGCTAGATAATACTGATCTGGCGGCTGCCATCGCAGCTTCCGAGCGATTGGCAAGACACGAAGAGGGGTTGGCTAACCTCGCGCGATCAGGTAATCATTAGTTGTATTTTTCGCCATTGCATCATACCTCTATCATTGTTTTTTGACTAACGCTTTTCCTTCTTTAATAGGCATTTCTACCGAAGAAGCTCTCACTGCTTCTCTCAAGACTTTTGAGGAAGAGGAACGGCTTCGAGCATCCTTAGGCCTTGGTACATTTCGGTTCGCCATGTTTCTGCTTCCGTTTCTTATAAGTATTCTGACCCTTTCTTTGTCTTATCGTAAGGACCACAATGCCTATCCCGCAAGCTGATGCGGAAATTCTCCCCGGGCCAGCTACCGAAGTCCCGGCCTCTTCAGCACTGCTGCAAGAGGCCTTACTTAAAAAACCGATGACGGAAGCCTTGACGGCTCCAGAGGTAACCCTAAATGCGGACGACGACGTCCTGTTGAAGGAGGCTTCTAAAAGGTCTGTTTTGACGGCTCGGGAGGAAAGGAAGCGCCTGAGGCGCGCAGCAAGGGAGCGTAGTGCTGCTTTAACTGCGGGAGCAGGTTCGAGCGCCATTACCTCTGCTGCTACTCCTTCGGAGGAGTTTCCGGTTGCCTTGTCTACTGCTCACGGATGGGCAGCACGTGCAGCTCGGGAAGCAAACGGTAAATCAACTCTAGGTAATGTGCCTTGAGGATCCGTTGTCAAAGTTTTAAACTATCAGTTCTCATATATCTTATCTTTGCAGAGCCGAGTCTTCCCGAAGAAGTGGCGGCGGCCGCTGAGCCTGAGAGAGCGGCGGAGGAGGTAGCTGCTATTCCCGAACCCGAGGCGGTGGCAGGCGATGTGGTCGCAATTGCCGGGCTCGAGGTAGTGGCCGACGAAACGGCTACCACGGTCGAGCCTGAAGTAGCGATGGATGAGACAGCTGCAATTACTGAGCCCGAGGTGATGGCAAGCGAAACGGGTGCAATTGCTGGGTCCGATGTGGCCACTCCTTCTCAAGAGTCGGGCACCGCTCCGATCATCGCTCTTCCTTCCTACGGTTCTTTATCGTCTCCTGGCGTCGCAAGCGTGACGACGACTCTCGTGGAGTCAGAGGACGAGGCGACGGGGGGTGAGGCCACCCCGATGGAGGAGGGAGACACCGTTGTTGAATCAAGTGACGCCCTCGTCACGGCTCCAGTTGGCGACTCTTCAAGTAGATTTTAGGTTACCGCCCTTCTTTTTATTCTGTAATCTTTCCTAACAAGGTTTATCTTGTTTCTAATGCAGATGCGGCTAGTACCGATGTCGAGCTACTCGAGACAGTGCCGTCAGTTACCGTCCTGACAGTGACCACCTCTCTACCTTCTCTCGTACAGTCGCAGATGCTGGAAGGTATGGATTTGTGACCATTAGTCTTATCTCTCGGCTGTATAATTCATGTACTGACGTTGCGTTATCGTGTTTTTGCAGGAGTCCTTTTTGACCACCTGTACTAGGTGCTGCATCCCCACTTCTCCTTTCCGTCGGAGATTGCTTCATCCAGTGGCGCTGGTGAATACAGCTTTCATTTAATGCTCTTTCCTTTACCGATAATGAAATTATTTCTGATTCTTCTTTGCCTTGATTGCAGTGCTACAGATTGAAGGAGGAGATGAGAGATCAGTTGCGCCACTGGTCCTTCCGGCTTTGCTACCTGCTGCAGCTGGTATAGTAAATCCCATTGTTCATGAATCTCTTATATTTCTTGATCCGTCATCTGATTGTGATTTGTTTTGCAGCGGCCGCTTCAACTCCGGCCTCTTTCAAATCTCGCATTATGATGTCGGTAAGCCCCTTCTCCAGACGTCCATCTTCAAAGGGTGCTGTGACGAGTCTGCGCATGCTGAGCGAATACATCGAGGAGCTTGACGCAGAAGCTCCTACATCTGCCGCAGATTTCGCTGCCGAGGTCAATCCGATGTTGGCGACGCTTGTAAAT
Organism: Agapanthus africanus; assembly: GCA_030015575.1. Classification (NCBI taxonomy): domain Eukaryota; kingdom Viridiplantae; phylum Streptophyta; class Magnoliopsida; order Asparagales; family Amaryllidaceae; genus Agapanthus; species Agapanthus africanus. The sequence goes on along the minus strand of JASDDO010000026.1, from coordinate 160,323,863 downwards.
TTCCATAATGAAGGCATCGTCGAGTCTTGGGTTAATCACTGCAGAAATATCAAGGCATGTCTGCATCGGCTTAAACTTATGCGCCCTGCCCCTGAGACCCAGGCTTTGAACTCCCAACGGGCCGCATGGATTGAGCAAAGTGTTCTGTTCCTTCGCCATTTCGAACGAGAGGCAACCCTTAAGCGAAAGGAATGTAAGGCGACTGCTGCTGAATCTGCCCAACTGCGCGCTGAGGTTGCAGCTAATGCTGCCCAGCTAAACACCATTTTTGAAAACCTTCAACGATGTATCTCAGACGGGCTGGTGTTGAGGAAGAAACTTGATCTTAACGAGCAGGTCGCGCAGAGTCAGGAGGCAGCCCAGCAGGAAGTTGATCAGAAACTGTCATCCTGTTTGCAGCAACGGGCCCAAGTTAAAGCAGAGTTGGCCGCGGCGGCTGATCGTGAGGAAGAGTTGAGAAAATTGCGCGATCAGCTAGCCGGTCTATTAAAGGCGCCTCCCTCCCAATAGCTGCTTTTATATAGGTTGAATACTTGTAATCTTTGAATAATATGTATCTATTTTTTTATCCTTTTATATGATGTATCTTGTATTCAATTGAGTTCATGAATAAAGACACATTTTTGTTATACTGTTGCTTTCTTCTCCTTGCTGTATTGTTGCCATGTGATTTTAGCAAGCGCGGTCTGTAGATAGCATATAGTTGTCAGTCTTGGGCTCTTTGTAAGGCGGTGATGGCTTAGAAAACGTGGTTAGGATCTGTTACCTAAGACTTTTCAACTTTATGAGCCGTGAGGGTCTCATAAAGAATTTTCTCCCTACCGGTCGAGAGGATCCCGTAGGTGTAATTTCTCCTTAAGAATCGTGAGAATTCCTAAGTGTGTTTTCTCTTGAAAGTCGTAAGGATCTCACAAGAGAATTTACTCCCTTACGAGTCGTGAGGACCCGCAAGTGATGGGTGAAGTTGTCCTTATCCGCATTTCACGGAGTCAGGGGTTTCTCTGGATGCTTCCCACGGGTTCACTGCCGTGTTTGGCGAGGACCAGGCTTTGCTCTGGACGTTTTCCAGGATACCGTAGTTTAAAGACATCGCGGTCGAGCTTAAGGACATCATAGTCTGTGGATTTAAGGACCCCACAGTCCGTTATTAGTTTTAAGACATCACGGTCGAGGTTAAGGACATCATAGTCCATGAGTTTAAGGACCTCACAGTCCAATGTTAGTTTAAAGACATTGCGGTCGAGATTAAGGACATCATAGTCCATGGATTTAAGGACCCCACAGTCCGATGTTAGTTTTAAGACATTACGGTCGAGGTTAAGGACATCATAGTCCGTGAGTTTAAGGACCTCACAGTCCAATGTTAGTTTTAAGACATCACGGTCGAGGTTAAGGACATCATAGTCCGTGAGTTTAAGGACCTCACAATCCAATTTTTTGCTCTGGATGCTTTCCACGGGTTCACTGTCGTGTTCGGTGAGGACCAGGCTCCGCTCTGGATGCTTCACACGGGTTCATTGCCGTGCGCTGCGAGGACCAGGATCCGCTCTGGACGTTTTCCACAGGGTCAGAAGTGACATAATCCGTGTTTCCCGTAGCCAGGAATTTTGCTCTGGATGCTTCCCACGGGTTCACTGCCGTACTCTGCGAGGACCAGGCTCCGCTCTGGATGCTTCATACGGGTTCACTGCCGTACTCTGCGAGGACCAGGATCCACTCTGAACGTTTCCCACGGGGTCAGGAGTGACATAATCCGCGTTCCACATAGCCAGGAATTTTGCTATAGATGATTCCCACGGGTTCACTGCCGTGTTCGGCGAGGACTAGGCTTCGCTCTGGATGCTTCACACGGGTTCACTGCCGTGCTCTGCGAGGACCAGGATCCGCTCTGGACGTTTTCCACGAGGTCAGGAGTGACATAATCCGCGTTCCACGTAGCCAAGAATTTTGCTCTAGATGCTTCCCACGGGTTCACTGCCGTGTTTGGCGAGGACTAGGCTCCGCTCAGGATGCTTCACACGGATTCACTGCCGTGCTCTGCGAGGACCAGGATCCTCTCTGGACGTTTTCCACGGGGTCAGGAGTGACATAATCTGCGTTCCACGTAGCCAGGAATTTTGCTCTGGATGCTTCCCACGGGTTCACTGCCGTGTTCGGCGAGGACCAGGCTTCGCTCTAAATGCTTCACACGGGGTCATTGCCGTGCTCTGCGAGGACCAGGATCCGCTCTGGACGTTTCCCACGGGGTCAGGAGTGACATAATTCGCGTTCCACGTAGCCAGGAAGGGTTGACTTTATCCGCATTTCACGGAGTCGGAGTTTGACTCTCGGTCATTTGTACACCGCCGAGTCATGGAACTGGGAGTTGCCGCTGTTCCGCTTTGCTTGATATTGTGTCTGTTGTAATGAGACGAATGTTGATATGATTTCCAGGCTATCTGTGAACCGTCGAGATTTGGCTTCTTCTTCTGATGAAACCTGGGGAGGAGGAGTGTGATTCCTTCTTTGTTTGCACCCCTGGATTGTATACAGGGATTGATGTGATATCACCTATAGGGCATAAATTTCATTCATTGATTTTTTTTATTTCTTTCCGCGATGCTCTATCCTTTCAGCTTTTACATCGCAAAGGTCGCAATTGCCCAATCATTTCGGCTAATTTTCGCGGTGCCCAATCATTTCGGCTATTTATTTTATTTTTACTCGCTATTTTTTTTATTGCGAGTTGCCCAATCATTTCGGCTATTTTGCATGCATACATTTTTACTTGCTGATTTTGTTGCAAGTTGCCCCATCATTTCGGCTATTTCGTATGCATGTGTGGCTCACTAGCTTTTTGCCGCAAGCTTGGGATTATACACCGATTTCGGCATCAGCACCGCTACAACTGGGATATTGCCAGGAGCGAATCATCATTTGCCTCTGTCGATATCAGACAAAGGTGGCTTAGTAAACAGGGTTAAGATCCTGTCGACTAAGGCTTTTGACTTCATGAGCCGTAAGGGTCTCATAAAGGTATTTCTCCCTGCGAGTCGTGAGGATCTCGTAGGTACGTTTTCTCCTTAGGAATCGTGAGAACTCCTAAGTGTATGTTCTCTTATAAGTCGTAAGGATCTTACAAGAGTGTTTTCTCCTTATGAGTCGAGAGGACTCACAAGGGTTTTTCACCGTGCGAACATATCTCTAGTCATGGATGGGAATTTGTTAGGGAAGTGTTTATTCGCGCCCGTGGATTGTATACAAGGGTCAGCATTGAGCCGCTTGTAGGGCTGTAGTGGAGGTTGTGGGGGCTGCTTAAGAACAGGTTCAGATCCCTGTAGCTTAAGACTTTCAAATCTTATGAGCCGTAAGGGTCTCATAAGAAGGTTCTCCTTACGAGTCGTGAGGATCTCGCAAGTGTAATTTGTCCTTAGGATTCATGGGGATCCCTAAGTGTGTTTCTCCCTTGTGAGTCGTAAGGATCTCACGCGGGTGGTTTCTCCTTACGAAGTCGAGAGGACCTTGCAAGGGTCTTTTAACGAGGTTGCGCCCTTTCGGGTTTTCACAAACACTCGCCGGTAGCCCTGCTGTTTTTACTCACGGAGCCCTTTTGGGTTTTCATCCGTGCCCTTTCTTCTTATGGACATACCGTTTTTCTCTCTCTCTCTCTTTTTTTCTAACGAGGTTGCGCCCTTTCGGGTTTTCACAAAACTCGTCGGTAGCCCTGCTGTTTTTACTCACGGAGCCCTTTCGGGTTTTCATCCGTGCCCATTTTGCTTATGGACATACCGTTTTCTTTTTTTTTTTCTTTTTTTTGTATCAGCTTTAGGATGCTGCAATCCACCGTAGTTTATCGACATCTCGGTCAACAGCTAGTTTTAGGACATAGCGGTCCGTTGTTAGTTTAAGGACGTTCAGGTCCGTCGTTAGTTTAAGGGCGTTTCAGTCCGTTGTTAGTTTAAGGACGTTTCGGTCCGCTGTTAGTTTAAGGACGTTTTGTCGTCATCTATCATTGACCTAGGCCGTGACTCGTCAGGCGTAGTATTTCTTTAGGAAGCGACCGTTTATTGGCCTAAAGGGTATTTCACCATGCATGTCCATGAGTAGATAGGCTCCACCCTTGTAGACCTTGTCTATGATGTGCGGGACTTCATAGTTCGGCTCGAATTTCCCTCGTTTAGCACGATTGGGGATCATGGGTCTTTTGACCACCAGCACGAGTTCACCTTGGCGGAATGTCCTCGGCCTGGTCAATCTTTTATATGAGCGCGTCATCTTTGCCTTATAAGCTTCCAGATTTTGTTGCGCTATGAGCCGGGTTTCATCAAGGGCGTCAAGCTCCTCAAGCCGAAGGTGAGCGTTCTCTTCATCCATCAGCTCATAATGAACTGCCACTCGTAAAGAGGGTAGCTCTATCTCGAGAGAAAGTACCGCTTCAGTACCAAATACCGAGGCGTATGGAGTTGTGTTTGTGGCCGTCTTGAATGTAGTTCGATACGCCCAGAGAGCTTCATGCAGTCTCTCATGCCAGTCTTTCTTATTTCGTGACACCGTCTTTTTCACGATCTTCGTCAAGGTCTTGTTGAAAGCTTCGGCTAGACCGTTAGCTCGGGGATTATAGACTGATGAATATCTCCAGTCTATGTTGTATTGTTGTGCGAAGTGGCTGATCTTGTGGCTTCTGTAGGCTGGCATGTTATCGGAAATGATCCGTCGCGGAGTTCCAAACTGATAAATAACGTGCGTCTTGAAGAAGTGGAGGATATTCTCCGTCTTCACATCCCTCAGCGGTACTGCTTCTGCCCATTTGGAGAAGTAATCAGTTGTCACCAAAATGAATCGATGTCCCCTGGACGATGCTGGTTCGATAGGCCTAATTATGTCGTTCCCCCACATTTCGAACGGCCAACTAGCCACTGTTGGATGTAATGGGTTTGGATGCTGATGGATGAAATTTCCATGAATCTGGCACGAATGGCATTGCTTCGTGTATTCGAGGCAGTCTTGGATCATCGTGGGCCAATAATAACCCATCCGTTTGATCTTCAGCTTCATCTTCGGCCCGTCTTGATGAGAACCGCAGAGTCCGTCGTGAGTTTCTTGGACGACTCTCTTTGCCTCTTCAGGTCCCAGGCATCTTAGCCACAGAGAATCAAATGACCTCTTGTACAGAGTATCATTGACGAAAGCGAAAGACAGAGCTCGTTTCATAAGCTGATGCCTTGAGGACGCATCTTCAGGTGTTCGACGGGATTTGAAGTAATCCATAAAGACTTCCCTCCAATCCTTATCCTTTTCCTGGTCTTTTATTTGTAGAATCATTCGCTCGGTCGCTCCTTTTTCTTCGGATGACTCTGGAGATATATCTGCTGGAGCAAGAACCCAACAGCTTTGCACAACGATCCTCACGTCATCGAGGTTCTCGTCAGCCAGTTCTTTAGCGAGCTTGGCTAATGCATCCGCTTTGCTATTTTCCGCACGCGGTATGCTTTCCAAGGTGTAGGAAGGAATTTGAGTCAGCAGTTGTTGTACTCTCTCGCCGTACTTTACCAGTTCTGGTTTGCATGTTTGATAGTCGCCATTTACTTGACTAACGACCAGTTGGGAGTCTCCGTATATGAGAAGGTTTTCAATTCCCATGTCGATTGCGATCTCGAGGCCTGCTATCAAAGCTTCATACCCGGCTTCATTATTTGTCCTCGGCTCTGTTAAGGAGAAAGCAAAGCGCATTATCCCTTCTTGTGGAGTCACGAAGATGAGGCCTACCCCTGATTTGAATATAGGGGTGCTTTGTTTGCGCTTCTTTATGGAAGACGCTCCATAAAAATAAAGTTCGTCTGGCAGTTCGCAATTCAAGGGAGAATCGGCCGGTATCGGATGTTCAGCGAGGAAGTCGACGATGGCCTGGCCTTTCACTGCCTTCAGAGGTTGATAAGTTATTGAGAATTCCATTAGGAGCAAGGCCCATTTGGCGAACTGTCCCGTCAATATGGCCTTTGACATCAAATACTTGAGGGGATCCACCTTCGATATGAGACGGACTTCATGCGCCAACGCATAGTGTCTGAGCTTCATTATTGCGAAGATCAATGCCAGGCTGTGTTTTTCAATGGGAGAGTAATTGCTTTCTGCCCCCAGCAGAACTCGACTCAAATAGTAAAGGGCTATCCCTTTCCCTTGATCGTTCTCTTGTACCCATAATGCGCCTAAGGAATCTTTGAGGGCTGTTGTATAAAGAATGAGAGGCTTTCCCTTAACCGGAGCGGCCAGTACTGGCGGATTTTGCAGGTACTGCTTGATTTCGTCCAGTGCGCCTGGCATTTGTTATCCCAGACGAATGGGGTTCCCTTCTTCATCAGGTGGCTGTAAGGACGACACTTGCCTGAAAGATTGGCTATGAATCGCCGGATATACGCGAGCTTCCCTTGGAGAGACCGCAATTGCTTGAGAGTCCTTGGCGGGGGCATCTCCATAATTGCTTTAATCTTTGACGGATCTATCTCGATGCCTCGGTGTCGGATGACGAATCCTAGGAATTTGCCCGAGGAGACTCCGAACGCGCATTTGAGAGGGTTCATCTTCAAGTTGTATTGCCGAAGGCACTGAAATACGGTCTTCAGATGCTCAAGATGTTCCTCGTATGATTTGCTTTTCACCACGAGGTCGTCGATATAGCATTCGACGATTTCATGTATGAGGTCATCGAAGATCTTCATCATGGCCCTCTGATAGGTGGCACCGGCGTTCTTTAAACCGAAGGGCATCACTTTGTAGCAGAATATACCCAAAGGGGTCTGGAAAGTGGTGTGCTTCTGGTCCTCGGGATGTATCTTTATCTGATTATATCCTGATGATCCGTCCATGAAGGAGAATACTTCGTGGGTGGATGTATTGTCTATCATTAGCTCGGTGACTGGTACTGGGAAGTCGTCTTTCGGGCATGCTTTATTAAGATCCCGAAAGTCTACGCAGATGTGCACCGTCCCATTCTTCTTCATCACTGAGACGATGTTGGCGATCCAGTCAGGATACTGAACCTCTTGAATGAAGCCAGAGTTGATCGGCTTCTTGACCTCGGTGTTGATGCTCATCTCAAGCTCGAGCCGCATTCTTCTTGGTGCTTGTTTGATTGGCTTGACATCCGGGGATATTGCCAATTTGTGCACAGCAATCTCTGGATTTAATCCTGGCATTTTGGAATAATTCCATGCAAAGCAATCCCTATGCTGCATAAGCACGTCTTTTAGCGCAGCCACCCTTTCTTCAGATAGCAGCTCACTGACGAATGTCGGTCGCGGGTCATTTGTCGTCCCCAAATCAATTTTCTTGAGGTTATCTGCAGTAGTGTGTATTCCATCTTCCAGGTCTTTCGGCGCCGGTGGAAATTCTGAGATCACCTCGTCATCATCGTTTTCGAAGCACCAGGGGAGGTCATCCATATTCTTGGTCTCTTCTTCTGATAGTGTTATCATATGACAGGTACGAACTCGCTTCCAAGACCGATGTGGATCTGGTTCTATTCTCGCTGTATGCGCGGCTTTTGGTTCGTGCTTCTATGGCGGATTTATCCTCCAACTGCTGGATAGAGCGAACTTGCTGAGCTGATATTGGTCTTTAATTCAGTCCTTGAAGGTGAAGCAATCTTCGAGAGGATGTCCTATTGCTCGATGATAAGAGCAATAGTCTGGGTGAGAGACCTCGTTGGCTTGCTCGGGGTGTTTAGACTCCGGAAGTGTAATCATTTGATGTCTTATGGCGAGATCAAGTATCTTCCATGTTTTTCTCTGAGGAAAAGAGTATGCTCGACTCATCTTCTTCATAAGGGACGAATCCGGACCGCTTGATTCCCAATCGCGTGGCTTCTTGGTCCCGCTTTGTCGCTGTCGAACGCCTTTCTCGTTCTTTGGTTTGTTTCTGCCTCTGTGTCGGGCCCTTTGTATGACGGGCTGGCGACGAAGGGCATCGTCACTTTCTGCAGCTTGTTGAAGAAGGCGCTGCGTCCTGGCTTTCTCATAGATGGCCATTTCGCGATTATGGTCATCTCGAACCTTTTGACCCGCTTCCCTTATAAGCTTGTCCATTTGTTCTTTGAACGATGGACTAGGCATTTTCACGGCGGGAGTTCTTTCTGGTTCAGGGTTAGCATCTTCCCACCGAGCATCTCCTTCTTCATCAAAGTCATGTATGACGTAGCAGTCGCGGGATTGCTCCCGTTTCTTGGACTGAACATATCCAAGCCCGATCGTTTCCATTCTCCCATTGGGCAACTTGCGCTGAGTTCCGGGAACGTTCCAGATCCTGTTATAGAATCGTGCTTGTCGCGCAGTTTGCTTAAGAGGTACGCCTTGGCGCCTTAACAGCCTTTTTAGTCCGTTCGTGTAATATCTGGGCAAACGGATGGGCTGGAGCCTGTCAAGTGTAGAATCCACTCCGTGTCAGATTTCTTTCTCCACTTTGGTTTTCCTAGATCGGTAAAATAGGATCGCCTTTTCACTTTCTCGCCTGGGAGGGACGTAGAACGTCTGCAGCTCTTCCACACTGTAGGTATCAAGCGCGTCTAGTTCTGTATGATGCTTAGACGGAACCATGGCAACTTGCAGACTTTGCTCTTCATCAGCGAACGTTTGTATTGAAGGTCGAGCAGAGAATATAGCATGGATCTCATCTTCCGAGTCGCTGCCAAAGATCAACATAGGAGCGGACGGTCCGGGCTTGTTGTACTGGGGTGGACCTGAATAAACTATATCTTCCTCTTCCTCTTCCTCATCCTTAGTATCACTCCCGAAGACCGGAATAGTGGTGATAGCTTTGTTCTTCGGTTTGTGACATCTCTCTGTATCCTCAAAGTCTGGTAAGAAGTATTTTGCATCTTCGTACTTTCGGACTTCGTTCACGGAGAATGAGTTCAACTCCCTCGTCACGGTGTACTCGAGACCATCCTTGAAATACTTCATACACTGGTGCTGTGTAGAAGGAATAACGTTGTGCTCATGTAACCAAGGCCTGCCGAGCAAAGCATTGTAGCATGTCTTAGCATCAATGATGTGAAATTTAATGTCTGTGACAAGCAGCCCGAAGCGCAGCGTCAGTATTACAGACCCGAGGGTCCGTGATGACTGGGAGTCAAAATCGGAGATGGTGATTTTATCACGAGCGAGGTGCTGGACGCTCATGCAGATTTCCTTCAACACTCGCACGTTGAGGAGATTGACGAAAGACCCATTGTCGACCAGGATTTTGCCTATCTTGATATCGTGGCAGTATCCTGAGACATAGAGGGGACGGTTGTGCTCGCACGTCCCAAGGAGGAGGTCTTCATCGCCGAAGGTGATATCGGCTGTGTGTACTTCCTCCAGCTCGTCCTTCATCTTTTCTTCGGCGAGAAAAGCTTGGAATTGTCCTGGCTCTTGTAGCACCTTGATCAATGAATCTCTTGCTTCTTTTGATAGTAAAAGGGCGTCAAAAATGCTGAGCTACGAGGGTAACTTCCTCAAGTGCGCCAAAACGTTATATCCCACCTTACTTTTCTTTGGAGGGTCCTTGGCTGTTAGCTCTTTGATGGCTTGGTCATCAAGGACGATATCCTCAGGGATCTTTTCTTTTCCCTTGTCTTTTCAATTTGACCCACTGTTCGAGGGTCCAAGGTTCTTTTCGGGCAACGTGCGATTGCGCAGCTGAATGTTTTCACAGGCCTTCGGTTCTTCCTCTTTTCCCAAAGTGGACTCTTTAAAGAGAGGGCCAAGAGCCATTTCTTCATCGGAGTTGCTCCCGAAGGTGAGAACTTGCGATCCCTCGGCGTTGACCATGCGACAGCTGCCGATGGTTCCTTTATACTCCTCAGTCGTATTTCCTTGCTCCCGACGAGTCTTGCGTTTCATCCGCTTGAAATGTTGTCGGTGAGCAACATATCCCTGCCACCATCTTTTAAAAGCGTTGCACTCTTCGGTAGGGTGCGAAATCTTTCGATGATATAAGCAGTAGCTAGGATGTGTTTTTGTTTCACCAAGGGCGTTCGCTTCGAAGGGTGGTAGCTTCATCCTCATTGGTATGGCTTTGGCGAACCTTTTCCTCGTCTTGAACTTGATTTTATTCGTGGCAGATGTACTTTGATCTGGCGGGAGTGTCTCGACTCTTTCGTCCAGTCGCCGGCATTTGGCCTTTTCAAATATGGCCATTTCACGCTCCCGGCAGCTTTGCTTTTAAGTAGCGCTTCATTCAGGAACGCATCAATTATTTCATCTGACGGACACAGGAGTTCTGGCTCAGGACCTGCCCCCAGTTTCTTTATGCAAGGAGCCTCTTCATTGTCTAGCGATGAATGAGAGATCACATGGAAACTTGCCACGTAATCTTCAGATTCATCCGATGAGTTTTCCCCATCATCTCCGTCCTCAAGGACGTGGCTGAGAAACTCTTGAAGTGTGACCGGAGTCCGCGCCTTTTGGTTAAACTCTTCCAGCGCGTCAATCTGTTTTTGTAGGTCCGTGCGCTTGTCGCCAGGCTTCACGGGCTTTTTGGATCTCTTCTTCTTCTTCTTTGAAGATTTTGACGGCTGTGTGTGAGCATTTTGGCTATCACCACCAATCTTTGGGGTTGGGCGCGGCTTCAGCATCCCTTCGATGATGTGGGGTTCCAGCGGATTCTTCCACCTGATCGCCGGGCACGTCTGGAGATCATTCAGCATCCTTTTGGTTTTGGCCGAAAGAACGACCTTCCATGGAGCTTCTTCAACAAAAGAGCACGTTGCCCCCGGTGTGTCCATCTCCTTAGGAGTGTGCGGTTATGGTGGGCTCACTTTCCACTTCTCAGACAACGCAAACTTGCCTTGTTGGTACTGATCCTCGATCCATCCCTTAAAGATGAAGCAATCTTCGATTGGATGGCTTACCGTTTGGTGGTAAGGGCAATAATTGGGATTATTCGCTTCTCCGGGTTGCAGTGGTCGCCTTGGATTCGGCAAATTGATAAGCCTGTTGCGCATCGCCAGCTCGAATAGTCTCTTGGTTTTGTCCCGTGGGAATGAGTAAGGGCGCTTCATTTTCTCATTATAATAGCACCGTCTCTCTTCCAATTGATCCGTTAGTCTTGGAGCACTGGGCTGCTGTTGAGTGTTCGCAACGAAGGTCGCCTTCCCTTTACCCTTTTCGTTCCGCGGTTCCGGCTTCGGAGGAGACGGTCTATGACCCATCTGATCCATCTGGGCTAGCTTGTTGATTAAAGCCTGGAATGTGGTCGGTTTGAAGAACATCATGAACTGTGAAATGTTGCATGAAGGTCTAGGGTGCCCACGAACATGCCTACCGCTGGTGCTTCTTCGATGCGTTGTTCGCACTTCGACCATAGATTCTGCCATCGGATTTCGTACTGAACCCATGTCTCGCCCGGCTTCACCTTGGAATTGATCAATGCCGTTATTGGGGTGCGTTCACTAGCACTTGAGAATCGCTGGGTGAACAACAACTCCATTTCTGCGAAAGTCTTGACGGATTCGTTTGGAAGTTCGGAGTACCACTCAAACGCCGTCTCCGACAAGCTGCCGACGAATTGGCGGAGCAAAAGCTTATCATCACCCCCGATGTTGCCGTACAGAGTTCTGAACTGGGCGACGTGCTGGTGGGGATTGCCTGTCCCCTTGTATACGTGGAATTTGGGGATCGTGTATCCCGGCGGGTACTTTATCTGATCATACCAGCCTGGATATGGTCGTCCAGTTTTGACAACTTGGCCAGTTGCTTCATTTGCCTGGTGAACTCTTATTTGCTGAGCAATATAGTCATCCAGGGCAGCTTTAGAGATTGTTTCCTCCTTGGCTGTTGACAGAGCTGGCAGGGGATTCGATGTTTCTCCTCTGTCATCTTCAATTATTACTGGAGGATCTTCGGCTGGGGGATCCGACTTGATCATCATGCCCACCATATCTTGGAATAGAAGGGCTATTTGCTTTATATTGGCTGCTTGTTCCGCAGCCTCTTTGTCCTTCTTCTCAAGCATTCTCCTAAGGAATTCAGCATCAGTTTCCTGATCACGGCGCTGCTCCGTGGATGTTTCTGGGCTTTCTTTTGGCCCGGTGAGTGCGGCCATCGCAGTTAGCATCTCCTGAAGCTTCTGCTGCTGTTGTTTCTGAGCTCTTGTGATGGATCGGGTGAGTGGTCGGTGGCCTGTAGAAGCGCGGCTATCCTCTTTCCCGGATGCCATGTAAATAGTATGGACCGTTATGCCCCCAGACTTAGGGCGTTTGGGATCAGTGCCTTTGACATTTTTCGCAGGCATGGGGATTTTCTTCGGCCTTCTCCTCTTATGAGCGGTCGAAGTTGAGGGGGCCGTTGCAGTGGGCACCCAAGTAGCCGTCGCCTTTTGTGGCTTAACAGGACGGTTTTCTTCCTGTCGGACCATCAACTTCTTCTATCGGCGGGGATAGTCTTGATCCACCACCGACTCTCGGACTTGTCGCCAGATTTTGTAAACTTTGGAAGACAGCCGTTGAGGGGACTGCTCCCGCTTTATTTATGTGACAGTCTCCACTGGTGACGGGGATCTTTTCAGTACGGCAGTAGGCGAGTTCCTGCGTACCTTGTTCAGCAGCTCAAAACTGTTCCCGGTTGGAACAGCAGCATTAACTTCCACCGTTGGACGCTGGTGGAGTTAGCTCAGAGGGGGAGTTGCCCCCAGCCTTCCTCACTCGGCGCCAATGGCGACGTCGAGCATGTCGAGCCGATGGTGCTGGTTTGGTGATGGGGATGGCTTTGTCTTGCCCCCTATCCAGGTGAGGGGCTATTGCTGGCGTCAGCCAGTTGAAAACTGATGTCTTTTGAGCAGTGGTATCCAATCTGTCAAAGACAGACCTTCGAGCAGGAACGGGAGCCGGAATAGTCAGTCTTGTAAAGACCGACTCTTTGGCAGGAGAAGCCGCCTTAACGACTTCAGGAGCAGAGATGGCTATCTTCTTTGGGATGGCTACTTCAAGTGTCATGGGCTTCTTGGTAGGCCCATCGGAGTTCAGGCTCAGTCTGGCGAAGACCGAAGAGTTGGAGCTGGACGACCCGTTGAGAGGGGTCGTGGTAGTAGCAAGCCGATCGAAGACCGACTTCTTGGGAGCTTCTGGTGCAAGCATAGGAACAGTGAAGCTCGCTGGCGGGAGCATGGTCCCGAAAAATAATCCAGTGGTGGCCTGCATGACCTGGTCCACCGGCATCGTGAACAAGGAGGCTACTTGAGGCCCGTAAGATATACCCCCAGTTGAGGCAGGACGTGGGTTGCAGTTGCATGTGGAACACTTTGAGCAGGTGAATGCCATTGATCCTTTGCTTTCTGCACCAAGCAAAAAACCAAATCTTAGTAACTCGAACCCAAGGGCAACCATTAGCAAACCGCGATTGGTTCACGAACACGACACATGAAGTGTGGAGTGGAAAGAGGAAAAAGGTCCCACCGGGCGTGCCAGAATCTGTTCCCCTCCGAAAGACGTGACCGAGACGCGGCGAACGTCTTGCCTGAATTTCGGGGCAGATGCTAATTGGTGCTATCCGTCCACCTCTCCGAAGATGCCAAATTGATTTATGGCACCATATATCGAAGGTTTAAACAGATGCGGCCGATGTAGCAGACTTCGTCAGATTCCCCCTCGTTTGAGGGGTTTTTGATTGTGGGGATGCTCTTCCCTGCAGGCGCAAGCCCCTGCAGTTAATTACGCTACTGCATCGCGGTAACAACTTTCTCCTTCTCCATTTGGTCACTTCGTATCGTGGGTGTTTGTTTTGTGTTTGGTTGCCCGTGGATTGTATACGGAGACTAAGTTATGTTGTCGCCCGTAGGGCGTGGACTAGTCCAAATCCGTATCTTTCTTAGATTTGGGTTTGGGGGTTGGGTTTAAAGATACGTTAGTCTCGTTTGGGACTAAGATCAACTTAAACGTTAGTTAAGGATACGTTAGTATAATTTTGGACTAAGATCAACTTAACATGATCGTTTAGATCCAACAAAAGAGCGTTTAGACTCTATTGTTTAGTTTAGGGACATTTCGGTCGATTACCAGTTTAAGGACATGGTGGTCCAATGTTAGTTTAAGGACATTTCGGTCCGTTGTTAGTTTTAAGACATCGTGGTCGAAGTTAAGGACATCATAGTCTGTGAGTTTTAGGACCTCACAGTCCGATGTTAGTTTTAGGACATGACGGTCGAAGTTAAGGACATCATAGTCCGTGAGTTTAGGGACCCCACAGTCCGTTGTTAGTTTTAAGACATCACGGTCGAGATTAAGGACATCATAGTCCATGAGTTTAAGGACCCCACAGTCCAATGTTAGTTTTAAGACATCACGGTCGAGGTTAAGGACATCATAGTCCATGAGTTTAAGGACCCCACAGTCCATGAAATGTGTGGTTGTCGGGACCCGTCACCTCTTTGAAGACGTTGAGGAATTACAACGACAAATATCAAAGGAGTGAAGAGATGTACCCGTGAACCAAAGTGAGTTGGTTGAAAGAGCAGATGTGCTCAGTTCAAGATAAGTTGAGGACTTATGGCCAGAATTGGGCTAAGTCCAATTAAAATGTTTAACATTTTATTTTTTGTTCTGGCTATTAAGCCTTTATTTGGGCTCAGTCCCTTTAATAATGCTAGGCATTGGGCTCTGACATTTTTGTCTTTATCAGAACAGAGCATGTTCTGACAGTGCGCCACGTGGCGCGTCAGGCGCTTTGCGCCAAATAAAGAGCGCATTGCGCTAGCGCACACGAAGGTGACACGTGTCGCGCTTAGCGCTAAGCGCTGGTTCATTAGCGCATTTGCGCTTTCCATTTATGAGTGCTTTGCGCTAGTCTGTTGGCGCGCCAGCGAGCGACACGTGGCGCGCTTGGCGCTGAGCGCCGGTCCATGAGCGCAGCGCTCTGTTTCAGAAGCGCAAAGCGCAGATTGTGTCTCTGGTTGACACGTGGCAAGTTTTGGCGCTGAGCGCCGATCCAAGGAGCGCAAAGGCGCAGTTCATGAGTGCAAAGCACTTTTCAATAGCGCAAAGCGCATCTGATCAATTTTAAGATCAAAGAACAAATTTTATGTTCTTCTAAGGAGGCTTTGCCTCGAGATCCAAGAACGAAAGTTCTTGTTTTATAAAAGGCTCTGCCTTTATAGATCAAAAGATCTGTGAATGAAGTAAAATACTTCTTTATTATTTTTTTATGATTAGATCTTTTGATCTTTTTTTTTTATCAAAGACCTTGGTCTTTTTTCAGATCTATGATCTTTTTAGAAGAGGGTTCTGTAGGGTTCCTAGGCACACTAATGAAGTCTCACAAGTGATCAAACATGCTCAATTCAAAAATTTCCTTGTGCCTACAAACCCTAATACGGATCGTTAACTAGAAAACAAGGCGATGCAAGCAAGTAAACGGAAATATAGCTAAAGGGAAGGGGCTAAAATCTTTGTAGATCCGGTCCTCCACTTCCTAAACTCCGCGATGATGTCCCTCCGCTGTCCAAACCGGATTCCGGACTCTAGCATCGGCTTCATCGAAGAAATGGGCGGGCTTGGTCATCGGTTCGATGCCGAAGATGATCTACGTCGAGGCATCACAAGATCAAGCTCCAACTTCACCAAGCCTTGAAAACTTGTGAACGAAACACCCTATACTACTTGGCAAGAGGTAGAGGATGAAGAAATAGGAGGTGGGTGCACTTTAGAATTGGATTTCTCACCCTTTTTCATCAATCACCATTGATGGTCAAGCTTTTTCTACTTTGAAAGAAGAAGAAGAAGAAGAAGATGAATGATATGATAAGTATATTTCTAAATAGAAAATAAATGAATTCTTATCATATCATGAACCATGGTCAAGTGTCGAGAGCTAACTAGAGTTTATGTGAATGGTTAGGGTTAAAGAAGAAGACAAAATGGTCACTTGGTCAAAAGCTTCATGAAGCTTCAACAAGGTTCATGAAAGAAAAGAATGAAAGAAAAGAATGAAAGAAAACCATTTTGTTTTTTCTCTTAATGCTAATGAAAGAAAACCATTTTGTTTTTTCTCTTAATGCTTTTATTTTCCAAAACTAATAAATAAATAAATGAATGAATAAGTAATCATAACCCTAACCATTCATATAACCATGGTTCAATCTTTACACTTAACCAATTTTGCATGTATCATCAAACATGATACAAACAAGTGCACACAAAAATATATCACATATGCAATGTGCACACCAAGTGAGAAAATCCATTTAAAGTGAACCAATACTAGTTAATGCAAAGTAATATATCAAATATATAACTATACATTAAATCATTAAATCAATACTTGATTCAATGACCCGGTCATGTCGCATATAACCGACTAGTATCATTAGTAACATCTTATCGAATCAACACTTGATTTGATAACCCGGCTATATCGCATATAACCGATCAATGTCACAAATCGCGAGAATCGAATACAGTATCACATACTGGTATTATTCTCGGTCCCGCACATATCTCATATGCGCTCCTATTTCGTTTCGCTTAAGCCAGAAAACCTCTGTGTAGGACTCTAAAGACTCGTCAATACGCCGGCAGCGGATGATGATCATATCAAACATCCACAAGCCGCAAGCGGTCTGCCAAACGTAACGGCCACCCGGGTATTGAGCGATCAGAAGATCGACGAGCAAGCCCGCTCACACTCCTGTGAATCCAACCAGTAACACTTACCGTACAGTCCGGTCTGTTCGTCTGATATGTCGCATATCTCGCCTAGGGGTGGTAAACGTCAGAACCTAATAGCTTGATAAGTCATGCCGACGTAGGGTCCATAACTTTCGTGAAACTACTGATAACTCTTACCAGTATATCACAGCAACCCTGGCCAGGGATTTCCTGTTATGGCCAGTCGTGCATAGCGCAACATCAACCCCCAATACCGGGAGAGACGAACCCCCTCCTATCGCTCATTGCCTCCATGTGAATCGGGACTGTACCCAAAAACCACCTGTTTGCACAACTCAGTAGAGCCGTGGTAGGGTGGAAATCAAAGCACAGTGGGAGACACACAAGACTCTATGACGATCTCGGGTCTACAGACTAAGCTGCACCAGTGTCACCAGAGAACTGCCATCTGACGTGAGGTATAATACCATCTGGGAGTTCTCGGCGAGTCCGTTCAGTGTACCCAGTCTCCACTGAGCACCCGCATACCATCTCCGATGTCAAACACCAATGGATATGGGATCATCCATCGCCCATCACATGAGTCGAGAAGATATACGCTAGTCTACTCTGGAATATCGATGCCCCGTCTCGATATTCCCACGACTAGGAACAATGAAGGATGTACTCATTGACTACCCAGGCCCCACTAGTATGATCTGCATCATAGTCCTGGAAGTCGAGTACACATCCTAAGGGTTTTATCAACATGTAATCAGAGAGACAGAAAGTATACATGTTAAGATAAAGAGCAATCAGATAGCGTACTATCATGTCGAGCAAGAAAGTCCTACCTATATATGTCCCAGCATCCACTACGATATACATCCAATGTACAGTAATGGCCTCTAGGGCATACATATAACTAACAATCTCCCACTTGCACTAGGCCATCTGTAGCAGTAGTTGTAGTATCTAATACTCAACCATCCCCTAAAAGTCTCTCTTTGGGAAAAGGCCTTCGTGAGTGGATCCGCCGTTTTTCCTCTGAGTCTACTTTCCTAACCTCGATCAACCTGGAGATCAACTATCTCCATGATCAGATGATGCTGCCTCAGAATATGTCTGGGTCACTGATGGGACCAGGGTTCCAGGGCCAAAGCCACAGTTCCATTGTCACACAATAGTAGGAACCTAGTTCATCCTATGAACCAATATACACCCAAACTGCCTCTTTGGTAGTATCTTTAATAGCGATGTTACCAGCCTTTATCTTCTAGTTTGTCACGGTATCTAGCTTGGAAATCTTCCAACATACCGTCCCTTTACTGAGGGTAAAGATAATGTCTGTGACTGACATTCAGTCGTCTTTATCACTCTGGAACCCTTCCAGTGATTCTCCCCAGGATCGATTGATACCATCTCACTACATCTAGTAAGAATCCTTAGCATCCAATTACATCTATCTCATAGATGAAAACTCAGGATTTAGGAGGTATCATTTTGATCCTATTGGAGAATCTTTGTGATAAGCGGAGATTGACCGAGCGTAATATAGGAAATCATATTCCTATCAAGAGTATGTTGTCCACGTACAATACGAGGATGACCACCTTACTCTCTACTACCGTTTTGTATATACAAGGTTCATCTACCATTTTGATGATGTCAAACTGTTTGACTATCACATCAAAACAGACGTTCCAACTCCGCGATGCCTGCTTTATTATGTAAAGCAACTTGCACACGTTTCCGCTGCTCCCACTGTTTACGAAGCCCTCTGGCTGTGTTCTTATAGACGTTCTCTTCTAAATCATTATTTAGAAAAGTAGTCATGGCACCCAACCACCAGATATCATAGTCATGGTATGTAGCAATGGCAAGGAGGATCTGGATGGACTTAAGCATAGTCCCCTGGAAAAGGTTTCATCATTTTCCACTCTTGGTCGATGACGAAAACCTTTAATAAGTCTAGCTTTGAAAGTCTCAACTTTTCCATCTACACCAAGTAATCTTCTCAAGATATACTTGCTCCTGATGGGGATTTAACCCTTCAGATATAGCAGCTAAAGTCCATACTTTGCTGGTGTATAAGGATTCCATCTCAGATCGCTAAGCATCCAGCCATTCTTACAGAGTCACACTCCTGATGGCCAGCTCGAAACCAGTTGGGTCATCATCTCATGATGCAATCCTCACTCCCACTGTCATAGAGAAACCGAAGTATCTCTCAAGTGGGTGAGAAACCCTACTAGATCGGCGGAGAGGCTGAGGTTCGTCGGGAACTATTGAATCCTTTGGTTCTGTCAAATCAGCTGCAGTTTTGTATAGCTGGAACATTTCAAGTTCTACAGAACTGACCTTGCCTCGATCTTGTCCGGATTTTGCGTTCAACATAGGCCGGACAATCCCAAATCTTAACTTACTTAAGATATGGGCTCTTCCCATACCATATCTCATATGGAATGGTAGGCAGTGATCTGATTCGAACCTAATTCAATAGGTATGCAGCTTCTCAAGCGCATAACACCCAAAAGGAAATAGGTAACTCAGTAATACTCATCACAGAGCACACGATATCTAATATTGTGTGATTGCTCCGCCCCGATACACCGTTGTGCTGTGGTGTATTCAGAGGAGTAATACTGAGAGAGAATCTTATTTTCCTTTAGAATAGTCCAAGGATTCCATGCACAAGTATTCTCCTCCCTGATCTCATCATAGGACATAATACTTATACACATATTTTGGTTCTCTACTTCCTACTTATATTCTGTGAATACCTCAAAAGGTTCGGACTTATATTTCAACAGGAATATATGACTGAATCTTGAGAGATTATCAGAGAATATAATGAAGTATAAAGAACCAGTCCTGGCATGTGTAGACAGGAGACTTTACATACATCATCATGTATCAGTCCCAAGAGTTTACTAACTCTTTCTCTATTTCCAGTAAACGGAGCTATGGTCATCTAATCTTTGTGACATGACTGGCAAGTTTCATAAGATGTAAATTCAAACTGATTTAAATATGCATCTAAAATGTAACTTCGGCCAGTCAGGTCGCATTGATGTGACCTAGTCTATAATACCTCAAGAAGGATTCGTTCATTTCTGAACTTTTCCTCTTGTGTGTGTTCTGTATACCAGGAACTGTAGTTTGATTTAGAACGTCAATGCTTTTAGATAACGTGCCTGAACCGATCAACTTTTAATATAGGAAATGTTCAAAACATTATCCATCAATACAAAATTATATCCTTTCTTTACTAATAAAGAGACTGATATGATTTTGTATATCAGGTTCGGTATCTAATAGCATTTGTTCAGAATCAATGTATTAGTAATACAGGGTGACAGTGACCAACAGACCTGGCTGCAACACTTGCCCCATTTTCTGTCTCATGAAACTTATCACCCGTTCTCAGTTTTTCTACCCTTTTGTAGCCCTATGTAACAGATTACATATCTGGGATCCTGATCCGGTATCATATACCCAGGATGCAGAGGATACTGAGAAACAGTTCTTTGTAATGAACACACCCGAAGGAGATGCATCATATGCACTTTCTTCGTTTGGGCGGCATGGGAATCCTGGTATTCCCTTAATTCCTGCTCTGTCTTATAACAATTATAAGTTGGAGTGGGACCAACGTTCCCCAGCTCAGTATAACAAGCGGGTTCGGTCAATACATCCATTTTATTATCTTGATTAAGGCGTGATATGGTCGCTACCTGGAGAGAGAGAGAAGAAAACACTCAGCGTGCGCTCTTGCAAGATCAGATTGGTTATATTTTATCTAATCAGGATGGCTCCTACTGTTTTTATCAAATCTTCCTTCAAACCTTAAAAGGAAAGACTAGCCGGGATTAATTACACTCTACAAGTTCGCCAATTTTTCAGCCAGGCCAGTGTCGGTACTTTGAGGGAGGTTCCCCGTGCTTTTGCACGGACCTAATTACTGTAAACCTCGCTTTCCCAGAGGCGTAACCCCATTGACACCTTTCTAGACACCTACTTGATCGGCTAATTGTAAAGTGCAAAACTCTCCCAGGAGTAACAATTACTCACAGTGGGTATCGGGATCCAGCTATCATATAGAAGGTATGCAATCTCATTGCAAATTTCAACACTTGAAACTCCCGATAAAGATTTTTACCCCTAGCACCTATGACCTTAACTATGGTCAACAAATCATAAGTGCTAGTCAAGTTCTACCCGTCATTTCGTGATTAATTAGACCCACCCACATAACCCTTAACTAAGGTCAACAAAGTCACGCGACTGTCCTAACTAATCGCATCATATGCGGTGTAGGAAGACATCACTTAGCTACCGTACACTGTGCCTTGACTATGGTCAACAAACACAGCACGAATACTAAGTACTCTACTTCCTAAAATGGCGGAGGGTTGCGAATGGTTTTCGTGAAAACCTTTAACGCTTTGAACTTGATCTCGTTGCGGAATCAAATGGTTTTTAAATGGAATGTTTTTGAGGCTTTTCTAGTTTTGCTAAAGGGGTCACTCCCGGTGAAGGGATCGTCGGCCCTTTCCTCGTCGAATGAGGTGTGGGATATATCATATATATCACTGTGCAAAGCAGAAACTATAGAAGCAATCAAAAGACAAACCGAGGGTTGTAGCATCTGCCAGTTATTGCTAAAGGAGTCACTCCCGGTGAAGGGATCTCGGTCCTTTCCTTATCGAATAAGGTGCAGGATGTTCTATAATGAACACCGCGATGCAAAGCAAGAACTGTAGCTTTCTGTTTTTATTTTGAAATTCGATTCCACAACATCAATTAGGTTTATTTTCTTTCATTAATCTCATTAATGAAAATCCCATCATTTAAGTCCACCTAAACATCACAGATAAATATAACGTACGCTTATGCCATCCGCATTCGCCTCGATGTCCCGTCTGCACCGTTAGGTTAGGTAACTAACGGCAGAGCGGGGCAGGGCTAGCGCGGGTGTAAAACATAAGCAACGTCTATATAATATATCATATATACTATACATAATATCTGTCACAGAACATCACATGATCACATCACAGATAAATCACAGCAGAAGAAACATATGAAATATTGGATATACTAGGACGTCCGTGTTTTCAATACGAGCCAGTATAAAACATGGATTCCACGGTCGTGATGAATAGCCAATCCCACACCCCTAGACCCCTACGAGAGCGGCAAGCAACCCTACCAATTCTAGGGTTAGGAGACCCGGACTCGACTCCTCGAGATGGTCTCCCACTGGACCCTAGAACCCGGCTACTTGTGCTCCCCTCCTTGGGTCTATCCTAATGCGGAAAAGTAAATAATATACAATGGGTGACATCTTCCGCAACCAGGAAGTGCCCCAATAAAAGAATATTACATATAAGTATTTTACATGAATGAAAAATGAAAAACACTCATCTCACATAAAAAAAACCCGGCTATTCAAACACGACGATCCAATATAACATATCCAGCAACACATAACATCACATGTCATCAACGTAAGTAAATATGCGCATCCCAATTGTCGTTGACATATAGCAACGAAACCGGCGATATCACATATTACACTTACGGTTACAGAAAAGAAAGTGTAAAACTACAACAGTTGGAATCCGCAACCACCTCAGACATCGCATGCCTGACCAAATGAATTACTTAGACATCGCATGCTTAACAATTATAAACCCCGCATTTTAGTCTCATTATCGAAAACACTTTTCAATATCAAGTCGGGCAATTCAACAAGATTCCCGACATCCTGATCGAATGCTCGTTGCAAACTTTAGTATACGGCTGCACCCCCGATACCGTCGACGAAGTGCACCAAGGCGGAACACCGCTACCGCGAGCACCCTAACGGATGCTTTCAGCGACGGGGTTCTCCTACAGTCACTTGGTCGGGGCTATGGAGTGAGGCTGTCTATTAAGTTTACCCGGCGAGTATCCGCGTACGCTACGTGATTGTGACGGACTTTTGATCACATCAAAATTCCGTGGCAACCGATCAAGTGAGACTAAAGTGCTATGTTTATAACATTCATTCAGTTATCACATAACTTTTGTGAATTCCAATTGTTGTATCACATTCCGGATAAACAGAAAATGTTAAACTTTCCTATTGAACATTCGAACACCCAAGTTTTCCCGAAACAGCTCAACACATGAAATAAGTCTAACAACATTCAGTTCGTGCCTCAGTACCAACGGTCCAGCCGTAGAAGGGTCAAGCCAACGCCTCACATGTGGCACGCCGTACTGCCCCAAAGCCGAAGGTTCAAAGGGCAGTTCAAGACGGTCATATAATCGAGTTAAGGTTTGTTGTCTTCTAGAGGGTCCATCGCGTTACTTGCACTACTTAGAACGTCGTTAAACTACGGAAAAATCCAACGCTTGGAAATTTCCCGACAGGGGAAAAATTGGGTATTTATATCTGGTCGAACTTTTTAACATATTCTAAAATTTATCCGGAAAGCCACATAGACAAAATCTGATACTCCGATCGAAACACCGAATCCCCAAAACAACCCCAGAAAATTCAACTCTTGAATAAAATTTAAAAATACCCAGAGAACTCAGCACTGTTAAATAGGAATTACTGTGCAAATTGATAGGGCTGACGTCATCAAGTGGCAGCGGAACCGCCGCACGAGCCATGCTCGTGCCGCGGTTCCGCGGCTGTTTAAGCTCCAAACAGTGTCGTATTTGCACAGTAATTCTTATAATTTCCTGCTGAATTTTTTAGGAATTTTTAATTCGGAAAAAACCCAGTTTTTAGAAAAAGTCCAGAGAGCACTTGCGGGTTAGGGTTTCGGGTCGATCGGGTTTCAAACTTCGTCTACGCATCGCCTAAGGCTCTAGCTAGGCTCTGATACCACTGTAGGGTTCCTAGGCACACTAATGAAGTCTCACAAGTGATCAAACATGCTCAATTCAAAAATTTCCTTGTGCCTACAAACCCTAATACGGATCGTTAACTAGAAAACAAGGCGATGCAAGAAAGTAAATGGAAATATAGCTAAAGGGAAGGGGCTACAACCTTTGTAGATCCGGTCCTCCACTTCCTAAGCTCCGCGATGATGTCCCTCCGCTGTCCAAACCAGATTCCGGACTCTAGCATCGGCTTCATCGAAGAAATGGGCGGGCTTGGTCGTCGGTTCGATGCCGAAGATGATCTACGTCGAGGCATCACAAGATCAAGCTCCAACTTCACCAAGCCTTGAAAACTTGTGAAGGAAACACCCTATACTACTTGGCAAGAGGTAGAGGATGAAGAAATAGGAGGTGGGTGCACTTTAGAATTGGATTTCTCACCCTTTTTCATCAATCACCATTGATGGTCAAGCTTTTTCTACTTTGAAAGAAGAAGAAGAAGAAGATGAATGATATGATAAGTATATTTCTAAATAGAAAATAAATGAATTCTTATCATATCATGAACCATGGTCAAGTGTAGAGAGCTAACTAGAGTTTATGTGAATGGTTAGGGTTAAAGAAGAAGACAAAATGGTCACTTGGTCAAAAGCTTCATGAAGCTTCAACAAGGTTCATGAAAGAAAAGAATGAAAGAAAACCATTTTGTTTTTTCTCTTAATGCTTTTATTTTCCAAAAATAATAAATAAATAAATGAATGAATAAGTAATCATAACCCTAACCATTCATATAACCATGGTTCAATCTTTACACTTAACCAATTTTGCATGTATCATCAAACATGATACAAACAAGTGCACACAAAAATATATCACATATGCAATGTGCACACCAAGTGAGAAAATCCATTTAAACTGAACCAATACTAGTTAATGCAAAGTAATATATCAAATATATAACTATATATTAAATTATTAAATCAATACTTGATTCAATGACCCGGTCATGTCGCATATAACCGACTAGTATCATTAGTAACATCTTATCGAATCAACACTTGATTTGATAACCCGGCTATATCGCATATAACCGATCAATGTCACAAATCGCAAGAATCGAATACAGTATCATATACTGGTATTATTCTCGGTCCCGCACATATCTCATATGCGCTCCTATTTCGTTTCGCTTGAGCCAGGAAACCTCTGTGTAGGACTCTAAAGACTCGTCAATACGCCGGCAGCGAATGATGATCATATCAAACATCCACAAGCCGCAAGCGGTCTGCCAAACGTAACGGCCACCCGGGTATTGAGCGATCAGAAGATCGACGAGCAAGCCCGCTCACACTCCTGTGAATCCAACCAGTAACACTTACCGTACAGTCCGGTCTGTTCGTCTGATATGTCGCATATCTCGCCTAGGGGTGGTAAACGTCAGACCCCAATAGCTTGATAAGTCATGCCGACGTAGGGTCCATAACTTTCATGAAACTACTGATAACTCTTACCAGTATATCACAGCAACCCTGGCCAGGGATTTCCTGTTATGTCCAGTCGTGCATAGCGCAACATCAACCCCCAATACCGGGAGAGACGAATCCCCTCCTATCGCTCATTGCCTCCATGTGAATCGGGACTGTACCCAAAAACCACCTGTTTACACAACTCAGTAGAGCCGTGGTAGGGTGGAAATCAAAGAACAGTGGGAGACACACAAGACTCTATGACGATCTCGGGTCTACAGACTAAGCTGCACCAGTGTCACCAGAGAACTGCCATCTGACGTGAGGTATAATACCATCTGGGAGTTCTCGGCGAGTCCGTTCAGTGTACCCAGTCTCCACTGAGCACCCGCATACCATCTTCGATGTCAAACACCAATGGATATGGGATCATCCATCGCCCATCACATGAGTCGAGAAGATATACGCTAGTCTACTCTGGAATATCGATGCCCCGTCTCGATATTCCCACGACTAGGAATAATGAAGGATGTACTCATTGACTACCCAGGCCCCACTAGTATGATCTGCATCATAGTCCTGGAAGTCGAGTACACATCCTAAGGGCTTTATCAACATGTAATCAGAGAGAGAGAAAGTATACATGTTAAGATAAAGAGCAATCAGATAGCGCACTATCATGTCGAGCAAGAAAGTCCTATCTATATATGTCCCAGCATCCACTACGATATACATCCAATGTACAGTAATGGCCTCTAGGGCATACATATAACTAACAGGTTCTTCTTTTTTAATGAGATGATTTCATCTCTGTTTTTCAAGAACATGGTTCTTTACCTTGAAGATGAAGAAAATCTTCTTTTCTTAAGAGCTTGCTCTTTTTTGCAGAGGGTTTTTCTCTCTCTTCTTCTGTATTCTCTCTATCTGTTTTAAACTTGAAGTCTAGGGTCCTTTATATAGGGCCAAATGATTTGTTAAATCAGTTTTAAGAGATCTTTCTCTGATTGATTTGGGAATATCCCACCGTTGGATTTTTGATCCAAAGGCTTCCGTTTTACAGAAGATAATCTTCTTGTTTTAATAAAATTGAAAAATCTTTCTATAACAGAACTTTAGTTCTAATTAATTAATAATTTATTATTAGTAGATCTTTTGATCTGACGGTGGGGGAATTTTTAATTCCAGCGCTGGCGCACCTTGTGCTAGCGCACCTACGTCCGACACGTGGCGTGCAGCACAACTGCGCTAGCGTACCTGTGTTAAACACGTGGCGCACAGTGCAGAGCGCTGGATCTGAAGCGTTGCTTCAACTTTTAAATTTTGCATTTTGAAACAGAGCTTTGCTCTGATTGGGGGTGCGCTATGTAATACCCGGGCCCATCTATACCAGGGTCCGTATTTTGTTACTTTAAAATCCCATTTATTTTTCATTTATAATCTTATGTGTTTTATTTATAAAAATTATCTATTCCTTAAAACCTTTTTCTTTAAACCCCAAACCCTACTTCTCTTCTAGTTAAACTATATTTTTCCCCTTTACAAAACCCCGAGCCCAACACACTTTTCCTCAGCCATCTTCTTTTATTCATTTCCAGTTAATTTTCCTATTTTTCCCAGCAGCTCACCAAGCCTCACTCTTATTTCCTCACAATTCTTCTATTCACCAAAACCACAGCCCGTTTCCTTTATAAATTTTATTCTGCAATCCAACAGTCAGGCCGCTCCCATATTTTTCCCTAATATTTTGTTCAAAATTATTGTGCTGGCCCGGCCTTCTTCTTCTATTTTCTTTAAATTCTAATTTAGCTCAAACCTAATCTTGAGCCCATATATTTTCCCACTTTATTATTATTACCAGCCCAGTCCCTTTTTCTTCATTCAAATTCCTTTTATTTTATTTAGCCCAACTTAGCCCGGCCCGCCTCTCAATTAATTCCTTCCAATTAAAATCCCCTTGGCCTGCTCATTTCTCTTGAGCCCAATCCCCTCTGCTGGAATTCTTTTCATTTTTGATTTTTTGGCAGTAAGCCCGGCCCACTCTTCTCCCCACAGCCCGCTCGCCAACACCCGACCCGGCCCAATCCTGTGCATCTCCCTCAAATCCCCAACGGCTACCTCCGCAGTTTGCGCGCGCGTTTCCTGCCGTTGCGCCCACGTCGTCGCCCGCGCTTCTCGCCTCCGCCTCCGCTCGCGCGCGTTACACCCCACGACGCACGATCCCTTGCATCTCACCACCATCCTACTCCCTCGCAGTGTCTTCATCATCACCTTCGCCATCATCATCTCACCCTCCTCTTTCCCGCTCCCCTCAACCCAGAATCCCCTAACCGCACCCGAGCTCCACCCCCACTGCAACGCACCTACCCTGATCGCCGACGGTCACCCTCGTCGTCCCCCGAGCACCTCCATCTCACCTCTCACTCCCCAATCTCCGTCGCCTCCGTCTCATCGACACCACCACCACCACCTCGTCGGCAACCAAACCCACGACCGCCGGCTCTCCTCCACCACCGTGAGCGACCACCATCGCTCTCGTCGACGCAGCTCATCATCATCGTTTTCATCGTCGCCACCTTCTTCTTCCTCACTCCCACAGTCTCTCTCTCTCTTTCTCTCTGATCCCTCTGCCTCACATTTCTCACTCTGTTCACTCATCTCTCTCAGAGGTCTCTCTCTCTCCTCATCACAGCCACTCTCTCTCCCTCACTCCAGGTCTCCCCTCTCTTTCTCACTGTCTCTCCCTATACCCCCTCTCTCTCACTGCAAACACACTCTCTCACTCTCTCTCTTTCCCACTCTCTCTCTCTCACTCACAGTTCTCTCAACCCCTCACTCGCATTTCTCTCTCTCTCTCTCTCTCTCTCTCTAACTGCCTCTCTCAACTCTCCCTCTCTCGTACCCACCTTGTGCCCAGCACCATGCCACCTTGTGCCCAGCACCATGCCACCAGCACCATGCCACCATATGCCCAGAGCCCGAGCACGAGCCAAGACCGCGAACCTTGCACGCGTCATTCATCGCGCGTTCACGTCGTTGCCGCTGCCGTGTGCTCCAAGACGTCTCCAGGCAAGTTCTTACTTGCTCTCATGCTATTTCGTATATATTACAAATTAGAATCGTAGATATATTCCATGTTTGCTTGATGTTATATATTGTCACAAAACTGTTCGATGCTTGTTCCCATAGAAAATCATTATCGTATTTGACGGAACTGGACATATTATATTGGCCCTTGTAGAGATGATTAACGTGTGCAAATTTCATTAGAAAATACGACTGTTAACAGTTAAAATGACTACCCCCAAGTTTGATCGTAAAACTGAAATTCTGTTGCACCTGAAAATAGTTAAATTCATCATAAATCATTTACATATTAGATTGGTGCGTTCGAGGGCTCAAATCGAAGCCAACTCGACGAACTTTAACCCTGTACTAATTCTCCGACATATCTTTACTTAAACTGTGGTGATAATTGGATCGGAGTGCGACTCTGGACTGCAGTCCAGAGCGACCCAAAGTGTTGCTTGCTGTCCTGTAACTGGTACCACAGGAATTACTTAACTCGTAGATTGCGGAACTCCGCTTCTTATTGTAGGTAACTCTGTTAGCTAGACAACACAATTAGTTTCATCCTGTTTCGTTATCATTTACTATTTAATCTGTAATTTAGAAGATCGGGACACATAACAGTCCCAGCAGAATCAGAATTGACATGTTGATATTAAATAGATTATAACTCCTAACGTACAGACGCGATTGAAGATCCGTTTGTGGCGTTGAAAACTTTACTGAAAACCCTAGAATTCTTTCAACTGTAGCGTCGCTAAATTATGATCCCAACTGGGGTTAAAATGCGTTGCGAAATGGATTCCTGATTCTGAAATTGGATTTCCAGCCGCGTTCGCTTAAAATGAAACAGTTATAACTAATGATCCTGAAACCCGTTTGACCTGAAACAAAATTCTAAGGATAGATAGCTGAACATATTAAATACTACCTGTTTATCATTTTGCTAAATTATATACACATGTTTCATGATAAATCGTGCAAGTGATAGACTGCTGTTTTTATGATACCTTAGTTGTGCTTCTTATACTGTTCATGCATCATATCATACCTATATCATTGTAGTGATAACCTAGTGACATCGTGCATTTACCCAGTGTTAGATTTTAGTGTTGATTGCGGCAAGTACGTCAGTGTTCGTGTATTCGTGATTAAGTGAAAGTGATACGTACTTGTGCACAATCAGTGTCCCTTTTATTCCATTGCATTGTCGACGTCTGTGGGATGCGTGTACGTGTGACTATAAGTGGTATGGGACACTTATGGAAGCGCTTGTACGGATGTCACAGATAAGGCATCCGACACTGCCATTTATCTTAGGTATTAGTCGGGACGTGCTTGATGGAGGCTCTGCCTCCAGTTCTCGCGCAGACTTGTCACGGATCGATTAGTATTTAGGGTTATGGTTAGCGTTTGATGTAGACCTCGGGGTGTGGGGTAGTTCAAGTGTGAATTCAACAGAATCTCGGGAGTCCCATGCCGGCTTATATACTTAGGGAGTTATATGGAGATTTACAGGGTATGTGCTATAGACACCGTGATACATTCGTTACATGTTGGGCCCGTGGTCCCTTGCCCTTGGGTTCTACCCTTGGGTGGAGGACACTCGCGAGTGGTTGACTCTCACACTTGGACTGACGATAGGCTTATTGACCTGTGCAGTGAGACTTAGAGACTGATAGGGTTACTGTTGTTTACATTCCTTATACTGTGTTGACATACATGACATATCGTTATACTGCTTTACTGCTCCGCTGCATTTATATTCATGCTGTTATTGATTTACTGTTATTCATATCCTTCACCACTGTTAGAACTGTTACTTGATTATATGCATTATATTGCTATTGTGTCGCTCTGACGACCTGAGTATGCATGCTCAGTGTGAGGAGAAGATTTAGCTTGGACCAGATCTAGACGTGTATCACAGACTTCTTGACTTGCCTTCCCGATTTACATTCATTTGTTCCACTTCAGGTCAGTCTTTATATTGTTTCCTTCAGTTACTGCATTTCTCATTACCTGCGCATCGTTTACTGTTTACCATGATAAACTAGAAGCCGAAGTGTGACTACGGCAGGACATTTCCTTGACCGTAGGAGCATGGCTGGCCTTGTCTACCCCTCGTATTCCGTATTTTGGGAAGCGGGGCGTGACATGGTTTAGTTGGTATCAGAGCCCAGGTTTTGCATCGAGTGGGATTGCAGTTTTCCGTGTACAGTTTGACAATCTAAGACATCCTTCGGTCTAGGTTGTAAACTGTCATTCTTGATCCATATTCACATCGTGCGTTCAGCTATCCATTCACTATGGTTTCGGGTGACTTGACAAGGGTACGTGGTGGCAATTGCACTACCGTACTCTATTCAAGTGACTTAAAGTCATACAGTTGATTCCCCACTTATAATAAATTCAGCATCTCTGATATTCTTGAATCCTTATCCATCCATAGAATTTTGTTTCATTGTCCTATCCATATCATATTTTGATTCATTTAGCATGTGACTTATATCATTCTCAGATTTGTTGTCCCAGGATCATGTCTTCCAACAACTCTTCATCTGTTTCCGCTCCCCGGAATCAGACTGTTGAGATTCGGAGTGTACTGCAAGGTTTAAAGGAAGCCCAGGAGCGAACAAACGACTTATTAGCTGAAGGACTGAGAAGACAGGCGAATCAGGCACCAGCGGGAGTCTCCTATCATAAAGGGATCTCTATTAGACGAGGAAAGGAGAAGAAGATGAAGCGTCAACAGAAGCATCAGAAGAACCTTTGCTGTGGATATTGTAAGAGGCCAGGACACCTTCAGAGGGATTGTCGCCGCGCCCAAGGAAAATGTCTGATATGCGGTTCCGACAAACATCTCATCAACGGTTGTCCAGAAAGGAAAGAGCTACAGGGAGGAGACTCGTCCACACTCCCCACTTCGGCCAAGTGACGATTATGGCGAAGTTCGCGTTTCGAGGACAAAGTGGACCCCACACAGGATTCAACTCGCGTAACGATCATGCAGCGTTCTGGCAATCGAGGAAGAATTTTATGATTTTCCAATTTCAATAATAATGTGTCATCCTTTATGAATATTTCTTTCCATTTGAAATCTTGTATCCACTGAACTTTTGATTGAATGCAATAAAACTTGAATCATAATATATGCATCATTCTCTTGTTTTCTCCTTATTCATATTATTCGTTATCACAGCGTTTCTATCCTGATGATCAGTTTCTGCAACCGCATATGTACCTATACTTCATACCCTGAGCTTTTTCCCTTGATGTATCCCACTATCGAATCATGACTTTTCTTTGCATACCATAGCCCATCCTGGAGCAGCGCCGCTTTTAGATGAGGATACACAATCTTGCGTTTCCTTAGACCGCATGCTGACGAGTTCCGATGATGAGATCAATGGTCCCCAGGTCGGTTTCGAAAACAACGATTCAGAGGACGAAGGAGTAGCCGCCCCAGAGTTTAACGTGTTAGCTGATTCCGATAGAAGAAGAATTTCGATGAGGACCCGATAGAAGAAAATCCAGTTGAGGAAAATCCCGTGGAAGAAAATCCAGAAGAAGAGAATCACATGGAAACGGACCTCGATGAAGAAGCTCCATCCGAGGAAGAAGAACCAGAAGATCAAGACCCTGCTGTGGAAGAACTTCCAGTGGCGATACCGGCGAGACGATATGGAGATGGACGTCCCCACCTGAGCGCGCGAGCCTACCGCAACCCGCTGAATCTCCACAACCGCGACTGATGGGATTTCTTTGATGTTGTCTTTCTGGCCAAGTAAAATGTGTATAGTTTAGGGCCACTTATCGTCCTTGAGAATGTCTTATTTCAAATTTCTTGAATAAAGTAAATCTTCTGGACTCGTAAACCTTTTGATTATTGGTTCGCTTAATACTTGTTTACTGCCCATATCTATTTATTCTTCTGTTGAGTTCCCTGACTGTCCACCCCTACCCATTGTATAGTTTTCATCCCGTTTCGATTAGAAAGTACCGCATCCTGATCCTTGGAATGAGCCACCATTCATCCTTCGTCTGTACCCTGTTTGAGATCGTTCTGGGAAGAGGACCTTCCTTAGGAATTATCGAGTTCATTAGCTTTTCAAATTCTTGATTCATGGGATTTACCGACCGTTAGTCTCCCCTATACTTTTCCTTATAGTCCCCTTGTTGCTCACCATTACTTTTGTGCTGACCCGATCCCAATCTTCTTGATCTTCAACCTAAAGCCGCCATACTCCAACCTTCTGTTTGAGCCACACTTCCTTATAATCATTACCCTATCTAGCCTTATACCTATTGGTGTTTTCCTTTTACCCTAATCATATTTAGGGACACTGTTATTCAAAAATTTAGTTTTCAGTACTTTGAATTTATCTAAGAGAGTGTGTTATTGATTACTCTATTTCATATATTTTAAGTACGCTATTATTAATCTCGTTTTCGGTAGCGCAAACTAACCCTGCGCATATATCGTTCTATATTCCACGTTTTTGTTATGTGAGTTTTCTAAGTTGATTTAAACTAATCGATCGATAAATTACCTTAAAATGTTTTAACCTATCGTCTAAGCTTTCACTATCTCATTGTTGTTACTATATTTTCGGGTGTTGTGCCTATGTTTACTATTATAAATGATTGTGTCTTATACTTATTATTTCTACCTTGCTGCTTTTGATATGCTTTTATGTACCCATATTTGGGTTCGATTCTATCGAACAAGTCTTGGATATTATTATTCGCTATTGTTGCCTAAATTCTCGTATACATGTATTTACCCTTATAGTTGTTCCTGCCTTATAACTATTTGACCTATTTTCCCGTATATTGTTCTTACTCATATATACATTTTTAAGTTTCTTCGTACACAGATTTGTTTTGTAAATCCTTATATGTTAGTTTGCAATTACGATAGCTTTCGCTTATTTTTCTATAACTTATTTTTTTAAATTTCGAGGACGGAATTTTTGTAAGGGTGGTATGATGTAATACCCGGGCCCATCTATACCAGGGTCCGTATTTTGTTACTTTAAAATCCCATTTATTTTTCATTTATAATCTTATGTGTTTTATTTATAAAAATTATCTATTCCTTAAAACCTTTTTCTTTAAACCCCAAACCCTACTTCTCTTCTAGTTAAACTATATTTTTCCCCTTTACAAAACCCCGAGCCCAACACACTTTTCCTCAGCCATCTTCTTTTATTCATTTCCAGTTAATTTTCCTATTTTTCCCAGCAGCTCACCAAGCCTCACTCTTATTTCCTCACAATTCTTCTATTCACCAAAACCACAGCCCGTTTCCTTTATAAATTTTATTCTGCAATCCAACAGTCAGGCCGCTCCCATATTTTTCCCTAATATTTTGTTCAAAATTATTGTGCTGGCCCGGCCTTCTTCTTCTATTTTCTTTAAATTCTAATTTAGCTCAAACCTAATCTTGAGCCCATATATTTTCCCACTTTATTATTATTACCAGCCCAGTCCCTTTTTCTTCATTCAAATTCCTTTTATTTTATTTAGCCCAACTTAGCCCGGCCCGCCTCTCAATTAATTCCTTCCAATTAAAATCCCCTTGGCCTGCTCATTTCTCTTGAGCCCAATCCCCTCTGCTGGAATTCTTTTCATTTTTGATTTTTTGGCAGTAAGCCCGGCCCACTCTTCTCCCCACAGCCCGCTCGCCAACACCCGACCCGGCCCAATCCTGTGCATCTCCCCCAAATCCCCAACGGCTACCTCCGCAGTTTGCGCGCGCGTTTCCTGCCGTTGCGCCCACGTCGTCGCCCGCGCTTCTCGCCTCCGCCTCCGCTCGCGCGCGTTACACCCCACGACGCACGACCCCTTGCATCTCACCACCATCCTACTCCCTCGCAGTGTCTTCATCATCACCTTCGCCATCATTATCTCACCCTCCTCTTTCCCGCTCCCCTCAACCCAGAATCCCCTAACCGCACCCGAGCTCCACCCCCACTGCAACGCACCTACCCTGATCGCCGACGGTCACCCTCGTCGTCCCCCGAGCACCTCCATCTCACCTCTCACTCCCCAATCTCCGTCGCCTCCGTCTCATCGACACCACCACCACCACCTCGTCGGCAACCAAACCCACGACCGCCGGCTCTCCTCCACCACCGTGAGCGACCACCATCGCTCTCGTCGACGCAGCTCATCATCATCGTTTTCATCGTCGCCACCTTCTTCTTCCTCACTCCCACAGTCTCTCTCTCTTTCTCTCTGATCCCTCTGCCTCACATTTCTCACTCTGTTCACTCATCTCTCTCAGAGGT
The DNA here is from genome assembly GCA_030015575.1 of Agapanthus africanus. NCBI lineage: Eukaryota > Viridiplantae > Streptophyta > Magnoliopsida > Asparagales > Amaryllidaceae > Agapanthus > Agapanthus africanus. Next base: position 160,289,556 of record JASDDO010000026.1, on the reverse strand, counting down.
CTCTCTCTCTCCTCATCACAGCCACTCTCTCTCCCTCACTCCAGGTCTCCCCTCTCTTTCTCACTGTCTCTCCCTATACCCCCTCTCTCTCACTGCAAACACACTCTCTCACTCTCTCTCTTTCCCACTCTCTCTCTCTCACTCACAGTTCTCTCAACCCCTCACTCGCATTTCTCTCTCTCTCTCTCTCTCTCTCTAACTGCCTCTCTCAACTCTCCCTCTCTCGTACCCACCTTGTGCCCAGCACCATGCCACCTTGTGCCCAGCACCATGCCACCAGCACCATGCCACCATATGCCCAGAGCCCGAGCACGAGCCAAGACCGCGAACCTTGCACGCGTCATTCATCGCGCGTTCACGTCGTTGCCGCTGCCGTGTGCTCCAAGACGTCTCCAGGCAAGTTCTTACTTGCTCTCATGCTATTTCGTATATATTACAAATTAGAATCGTAGATATATTCCATGTTTGCTTGATGTTATATATTGTCACAAAACTGTTCGATGCTTGTTCCCATAGAAAATCATTATCGTATTTGACGGAACTGGACATATTATATTGGCCCTTGTAGAGATGATTAACGTGTGCAAATTTCATTAGAAAATACGACTGTTAACAGTTAAAATGACTACCCCCAAGTTTGATCGTAAAACTGAAATTCTGTTGCACCTGAAAATAGTTAAATTCATCATAAATCATTTACATATTAGATTGGTGCGTTCGAGGGCTCAAATCGAAGCCAACTCGACGAACTTTAACCCTGTACTAATTCTCCGACATATCTTTACTTAAACTGTGGTGATAATTGGATCGGAGTGCGACTCTGGACTGCAGTCCAGAGCGACCCAAAGTGTTGCTTGCTGTCCTGTAACTGGTACCACAGGAATTACTTAACTCGTAGATTGCGGAACTCCGCTTCTTATTGTAGGTAACTCTGTTAGCTAGACAACACAATTAGTTTCATCCTGTTTCGTTATCATTTACTATTTAATCTGTAATTTAGAAGATCGGGACACATAACAGTCCCAGCAGAATCAGAATTGACATGTTGATATTAAATAGATTATAACTCCTAACGTACAGACGCGATTGAAGATCCGTTTGTGGCGTTGAAAACTTTACTGAAAACCCTAGAATTCTTTCAACTGTAGCGTCGCTAAATTATGATCCCAACTGGGGTTAAAATGCGTTGCGAAATGGATTCCTGATTCTGAAATTGGATTTCCAGCCGCGTGCGCTTAAAATGAAACAGTTATAACTAATGATCCTGAAACCCGTTTGACCTGAAACAAAATTCTAAGGATAGATAGCTGAACATATTAAATACTACCTGTTTATCATTTTGCTAAATTATATACACATGTTTCATGATAAATCGTGCAAGTGATAGACTGCTGTTTTTATGATACCTTAGTTGTGCTTCTTATACTGTTCATGCATCATATCATACCTATATCATTGTAGTGATAACCTAGTGACATCGTGCATTTACCCAGTGTTAGATTTTAGTGTTGATTGCGGCAAGTACGTCAGTGTTCGTGTATTCGTGATTAAGTGAAAGTGATACGTACTTGTGCACAATCAGTGTCCCTTTTATTCCATTGCATTGTCGACGTCTGTGGGATGCGTGTACGTGTGACTATAAGTGGTATGGAACACTTATGGAAGCGCTTGCACGGATGTCACAGATAAGGCATCCGACACTGCCATTTATCTTAGGTATTAGTCGGGACGTGCTTGATGGAGGCTCTGCCTCCAGTTCTCGCGCAGACTTGTCACGGATCGATTAGTATTTAGGGTTATGGTTAGCGTTTGATGTAGACCTCGGGGTGTGGGGTAGTTCAAGTGTGAATTCAACAGAATCTCGGGAGTCCCATGCCGGCTTATATACTTAGGGAGTTATATGGAGATTTACAGGGTATGTGCTATAGACACCGTGATACATTCGTTACATGTTGGGCCCGTGGTCCCTTGCCCTTGGGTTCTACCCTTGGGTGGAGGACACTCGCGAGTGGTTGACTCTCACACTTGGACTGACGATAGGCTTATTGACCTGTGCAGTGAGACTTAGAGACTGATAGGGTTACTGTTGTTTACATTCCTTATACTGTGTTGACATACATGACATATCGTTATACTGCTTTACTGCTCCGCTGCATTTATATTCATGCTGTTATTGATTTACTGTTATTCATATCCTTCACCACTGTTAGAACTGTTACTTGATTATATGCATTATATTGCTATTGTGTCGCTCTGACGACCTGAGTATGCATGCTCAGTGTGAGGAGAAGATTTAGCTTGGACCAGATCTAGACGTGTATCACAGACTTCTTGACTTGCCTTCCCGATTTACATTCATTTGTTCCACTTCAGGTCAGTCTTTATATTGTTTCCTTCAGTTACTGCATTTCTCATTACCTGCGCATCGTTTACTGTTTACCATGATAAACTAGAAGCCGAAGTGTGACTACGGCAGGACATTTCCTTGACCGTAGGAGCATGGCTGGCCTTGTCTACCCCTCGTATTCCGTATTTTGGGAAGCGGGGCGTGACACGCTACGTAGGGCGCAGTGCTCCTGGCGCTGGCGTGTCTGCTTTTGACACGTGGCGCGCAGCGCACAAAATCTGAAGCGTTGCTTCAATTTTTGAATTTTAAAATTCAAAACAGAGTTTTGCTCTGATTGGGGGAAACAAGCGCAGTGCGCTTCTTCCGAGTAGCGCACACGTGAGGGACACGTGGTACGCTTGGCACTGAGCGCCAGTCTATGAGCGCATTGCGCTGATTTATGAGCGCAAAGCGCTATTAGTTCAATGGCGCACACATGAGGAGCACGTGGTGCGCTTGGCGCTGAGCGCTATTCCATGAGCGCAAAGCGCTAGTCCAAGAGCGCAGAGCGCTAACTGTTAAGTGGCGCACACGTGAGGAGCACGTGGTGCGCTTGGTGCTGAGCGCCATTCTATGAGCGCAAAGTGCTAATCCAAAAGCGCAGAGCGCTAATTTATGAGTGCAAAACGCTATCTGATCAACTTTATGGTCTGAGAAATAAATTCTCGTTTATGAGAGACTTTGTCTCAAGATTCCAAGAACAAAAGTTCTTACTTTATAGGAGGTACTTCAATCTCTTGTATTGATGAAAGGCTTTGCCTTTATGGATTTATGATTCTTAAGAGAATTGAATTATTCTCCCCCCTTTTATAATGAGATGTTCATGATCTCTTTGTATAAAAGACCTTTGTCTTGTAGATCCATGATCTGTGAGAAAAATTATGTTCTTCTTTTTATTTTATGATGAGATCCTTTGATCTTTTTGTGAAAGACCTTGGTCTTGTAGATCTATGATCTTTAAAGAAGTGAATTCTTCTTTTTAATTATGAGATGATTTCATCTCTCGGTTCATTTTTTTACCTTGAAGAAACTCTTCTTTTTCTGAGAGCTTGGCTCTTCTTTTTGAGATCTCTCAAAGCTTATGGGGGGTTCCTCTATTTGTTTCTGTATATCCGAGACTTGAAGTCTTGGGGCCTTTATATAGGGCAAGCTGATCAGTTCAATCAGTTAAGAAGATCTTTTCTCCAATTGATTTATGGAGTTTCCCATCGTTGGATCTTTGATCCAAGGGCTTCTGATTTACAGAAGGCAATCTTCTTGTTTCTAACAAGATTGGGGAATTTTCTCTAAACAGAATTTATTCTGTATTTTTGGTGATTTTTTAATCACCATTGGATCATTTGATCCAACGGTGCTCTGATTTATAGAGCACAATCTTTTTGTTTGGAAAGATTTTGAGGAATCTTTTCTTAACAGAATTTAATTCTGATTAATTGATGATTTATCATCTTTATTGGATTTCTGATCTGACAGTGAGGAGCTTTTAGTTCCAGCGCTAGCGCACCCGTGCTTTGCACGTGGTGCGCTGCTTAGAGGGCAGCACACTTGGCGCTAGCGCATCCGTGCTTTGCACGTGGTGCGCTGCTAGGGCGCAGCGCACTTGGCACTAGCGCACACGTGCTTTGCACGTGGTGCGCTGCTTAAGGCGCAGCGCACTTGGCGCTAGCGCACACGTGCTTTGCACATGGTGCGCTGCTTAAGGTGCAGCGCACTTGGCACTGCTTCTGAAGCGTTGCTTCATTTCAAAATTTGAATTTTGAACAGAGCTTTGCTCTGATTGGGGGAAACAGCGCTCAAATACTACTGCAAAAAGTTTTTATTCAAAAAGCCAAAAGTCTTTACAAGGGTATTGTGGGCTCTCCAGCCTTATCAAATTACCCGGAGGCTTACAAAAAAGAGAGGAGGAAAAGCTAAAAAGTTCGGGCCGCAAGCCCCGCCTAGACCTCACCTCCCTCATCACCATCGGCTGGAGGCATGACCACCGAAAGTGGGACCCGAGCATGGAGCTCACCGTCGGCAAACTCCGGAAACTGATCCTTGACGGCATCAAGAGCTTTGTTCCATGCAATGGCGGAGGCCTCGCCGAGGTCGACATAAAACTGGTCCGGCCCCTTGTAATCAGTCACCGCCTTTCTAGCCCGAATCTCGGCAACCTTCGCCGCTTGAAGCGCCGCCTCGGCATCCCGCCGGCTGGCATCCCTCGCCCTCTTCATGGCTGCAAAGCGATCGGCCAGTTCCATCAACTTCGCCCCAACGACTCGATGGGACTCATTTAGGCAGTGATAGGACTCCCGGCACTTTGAGACGGCGAGCTCCGCGACGGCCGATCGGGCTTCAAGGACGGCCATCCTATCCCTCTCCAGACACAGCTCAAGTTGCAGATCCTCAACCTCCGAAGAAGACTTACCCGCCGGCCTTGTAGCATGGATAGCCCCCTCGGCCTCCATACGAGTAACAAGGGCGCAGTGCTGAAGGACCTGACGAAAAACAACAAAGAGACTTAGAGACACTCGAACTAAAAAAAGGGAGCTCGAAATATCACATGAGGGAGTACATACCTGAACCGCCTACTGGGTTATAGCCGCCATTTGGGCCCTCAGGGTCCCCCGCGAAATCTTGCCCCCGGCCGACTCTTCCATACCAGCAAGCAAGCTGGCAGCAACGGAAAGCCCGGACGGGACTATGAAATGGACGCCCCCTCCTGCACAGGAATCCCCTCTGGAATCTCCGTTGGTGGCGCATGAGAGACCGTCCTCTTTCTCTTAAGAGGAATTCCATCTTCGTCCTCTCCTGCATCCCTCGTCCGGGGCTCGAGAACCCGTGGACGCCTTTGGCCGCCGCCGGGGCAATCATCGAGAGCTCGTGACGAGGCAGATGGCCCCGCCGGCGGCAGCACATTTGGTGCGGGGCTCGGGTCAGCCGAAGGCATGGCTGCACCACCGGTCCCCCGTGACAGAGCACCGAGGGCACCGAGAGTCCTGGATCGATCCATTTGTCCTGCCAAAGGGAGATGCAGGCTCGACTCAGTGGAAGAAGAAACAGAAGAGGAAGAAGAAGAAGAAGACATCTAACCTGATTAAGAGGATGGGTCCTCGGAAGGGGAAACGCAGGGATCCGACCTAAAAAGAGAGCGCCGAGCTAACGAGACCTAAGGCTAGGAAAATGTGAAGTGGTACGGGCCATGATAAGGACCCCACCTCTATTTATAGCTGCCGGCGTACACATTCTACGGCGACAGTCATCTCCCGCCGAAACGGCTCAGTACATTCGACGGCCACGATCGTCCCACCTGTCGCACGTGCATTGGCCATATCCCATCAGACGCCAGAAGCCTGTGGCCCGTCGCGTCAGCCAACCAGCGCCCGACACGTGGGCTGTCGCTTCGGTGAACGTACGCATGATTCAACGCATCCTCTTTAATGCGAGATCTGGCCCCTGATCCGCTGACATCATCAAGAAAATACAGTTGATTGCCCGGGAACACACGCTCACGATATCTACGACGAGGAGCTCACCTCGGGTGACCCGGCAGACCACCCTCGACCTGACCCATGAACAGGTCGGGACGAGAGTGGGGGGCTAATGATGATGCTCGATATCGGTGATCTCCCAGATCGTGACACGTGGCTGATGACGTGTCCCGAAGCCCGCAAGGAAGGACCAAGGACGGCATGTCGGAGGAACACCCAGGTCTGCGACCCAAGGACATGGCCTACCTTCTGGGCCGTCCACACCACTCCTATGCCCACCTTGCAAACAACCGTTGGCTCGCCTCCGAGCCTCCTGCACATTTGGCCTCCTCGGCCCTCTCAGCTCGCCTCCGAGCTACCACAAAACCGAGATAGCTCGGCTTTCCACTCGGTCTCGAGCCCCCGCCGAGCTCATCTTCCTCGGTCCCTTCGACCGACCGACGGCATCATTCGCAGGTGCTTCCGCCTCGCCTCCGCGAATCTCGCCATGCGCGAGATATCCGCTGCCCGCAATCCTGCGTTCCACGCCATCACGATCCCTATTAACGAGCATGTCTCGTCATTAATGGGAGATCCCGCCCATCACGCGGACGTGACGTCGGGGGCGTAACGGACGGCGTGATTCTTGCACCTGCCTGCCTGCTATATAAACCCCTCCTTCAGACGGTTCAATTAATTCATTTTCCACTCACTAGGCCGTTACTCTGCGGATTTCCTGTCTAACTTGATCGTCGGAGGGTCCTCGGTGGTACAACCACCTGTTCTCCTCCGAACGGCGGCCGAGACGCGTGGTCGTCTCGCCTGAGGCTCGGGACAGATGCTAATTGGTGCTATCCGTCTATCTCTCCGAAGATGCCAAGTTGATTTATGGCACCGTATATCGAAGGTTTAAACGGATGCGTCCGATGTAGCAGACTTCGTCAGATTCCCCCTCGCTTGAGGGGTTTTTTTTTATTGTGGGGACGCTCTTCCCTGCAGGCGCAAGCCCCTGCAGTTAATTACGCTACCGCATTGCGGTAACAACTTTCTCCTTCTCCAAATGGTCACTTCGTGTCGTGCGTGTTTGTTTTGTGTTTTGTTGCCCATGGATTGTATACGGAGACTGAGTTATGTCGTCGCCCGTAGGGCGTGGACTAGTCCAAATCCGTATCATCTTAGATTTGGGTTTGGGGGTTTGGGTTTAAGGATACGTTAGCCTCATTTGAGACTAAGATCGACTTAAACGTTTGTTAAGGATACGTTAGTCTCATTTTTTAGACTAAGATCAACTTAACGGGATCGTTTAGATCCAGCAAGAGAGCAATAAAAAGAGTGGGCTCTGTTGTTTAGTTTAGTGACGTTACGGTTGGTAGGTAGTTTAAGGACATTGCGGTCCATGGGTAGTTTAAAGACATTGCGGTCCGATGTTAGTTTTAAGACATTGCGGTCAAGGTTAATGACGTCATAGTCCATGGTTTTAAGGACCCCACAGTCCGTTGTTAGTTTTAAGACATCTCGGTCAAGGTTAAGGACCTCATAGTCCATGAGTTTAAGGACCCCACAGTCCGTTGTTAGTTTTAAGACATCTCGGTCAAGGTTAAGGACCTCATAGTCCATGAGTTTAAGGACCCCACAGTCCGTTGTTAATTTTAAGACATCTCGGTCAAGGTTAAGGACCTCATAGTCCATGAGTTTAAGGACCCCACAGTCCGTGTCAATGTGTGGTTATCGGGACCCGTCACCTCTTTGAAGACGTTGAGGAATTACAACGCCAAGTATCAAAGGAGTGAAGAGATGTACCCTTGAACCAGGGTGGATCAAATAGTCTTTGGCCCAATTTGGGATCAAGACCAATTAATTATGTTATGAGCCAATTAGCCCGGTTAAGTCTGAATTGAGGACTTATGGCCATCTTGGGCTAAGTCCAATCATGTTTGGAATATTGGCTTCCTGTTGGTCTACTGAAAGAGAGGCTTTGCCTCTGGCCATTTAGCCAATTGGGCTAACGTTAATTCAGCTGTGTTGAACACTGGGGTCAAGTTAATGTTTTAACACTAAAAGACAGTTGGTGTTAAACACCAGCAACGGGGGGTTCAAATTAGTGTTAAACACTAGAGCAAATCAGTGTCAAACACTAGCAGCAGAGGCTTCAAATTAGTGTTAAACACTAAGAAATTCAGTGTTAAACACTGCAAATAAAGTTCTTTGATTAGTGTTGAACACTAAGGCCAAACAGTGTTTCAACACTGGATTCAGGGGTTCCAATTTAGTGTTAAACACTAAGGCAAGAGGGGTCACGTGGTAGCACGTGAGGGCGCCCTCCTTTCATTTGTTCTGCTGAGAATATCGCATCTTTTGGAGCATCACGTGCCATCACGTGACGGGCATTTAAATGCTTGTATGTTAAAGCCTCTGTCGAGGGTGACGTGGGTGACGTGAGGCACTGCCTCAAAGGGCCTTTTCTGTGGATCTTTTTGGGGGTCACGTGGTGACACGTGACCCTGCCTATATGTATGTTTTTTAGAAGATCTGTTAATCCCTTTCAAGAATTAAATTCCCCGTAGGGTTGAACCCTAACAATAATTTTAGAGGAATTAAATTCCTATTTCCTTTTGAAGATTTATATTCTGGGATAGAGTTGAACTCTGAATTTTCTGTAGGAATTAAATTCCTCATATATGTGAAGAACTGAATTCTATCATAGGGTTAAACCCTAATAAAAGCTTTCAGGAATTAAATTCCCACTCTCTTTTAAAGAATTATTCTGAGGAATGAGATTCTGTCATAGGGTGAAACCCTAATTTCTTCTTTCTTAAGGGAATTAAATTCCTGTTATTTTAACAGAACTAAGTTCTTAACTAGGGTTAAACCCTGATTCTGTTCATTCTGAAGGAATTAAATTCCCATAACATAGGGTCAAACCCTAATTTTATTTTAAAGGAATTAAATTCCTATAGTTCTGTGAGAATTAAATTCTCAAGCTTTCATTCCCTCTCTATGCTTTGGATTTGCATGGTAGGATCTCAACCCAATGAGAATTAAATTCTCAACTCAAGGGGAGATGTGCACTTTACAGATCCTCCACCAAAGAGAGAACTATGTTCTTCTGTTTTATATCAGAGTTAAACTCTGTTGAGAATTAAATTCTCTTTTCCTTTCAAAAAGCCTTCCCTTTCTTACCTAGGGTTTTCTTTTGCAGAAGATCCAAATTCCTCCAAAGTATCAAGGCTCTCTTCTTTTTTTTATCTACGTATCGATCCTTCTGCCTATATCTCCCTCTGTGTGTCTTTTGGCTCCTATTTATAGGAGAAGCAGCCGAATCAATTAGTTTTGGTGAATCTTTCATTGAGAGATTTAATTTGTATTCACCATTCGTTTTGGACCTTTGGATTATTAGGTGAATTTTAATCACCGTTGGATTTTAAATCCAGAGATTCTCCTTTGTTATTTCGGTTAGATTTTAAGAGGAAATCTTTCCAAGTTCAGGCTTTTTCCACAAATAGATGATATTTAATCACCTTTAAATCTTTAATTCAATCGGTTCCTTTGGAAAGATTTGAGAGGTCTTTTCTCAGAATTTAATTCTGTTAACAGATAGGCTTTGAAAGCAGGTCACGTGTGGCCACGTGACCCTTGGTCACGTGTGGGCACGTGACCCCCTTGGAACGAGCCCTCTTCTTCTTTTTGCGCTCTGCCTTCTGGCCGCTGCTTAGCCGTCACGTGCCACCACGTGACCCCTGGTCACGTGTGAGCACGTGACCCTCGTCTGGAGCCTTTTTCTTGATTTAACCGGAGAATGAGTCTGCTGCTTTTGAGTGTCACGTGCCAACACGTGACCCTGGTCACGTGGGAGCACGTGACCCTTTCTAAAGCCCTTTTCTTTGATGTAGTTGGGAAACTGAATTTGCCTTGCCGATGCTTTTAGATGTCACGTGCCAACACGTGACTGCTGGTCACGTGTGAGCACGTGACCCTTTTCTGAAGTCTCTTCTGTAGGCTTTCTTGATTTTAAATCAGAAAATAAATGCCCCCACAGCGTTGCTCTCACGTGTCTGCACGTGAGTGCAACGCTGTCACCTTTTGTGACCGTTGGATTCCTCTAAAGATTTGGGGAGATGAAACATTTCCATCACTTCCTATAAATATTGGGGTCATTTCAGAGACGCCTCCACTTTGCTCATCTTCTTCCTTTGAGAACTTTTTCCCTTGAGAATTTAATTCTCGTTTCCAGAGCTTAGTTCTCTGTCTCAAACATTTTCTAGAGTTTAACTCTGTTGAAGGATCCTTTTTCCTCAGGTAATAATGTTGAACGGTCGAAGTACCTTTGTTTTAAAAGAACTCTCTAGATTTTAAATCCACATTAGGGGTTTTACCTCTTTTAATACGAACCCATTTTTTTCGAATTTATCAGCGAAAATAGAGAACCATTTAATCTTCGAACAATGGATCTCCTAGGGTTCACTTGATGCTTTTAGGGAGATGATGAGATCCGTTACCTCTTTTTAAGGAATTTAATTCCGTTTGAAGAAAATGTTTCTGGGAATTTAATTCCCTTCTCTTAATAAGGAATTTAATTCCTATGAAGAACTCAGTTTCTTCACATGGAGGCTTCTTAGGGTTTCCTTGCCCTAAGCTGTCCTTCTGTAATCAATGCAACGAAAGCCTTGTAACAATTCTCATGACCTTTATTTCAGGTATTATGGATGCTCATTTGTATGGTCTTGACGAAATCATTTCCTACGGGAACATTCGTGCACTGGGCCGCAGTCAGAACCAGGAGTTCACCAATGCTCAATGCGCCGAGATCATGAGCCGCTTTGGCGAGTACAACCATCGACTACTCCCCCGTCGCTCTTCTCTTTTGAGACTCATCGTGCTGGCAATTTGGGAGGCGCTTCCTCTCTTTTGCGCCGGTGTACCGCACAGGGCATTGGACGCTGCCGAGGACAAAATACATTCGGTGTATTTGATGAGCTTGATCTCAAAGAGGAGGCGAGATCACCTTATTGATCTCTTGCACCAGGCCTTTCAGCAGTCAGCCATACTTGCCGCCTATCGGAGGGTGGAGGACATTCGTGAGGACCCTGACGCTTGTGATCGTGAGAGAAAACATACTCGGGAGGTTCGAAATGCTTGGAGGATCTTGGACAAAGTTAAACTTGAGTTTCTCAATCCGTGCCCCGCGTCCAAAGTCTTACCATTGTAAACGTGTTCTCTTTATTTTGTATGACCTTCTTGAAGTATGAATGATAAGTTCTATTATGTCTTTGTATGTTTGCATGCCTTTCTGTGGGATTTTATCATTTCACTATTGTTGTTGCTGATGCTTTTAATATGCATGGTGCTACTCCATTTTTTAGTGCACGTCAAATTTGGGCCTCACGTGTTCCGCACGTGGGATCATTTGATGGGACTATTCACAAAATTTTCCCATGCCATATCTTTAGTGCACAATATCAGATGCAGAAAAGGAGCCTTGGAAATAGTTCCATCCCCTTGATTTTCGATGCCTTTCTTTTTTTCGGGCCTTGGAAATAGCTTCATCGTGCAGGATTTTCCACGCACAGCACTTAATGCACCTCTTTATATCTGAGGCAATGGCTTTCCTTCTCTCTTCACAGAGAACTTTTAACCCCATTTTAACGCAATTTAATTTGAGAGGAACTAAGTGTCATGGCCTGCAACCGTCCACACGCTCGTCAACAGCCATGGGAAGTGCCTATCGAGGAGATGATTCCTCGCTTTGCTGCCCGATTGGTGGATCCCCTTCTTATCGACGACGAATGCGACTCGACGGCGTATGAACTCTCGATCCGCAGAGGGTCTCCCCTCCCAATGGGTTCCCTCTGGCTCCGAATGATTCTTGCCGCCGTGCTTGCTGATTTCCCTCCTCACCCGGCGGAGATGACCCTGGCGATGCTTGACGCTGCCGAAGAATAGCTCGAGGGCTTTCACGAAGCGTGCCTAATTACTCGAGCTTTGAAAGATCGCACGGTTCACCTTTTGAGCGAAATAAGGGCCCGTCGGGCCGTTATGTCTGTTTTCACGGATGAACATGGGGCTAACCGGTGGGGAGCGACTCCTCGCGAGAACCGGCGCTTTGACGTGTTGGAGAGAGCGGAAAAAGAGATGGAGAATTTTATCCTTTGTTTCGTTAACCCTTGCGCTACTGATCCTTTGTTTGGCGACCTTTTCCCGCTATTGTAGTGTTTTCAAATTAGTTTTCGCCCGCTTTTACGTTGAACTTTCATGTGTGTTGGGTATCCGCCTGTATGTTTTTGCTCGCATAAATGAACCTTGTGTTCTTTCTATGAGGACTTTCTTCAGTTGCACGTGATATTATCATGTTCATGCGTATCAGCCCCTTCTTGGCATTATGAATATTCGCATGAGTGCAAATGCTATTATTACTCTCCCCTTTTTTTAATACTCGTATGATTGCGAATGCATACTTGAAACACGTCGGAAATCTTTCTTGTTGTTTCCCACACCGGATGACGTGCACGTGTTGCAAAATGACTATTACTATCGACCGGGGCCTGTTTACATAGTCTTGAGCGTACCCGTCCTGTTTCAGAAGCTGAAGCCATGAAAATGGGCCTGCATAATCCGATAGAGCGATGTGTAATGAACATGGTGTCATGCAAGAAGAGGCTCGGCCGTAAATTCTCGGAGAGGGAGCTGGCTTCTAAGGCACTGAGCGAGCTTCAGGCCAGCCTCACAGCCAAAGCCAGCAAAGCATACGAACTCTGGCGGGTGCTTCAGGAGTCCATAAAAGAGGTGGTGGCTCTCGATAAAGCTGCCACGTTCACTCGTGAGAGGGTCGAGGCTCATAAGGTCACCGAGAAAGAGCTTGAAGGCCGGCTCGCTTCGTATCAGGCCCAGCAGGCGCAGGCGGAGGCCCGTCTTTTGGCGATCTTAAATCATGAGGCCGTGGCCCAACAAAAGCAGGATGAGCTGACCAAGCTGCTAAATCGCCCGCCGGCTTGAAACATTTGTATCTTTTCCTTCCTTCTTGTATATACTCATAGATGAGAGTATTTTCTTTTTGTTCTTTCATGGATTGTACTTTGTATCCATTTTGGTTTATGAATAAAAGATACATTTTTCTTCTCAATGATGCGTCTCCTTTTTGTTGAATGTGTTTTGCGGACAATTTATCTTGATCTCCTTGCAGGGCAGCGATAGCTTAGGATTCAGGGTTAAGATCTGTTTCCTAAGACCTCTACACTTTATGAGCCACGAGGGTCTCACAAAGAGTTTTTTTTTCCGTGGGTCGAGAGGATCCCATAGGTGTAAGTCCTTCTTAAGAATCGTGAGGATTCTTAAGCGGGTTTTCCCTTGAGAGTCGTAAGGATCTCACAAGAGAGTTTTCTTCCTTACAGGTCGTGAGGACCTGCAAGTGCTGGATGTGGTCGCCCTTATCCGTGTTTCACGGGGTCAGGGGCTGCTCCAGGTATCGTAGTTTAAAGACGTTGCGGTCAAGGTTAAGGACATCATAGTCCGTGGATTTAAGGACTCCACAGTCCGATATTAGTTTTAAGACATCACGGTCAAGGTTAAGGACCTCATAGTCCGTGGATTTAGGGACTCCACAGTCGGATGTTAGTTTTTAAGACATCACGGTCAAGGTTAAGGACCTCATAGTCCGTGGATTTAGGGACTCCACAGTCGGATGTTAGTTTTTAAGACATCACGGTCAAGGTTAAGGACCTCATAGTCCGTGGATTTAGGGACTCCACAGTCTGATGTTAGTTTTAAGACATCACGGTCAAGGTTAAGGACCTCATAGTCCGTGGATTTAGGGACTCCACAGTCCGATGTTAGTTTTAAGACATCACGGTCAAGGCTAAGGACCTCATAGTCCGTGGATTTAGGGACTCCACAGTCCGATGTTAGTTTTAAGACATCACGGTCAAGGTTAAGGACCTCATAGTCCGTGGATTTAGGGACTCCACAGTCCGATGTTAGTTTTAAGACATCACGGTCAAGGTTAAGGACCTCATAGTCCGTGGATTTAGGGACTCCACAGTCCGATGTTAGTTTTAAGACGTCACGGTCAAGGTTAAGGACCTCATAGTCCGTGGATAGGGACTCCACAGTCCGATATTAGTTTTAAGACGTCACGGTCAAGGTTAAGGACCTCATAGTCCGTGGATTTAGGGACTCCTCAGTCCGATGTTTGGTTGCAGGGACCCGTCACCTCTTTGAGACGTTGAGGAGTTACAACGTCAGGCATCAAAGGAGTGAAGAGATGTACCCTTAAACCAAAGTAGAATCAGTACAGAATCAGGATGGTTGATTGTTAGTTTTAAGACATTACGGTCGAGGTTAAGGACATCATAGTCCGTGGAATTTAAGGACTCCACAGTCCGGTATTTGCTCTGGATGCTTCACACGGGTTCACTGCCGTGCTTGGCGAGGACCAGGCTCCGCTCTGGGCGTTTTCCGCGGGGTCAAAGAGTGACGTTATCCGCGTTCCACGTAACCAGGAATTTTGCACTAGATGCTTCACACGGGTTCACTGCCGTGCTCGGCGAGGACTAGGCTCCGCTCTGGATGCTTCACACGGGGTCAAAGAGTGTCGTTATCCGCGTTTCACGTAACCAGGAATTTTGCACTAGATGCTTCACACGGGTTCACTGCTGTGCTCGGCGAGGACTAGGCTCCGCTCTGGACGTTTTCCACGGGGTCAAAGAGTGACGTTATCCGCGTTCCACGTAACCAGGAATTTTGCACTAGATGCTTCACACGGGTTCACTGCCGTGCTCGGCGAGGACTAGGCTCCGCTCTGGATGCTTCACACGGGTTCACTGCCGTGCTCCGCGAGGACCAGGATCCGCTCTGGACGTTTTCCACGGGGTCAAAGAGTGACGTTATCCGCGTTCCACGTAACCAGGAATTTTGCACTAGATGCTTCACACGGGTTCACTGCCGTGCTCGGCGAGGACTAGGCTCCGCTCTGGATGCTTCACATGGGTTCACTGCCGTGCTCCGCGAGGACCAGGATCCGCTCTGGACGTTTTCCACGGGGTCAAAGAGTGATGTTATCCGCGTTCCACGTAACCAGGAATTTTGCACTAGATGCTTCACACGGGTTCACTGCCGTGCTCGGCGAGGACTAGGCTCCGCTCTGGATGCTTCACACGGGTTCACTGCCGTGCTCCGCAAGGACCAGGATCCGCTCTGGACGTTTTCCACGGGGTCAAAGAGTGACGTTATCCGCGTTCCACGTAACCAGGAATTTTGCACTAGATGCTTCATACGGGTTCACTGCCGTGCTCGGCGAGGACTAGGCTCCGCTCTGGATGCTTCACACGGGTTCACTGCCGTGCTCCGCGAGGACCAGGATCCGCTCTGGACGTTTTTCACGGGGTCAAAGAGTGACGTTATCCGCGTTCCACGTAACCAGGAATTTTTCTGATTGTATCCGCATTTCACGGGATGGAGGTTTGACTGTTGGCGATATGTATACCACCGAGCCATGGAACTGGGAGTTGCCGCTGTTCCGCTTAGCTTAGAGTTGTGTCCGTTGTTACGAGACGAGTGTTGAAACGATCTCCAGGTCTCCTTTGGCCCGTCGAGACTTGGCTTCTTCTTCTGATGAAACCTGGGGGAGAAGTATGATCCCTTTTTGTTTACGTCCTTGGATTGTGTACAGGGTGTGATGGAACATCACCTGTAGGGCATAAATTGAAACTTTTTTTTATATGTTATTTCTTTTTCCGCGATGCTCTATCATTTCAGCTTTTATATCGCGGAGGTCGCGATTGCCCTATCATTTCGGCTATTTTTCGCGGTGCCCAATCATTTCGGCTATTTATTTCATTTGCACTCGCTGTTTTTTTTTATTGCGAGTTGCCCCATCATTTCGGCTATTTCGAATGCATGTGTGGCTTGCTAGCTTTTTCGCCGCAAGCTTGGATTTTAGACACCGATTTCGGCATCAGCACCGCTGCAACTGAGATGTTGCCAGGAGCGAATCATCATTTGCCTCCGTCGATGTTGAACAAAGGTGGCTTAGTAAACAGGGTTAAGGGTCCTGTCGACCAAGGCTTTTGACTTCATGAGCCGTAAGGGTCTCACAAAGGTATTTCTCCCTACAAGTCGTGAGGATCTTGTAGGTGTATTTTCTCCCTAGGAATCATGAGGATTCCTAAATGTATGTTCCTCTGCAAGTCGTAAGGATCCTACAAGAGGGCTTTCTCCTTATAGGTCGAGAGGACCTACAAGGGTTGCTCATCATATAGACATATCCCTAGTCACGGGTGGGACTTTGCTGAGGAAATGTTTATTCGCGCCCGTGGATTGTATACAAGGGTCAGTATTGAGCCCCTTGTAGGGCAGTATCGAAGGTTGTGGGGGATTTGCTTAAGAACAGGTTTAGGTTTCTGTAACTTAAGACTTTCAAATCTCATGAGCCGTGAGGGTCCCATAAGAGAATTCTCCTTACGAGTCATGAGGATCTCGCAAGTGTATTTTCTCCTTAGGAATCGTGGGGATCCCTAAGTGTGTTGCTCCTTTGTGAGTCGTAAGGATCTCACGCGGGTGGTTTCTCCTTACAAGGTCGAGAGGACCCTATAAGTGTCTTTTAACGAGGTTGCGCCCTTTCGGGTTTTCACAAACACTCGCCGGTAGTCCTGCTGTTTTTACTCACGGAGCCCTTTCGGGTTTTCATCCGTGCCCATTTTGCTTATGGACATACCGTTTTTTTTTATTCTTTTCATTTTCTTTTTCTCCTTTTTTTTACGAGGCCGCGCCCTTTCGGGTTTTCACGAACACTCGCCGGTAGCCCTGCTGTTTTTACTCACGGAGCCCTTTCGGGTTTTCATCCGTGCCCTTTTTGCTTATGGACATACCGTTTTTATTTATTATATTTTTCCTTATTTATTTTTTTTTATCTCGTCAGCCTAAGGATACTGCGGTATTAGTTTAAGGATGTTTCGGTCCGTTATTAGTTTAAGGACATTTCGGTCCAACATTGAGAGGATGGCCACTGCTTATAAAACTTGAGCTTAGGAAGATAGCGAGCGGGCATGGTCGTCGTCACCTATCATTGACCTAGGCTGTGGCTCATTAAGCGTAGTATTTCTTTAGGAAGCGACCGTTTATCGGCCTGAAAGGCCTTTCACCGTGCATGTCCATGAGTAGATAGGCCCCACCCTGGTAGACCTTATCTATGATGTACGGGCCTTCATAGTTTGGCTCGAATTTTCCCCGCTTGGCGCGATTGGGGATCATAGGCCTTTTGACCACTAACACGAGTTCGCCTTGGCGGAATATCGTCGGTCGGGTCAATCTTTCGTATGAGCGCGTCATCTTTGCTTTATAAGCTTCTAGATTTTGTTGCGCTATGAGCCGTGTTTCTTCAAGAGCATCAAGCTCCTCGAGCCGAAGGTTAGCATTTTCTTCGTTCGTCAGTTCGTAGTGGACTGCCATTCGTAGAGAGGGTAGCTCTATTTCGAGGGGGAGTACCGCTTCCGTACCGAATACCAGTGCGTACGGCGTTGTGTTCGTGGCCGTCTTGAACGTAGTTCGATAGGCCCAAAGGGCCTCTTGCAGCCTCTCGTGCCAGTCTTTCTTATTTCGGGACACCGTCTTTTTCATGATTTTTGTCAAGGTCTTATTGAAGGCCTCGGCTAGACCATTAGCTCACGGATTGTAAACTGAAGAATATCTCCAGTCTATATTGTGCTGCTGCGCGAAGCGGCTAATCTTATGGCTTCTGTAGGCTGGCCCGTTATCGGAGATAATCCGCCGTGGAGTTCCAAACCGATAGATGACGTGCGTCTTGAAGAAGTGGAGGATATTATCCGTCTTCACTTTCCTCAGCGGTACTGCTTCTGCCCATTTAGAGAAGTAATCAGTTGTCGCCAGGATGAAACGATGTCCCCGGGACGATGCTGGTTCGATGGGGCCGACTACGTCAGTCCCCTACATTTCGAATGGCCAGCTAGCCACCGTCGGATGTAGTGGATTCGGATGCTGGTGGATAAAATCCCCGTGGATTTGGCACGAGTGGCATTGCTTCGCATATTCGAGGCAGTCCTGGATCATCGTGGGCCAGTAGTAACCCATCCGTTTAATTTTTAACTTCATCTTCGGGCCTGCTTGACGAGAACCACAGATTCCGTCATGAACCTCTCGAACGACTCTTTCTGCTTCGTCAGGTCCTAAACATCTCAGCCACAGAGAATCAAACGACCTCTTATACAGAGTATTATTGACGAAAGCGAAAGATAGAGCTCGTTTCATGAGCTGATGTCTTGAGGAAGCTTCTTCGGGCATTCGGTGGGACTTAAAGTAGTCTATGAAGACTTCCCTCCAATCCTCAACCCTTTCTTGTTCTTTTACTTGTAAGGTCATCTGCTCAGTCGCTCCCTTCTCTTCGGGTGATTCCAGAGATATCTCCGTTGGGGAAAGCACCCGACGGCTTTGTACCACGATTCTTACATCATCGAGGTTTTCGTCAGCCAGCTCTTTAGCAAGTTTGGCCAACGCGTCTACTTTGCTGTTTTCCGTGCGCGGTATGTTCTCCAAAGTATAGGAGGGAATTTGGGTCAACAGTTGTTGCACCTTTTCGCCGTATTTCACCAATTCTGGTTTGCATGTCTGGTAGTCGCCGTTTACTTGACTAACGACCAGTTGGGAGTCCCTATATATGAGGAGATTTTCAATTCCCATGTCGATGGCGATCTCGAGGCCTGCTATCAGAGCTTCGTATTCGGCTTCATTGTTTGTCCTCGGCTCTGTTAAGGAGAAGGCGAAGCGCATTATCCCTCCTTGTGGAGTTACGAAGATGAGGCCTACCCCCGATTTGATCATTGGGATACCTTGTTTGCGCTTCTTTACGGAGGACGCTCCATCGAAATAGAGTTCCCATCGGGTGCCGCCGCCGCCGATCGCATCAAATGCATGCTCGTCCGGCAGATCGCAGTTCAGAGGAGAACCGGCAGGTACTGGATGCTCAGCAAGGAAGTCGGCAATGGCCTGGCCTTTCACTGCCTTGAGAGGTCGATACGTTATCGAGAAATCCATCAGGAGTAGAGCCCATTTAGCGAGTCGACCCGTCAATATAGCCTTTGACATCAAATATTTAAGAGGGTCCACCTTCGAGATGAAACGGACTTCGTGCGCCAACGCATAGTGCCTGAGCTTTGTTATCGCGAAGATCAACGCCAAGCAGTGTTTTTCAATGGGAGAGTAGTTGCTTTCTGCCTTCAGCAGAACTCGACTTAAGTAGTAGAGTGCTCTCTCTTTTCCTTGATCGTTCTCTTGTGCCCATAATACGCCTAAGGAACCTTCGAGGGCAGTTGTATAAAGAATGAGGGGTTTTCCCTTGACCGGCGCAGCCAACACTGAAGGGTTCTGCAGGTACTGCTTGATCTCGTCTAGTGCACCTTGGCATTTGTGATCCCAAACGAATGGAGTTCCTTTCTTCATCAGGTGGCTGTAAGGACGGCACTTGCCTGAAAGATTGGCGATAAATCGCCGGATGTATGCGAGCTTCCCTTGGAGAGACCGCAACTGTTTGAGGGTTCTTGGCAGAGGCATTTCCATGATCGCCTTGATCTTAGATGGATCTACTTCGATACCTCGGTGTTGGATGATGAATCCCAGGAATTTACCTGAGGAGACTCCGAACGCGCATTTGAGGGGATTCATCTTCAAATTATATTACCGAAGGCGTTGAAATACAGTCTCCAGATGCTTTATATACTCTTCGTATGACATGCTCTTCACTACGAGGTCATCGATATAGCACTCGACGATGTCATATATGAGATCGTCGAAGATCTTTGTCATGGCCCTTTGATAGGTAGCGCCGGCGTTCTTTAGACCAAAGAGCATAACCTTGTAGCAGAATATACCCAAAGGGGTCCGGAAAGCGGTGTGCTTCTGGTCTTCGGGATGCATCTTTATCTGATTGTACCCTGATGAACCGTCCATAAAGGAGAAAACCTCGTGAGTGGACGTGTTATCTATCATTAGCTCGGTTACCGGTACTGGGAAATCGTCCTTCGGGCAGGTTTTATTGAGATCCCTGAAATCCACGCATATGCGTACCGTCCCATTTTTCTTCATTACCGGGACGATGTTGGCGATCCAGTCGGGATATTGGACTTCTTGGATAAATCCAGAATCGATCAGCTTCTTGACTTCGGCGTTGATGCTCATCTCAAGCTCGAGCCGCATCCTTCTCGGCGCCTGCTTGACTGGCTTGACATCCGGGGATATTGCTAATTTATGCACAGCAATCTCCAGATCTAATCCTGGCATCTCGAAATAGTTCCACGCGAAGCAGTCTTTATGCTGTTGAAGCACGTTCTTTAACGCAACCACCCTTTCTTCAGATAGCAGCTCGCTGACGAATGTCGGTCGCGGATCATCTGCCGATCCCAACTCAATCTTCTTGAGGTTATCTGCAGTAGTATGTATGCCATCTTCCAGTTCTTTCGGAGCTGGCGGAAATTCTGAGATTACCTCATCATTGCTGTTCTCAAAGCACCAGGGAAGGTCATCCATGTTCTTGGGCTCTTCTTTTAATATCGTAATCATGTAACAGGTGCGAATCCGCTTCCAAGACTAAGGTGGATCCGGTTCTGCTCTTGCGGCTTTGGGTTCGTGCATTTGTGGCGGCGTTACCCTCCAGCCGTTGGATAAAGCAAATCTGCCCTGTTGGTACTGGTCCTCGACCCAGTTCTTGAAGGTGAAGCAGTCTTCGATAGGGTGTCCTATGGCTCGGTGATAAGAGCAATAGCTCAGATGAGAAGCCTTGTTAGTTTGCTCAGGGTGCTTAGACTCTGGAAGCGCGATCATTTGATGTTTTATAGCGAGCTCGAGTAACCTCTCCGTCTTGTCTCGGGGGAAGGAGTACGCTCGACTCATCTTCTTCATGAGGGACAAATCCGAGCCGCGCAATACCCGATCACGTAACTCTCTAATCCTGCGTCGTTGTTGTCGGCTTTTCTTTCCGCTTCTTGATTTATTTCTGCCTCTGCGTCGGGCCTTTTGTACAACGGGTTGACAGGGAGGAGCATCTTTGTCTTTTGCAGCCTGTTGAAACAAACGTTGCGTCCTGGCCTTCTCGTAGATGGCCATCTCGCGGTTGTGGTCTTCCCGAGCTTTTTGACCCGCTTTCCTGATAAGCTTGTCCATTCGTTCTTCAAACGACGGACTCGGCACTTCGATCGCGGGATCTAGTTTTGATGAAGGGTTGGCATTTCCTGACAGGGCGTCCTCTTCTTCATCAGAGGTATATATGGCGTAGCTACTGTGGGCCCGTTCCCGCTTTCCGGCTCTCACGTATCCAAGCCCAAGTGTTTCTATTTTCCCGTTGGGCAATTTGCGTTGAGTCCCAGGGACATCCCAAATCCTATTATAGAACCGAGCTTGATGAACAATCTGTTTTAAGGGTACTCCTTGGCGCTTCAATAGCCTCTTTAGTCCATTTGTGTAATATTTAGGCAAACGGATGGGTTGGAGCCTGTCGAGTGTAGCATCCGCGCCAAGCCAGATCTCTTTCTCTACTTTCGTCTCTGAGGATCGGTAGAATAGGATTACCTTCTCACCCCTTTGCCTGGGAGGGACATAAAACGTCTGCAGGTCCTGCACATTGTAAGCTTGAAGTGTGTCGAGATCCTTGTAGTGTTCTCGTGGCACCATGGTGATTTGCAAACTCTGATCATCGCTAGGGGATGCTTGTATTGACGGCCGATTGGAGAACACGGCATTAACCTCATCTTCCGAGTCACTTCCGAAGATCAACATGGGGGCGGACGTCCCCGGGTTGTTGCGTTGAGACGGCCCAGTATAAACTATCTCTTCTTCTTCTTCGGTATCGCTCTCGAAAACAGGGATGGTGGCGGCGGCTTTGTTCTCCGGCTTGCGACACCTTTCTGTATCCTCGAAATCTGGAAAAAAGTACTTCGCATCTTCGTATTTGCGGACTTCGTTCACGGAAAATGGGTTCAGCTCACCTGTTACGGTATACTCGAAACCATCCTTAAAGTACTTCATACACTGATGTTGTGTAGAAGGGATGATGTTGTACTCGTGTAACCAAGGATGACCGAGCAAGGCGTTGTAGCAGGTCTTGGCGTCAATGACATGGAATTTGATGTCTGTGACGAGTAGTCCAAAGCGTAATGTTAGTATCACGGATCCGAGAGTCCGTGATGATTGTGAATCGAAACCGGAGATGGTAATTTTGTCACGAGCGAGGTGTTGCACGCTCATGCAGATTTCCTTTAACACCCGAATGTTAAGGAGATTGACGGAGGATCCATTATCCACCAGGATCTTGCCTATCTTGATATCATGGCAGTATCCAGAGACATATAGGGGACGGTTGTTGTCGCACGTCCCGAGAAGGAGGTCTTCGTCACCGAAAGTGATGTCGGCCGTATGCACTTCCTCCAGTTCATCCTTCATCCTTTCCGTGGCGAAGAAGGCTTGGAATTGCTCAAGTTCTTGTAACGCCTTAATTAGTGAATCCCGCGCTTCTTTTGATAACAGGAGGGCATCAAGAATGCTAAGTTGAGAAGGTAGCTTCCTTAGGTGTGCCAGGATGTTGTAGTCCACCTTACCCTTCCTGGGAGGGTCTTTGGTAGTCAGCTCTTTCATGACTTGGTCATCTAAAGTGATATCCTCAGTGACCTTTTCCTTTCCCTTATCTTTTCTATTTGCGGGCCCGAGATTCTTTTCCGGGAGCGTGCGATTGCGCAGCTGAATGTTTTCGCAGGCCTTCGGTTCCTCCTCTTTCCCTAAAACGGATTCTTTAAAGAGAGGGCCCAGAGCCATTTCTTCATCAGAGTCGCTCCCAAAGGTGAGAACTTGTGACCCTCCGGCGTTAACCATGTAACAGGTGCCAGTAGTTCTGTTGTGCCCGTCGGCAGTACTTCTTCGTTCCCGACGAGTCTTGCGTTTCATGCGCTTAAAATGTTGCCGATGAGCAACATATCCCTGCCACCATATCCTAAAGGCGTCGCACTCCTCCGTGGGGTGTGAAATTTTCCGATGATATGTGCAATAATTAGGGTGCCTCTCCGCCCCATTGAGCGTGTTTTCTTCCGAGGGTGGTAGCTTCATTCCCATTGACATGGCTTTGGCAAACCTTTTCCTCGTCTTGAATATCTTCTTGTCTGCCTCGGATGCCTTTCGATCTGGCAGGAGTACTTCAACTCTTTCATTCAGTCGCCTGCATTTGGCTCCTTCCGATGCGGCCATCTCACGCTCCTGATCCACTTTACTCTTTAGACAATCTCGTCTAGAAAGGCGTCGATCATTTCATCTGTTGGCCACACACGCTCTGGTTCAGGCTCTGTCCCCAGTTTCTTAGTGCCAGGAGTTTTTTCATCGTCGGTAAACGAGTGGGATATTACGTTACAACTCGCTACATATCCCTCGAATTCATCCGACGAACTCTCTCCATCATCTTCCTCTTGAAAGATGTGGTTGAGGAACTCTTGCAACGTGACAGGAGTTCGCGCCTTTTGATTGTACTCTTCCATCGCGTCGATTTGCTTCTGCAAGTTCGTGCGCTTGTCTCCAGGCTTCACGGGCTTCTTGGATTTCTTCTTCTTTTTCTTCGAAGATTTTGACGGTTGGGCGTGAGTATTTGGTCCATCACCATGAGTCTTCGTAGTTGGGCGCGGCTTCAACATCCCTTCGATAATTTGAGGTTCAAGCGGGTCCTTCCATTCGACCGCAGGGCACGCATGAAGGTCCCTCAGCATTCTTTTGGTTTTAGTTGACAGCACGACCTCCCATGGAGCTTCTTCAATAAAGGAACAGGTTGCCCCCGGTGTATCTGCTTTCTTAGGAGTATGCGGCTGTGGTGGGTTCACCTTCCACTTTTCGGACAGTGCAAACTTCCCCTGGAGGTATTAATCTTCAATCCATCCTTTGAAGACGAAGCAATCCTCAATCGGATGACTTACCGTTTGATGGTAAGGGCAATAGTTAAGGTTATTCACCTCAGTGGGTTGTGGCGGTCGCCTTGGATTTGGTAGGTTTATAAGTTTGTTGCGTACTGCTAGCTCGAATAACCGTTTCGTTTTGTCTCGTGGGAACGAGTAGGGACGCTTCATCTTCTCATTATAATACCGGCGTCTTTCTTCCAATTGATCCGCCAGCTTTGGGGCATTGGGTTGCTGCTGGGCATTCGCGACGAAGGTGGCCTTTCCTTTAACCTTGTCATTCCGAGGTTCTGGCTTCGGGGGAGGTGGTCTATGACCCATCTGGTCCATCTGAGCCAACTTGTCGATTAAAGCCTGGAATGTGGTTGGCTTAAAGAACATCATAAACTGGGAGATAGTTGCGTGAGGGTCTAGGGTTCCTATGAACATGCCCACCGCGGGTGCTTCCTCAATGCGTTGCTCGCATTTCGACCACAAATTCCGCCAGCGTATAGCATACTGGACCCAAGTTTCGCCTGGTTTTATCCTGGCGTTAATCAATGCCGTTATTGGAGTGCGTTCGCTGGCGCTTGCGAATCGCTGAGTGAATAGCAACTCCATTTCAGCGAACGTCTTGATAGAATCGTTCGGGAGTTCCGAATACCATTCGAACGCTGTTTCTGATAAGCTGCCCACGAACTGGCGAAGCAACAGTTTATCATCACCACCGGTGTTACCGCAAAGGGCCCTGAACTGGGCGACATGTTGGTGGGGATTGCCGGTCCCCTTGTAAACATGGAACTTGGGAATTGTGTAACCCGGCGGGTACTTGATTTGGTCGTACCAGCTTGGATACGGCCGCCCCGTTTTTACGACTTGACCAGCTGCCTCAGTCGCATGATGAACCCGGATTTGCTGGGCTATATAGTCGACCAAATCAGCCTTAGAGATTGTCTCCTCCTTGGCCGTTGAGAGGGCCGGTGGTGGATTTGATGTTTCTCCCCTATCGTCTTCAAGGACGATCGGGGGATCCTCAGCGGGTGGGTCTTGTTGGATCATCATTCCTATCATATCTTGGAAGAGAAGTCCCATACGCTGTATGTTGGCTGCTTGTTCAGCAGCCTCTTTGTCCTTCTTCTCCAATATTCGGCGAAGGAATTCGGTGTCGGTTTCTTCCTCCTGGCGTTCGTCCGAGGACGTTTCTGGGTTTTCTTTTGGCCCGGTAAGTGCGGCCATAGCATTCATCATTTCCTGGAGCTTTTGCTGTTGCTCCTGAGCTTTGGTCACCGACCGTGTAAGCGGTCTATGACCTGTAGACGCACGGCTGTCTTCCTTTCCTGACGCCATGTGTACGGTATGGACCATCATGCCCCCAGACTTAGGGCGTCTGGGCTTAGTGCCTTTAGCTGTCGTTGCAGGCTGGGGGATCTTCTCTGGCTTCCTCCTTTTATGAGCAGTGGAAGTTGAGGGGGCCGTTGAGGTGGGCACCCAGACAGCCTTTCGTGGTTTAGCCTGGTGACTGGCTTCCTGTTAGATTTTCAGCTTCTTGTGCTGGCGGGAGAAGTTTAGATCGATCATCGAGTCTCGGGCCTGCCGCCAAACCTTATAGATTTTGGAAGACAGCCGTTGAGGGGATCGGGGCTGTTCTGGCTTTATTTCCGCAACCTTTTTTAGTGGAGGAGGAGACCTCTTTAGCACCGCAGTAGGAGAATTCCTTCGCGCCTTATTTAGCATCTCGAAGCTGTTCCCAGTTGGAACGGCAGCATTAACTTCCATCGTTGGGGCTGGTGGAGTTAGCCCAGAGGGGGAGTTGTCCCCAGCCTTCCTTACTCGGCGCCAGTGACGACGTCGAGCGTGTCGAGCGGACGGCGTTGGTTCAGCGGTGAGGATGGCTTCGTCTTGCCCCCTGTGTAGGTGGGGGGTCGCTGCTGGTGTTAGCCTGTCAAAGACCGATGTCCTTTGGGTAGCAGGAGCGGGAGCTAGAGCCGTCAATCTTGTAAAGACCGACATTTTGGCAGGGGAAGCCGCCTTGACGACTTCAGGAGCAGGACCGGTCACTTTCTTAGAAGCAGCTTTCTCTGGGATTGTAGGCCCCATTGTGGGTCCACAGGGGTTCTGGCCCAATCTAGAGAAGACCGAGGCGCTGGTGCTGGGCGACCCGTTGAGAGGGGCCGCGGCAGGGGTAAGACGATCAAAGACCGACTTTTTGGGAGCTTCCTTTGTCAGCACCGGAGCGGTGAAGCTTGTCGGCGGGAGCATGGTCCCAAAAAGCAATCCTGTGGTGGCTCGAGTGACCTGTTCCACGGACATTATGAATAGCGAAGCAGCTTGGGGTCCGTAGGCTATACCTCCTGGCGAGGCGGAGCGCTGGTTGCAATTGCAGTCCGAGCAGTTGGAGCATTTCGCACAAGTAGAAGCCATCGATTCTTTGCTTTCTGCAATAAGCAAGACGCCAAGTCTTAGTATCTTGAAACCCAAGGGCAACCATTAGCGAACCGCGATTGGTTCGCGAATCACGACACACGAAGTGTGGAGTGGAAAGAGGAAAAGGTCCCACCGGGCGTGCCAGAATCTGTTCCCCTCCGAACGGCGGCCGAGACGCGTGGTCGTCTCGCCTGAGGCTCAGGGCAGATGCTAATTGGTGCTATCCGTCTACCTCTCCGAAGATACCAAGTTGATTTATGGCACCGTATATCGAAGGTTTAAACGGATGCGTCCGATGTAGCAGACTTCGTCAGATTCCCCCTCGCTTGAGGGGTTTTTTTTTTTTGTGGGGACGCTCTTCCCTGCAGGCGCAAGCCCCTGCAGTTAATTACGCTACCGCATTGCGGTAACAACTTTCTCCTTCTCCAAATGGTCACTTCGTGTCGTGCGTGTTTGTTTTGTGTTTTGTTGCCCGTGGATTGTATACGGAGACTGAGTTATGTCGTCGCCCGTAGGGCGTGGACTAGTCCAAATCCGTATTATCTTAGATTTGGGTTTGGGGGTTTGGGTTTAAGGATACGTTAGCCTCATTTGAGACTAAGATCGACTTAAACGTTTGTTAAGGATACGTTAGTCTCATTTTTTAGACTAAGATCAACTTAACGGGATCGTTTAGATCCAGCAAGAGAGCAATAAAAAGAGGGGGCTCTGTTGTTTAGTTTAGTGACGTTACGGTCGGTAGGTAGTTTAAGGACATTGCGGTCCATGGGTAGTTTAAGGATATTGCGGTCCATGGGTAGTTTAAGGACATTGCGGTCCAATGTTAGTTTTAAGACATTGCGGTCAAGGTTAAGGGCGTCATAGTCCATGGGTTTAAGGACCCTACAGTCCGTTGTTAGTTTTAAGACATCTCGGTCAAGGTTAAGGACCTCATAGTCCATGAGTTTAAGGACCCCACAGTCCGTTGTTAGTTTTAAGATATCTCGGTCAAGGTTAAGGACCTCATAGTCCATGAGTTTAAGGACCCCACAGTCCGTTGTTAATTTTAAGACATCTCGGTCAAGGTTAAGGACCTCATAGTCCATGAGTTTAAGGACCCCACAGTCCGTGTCAATGTGTGGTTATCGGGACCCGTCACCTCTTTGAAGACGTTGAGGAATTACAACGCCAAGTATCAAAGGAGTGAAGAGATGTACCCTTGAACCGGGGTGGATCAAATAGTCTTTGGCCCAATTTGGGATCAAGACCAATTAATTATGTTATGAGCCCATTAGCCCGGTTAAGTCTGAATTGAGGACTTATGGCCATCTTGGGCTAAGTCCTATCATGTTTGGAATATTGGCTTCCTGTTGGTCCATTGAAAGAGAGGCTTTGCCTCTGGCCATTTAGCCAATTGGGCTAACGTTAATTCAGCTGTGTTGAACACTGGGGTCAAGTTAGTGTTTTAACACTAAAAGACAGTTGGTGTTAAACACCAGCAACGGGGGGTTCAAATTAGTGTTAAACACTAGAGCAAATCAGTGTCAAACACTAGCAGCAGAGGCTTCAAATTAGTGTTAAACACTAAGAAATTCAGTGTTAAACACTGCAAATAAAGTTATTTGATTAGTGTTGAACACTAAGGCCAAACAGTGTTTCAACACTGGATTCAGGGGTTCCAATTTAGTGTTAAACACTAAGGCAAGAGGGGTCACGTGGTAGCACATGAGGGCGCCCTCCCTTCATTTGTTCTGCTGAGAATATCGCATCTTTTGGAGCATCACGTGCCATCACGTGACGGGCATTTAAATACTTGTATGTTAAAGCCTCTGCCGAGGGTCACGTGGGTGACGTGAGGCACTGCCTCAAAGGGCCTTTTCTGTGGATCTTTTTGGGGGTCACGTGGTGATACGTGACCCTGCCTATATGTATGTTTTTTAGAAGATCTGTTAATCCCTTTCAAGAATTAAATTCCTCGTAGGGTTGAACCCTAACAATAATTTTAGAGAAATTAAATTCCTATTTCCTTTTGAAGATTTATATTCTGGGATAGAGTTGAACTCTGAATTTTCTGTAGGAATTAAATTCCTCATATATGTGAAGAACTGAATTCTATCATAGGGTTAAACCCTAATAAAAGCTTTCAGGAATTAAATTCCCACTCTCTTTTAAAGAATTATTCTGAGGAATGAGATTCTGTCATAGGGTGAAACCCTAATTTCTTCTTTCTTAAGGGAATTAAATTCCTGTTATTTTAACAGAACTAAGTTCTTAACTAGGGTTAAACCCTGATTCTGTTCATTCTGAAGGAATTAAATTCCCATAACATAGGGTCAAACCCTAATTTTATTTTAAAGGAATTAAATTCCTATAGTTCTGTGAGAATTAAATTCTCAAGCTTCCATTCCCTCTCTATGCTTTGGATCTGCATGGCAGGATCTCAACCCAATGAGAATTAAATTCTCAACTCAAGGGGAGATGTGCACTTTACAGATCCTCCACCAAAAAGAAAACTATGTTCTTCTGTTTTATATCAGAGTTAAACTCTGTTGAGAATTAAATTCTCTTTTCCTTTCAAAAAGCCTTCCCTTTCTTACCTAGGGTTTTCTTTTGCAGAAGATCCAAATTCCTCCAAAGTATCAAGGATCTCTTCTTTTTTTTATCTACGTATCGATCCTTCTGCCTATATCTCCCTCTGTGTGTCTTTTGGCTCCTATTTATAGGAGAAGCAGTCGAATCAATTAGTTTTGGTGAATCTTTCATTGAGAGATTTAATTTGTATTCACCATTCGTTTTGGACCTTTGGATTATTAGGTGAATTTTAATCACCGTTGGATTTTAAATCCAGAGATTCTCCTTTGTTATTTCGGTTAGATTTTAAGAGGAAATCTTTCCAAGTTCAGGCTTTTTCCACAAATAGATGATATTTAATCACCTTTAAGTCTTTAATTCAATCGGTTCCTTTGGAAAGATTTGAGAGGTCTTTTCTCATAATTTAATTCTTTTAACAGATAGGCTTTGAAAGCCGGTCACGTGTGGCCACGTGACCCTTGGTCACGTGTGGGCACGTGACCCCCTTGGAATGAGCCCTCTTCTTCTTTTTGCGCTCTGCCTTCTAGCCGCTGCTTAGCCGTCACGTGCCACCACGTGACCCCTGGTCACGTGTGAGCACGTGACCCTCGTCTGGAGCCTTTTTCTTGATTTAACCGGAGAATGAGTCTGCTGCTTTTGAGTGTCACGTGCCAACACGTGACCCTGGTCACGTGGGAGCACGTGACCCTTTCTGAAGCCCTTTTCTTTGATGTAGTTGGGAAACTGAATTTGCCTTGCCGATACGTGACTGCTGGTCACGTGTGAGCACGTGACCCTTTTCTGAAGTCTCTTCCGTAAGCTTTCCTGATTTTAAATCAGGAAACACCGCCCCGGGACTTTCTTGCAGGTAGGTCGGCCCCAACAACCTCAAACCCATTGAGATCCACACACTTCAGGAGCTATCCTCCAACTCAAATCTCGGCCGTCTATCATCGCCAACAGCAGATCAACGAAAGATAATATCTTGACGCGATTCGACCCAAGTCAGAAACCAAGTCAAATTTTCAGCTATTAACTTTAGAACTAATTGAACGATTTGAACCTCCACGTCTATCTACAAAATGTAATCAAGTTGACATATGACTCTCATGTTAGTTTTTAAACCCAAAAATGCCCATTTGAATCGTCTTCTAAACCCCCAAACCCTTTAACGACCTCTATCTCCACTTACAAAATTCTCCAGGAAGCATAAAAAATATCATCAACCTTTCTCTCCAACACTCCTTCAATACCAAAACCCAACCCTAAAATCCTCTAATCGTGCCTTCTCAAATCCTCAAAATGACCAAACTTATGAACAAGCACAAATAAATGGTGTCAATCAGTCAATCCTTCGAAAATATCGAATGCATATATAACCAAAACTAATCAAGTGAAAATTGAAGTGTCCAAATCTATCTCTCAACAGAAATCATATCATCGGCTACAACACGTTGATATGCAAACCAGAAAGATCACAAGGAAAACCAAGCAAGACAGGCCAATAGCCACAGCAAGCACCAGCTTGTTAGGCCCCCCATGGTCATGATCTCCATTGCTCCTCCTCTTCTTGCTCCCCTTCTCATCCTCCCCATCCTCATCTCCGTCCTCATTGTCGTAATCCTCATTGTCGTAATCGGTTAAATCCGAACCGCCCGCTTTCTCCGGCGGCAGGGGCGATGTTGAAAATTGATGCAAATTAAAATCTAGGGTTAGGTACCACCTTTTGACATGCATGACATTATTAGGTGGTGATAATGTTAGGTGATGACTTTGTTAGGTGCATGATATTGTTGGATGGTGACAATGATAGGTGGTGATTTTGTTAGGTGCCACTTTTGACATGCATGATATTGTTGGATGGTGACAATGATAGGTGGTGACTTTGTTAAGTGCCACTTTTGACATGCATGATATTGTTAGGTGGTGACAATGATGGATGGTGATTTATTTAGATGGTGACATTGTCCTAGGTGATATAAAAGCATATCTTATGAGTTAGGCATTTAGTATATTTATCACAAGCATCATCACAAGAGACAAATGTTAAGAGAGATTTGTATAGAGAGATCCTTGGATTGTTCTTGTGTGCAAACTTGATTCAAGTATAGTAGACGTTTGCAGATTCCGCTCTACCGGGGACTAGCCTGGGTGCACCTCGTTAACAAATTTATCTTATTTGTAATTGATTGTTTTATTATTCCTGCATTTTAATTTATATTGTCTTTCGTCGTTTAATTGCGTGATTGTATTTTTGCATGATTTGGGTTTTGTCGCGATCACTGTTCCGTGGATCGACTCTCTCTCCCAACAGGCGACACGACGGGCACTCCATTCTTATCACAAGCAGCGATCCCAAGCCTCAACTTGGACGAAATCAAGCTGTGGCTGCAACACAAGTTAGCATTCCCACCGATCTTGAACACCTCGAGCCTATCAATGAAGGAGGCGTTGAAAGGCAACACCCCTCGGAGATCATTCCCTTCCGGGTTCAAATACCTCAGCTTCCTCATCTCCGCTATAAACCCCGGCACGCTCCCGTTGAACCTGTTAGAGCCGAAGTCCAGATGCGTGAGCTCCGTGAGCTCTCCGACAGTGTCCGGGATCGTCCCGTTGAGCGCACTCCCGCTGAGGTTGAGCAATGCAAGTGATTCAAGTATGGAGATGGAGAGTGGCAAAGACCCTATGAGTTTGTTGGACGACAGGTCGAGACGGGTGAGGTTTAGGGAATGCCAATGATGAGGGACTCTTCCTGACAGGCTGCAGTTGGAGACGGTGGCGGAGACGAGGAGCGGCATCTGGGAGAGGAAGACGAAAGGGCCGGAGGCGGAGATGGGGACGGATATGAGGGTGAGGTTCTTTAGGTTCTTGAGGCGGGAGAGGAAGACGCCGGATATGCGATTCAAAGAGGAGGGGCAGGTGAAGGAGAGGAGGGAGAGGGAGTGGGGAGAGGGTGGTGGCCGGGGAGGGAGAGGGAAGCGCAGGAGAGGAAGGAGAGGGAGCGGAGGGCGGTGGAGGAGATGTCGAGTTGGTCTGACGAGCAGTTAGAGAGGGTTAGGGAGATGAGGTGGCGGAATGGAGTGGACGAATCGCATGAGGTCAGGTTTTTGGAGGAGGAGCATGGGTCGAGCCTTGTGGAGAGACCCATGGATTGGAGGGCTGTGAGCTGCTTTGGGTCTAGAGAGGTTGAGGCTACCATAGCCGCCGCCGCCGCCACTATCATCATCATCAAGAAGAAGAGAAGGAGGAGAGATCTCATGGCCATCTTTGAGAGAGAAGGGAGAGGAGAGGGAAGGGAGAGAGACCTGAAGAGGGACAGAGTGTTTGCAGAAGAATATTTTTGTATAAGGATTTTTTTATGTGAGGCCCCCCAAATCTATGTATGGTATTTGTTAAAAACCTACATTGAGCTTTTCGAGGTCAAGCAATACCTTGGATCCTGTTTCGGTGTGGAGCTTGGAGGATAGCTCGAGTTTATTTTTGGCTGAAATGCAGAAAACCCATCCCTCCCATCCGCACACACACTAGACCTAAAGCGGGAAACTCTCCGATGGTTGAAAACCTGCACTTTGCCCCTCTCCTTTAACTAAAGTTAGATTTTCCATCCTAAATTTTCATACTTAACTAAAATGCCTTTACCTTCTCTAAATTTTATTTTTTTCTTTTTCGTTTATTTTTTTTCTTTTTCGTTTTGTAAGGGCGTTTTGATCAGGTCATGAAAATTTTGGATGGAAAATTTAATGGAAGTTATATGAGAAGGGCAAAGTGTGGGTTTTCAAACGTTAGAGGTTTCCTGTTTTTGGTCCAAACATGAAGGGGTTTCCTGCATTTAACCGTTTATTTTTAAGTGGAGGTAGAAGAGATGGAAATTATGCTTGGCAAACTCCAAACTTCATTTACAATTAAACTTAAGTTGTGTTGTATGAGATGTATTTAGGAAAATGGAGTATATAAAACTTAGATCCTATTGGAGGTATCTCAACTTCAAAATGAGGCCAAGAGGGTAAAGCTAAAATTTTTGAGTTTAAGTTTTACTTATTTGATGAAACTACAGTTTAGAAAAGTCAACTCCATTTCCAAACATGAACTTAAGCTTTTGTGTTGTTGCCCCTTAAATACATGTGCTTTAATCATATTAAGTAATGTGTATGGTTAACAGGTGGACTTAGCTCACTTGGTATCAATTTCCTTTTCAATACGAGACGTTGCAAATTCGATGGTCTCAAAGGGAGTTCATTTTTCTCTTCCAGTCTTACACTTCGTCTCTAATTAAAGCTGTTGTCCATCTCTTATCCTTTAAATTCATCAAAATAAAGGAAGAACTTGACCGCATTCGAGTTTCCAAGCAAAATACGCCAACCGTTGGGGTGCGTGGGGGGTTAAAAATGTTGTTTTAGACCCTCTACCGTCTACTTTTAACATTGTCAAGAAGGTCAACTAACCCGGTGTTTTATTTAGTTTAGTTAGAAGATTTGGATGTTTTCCTAAATAAAAAGATTTTTGGCATGTTTTCTAAATTCCAAAGATTTTGGGTCTCCAGGAAAAAAAAACCTTTGTTTATACCCCACTTCCACTCTGAAATATTTGAATTCATCCAATCTCCATTTACCTCATCAGGAGGGTAAAGATAAACATAAGAATTCAGGAGGATGTGCAAATATGAAAGAATTTAGAGGGCTTTATATAAAAACAAACACCCCATTAAATTATCCTTATTTTTCTTTGGGCTACGAGATAAAAGGAGGGGGATTTAGGAATGAACGATGGGATTATTAATTAACTATACTTTTATTTACGGTGCAGTGGGATTCACGTCGCTATATGAATTTTTATTACATAAAATATGAATTCTTATTAGATAAAATATGAATTCTTATTAGATAAAAAATAGGATATAAAATATAAATATCTAAGTAGTGGGTAACATGTCCTATTTTTTATCCATTTGGAATCCATATAGTCTACATGTATTCCGCCGTATCGGTAGGAAAAGTATTGCTCATTAGATTTGGGATTTGGAAATTGTGATAGCATTTGGATCGGTGGTGATGGTGTTGTTATTTGATTAAACTAGGCTGTTTTATCTAAGATTCTCTTTTACTGATATCATATTAATTTTCATGAAGATGTAACTTGAAGTATAATATTTTGATATTTGATGTGTCTAAAAACAAACATATTATGCTTGAACGAAAATGACGGAATAGCAGCAGTAAAGGGAAACAAGAATATTGTTGTCGTGTGGTGATAATAATAACGATGACGACAACAACACAAAAGATGATAGTGGCAACATGGAGATGAACAACTGTAATAACTGTAACTATGATGATGCTTAAAAAAAAAGATACGAGGAAACAAAATATACGAAATGTATATTTTCTTCTGCAAGAGAAGAACAATTTTTACAAGATTAATTTTTGGAGGAAATGGAAGAAGCAAATACCCATCTAATTAAATATAAACCTGTTTTTCCACAAGAAATATGGTCTATCCTAATTATAATCCTAAACTTAACAGTAATCAAATTCATTACTCAAACTCCAATGTTAACCTTAACCTGAAGTAAAACCCTAGCTATAATTTCTCTAAATCAAATCATCTTTACCTAAATCCTAAATTCCTCCAATATTAGTAAATGGGCTGATTGCATATGATAGCCTCGCACTTTACATCCCTGAACTTATTTCACAGGGTTAGTCGATCAGATCAACTCGTCTTATCTAATTATAAGAAGACCATTTATCGCATCTCAACTAGTATATTAGCACGTAGCATCCATATTCCCAAATTTTGACACTTCAAAAATATATTTGAGACACATTATGGAATCTACAATCACATAGTAGTTGGGAAGTAATTATTCGAGTAGCCACCCAATTACAATTATAGAACATATTTTTCTTGTATTCATTATCAAGGCAAATAAGTAATCTTTACTTAACAAATACACATACTCTCTAAGCTCTGCAAACCTTCAAATCAAACTTTTTTTGTTTTTGTTTTTTAGCACACTAGCCGGTAAGCTCTGACCCATGCACACAACACACATCAACACACTCACACACACATCATACACAAGCACACACGCATATGGAGTACCCATGAATTTGCCCTGAAAGCATTAATTCATGAACACTTCCTCTCTCCCGTGGTTCCCAGGTTCAAATCAAACTTCTAAATTGATGTGAGCAGGACTTCTTCTGAAACCCAAACCTGTCAGTGCCTAGAATGGAAGTTGATAATGGCTTCACTTTAAGAAAAGTATTTTAAAAAATTTACAATTTCGGAAAAGAAACAACTCTTGTGAACTAACTGGTGTCCCCACATCTCTCTCTGTTCAGAGTTTTCTAGCATCGAAAGTCGGATGTTTTTCACATGGACCCTTTCTTTCACAGAACCCATGGCATCATTGCATCCCCATTCCATACCCACCTCATTGAGTGGGGTGGAATGAATGATGCCATGATCATGATGCATGCTTAAGTATTACGTTCCTAATCCTAATTAGTTGCGGCGTACCGTAGACCCAGATAGGCTCAATCCCGGACAGGGTCATGTCAGCTTCTCTCTAGGTAACAAGTGTAAGTAGGTATGCAGTATACCACATGCCCATTAAATTCCCAATATATGATGTATTTAGGCTAAAACCTTTAAAAATTGGACCTTAAAAGGTGAGGGCCAGACCTCAGGATCAGCCACCAATTGGATCAGTCAACAAGAGTTGGTAAAAAGACGTTCTTAGTACAAAAAATGTCACCAATGGAAATATTAACACTGTTGAGTTTTATGCGAGGATTTCTTGCTTTTCAGGCCAAAATGACGGGCGTTTTAACACCCTATATGGCCATCTGCTTTCATAGATCAACGAAAATAACCAGCGGCACAAATTTTATGAACCAAGCTTCCATGTATACAATGCTCATGTAAACAGTTTGACAAGAATTGCCTACAACTCAACAAAGCCATTTTCAAATTACTTGGCAACTCATAAAATAACAAGAATTCCAATCAGCCATCATCATAAGTATCAAGTATCGTTGAAAAATTCATACGCCATAGAAAAATCAGCTCACGGCTCTTTCGGTATTAAGTTATCTTTGATTCGTTTATGTGATCATAAACAAAGAACGCAAATCTAGAGGGGGAAAAAACATAATAATATGCCATCAGATTATTGACAATCATGTATGTACCCCATGCTCGCAATACATAATCCTGGGGCAAATAAAAAAAACTTCCGCTTATAAGAATTGAGGCATAAACTTAGAAGTAGCTCGTTGAAAATAATTCGGCGACAGTACAACGACCGCTGTTTAACGGTGTTAGTCGGTTCAAGGATAGTAGCCAGTGAGAGTGAAACCTCTTCCCACGATTTCACCGACGCAAACCATGCATACAATTCAATCCCAAAGAGGGCAGCAATTCCAGCATGCTCGACCTTGAGCTCCTTCCTGCTCTTCGACATTTCCTTCACGCCCACCAACTCTTTCCAGAATGTTTCCGTCCGACCAGGAATGCTGCATAAATTAATAAACAGTTCACACCAGGAAAGAAAAATTACTTAAGTTTTATATTTTTAAGCAAAAAATGCGTTTTTGTATCATTAGATACTTGTGTGCTGAATTTGGAGGCATGGGGCATGCACTCTTTGTTATGTTATCTGTGTGTTCTATTGTCGTGTCAAAATGTACCCGTCTACACTTTTAGGAATATTTTTTGGGACGCGTTCGTGTCGTATTGTGTCCATGTCTCTTGTCCAATCCATGATTCGAGGCCTTAGCATACTACTCATCGGATCCATAACAAAAGAATCAAAAACTGAGATCATGGGAACTATTTATAAGCTTTCAGCCATTTCAGATGCAAACTGTATCCAAGAGGAAACTATTACAAAGTGTACAATGCTGCAATTCTCTTTATTAAACAAGCCGTTAGTTACATTGAAAAGCACAAGAGTTCTTTGTAACAAACACAATTGAATTTGCAGTGGAATTCTGGTCAAATGAGATACGTGTACATGATAAGGAAAATACTTGGACATCATTATCATCATATTCCAAGTCTTTTTGCAAGCAAAGCAAAGTCGGTTATTAGAGCAATACAAGCTGAGCACAATGCTCCAATTATCTTTATCAGACATGGTTAAGCTTTCATCTCTCTAGCAAACAAATTTTTAAAAACATGCAAGTAAATTTACTACAAAAATCTATATTTTGAGATTTGTCTGCATGATAACAGAAAAGGCTTGATCATCATTATCATCATTATTTTTCACAATCAAAAGCCAATCAACTGAGCCTCTCCATATCAATATTGATCAAATTTCTCTTCTTTTTTTTGGATGCGACCCATTCGGAAATCTAACCAGCGACCTCTCAAAGGAAAGTTATACCGACTAAGCTAGGCC
This sequence comes from Agapanthus africanus, assembly GCA_030015575.1. Classification (NCBI taxonomy): domain Eukaryota; kingdom Viridiplantae; phylum Streptophyta; class Magnoliopsida; order Asparagales; family Amaryllidaceae; genus Agapanthus; species Agapanthus africanus. The sequence continues at coordinate 160,252,437 of JASDDO010000026.1, read as the reverse complement.
CGGTTGGAATATTGATCAAATTTCAGTTGATAGCAATTAGATGCAAACTTCTGACCACAAATTTCCGGTCAAGGAAACTTCGAGTCGTATGGAACACTATAGTTTCCAGAGAACAGATCGGCAGTTCAAAAAACATATTGTGTTAAGCATGCAGCTTAATATCATGCACCCAAGAAGCAGACAGCAACACACCAAGTTCGCCTACTAACCCTAGAAGGAGTCAAAACTCAAGAGAAAGAGAAAATAATAAAAGTTCAACGAAGGAATTATCTAAATTTTCGAGGCACATTAGGCCATAATGAATGTGAAAGCATACATTCTCTGGTGAAGTCTTTGATATAGAGATACAAATCATAAAGAACCGTTCTACATATAAAACTAGCTGAATAGGGATGGGTCAAGGAGAAAAATTGGATGAGGGAGGGTTTCAGATTTATACTGAAGTCATCCTTCGTTTTTAATGTGCAGGTAATATATAGGAAAAGATTAGGACCTTGCTGTGTAAGGATATAACTGGATATTGATAGGTTGAGATGAACACAGAGAGAGGAGTATTTGTTGAGATTCTTTACCTCCTTGCAGAGATAATGCAGTCAAAAGGTAATCTATTTTTTCTATCATGAATAAATTTGATGACCTTGACAATTATATGGGGGTGATTGGAATATATAAGATCACATGGATGAACACAGGGTCGTCTTGAGATCATATGTCAATAATTAGAGCATGCACAGCCAGAAACAATTTTAAACGGATTTTTGGTTGTTTTAGCTTGATACGGGTGTGGTTAGAGCGTTGATACAAGAATGGACAGATATGTGTAAAAAACAATCAAGGGATTTTGAGAGTTTGTTGAGATTATTGGTTGTCAAAATTTGAGAGATGTAACTAGATCAAATATAAAGAAAACGATGGGAAGAGAAGCCTTACAGAGATTTTAAATTGATGTTACGATTTTTCTCTGGAGTTCAAGTTCAAAGAAAAAAGTTATAAATTGCCATGATGTACTTGTTTGATATGTTGCACATTTTTCAGAGCATAATTTTAGGTGAATATTGAGGCAAAACAACATGTACAATTTTTTCTAAACAACATTGTTCAAAAAAAAAGCTGTTGGAATTTTGTAAAAAAAAAAAAAAAAAATAAGCGCTCAAGATAAAGACAAATGATGTGAGGTACATGGTTTTCTAAAAATAGTCAACCGCTCTTCAAAATTGATCCTTAACACCGTGATTAACGGAAAAAACTTCCCTGCAAGGGCTTGTAGTGCAAGCCCTTGGATGTGCTTTGAGATTCGTGTAAATCTTTTTTGCACGCTCTCTCTTCTCTTGCACGAATCTCAACACCCATCCAAAGCCTTGCAAGGGGTTTGTAGAGAAATTCTCTACAAGCCCTTATAGAGAAGTTTTTCCCTAATTAACAAGTCTATGTAGAAAAACCCACTATCTCTCTATCCCCCCGTATATCTTTTCAACGCCAAAATGCTTAAAACCCTGAAGCCCTAGATCTCTTTCACCATCTCCCATTTCAAGCAAATAATCTCTTCAAGCATGCAAAATGAGCAAAATGTTGATTTATGAAGGCTACGATCAAAGGAAGATAATGATTTCGAATGGCTCCCCCTTTCTAGTTCTTAATCACCACCTTCAAATGATCTTCCTCTTGAAAATATTGTTCACACATCTTTCATTTGAACAACATCTCTCTCATGTTTCTTCACAACCTTTTCCTCTCCTAATTTTTCCTCTCAAACTACTTAAAACATTCCTCTTGATCAACAAAACTATTCATCATCTCATTTTCTCCATTGTTTTCCCTCTTACGATAATATTCTTCAAAATCCATCCAATGATATCACTGATGATGTTGCGGGCCCCTCCAACCTTCCAAATCCATTATAGACATATTGATGATGATGTGATGTTTCTGGCACATCAAGTAACATTGATGGACAATTTCCCTCGAGTCCCAGATCATGCCGAAAATTCAAAATCCATTTCCGTGGGCCATTAATCACCCTGCTACCATCCACAGGCCCGAATAACCCGTATCCTAGAAAAGGTGTATTTCATATATGGATATTTATTGAACACCCTTTAATAGGATAAGCAAAATACAATTGCTGGTTAATAGTTTTGATTAATGTAAATCTAGATGTGCCAAAAAACACTAGGGTCTTTAATCAATCGAAACTGATGGGTGGAACTAGAATTTATGGATAATAAAATTCAGTTGGAAATCATCCCTCCCTCCCTCCCTCTCCCTCTCTCTCGTGTGTGTGTGTGAACAAGACAAAGGTAAACTACAACAAATTCCAATAAGTTATTAATTGTCTTTCTACGTGAACTATCTTGTAGAATCCATCATACTGTAACATTATATATGCATAAGCTATAGAATTGAGAACATATATGCTTGTTTTTCGTAAACAGAAGAATTTTCAAGCATACAACATCCAATATATTTATTCTTCAGGTAATATGTTGCATCTAACGTGTTTACTAAGACACGCTATTTTTTAGAAATGGCCACCTTAGTTTTCACATGACTCAGGAAAAAAAATATGATCGTTGACGTTTTGAAAATTTATCATAATTATAGAATTTAAGATTTGATTCCCAGTTCTTATTCATATTGGGTTTAAAGACTACACATTAACTAGCTTGAACTACAACATGAGCCATTAAAAAGTATTGCAATCGGGTAATCATTGATGGACCATTTTTCCTACAACAACATCAAAGTAACAGTCCTCATCATAATTTGATGTCCTTGTTATTTCAATATCAAATCTTATTATAGAGGGAAAAAAGGAAAATATGGCAAGAATGATTCCAAATTCAACTTTACGATGCATAGAAACGTCACCATATGATTATTCCAAAAGATGCCTTCATCATAAACTATATTAAAGGACTGTTAGGATAACTAATGAAGGTTTGTTTGGGTATGGAGTTACTATAACTGGAGTTTATTTTAAATGGTGGTAGACGGGATGCAAAATATGGTTTGCAAGCCCCAAACTCTATTTAAATGAAAACTATGGTTATCTTATGAGAGATATGTTCGGATTAATGGAGTATAGAAAACTTTGATCAGATTGGAGCTTAGATACCTGCAGTTATCTCAACTTTTGAGTTGAAAAAATATACAGTTAACTCAACTTCAAAATAAAATCCAAATTGGGGAAAGTTGACATTTTGGAGTTAAGATTTGCTAACTTTATGAAACTCCATTCCCAAACAAGGCCTGAATTGTACCACGATGTAAACTTAACTCCACATCATTGGCTTTGGTCTCGGAGTAACAGACCCCTCATCTATCCTAACTCGACAGAAACGATCATTTCATAGTTGAAAGCCAGACAACACTTCATTAGATAACCAAATTTTAAACCAGTTCAAATCTAAAGGACATGGCACTTAAAGGTGTCCGCTATTACCGACAATCATGGCATCATATAACCGATACGAAAACATTCCTCGCGAGACGAGCGTAGAACAACTTCTTGGACAGCTGTCCGCACTTTTCGGCAGTGGGTGGGTCGACGATGTACCGCTTGTCGTTCTCCAACAGCTGCCTATAGTATGCGGATCCGTGCTTTGCCAAAGATCTGAGGGGCCTGGCAAGCCTTTAATTGCAAAAGATGCAGCTTTGATGCCATCTGTTCATCAAATCAAAAAGTTCAACACCAACATCAACATACCAAAAGGCTAAGCGCGAACCCTAACCCTAATTACAACAAAATTAACCCTAGATTCAATAAAATGGCAATAAGAAGCGATCGGAGATTAAAAGAAAAGAATTGAAGTGCATTTCGATTTGAAGATGGCAACAAGAGAAAGAAATCACCTCGCTTTGCGATTGAACCAAATTGGGGAAATCGCAGCAGGAGCAAAAATTTTGAAGGGTTTTGCTTGAGAGAGAGTTTCTTGGGGGCTACTCTGAATTTTATTGCGAGGGTTCTTCCGTAATTTGAGGTCGGTTTAAGGGCTTTTTTTTAAATAAAAACCGGAGTTTGACCCACTTGAAAATATATTTCTATCGGATGCAACAAACGGTTTCGACCCAAACCCTGTCATACCTGTCCGCGGTTTAGTTCTTGCTTTAAAAAATGAAAATCTGGCTAAACCTGCGCTTGTCCGAATGTTAACCCGGCCGGTCCTCTGCTTCTAATTTGTTAAAAACTAATTAATATTTAACCTGATGTGGGTGATATCTCAAAGATAAAATCTTTGATAATTCCATCATACGTGATTGACCTGCGAAAACTTCTGGATGTGTATGCTACATCTGAACTAAATTCTTTCTGGTTAAAGAATCTCTTTCTAGTTGCTCTAGATCAATTAGGAGATTCTCTGGAAGAAATACGGGGTTCTGCTTCTAGCAGCAACATGTTATTCGGTGGTGGTCCCGCTTATGGGGTCAAATCAATACGTTCTAAGAAAAAATATTTGAATATCAATCTCATGGTTCTCATAAGAACATACCAAACCCAATCAATCGAATCACATTTTCGAGAAATACGAGACATCTAAATCGTACAAGTAAAGAGATCTATTCATTGATAAGAAAAAGGAAAAACGTGAACAGTGCTTGGATTGATAATAAAATCGAATCCTGGGCCGCGAACAATGATTCGATTGATGATGAAGAAAGAGAATTCTTGATTCAATTCTCCATCTTATATGACAGAAAAAAGGATTGATCAAATTCTATTGAGTATGACTCATATATCCTTTATCAAAAAATGACTCTGGTTATCAAATGATTGAACAACCGAGATCAATTTACTTACAATACTTAGCTGACATTTAGAAAAAGTATCTAATAAATTATGAGTTCAATAGATCATGTTTAACAGAAAGACGGATATTCCTTGTTCATTATCAAGGAATCACTTATTCACAAACTTCGTGTGGGGCTCATAATTTTCATTTCCCATCTCATGGAAAACCATTTTCGCTCTGCTTAGCCATATCCCCTTCTAGCGATATTTTAGTAAAAAGTTCTATAGGATTTGAACGATCTTGTTTGGTCAAGTACCTTGCGACAAACTCATATGTTCATTTCTTTACGGTATTTCCGAACAAGTTCCTGGATGACAAGCTTAAACATGATCTTATTAATGATATCGATATTGATAATAGTGACGATATCCATATTGATGATGATCTAAATACGGAGCTGCTAACTATGACGAATGTGCTATCTATATATATGACGCCGAAAATAGACCGATTTGATATCACCTTTCAATTCGAATTAGCGAAAGCAATGTCTCCTTGCATAATATGGATTCCAAACATTCATGATCTGCATGTGAATGAGTCGAATTACTTATCTCTTAGTCAATTAGAAAACTATCTCTCCATGGATTGTGAAAGATGCTCCACTAGAAACATTCTTGTTATTGCTTTGACTCATATTCCCCAAAAAATAGATCCCGCTCTAATAGCTCCAAATAAATTAAATATATGCATTAAGATACGAAGGCTTCTTGTTCCACAATAACGTAAGCACTTTTTCATTCTTTCATATACTAGGGGATTTCATTTGGAGAAAAAAATGTTTCATACTAACGGATTTGTGTCCATAACCATTAGTTCTAATCCATGAGATCTTGTAGCACTTATCAATGAGGCCCTACCAATTAGTTTTATACAGAAGAAATCAATTATAAAAACTAATACAATTAGATCAGTTCGTCATAGACAAACTTGGGATTTGCGATTCCAGGTAAGATCGGTTCAGGATCATGGGATCATTTTCTATCAGATAGGAAGAGTCGGTACACAAAATGTACTTCTAAGTAATTGTCTCATAGATTCTATATCTATCTATATGAGAAAGAAATCATGTAAAAAAGGGGATTCTTATTTGTACAAATGGTACTTCGAACTTGGAACGAGCATAAAGAAATTAACGATATTTCTTTATCTTTTGAGTTGTTTGCGGGATCGTTCGTTTAAGATCTTTGGTCTTCACCCAAATCCGGAGAAAAAAATGGGATCACTTCTTATGGATTCATTGATCATGATTTTGATCTAGTTCATGGCCTATTAGAAGTAGAAGGCGCTCTTGCAGGATCCTCATGGATAGAAAAAGATTGCAGTCAGTTTGATAATAATCGAGTGGCATTACTTCTTTAATCCGAACCAAGGAAGATGCAAAATGAATCTTTTTCTATCGTTGAACAGAGATTTTTCTATGAAAAATACGAATCGAAGTTTAAAGAAAGGAAAAGGACTCTCGACCCGCAATAGATAGAGTAGGATTTATTCAATCAAAGTTTGAGCTCCTGGAATATGGAGCACTTGTAGTAATCTATTAGATTGTATTGAAAGCCCACTAAATTGGGATTTCCCTATTGGGCTTATTCTGGAACAAGCGAATCATTTATCTTAAAGAGGGTGGGTTTCAAAAGAATGATTCGGAGTTCTTGCAGAATGGAACCATACGGTACTAGAAATGAGATAGATCTTCCAAAGAACAAGGCTTTTTTCGAATAAGCCAATTCATTTGGGACTGAAATATGGGACATAGAGGAGTATCTCTCCTCGACTGATCAAAAAGTATACTTTATATAAGTTTTTTGACGATGGACATCATCTATCTTGATCTTCATGGCCTAAATCATACATGTACATTAATTTCCATACGAATGGTTATGAAAATGTTTTATTATCGATAAACCGTTAAATTTGCTATCCTCAAATGCAAGAATATCGAAACTATGTAAATTTTTGTGTGTATGCCTGTTTATCATGAAAATGGTGACGATCATGAAATTTTTTTTGATATACTATGGACTTGACCGTCCAGAAGAAGTTTTTTCACTTATATCATTGTTATTAAAGCCTCTTCTAATGCTACCAAAAAATTAAAAGCCTCCTCTAAAATTGAACTTTGAAACTCTAGCTGAGATCCTTAAGCTATGGAAATCTAGTTAAACTTTGTAACATTGAGCTGTGTTCTTTCGTAAATTATAAATTTTTACCATCGTATGCTAACTTATTTTGTCATGATGACTGATTAATAAATCTTTTGTTAGCTAATATCATCTTGAAAATAAATATTGTTGCTCTGGCACGCTTTAAGAAGTTAATAAAATAGATGAAAATACAGAAACCAACTAGAAGGAAATTAATATAAAGATCTAATCTCAACTATTTGTTTTTCTTCTTCTATGAGAGCTCTTTTCCCTCCAGAGATGCTTGCAGAATAACATATATTGAGTGCACGATAACGACGACCTACAGTTGAAACCTACAAGGAGTAGCGAGTTGAAGGACTACCGCATCCGTTAAAATCAACAAATGAGACACTGTATAGAGCCTTAAGGACAAGGCTCAGCACACCTCGATCACTAATCCAATCTGCATGAGTCTCTTTAATCATTATATGCTATTTTGTTACGACAAAATTTGATTTTAGTACGATAAATTAAAATAGTAAATTGAAACAGACGCCTACTGCAGAATATTTGCATAATTTTACTAAATGGATGCATATTGAATACATCGATTTGAATCATGATATTTTTTATGGTTTGATGAGCGTACAAGCTTGCAGGTTAGCTCGCGTAGTTCCTTTTTCTTTTACTTAGACTTGTCAGCAACTATCTTCCGAGCGGGAAAAAAACCATAAATAATGCATCGCCAACATAATTTTCCAAAGTAATAATGAACATATCCTATTCAGCTGATTGTTACTAAAAGAGTATCCTAATGTAGAATGATTTTACTGTTTCATGCTCTAACCTTTCTCCATTGAACTACTACAAAGGGAACTAGAACAGATACTCAACGAAAAAAAAATACCAGACTCAAAAATGAATAATTAAAATGAAATGAAATGCCCTCGAGAGCTTAGAAATCAATCAAGAGTCCATTTTACAACAGAAGCATCCAAATTTTTTATACTATATTCCATAGAACAAGAATGTAAAGAACTTCCATATAAATTGTTTCATTTTACACATCACAGACTTAAATTGTCAGCAGAAAATTCGGCTTTCGGAATTAAAGTAATCTTAACAACAAGCGCTGCTGGTAAATAACAAAAGCTACATTTGATTCAGGCAACCAAATACCGATGGCTTACCAACCAAAGTATGGGTCTTCATCTGGCAGGGGCAAAAGAGGGGCCTCAACCTTCGCATTTCACACCTAAATAACTACGTATGAATCATGACCATTGAAGGGGAAAATAACAGTGGGAAAACATATATAAAATAAAATTTCATAATCTATATTTTTGATGCTCTATCATATCCTATAACAGAGTAAATTGCCAGGAATATAGGCAGGTAGAGTTAGCTATATGTTTGTTCTAGTAGCGTTGCTCACAAGTCGTCTGCAATAAATTACTCCATTATCGCAGATGAACTATGCTTTTGTGGAGGGGACAAGTTTGCTACGAAGCTCTGCTAACAAATTGTTTCATTTCGCAAAATGCATAAAAGAAACAGCATCTTCCTAAAGCATGCGGTTAAATGAAAATAAATGACACAAGCTCATCCCAATGTATGCACATACAAGCAAGCATATAAACATTTAACATAATTAATATCCACCACAAATGCTTCCCTTAGCATATTGATTGTGGCACTGACTGCTAATTATACTTATCTGATAGAGGAGAGCATACAGATGGTAGTTATTGCTACTGCTCTTCCATCAAAAGTAAATGAACTGGGAGGAAAGAAATCAACAAACGATTCCGCTTTCATTTGTTAAAGATGGAATAAATTGAAGAAATAAAGATCACCATGGTTTAGAGTGTAGCAGTAAATAACCTGGCTATGGTAATATTCGTAACTAATTTACAGGCAACCAATGTTTTAAAAAGCAGCCGTCTATGGATCGAAAGAACTTTACTGCTCCGCATTTTCCTGTTTAATGAACTTGCATATAGCATGGATCTAATTCTGAAGTACTTTGGTAAGATGACACAATCTGCAACCATAATGGATAAGGCAGAGATTGTGAACATTACATCTACAAACATATTAATGCGCTCGACATTATGAGAAAGAACAAATGATAAGCTTGCTCGACTGTGTGTCGGTAGACTTATGACATCTTATTTGACTCTGTTTTTCATTAAAAGAAAAATGATGCTTTTTGAACAACGTTTTTAAGTAACGAGTGGTTGACTCGTAGTTGGACCAAAAAGATAGATAGAACAAAATGTAAAAATATTATTATGTTTCGAACATTTAGAGAAGAATGATCTGAATGTTGCTAGCTCTTCAACCATTGGTGCATATCCTTATAAAGTAGTACAATTTACAAAAATAACAAAATTATACCAAAACACTGACTCCTATATCTTTACTGATTTCTAAGCGGCCGAAGTGGCCGCAGGCTCTCTATCCGCTCTACTTTTTCTCGCTTTTAGAACATTGTTAGCTCACATTTCAAAGCGAAGTATGTAAGTCCAAGTACAAGAAAAATGTACAACGTTGTCATGCATGATTTTATGCAACTCATAAAACAATTTATTCTGAAAATTTGATAAAAATTAAACATTTTCCATATTCAAAACAAATCCAATTAATCTCACATTCCAAGAGGAGCATGTACGTCCAAGTCCAAGTCCAAGTCCAAGTCCAAGTCCAAGTAAAGCAACACGTTGGGACGTACAAGAGCCCCAAATATCCCACCACTCAATACTAAATAATTTATAAGCATATAATTTTTTTTATATAAATAACATAAAGAAACGAAATTTAAAAAAATTTATGAGGGCTAAGGATGTTCTTTGATGGGGTAGCTTGCGGCTTTTCAAAGAGGCACATCCACTTATGCAGCACTTATATTTATTTTGAAGCCTATTATAATCCATAGCATTCTGAATTATCTTTTCCAAGCAATCAACAATCGCTTATACTTAAGTATGTTCTCTTCATCCTCTTTATATCCAACTAAAAATATTTGAAGATTTAAAAGTTGCTGGCTAAATGTAAAGGTTGCTTCATATTTTGTCCATCTTTATCAACGACATAGATTATTTAACTATACTCCCTTCCATTATCTTCAAAATTCCTCTTCAATTTCCCATGCCACTGACATCTCATGAGGTACCAACCCATTCCTCTCAAATTTTCTCCCTACGGTCTTAAGGGATATGCATCAATGGTTGAAAAGTTAGGAACATTCCAACCACGCCATTTCAAAATGTTTTGGACAATAGAATATCTTCATCTTTTCTTGTATCATTCTTTGTCCGGTAACTATTCAACCACTCATTACTTGCACACTACTTTGAAAGCACACCCTTACTTTAGTATAAACTAAAAAGGTCCAATAAGATTTCGCAAATCTAGTGATACCTGGGTCAAGGTAGCCCACCATTTATTTTCTTCTCATCATATCGAACATCTTAATATACTTATTGGTCACAATCTACTGTAAAAAGAAAAGAAAACTAACAAAATGACCTTGAGTTTACAAGATCTCAACTTCTCAAGTCAAATTCGAGACCCTCATCACCCCCTTATTTTTGCAACTCGATCCGAGTCGAAATATATCTGAGTTGGATTCAAAGTCCGAATTAAGGCCTCTAGAAAGCTCAAATTTGAAGTGGAGACCCCTAGTTAAGTTTGTCTGCTGTCGTCGAAATTTGAAGGGATTCAATTGTTCATTGTGGTCAAAGGAAACCCTCGGCGGCTATGTCGAATAAGAAAATAAAGCCAAATTGGGAGTAAAGTATTAGGAAATATGATTAGTTTATAACATCACTAAAACAACCTTTATATATCATAAATATGCCCCATTAACTAAGAAAAAGAGTACAAGTAGAATAATAAATGGACAAATTTTTATATTAAACCATTTTTAAATAATAATTTTTAAAACAAACCACTTTGAAAACTTATTTAAAAAAGAGACCGCTTTCTGTCTCGTAGACACCACATCAGCACCAGCTCAGCGCCGACGCTGGCATCAATAAAAAAAACTATTAAGAGGCACAGTTTGAAACCGCGCCCATTACAAATGTATGGAGCACACTTTCAAACTGCGCCTCTTACAATCTACTGTGAATAAAAAAAATTAAGAGGCACAGTTTGAAAGTACGCCCATTACAACTGTAAGGATTGCACTTTGAAACTACGCCCCTTACAAATGTACTGGGCACAGTTCCAAACTGCGCCCAATACAAATGTAATGGACGCAGTTTCAAACTGTTAGTTATATGTATGCCCTAGAGGCTATTACTGTACATTGGATGTATATTGTAGTGGATGCTGGGACATATATAGGTAGGACTTTCTTGCTCGACATGATAGTACGCTATCTGGTTGCTCTTTATCTTAACATGTATACTTTCTGTCTCTCTATTACATGTTGATAAAGCCCTTAGGATGTGTGCTCGACTTCCAGGACTATGATGCAGATCATACTAGTGGGGCCTGGATAGTCCATGAGTACATCCTTCAATGTTCCTAGTCGTGGGAATATCGAGACGGGGCATCGATATTCCAGAGTAGACTAGTGTATATCTTCTCGACCCATGTGATGGGCGATGGATAATCCTATATCCATTGGTGTTTGACATTAGAGATGGTATACGGGTGCTCAGTGGAGACTGGGTACACTGAACGGACTCGCCGAGAACTCCCAGATGGTATTATACCTCACGTCAGATGGCAGTTCACTGGTGACACTGGTACAGCTTAGTCTGTTGACCCGAGATCGTCATAGAGTCTTGTGTGTCTCCCACTGTGCTTTGATTTCCATCCTACCACGGCTCTACTGAGTCGTGCAAACAGATGGTTTTTGGGTACAGTCCCGATTCACATAGAGGCAATGAGCGATAGGAGGGGATTCGTCTCTCCCGGTATTGGGGGTTGATCTTGCGCTATGCTCGACTGGCCATAACAGGAAATCCCTGGCCATGGTTGCAGTGATCTACTGGTAAGTGTTATCAGTAGTTTCACACATGTTATGGATCTCACATCAGCATGACTTATCGAGCTATTGGGGTCTGACGTTTACCATCCCTAAGCGAGATATGCGACATATCAGACGAACAGACCGGACTGTACGGTAAGTGTTACTGGTTGGATTCGCAGGAGTGTGAGCGGGCTTGCTCGTCGATCTTCTGATCGCTCAATACCCGGGTGGCCATTACGTTTAGCAGACCGCTTGCGGCTTGTGGGTGTTTGATATGATCATCACCTGCTGCCGGCGTATTGACGGGTCTTTAGAGTCCTACACAGAGGTTTCCTGGCTCAAGCGAAACGAAATAGGAGCGCATATGAGATATGTGCGGGACCGAGAATAATGCGTGTATGTGATACCGTATTCTATTCTCGCGATGAATGTATCGAATGGTTGTATGCGATATAACCTAGTTATCGAATCAAGGATTGATTCGATAAGTCGATACATTGGATACTAGTCGGTTATATGCGACATGACCGGATCATTGAATCAAGTGTTGATTTAATGATTTAATGTATAATTATATATTTGATATATTACTTTGTATTAACTAGTATTGGTTCACTTTAAATGGATTTTCTCACTTGAAATGCACATTGTATATGTGATATATTTTTGTGCACAAGATTGTATCATGTTTGATGATACATGCTAACTTGGGTTTGTGTAAAGAATTAAACCATGGTTAGTTAATGGTTAGGATTTCAATTGATTTACTTATTCATTTATTTATTTTGTTTATTTATTTTGGCAAAGGATAATGGGTGGCTTTCTTTGTTTGCTTGTTGAAGGTTCATGAAGCTTTGAACAAGTCCACCATTTTTGTCTCATGCTTAACCCTAACACATCAAACTAACCATAGTCTATTCTCTACACCTAACCATGGTTGGTATATGATAAGTATTCATATTATTTTCTTTTTTGAAAAATACTCATCATCTTCTTTCTTCATCATCTTCTTCTTCTTCAACAAAGGAAGAAAGCTTGCCTCCATCAATGGCAACTTGAGAAAAAGAGTGAGAAATCCAATTCTAAAGTGAACTCACTTCCTATTTCTTCATCATCTACCACTTGCCAAGTAGTATAGGGTGTTTTCTTCATAAGTTTCATGACTTGGTGAAGTTGGAGTTTGATCTTGAGTTGTCTCGACGTAGATCATCTTCGGCATCGAAGTCGACGACCTAGCCCGCCCATTTCTCCGATGAAGCCGATGCTAGAGTCCGAGATTCGATATGGACAGCGGAGGGAGGTCATCACAGAGCCTAGGAGGTGGAGGACCGGATCTACAAAGGTTGTAGTCACTTTCCTTTAGCAATAAATTCGTTTACTTGCTTGCATCACCTATACATCTAGTTAACGGTCCGTATTAGGGTTTGTAGGCACATGGAAAATTTTGAATTAGCCATGTTTGATCACTTGTGAGACCTCATTAGTGTACCTAGGATCGCTACAGTGGTATCAGAGCCTAGCTAAAGCCTTAGGCGATGCGTAGACGGAGTTAGAAGTCCGATCAAACCGAAACCCTAATTCAAACTTGCTCTCTGTACATTTTCTGAAACCATAGATTTTTTAGAATTAAAAATATGCAGAAAAACCAGCAGGAGATTCTAAGAATTACTGAGAAGCCCGTACTCCTGAGTCCATCAAAGTGCGGCGGAACCGCGGCATTAGCATGGCTAATGCAGCGGTTCCGCGGCAGTTTAATCTCTTCTTGCGTTGAATTTTGCACAGTAATTCCTATTTTGCAGTGCTGGTTTTCCTGGGAATTTTTAAATCTGACTCAAAAGTTGAGTTTTCTGGGTTGTATTGGGGACTCGGTGTTTCGATCGGATTGTCTAATTTTGTCAGTGTGCTTTTCCGGATAATTTTTGAATATGTTAAAAAGTTCGACCAGATGTAAATACCCATTTTTCCCCCTGCTGGGAAATTTCCAATTGTTGGATTTTTCCGTAGTTTAATGACGTTCTAAGTAGTGCAAGTAACGCGATGGTCCCTCTAGAAGACAACAAAGCTTAACTCGATTATGTGACCGTCTTGAACTGCCCTTTGAACCTTCGGGTTTGGGGCAGTACGGCGTGCCACATGTGAGGCGTTGGCTTGACCCTTCTACGGCTGGACCGTTGGTACTGAGGCATGAACTGAATGTTTTTAGACTTATTTCATGTGTTGAGCTGTATTGGGAAAACCTGGGTGTTCGATTGTTCGATCGGAAAGTTTAACATTTTCTTTCTTATCCGGAATGTGATACAATAATTGGAATTCACAAGCAGTTATGAGATAACTGAATGAATGTTATAAATCTAGTGGTTTAGTCTCACTTGATCGGTTGCCACGGAATTTTGATGTGATCAAAAGTCCGTCGCAATCACGTAGCGTACGTGGATACTCGCCGGGTAAACTTAATAGACAGCCTCGCCCCATAGCTCCGACCAAATGACTGTAGGAGAACCCCGTCGCCGAAAGCATCCGTTCGGGTGCTCGCGGTAGCGGTGTTCCGCCTTGGTGCACTTCGTCGACGGTATCAGGGGTGCGGCCGCCTACTAAAGTTTGCGAGCATTCGATCAGGATGTCGGGAATCTTGTTGAATTACCCGACTTTATATTGAAAAGTGTTTTCGATTTTGAGACTAAAATGCGGGGTTTATAATTGTTAGGCATGCGGTGTCTAAGTATTTCATTTGATTAGGCATGCGATATCTAAAGCGGTTGCGGATTCCAATTGTTGTAGTTTTACACTTTCTTTTCTGTGACCGTAAGTGTAATATGTGATATCGCCGGTTTCGTTGCTATATGTCAACGACAATTGGGATGCGCATATTTACTTACGTTGATGACATGTGATGTTATGTGTTGCTGGATATGTTATATTGGATCGTCGTGTTCGAATAGCCGGGAGGTTTTTATATGAGATGAGTGTTTTTCATTTTCATTCATGTAAAAACTTGTATGTAATATTCTTTTATTGGGGCACTTCCAGGTTGCGGAAGATGTCACCGTTTGTATATTATTTACTTTTCCGCGTTAGGATAGACCCAAGGAGGGAAGCACAAGTAACCGGGTTCTAGGGTCCAGTGGGAGACCATCTCGAAGAGTCGAGTCCGGGTCTCCTAACCCTAGAATTGGTAGGGTTGCTTGCCGCTCTCGTAGGGGTCTAGGGGTGTGGGATTGACTATTCATCACGACCGTGGAATCCGTGTTTTATACTGGCTCGTATTAAAAACACGGACGTCCTAGTATATTCAATATTTCATATGATATTTTCTGCTGCGTTATCTGTGATGTGATCATGTGATATGTTCAGATAGATATTATATATAGTATATATGATATATTATATAGACGTTGCTTATGTTTTACACCCGCGCTAGCCCTGCCTCGTTCTGGCGTTAGTTACCTAACCTAACGGTGCAGACGGGACATCGAGGCGAATGCGGATGGCATAAGCGTACGTTATATTTATCTGTGATGTTTAGGTGGACGTAAATGATGGGACATTCATTAATGAGATTAATGAAAGAAAATAAACCTAATTGATGTTGTGGAATCGAATTTCAAAATAAAACAGGTAGCTACAGTTCTTGCTTTGCATCGCGGTGTTCATTGTAGAACATCCTGCACCTTATTCGATGAGGAAAGGACCGAGATCCCTTCACCGAGAGTGACTCCTTTAGCAATAACTGGCAGATGCTACAAACTCGGTTTGTCTTTTGATTGCTTCTATAGTTTCTGCTTTGCACAGTGATATATATGATATATCCCGCACCTCATTCGACGAGGAAAGGGCCGACGATCCCTTCACCGGGAGTGACCCCTTTAGCAAAACTAAAAAAGCCTCAAAAACATTCCATTTAAAAACCATTTGATTCCGCAACGAGATCAAGTTCAAAGCGGTAAAGGTTTTCATAAAAACCATTCGCAACCCTCCGTCATTTTGGGAAGTAGAGTACTTAGTATTCGTGTTGTGTTTGTTGACCTTAGTTAAGGCACAGTGTACGGTAGCTAAGTGATGTCTTCCTACACCGCATATGATGCGATTAGTTAGGACAGTCGCGTGACTTTGTTGAGCTTAGTTAAGGGTCATGTGGGTGGGTCTAATTAATCACGAAATGACGGGTAGAACTTGACTACTTATGATTTGTTGACCATAGTTAAGGTCATAAGTGCTGGGGGTAAAAATCTTTATCGGGAGTTTCAAGTGTTGAAATTTGCAATGAGATTGCATACCTTCTATATGATAGTTGGATCCCGATACCCACTGCGAGTAATTGTTACTCCTGGGAGAGTTTTGCACTTTACAATTAGCCGATCAAGTAGGTGTCTAGAAAGGTGTCAAAGGGGTTACGCCTCTGGGAAAACGAGGTTAACTGCAATTAGGTCCGTGCGAAAGCACGGGGAACCTCCCTCAAAGTACCGACACTGGCCTGGCTGAAAGATTGGCAAACTTATAGAGTGTAATTAATCCCGGCTAGTCTTTCCTTTTAGGATTTGAAGGAAGATTTGATAAAAACAGTGGGAGCCATCCTGATTAGATAAAATATATAACCAATCTAATCTTGCAAGAGCGCACGCAGAGTGTTTTCTTCTCTCTCTCCCTAGGTAGCGACCATGTCACGCCTTAATCAAGATAATAATATGGATGTATTGACCGAACCCGCTTGTTATACTGAGCTGGGAAACGTTGGTCCCGCTCCAACTTATAATTGTTATAAGACAGAGCAGGAGGTAGGGAATACCAGAATTCCTATGCCGCCCAAACGAAGAAAGTGCATATGATGCATCTCCTTCGGGTGTGTTCCTTATAAAGAACTGTTTCTCAGTATCCTCTGAATCCTAGGTATTTGATACCAGATCAGGATCCCAGATATGTAATCTGTTACATAGGGCTACAAAAAAGGTAGAAAAACTGAGAACGGATGGTAAGTTTCATGAGACAGAAAACGGGGCAAGTGTTGCAGCCAAGTCTGTTGGTCACTGTCACCCTGTATTACCAATACATTGATTCTGAACAAATGCTATTAGATACCGAACCTGATATACAAAATCATATCAATCTCTTTATTTATTAAAGAAATGATAAAATTTTGTATTGATGGATAATGTTTTGAACATTTCCTATATCAAAAGTTGATCGGTTCAGGCGCGTTATCTAAAAGCATTGACGTTCTAAATCAAAATACAGTTCCTAGTATACAGAACACACACAAGAGGAAGAGTTCAGAAATGAACGGATCCTTCTTGAGGTATTGTAGACTAGGTCACATCAATGCGACCCGACTGGCTGAAGTTACATTTTAGATGCATATTTAAATCAGTTTGAATTTACATCTTGTGAAACTTGCCAGTCATGTCACAAAGATTAGATGACCATAGCTCTGTTTATTGGAAACAGAGAAAGAGTTAGTAAACTCTTAGGACTGATACAAGATGATATATGTAAGGTCTCCTGTCTACATATGCCAGGACCGGTTCTTTTTACTTCATTACATTCTCAGATAATCTCTCAAGATTCAGTCATGTGTTCCTGTTGAAACATAAGTCCGAAGCTTTTGAGATATTCACAGAATATAAGTTAGAAGTAGAGAACCAAAACCGGGTATAAGTATTATGTCATGTGATAAGATCAGGAAGGAGAATACTTATGCATAGAATTCCTGGATTATTCTAAAGGAGAATGAGATTCTCTCTCGGTATTACTCCTCTGATTATACCACAGCACAACGGTGTATCGGGGCGGAGCAATCGCACCCTATATGATATGGTGTGCTCTATAATGAGTACTACTGACTTACCTATTTCCTTTTGGGAGTTATGCGCTTGAAAAGCTGCATATCTATTGAATAGGGTTCAAATCAAATCAGTTGTCTACCACTTCATATGTGATATGGAAAGGGAAGAGCCCATATCTTAAGTTAGTTAAGATTTGGGGTTGTCCGGCCTATATCTAAAGCAAAATCCGGACAAGATCGAGGCAAGGTCAGTTCTGTAGAACTGGAAAGGTTCCAGCTATACAAAACTACAGCTGATGATTTAACAGAACCAAGGGATTCAATAGTTTCCGACGAACCTCAGCCTCTCCGCCGATCTGCTAGGATTCCTCATCCGCCTGAGAGATACCTCGGTTTCTCGATGACAGTGGGAGCGAGGATTGCATCATTAGATGATGACCCAACCAGTTTCGAGCAGGCCATCGAGAGTAGGGACTCTGTAAGAATGGCTGGATGCTTAGCGATCTGAGATGGAATCCATGTACACCAGCAAAGTATGGACTTTAGCTGCTATATCTGAAGGGTTAAATCCCCATCAGGAGCAAGTATATCTTGAGAAGATTACTTGGTGTAGATGAAAAAGTTGAGACTTTAAAAGCTAGACTTGTTAAAGTTTTTCGTCATTGACCAGGCGTGGATAATGATGAAACCTTTTCCAGTGGCTATGCTTAAGTCCATCCAGATCCTACTTGCCATTGCTACACACCATGACTACGATATCTTGTGGTTGGGTGCCATGACTACTTTTCTAAATAATGATTTAGAAGAGAACGTCTATAAGAACACAGCCAGAGTGCTTCGTAAACAGTGGGAGCAGCGGAAACGCGTGCAAATTGCTTTACATAATAAACCAGGCATCGCGGAGTTGGAACGTCTGTTTTGATGTAGTAGTCAAAATGTTTGACTTCATCAAAAATAATAGATGAACCTTGTATATACAAAACGGTAGTAGAGAGTAAGGTAGCCATCCTCGTATTATACGTGGACAACATACTCTTGATAGGAAAAGAGTTTCTTATACTACGATCGGTCGATCTCCTCTTGTCACATGAATTCTCCAATAGGATCAAAGTGATATCTCATAAATCCTGGGAGTTGGATCTATGAGATAGATCTAAATGGATGTTAGGATTCTCACTAGCTGTAGTAAGATAGTATCAATCGATCCTGGGGAGAATCACTAGAAGTGTTCCAGGGTGATAAGAACGACTGAATGTCAGTCACAGGCATTGTCTTCACCCTCAGTGGAGGGATGGTATATTGGTTTCCAAGCTAGATACCGTGGCAAACTAGACGATAAAGGCTGGTAACATCGCTATTAAAGATACTACCAAAGAGGCAGTTTGGGTGTATATTGGTTCATAAGATGAACTAAGTTCCTACCATTGTGTGGCGATGGAAGTGTGGCTTTGGCCCGTGAACCCTGGTCCAATCAGTGACCCAGACATATTCTGAGGAAGTATCACCTGATCATGGAGATAGTTGATCTCCAGGGTGATCGAGATTAGGAGAGTAGACTCAGAGGACAACACGGCGGATCCACTCACGAAGGCCTTTTCCCAAAGAGAGACTTTTTGGGGATGGTTGAGTATTAGATACTACAACTACTGCTACAGATGGCCCTAGTGCAAGTGGGAGATTGTTAGTTATATGTATGCCCTAGAGACCATTACTGTACATTGGATGTATATTGTAGTGGATGCTGGGACATATATAGGTAGGACTTTCTTGCTCAACATGATAGTACGCTATCTGGTTGCTCTTTATCTTAACATGTATACTTTCTGTCTCTCTGTTACATGTTGATAAAGCCCTTAGGATGTGTACTCGACTTCCAGGACTATGATGCAGATCATACTAGTGGGGCCTGGATAGTCCATGAGTACATCCTTCAATGTTCCTAGTCGTGGGAATATCGAGACGGGGCATCGATATTCCAGAGAAGACTAGCGTATATCTTCTCGACCCATGTGATGGGCGATGGATGATCCCATATCCATTGGTGTTTGACATCAGAGATGGTATACGGGTGCTCAGTGGAGACTGGGTACACTGAACGGACTCGCCGAGAACTCCCAGATGGTATTATACCTCACGTCAGATGGCAGTTCTCTGGTGACACTGGTACAGCTTAGTCTGTTGACCCGAGATCGTCATAGAGTCTTGTGTGTCTCCCACTGTGCTTTGATTTCCACCCTACCACGGCTCTACTGAGTCGTGCAAACAGGTGATTTTTGGGTACAGTCCCGATTTACATGGAGGCAATGAGCGATAGGAGGGGATTCGTCTCTCCCGGTATTGGGGGTTGATGTTGCGCTATGCTCGACTGGCCATAACAGGAAATCCCTGGCCAGGGTTGCAGTGATCTACTGGTAAGTGTTATCAGTAGTTTCATACATGTTATGGACCTCACGTCAGCATGACTTATCGAGCTATTAGGGTCTGACGTTTACCACCCCTAGACGAGATATGCGACATATCAGACGAACAGACCGGACTGTACGGTAAGTGTTATTAGTTGGATTCACAGGAGTGTGAGCGGGCTTGCTCGTCAATCTTCTGATCGCTCAATACCCGGGTGGCCGTTACGTTTAGCAGACCGCTTGCGGCTTGTGGGTGTTTGATATGATCATCACCTGCTGCCGGCGTATTGACGGGTCTTTAGAATCATACACAGAGGTTTCCTGGCTCAAGCGAAACGAAATAGGAGCGCATATGAGATATGTGCGGGACCGAGAATAATGCGTGTATGTGATACCGTATTCTATTCTCGCGATGAATGTATCGAATGGTTGTATGCGATATAACCTAGTTATCGAATCAAGGATTGATTCAATAAGTCGATACATTGGATACTAGTCGGTTATATGCGACATGACCGGATCATTGAATCAAGTGTTGATTTAATGATTTAATGTATAATTATATATTTGATATATTACTTTGCATTAACTAGTATTGGTTCACTTTAAATGGATTTTCTCACTTGAAATGCACATTGTATATGTGATATATTTTTGTGCACAAGATTGTATCATGTTTGATGATATACGCTAACTTGGATTTGTGTAAAGAATTAAACCATGGTTAGTTAATGGTTAGGATTTCATTTGATTTACTTATTCATTTATTTATTTTGTTTATTTATTTTGGCAAAGGAAAATGATATGGTGGCTTTCTTTGTTTGCTTGTTGAAGCTTCATGAAGTTTTGAACAAGTCCACCATTTTTGTCTCATGCTTAACCCTAACCATTCAAACTAACCATAGTCTATTCTCTACACCTAACCATGGTTGGTATATGATAAGTATTCATATTATTTTCTTTTTTGAAAAATACTCATCATATTCTTTCTTCATCATCTTCTTCAACAAAGGAAGAAAGCTTGCCTCCATCAATGGCAACTTGAGAAAAAGAGCGAGAAATCCAATTCTAAAGTGAACCCACTTCCTATTTCTTCATCCTCTACCACTTGCCAAGTAGTATAGGATGTTTTCTTCACAAGTTTCATGACTTGGTGAAGTTGGAGTTTGATCTTGAGTTGTCTCGACGTAGATCGTCTTCGGCATCGAAGTCGACGACCTAGCCCGCCCATTTCTCCGATGAAGCCGATGCTAGAGTCCGAGATTCGATATGGACAGCGGAGGGATGTCATCACGGAGCCTAGAAGGTGGAGGGCCGGATCTACAAAGGTTGTAGTCACTTTCCTTTAGCAATAAATTCGTTAACTTGCTTGCATCACCTATACATCTAGTTAACGGTCCGTATTAGGATTTGTAGGCACATGGAAAATTTTGAATTAGCCATGTTTGATCACTTGTGAGACCTCATTAGTGTGCCTAGGATCCCTACACAAACTGAGCCCACTACAAATTTTTATTTCATTACTGGACGCACTTTCAAAGTGCGCGCATATATTTTACTGAAAAACAATAGGACGCACTTTGAAAGTGCGTCCAATTCCTTAACTTAAATAGATTCGATCTATTTACTTTCTTCATTCCCCTCTATTGTCCATCTCTGATCTCTCTCTGTGGTCCCCCTCTCTCTCATGTACTCCCTTTGCTCTCTCTCTCTCGATCTTTCTCTCGCTTCCCCCCTCGGTCTCTCTCTCATCTCTGTCATTCTCTCTCTCGATCACTCTCTCTCCCCCTCGCTTCCTCGGTTCGGATCTCGCATTCTCTTTCTCATGCATGTTTAGACGGAAATTCACCAGCGAACAATCACCTTCATTATCGCCATCATAGCATCAAGAAGGTTAGCAAAACCTTAATTTTCTTTTTTAAAAATTCATAAAAATATTTGGTTCAAATTTGGTATTGTGAAAGCAATTCGATAAAATTGGATACATATTAAAAGTTTTTTTTCCGATTTTACTTGTGACGGATCAATATATTGGATGCAAGTTCTTGCAACTTGTTACATGCTAGAAATATTGAATTTATTGAAGTTTATGTAATTAATCTAGTATAAAAATAAAGATAAATAAATACGTTGTTTGATGAGAACTCTCAAAGCATGCGTCGATTTTTCTGGCAGGTGGGAAAATGACGGATAATTACATCCATCTAGTTTGCTATTTATGTGACCAATTATCGATCGAAACAAATAATATTCCTGAATACGTCAGAGGAAAAACTAAGATGACCAGAGTCAATAAATCTAACACATACAACGAAGTAATGTAAAACGGTACCAAAATCAATCCGTTAGAATTCAATATCACCTTAATATATAAATGACCGACGGAGCATGTGCTAGTTATATGTATGCCCTAGAGGCCATTATTATAAATGTGATGTATATTATAGTGGATGCTTGGACATATATAGGGAGGACTTTCTTGCTCGACATGATAGTATGCTATCTGGTTGCTCTTTATCTTAACATGTACACTTATTGTCTCTCTATTACATGTTGATAAAGCCCTTAAGATGAGTAGTTGACTACCAGGATTATGATGCAGATCATACTAGTGGGGCAGAGATAGTCGGTAAATACATCCTTCAAATGTTCCTAGTCGTGGGAGTATCGAGACAGAGCATCGATATTCCAGAGTAGACTAGCGTATACGCTTCTCGACACATATGATGGGCGATGAATGATCCCATATCCATTGGTATTTGATATCAGAGAAGGAATACGGGTGCTCAGTGGAGACTGGATACACTGAACGGACTCGCCGAAAACTCCTAGATGGTATTATACATATCGTCAGATAGCAGTTCTCTGGTGACACTGGTACATGTTAGTCTGTCGACCCGAGATTATCATAGAGTCTTGTGTGATTCCCACTGTGCTTTAATTTCCACCTTACCACGTTCAAGAGATCGTGTAAAACGGTGGTTTTTGGGTACAATCCCGAGTCACGTGGAAGCAATGAGCGATAAGAGTGGATTTCGTCTCTCCCGGTATTGGGGGTTGATGTTGCGCTATGCTTGATTGGCCATAACAGGAAATCCCTGGCCAGGGTTGCTGAGATCTACTGGTAAGTGTTATCAGTATTTTCTCGAACCGTTATGAGCCTCACATCGGCATGACTTATCAAGCTATTGGGGTCTGACGTTTACCACCCTCAGACTGCGATATGCGACATATCAAACGAAGAGACCGGACTATACAGTAGTGTTACTGATTGGATTCGCAGGAGTATGAGCAGGCTAGCTTGTTGATCTTCTGATCGCTCAATACCCGGATGGCCGCTACGTTTGGCAGACCGCTTGCGGCTTGTGGGTGACTGATATGATCACCATCTACTGCCGGTATATTGACGAGTCTCTAGAGTCCTACACAGAGATTTCCTGGCTCAAGCGAAACGAAGTAGGCGCACATATGTGATATGTGTGAGACCGAAATTAATACGTGTGTGATACCATCTATTCTCGCGATATGTGATGTTGGACGGTTATATATGATATAGCCGGGTTATCGGATCAAGTGTTGATTCGATAGGTTGTTACATTTGATATTAGTCGGTTGTATGTGATATAGCCGGATTATTAAATCAAGTATTGATTTAATAATTTAATGTATAATTATATATTTGATATATTGAATTATATTAACTAATATTAGCTCACTTAAACATTTCTTTTTCTCACTTGTGTGCATATAGTATATATGTGATATATATTAATGTGCATTATTATGTGTCATGCTTGATGCCACATGCTTCATGGGTGTATGAGACTTACGCTATACTTAAGATAATATTCGGGTTTTTATTTATCCAAGTAATTCAAAATGGTTGGAAATTTGTCATGGCTCGAAGCTTGGAGAAGCTTATGCTAACCAATGATTTAGTCCACTAACTTTGTTTTACATGAGATATTTATTAACCTAACCATTATCCGTAGCCATAGTTTAGTCTCTATATGAGTTAGTATATGATACAAACTCATCCATGTTTGCTATTCTCACCTCATGAGTTTCATTCTCATCTCCACTTCATCTTCCTCTTCATCAAGAGAAAGCTTTCTAGCTTTTCTCAAGGTGATGAAATATTGTAAGAAAAATAAATCTAAAGTGAGTAAAATTCCTACTTCATCATTCTCTACTATACTAGCCATTTAGTTTAGGGTGTTTGCTTAACTAATTCCATATTAGTGAAGAGGTAGCTTGAGTTGGTGTCTCCTCGACATAGATCATCTTCGGCCTCGAAGACTTCAAGCAAGCTTGTTCCGTTCATCTTGTGGAGCCTTTCTAGAGTCCGAGAGTTCACTACTTAGAGCGAAGAGACTACTACACGGAGCTATTGAAGTAAAAAACCGGTCTACAAAGGTTGTATTCCCTATTCACTTTGGATGTAAAGTTGTTTACATTGTTATTTCGTCTAAATCTCTAGTTAAGTTTCTAGGTTAGGGTTCTTTAGTATGGCAAATTTTTGAAATTGGCATGGACGATACCTCCCGAAACTTTGCTGCTGCCCTAGGGAACCCTGCAGTGGTATCAAAGCCAAGCTAGAGAATTAGACGATATTTGTTAGATTACGAAACCGAAACTACTCCGAAACTTGAAACAATGAAATCTAGTTTCTATCGATCTTTAAATGGCCTCTAAAAATTTTTTAAGCAACTGCAGAATGTTATATGAGATGTAACATGAACACAGTAGAAATTTGGACCCTCCCCACCGGATTTTGGCCGGCCACAAGCAATAATTTCCGAGCAGGCCGGTTTTATTAGGGTGTTTTGGCTTCAATTTTCTGCTGTGTTCCAGTCTCTGGGTTTTGGTGTTTCAGGTATTGCTTGTTTTTGCTAAAATTGCAAGTGATGTTATTTTTGTGCAAAGGCAATTAGGAGTGTTTCGTATTTGTAATTCTAACATAGTTTCAGGTCTTTTAGACGACGTTAAAAAGTTCGAACGGATATCAATAACCCATATTTTCCCTCGCTGGAAATTTTCCAAGAGTTGGATTTTTCCAAGTTTAAAATCTTCAAAAAATCATGCAGGTGATTCTGTGGACTCTCTAGAAAAACGAATCCCTAACTCGATTCTGTGACCGTCGGAACCGCCACCAAACCCTAGGGTTTGTGGTAGTTCCGTGGCGTCATAGGTGAGGCAAGGGTTGACCCTTCTAGGGCTGGTCCATAGATGTTGTGGCATATTCTGGGTACTTTTTAAACTCCGCTTAAGTGTTGAGCTCTTTAGGAAATTTTGGGTGTTTGTTTATTAGATCGAAAAGTTTATCGTCGTCTAGCTATCTGTGATTGTGATACAATATTTGGAATCCACAAAATTAGTTATGTGATAACTAATTTGAATTTTATAAATCTAGCAATTTAGTCTCATTTGATCGGTTGCCAAGAAATTTTAATGTGGATCAAAAGTCCGTCATAATTACGTAGTGTACGCGGATACTCACCGGGTAACCTCAGTAGATAGTCACGCCCCATAGTCCCGACCAAGTGACTGTAGAAGAACCCCGTCGCCAAAAGCATCGATTTGGGTGCTCGAGGCCGCGGTGTTCCGCCTAAGTGCACTTCGTCGACGGTATCGGGGGTGCGGCCGTCTACTAAAGTTTCCGACGAGCATTCGATCAGGTTATCGGGAATCTTATTGAATTACCCGACAGGTTATTGGAAAGTGTTTTCAATATCGAGACTAAAATGCGGGATTTTAAGCATGTGATGTCTAAGGAATTCATTTGGTTGGGCATGAAATCCAAAGTATGTGATACATTGGGTTTATGATGTTTAAGGTGGTTGCGGATTCCAATTGTTGTAGTTTTTCACTTTCTTTTCTGCGACCGTAGGAGTAATATGTGGTGTATCGTCGGTTTCGTTGCTATACGTCAACGACAATTGAGATACGCATATTTACTTACGTTGATGACATATGATGTTATGTATTGCTATGATATGTTATATTGGATCATCGTGCTTTGAATAGCCGGGTTTTTTTATAGGAGATGAGGGTTTTTCATTTTCATTCATGTAAAAACTTGTATGTAATATTCTTTTATTGGGACACTTCCGGGCTGAGTATGATGTCACCATTTGATGTATATTTACTTTTCCGCATTAGCATAGACCCAAGATGGAGAGCACAAGTAACCGAGTTCTAGGGTCCAGTCGGAGACCATCTCGAGGAGTCAAGACCGGGTCTCCTAACTCTAGAATTGGTAGGGTTGTTTGCCGCTCTCGTAGGGGTCTAGGGATGTGGGTTTGGTTATTCATCGCGACCGTGGAATCCGCGTTTTTTGTTGGCTTGATTTAGAACACGGAATTCCTAGTATATTCAATATTTCATGTGTTCTGCTGCTGCTGATATTCTGTGATGTGATCACTTGATATTCTCAAACGAATGCTTTATTATATATATGATATATAATAAGTATTGCTGCTTTTGTTTCTTCTATGATGCTTAGGAAGCATAAATTGATGAGACTTCATTAATGAGATTAATGAAATAAAAGAAACCTAAAGATGTTGTAGAATCTTGTTTTAAAAACTGGTAGCTCTAGTTCTTGCTTTACATAGCGGTATTCCTTGTAGAATATCCAGCACTTTATTCGATAAGGAAAGAGCCAAGATCTCTTCACCGGGAGTGACCTCTTTAGCGAAACTGGCAGATACTATAACCCACTCGGTTTTGTCTTTTGATTGCTTTTTAGTTCATGCTTTGTATAGTGGTATTTGTAAAATATCCTGCACGTCATTTGATGAGGAAAGAGCCGAAATCCCTTCACCGGGAGTGACCTCTTTAGCAAAACTAGCAAACGTCTCAAAAACACTCCTTTTCAAAATCACTCTATTCTACAACGATATCAAGTTCATTACGCAAAGGGTTTTCTTAAAAACCTGTCATAGCCCTCCGTCATTTCAGACAAGGACCATTTAGTATTCATGCTGCGTATGTTGACCCCTGTCAAGGCGTAGTGTGCGGTAACTGATTAGTGATTATCTGTAAAGCATATGATGCGATTGGATTAGGGTAGTCGTACGACCTTGTTGACCTCTGTCAAGGGTCGTGCGGGTGGATTTAATTTAATCATGAAATGGCGGGTTGAACTTGACTAGCGCGGTATGGTTTGTTGACCTCTGTCAAGGTCACAAGACGCTATGGGTAAATATTATCGGGAATTTCAAGTGTTGCAATTTGCAATGAGATTGCATGCCTTCTATGAGATAGTTGGATCCCGATACCCACTGCGAGTAAGAGTTACTCATGGGAGAGTTTTGCACATTACAATTAGTCGATCAAGTAGGTGTCTAGAAAGGTGTTAACGAGGTTAATACTTTTTATGGTTTGAAGGAAAGATTTGATAAAAACAGTGGGAGCCATCCTGATTAACGGGGTTACGTCCCTGGGAAAACGAGATTTATTTTAATTAGGTCCGTGCGAAAGCATGGAGAACCTCCCTCAAAGTACTGACACTGGCATGGCTGAAAGATTGACGAACTTGTAGCGTGTAATTAATCCCGGCTAGTCTTGCTTTTTATGGTTTGAAGGAAAGATTTGATAAAAACAGTGGGAGCCATCCTGATTAACGGGGTTACGTCCCGGGAAAACGAGCTTTATTTTAATTAGGTCCGTGCGAAAGCATGGGGAACCTCCCTCAAAGTACTGACACTGGCATGGCTGAAAGATTGACGAACTTGTAGCATGTAATTAATCCCGGCTAGTCTTACTTTTTATGGTTTGAAGGAAAGATTTGATAAAAACAGTGGGAGCCATCCTGATTAGATAAATAATAACCAATCTGATCTTGCAAGAGCATACGCAGAGTGTTTTTTCTCTCTCCTGGTAACGACCATGTCACGCCATAATCAAGATAATAATATGGATGCATTGACCGAATCTGCTTTATTATATTGAGCTGGGGAACGTTGGTTCCGCTCTATCTTATAATTGTTAAAGTCCGAGCAGGAAATAGGGGAATATCCGGATTCATATGCCACCCATTTGAGGAAAAAGCATGTTGATGCATATTCTTCGGGTGTGTTCATTACTGAGAACTGTTTCTCAGTATCCTCTACGTCCTAAGTATGAGATACCGGATTATGATTCCACATATGTAATCTGTTACATGGGCTACAGAAAGGTAGAGAACTAGGATTGGGTAACATGTCTCTAAGTGTCAGAGAATGGTGCATTTGTTGCAGTCAAATCAGTTGGCAAATATCACCTTGTATTACCAAATGGTAAATACATTGATTCTGAACAAATATTATTAGATACCGAACCTGATATACAACATTACATCAGTTTCTTTATTAAGTTAAAAAAGGATATAATTCTGTATTGCTGGATAATGTTGTGAACATTTTCCTGAATCAAGCGTTAATTGGATCAGTCACGTTATATAATAGCATATACGTTTTAAATCAAACTACAGTTTAAAGTATGTAGAACACACAAAAGAGTAGTTCAGAAATGAACGAATCCTTCTTGTGGCATTGTAGACTAGGTCAAATCTATGCAACACGACCGGCTAAGTTACATAAGGATGAATATGAGAATCTGTTCGAATTTTCATCTTATGATACTTGTCAGTCTTGTCACAAAGGTAAAAGTGACCAATACTCCGTTTACTGGAAACAGAGAAAGAGTTACTGAACTATTAGGACGGGTACATGATGATGTATACGGTCCTATGTCTACAAATGCCAGGGTTAGTTCTTTGTACTTCATTACATTCATCGGCGATCTCTAAGATTCGTACATGTGTTCCTGTTGAAACACGACTCTAAAACTTTTGAGAAATTCAAGAAATATAAGCTTGAAGTTAAGAACCAGACGGGTAGAAGTATTAAACTCCTTCGATGTGATCGAGGAAGCGAATACTTTGGCGTGGAATTCCTGGATTTTCTAAACGGAGAATATGATTCTCTCTCAGCTTACTCCTTCGAATACACCACAGCATAACGGTGTGTCGGGGTGAAGGTATTGCACCCTATGAGATATGGTGCGCTCTATAATGAGTACTGCTGAGTTACATGTTTCCTTTTTGGTGTTGTGCACTTGAGAAGTTGCATACCTATTGAATGGGGTTCCGTCCAAATCAGTGCCTACCATTACATATAAGATGGAATGGGAAGAGACCATGTCTTAAACGAGTTAAGATATGGGGTTGTCCGGCCTATGTTGAAAAGCAAAATCCGGAAAAGCTCGAGGCAAGGTCAGTTCGATAAGTTTATTGGATATCCCGAACATTTGCGAGGGTATATCTTCTACCACACTGAGGAGCAAAATGTGTTTTATTTCTCAGCATGCCATCTTTTTAGAAAAAGAACTTCTTGAAGAAATTTGTGGTCATGAGGTAGAACTGGAAGGAGTTCCAGCTGGACAAACTAACAGCTGATGATTTGGTGAAACCAAAGGATTCAATAGTCTCCGATGAACCTCTGCCTCTCCGCGAATCTAGTAGGGTTCCTCATCCCCCTGAGAGATACTACGGTTTTCTCGATGACAATGGGAGCGAGGATTGCATCATGGTAGATGATGACCCAACCAGGTTCAGGCAGGCCATCACGAGTGGGGACTCTTTGAAAAGGCTGGATGCTATGCAATCAGAGATGGAACCCATGTACACCAACAAAGTATGACTTTGAATGTTGCACCTGAAGGGGTAAGACCCATCGGGAGCAATTGGATCTTAAGAAAATTTATGGTGTAAATGAAAAAGTTGAGACTTTCAAAACTAGACTTGTAGTAAAAAGGCTATCGTCAATAACCAGGTGTGGTTTATAACGAAACCTTTTTTCCAGTGGCTATGCTTAAGTCCATCAGGATTAGAGCTCGCATCGCGGAGATGGAACATATGTTTTGATGTGGCAGTCAAAGAGTTTGACTTTATCATAAAGATAGATGAACCTTATATATACAAGAAGGTTGTAGAGAGTAAGGTTGTCTTCCACGTATTGAACGTAAATGACATACTCTTGATAGGAAATGGTTTCCTATGCTACACTCGATCAAGCTCCTCTTATCATGAGGATTCTCTATAGAAGATCTGGATGATACCTACTACATCTTGTGAATTATGATCTATGGTGATAGATCTAAGTGGATGTTGGGAGTGTCCCAAATCCAGGTACATTAACACCATACTAAAAGGGTTTAGTATGGAGGATTCTAAGCGTGGTGGTTCGCCCACTTACTCAGGAATCACTCTCCAAAAAGAAGTCTTTCGAGATTGATTTGGAGAGAGCTCGCGTCCAAGGGATACCCTATGCTTCGGCAGTAGGCTCTATTATGTGTGCGATGTTATGTACCAGACCAGATGTAGCTAACTCACTAGGTGTAGTGATTAGGAATCAATCGGATCTTGGGAAAATCACTGGATAGTTGTGTAGGACATTCTTAAGTACTTGAGAAGTACTAAAGAAATGTTCTTGGTGTTTGGTAACGGTAAACTGCAGTAGGAGTTCTTTACCAATTCTAGCTCCCAGAGTGATAAGGTCGACTGAAAGTCGGTCTCGGGCTTTGTCTTTACCCTCAGTGGAGGGACAGTATGTTGGAAGTGTTCCAAGCTATATACCGTGGCAATCTAGACGATAAAGGCTGAATACATCGCTACCAACGATGCTACCAAAGTAGATGTCTGGATAATTCTTGTTCATGAGATGAACATGGTTCCTACCATTGAGCGTCCAATAACTGTTATTGTGACAATAATGGAGTTGTGGTTTTAGCCTAGGAACGCCGGTCCCATCAGCCATCCAGACATTCTGAGGACGGTATCACCTGATCAGAGAGATGGTTGATCTCCAAGGGATCAAGGTAAAGAGAGCTGACGCGAAGGATAACACGGCGGATCCACTCACAGTGGCCTTTCCCTAGAGAGACTTTTATGGGGCGTTGGGTATGAGATACTACAGCAAATGGCCTTAGTGCAAATGGGAGATTGTTAGTTATATGTATGCTCTAGAGGCCATTATTATACATGTGATGTATATTATAGTGGATGCTTGGACATATATAGGGAGGACTTTCTTGCTCGACATGATAGTATACTATCTTGTTGCTCTTTATCTTAACATGTACACTTATTGTCTCTCTATTACATGTTGATAAAGCCCTTAGGATGAGTACTTGATTACCAGGATTATGATGCAGATCATACTAGTGGGGCAGAAGTAGTCGGTAAGTACATCCTTCAAATGTTCCAAGTCGTAGGAGTATCGAGATGGGGCATCGATATTCCATACTAGCCTAGTGTATACGCTTCTCAACCCATATGATGGGCGATGAATGATCCCATATCCATTGGTGTTTGACATCAGAGAAGGTATACGGGTGCTCAGTGGAGACTGGATACACTGAACGGACTCGCCGAGAACTCCTAGATGGTATTATACCTATCGTCAGATAGCAGTTCTCTGGTGACACTGGTACAGGTTAGTCTGTCGACCCGAGATCGTCATAGAGTCTTGTATGATTCCTACTGTGCTTTGATTTCCACCTTACCATGTTCAAGAGATCATGCAAAACGGTGGTTTTTGGGTACAATCCCGAGTCACGTGGAGGCAATGAGCGATAGGAGGGGATTTCGTCTCTCCCGGTATTGGGGGTTGATGTTGTGCTATGCTTGATTGGCCATAACAGGAAATCCCTGGCCAGGGTTGCTGAGATCTACTGATAAGTGTTATCAGTACTTTCTCGAACCGTTATGAGCCTCACATCGGCATGACTTATCAGGCTATTGGGGTCTGACGTTTACCACCCCTAGGCTGCGCTATGCGACATATCAAACGAAGAGACCAGACTGTACGGTAGTGTTACTGATTGGATTCGCAGGAGTATGAGCAGACTTGCTTGTTGATCTTCTGATCGCTCAATACCCGAGTGGCCGTTACGTTTAGCAGACCGCTTGCGGCTTGTGGGTGACTGATATGATCACTACCTACTGCCGGCGTATTGACGAGTTTTTAGAGTCCTACACAGAGATTTCCTGGCTCGAGCAGAACGAAGTAGGAGCACATATGTGATATGTGTGAGACCGAGATTAATACGTGTATATGATACCGTATTCTATTCTCGCGATATGTGATATAGCCGGGTTATCGGATCAAGTGTTGATTCGATAGGTTATTACATTTGATATTAGTCGGTTGTATGTGATATAGCCGGATTATTAAATCAAGTGTTGATTTAATAATTTAATGTATAATTATATATTTGATATATTGAATTAAATTAACTAATATTAGCTCACTTAAACATTTTTTTCCTCACTTGTGTGCATATCTTATATATGTGATATATATTAATGTACATTATTATGTGTCATGCTTGATGCCACATGCTTCATGGGTGTATGAGACTTACGCTATACTTAAGATAATATTAGGTTTTTTATTTATCCAAGTAATTCAAAATGGTTGGAAATTTGTCATGGCTAGAAGCTTGGAGAAGTTTAGCTAACCATTGACTTAGTCCACTAACTTTGTTTTACATGAGATATTTATTAACCTAACCATTATCCTTAGCCATAGTTTAGTCTCTACATGAGTTGGTATATGATATGAGCTCACCCATGGTTGCTGTTCTCACCTCATGAGTTTCATTCTCATCTCCACTTCATCTTCTTCTTCTTCATCATCAAGAGAAAGCTTTCTAGCTTTTCTCAAGGTGATGAAATATTGTAAGAAAAATAAATCTAAAGTGAGCAAAATTCCTACTTCATCATTCTCTACTATACTAGCCATTTAGTTTAGGGTGTTTGCTTCACTAATTCCATATTAGTGAAGAGGTAGCTTGAGTTGGTGTCTCCTCGGCGTAGATCATCTTCGGCCTCGAAGACTTCAAGCAAGCTTGTTCCGTTCATCTTGTGGAGCTTTTCTAGAGTCCGGGAGTTCACTACTTGGAGCAAAGGGACTACTACACGGAGCTATTGAAGTGAAGGACCGGTCTACAAAGGTTGTATTCCTTGTTCACTTTGGATGTAAAGTTGTTTGCATTGTTGTTTCGTCTAAATCTCTAGTTAAGATTCTAGATTAGGGTTGTTTAGTACGACAAAATTTTGAAATTAGCATGAATGATACCTCCCGAAACTTTGCTGCCGCCCTAGGAACCCTGCAGCATGAATATACCGCCATTGAAATATCCGATGACGAGGATACACAAGTCATGGTTGCATTGGAATCGAAATCAATCGAGCTGTTTATGAAGGAGATATTGACGTCCGCTCAATCGCCCGAACTTTATTCTGAAGTGTCTAGTCCTTTTCGAGCATCCGAGCAATACCTGCAAGGAGAAATGACACGCATGCTCAATATGAATGCTGATTCTACTGGATTTATCTCTCACCAATGATGAACGGTATATAGATCAAAGTTGTGTAGGTGAAGGCACATTAAGCGGGACGCCAGTGAATTGGCAGTTTACGAAGTATTACCTTGTATATCTTTATACCGCATATACATTTAGCAGAACACTACTTATTGATAGTAGAGGTACGCTATAGTTACTAAGTATTCATAAATTTATTTGCAGTTCTTATGTACCGCCGCCCAGTTATAATTGCATGTCACCGCCAAACTTCGGTTTTAATTGCATGCCAACGTCAAGTTTCGGCTTCAATATTATGCCCCAAAATACCGAGCACATGTAACCATATAATACGGAATACAATACGGGATGGACACAGTTTGCAGACGATAGGTCGAGATTTCGTCGATACGAAACCGGAACATCTAGTACCATGCAAGTCTCCAATGTTGGTTCCGCACATCCAACTGATATGCCTGCTATGGATTCAACGGTGTTGGAACATAATGAAGATGAAAGTGATGATGATGATGCTAGTGATGAGAATGAGATTCAAGCACAAGATAGCATGTAAATTGCACATGTTCTTACTGATGAGAATGATAGGCAGTGAATTACTAATTCATGTGTTAACAATGACTTCATTGAGTTTGAAAATCCACTTGCCGATACATGACAGATACTCACATGTTATCTACATAGGTAATGGAAAACGTCAATTTTCGTGCTGATGGTCTTTCGACAGTCGCTATTGAAAGTGGATTGAAGGTCGGCGATTTGTTCGAGAATAAGGAGAAGTTAATTTAGGCATTCAGCGTTTGGTCAATTAAACACAGAATTTTTTTAAACCAATCAAGACTAACACGACTAAGTACACCGTCGTTTGTGAAACAAACGTGAACTGCCCGTGGAGGTTTCATGCATAAATCTTATAGAAATCACCGACAGAATACTGGCAGATAAAAAAGTACGCGAGTAATCATACTTGTGTGAATTCTATAATGAATTCAATTCATAAACAGGCCATTTCTACATTCATATGTAACAGGATATTGCCTTTTGTAAAAGCGGATGTCGATTTGACCCCCAAAACGATTTAAGTGCTTATAAAAGATACGTTATTCATTGAAATAAATTATATGAAGGCATAGAATGCGTTGAACAGAGAATTGTCTAAAATATACGAAGATTGTGAAGATTCGTATGAACATTTGCCACGATATCTTGCCTCCATCAAATCTACTAATCCCGGGACTGTCTTCAAGATAACTGTCGCTTCAATGTCAGAAAGAATGAGATATTTTACCGTGCATTTTGGGCATTCGGACCGGACATTGATGGTTTCACTTATTGTCGTCCCGTTCTCAATATTGATGGGACCCACTTATGCAACAGATACAAAGGGACTTTACTCATTGCTACCGGTACCGATGCAAATGATGGCCTTTATCCTTTAGTATATTTGTAGTTGGAGGTGAAACCACTGAAAATTAGGAGTGGTTCGTAACTTGCATTTATCTCTACATTTCATCCGTGCGGGGAAGACAAATTACTATCATATCCGACCGGATGAAAGGGATTCCGACTGCACTACAAAAATAAAGGTCAGAACCTCATAGTCATCATTTATTGTATGCGACATATTAGAGCCAACTTCTCAACTACCGGATTTAGTGGAAAAACTTTGCAGAATTTGTTATCTCAAATTGCATGTGCACCAGATGACTTGACCTATATAGAGCTTAGAGAGGAATTTAAACGTATATGTCCAAATACATATGCTTGGATTGAAAGTAGTCTAAAAATGAAGAAAAAAGATGGGCTCTTTCGAAAGATGATGGTAGGCGATTTTACATGATTACGAATGCTTCAGAAGGCTTTAACTGGGTCTTAAAAGGATCTCGATCTTTGCCTATTCAGACCTTAGTAGAACAGACTTTTTACAGGGCG
This sequence comes from Agapanthus africanus, assembly GCA_030015575.1. Classification (NCBI taxonomy): domain Eukaryota; kingdom Viridiplantae; phylum Streptophyta; class Magnoliopsida; order Asparagales; family Amaryllidaceae; genus Agapanthus; species Agapanthus africanus. Next base: position 160,217,053 of record JASDDO010000026.1, on the reverse strand, counting down.
AACAAATATTTCTTCGCATGACGTCAGGAGGGACAAAAGTGGACGGCAAAGTTATGTCCTAAATTCGAACAATTAATAACAAAAAGGGCTACTAATGCTAGGTATGCTTGGATTGTGAGGTCCAGCCAGTCCGAATGGCAGGTGACTGACAAATATGGAAAAGTTATAGCGTAGTCATCGATGGTAGGAACTGCAGTTGTACGTGCAATATTCCTAAGTTGCAAAAGTTGCCTTGTTCACATGTAATTTCAGCATGCTCACGAGCAGAGGGTGGAAGGAACATTGCACATCACGATCTTGTTTCAAAATGGTATTCTGTCCCCAAATATAAAGCTGCTTATACCCTGTTATTCCATCATATACCCGATAACCGAAATTGGGAGGTATACAATGGTCAAATAATATTACCACCTATCGGTAGGAGACAAACATGACAACCACGTTCTACTCGTATCAAAAGTGTTTTGGATGATTCACGAGAAGGACGTAGGCAAAATAGATGTAGCATCTGCAATGAATATGGTTATAACAAGGCATGATGCAAAAATCCTCCACGTCGCCATTAGTAATTACCGCCTATATTTTAAAATACACACACATGCATTTACACGCACATACACACGTCCAAACACTAAAAACATACATCTACACACATGTATGTTCTTTGTTATACATGCTCATTTTTTCAGAGATAATATAACTCGAATTTTTCATTGTGCAGGTATACCTATGGATCCTGGACCTATAGATACGAGTGTTTTGTACTTGCAGGCTGATCACAGATCGGCCAACGCCACAGTAGTACAGGTAAAACTTTGTAATAATATTTTCTTTAATTACATATGTTATTTATACGTTACTGATACAAGTTCTCTTTTTGTAATTGGCAGAGTGATCAGGTGATTACATGCGTTGACCACTCAGTCCAGAGCAGCCGGATCCCAACTGGAGATGCTCGTGTGCAGGCTGAACTGTAACGGACAGGCTTTTATCTTCTATCCAGATTAGAGTATATACGTCTGAATAGAGCTTTGATTACGGCTTTGGTAGATAGATAGAGACTAGAAACCTGCTCATTTCATTTGAGTTGGTGGGATGACTATCACCTTTAAGGACGACGTCGTTTTGCTTGGTCTGCCTATAGACGGAGAAGTGGTTGCTGTGGAGTACAGCCACGATTGGTCAGATTTGTATTCCAGATTGTTGGGTAGGATTCCGCTTGTTGGGCAGAGAAGTGGCAATAGCATTAACATGAGTTGGCTGCGGGAGGCTTTTAATGCTGAACCTGCTATGGATGCTACCCCTGCGGTGATCGAGCAGCACACATGAGCCTACATTTTATATCAGATAGGGATTCGCTTGTTCCCAGATAGGAGCAAGTGCAGAGTGAGTCTTGCCTGGCTGCCTCTTTTAGCTAATCTCGACCAGTGTGCCACTTTATCGTGAGAGAGTGCGGTTCTGTCATTTCTCTACAGCGAGCTGAGGATGGATGCATTGATGGAGCAGAAGAGTTTTGGGGCTGCTTGACGCTTCATGTATACAATATTTAAAACTGCATTCTACTAATTTTGCATAATAAGATTGATATTCAATGTAAAATGTAATTCTATCATATTATATTTCAGATATGGTCATAAACATATCTTTCTATTGATCGCCCGATATTACGACACAGTTCGCTTTAGATGCCCAAAGACCATATGGATGCCAGTAACTAATTGAAACTATACGCATGTTTCAAATTTCAAGCTTTTTGGGAATTTTAACTTGTGTGTAATCTCTATGCATGTGGAATGTGCCCAAGTCATGAGATGTGACACCGGATTGCAGCCTCCACTTCTACCACAATGTGTTTGATGTCATGAAGGAGGCAGCAATTACGTGGACACTGTAGACACATGATCTGATGGGCACTCTGCATCCATTATGCTTGCAGATGCCGGCTTCTGACGTGCACGGATGCCGATCGTCTGCAACGATATTATTCAGATGCACGTGCCAAACCGTGTCCTTTGCCAGTTCGGTTTGAGGCAGCACATATCAAGCGCGATGGAGCAGACACCGCGTCAGGATGGAGCGCTAGTTGGGGATACTTGGCTCGTGGAGTATCAAATTTGGGTAGGTCGATGGTACGATCGGTACACCACATAGCCGATGAGATACAGCCATGTATACCGATAGACCAGTACCTTGCCTGGTATTGGATGATTACCCGTAGATTTGTCATCACAGCCGCCCCTCCATCCACCTCATATACGCCTCGAGGACCGATAGAGAGAAATTTAGTAAGTTTATATCAACCTTTTTAAAACTAAAATCTTATTATTATGAAATTCATTATCTTATTTACCATCAATATAGGACCAAACCATTTACGTGTTAGAGAATATAGTTGATGAGAATATTAGTGGCACCAGGGACTCAACGAGCTCCTTTATGAACATCAAGTCCCTGATCAGGAGTGTCACGGCCCGAAAAAGGCACATGACCGGCACAAGGATTACATGAAATCATGTGGACCCCATCGTAACCCAAGTAAGCCAAAATCAGGAATCTAAACCATATATATATATAAGGAAATAAAAAATAATATGTAGAAGTGATGTTTTAGAAAAGTTTGTATAAAAAGTAAAGCTTGTTTAGAAAGATTGTTTGAAAAACGGACAGCACCTCTTTTGTAAATTTTGAACAGAACGGATACAATGATAATAATTATAGCAACATCCCACATATGGGAGCTAAATCAACACCTAACGGCGGAATCACAACCACACAGTAATATACGACGCCTAACGGCGAATGATCAATAAAATAGAAAGTAAATATAAATATACATCAAGTCGACTCCACTCGAGTCTGACAACAAAATATACAACTCTAAGATCTCGACAAAACTAGACTTGGTCTTTGATGGAGTACATCTAGATACAAATAGGTACAAGGCAAAATCCGATACAAAAAGGAATCCACCAACACAAATATACGCAACCACTCCCAAAAGATAGCGAACGTGCTAAAATCAGCCGCTACGGATCCAAGCGGTCCAACCTACAAAGAACTATGGCACAACGGGGGTGAGTTGCCAATTCGTGAGTAGAATTATATAACAAGCTAGAATTCGCATGGATAAGCGGTGAAACAACTAAGCATGATAAATATGTACATCAAGATAGTAAATAAACACGCACCGAAACTAGAGTTCGAGCGATGGAATATAAGATAAAGTGTCATCATGTACAACTCGTGTACCGCTATCCTAACATATAAAATATGAATATGTGCGTGTGGTTATCGTGTCAGCATCAAGTAACATGTATCTGGCCCGGTACGGACGCCAACGTAATCACAAATATCTGAAAGTATGTGAGTCACGGGAGTAAATATAATAGTGCGAAATGAAACACTAACAATCATCAATTATCGATAACTCGCTGCATATACATATACAACGGTGTTAAATCACGATCGCCGCAGTCGTAGTACAATATCTATAGCACATGACCAATATATGGACAATCAAGCTATAACATATACATATATAGCACACATACATATGCAATCATACAATAGTAGCTAGGAGATGTATGTATATAAAATCCTTTCAAAATAGCCGTGTGATATGTATATATATAGCGACACATGCAGCGGGCGTTGTTTTGTGAAGAAATGTATGCGTCTAGTTTAAAGCATTCGTCCCGCCTTTTGAAAATGATTTATTTAAAAAGGGTTTTCTTTTGTAATAGTCTGTGTCGATACTAGGCACGTGAAAAATAGTGAGACTATAGCTCCTTTGAAAACCTCTTTAGAATATACATCGATGTACGAAAATAATATTCAGGTACTGTCTCGTGGACTAGTTACGTTCGGCTACTATATATATAGCATAATATATCTCATTCGTGCAGAGCATCTATATTGATCCCTCATATATATATATATATATATATATATATATATATATATAGGTCATCTCAGTGCAGAGCATTTATATCGATCACTCACATATATATAATATCTTAGTGCAAAGCATCTATATTGATCACTCACATATATATAATATCCATAGAGACGTCATGTGTCAACTACCCTCAATCACTTATGAATTGATCACACGTATATCACCGGGCGACAACGCGTCTTTCCCTGCCTCAATCTCTCATGGATTGATCACACACACATATACATATCATGGATCTCTGGCTATGTGCACCGTGTCAGAATCATCTTTATCTTCTTTTATTCCTTTATATATATATATATATATATATATATATATATATATATATATATATTCAATCTCTTAGGATTGATATCATATCACATCGTATCTATGGTAATATAAATCTCGTCAAATCCGTACCCTTTTAGTCTGTGTGAACTAGGCATAACACAGACGGGTAACATATCACAGCATAAGCCAGTAATATAATATGATATATATATAAATGTCCCATACCACTGAGGTATAACATCAACAATATAAGACGCGTAGCGGAAATCATATACCGTAATAGAAATCATAAAGTGTAGAATAACGAACAAGGCAAATAAAGCGCAAGCGAATGACATGTAAAGTAAGCGTAGCGTAAAAAACAATAAATAGGTAATTCATTCTAATATTCCCACTTATATGTTTTCAAAGTTGAACGAAACGTTGTTTGAAAATAAGAAAGCTACGAAATTTTTAAAACACATATATATCCATTTGAAATCCTAGTAGCACATCCTTTCATTATCAAATTCTAAAAATATAAAACATTGTTTTTTAGAAAGTGGATAATACCGACATATATGCATAAACTCTCAAACGAGTAAAATAGTAAGACTCAGCGAGTCAAGTAAAATGGGGCCATATCCTGTTAATTATCATCATCTATCCTCATCATATCATCCCGTACAGAATCTCACCTCGTACGATAACCATCAAATATTCTATTATCCCATATCATAATAATGATCGGTACAGATATCTAATCTACGTACCTAAATGCATAGTATAACTGGTACGGACATCAAGTCTATGTACGCACATAGCAATGGAATATCAACAGTAGGGACATCTAGTCACGTACAAACATAGCACCGGTGTGGACATCTCGTTCACGCACCCATCCTAGGTCGGTACGGACACTTCGTGTCGCGTACACGCACGGCGACTAATACGGACTCCAAGTCTCGGACGCGCATCCAATATGAATCGTATATACATCGTCCCACTATAACGTCGATATTACTATGATACATAAGCATGGTAAGTTCTACGTGTCATGGCAGTACTAATGATGTGTAGTGTACATGCAAGTCTGTGATCGTATAACATAGCAATCATTAGTATTTGTGCCAGTATTCTACCAAGTGTACCTACAATACACCTACTAAGCGATACTGACGTAATTATACCGCATATCGAACAAGTCCAACGTGCATGATATGAATCCTAAGTAATTTCAATGATATAATAAAATGTATGTTTCATGGGGATGTTATACGCCATCCACCAGATTCCTCACTCGTAGATATAATCTACTCATACTTTTACGATCCAGCTAGTCGTATCCTACGACCGTTTGCCCTTCGTCCCCGCCTCGGAGGTCTCCGAAATCAACCCTAGTATTCACATAATCACATACACATAAGAATTCAAATCGACATTGATATAATGAACAAACACCCATAGGTTAAAACCTATGACCAAAGTGAGCCATCCGTGTGCTAACTACCACGAATTAATCCCGGTCTCGCTGTTCTAGTACAAAAGAACGCGTCAAGAATACAAAATATGGATTATCAAGTTTGAAATTCTTAAAATATCGTCAAAAAGCTAAGTAAAACACCTCCAAATTTTGACTCAGAGAATCTGGGACAATTTAGCATACAAAATGGATATATATATATATATATATATATCATATATATATATAAGATCTACTGGCCAAACCCCGACACATAAATCAAAAATTGGACCGCCAGAAAATTCAGATTTCCCGCAATTTGCGGCCCGGATTTGGAGTTAGCAGCTCGTGCTCTTGGAGGTGTCTCCTAGCAGTCTAAATAGGTGACATATATACGCAAAATATTTTCCAGAAACCCCAACTACAGCAAATTTTGTTTGAACACTAAAACTCCTAGTTTTTGAAAACTTAACCGATATTTGAAATTCTAAACACATGTAAAACTTGATGAAAATAAAGAGATAAAGGAAAAGATCAAGCTTGTAGGATGTCACTTGAAGATTTGATGAAGGCTTCACATGAAGAAGTGGTGCTTGGCATCAAGAAGGGCAAGTTTGGAGTTGTTTTGAGTTGAGATTGTGTTTATGGTGAGTGGGAGAGTGTGTGAGGGAAGAAGGGCAGCCAAGGGAGAGAGAGTTGGGAAAATGAGAGAGTGAAGATGAGAGAATGAAAGAGTGAAGTGGAGGGAACATGGAAGGATGGATGAGGCATGGCATGAGAAGCTCATGCCTCTCATGTCCTCTCTCTACAATGTAATATGATACAAGAAAAATAAAAGATGTAGCCGTGTCACAATTTCTAAAACCAACTAAAACCTAAAATACAAAATTAAGCCCTTGTTAACTTGTCATGGCACCTTAAGTGAAAATTTTGGAAAACAAATACTAGTTTTATCATGACAAGATTTATAATTATCTTTATATACCTAATTCAATAATTGATATTATTTTAATAAAACATGTATTATTATTTAAATTCTAAAATAATATTTACCATTTTCTGAAATGTTACAAGAAGTGTGATAACGAAGCACAGATTCATACGTCCACTGGCCGTGTCTGCACCATCCGTACCCGTGCCTTTGCCACCCGTCTCTGCACCACCCGTGCCTCCACCAGCTGTGTCTGCACCTGCCTTTCTTATCACATATGCACGAACAAGACGTAGACGGGCACAACCGGAGCCGTCTCAGCATCCCGATGAGTACTAGTATGGACCATCACAGCCAGAGCCGTCTCAGCCACCTATCGCCGACGAAGCCGGACCGTCACAGTCTCGACGTCCTATAGCAAAGAGGACACCAGGGATGGTGCAACGACTTCGTTAGATTGCACGCTGTTTTTTTTGTTGTATTGTGTTGCGATGAATTCGTTATTTATTTTTACATTGTTTATTGTTTTCAGCTTATTGTTCTTCGCCGTTTAGGCGTCGTATATTGTGCGTGGATTGTGTCTCCGCCGTTTGGGCATTGAGTTAGCTACGTCTGTGAATGCTATTATTTTACTATACTTGTACATGAATTTTATTCAAAATTTACGAAGGAGGTGATGTCCGATTTTCCCCGATTATTTCTTTACAAAACACTTTAATTCATTTTAATTCAAACGTTGATTATCTCTCGCACAAACACATGTTCATACATGATATATTACACACACACGGTACACACATCCATAACATACACGAGAATGACGCAAATAAAACAGATAGTAAGAACAGTAACAGCATAATTCATCACTAAAATTTCAAAAATAAATGCTCTACGTTACTTAACTCCGCAGCAACAGAATTAATCCGCTCTGTAATTGCCTCAATGGCCTCATCACCTACTGCAGAATCTCGAGTGAGTTCAAGATGTTTCAAAGTCGGACGGTGCATAAAGATGCTGTAGAGAGAGCTCACGAAGTACTCGATATTGCGACCTGAAAGAAGACTCATAAAATGAAAGAAGTGGAGACGATAATTTGCTTCCTCATGATGGTCATGGGTTACTTCTTCGGAGGGAGACGGGGGAGCATCCAATATATCTAAGTGCAAGAACCGCAGGATTTCACAATCGATCTTCATCAGCCAGTTCATACCCCCTCGTAATCGATAGAGAATGCCTTCATAACTAGAGTAGTCTATCATCATATATACATATTTCACAACGGTGTAAAGGATGCACCTCTTAATTTCATCGATTGATGGCAATCCTGCAGATGAAAATCCCGACATTGAGATAGAGCGAGACTAAGAACTGAAAGGGAGAAAGATAAAGAATGTGATGGTGATGAGATCCGAGAGCGAGTGAAAGAGCTCGGCACAGAGAGTGAGATCCGAGATAGAGAGAAAGTGATTGAACTCTTAATATAAGGAACACAATCATTCACGGGTATGTATTTTTTAGGGCGCAATTTGCAACTACGCCACAAAAAACATATAACCGTGAATGATTGTGTTCCTTTTTGGGGCGCACCTTCAAACCGCGTCATAGAAAAATACAGACCCGTGAATGAGTATGTTTCTTTTTTGAGACACGGTTTGCAACTGCGCCCCAGAAAAATATACTCGTGAATGATTGTGTTTCCTTTTGGGGCGCACTTTCAAACGGCGTCATAGAAAACAGACCCTTGAGTGAGTATGTTTCTTTTTAAGACGCAGTTTGCAACTGCGCCTAAAAAAACAAAGTCCCAACAATAACAATGATTCATATTATTTTGTTTTTATTAAAGAACGCAGTTTGAAACTGCGCCCATTACAAATGTATGGGGTGCAGTTTCAAACTGCCCCCATACAATTATTAAGGGGTGCAGTTTGAAACTGTGCCATTACATTTGAATGAGGCGCAGTTTCAAAATGCGCCCCATACATTTGTAATGGGCGTACTTTAAACCGCGCCTAGTACAATTATAAGGGGCGCAGTTTGAAAATGCGTCCCATACATTTGTAATGGGCACAATTTCAAACTGCGCCCCTTAATAAAAAAAAATTTATTGACGCCAGTGCTGAGCTAATGCTGACGTGGTGCCTACGTGGCACATACGAGGCATAAAGTGGTCTCTTTTCTTTTTTTTAATAAGTTTTCAAAGTGGTTTGTTTTAAAATTATTATTTAAAAATGGTTTAAAATTAAAAAATTGTCCTATCAAATAGATGAGCATAACAAGCCGATTAACCAGGAAATGTCTTTAGCAATAAAGTCTCTAGACTTTCTAAGCAAATGTTTTTTTAAAACATTGATACTAATAAAGTACAAAGACGGCGATTTATTCAAAGTAAAGCATTCATAGTCTATAGATTTTGTTGTGACTAAACGTCATTCCATAAATCGTCTATAGCTAGCGAAAATACGGCTACAGTTTAAAAATATGGCTATAAAGTATAAAGGCAACGATTCTTTTCGTAAGTAGAATGCCCAAGGTCTATATTCTTTTTTGTACAAGAAGTCCATCCAAATAAAATTAATGCGTATCTTGAAAGAATAAAGCTACAATATAAAATGTGCCTAAAAAGTACAAAATAGAGCTATTATATTCGTTGGAAGAATGTTCCCTAATCTATGGCTTTTGTTGTGTTGTTCTGATGCTACAGTTTTATTGGCGGCCAGAGGGTCAATGAGTATGAAATAACTATGGCTGCAAAATTACATGTCTCTGCTTTAATCATGACTAGAGAATTAAACGACTTCAAATTTTTTTATGGCTAATTAAAACAAAAAAATAATTATCACCATTTTCAATCAGCATGCAACTATATTTTTTGTGAGTCTAAATACATGCTACATGTTCAAATTTATTTATTTGTCCAAGTAATAAAAACAAATAATACGCAACTAAAAAATATTTAAAAATAGACATGTTCAATAAAAAAACCAAAGCAAACTAGATATAAACTTTTCAATAAGCTATTAAAAATTGTTTTTTGCAAGTCCATATATAAAACTGAATACGTAAATAAAAGATGGTGATCACTTAACTAATCATAACAAATAAACTCCATACTTCATTAGAGAAAACCAAAAAAATAAAAGATGTAATTCTTTCATCGTTTATGAAGTAAAAGACGGACATTATTGCATCATGAAAACATGCGAAGGTATAATTTTATAAAACATATAAGACAATCCATAGTGGCATTGTTCAATATCAATTTGTGCATTGAAAGATCCACATCCAATCACTATTAGAGCTTCCTTTACTTCAAGACCAAATGATAAATGCATGAAGTTTGAAATTTTGGAGTGTGGCTTCTTGTTGTTTGCATGAAGCTCAATGTTTTTTTGACAATAAAATATCTTTTTTTCCCATGAAATGTTAGATAAGTGGCATCAGTAATAATATTGGTTTATGTTTGGATGATGAGCTTTTTATATTTCTTTATAAATGAATACCAACAGTATATACGTGTTATAATATTTTTATTTTTCAAGAAAAGGAACAATTAAAGCTAAATAAATGCATAGTGTCAATACTTAAAATAATAGATTATGTTATTTAAGAAAGAGAGAAGGTTAAAAAGTTGAAAATTTTTCTAATGTTATCCTTAGTGAAGTCATCATTTGTCTTCCGATGAGTCATCATGTATTTTGAGTCGGGATAGTCCTACCAATTTTCTTTCGCGCTGAAAATGTAAAAGTAAATGTAATTATCATTTATTTCCACAAAAGTGGGTAAGAAGCAGATGAAACTATACATATATATGTTTCCTCTTTATTAATAAAATTCAATTTATTTCTCAAATTCTCAATGTGATAGTTGTGCTAATTCTTTCAAACGTCTTTGTTACTTTAACTATTAGTAGCAGCTCAATTTTCTGATTAAAAAAACCTTTGCAATGTCTGATTTTTGTTCGCCAAAAGATCTTTAGCAACAATACCAATTGCCAAGTATGATTGGTTACATGTCTAGACATTGAAGGCTTGGATATTTTCAGATTTATGTATTAGACTCTTAGCAAAAGAAGAAATCATACAACATAGATAAATATATGTTTTTGCAAGCAATAGCAACAGTCTCAAAATATTTTCTTATAATGTATGTATGGTTTAACCGTTTAAGTTGTAACTCCGATTAGCATCAATAAATAACGTAGGTTCCCTATTCAGGTTTACAACTACGGAAAGTTAGTTAGAAAATATACTTTAACGAAATATAGATGTCTACGGCTTTTTCTTAAAAAGTAGCAAAATATGGTGGCCACAACCCTTGTTTGTAAAAGAAAATGAAAATTGCATTAACTTACATTCCATGCAAAGAACACAAGGAGAATTATCCCCAAATCAAATTATATGTTAAGACCCATCAAAGAAAAATTATCACACCATCAACGATGCAATAGGAAAAATAGTAAGTTTTCATACTTCTATCTGTCTTTTCTTTCTTTCTACAATCATAGTCGATTCATAATCCAAGCATTGGCATTTTAAACATTTATATATCTAATCAATCCTTTTCTACAACAATAAAAATATTCTGACATATATTTATATATAGTTGGTATTCAATTGTAGAGAAATACAGAGATATAAAGCAATTAGCCATCCAAACGTAAACCTTGCTAGTAGCATATAACATTATCATCTTATTGTTTGTTGCTCAAACTTTTGGATTTGCTCATAGTGTATACATAAGCCATATAAGTGTCGGACTCACAAAGAGACAGCAGGAGCATATTTGTGTTAATTACAATACTAGAATTTTGTGCGTGAGTTGCATGTTTGAATATGTCAAAGATTATAAGCAAATTCACATTTTTCTTTAAAAGAATTGGTTCAAGTAGAAAATCTTTTTGTTCCAATTATTCTTAAAAATTGCAAATATTTTGAGCAATTATGGATGAAAATTTATAAAATTTAATTTTTATTAAAGTTAACAATTATTCTTTATCATGTGTCTTGCAAAGAATTAGGAATTTTCAATTTGAAACCTCCTCTCCTTAAATATTATAATAGGATAAGGTATAAAAAAAAGATGAAAATGATTTATAAAAATTTCACATCTTTAAGATGCATGCATTTGTATTTTTCATGAAATTTTTCAAATTTGAGGTCTAATTAGAAAAATGACAAAATGCCACATGGCTTCCTTGAGTACTTGTTATAATGCCAAAGATTATAAAAATGACATTATATTGAAAAAACCATTGAGCTTAATGCAGACAACAAGCTATAGTTGAAATCTCGGACCTTCATGCATCATTAAAAAAAAGGTTGTATATATGTCGATGGCTGAATTTGAAACTTTTGAAGCACAAGCACAAATCAAACCTTTGAATTTAAATTATCTTTATGTTTCATAAAAGGGTAAATTTTATAAGGCACCATCAAACTTCCATGGTTTTTTATATAGCACCATTTAAATTCAAAAATACTTAGAACCCTCCTTGAAGAATACTTTTGTAAAAGAATTAAAGGTTATTATCATTTAAAAACACCATATTCATTTCATTTTGGGTTATTTAGTTCATGTACAAGGTCAATTTGGCATTATAGTTTATGAAACTAGCACTTTCATACTACGTTACCAATTCAGTAGGGATAAATGACATGTTCAATGGTGCCATCTCAAAAACTATGAAAGTTTGATAGTGATTTTTAAAATTTACCCTTTATAAAATCATATTCTTAGATTTTCTTCCACTGTTCTCATATAATTACTTTATTGTTTTATGGTATAAACTTTAGCCTAAGCCATGAAATGATGGAACATGATTTCAATTTTTTCTTTTCGGGTTTTTCTTTCATAAATTAATAAGTAGTTGAATGATCGCTATTATTTTCAATTAAATGTTGGATCTTGAATCTCCACTAGCAGGTTATCAATAATTCTATAATTTGTTGGCATTATATTGACTTACATTAAAAATACCTATAATTCTTATTATTTTATAGTCTATGTATCTATTTTGCATGTTAATTAGACAAATAAAAAATGGATTATGATACAAAAACTCGAATTCGGACAGGACCGATTAGAACCTAAGACTTAAATCTCAGTTTCGGCCACTGTCTTATAAAAGGAAGAAAGTGATAATCAGAAAAAATACCTAAAATGCCTGTGGATTTGCTTCTTAGATTAATCACTTCTAGATCCATCATAGTTGTTGTCAAGAAAGTTCACATTAGATCTATATGTGAGAGAGAGGTGATGGGGAGATCGAAGAGAAGAAAGAGATCAAAAAGGGTAGAGAGAGATCCAAGGTGGCAACGACAACCCTTTCATTATCCCTGCTGCTGCTCATACCTCCAACAAAGACTCTCTTAAAGGTCAAAAAGAGTAAGTAGAGGTGCCCCTTTATTTCTTACCACCGACATCCCTTCAACAACAACTCTATTAAACGTCACCAAGAGCAGCACCGGTTTCTCTTCTACTCTTAACTGTATGGTCCATGTGAACTCTTCCATCAATATGCTCATCATTGACCCCCTCCACACCATCCATTTCTTTGCCAATATAGTCTCAACCACCTTTCCAACTTTGATCACCGCTGTTGTACCCAGTGTAGAAAAAACAGTCTACTCGGCCGATTAATCGGTCGTTTAATAATAAACGGTGCTTAACAGCATAGAAATTGCATTAATCGCTCTATTAACCGGTCAAAAACGATTAAACACCGTATAATGAGTTTAAAACGGTTAATTGGACGCTTAAAATATAAACGGTTGTGAAAAAATATAAACCCGTTTTGGGAAAAAACCGTACCCGCTTCCATCCATTTACTTAAGCAACTGAGACCTCTCATTTTTTCACCCAGATTTCTTCCTCGATCCAGCTTCGATCCTCCACTTCGACCTCGACCCTCCAGCCACGACGTCCCAGCCTTCGACCTTGATCGCAGCCTCCAACTTCACCTCCATCCACAATCACATCCTTCGGAAGTAATTTTTAAGGTTTCCCTCAAATTTTTTTCTTTGCCCGTAGCATACTATTTATTAATGATTTTTCAGGGAAAATTTTGTTTTTATCTATTCTCATAAACTGGAGCATGCAAGAAATCATTGGTTATGAAGAACAAAAAACCTACTTTATTTTTCAATCTCTGTTAATAATGGCATGCCAAATGTCAATTTATGAAGAGGAGCTGAATGATACAGAAGAGCATTATGAAGATGAGTACGATTAGTAGAATATTTGTTTATGATATTTTGTTATTTTTAAAGTTATTTGTTGACCATATGGTATTGTTTCTTTGCGATACTTATTTTTATGTCATATTATGTGGTGTTATTTTTTAGACGTATTATGCTATCAACATTTTGATTTGATATTCTTTGTGTGGTTTGTTGTGGTGTGTTTATATGGTAATTTATAATTGTATGATGTGTGTGAGATATTGCATATACCCGCATAGATTGTTTATGCGCAAATTATATAATATATATCGTACAAAATATATTGTATGTCCAGTGGAACTCGAACCAACGATCTTCCTTATTTAATTTTATTCGGATGCCTTACCATTAGGCCACGGATATATTTAATATTTAATAGTTGCAAGACTAAATTTTTCTTATAAATATTTATGTATGCGTATATTTGTTTATGGCCGCATAGTCCTCTTAAACGATTAATCACCATATAATCTGATTATACGCTACCCGCTAGCCGAACGAATAAAAAACAAATACATGTTTTACAACATTGGTTGTACCTCATACCCCCGATCCTTTACTCTCCTCAACAATCATGGTTTTATGTTGAACATGAATATGTGATGCTCAAGCTCGTCTTGTAGGCTCCAATTCACCGAGGATGATGGTGGTGATGAAGACTGATTGCCAATTCTCAGTGAAGTTTATTAGAGATTTCAGGTTTAAAAGTAACGGTGAAGTGATGAAAGAAAATTCTTATGATTTACCTTTTTCTTGTGTTTCTCATTTTCTTTCTGGAAGCATGTCGTTGTGTTGGTTAAGTTTAGTTTGCAATTTTTAAATATGTTTTTACAAAATCTAGTGAAACGATCATGCCAGCCTGCTAGCCTATAAGGTCCTCATGACGAAAGAAAGACTGTTGAGCAAAGGGAACAAATTATATCTTTCAAAAATTAATCGGTGGTTATAAAGATTCCAGTGGTGTCTCCATTTATATCCATAGTGGAGACTCCCTGAATTCGGCTAAAGTAAGCCTAAGTGAACATGGATTGAGACAACTAAAATATATGTTAGTTGTTGATTTACTTGAGGAAATGGCCCCTAATATATTGAATGGAATAAAAGGTTTAATTTGGCCAGCCCCAAAACTGTGGGAAAAAGGCTTCTCATTTTTCTTGTTGCATATACGTATGGGGCGTGTGGGGAACATGAGCTTCAATTGCATGCAAATTATTCCCTAGAGGTAGAAAACCATGAGTTGAAGCATTTGCATTTCTCATGAATACTAAACTTAACAGCTAGATATCACTCGGTACATAGGCATACTACTTCCTCCAAATCCGGCAATTAACATGGAAAAAGGTCACAATTTTAGGGGCGGTTTCAAACCGATTAAGGCAGCATTTCAATTATGAAGGAATGATGAGCTTCTTCCCAGCATATATAGTATCTCCATGGATCCCGTTAGCTTCCTTAATCGCAGCAATTGTCACCTATAGACATGTGTAAATCAAATTACAAGAGCAGTTTTCCACCATTAGATTAGATGCAGAGAGAAAAAGAGAGTGGGTTGCGATGTTAAATTCATTACCCCATATTTTCTGGAGAGGCCCCAGAGAGTATCTCCCTTCACAATCTCTATGATTCGAGCTGAGAAATTAGAAGAAGGTGGCGGTGGCGGTGGCGGTGGCGGTGGCGGTGGGCCCCGTTCCAATTGATCATTGGGTATTCGTTGTTGTTTCTGTTGAGGTTGATGGGGTTTGAGAGTGAGAGCTTTGATGATGCTTAACGCGATGCCTGAAAAGGCGACGATTCCGGCTGCTTTAGCGATGGCGGTGTCTTTAGATCCGTCGTCGCCGGCGTTGGGATCCGCCACCGGCATCTTCAGAAAAACCTAACCCTAGATCAAAGGGTCAGCTGCTTTTTTAAAACCCCAATTTTTTTTTTGTTCCTTTCTGGTGTGAGTTTGGGATAAATGGTGAGACTTTCAGCTAGGGGGCCGTGGACCCATTTGTGTCGTAGCCTTGGACCTTTGACTCATTTGTGACTTCTTTAAAATAAGAGAATAATGGAGGAAAGATGCCACGGGAGGGAATTTCCTCCTATGGGGTCGAAAAAGAACCCCCTTACTCAATTTTTCCGATGATCGGCACACATCATCTTCATCGTTATCATCTAAGATATGGATACACCAAATTTAATGCGATTCTATAACCTTTTCACCGTTGATTTAGTGTGTTCAAAATTAACGGTTTACCGACAACAGAACTTTTTATATTGCTAAATCAACGGTGAAAAAATTGTAGAATCGCATGAAATTTGGTGTACCCACATCTTAGATGATAACGATGAAGTTGATGGGTGCCGATCGTCGGAAAAAATGAGATAGGGCGTACTTTTTCGACGCCACAGGAGGAAATTCCATCATATGGCCTCTTCCCTCCATTAACCTCTTAAAATAATATCTATAATACTCTACACACACACACACACACACACATACTACTATATAATGCAAATGGACTTAGTTAGAAACCACCATTTCCTTTTTTTAAAATCAAAGAAAAAGGAAGAAAAATCCGTCATTCTTAGAGCCTCCACATCATCATACAAAGAGTCAAAAATAATTAATTGTTATGTTTAAAAAACAAATCTTAAAGCCTCCACATTATCAAAGACAAAGACAAAAATAATTAAACTTCTCCATTTTTTGAAAAACAAAGAAAAAATGAACTTTCTAGAACTTGAGACAAAAAAGAGCTTTGTAGAAATTAGTTTGAATTCCAAATTCAATCAATATTATACTCAAATTTAAGACAAAAAAGAACTTTCTAGAAGTTGTTTTAATCTTATTATTTTTTAAATTCTACGTTCATTTACTTATAACTGTAAGTCTACGCTAGCGCCCCGGCAGTCTACAGACACCAAATGCGGAATAAAAACTTTTTAACTGGCGCTATCGTAAACTTTAACCCGGATCTGCCATTATTGCTAAACTAACAAACAGTAAAGAGTGTAGAAAGGTTGTACCGAACGATCCGAGTCCTTCGTTCTTCAACCATCATCCCACGCTCCGTTGCGGCTGCTCCGATCTCGTCGATCTCCGATATCTTCGTCGAGGTGGCACCACATCGACGATTCTTTAAACGGGCTCCCGCCTCTGACTCGAGGCAACTCGATCGTCAAGTTTGCTAAAAGAGACGACCAAGATTGATGTAGAGAATGAGTAGATGACTTTGTCTCACTTCGTCCAAGTCCGTGGACGATCGGTAAATGAAGTTGCCGAGGGAATTTGGTGATGGAAAGAAAATGAAGTGATGAAATTTCCATACACCCAAATACTATCATATCTTTTCTACAAAATTAATCAAGCATCAAGTCAAATGGAGAGAGGAGGGGGCCGGCCATAATTATTCATGGAGGGAGGTGATGGTAGGAGGAGGGAGGTGACCACATCAAGAAGCCTTATCATCACAAAAGATCTTAAGCAAAACAAAAGGCTTTAAAGAAAACAATGACTCATATTAACATAGTTATCACTTAATAAATGCACCATTAAAGTCAAGATGACTCATTAGCCACTTCATCACTTCTAGAAGCTTCTAGAATGATGACTCACCCATATCTGAAGAAAAGATAAATCCGTCTTTAACCGAATGTTAAAAGACGGCTGATAGAAAATTGGAAACCGGCAACTTCCAAAAGTGATCCTGAAACGACTTTCAGGAAAACCCCGAAACTGTATAAATATACCCGCACTTGTATTACAACCGAATACAAATGCAACTGAGACAAAGATATTATACCTACTCAATATAATACTCGGATCCGGCTTAAACCAAAGCCGACCAGTATCATCTGCCCGAAAACTGACACGTGCGTAAACGCACGTGCATTTTCCGAACCCTGCCATAAAACCATACGGCCTCTACAACGTTTCGCCCGAACTTGGGAAACTGTCTGTGGGGGACTCTAATGACTCGTCAGTACCCTGGCAGTGGGTTTAACCACAAACCGTCAGCGGCACTAGCAATGCGTAACGGCTGCCCACGGACTGACCTCAAGGGAGACCGATGAGTGCACTCAAGGGTGGCCGATGAGCGAACTCATCCAGAAACCCTACTGAGCCTAACAGTGACAATGTATATACAGTCCGGTCCGTTCGTCAATGAGTATCGCATATCCGCCTAGGGGGCTAGTAACGTCAGACCCCCAGAAGCAGTATAAGTCGTGTCGGAGTGTAGCCCAATAACACCCTGAAATATTACTGGAGTACCTACCAGTAAATCTCCTACCATGGCCATGGATTTAGTGTAATGGCTCTCCTAGACACAGCACGACCTCACCCCCAATACCGGGAGAGACGAATCCTCTGCCGATCCGCTCACGTGCCTCCATATGGCTCGGGACTGTACCCAAAAGCTACCTGTTTGCACGACTCCTTTGAGCCGTGGTAGGGTAGAAATCAAAGCACAGTGGGAACTCACACGAGACAAATGACGACCTCAGGTCGATGAACTAACCTGTACACATGTCACCTGGGAACTGCTATCTGACGATAGGTATAGTACTAACTAGCAGATTCCCGGCGAGTCCTGTCCGGTGTACTCATAACCCAATGAGCACCTGTATACATCTTAGGTGATCCAACTGACACCAGTGGCTTGTGAGACCGGCCACCGCCTCTCGTCGGGGTCTCGACTGTATACACTAGTTTACTCCGGAGTATCGATGCCCTGTCTCGAAACTCCCACGACTAGGGACCACAATTAAGGATATGCATATAAACTACCCAACTCTCATGTATATGATCGCCATCATACTGTTGGTAGTAAAGCAAGATCCTAAGGGCTCTATCAAAGTGTAACATGCAATCAGTCACCTGAACATGTACACGACTGATAAAGGCAAACCAGATAGCATACTATCATTTCGAGTAAGACTGTCCTACCGGGATAGGTCCTCCGCAATCATTGCAATCACGTACCTGCGATCCAATAATTGACTATGAGGGCACTATCTCCAACAATCTCCCACTTGTACTCAAGGCTAATTATTGCGATGTCGACTACTCACAGCCTGTGTGAAACCGAACATCCAACTCCTCTACTAATCAGTTTCATAAAGCCCGTTTGTAAAACTATTGTGTTCGAGAAATAGCCTCAGTGAGTGGATCCGCCTAGAAGTATCTTTCTATATCTCTCTTAATCTCAAGTTCGCGGAGAAAGCCATCTCCCGAATTGAGTAGTACCTGTCTTAGAATATGTCTGGATATCTGATGGGACCTTAGTTCATAAATGAACTCCATATCCAAACTTCTTAGACTGAATGGATCACTGAACCTAATCAGTATCCGGCACCATGCCACCCACAGTATCCTCTGGAACCACCTGTCCATAATACTGTCCCTCGTCAGAGGGAAAACTAAAACTCTGACAATCACTCTGTCATCCATGTCACCTTTGAAGCCTGGAATGATAACCGTCTCCCCAAAGAGGCTGCCGTTATCAAATCCGTAGAACATGTACTAATGTTCTAAAACTGTTTCCTTATGTTTCTCCAGGATTGGATTAATACAAACTTATTGCATCTAGTGCAAAAACAACATTTGGTGCGGTACTTGACATCTCATGATTGACTCAATTGCCTAAGCAAGTGATCTGCCAATCACGCACATCCCTCTCTCCTTTAGTCTATACGACACCTTTAGAGAGGGTGACTCCATCACCTGCAGGTACACTACCATGCTAGGAGTCAACTATTCTAAAAACCATTAGAATATCTGTCAAAGTACCCACATTGGGAAACCACCCAAATCTAGATCTAAAACCATAGATCCAGAAACCAGAATGTCTAATATTATATCCATGTCCTGTCTGGAGAAACAACTGTGTGATGACCACAGTACAACCGATCGTAGTATAGGAATTTTACTTCCCACTCTGTGTATGTCATCCAGATACCATGACATCACACCCTACTACCTTCTTAACTGATCCATCCCTTATTCTGATTGAAGCCAAACCCATGACTGTCACATCAAAATTAGATGATCAATCTCCGCTAAAACTGCTCAAGTCTATAAATAGATATAAGCGTTTTGCCCACTATGCTTCCGTTGCTCCCACTGACTACGACAACCCTCCTACCGGGTCTCACAGCCTGGAACAACAGTAGTGTCAAGTCTGGGTAGATAAGAACCTCCCTGTCACCGTCCTTGAGGCTACCGAAGTACCTCTCGGGTGTCTGAGGTTACCTACCATATCTGCGGAGTGGCTATTGGAATGTCAAACCTGATTGAATATATAGGTCCTATTAAATTTTCCGTAATCGTTCGCGGTTCTGGAATCACTTCCAGTTCTACCATACTCCCACTACTGTTTTCTGAAAAAGATCCATTTTACTAAAACTGTGGCGAGTCAAGAACAATATCACTATTGATCTTCCAAATGGTAGAATATCAACCCTCGTCATAGCCAGGGTCAACCCACAAACAACCATTACAGAAACGTGCCCTGAGTTATCCAGAGTCTGGTTTTAAGCATAAGCTGGAAAACTCCCCATACCTTAATTTCTTTTAAGGTACGATCCATTCTATATCCAATACAGAAACTTTGGCACTTATTTAATTGGAACCATATTCAAATCATGCAGCTGTCTCCAGTGCATATCACCTTAATGGAAAGAGGCTAATCAGCATTGCTCAACTTAGGAATCCATCCAATTATGAGTAACCTGAAAGAGAAATACGTTTCTCAAAATCATCACTATCATCTGAATACCAATTACAAGAATCTACATCTTCGATCTCTTTGAAGAATCCCGATACTTATGATACCTGGTTCTCTACTTTATTCTTATACCCACAACTTCTCAAAACTTAGACCATGTATTTCTACGAAACACTTGTCTAAATACTAGAGAAGTTATAAGTAAACAGAACATAGTACGAGGACCTACCCCTTTGTCCTGAAGGACACTTGGACAACATACAATACTCTGTATAAGTCCGCTGAGTTAAACAACTCAAAACCTGTGCGTCGTAGGTAGAAAACTGTACCCAGGCGATTTCCTCAAATATCACCAATTACAACGAATTCCGATATAATGAGGATGATCACCTAATTCCCAATATCTTACTCCCACTCATCATCTGTAAAACCATACAGATATGAGAATGAAACCTGGTAAATACATACCCTTGGAGTAAGTGTCTAATCGGGAAAACAGTTTTTCTTTAACAATGCACTGAAACATGAAAATGTTTCGTAGGGGTATCATGGTATTCATAGCAATGCCTCTTCCATAATCAAATTCATGACTTCAACCGTATATTTTATTGCCGTCTCTCCAAATCCCTTTATTTGTCTTTAGTCATTACCTTCTGTACACCATCGTTAGGCTAAATGGTTTTCTTCCTTCCCTACCGTTCGGCACCAGCCTATGGTTTGGAAGAAGACTATCCAGTAAGCATAATAGGTGTACCCTCCTAAACCAAGGAGTACTCGTATCTTGAGAGAAGGTGATGATAAAAGTCAACTGAATAATATCTTATTCCTTTAAAGGTGAAATAGGAGTGGCGATGAAGTACACGGTTTTGGTCGTGAATGATACCAGTCGCAATTTACTTTGCCCTCTTTCTAATCCCTTTATTTTGTCTTTACATATTACCTTCTGCACACCCTACTTAGGCTAATTGGTATTCTTCATTCCCTACCTTTCGGCACCAGCCTATGGTTTGGAATAAGACTATCCAATAAGCGTAATAGGTGTACTCTCCAAAACCAAGGAGCTCTCGCAACCTGAGAGAAGGTGATAATAAAAGACAACTGAATAAACCAATTCTATTTCTCCTGAACCTGGATCCATCCTCGAAGGAGTCCCTTCGAGTTCGTATATAACCATACGATGGATCTATCCAATGGAAGTGGATATCCGTAGCAATACGGGTGTTCTGAGAAATGCAAAGGGTAAAAGAAGGAGTGGCAATGACTTATGCAACTCAGACAATCCAAAAGCCAGTATTTTAAGAAGGTTCGGTCAACCTGGTCACTGAGTCATAGTCTAGGGTCGGTCAAAGGTCGCTGCCAAAGAGAGAGAGAGAAAAGAAACACTCTGCGTGCACTCTAACCTAGATCAGAATGGTCATCACTTTATCTAATCCGGAAACCTCCCACTGTCCTGTCAAATTCTCCTCCAAACCTAAAGAAGAATCAATCGGGATCACCCGAATAGTAAACCAACTCATCAGTGGGAATCGGGATCCAACTCTCATCGCATGATAACGTGATGGAATGCATCCACGTTACTCATACTCCAGAAGGTATGCGCATACTTGGCAAGTTTCAGTTTCTTTAGAAACTCCCGATATCGTTTTTGCCCCATGCTCTTATAACCTTGGCGTTAGGTCAAAATGTCATAAGTCACATGCCAAGTTCTACCCATCACTATCTTGTTAATTTGAACCCACCCGCACATGCCCTTGGCGTTAGGTCAAAATGGCAGAATGGCTGTCCCAAACCAACTCATCTATCTATGCAACAATTGAATACCCAGCAGCTACCAAACACTATGCCTTGGCGTTAGGTCAAAATACATAGCTTGAATACTACTGAATACCCAAAAGAAGTGACGGAGGGCTACGGCTGGTTTTTGGCGAAAAACCTTTAGCGTAGTGAACTTGATATCGCTGAAGGAACCTGATAGCTTTTTAAAATATAGTGGCGAAAACCTTTTGCTAAAGAGGTCACTCCCGGTAAAGGGATCTCGGCTCTTTCCTCGTGGAATGAGGTGCAGGATATTCCACTGAATACCGCTATGCAAAGCAACTTGTAATCGACTATAGTAAAGTTATTACCCTGACGTAAACTTCTGTCCAAGGGGTCTTTCCCGGTGAAGGGATATCATCCCTTGCCTCGTCGAATGAGGTGCTGGATATTCCACTGAATACCGCTATGCATAACAAAAGAAAATGTCTTTGCAATAACACTTTTTAAATTTGTTCCAACAACTCAAACAGGTTTGTTTAACTTTGCATTGATCAAAATCAATGCAGTCCCATCAATCGATCACACCAGAAAAGAACGAAAATAAAATGTACGTATATGCCATCCGCATTCGTCACTGGGTCCCGTCATCACCCGTTAGGTTACTTAACTAACGACAGAGCGGGGACTGGACTAGCGCGGGTGTAAAACATATACAACATCTAATAGTATATAAACCAATATACATAATCGCTCCAGGCGTGATAATATGCAACATTACAGAAAAGTAATAAGCATCACAGAACAATACAGATAATCTGGGATCCCCGAGTTTCACAGAGCCGCTGCTGAAACCCGACGTTCCCCTGTCGTGTGGATAGCCTGTGCAATGAAACCTAGACCCCTACGGGTGCGGCAAGTTACCGGCCAAAACCTGAAGCGAGGCAGTCCCCCACAGCATAGTGAATGGAACACCCGGCACTTCACGGAATCCGGTAAATTGAGCACCCCTCCTTGGGTCAACCTGTACCCCCTACGAGTGCGGCGAATAGTCTGCCAATTCTAGAGTGGGGCCCCTCTGCCTCCCAAAGCCATGAGATGCGGACCCGTTGCCCTCCAGAACCCGGCTATCCGTGCACTCCGTCTCGGGGCAAAACCTAGTACATTAATGAAAAATAGTACAATAGGTACATCGACCGCAACCTGGTCGTGCCCCAAAAGAATATTATACAACAGGCAGTGACGGCAGTCCACAAGTTGGACGCTCGCCCCGCAATATCAAATGTACAAATAAACTCAAACTGTACTACCATTGCACACTGCTATCCACCACGACAAATCCGCAACATCACAGCACAACACAGAACATCAACGCGAATGTCACGTTCGCAAACCCGTCTAAAAGAACTATAGCAATCGGACGCGGTTTACCGATCAAATGACATTCCCGGTCGGAGATATAATGTAAGCACTGTAAACTAACGTGTTTAAATTTCGATCGACAAAATATCAAGAAGTGGGCCCCACGACTTACTGGTGAACAGTAACAAAACCTGGGCCAAAATGATATATACCAAAAATCACAAAATCCAGAGAAGAACCTACTGACAAAATTTGGGAGCACGTGCTCCCCACGTGGCCGCGGATGCGCGGCCAAACCATAGGTTTGGCCGCGTTTCCGCGGCATCTTGGAGGAATCACGACCCCAAATTTCGTCGTAGTTCTTAGAAAACCCTGCTCTGATTTTTAAGACATCCAGAAATAATTTTTGAGACCGTTTAAAATCTACAGAAACTGTCAGGCTTGGATTTTGGAATTTTCGATTTCCGGTCGGATCGATGTTTTAAACGCGTTAGCACAAGTTAGTATAGCAAAATGGTGAGGCTCTGATACCAATGTAAGTCTACGCTAGCGCCCCGGCAGTCTACAGACGCCAAATGCGGAATAAAAACTTTTTAACTGGCGCTATCGTATACTTTAACCCGGATCTGCCATTATTGCTAAACTAACAAACAGTAAAGAGTGTAGAAAGGTTGTACCGAACGATCCGAGTCCTTCGTTCTTCAACCATCATCCCACGCTCCGTTGCGGCTGCTCCGATCTCGTCGATCTCCGATATCTTCGTCGAGGTGGCACCACATCGACGATTCTTTAAACGGGCTCCCGCCTCTGACTCGAGGCAACTCGATCGTCAAGTTTGCTAAAAGAGACGACCAAGATTGATGTAGAGAATGAGTAGATGACTTTGTCTCACTTCGTCCAAGTCCGTGGACGATCGGTAAATGAAGTTGCCGAGGGAATTTGGTGATGGAAAGAAAATGAAGTGATGAAATTTCCATACACCCAAATACTATCATATCTTTTCTACAAAATTAATCAAGCATCAAGTCAAATGGAGAGAGGAGGGGGCCGGCTATATTTATTCATGGAGGGAGGTGATGGTAGGAGGAGGGAGGTGACCACATCAAGAAGCCTTATCATCACAAAAGATCTTAAGCAAAACAAAAAGCTTTAAAGAAAACAATGACTCATATTAATATAGTCATCACTTAATAAATGCACCATTAAAGTCAAGATGACTCATTAGCCACTTCATCACTTCTAGAAGCTTCTAGAATGATGACTCACCCATATCTGAAGAAAAGATAAATCCGTCTTTAACCGAATGTTAAAAGACGGCTGATAGAAAACTGGAAACCGGCAACTTCCAAAAGTGATCCTGAAACGACTTTCAGGAAAACCCCGAAACTGTATAAATATACCCGCACTTGTATTACAATCGAATACAAATGCAACTGAGACAAAGATATTATACCTACTCAATATAATACTCGGATCCGGCTTAAACCAAAGCCGACCAGTATCATCTGCCCGAAAACTGACACGTGCGTAAACGCACGTGCATTTTCCGAACCCTGCCATAAAACCATACGGCCTCTACAACGTTTCGCCCGAACTTGGGAAACTGTCTGTGGGGGACTCTAATGACTCGTCAGTACCCTGGCAGTGGGTTTAACCACAAACCGTCAGCGGCACTAGCAATGCGTAACGGCTGCCCACGGACTGACCTCAAGGGAGACCGATGAGTGCACTCAAGGGTGGCCGATGAGCGAACTCATCCAGAAACCCTACTGAGCCTAACAGTGACAATATATATACAGTCCGGTCCGTTCGTCAATGAGTATCGCATATCCGCCTAGGGGGCTAGTAACGTCAGACCCCCAGAAGCAGTATAAGTCGTGTCGGAGTGTAGCCCAATAACACCCTGAGATATTACTGGAGTACCTACCAGTAAATCTCCTACCATGGCCATGGATTTAGTGTAATGGCTCTCCTAGACACAGCACGACCTCACCCCTAATACCGGGAGAGACGAATCCCCTGCCGATCCGCTCACGTGCCTCCATATGGCTCGGGACTGTACCCAAAAGCTACCTATTTGCACGACTCCTTTGAGCCGTGGTAGGGTAGAAATCAAAGCACAGTGGGAACTCACACGAGATAAATGACGACCTCAGGTCGATGAACTAACCTGTACACATGTCACCTGGGAACTGCTATCTGACGATAGGTATAGTACTAACTAGCAGATTCCCGGCGAGTCCTGTCCGGTGTACTCATAACCCAATGAGCACCTGTATACATCTTAGGTGATCCAACTGACACCAGTGGCTTGTGAGACCGGCCACCGCCTCTCGTCGGGGTCTCGACTGTATACACTAGTCTACTCCGGAGTATCGATGCCCTGTCTCGAAACTCCCACGACTAGGGACCACAATTAAGGATATGCATATAAACTACCCAACTCTCACGTATATGATCGCCATCATACTGTTGGTAGTAAAGCAAGATCCTAAGGGCTCTATCAAAGTGTAACATGCAATCAGTCACCTGAACATGTACACGACTGATAAAGGCAAACCAGATAGCATACTATCATTTCGAGTAAGACTGTCCTACCGGGATAGGTCCTCCGCAATCATTGCAATCACGTACCTGCGATCCAATAATTGACTATGAGGGAACTATCTCCAACAATAACTACCTTCTTTTACTTAAATATAGTAAATAACATATTATAATATCTTCGAGAACACTTTTAATCCAGGTTACTAAAATAACTATTTTATTCACTTATTAATATTCAAAATAATTTTACACCAAAAGCCCCCCATTTTATATTTATCCATGACCTCAAGAATTTTTTTTGGACTCTAAATAGGATAAAGCTAAAAACGTGCGTCGCACGTGCAAAATGCCAGTAAAACTAAAGAAAGAAAGGAGAAGAAAATTTAAAAAAAGATGTGATCGTTTTTGAGAATTGCACAGACCACCTCTCGATTTGAAAAGAATATATTCTTACCGTATGAGCTTATGCCCAAAGGGTTTCACTTTGTGTCCGTGAATGGCATGTGCAAATGATTTACTTTGTTGGTCCAGGTTTGTTGAACCTCCAAAGCTTACCTTTATTATAAAACAACCCAAACAAATACCACCTTAGATGATTTAATTTAGCTTATGAAATGAATATATATAAATATTTTTCTCAATCTATAGATGCATATTTGAAACCGATATTAGTTTGTATTATAAATATAATTTTGGAATTGGCATATACTCTATGCTGCTTAAATTACAATTTGTGTATCCCAAAAGAAAAAACTACCCCCCCCCCCCTCCCCCCCTCCTCTCCTCCCCAAAAAAAAAATTTAATGGTTAAACTTAGTTTGCATAAATACAAAACTTGAATATTAGCCATAAAGTATCTTTTGCCATTGTAATTCAGAATTTTTTCATGGGTACTATATTCCAAGCCTCCTAGCAACCCAATAGAGTAATAAATCCATTTGTTCTTTAAATGTATTTTTTTAGGGTATTATGGGGCCGTAGCAGCCATGGGGAAACATCCATAGAAAAAAAATAGAGTGTGGGTCCTGCATGGGGTCGGATTTGCCCTCTTATGTGGGTGAGTGTAGAGAGCACATTATTTGTTAGGGCAAATTGTTTTTTAAAGAAACCCTGCCCATTTCAAACTTGTCAAAAATCCCGAGTATTTTTCAAAATTGATGGGAAAGATTTACAATTCGAATACTTTATCAAAAAACCCTTCTTTTTCATAACGAACTTTGACTTTCTCTTTCTTCCTAATCTCTCTCTTTCTCTCCCTTCCCTCCTGCTGCACCCCTCCACCACTCCTTGTACTCTTCTCCGCCAATCCTCTTTGCCTCTCTCCTCTCCTCCTCCATGCTCCTTTCCTCCGCCGCTCCTCCCTCCTTTCCATCCTCCACCGCTCCTCTTCCCTCCACTCCGAGGGAGCTCCTCCTCCTCCTCCTCCTCCTCCTCCTCCTTCCAACCGTCCTTCCTCCTATCACTCCTTTTACATTCACTCATTTTTTCTTTTCAGCAGTATCTAGACAGTTGTCTCTAATATCTAGACGCTATTCTATAATAACTAGTTTCCTGTAATGTTTAAGAAATTACTTGCAATATCTAAGTAATTTCCTGGAATATCTAAACGTTTGCCTGTAATATCCAGTTGCATATAATATCTAGACGTTTGCTTATAATATCTAGTTGCTTGTAATATCTAGATAGTTTTCTGTAGTATCCAAGCAGCCAATTTGGTCAAATGGATGGTTAAAAGTACGGTTGTAGCATTAATTAGTCGCATGAGTTGTTTTAAGTACACTTTGTGGTTTTTACAAAGAGTTATCAAGGTTATCGAATTCATGATGGGACTTCAACTTATCTTTTTCTAGATCTTTGAATCGAAGGAAAATCTCTTTATTGGCATATGATATTAATATTCCTCTTGACGTTAATCATTTGGTCCTTAATCGAATGGAAAATGAATTTTGCCTCATTCTACCTCACCATAAGTTATTGAGGCATGGAGGTTGATTCGATTGATTAACATTGATGGATCTATCACCGATGATACCTTATTTTGGAAACCATCTCATTTGGGCACACTCACCATAAAATCGGGGAAAGTGTCACTTCTACCGCAACCTTCCTCAATATATTCTTAGGCTAAATTTGTTCGGTTTTACAAGTCTGTAACGACCATAAATTTCCTATACCTCCGTATTATCTTTCATTAATAAAATACCATAATTGTATTTATGTATATATTTCCGTTACACAATTTAGCGACTATCCGTGAGTATCACGTTGTATCCGAGTTTACCTCAGCGGCGATTGCAATTCGTGCTAGGTCTGCCCCGCCATCACATCACCTCAGCCACACTCCTTTGTTTATTGATTTAAACTCACACTTTTTTATTTAATCCATTACAAAATAATGACCCAATAAAACAGAAACAAAACAAACCCAAATACCTCCATTTATTTTTCATTTTACTAGAGCCCAAAACCCATCCTATTCTTTTATTTAAAAACAAACAAACAAAACCCACAACCCATTTTGCCTCTCCCACTACTTCTTCTCATTTTTATTTCCCTTTGTTTACTTAATTAATCATACTCCATCACTCTTAGCCTCCCCCTTTGAACTGGGAAAAAAAATCATATGTGAACCTATCTATAAAACTTTTTATTGAGAGGTGGATATACCGTACACGTGGCAGATTGGATATGAATCTCAAAAATAAAGAAATGCACTATTGTTTTGTACGGTAGATCCACACTCAATCTGCCACGTGTACGGTAGATCCTCCTCCCTATAAAAAATTTTATATATAGATTCCCATATGATTTTTTTCCTTTGAACTGTAACCTCTTCATTTCTTCACCTCTTCCCCTCTCTCTTGTGTAACCGAGCCCCCATTCGATTTCTTCCTCTCAATATAAACCCCACCCCCTTCTCTCTTCAACCATTTTTCCTTCAACTTCTTCTCCATTATCTTTTCCCTCTCTTCATTCCAAACCGATACCCCCCATGGTTGCCCCTTGGCCGAGAAACCATCGCCGCCTTTCCTCCCATCAATGGCACCCCCGTCTCCGTCGTCGGCCACAATGTCAACAACCGCATGAGAACCGCCGTCGATCCCATCGCGATAACCAAACCCTCGATATTCAACAAGTCCGTACGAGGCGACCGAGCTGTGAACCGAGGCTCCAAGGGTAGGCCCGAGTCCACATGAGCGCCACAGTCATTTCCATGGCTCCAAATCTTAATTCCATCGACGTTTCAAATTTGCGCCGGAAGTGTTCGACGAAATGCCCAAATGAATTTCCGTCGCTTTCTTGCGTTCTAACTTCGCCGTCGTCGATCGCCGTTGTCTTCTTTATTTCCCATTGACTAGGAATGTCCCTTCTCTCCTCTGTCTCTCCCTCCCTCCTTGTCTTCCACTAAAATTCATTATGCTTTATTTTTATGCGTTGTTTTCTTCTTTTCATATTCCTTTTCTTCTTCTTATTGTTTATTTATTTCTTTGATCATGAATAAACTCTTAGTTGTTACTTTCATTATTTTATAAATGTTTATTTGTTAGGAGTTGATTTAGAATTAGGATATGATAAATTTGATTAGGATGTTCTTTTGGCTATTACTTATATGTAACTTTTTCAATATTTAAAATTGTGGTGATATTTGAGATTAATTTGTATGATCAGTATAGTCTGATATATGAATTTCAATGTGATAGAGAAAAGGAAACTTAGTATGAAAATTAGTTACATGCATGATATATAGCTAAGATGAGTGAAAGTCTACGTGTATATATATGATGTCAATGATTGAGATTGTATTAGTCTTCTAAATTTTACCGCAAGTACACAGTTATTTGCTATAGTACTTACGGATCGATCCACAAAGAGGTGTGATTTTAATTAATTCTAATTAAGTAAGGAGATTAGTTGTTTATTATAAAACTTAAATTTAAAAGCAAGTAATTAAAAGAGATTAAAATAAGAAAAAGGAGATCCTAGTGTTTTGAATTGTTTAAACTACTATGATTGGATTATATGATTTTTCTTCTTTTCTAGATCTTCGCTTTAATTAATTAACTACTAATTATGTAAAAGTATAGATTAAATTAATTTAGCAATGAACTATAAAACAAATATACAAGGATAATTCATACTATTAATGTTAACCTATCAGGTACATAATATCCTTTAGAAATTAAATTAAAGCAAGTAGTTTTAATTAATTAATATTAATCTAGAAACAACCTTTGATTAATACTTGTAGGTGGCCGATCTACAACTACCATGTTTTCAGTGTACTTAGATTACTCTAATTAAATATATTGAATTCTCTTGACTAAAGTTTTCATCTTCCCTTCCCTAATTAAATTTCTAGGGCATCAATATTTCATTAACCTAATTAGTTTCTTAGGTGTTGTCATCTTTTCCTTAATCCTATCCAAGGTGTTAACTTTCATTATAAAGATTAGTTTTTTAGATGAAAAGCTTAAAAATAGAACTTTTAATTAATAGAAATCATATGAAAATAAAATAAAGAAGAAGACAATTAATTATCCAACCATAGAAGTACAACAATTCTAACCCTAAGAGGAAAATTAACTACTCATATTATCAAAAAGAAAGCTTTATTAATAATAAAAAGTAACTTACAATTATTGATCATTCCTAACTTGAAAACCTAAAATAATAGCCTATGGAAAGATATGAAACCCTAATGAACTATACAGAGTATTTATAGGACTTGTTGATAATTGGAACAAACTTCCTAAGATAAACAGAGATTACAAAATAACCCTAAAAATCCGAGCTCCCAACTCCACAAAATTTCGGCTAATATTGGATTTACTATGATTTTGGTTGAATTTTTTGGTCTTATGATAATTTTGCTTTTTGCATATTCTGTGTTTTGATCTCGAGATTTCCAAAGTTTGTTTCAATTGTGATAAT
This sequence comes from Agapanthus africanus, assembly GCA_030015575.1. Taxonomy (NCBI): domain Eukaryota; kingdom Viridiplantae; phylum Streptophyta; class Magnoliopsida; order Asparagales; family Amaryllidaceae; genus Agapanthus; species Agapanthus africanus. Next base: position 160,185,924 of record JASDDO010000026.1, on the reverse strand, counting down.
TGATTCTCTATTTTTGATTTATCTCCATTGCACGCATGCGATCTGTCTTTTAGCACACTTTTCGTCCTTTTGCGTTTAAGCCCTGTAATCTGCATTTATTCATAAGAACAGCCGGAACAGCATAAAATATGAAATAATAAAGACAAATATGATTATAAAATGTGCAATAAATTGCACCAATCAAATACCCCCATACTTATCTTTTGCTAGTGTTTGAGAAAATTTAGGGTTTTCAAACTCTCAACCATCAACTAAAAATATTATCTAACTCTATGAATTAAAATCTAACTAAACTACTCCTACTTCTATGTACCCTTCGCGGACGTGTGATTGTATTGAGCATATGTAATAACCCTTTCAACCCCTAGATCTTCCTAATAGGAGGAGTTGTGTCTCCTGAGGGTTTTCAGCGCCCACAAAATCCCAAAAAGGATAAAAGAAAACAAAGGAAACAAAAATCGGAAAGTGAAAACTACATACAAAGATAAGAACATATAAAAGAAAAGACTTGAAAAATAAGAGTTTCAAAATTCCCCCAGCTTTTTAGTTTTCATGAACCTTCATCATAATAGTCTTGATCAAATTCAGAAATTTTTCCCTCCCTCAATAAAACATCACCCTATTCTTCATCCGTACCTCTCCTCCAAATATCGATCATATACCCCTGCGTGTGTGTAAAGTCATCTCTACACTCGAGAATTCAATTCAAGCTATCATACCCCTACCCTAATATCTGTAATACTCTAGCACGATCGTACGTTATTTAAATATATTAGTATTTTAATTTTCTTAATTATTATTTGGATTGTGATTAGTTTGAATAGTATATATGTTTATCCGACCCGACCCGCCTGCGTGAATCCGTTATGATGCTAGAGTGCCTTTTATTAATATTTATCCTTAAACTAAATCCATATGAATCTTAATTAACAAATATACAATATCTAAATTATATGTGTATAATTTCTAGTAGCCATACATTAGGGATATTTTATATATTTTAATTGTCATCATGTTATTTAAGTATCTCATATTTTGATATTGACATTTATCTATTACGCTTAAATCTTAAACATCCTTGATACCAGTATATATTATATTAGAATATATAATGGCAAACTTTGCATTATGGGTAAATATGCTACGTGTGTGTGTATTATTTTCCAATATAGTTTCAGTGAGATTTTGCTAGAGACGGATTGGAGATAGATATTATCTTTTATCCTATTAGTTATATATTGAACTATAATATATATAACATACAATATATATATATATATATATATATATATTCTTTTTATAATAAAATCTTTCTCTCTCCCCCCTCTCTCTGTTCTCTTCCTCTCTCTCGCTCTCTTTTCTTCCGCTTCTTCATCGATCGGTTGCAACCCTCGACTTCGACAGCTTGTTTGATGCCGTTTCGAGCCGTGAACCGAGGATTCAAGGTTTGGCCTAAGTTCGTGTGAGAGAGACGATCATTTCTGTGTCCCTGGATCTCCGTTATGACAATGTTTCAGTTTTGCGCGAAGGTGTTTGACGAAATGCCTCAATGAGATCTCCGTTGTTCCGTTCAGTGCGTTCGTATATAAGGCAAGTTTATAACTTGCTACATGCTAGTTACTTTTATATATCAATATATATATATATATATATATATATTGTCGTAAATTATTATCAATATATAGTTTTATATAGATAATTCGTATTTTTATTACTTAGTTAACACTAGTACTTGTATAGCTACAGTTTATAAAGTTATGCAAAGTCACGTCTATAATTAGGCTTATACGAACTATTTAGTTGATTAATCGAAGAGTATGAATTAATACAATTTAATTTATAATACTTAATAATCGTAAAACGGTATTGTAAATATGGTTAGATATATATTTTTAACAAGGAATAATGGATACATCAATTTCATTACAGCTAGATAACCGTGACAACTATAATCCTGCTATTTATTATGATTTGTTTGTGCAAGTAAATACTTCATCTGTTTAGTACACAATACCGGACATGCTTGCGACATGATATCTTGCTACTGCTATTGATATATTGCTTACACATGTTACCTGTGATATTTACCGATACCAATAATCATGACTTGTTGTCCTGATGGACATGATCTATTGTCTATATAGACATAACCTGTACCTGCCTGTTCCTGTATTGGTATTAGATAGATATTATTCATACATGACTTGGAAAACGAAACCTGGGGAAGTGGGAAAATCAAAAGTGTAACTTAAAAGGATATTACATGATCTGTGGTTACAGGGGGTAACGGAACAGAATCATTCGTGATTTTTATTACTTGCTCCGTGGTTCCGGAGAGTAACGGAACAGAATCATTCTTGATTCATACATCTCGATCCGTGGTCCCGGGGGTAACGGGATATATACTTTTGAGTTACATGGAGGAGTACATTCATTGGGTTTCAAATACCTGTAGGATAGTTAACCTAGAAACATAGACTGTAGGATACACGTGACATACCTATAGCCTGATGTTATAACACGTGTGATTGTTTTGTTTATACTCATACCTTATTTTGCATGAGACATCCTGTATAGCACATTGTTCAGTTTATTATTATTATTATGATATTTATGACGCACTGACGTCTGGGTTTTGTATGGCCCAGATACTTGACCTTAACACAGGAGGACTGTGACTATTTCGACTGGATTGCCGATTAGTGAGAGGCATCCCAATGATCTAGTTCTTATTAATAGTTTAGATATTCTTTTTTTTCCTTGGATTTTTATTGCTTCCGCTACTGTTTCCTGTTATTGTTTATGGTTATTTGGATATGTTTAGAGATAGATGGTTATTTCATTGTTCTTGATTACTGATTGACGGCCGTAATGTAACTATGGGAGGGATATTTCCTTACCATAGTTAGCATGGTAGGCTTTGCCGCGTTCTGAATTTACGTATTTTGGGAAGCGGGGCGTGACAATACCTTAGTACTACTTCTTTTTATTAAGAATGGATCGATTTCGTTCACACACCTTTCATGCGACTGTTAAGACACTAACCAACCGATTACCGAATATGTGAACTTATCAAGGCGTAAATAACTTCATACATATAAACCAGTCTTGTAACCACCTCAGGCTCAGCAGTGACTCCCACACTAGTTGATCTAAGGCATGGGTGATAAACCACCTTTGCTGTATATTTTTTTCTTATTTTTTTGTAGCCCTAAGTAACTTACAGCCCAAACTTATATAAAAAAAATTTCCTGCGATGTTCTTTTTTTTCATGATTAGCTTCAGATATCATTTTTTCTTTCATACTCAGGCTTTTACGCAAGAGTATTTCAATGTATTCTCTATCATCCCAAATTTCAAGAAGTGTGTAAATGCAATTTGTAGGGTATAACTCTCTAAATCTAGACTCAAGATTAGGAACTATTTTTCAGAACTTATTTCCATTCTCAGATTCAATAACTCCTTCATCTCACTCAACCTTTGAGAATCGAGTTCATGATCACTTATTACTAGTTTTATTCACAAACATCTATTTTTCTTGTTTTTCTTAAACCTCTCTCTCTTTATTTTCATTTTCAAAATTTTCTAATATTTTTTTCTAAAAAACTAAAAGAAAAGAAAATTTTTGTACAAAACCAAATCCCCCTCTTGTTTTAGACAGTGCCCTCACTGTTCTTTATCATGTATTCACGAAATTACGTTTAATAACTAATTCAAGTATATCTATGTACACTGAATAGTTTACCCAAAATAAATACGAAAAATGAGAAAGGAAAATTTACCTCCCCGAGAAATCTGGGGGAATATGTTTGCCTGCAAATTTCAAGGGCCTCCTCCTCTTTTCTCTAGCGGTGCATAACTACGCTTTTTTTGGAGGAATAAGACACAATTTGGCCATAAATAATGGGTTGGTTCATTTTGCACATAAGACCTTCAAGAAATAAAATTAGCAAAAAAACCTAAAAAACAAAATTTAGTAAAGGAAAAAAAGAAAAATAATGTACACGATCTTTTGGCCAATCCAAATGTTAATATTAACCACTCAAAAAATTTGTCTTTAATCATGCAGGAGTAGTAAAACAAATTATAGCGGTAAGCATCAATAAACACCCTAAAATTGATATGAATAATATGAATGTGGTGTTTATAGATAGGTGTACAAAATTGTGACCCATGTTTAGCCGAATAAACTAGCGCAACAATAAAAGATTTAAGTCTAAAAGAGTCGTGCAATTGCATTATCTTTTCAATTACTGACTAAATGGATCGAAGTTTTCAATATGAACACGTGGTATAAAATATCCAGTCATATCAGTTAAAAGCACACCTTCATCTTGCTTTTCAATAGGATTAGTTTTAATAATGACCGAAAGTGGTAGAGAGTTTGGTTTAATTGTTTGAAGATTCATTTAACATCAGAAGTTCATCCTTAAATATCTCCTCAAAATTTTGATCAAAATATCCTTCATTAAAATTAATCACCTCCTCCTCATACACTTCTTCTATTATAATAGTTGAATCCTCTTCAAAAATGTCATCACATCTTTCATCCAACAATTCTTTTTCCTTCTCTTTAAACTGACTCATGGGATGATTTTTATCTTCTAAAAATGTGGGATCCCGCCCTGATTTTTTTTCCAACAATTTCATTATACATTCCTACTGAAATTGTGGGCTCCCTATCAATAGTTTTCTCAAATTTTTTATCAAAGTCAAGCTCATTAAAATCACAAGATTCCTTTATAGATGCGGTTTCGATATCCAAATTTTTCTCAAAATTTATATCCGCTACTGTTATTTCGTCAAAAACATCATCCTCAAAATTTTTACAATCAGTTAAATCAAACATCTCAATCTCAAGCATATCATCATTTAAATCATCTTTATATAAATTTGATGTTGGAGGCCAAATTGAAAATTCAAAATTCTGAAGGTGGGTTTCAAATTGACATGACGTAGACTCATCCTCACTTTCCTCATGAACCAAAAAATCAGATTCATCCAAGGCACAAGATTCAAATATATATTCACAAACCGGGCACTCTTCATATCGCACAATCTTCCTTGGCATAAATTCACACCCGCACATAGGACACTTATGACTTAAACGTTGTTCGGTTATACATTCCAAACCACGGTTATTCTCAAACGCTTTCTCAATAGGTTGATTATGATTTTCTAAGGTGTTGGGAACAATTGGGTTTGTGTGGGTTTACATTGGGATGATCTCTTACTCTTTCTTATTAGCGATTGTAGCAGTTATCTGGCCAAGAAAAATTTCAATATTAGTCATTGATTGCTATATTGGCATAATCTCATCTTGCAGAATTGTAGCCAACTGCTGTTCAACATATGCATGTCTCATATCCTCATCATTATCAACATCGAAGGAAGGTGTAAAAGTTTGGTATGATTGATAAGAATTTGATTGGATATGGTCGTAAGAAGGGCCAACATCATAATATGGGTATGATGAAAATTGTTGTTGGCTTATAAAATTGAAAGGACTGGAAGTTGTGTCTGTTGTGGATGTGTAAGGTGAATTGTAATCGCTCCTATATTTATTCATTCGAATGCAATCAGAAAGTGTTAGGTTAACTGGATAGCAAAAAGTTCAGATAAAGTGGGTTTAGTATGTTCATCAACTATTAATTTTTTTAAATGCGGAAAATAAACTAAGAACTCTAACAAATCATAAACACGGATAACGCGCAAGCAAACCTTAGAACTAGGATCACCTAGCTCAAGTTATTGACCCGCTCCTAGACTTCCAAGGAACAAGTTATATAATAAATTCTTTACTGCCTTTTTATCAATCTTGCAGCCAGGTAAGTGCCAGGTAAGTGGGAGTTATCCGCTATACGAATCACCGAAATAGCAGACGTAATTAAATAAACCATTTGTCTTAGACACCACAAGAAAGACACGGATAAACAGTAAATTTCCCACAACCTTCTCTTGTCCTATGTGAGCGCGAATATCCTTAGAGGGCTGAGTCTAGATATTTTTTAATTAATGTTGGTGAATGCATATGCTAGGTTTCTGTTGTGAGGCCTAGAAAGGGTGATGGAATACCCACCTAATTTTATTGTTTGGTTTCTTGTCCTTAAAGTCCATTTAAAAATATGCAAATAACAATAAATCAACCAAAAGCAAGATTTTTTTTATTTTGATTTTGCGGCGCTAAGAAACCTGCAGAAAATGCAATCTATTGGAGAGAGGGTTTAGAGAAGAAAAGAAACTTATCAGAGATTGGAACAAAATTCTAAAAGGTAGAAGAGAAGTGCTTCAGCTTGTAACAAAATAGAGGGCAGAAAGCCAAAAAAATTCGGCTGAAATCACCAATATGGTGGTTTCGGCTGAAAACTTTAAAGATATGAAAATTTGGAAAATTGCTTCGTCTTTGTCACGATCCAAGCTTCCAGGAAGTTTGTATTGTTTGCTGAAATAAAAAACAAAAATATGTAGAATCAAATATAATACAACTAAACTAAATTAATTTAAATTAAAACTAATTAAAATACTACGTCTTCCCGGTAACAGCGCCAAAAACTTGATTGAGATTTTATTAGTCTCCTAAATTTTACCGCAAGTGTCCAATTATTCGCTATAGTACTTACGGATCGATCCACAGAAAGGTGTGATTTTAATTAATTCTAACTAAGTAATGAGAATAGTTGTTTATTTTAAAACTTAAATATAAAAGCAAGTCATTAAAAGAGATTAAAATAAGAAAAGGACGATCCTAATAAGAAAAGGAAGATCATATTGGTTTGAATTGTTTAAACTACTATGATTGGATAATATGATTTTTTTCTTCTCTAGATCTTCCCTTTAATTAATTAACTATTAATTATGTAAAAGTATAAATTGAATTAATTTAGCAATGAACTATAAAACAAATATGTAAGGATAATTCATACTATTAATGTTAACCTATCAAGTACATAATATCATTTAGAAATTAAATTAAAGCAAGTAGTTCTAATTAATTAGTAGTAATCTAGAAACATCCTTTGATTAATACTTATAGGTGGCCAATCTACAACTACCATGTTTTCAGTGTACTTAGATTACCCTAATTAAATATATTGAATTCTCTAGACTAAAGTTTTCATCTTACCTTCACTAATTAGATTTTTAAGGCGTCAATCTTTCATTAACGTAATTAGCTTCTTAAATGTTGTCATCTTTTCCCTAATTCTATTCAAGACGTCAACTTTCATTATAAAGATTAGTCTTTTAGATGAAAAACTTAAAGTGAGAACTTTTAATCAATAGAAATCATATAAAAACAAGAGAAAGAAGAAGACAATTAATTTATCCAACCATGAAAGCACAACAATTCGAACACTAAGAAGAAAATTAGCTATTCATGTTATCAAAAAGAAAACTTTATTAATAATAAAAAGTAACTTACAATAATCGATCCTTCCCAACTTGAAAACCCTAGAATAATAGCCTATGGAAAGATATAAAACCCTAATGAACTATACAGAGTATTTATAGAACTTATGGATAATTGGAACAAACATCCTAAGATAAACAGCCTAAAAATCTGAGCTCCTAACCCCACAAAATTTCGGCCAATATTGGATTTGCTGTGATTTTGGCCGAAATTTTTGATCATCTGATAATTTTGCATTTTGCATATTCTGTGTTTTAATCTCGAGATTTTCAAAGTTAATTTGTTTCAATTGTGATAACCGATTCCCTGTTTTTGATTTAGCTCATTTTTATCTGCATTGCATGCACATGATCTGTCTTTTAGCTCACTTTCCGTCTTTTTACGTTTAAGCCCTGTAATATGCATTTATTCACAAGAACATCCAGAACAGCATAAAATATGAAATAATAAAGACAAATATGGTTATAAAATGTGCAATAAATTGCACCAATCAGTCAAATATAATGTGTTTAACATGTCATACTGGAAAGACTTTGTGCCTAATTTTATTTGATCATAATGTTTTAGATATATATATGCACAAGTGTGAAATGAAATAGAAATTACAGTGTAGGTAGTGAAGAACTTCAACAAATTTAATATGAACAAATGGAAACGCATTGTATTTTGTATAACTATTTAATTTTTTCTATTTGTAGCAACATCACTCATAATCCCTTACACTCAATGTAGTTCAGTGTGAACTTTAAAAAGATTCCATTAGCAATCCTGAAAGAGTTACTCACAAGAGAATGAATTCAATAAAATATAATTATCCAAATCTTTTCATCCTTTGTAAATACGCCTCTACAACCCTCGTCAGGCGAATCCGTTTATAAATAGTGCGGATTATCGTATATTCTGGGGATAGTAGAGTGGGATGCAGAACTCTTCATGGAGAATATGGTCCCGAAATGAATAAAATACGGTTTTTAAAGAAAATACGAAGTTTAAAACAAAGTTAAACGAATTGAAAATAACTTAAATCATATATTCGTAATTTCAAGACAAAAAAATTTGCAAAATTAGATTTTATAAAAATAGCCTAAATTAAAAGATTAAGTTTTTAGGAAAATACCCTCAAGTTTCCAAAAATTAGATTTTTCATTAAAATACCATAAATTTTTAAAAGCTAGGTTTTAACACTAAAATACTACAAAATATTAAATACTTTTTATAAAACTCTTGACATTTTAATTAATATATGTATATTACCAAAACACCCTCGAGGTTATTTTCAACTATTTTACATAAAACCCCATCGAGAAATTCAAAACATATAATTATCTATAATAAACAACTTGATAAATTCTTGAGTGCTTTAGATTAATAATGAGTTTAAGCGGTATCATTTCTCTTGAGCCTCGGGGAGCCGGAGAAAGTGGGTGCTGGCCTATCTAGTTTATATGATGCAAATAACGAAATTTTCGTTGGCAATCGTCTTTGAAAAAGTCACAAATCTTACAGCCCATGTGCAGTGGTTGCCCGATTATTCCCAAACTTGAGAAGTTTTCAAAAGATACAATTCTTCTTAAATATAAAATGTTGCATCACTTGAATCAAATCATATAGATACATGAACCCAAACTAAAAACTTGAACTTGAAACTGAACTCTCGCTTGAATTTGAATACCTGAAACTTGATATGAAAATTTGACACGAATACTTGAACTTAACATGAACACTTGACATGACTTTTACTAAACCTTCATACTTGATCCAACTTGACTCGAACCATGAATACAATTGACATGACTTGCACTTAACATGACTACATGATTCTTGACATGAACTCAATCTTGAAAACTTGATATTATACATCATCTTTTGGATTCATGGATTTGATCAAGACTCGTAACATTAATCGTATACTAATATATACAGGGTGTTGGGGGTAGTTTAAGTATGAATCCGATAGAATCTCACGAGTCCCATTATTAAAAATAGTGTCACTGTGGTACCGGGCTGGAACAGTAGAAACAACGTTGCTGTGGTATCGAGTTGAAATGGTATATCACAAATTCACGAATGAGGGCCCATGTTTCCAAGCCCGTGGATGATAGCCTGTTGGGTTTAGAATACTTCAATAACAATTGAAGTCCCGCTATTTTGGGCCCGTGATTCCTTGCCCCTGGACGATAGCCTTCGGTTCGAGAATACTTGTGAGATTGGTTGATATCCACACTTGAACCGACGCTAAGATAGATTACCTTGTAGAGATCTCTTAGCACACCGACATTCACTTCATATTCATTATACTTACACTATACGACCATGCTATACTTGTTTACTATGCTCATGTTAAATTGCCATGATTACATAGTTGCCATTAATATTACCATGTTATACTTGTTCATGTTTCATTATAATTCATGCTTTATTACATGTCACCTTGCATATTCATTTATATACATTCGCATCCCACCTTTCTTATGGACTTACCTGTTGGACTCACCCCGGATAAGTTTTGATTATTGCCAAATATATTGTTCCGTGTTCAAGATAATTATTTTCCAAGATTATATAATATGGAACATTTAAATGGAGGTAGGAAGACTATACTGCAAATTGCATATCCAAAAGGTGGATGAAGGCAAAGATTGCAACTTCACAAGCCAAACTTTTCAGGATCAAAATTTGAAGCCAATATGAAAAATAAGACTCAAAGATCGGCTAAGGTGCAGTTAGGTTTTTGGGGTTTTATTTTTATTTTCATTCTCTTTATTTCTCTATTCATTCTTTTAAGGACCTTAATGTAAAATGGTTAGATTCTAATGAGTATGAGAAAAACACACACATTTTAATACTGCATCATAATTCGACAAAATCATTTTGAGCCTAAATATTATATTAAATTATTTTTTCAAGTCAAAATTAATTTTAGTGAAAGGAAGCTAAACATTTTTAACCGTTGCAAATCTTTAGGCTTTTGATTTCTATTTCCTTCATCATATAGAAAGTATTTTAAAGTATGCATAATGTTTTATTCCTAAATTATTTCCATTCTCATTATCCATGTGCCCACTACTACTGTATGGTTTGTTTTGAAAAATATAAACGTTGTGAACTTTTTTGGTAATGACATTTACAAAAGTCAAGTAGTAATTGAGATCATGAATGACTTCATGTGTATTTTAATAAAATATCTTCCGAGACAAAATATTATGGATTTAATCTTTGGATGTTTAATTTAGCATCATATATGAATTAACCATTGGGATAAAATTCAGAGCATGAGATTTGTACAATATATCCGTTACAATGGCTAGTTTTAGTTTTTATGGAAATGTATTAAATATCAACATATTTCAATCAACTAGCCGTTAATTCTTTTAAGACAATTGCTATTTTTATTAGCAAAGTTATTTTTAAATTAAATTATACATAATTTATATATACTACATTATTTTATACAGGAAAATGAACCTCATTTTTGCAAAAAACTTTTCATCACTTTCAAATTCTCTTAAGCTCATTAATCTCTTGTCCCTATAGGAAAAAAAGGCCGTAAGTGTTCGAGCTGTAATGTTCTCTCATCTTGTTCAAGAGAGAAGTATTGTCTACTTTGTAAGAGATTGTGAGTTTCATGGGACGAAGCAGAAAAGTGCAAAGGTTCCTCCACCCGGTGAAGGAGCATTATAGTGTATTGGAAAAAGTCCTAAAGACGGGAGAGCCTTTAGGTAGTGGACTAGGCGGAGGGCCGAACCATTCCAAAATCATCGTGTTTGAGTTTACAATTCTCGTCTCACTTTATTTATATTTACTGCTTAATTCATTATCATCGCTTTTATTTAAATTGTGCTTAGATTGCTCTAATTTTTTTTTACAAGTTTTAAAGTTAGAGACTTTTATCGTAACCTTATTTACCCCCTCTAGGGTTTATTAGCATACTTTCATTTGATATCAGAGTTTGGGCTCTTGATATTGGATTAATACCCTAAGAGTAACGATCCACGGCCAACCATATGACTCACACACCCACTTCCGAATATGCCACCAGGTTTCATAAAGGTAGGTCTACTGTTAAACCACCTTATTTTGATGGTACTGATTACCTGCATTGGAAAACCTGTATGATGTTTCATATTCAATCTATAGATTGGAGAGTATGGGGTATGATCGAAGATGGATATGAATTTCCATCAAAGATTGTTAATGGGGTAACCTATCCCAAACCCCGTAGCGAATGGAATGATAATGAACTCGAATTAGCTAATTTAAATGCTCGTACTGTTAGTGCTATTATTTGCGGTATCTCTAGAGTAGAATTTCATAAAATTATGCATTTAAAAACCGCTAAGGAAATGTGGAATATTTTAGAATTTAATCATGAGGGCACCTCTTAAGTTAAGGAGAGTAGAGTTCGTTTGCTTACCTACGACTGGAACATTTTAAAATGGATGTTGATGATACTCTTCATGCATGTGTTGCTAAATTCAAAACTATTATAAATGAATTGCATATTCTAGGTTGTTGTTATTCCGGTTAGTCAGATGAATCAACGTTTACTTGAATATTTTCGTAAAGAGTGGAATTCTATCGTTCAACCTATTAGTATCACTATGGATCTTAAAAACATGTCTTTTGAAGAATTGACTGGCAGGTTAAAAACAACGGAATTTACCCTTCAAAAACAAGCAAGAGAAGAACAATCGCATGCATCGGCAACAAAGAAGCACGGCGTAGCACTAAGAGGTGAAATCGACGATTTCTCTTCCAATGACAGTTATGGAAATTTGGAAGAAGAGGTGGCCAATTTCTCAAGACGATTTGCCAGGATTATGCACAAAAGCAAAAGCCAAAAAAGTAAAGGTACAAAAAGAATATTCGGTGAGAAAGAAGAAAACTTTGGAAATTGTTTGAATGTAATAAGCCGGGTCATATAAAAAGAAATTGTGCAAAAGAAATTTAGAAAGTCAAAGGGTATATATGCTGGTTGGGAAGAACCGGAACCAAGTGACTCAGAAGAAAATGAAGCTTGCGAAATGTCTAGATTTGCAAAGTCAAACCTCGACATATGTTTTATGGCACATGAAAATGAGGTAAACCAAGATCCTTCTGATTCTCTTTCATACGAAGATCTTGAAGATGCTATATGTGAATTGACCGATGGTTACAAGAGCAAAGCTTTTATTGATCTTGAATATGAAAACAAAATTTTAAAAGTTCAAAATGAAAATTTGCAAAAATTGATTAATTCACTTCAGAAGCAAATAGCTGAATTTAATGCTAAAATTAGATCTCATAATGATGCTCCTCAAAGAAGGAATTTGAACGCCGATTATAATTCTCACTCCTACTCTTATTTTCGTGGAGATCATATTAGATCTATAAAGTTATTTGTACTTATTGCATGGATCATGGACATTTATCCAGTCATTGTAAAATAAAAAATAATTTGTCTTACTATGATTTGATGTGGACACCAATAGGTGTCAAAACTAACTCTTAAGAACCCAACAAAATTTGGGTACCTAAAAGCATGCCAATCCCTTCTTATGCAGGTGTTCCTAGCTTAAGAAATAAGGAAATATGGTACCTTGACAGTGGATGCTCACATCACATGACAGACAATCCTAATTTATTCGCATCGCTATCGAGATTGGAAGGCGGCATAGTCGCCTTTGGAGGTAATGACAAAGGAAAAATTATAGGTATTGGCTCGATTAGTTAGGAACCCAATTCTGTTATTGACGATATTTATTTGGTTCAAGGTTTAAATCATAATCTTCTTAGCATAAGTCAATTATGTGATAGAGGATATGAAGTTAATTTCAAATCTGATAAATGCATTGTTAAAATTAATAATGAGGTTGCTTTTATTGCATATAGAGGTTTTAATGTGTATGCTTTTGAGTTTGATGAATTAGTTGCACAAAGTATCAAATGTTTAGCAGCTATGAATGAGGAATCTTGGTTATGGCACAAAAGACTTGGGCATGCTAACATGGACTTGGTAGTAAAGTTATCGAAGAAAGGTTTGGTTCGTGGACTTTCTCAACTTAATCATATAGATCACTACATTTGTGAGGAATGCCAGAAGGGTAAACAAGTTAAATCTTTTTTCATTCTAAAAGTGATATTTCTACTTCTAAACCTTTACAATTGTTGCATCAAGATTTATTCGGTCCAATGAGTACTACTAGCTTTGGTGGTAAACGTTATATATTTGTTATTGTTGATAATTTTTCTAGATTTACATGGAATTTATTTTTAGCAAATAAAGATGAGGCTTTTCTTATGTTTTCAAATTGTTTGAAACGAGTTAAAACAGAATGTGATTTGTCTATTGTTCAAATTAGAAGTGACGATGGGGATGAATTTGAAAATAAAGTTTTTGAAAATTTTTGTTTAGAAAATGGTATCACTCATCAATTTTTCGCTCTAAGAACACCTCAACAGAATCGTGTTGTTGAACGGAAAAATAGAATCATTCAAGAAATGGCAAGGTGTATGCTTAATTCATACAATTTACCCATATATTTTTGGGCCGAAGTGGTTAGTACGACATGTCATGTACTTAATCGTGTACTTATTAGACCAATACTTAAAAAAGACTCCTTATGAACTTTATTACGAAAAATCCCCCAATGTTGGCTATTTTCGGATTTTTGGTTGTAAATGTTTTATTTTAAACATTAAAGATAGAAAAGCAAAATTTGACTCAAAAATTGATATTGATATTTTTCTTGGGTATTCTTCGATAAACAAGGCTTATAGAGTTTTTAACAAGCGAACTTTAATTGTTGAAGAATTTATGCATGTGAAATTTAATGAAACAAATATTTCAAATTCTTCTGAGTTTTACAACAATGAGGATGAACAATCTTTAAACGTGGATAATTTTCAAAATATTGATAATAAGGTTGAAGATGTTCAACCTACTCAAAAACTTCCTCATAGTTGGAAATATGCATCGAGTCATCTTATGGACCTTATTATCGGGGATTCATCTAGTGGTATTATGACTCGATCTAAGAGTTTAAGTGAATGTGGTTATTTAGCATTTTTATCTCGATTGGAGCCAAAAAAATTTGATGATGCTTTTAATGCTGAGTTTTGGATTTTGGCTATAAAAGAGGAACTTGACAATTTTTCTAAAAATGACGTTTGGACTTTGGTGCCTCGACCTAAAGATCATGCTATTATTAGAACAAAATGGATTTTTTGTAATAAGCTTGATGAACATGGCATAGTGACTAGAAATAAAACTTGATTAGTTTCTCATGGCTATACACAAGAGGAAGGTATCGATTTTGATGAAACATTTGCTCCAATTGCCAGACTTGACTCTATTAGAATGCTTTTAGCATATGCATCTTTAAAAAATAATAGAATTTTTCAAATGGATGCTAAAAGTGTGTTTCTAAATGGTTTTATTAATGAAGAAGTTTATGTTGAACAACCGCCTGGTCTTGAAAATTATAAATTTCTTGATCATGTTTATCGTCTTAAAAAAAGCTTTATATGGTTTTAAACAAACTTCGAGAGCTTGGTATGAGAGATTATCTACTCTTTTTTTTTTGAAAATGGTTTTTCAAAAGGTAGGATTGATACAACTCTTTTCGTTAAATCTAAACTAGATCACATACTCGTTGGATAAATATATCCAGTTGATATTATTTTTTGTGCTACTAATGTCTCTTTGTGTGAAGAATTTTCCAACTTGATGAAGAATTGGTTCGAGATGAGCATGATGGGAGAATTAACCTTCTTTCTCGGATTACAAGTCAATCAAACCAAAGAGGGAATTTTCATAAATAAAAAAAATATGCCAAGGAGCTTGTAAAGAAATTTGGAATGGATGATGCCAAATCCATGCCAACTCAAATGAGCACTACAATGAAATATGATAAGGACGAGAAAGGTAAAAGCATGGATCAAAAATTGTATAGAGGTATGATTGGAAGCCTATTGTATTTAACGGCTAGTCATCCCGATGTATTATTTAGTGTTTGTTTATGTGCTCGATTCCAATCGGCGCCTAAAGAAACACATTTAATTCCGACTAAACGTATTATTAGATATATTAAAGGTACTTTGGAATTAGGATTATTTTATCCAAAGGCATCTTTTTTTGATTTGCTTGGCTATATTGATGTAGACTTTGCAGGTAGCAAGACCGATCGTAAAAGTACTAGTGGGACATGCCAATTTCTTAGTCATTGTCCCGTTTCTTGGTATTCTAAGAAACAAAATTGTGTCGCATTATCAAACACTGAAGCAGAATATATTGCAGCTGGACTTTGTTGTGCCTAAATAATTTGGATGCGACAAACACTCCTAGATTTTGGTATAAAATTTTACACTACACGAATTCTATGTGATAATACTAGTGCAATTAATTTGTCTAAGAATTCTGTGCTTCATTTCAGGATTAAACACAGATATTCGGTATCACTTTTTGAAAGACCATGTTGAAAAGAAAAATATTTTGCTTGAATTTATTGACAAAAAAAGTCAACTAGCGGATATTTTCACAAAATCATTATCTGAAAACGATTTTTGTTGTATTAGATGTGATATAGGCATGTGCAATCTTAATGATTAAATTTTCTCTACTTCTGATATTTGGTTACATTATGGATATTGATAGGGAGCTTTGTTTCTCTTTATAAATTTTTTTCTCGTCCCCATTTTGATTTTGCCAAAGGGGGAGAGAAATCGATGATACATATATTGTTTTTAGTTTTTATATCTATTTAACATGTATCATATTATAGTTTGTCAATAATCAAAAAGGGGGAGATTGTTTGACTCACCCAGTTAAGTTTTGATTATTGCTAAACAAATCGTTCTACGTTCAAGCTAATCATTTTCAGGATTATATAATATGGAACATTTAAATGAAGATAGGAGGACTATACTGCAAATGTCATATCCGAAAAGAGAATGGAGGCAAATGTCGCAACTTCACAAGCCAAACTTTTCAGAATCAAAATTTGAAGCCAACATGAAAAATAAGACTCAAAGATCGGCTAAGGTGTAGTTAGGTTTTTGGGGTTTTGTTTTTGTTTTTATTCCCTTTATTTATCTATTCATTCTTTTAAGGATCTTAATGTAAAAGGGTTAGATTCTAATGAGTTTGAGAAAAACACACACATTTTAATACTGCATCATAATTCAACAAAATCATTTTTGAGCCTAAGTATTATATTAAATTATTTTTTCAAGTCAAAATTAATTTTAGTGAAAGAAAGCTAAACATTTTTAACAGTTGCAAATCTTTAGGCTTTTGATTTCTATTTCCTTCATTATATAGAAAGTATTTTAAAGTATGCATAATATTTTATTCCTAAGTTATTTCCTTTCTCATTATACATGTGCTCACTACTAGTGTCTGGTTGGTTTTGAAAAATATAATCGTTGTGAACTGTTTGGGTAATGACATGTACAAAATTCAAGTAGTAATTGAGATCTTGAATGCCTTCATGTGTATTTTAATAAAATATCTTCTGAGGAAAAGTATTATGGATTTAATTTTTGGATGTTTAATTTAGCACCATATTTGAATTAACCATTGGGATAAAATTCAGAGCATGAGATTTGGCTAGTTTTAGTTTTTATGGAAATGTATTAAATATCAACATATTTCAATCAACTAGCCGTTAATTCTCTTAAGGCGGTTGCTATTTTTCTTAGCAAAGTTATTTTTAAATTAAAATATACATCATCTATGTATACTACATTATTTTTACATGAAAATGAACCACATTTTTGCAAAAGCTTTTCATCACTTTCAAATTCTTTCAAGCTTATTATTAGTCTCTTGTCCCTATAGGAAAAAAGGCTGTAAGTGTTCGAACTGTAACGTTCTTTCATCATGTTTAAGTGAGAAGTATTGTTTACTTTGTAAGAGATTATGAGTTTCGTGGGACGAAGCAGAAAGGTGTAAGGGTTTTTCCACCCGGTGAAGGAGCATTATAGTGGATTGGAAAAAGTCCTAAAGGCAGGGGAACCTTTAGGTAGTGGACTAGGCGTAGGGACCGAACCACTCTAAAATTATCGTGTTTGAGTTTGCAATCTCGTCTCACTTTATTTATATTTACTGCTTAATTCAGTATCATCGCTTTTATCTAAATTGTACTTAAATTGCTCTATTTTTTTCTACAGGTTTTAAAATTAGAGACTTTTATCGTAACCCTATTCACCCTCCTCTAGGGTTTATTAGCGTACTTTCATTACTGAGCGCAAATTCACTGACGGACATTCCCCCCATTTTTGTTTCTTTGGAATGTTCGTCGGATAATCTAAAGACTGAGGAGGTGGAACCGACTTCAGAAGACTACTCGCAGTTTGAAGCTCAGGCCGACTGCTAATCTTTCAGCAGTTATTTCTTTTCATTCCAGTGCCACTGTTTAGGCACTTTTATTGCATTTTTCTTTTTAGTTATCTTGTATCGGTGTAAACTTTGTAAAGTTGGGAATGTAAATATATATAAAGTTGAATTTTTATTTTCATGCTCATTTTTGTCAATTCTATTTTGCTTATACACACTTAGCGTATTTATTTCGAGAAAGGAACTTCTCAGAATAAATACGTCGCGAGCCTCGTCACGTCTTTTGGGAAGCAGGACATGACAAAATCCATTCCGAAAAACCCTTTTTGTCTATACCCACCATTCATGGAAAATTGAGACCTTTGATCTACTCCAAGCAAGAGGTATAGGCGAAGGATGACAATTCATTCTATGCAAAGCTCAATCCAAAAGTCATAAGCATATTTTTTTGAGTGTGAGTTCATATTGGGTGGACCGAGCATCATTAGCGCGCTGCAAACTTTACAAACCACCATCTACTCTACATGACATCATAGATTTTGTCCAAATGAAGGTCTCATGCAAGAAACCAATTGGAGCACTTAGGCCATATTTGGATACCCATTTTCCAATGGAAAAAGCCAAGATTCTTTTTTTTCCATTGGACTGGGCCAATCCAAAAAATTGGTGGTTTGGATAATTTTTTTATGAAGAATTCCAGTGGAAAAAGACCCAAAAATATGCCTAATCCGTAGAATAAAAACTTGCGATCTTGAGCTATTTTCTTGTAATAACCTTGATTTTATTCTCTTGTATTTCGTTTTAGTTTTGTACTTTTTCTTAAATATATAAAAATTTGGGCATTTTGCCCTTGTCTTTGGCAAAAAAATAAATAAAGAGTTATCAAGGTTTAACTAATGGACCGTTGACCAGGGGCTTTTTCACAAGACCAAAAGGCTAAAGGACTTTTTGACAGCGGGGAAAATGGCCAGCGGGGAAAATGGCCAAGGTTTTTTTTTTGTTGTTGACAATTTTCCCTATTTTTTATACTGGAATCTTTTTGACCTATCCTCATATGAATGTTTTTTCAAAATTCAACCACTCGGTCATTCGTTATATATGTGTTTCGTTCATATATATATATATGTTGTTCAATAGGGCACGGCTCCGGTGAAAGGTGTCTTTAAAGTTTTTTTTCTCAAAAGATGGATATCCATCGTCGATTACCATAGCAAATCAAGGAAATCAATGGCTGATATTATCCACTTTCTATTTTTGAGGGATATACAAAATCAAGAAGAATTTGCAAATGGAAATAAATAATAGCTATTGATTTCCTTAATTTGCTATGGTGATTAACGGTGCATATCCATTTTTAACAAAAAAAGTTTCAAAGACATTTTTCACCGGAAGCGCACCCTGTTCGATAACATTATTCTCTGCTATTCATGCCAAAACGAGGGGGACCTCGAATTAAAATTGTAATTTGATTATTACCATGACATGTACCAAAAAAGCTTCTTATACTTTTGGAATATTTTTTTTATTTGTAACTAATTAGAACTTCTGAAAATCTTCAAATCATAATTATACTTATTTATATTTCTTATCTTAATTTTTTAAAATTCCTATATTTAGAGATTACGAATGTCGCGCAACAAAAGTTATGAAGAGACCCGCGCAACAGAGGGTCAATAAAAGGGTGAGGGTGGTGCCAATCACTTACGCCTGAGCCCCACCCATCCCTTTCCCTCTTTATTGCATAAGGGCCTGTTTGGTTGCAAGATTATTATGGATTTGGATCGTGGAATCCAAGGATTCCATAATTTTGTGTTTGGTTGGGGTTTTGGATTTCTAGGATTCGTTTGTTCTATATGGGAGGGGCCACCACAAAACAAGGATTCTTGAATCCTAAATATTTTTAAGGACTTGGCAATATTCATTGTACTTTTAGATGGGACCCGTATACTTTATTTATTTAATAATCCTCTCTCTATCTATCTATCTTTAAAATCCTCATATCCAAATCCCACTTTTTTTACCAACCAAACAAAGATTATAAGGATCTATAAATCCAATACTAGGAATCCAAAACCAACCAAACAACAAATTACCAAATCCAGAAATTTGCAACCGTATTATTTTGGAATCCAAATTTCTAAATCCTGCAACCAAACAGGCCCTAACGGACTGCACAACTTTTGTCGTACAGTCCCCCTTTTCTAATTAGTTTAAATAAAATTCTCTTGAATTTATAGTTACTTTGTAAGTTTGTATTCCCTGTGTCTAAATATGTATATGTGCATTGCGTCTGAAAAATGCTAGTTTTGAATTGAATAAAAAAGTTTAGCAAGAACAAAAGAATATTTTCGTTGAACAGTTTATGTAATATCAATTGCAAAAATAAAAAAAAAAAAAAAATATTAGCAATAACAATAACAAGAATGATAATAAGGGTTTTTTTTGATGCCCCGCTCAAAACTTCCATAATTTTGAAAACCCCCTCATAATTAGGTATTTTAAAAAACGATTTTTAATATACCCCATTCTGAAATTCCATATTTTAAAAAACCCCACTCGGTTTTTGATAATTTTAAATAACCCACTTAAAACTTTTAACTGAACTAAATACCCTACTGCGGTTTACTTAGAGCAAATCAATGTTTTCTTACAGTTTAAATAGCCGTTAGAGGGGTAAAGACACTAAAATACCAATCATGCCCCGCTTCCCTAAAGAGTGGTAACGGCACGTGACGCGTCCTGCGACGTATTTATTTTGAGAAGGTCATTTCTCGAAATAAATACGTTAAGCGTCTACAAGCAATATAAATCAACAAGAATAAGCAAAAGAATGAAATCCAAATTTAATTTATCACATTCAAAATTCACAATTGACAAAATATCTGAATACAAGATACGATAACATGATAAGCCTTAACAAGGAAGCCTGCATAAATAAGCTGAAATGAAATGAAAAGATGAATGAAACTAGACGTCCGGTTATGATGTGAACTGGTTGTACTCCTCTTCGGACGCTTCTATCTCCTTCGTTTCAACACCACCTGACGAACATTCCAAGAAAGAAAAAAAGATGGTTGGAATGTCCATCAGCGAACTAACGCTCGATAAGTCCCCAAAAGGATGGTGTGATGTATATAAATGAAATGCAAGGTGTAATATGTTATATGGTATAGCATGGATATAAATCATGAACATGTAAAAAAGTATAGTAGCGTGTATGGTAATGTGTATGTCAACTATATCAATATGGAAAACAAGTATAACATGGCCGTGGAGTATAGGTATAGTGAACATGAAGTGAATGTAAATGTCCTCAAAGGTCTCCAAAAGGGTAAAACTAACTAACGTGGGTTCAAGTATGAATGTCAACTAATCTCAAGAGTATTCTTGAACCCAAGGCTATCGTCCAGGGGTAAAGAATCACGGGCCCAAAATAGCAGGACTTCAATTGTTATTGAAGTATTCCGAACCCAACAAGCTATCATCCATGGGCTTGGAAACACGGGCCCTTATTCATGAATTCGTGATGTATCGTTTCAGCCCGGTACCACAACAACGTTATTTATACCGTTTCAGTCCGGTACTACAGCAACATTATTTTAGTAATGGGACTCCTCAGATTCCGTTGGATTCATACTCAAACTATCCCAACACCTCACGTATATTAGTCTATGATTAAAGTTACAAGTATTGCCCAAATCCATGAATACATAAGAGAGTACAATTCAAGTATCGAGTCGAATTCAAGTATTTAAGTCAATGGTTCATGTATTCATGTCAAGTGTTCATGTCAAGTCATTATGTATTCATGGTTCGGGTCAAATCGAGTCAAGTATGCAATAGCTTTTTGTCAAACATATAATATCTAGTTATGTATTCATGTATATGAAACAATTAAGAGATCAGGCGAAATAAGGTATACATGTTCAAATAGCATGAAATGAGGCAAGTGCATTATTTGAGTAACTACCATAAACAATACTGTAAAGAAATATTATGTATGACTAATTAATCAAATCAATCAATTTTGGAATATAAACAGAAATATAGATATAAGTGGTGTGCACACGTGAGTTCCAGTCTTGCCTAAATACGACTACGAGTTTAGGAGATATACTCGTTTTCGTATCGTCGAGCAAAACAGATCAGAATCTGTTCAGCACCGTCATATATTTTTAAAACGCGGTTTGAGTTAATTTTCATCAGGTTTCAGGTTACGAAGATTAATATAAAATTGTAGGTATTTCGATATATTTATCCAAAACACCAAGATTCACGCGATTTAGATTTTTAAAGCTCTAGTTATGATCATTTTAACATCATCATTTAAAACAAAAATTCAGATTTCTGGACAGCAACTATGTGTTATATTGCAAAGTCTATATCGAGTTGTTTCATGCGTTTATAAGTAATCTAATATACTGGAAATTATAGCTCTATCAATTGTGCATCTACACATCTAAATTTTTTCACGAACGGATATCGGAAGTTCGACTTATGTCCTATTTAAAAACAGTGGCGAATCATGACAGATTCTGTCCAGATTCGTCGTTTAATATTGTGACGTAGTTTTCAATATTTTACATCGATTTTCAGTAAAAACTTAAAACTAAGAAAATCTATATCTTTCGATGTAAATGTTCAAAACATCTGAAAACAATTAATTTGGATGAAAAATTATAGATTATGGACTCTCGAAGAAGACCCTTATTAGCAGTTTCTGGTTTTAAAAACAGTGAATAAAAAAACTACTTAACACTTAAACCGTTATTCGGTTTGATATGCAATTTTTACCATAGACCTGAAATTCTGTCTAGTATATAATCTAATTTTTGTAGAATGTTTAGAAGTCAAGATTGATTTTATAAAAATTATTTTGAAAGTAAAGGTATTTATTCAAGGTGGTATTTGAGATTGACAAGGTCATGATATTTATTTGAAAGCTTGTTTTCTTTTAAAACTAAATATAAATAAAATAAAATAAAAATAGCGAGCAATAAATTATAAAAGGCATACGGACAAGCATACTGATGGAGGTCCTTTTCGGGTCTCCGTCAGATGTTGTCTTCCGTTGATGTCCCGGTGGATTTCGGCGGCAATCTTCTGTTGCGTGTGGGTCTCAATGGGTTTTGAGGAGATTGGTGATTTGAGGAGTTTAGCGCCGAGTACCTGCAAAGAAGTCCCGGGGTGGTTTGGTACCACCGAGGACCCTCCG
This sequence comes from Agapanthus africanus, assembly GCA_030015575.1. Classification (NCBI taxonomy): domain Eukaryota; kingdom Viridiplantae; phylum Streptophyta; class Magnoliopsida; order Asparagales; family Amaryllidaceae; genus Agapanthus; species Agapanthus africanus. Next base: position 160,162,983 of record JASDDO010000026.1, on the reverse strand, counting down.
ATGATCAAGTTTGTACTAGATCCGAGCAGAGTAACGACTAAGTGGAATCAAGAATTGCTTACTTGACCCCTCTGTGATGGGGGTTTATATAGCGGCGCCAGCAGGCGTGAGAATCTCGCCGGCAGTTACGCTCCCGACGTCACGCCTGCGTAAAGAGCGGATCGCCTATTAATGGGGATCGTGATGGCGTGGAACGTGGGACGCTGCTGGCGGAGAATCTGCGTGTGGCGAGATTTGCGGAGCGGCGGTTACGCCTATGAGTGGTGGAGTCGGTCGGTCGGAGGGACCGAGGAAAACGGTCTCGGCTGAGGAGCTCGTAACCGAGCAAGAGGGCTGAGGACTCTTGGTCCTGTGGCAACTCGGGGCGAGCTGAGGGGCTGGGGAGGCAAATTTACAGGGGGCCCCGAGGAGGGCCAGCTTATGCTCGCAGGTCGGGTACAAGGGTGGCCCGGTCAGCCTCTGTGGGCCCTCTCTTCTGGGTCTTGGGACATGTCATCCGCCACGTGTCCTGATCTCGCATCGCCAATATTGAGTACCATCATTAGCCCCTCACTCTTGTCCCGACCAGCTGGCGGGTCGGGTCAGGAGTGGACTGCCGGGCCTCCCGAGGTGAGCTCCTTCCTAAGGCTTCATCGGGACGAGTCCTCGGGCTGTCAGTTGTCTTTTCTGCTAGCGAATCAGGGTAAGATCTCTGCATTTAAGAGAGGTGCACCGGTTCGTGCATTCTGCCACTGAAGCGACGGTCCACGTGTCAAGTGTCGACTGGCCGACGCGATGTATGCAGGCCTGCGGCGTCTGATGGGATGCGGTCCAGCGCAGGATCGACACGTGGAGCGATCGGAGCCGCTGGACGCGAGGAGTCGTTTTGGCGGGAGATGACGGGTGTCGTTGGATGAGGTCGCTTGCAGCAATAAACAGGGGTGGGTCCCATCCTTGGGCCCCGACTCCTTCATATTTCCCTCTTCTAAGTCCTGATTGCTCGGCGCTCGTCTTCTTTCTCTCGCTTTTGGTTCCCAAGGATTCCCTTTTCCAAGGTTAGATGTCTTCCTTTGTAGAGTCAGTAGATGTTGTAGGAGTAGGTTCTAGGGACCCTTTAGTTGTGTCCGAGTCCTCCTGGGGAGCAGGGGCCGAATCCTCTCCCCCGGATCGTGCGGCGGGGGCAGCCCCCAAGGAGGAGGCGGCAGATGCGGCCCCCGGCTCCTCGTGTTGGGTGAGTCATGAGGACGAGCTTGCCAATGCTCGGGCTCGCTTCCACATCCCCTCATGTTACATGCTTCGACTGGCCAAGGAGGGAGAGAGGGCGGATCAAGTACGGGGCAGGGAGATCGCCTTGTATCTGGAAGCTTTTTGGGACGGAATGCACCTGCCCTTCTCTCCCGAGGTCGTTGCAGCGCTGAATTTTTTCGGTTTGGCCCCTGGCCAGTTAGTGCCGAACTCATGGAGGATCCTCGTCGGGTTCTTGATCCGCTTGAAGTTACAGGCGGTTCCCTTCAGCCTTTCCCTTCTCGATTCTTCTCTCGTCTTCAAAAGTCACCCTAGTGGTCGAGCGGGCGACCCGAGATGGGTCTATCTTTCTTTCAGAAAGCGGCCGGGGGGTGCTGCCGGGACCGGGGTCGTGGCCTTGCCCTCTTCTATTCATGATTAGAAGAAGAAATTTTTCTTCGTTTCCCCTCCCGAGGGCGAGGACTGGCCCGTGCCTACCAAGTGGTCGAGGGAGAAATGTTTGCCGGGGAATCGGTCCAATGACCCCGCCGTGGTGAGAGTGGCGTTGTGGGAGCCCATCCCCCGACCTGACGTGCCGCTGTCTGAGAGGGTCCTGAGTTGGGCCAGGCTCAGCCCCGTTGAGTTCGTCGGTAAGTTAGGCTTGCTTTTTGGCTTGTGTTTTGCTCATGTCGCTGACTTGTTGAGTATTTATTTTGTGCAGGATCCATGGACTTCGACTTGCTTAAAGCCTCCATGCGCCAGCCGAGAAAGGTTACGAAGGCTGGGGGCTCCAGCTCTTCTGGCGCGAAGCCCGCCCCGGCTCCTACTGCTCCAGTGGCAGTGTCCCATGAGCGTTCGGGGGTGGATCCCGCCCCGGGTCCCAGCAGAGTGTCGGGCCGGAAGCGGGCCCTGGTTCTGGAGGACCCGGTCTTGGAGGAGGAGATCGGCTCTCCCTTGGAGCCGCTCAAGAGGAGCTCCCAGAGACCTTCCCAAGGCCGGTCCTCGCCGATCATGGTGGGGGAAGGGGGCCTCCGGTTCGCGGTGCCATCAGGGCTATCAGTTGCGGATAGCCTTCTGCATGAGATAGAGGCCTCGTTCGGGGGTAGAGTTCCCGGGGGGACCTTCAAGGCTCAGCTGGCGTCCATCGCCCAAGAGTCCGTGCAGGTAAGTGTTTGGTTCATTGTGAGATTCAGTGCCTCCTTCATCTTTCTGATCTCTTTCGTATCTCCCAGGTTCTCCAGCACGTTGCCCTCTCCTTGTGTATGGAAGCCGAGGTGGTAGCCCCGGCACTGTAACAACCATAATTTTCCTATACAATTTTTTTTTCTTTTCAAATATTTTTTTCAAAAATCCACAAAGGGGTATTTTAGCATGAGCACAAGATATAGGTAATTATTTTGTTTTTAATTACAAGCTACAAGAATATAATAACTCCATTTTTAGTGTACAAGAATTTACTTTAAATTTAATATATACTAGGAGTATTTATTCTTGCTGCTATCAGTTTAAGTAATTAAATACCACAATAATTACAAGAAGGAGCTTGTAGCTCATTGGTAATACCTTGCACTGCTGAACCAAGCCACTAGAGTTTAAATCCCATACCCCCACATTATTTTTAATATTGATTTTTTTAAAACCTTTAGAATACCAAGAGTTTACTCGTGCATATCTCACAAAAACCCCACTACACCCAAAGATGTAACACTTGCAGATGGTATATGAACCGTCGGGGGAGATCCAGATCACCGGACTCGGTCGGGAATCGGCCAACTCGGCCTTGACTCGGCCGACTCAGTGATCCGACCGAGTCACGGCCGAGTCACCACCGATTCGGCCGATTCCGGCGATGTTCAAAACATGAAAGTTGTGTAGTTTCATATTCCCTACGCACCTGTAAAGTTTCAGCCTCATAACACTTCCAGAGCTCTTTAAAAACCCCAATTACTCCACTTTTAATACATTTTTATTACATTTTATCACATTTTTATTTTTAACTTTTCATCTACCCTAACCCTAGCCTAACCCTATAAATACCAACCCTACACACTACCCTCTCACCCCCCAAAATATTGAGCCACTCTCTCAAAAGTTTTCCAAGAAGTGTGTGCTTTGAAACCGAGTTCACGGCGAAGCCCTGACGGAATTCCGGCGACGTGCTTTGAAGCAACCGACGACGAAACCACACCTCGGCCTTTCCCCCTAGTCCTCTTTACTCTTTAGAAGAGTTTGAAAACCCGTAAGTCCTAATCTTCCCTCTTTTCTATTTCTTAAAAATACGGATTTATGGAACCCGACGGAAATCGGAACAAACCGATTTCCGATTCGGTTTTTCTACAAAATCCCACTTGTCACCTAATCCATAATACTTACCTATATTCATGATGACTATTAATCACCTAGAAACCAATTTAAACAAAGTTTCTCACATGAAATGATAGATTTCTTGTAAAACCGTATTCTTTTCATAAAATTACCATGAAGTTTATTTTTCTTCGTTTAATCAATTCTCTCATTCCTAAATATGTTTATCTTGATCAATAAACTTGTAGAAATCAATTTGAATGAATTTTCACACATAAAATGATAACGTTTTCAAATACCGTATTCTTGCGCTTAAATACCTTCAAGTTTAATATATCATATTTAACCTCTAAAACTTCATTAAAACTTAAAATAAGTCACGAGGTAATGACCTACCTCTACACACACACAAATATAACCCTAATTGATAAACGTCAAAACATAGAATACGAAAATACATGACTTTTCACTAAAATACCATTATCTTATAAACCTTTCTTGAAAGCTTTAAGTTGTACACAATTTTAAATAAAATCTTTTATAATGAAAGCACGATATGTCATGGACATTGATCGTTTATCTAAACTGACTTTGTGGTGTCTAGGCAAGTGTGTCTAGGCTAGTGGTTTTTAATTAGGCCCACTACTGTGGTTCCTTCCCACTTACCTGGCGCTTACCTGGCCGCAAATGACGGTGAAGAGGCGATTTGAGGCTTCTAATGACTTGTCGTTTAGTCCTTAGAAATAGGCTAGTTGGCTTAGGAAACCCTAGAAACTAAAATACGGAAATCTATACCCTTTTACAAAAAAATACCTTATATTTATAAAACCGTTTTTTTTCTAAATGAATGGTATTTGTTAAACCTAAGCAAAGCGCCGCTACAACCCACCTTTGGGGAACCCGTTAGGGATAGTACGGTTCATCGTGCACCCGCGGGCTAGTAGTGCGAGATTCAGACCTTCGCAAGGAGCATTCGGTCTCGAAAGGTTTAAAATACAGCATTTAAGAAAAAAATGAGATTTTGGAAAATAAAATATTATTTAAAATTATTCTTGTATTAATTTAATTATCATTTAAACACCTATTTTATCATAAGATAAAGTTTCCATTTTTTCTAAAATTACAAGATTAAAAGTTACATTAAAATACCATGAGTTTCAAATAAATCAATTAATACTTTTATTAGGATATATTCACTAGAATAACACAAATAAAATTCACATTCATTATAACTATAAAGACGAATAATAAATACTTGAGGTGTATTTTGAAAAATATACAATAGTACTTTTTACATAAAACCCCCTCAAGTTTTATAAATTACAATAAGGCCCCTAACAATTATTGAACTTCAACTTACCTTCTTTTAGTCTGACTCGGATTTGAGTCTGACTATTTCTGACTTGAACATGATTCAAGTCAATCTATATTATTTTATATTCCAACTCAATATAAATACATGAATCCCAGAATCCTGTTAACAATCATTACAACTTGACTGAATCAAACCATGGATATACATCCATTATTCCGTTATTCCATTACCTGATTATGCAGTTACAACATATTTACTGATATCATGGTTTTGATCAGTCATCCAACTTAAACAATACAATACTACAATACAATCATAACACTACGGGGTTTAAGGGGTAGACTGGTACGGAATATGTTAAAGGTGGCACGAGGTGGTCACTTAAGACGTAATTACATCCATGCCGTTGTTCCGTGGTATTATCGACGGAGCCTTGTACTACAGGTTACCAAGATCCCCGGTGTAAGTGGGACTCCCCTCGTATACACTGGCATCTTCTGTACCAGGCTAAAAACAACAACGTTAATACAATATTATAATATTATAATACAACAGTAAAAGCTCTCTCTCTTTCTCTCTTTCTTACTGTCTGTCTATTTCCCCCTTATCTTTGGGACTTACCGAGCGACCTGTTCGCTGACGACATTCTATTTCTTTCTTCTTTGAATGTCGTCAGGTGGTTTGGGCCCGGCGGAGATCGAGCCATCTGTAGAAGAGTTGGAGCAGTTTGCCGAAGATCCAGAACGTTAGTTTCATTGTACACTTTTCTTTTCAGTACTTTTCATTCCCTGTTATGCCACTGTTTAGGCATCTTTATTTCAGTTGTATTTCCTTTTCATGTATTGTACAAAGAATGTTAATAAATAAAAGTTGCTGTTCTTTTTATACTCTTGTCTCTTGTGTAATATTTTATATTGCTTAGCTACGCTTAGCGTATGTACTTCTGAGTACATACGTAGCGGACCTCGTCGCGTCCACTTCGCCGTACACTGGGAAGCGGGGTGTGACAGGCACTGGAGGCTGCAGGCCGGCTCGCCTCGCTGGAAGAGAGCTCCAGGCGGGAGCTGGAGGCGGTGAGGTGAGGGTTGCCGCCTTGGAAGGCGAGGTGGAGGTCGGGAAACGGGAGTTAGCCCAGTACAGCGAGGCTGCCGTGACTGTCGAGGCCAAGCTCGGGGATGCTCAGGTGCTTGCCGGCAACCTGAAGAGGACGGTGAAGACCCTCCGGAAGGAGCTTGGGGCGCCGGCCGATGCGGCCAAGTCAGCCGACCTGAATGAGGCGAAGGCGGTGGAGAGCTATAAGAAGTCGAAGGACTTCTATGACGACCTGGCCGTGGCTACGACCCGCATCTGGCATGAGGCTCTCTAAGCCGTTAAGGCCCGGATGCCGAAGTTTGCCGACGGAGATCTCCGGGTCGAATTCCCCCTCGCGGACGCCGATGAGCAGGGGAAAGAGGTTCCTGACGAGGAAACCGCCGAGGACCCTGCGCGTCACGTCGTGTATGTCGAGGACCCCGAGGTCGCACCTGGCCCCGAGGTCTAGATCCCCCGTCTACCTCTTTTTATTTCTTTGTTTTTGGAATTTTGTTAGGCTGGGGAGCCTAAAAAATACCCTTTGTGAAGACTTTGTCTTTGGTAGTAATAAATTTTTTCTTTGGTTTCATCGAATCATGCTCTATCATCTATTTGTAGTGAATGATCGTAAGATATCCCTGCTTGCACCGTTGTGTTTTCATGTCAGGTTGGCCGTCTGTCTAGCGATCGTCCGTCGAGTTGATTTCGATCTTTTGCCGACGAGCGTGCCAAGCGCTGCCGAGGAGGTATCCCCATGGGCCCCAAAGTTGAAGGGGGATCGTTTAGACCTGGATAGACTTGATGGCCCTCACTGGGGTCTCGGATCCTCTGCGGGTGACGGGCGGAGCGCTGTTCGCCGCATTTGTGCCTAGCGTGAGTGGGAAGCTGCTCGGTGGCCCCATGGGGGGGTGTCATCTTTTGACTTCTGGCAATGCGAGTATGACTACCATTCGGGGATGGTCGAGCCAGGGTCGGGCTCGACTGCCTCTGGGAGGATTTTGGGTCCTTAGCGTTGGAGGGGCTGTAAGAAGCCCGCTAAGGAAGACCGTGCAGTGAAGCTGCACGGTCGTCATAAGTAGGCAACTACCAGCCTGGGATGACCGAGCGGGGCAGCCGTTCAGATGCCCCTTACGAGGGCTTTGACCCTTAGTGTTTGGAGGGGCTGCAAGAAGCCCACTAAGGATGACCGGGGAGTGAAGCCGCACGGTCTCCTCTTGGCGAGGGTTTTAATCCCTGGTGTAATGGGTAGGGGGCTACCAGCCGGAGATGACCGAACAGGGTAGCTGCTCGGTTACCTCTTGCGAGGGCTTTGATCCTTCAGGACGGGGACTGAGCGGGGTTACTGCCCAGTGCTTGTTGGCAAGGACTTTGATCCCTGTTGGTTGTGGTATGAAGCTACCAGCCGGGGATAGCCGAGCAAGGACTCGACTGCCTCTGGGAGGACTTTGGTCCTTAGCGCGGGAGGGGCTATAAGAAGCCTTCCAAGGACCCTTGGCCGGGCAGGGTTTCTGCCCGGTGCCTCTTGGCGAGGGATTTTTTCCTGACGGATAGCCGAGTGAGGGATCCTCAGGCTCGACTACCTCTGGGAGGGCTTTCTGATCCCTGGCATTGCGGTAGGGAAGCTACCCGCTAGGGATAGCCGAGCAGGGAAGCTGCTGAGCTACCTCTAAGGAGGACTTTCTGGTCCCTGGCGTTGCGGTAGGGAGGCTACCCGCCAGAGATGACCGAGCAGGGTAGCTGCTCGGTTGCCTCTTGCGAGGGCTTTGATCCTTCAGGACGGGGACCGAGCAGGGTTACTGCCCAGTGCCTCTTGGCGAGGACTTTAATCCCTGTCGGTTATGGTAGGAAGCTACCAGTCGGGGATAGCCGAGCAATGACTCGACTGCCACTGGGAGGACTTTGGTCCTTAGCGCGGGAGGGGCTGTAAGAAGCCTGCCAAGGACCCTTGGCCGGGCAGGGTTTCTACCCGGTGCCTCTTGGCGAGGGCTTTTGTCCTGAAGGATAGGCGAGCGAGGGATCCTCAGGCTCGACTGCCTCTGGGAAGGCTTTCTGATCCCTGGCGTTGCGGTAGGGAAGCTACCCGCCAGGGATAGCCGAGCAGGGAAGCTGCTGAGCTGCCTCTAAGGAGGACTTTCTGGTCCCTAGCGTTGCGGTAGGGAAACTACCCGCCAGGGATAACCGAGCAGGGTAGCTGCTGGGCTGATTCCACATGAGGTCTTGTCCGACTATTTAGTTGCAAGTACCGGGAACGGTCACGGCGAATGTGCGCGTAGCACGCGCATTGAGCGCGGGGGGAGGCGAAGCGCCAGAGTCGTGTCATTTCGATTCCGCCGAAGAAGGCTCGGCGGTGGCCGCGTGGCAGGGACTTTTTAGGTGAAAGCGGGCGACTGTCCTTTTTGAATAAACGAGATTTTTCCTTCCTTTTTGCAATGTTCCATTAATCTTTATTAAATAAACAACAGACCCTAGGAAGAGTTTACTGTTGGATATAGTGCCCTCAAAGTCAATTATTGGATCATAGGCACGTGCTTGCAATGATTGAGAGAGGACCTATGCCGGTAGGACAGTCTTACTCAAGATGATAGTATGCTATCTGGTCTATCTTTATCATCGTGTACATGCTTTAGGTGACATTACAAGTCACTATTACACGTTGATAGAGCCCTTAGGATTCTTGCTTGACTACCAGCAGTATGATGGCGATCATATACGTGGGAGCTGGGGTCTATAAGTACATCCTTAAAAGGTCTCTAGTCGAGGGAGTTTCGAGACATGGCATCGATACTCCAGAGTAGACTAGTGTATACGGATCGAGACCCCGACGAGGGGCGGTGGCTGGTCTCACAAGCCATTGGTGTCGGTTGGTTCACCTAAGACGTATACAGGTGCTCATTGGGTTATGAGTACACCAGACAGGATTCGCCGGGAACATGCTAGTTGGTTTTATACCTAGCGTCAGATAGCAATTCCCTGGTGACATGTGTACAGGTTAGTTCATCGACCTGAGATCATCATTTGTCTCGTGTGAGTTCCCACTGTGCTTTGATTACTACCCTACCACGGCTCAAAGGAGTCATGCAAACAGGTTTTATTTGGGTACAGTCCCGAGCCACATGGAGGCAGTGAGCGGATCGGCAGGGGTTTCGTCTCTCCCGGTATTAGGGGTGAGGTCGCGCTGTGTCTAGGAGAGCCATTACACGAAGTCCTTGGCCAAGGCAGGAGATTTACTGGTGGTATTCTAGTAGTATCTCAGGGTGTTCTGGGCTACACTCCGACACGACTTGTACCGCTTTTGGGGGTCTGACTTTTACCAACCCCCTAGGCCCGACATGCGATACTCATAGACGAACGGACCGGACTGTACGGATATTGTGACTGACATGCTCAGTAGGGTGTCAGGATGAGTTCGCTCATTGACCTCCCTTTTAGTCAATACCTGGTAGCCCGTTACGTACGGCTAGTACCACTGACGTGCTAGTGGTTAAATCCACAGCCAAAGTATTGACGAGTCTTCAGAGTCCCCCACAGACAGTTTCTCAAGTTTCGGGCGAAACGTTGTAGAGGCCGTATGATATATGGCAGGGTTTGATCATATACGTGCAGTAGTGCACGGATCATGATCGGACGGATCATACTAGTGGGCTTTGGTTTAAGCCGGATCCTAGTATTAGATTTGTTGGATCACTTTAGTCTCATCGCATTCGCATTCAGTCAGAATGTGGATGCAGGTATGTATATACAAGTGAGGGGTATCCTTGTGATCCGTCACGAGTTTACTTTAGATGTTGCCATATCTTTTTATTGTTGTAAACATTTGGATTAATGTTTACAAATGGAAATAATGAGCTCAAAGTCATGATTAGAAGCATTAATTGTGACACATGCACAAGTGATGACTCATGGTCTCTTTCTTTGTGCATATGTCACATTATTGATTGATTTATGAGTTGAAATGATAAGAAGAGAGAGAGGGCAGCCAAGGGGCAAGTTTTTGCTCTTGTGTTTATCATTCTATCTCACTCTCATTTTATCATACAACACAAAAGAAAGCTCTCCTTCTTCCTCCTCCTTTCTTGAGCTCACCATCTCCATTGATAGCATCATCTTCAACCTCCATCCATACACTCTCATGCGTTGAGAATCAATGGATGCTTGAGAGAAAGTGATCACACACATTCTCTACATCACCTTGGACACGTCGGCTAGCAAACTTCGTGTCCGAGTTGCTTCGGACGAAGCGGGAGCCCATAAAAAGACTCATTGATGTGGAGCCGTTTTCGACGAGGAGACCGGAGATCGGAGATGCCGCGGGGAGCTTGGGAAGATGGCCAAAGACCAAAGGACACGGATCGATCGACGTGTCCGAGTGAAAGTATACGATAACACCAGTTTCAAGTTTAAGAAAAAGTTTTTGTTTCCGCATTTTGGCCTCGGATTGACGACCGGGGCACTACTGTAGACTTGCATTTACATTGTCTTAAAAGAACAGTACATGCTAGTAGATGACCTTATTGGCTCGGCCCAAGCTCCCTGGAGGATTGTTGGCCTCCGTGCTTGGCACAGGGTATAGGGATCCCTGAGTTCCGTGCTGGCCGTCCGCCGAAACGAGCATGATCTGACCGACGTTCATCTCAGCGGGAGGGTGATGCTGCTCCTGCTCGCGGTCGGCCTGCCGTTTGTCCTTCAAGTATGCGGCGAGGTGTCCCGATCGGATGAGCTCCTTGATGTAGTCCCCGAGTTGCTTGCAATCCTCTGTGGCGTGGCCCAGTGTCCGGTGGAAAGCGCAGTAAGGGCCTCGGGTTCGCTTCACGGCCTGACGCGGGATTGGAGGGAACTTGAAGAACCCCTCGTTCTGGGCCTCCTCTAGCAATACTGCGAGGGAGACGTTGAGTGGGGTATACTCCTGGAACTTCGGGTGATAGGGCTGCTGATGCTCCGGCCTCTCTTCCCGAGCCCTTTTCTTCTGGTCGGATCGTTCTGCCCGGGGGATGTTTCCGCTCACCTCGGATTCCAGCTAAACCTCACGCTCGGTCTACGCCTTGACCTCGGCCATGGTCTTAGGTTGTGCCAACGCAAAGGAGCGCAGCCACTCCTTGTGCCTCAGACCAGATCTGAGCGCCATGATGATGGTCTCGTCCCGGTAATCGGGGACCTCGAGAAGGGCGTTGTAGAAGCGGGTGATGTAGGCCTTGAACGTCTCTTTGTCCCCACTCTTAACCGTGAAGAGGTAGTCGACCGTGCGCTTCTTCCGACGGTTCCCAACGAAGTGGCCGAGGAACTGAGTAGCCAGCTCGTCGAAGGTTGAGATTGAGCGGGGCTCGAGCCCTCGGAACCAGTCCCGACCTGCGTGGATGAGGGTGGCCGGGAAGGCCCTGCACTGGGCGGCGTCGGAGTGGTCCTGGAAGCTCATCCCCATGGTGAAAGCATCCAAATGGTCCTTCGGGTCGGTTTTCCCATCGAACAGAGAGGCCTTTGGGGTCTTGTTGCGTGAGGAGACGCGGACGATGAGCAATTCCTCGGTGAACGGCTTTGTGAGCGAATCGGAGGCGTACTTAGCCCCGTCGCTCGAGAGGTGAGCCTCCCGGCGCAAGCCTTCAATCTTCTTCTCAAGGGCGTCGAGTCGACCGTGGTATCCCGAGGAATCGGCGTCTTGGGATCCCTGGCCTCTGCTGCGGGTGACCTGCGTCTGGGAGTGGTCCCGGTTCCTCTCAATGAGGCGCCTCAGATCCCTGGGCGAGGTGGCTCTCGAGCCGCTGAGGTGAACCCCTTCTGTGCGCCCCCACCGAGGGAAGTGGTGTCGACTATGCCTGTGGACAGGCGAGGTGACTGACACCTCCTCAGGGGGATAAGGGTCGTGAGGGGGCTCGAGGCTAGGCATTCTGGCGGCGGACCTTGGAGTGGAGCCGTGGGGCGCCCAGTGGGCCTCAGGGAGTATTGGCCTGAGAGATCTATGGCCAGGAGTCGTAGCCTGCTGGTGGTTAGTCGTCCCGACGGGGGCAGAGTCTTCTAGAGGCGGTGGAGCGGTGATCTGGGGCCTCGGCCCGGCCGCTTGGACGCGGACGAGCGCCTCCACGAGGGACTGTAGCCGATCTATCCGGCTGGCGAGGGCGTTGATGATGGTCGCTAGAGGAGGCTCATCCACGCCTCCGGTGAGGGGAAGGCGGCGGCTGGTACCGGGATCTTCAGGATGGTTGCTCGCCATGCGGACGGAGATCGGAAGGCCAACTTTGTTTTTGTGGAGTTTTCTTTCCCACAGACGGCGCCAACTGATGGAGGTCCTTTTCGGGTCTCCGTCAGATGTTGTCTTCCGTTGATCTCCTGGTGGATTTCGGCGACAATCTTCTGTTGCATGTGGGTCTCAATGGGTTTTGAGGAGATTGGTGATTTGAGAAGTTTAACGTCGAGTACCTGCAAAGAAGTTCCGGGGTAGTTTGGTACCACCGAGGAGCCTCCGACGATCAAGTTAGTACTAGATCCGAGCAGAGTAACGGCTAAGTGGAATCAAGAATTGCTTACTTGACCCCTCTGTGATGGGGGTTTATATAGCGGCGGCGGCACGCAGCAGCAAGCACGAGAATCTCGCCGGCAGTTACGCTCCCGACGTCACGCCCGCGTAAAGAGAGAATCACCCATTAATGGGGATCGTGATGGCGTGGAACGTGGGACGTTGCTGGCGGAGAATCTGCTCGTGGCGAGATTTGTGGAGCGGTGGTTACGCCTATGAGTGGTGGAGTTGGTCGGTCGGAAGGACCGAGGAAGACGACCTCGGCTGAGGAGCTCGGAACCGAGCAAGAGGGTTGAGGAGTCTTGGTCCTGTGGCAGCTCGGGGCGAGCTGAGGGGCCGGGGAGGCAAATTTGCAGGGGGCCCGAGGAGGGCCAGCTTGTGCTCGCAGGTCGGGTACAAGGGTGGCCCGGTCGGCCTCTGTAGGCCCTTTCATCTGTGTCTTGGGACATGTCATCCGCCACGTGTCCTGATCCCGCATCGCTAATATTGAGCATCATCACATACGAATCTGTAATGATATATATACTAAAATCGATATAAAAGATTAATAAAGATTCTCACAAAAATTATTAAATACTTTTCTTTTGTTTTGAATAAACGATCGTGTTATGTGATGGTATGTAATATAGGATGATACGATTCACATATTTTCATAACTACTAAAACATGAAACAAGATAACCACTATTAGTTAAAAATGCATCCTAGTCATGACGGTAAATAAGTTTACAAAACAATTAACTATTAGGTTATCTATTTATTTTATGTGTGTTTTCTAAACAAGGAGTTTACAGACGAAGTGAGCAAATATGGAAATCAGTGGAGACATGACAAGATGATGATGATTCAACAAGAGGAGGAGAAGAAACGAAGGGGACTTGCATACACAAGCCGGTATTATCACCGGGCTTGTCTATCCGTCGATAGCCTCGCATTTCTAGCGAGACCTTCTTGAGTACTTCTTCATATTCTTTTTCGAGGAATCTAGATAAAGAGGAAGATGTGAAATGATAGAAATGTGTGATGAAGAAAAGAAAGAGGAATGACATATAAAAAGGTTTATGACCACTATAATTCTAATAAATTATAGCTCATAACCATTCTAATTATTTTGGGAGTTAAAAGGAAAATGAAATGAAAGGTGTCATTTGTAGGTTATGAAAAGGATTTAAATGATAAAAAAATAATTGCAAGAATGAAGAATTGAACATGTGACCTATGTAATAATAATACAAGGACTTAACCAATAAGCTACAAAGTTGTTCATGCACATATTTAACAAGAATTAAATATATGTCGTACCTTGAAAAGAAAGTGGATTTAGAAAAAGAAAAGAAAGAAATCAAATGGATTTGTCTTGGATTAGGTTTGGGCTTTGAAAAATTATAAAATGGATAAAATAGATGAAATGATAAAATAATATATTTAATAGAAAACAAAATATACCAAAAATAAATAATTGTAATATTTTATTAAAGAAATGATACGCAAAAATATAGGAATTTTATGATCGTTACATTCTACCCTTCTTAAAAAAATTTCGTTCTCGAAATTACTTAAGAAAGATATGGTAACAGAATAAGGAAACTAAAATGTGGTCGCATTTCGTCGTCGCTCCACCAGTCGATTGTCACGCCCCGCTTTCCGGTGTACGGCGAAGGGGACAGGACTGGTCCGCTACGTATTTACTGTGAAGTAAATACGCTATGCGTATCTAAGCAATATAAAAATTAATACACAAGAGACAAGATATATAAACTGAACATCAACTTTATTTATTAACATTCTTTTGTACAATGCACGAAAAGTAAATACAACTGAATGAAAAGCAATGCCTAAACAATGGCATAACAGAAATGAAAGTACTGAATGGAAAGTGTACAATGACTAGAGCTCGGGGTCTTCACTGAACTGGTCCAAGTCTTCAGTAGTGGGCTCGATCTCTGACGGGTCCAAATCACCTGACGACATTCAAACAAGAAAGAAAGAGAATGTCGTCAGCGAACAGATCGCTCGGTAAGTCCCAAAGATAAGAGGAGAATTAGAATAGACAGAGAGTAAGAGAGAGAGAGTAGCTTTTACAGTTGTATTATATTGTTATATTGTGTATTTAGTGTTAACGCTATTGTTTGTAGGTTGGTACAGAAGGATGCCAGTGTATACGAGAGGAGTCTCACTTGCCCCGGAGACTAAGGTATCAGGAACTCGAGGAACCGTTGGGCCACGGTACACCAGCAACGGAATATAGGTTATGTGTCTTAATCTTACCGTCTCGTGCCACTTTTAACACCTTCCGTACCAATCTACCCTTTAAACCCCGTAGTGTTTTGATTTTATTGTTGTATTGTGTTGGATAGATTGTATAGTTGATATTGTATTGCAACTTGTAATGTCTTATAATATAAATTGTATAATTGGATGACTTGCCGAAACTATGATATCAGTAAACGGATATAACTGTATAATCATGTAAATGGAATATCTGAAGAATCATGTAAATGGATGTATATCCATGGTTCGGTTCGGTCAATGTATATTGAATGTCTGGAATAGATTGAATATAGGGATTCATGTTGAATCAGAATATTGTAGATTATAAATTGTAGATTGTAGATTGTAAATTGTACTTGAATCATGTTTAAATCAGATTATAATGAAACTCAAAGTAAATTGAAGTCCTGATTATTTTGATGTTATCGGTAACCGCTGCACATGGGCGGCAGGATTTGTGTCTTTTTTCAAAAACGATTACCTTTTTTAATAACACCATTGTTAAGTTGTCTACCTTAGATAGGCAAGCACCCACTTTTCCGGCTCCCTGAGACTCAAGAGATTGGTTCCGCTTAAACCTATGTTTACTAGGGTCCTTAGGGTAATTTATAGAACTTGAGGGGGTTTTATGTAAAAATACTTTTATATACTTTTTCAAAATATACCCCAAGCATTTATTATTCATATTTAGGGTTGCAATGAATGTGGATTTTATATTGTGATATTTCTAATGAAAATATCCTAAATTCAGAAATAAAGGTATTTATTTGTAATATTGATTTATATGGAATTCATGGTATTTTAGTGTAAAATTGATTCTTGCGATTTTTAGAAAAAGGTGGAATATTTATATCCTAAAAAAATATGTATTTTAATGATAAATATACATATATTTATACAAAAATAATTTTAATTTATTATTTTATATTCTAAAAATCTCATTTTCTTAAGATGTCGTATTTTAAATCTTTCGAGACCGAATGCTCCTTGCGGAGGTCTGAATCTCGCACTACTAAGCCCGAGGATGTGCGATAATCCGCACCGTCCCGAACGGGTTCCCCAAAATGGATTGTAGCGGCGCTTTGCAAAGATTGTATAAATACTAATCCTTTAGAAAACGGTTTTATGAAGTAAGTGGTATTTATTTGTAAACATGTTAATTTTCCGTATTCTATATGTTGGTGTATATGCCCTAGGGGCCATTATTGTATCATACTAGTTTGTATATTACTTAATGGAAGCTTGGGATATTCACAGTTATATTAACAGTCTCGCTCAATATAGTAGTATGCTACTTGGTTTATATCTATCTTAATATGTGTATATGTTAGCATATCGCGAATACATATTGATAGAGCCTGTAGGATCTTGCTTGACTACCAGCATTGTGATGGCAGTCACACTAGTAGGGGCTGGGTAGTCTACAAGCACGTCCTTTTTCAGGTCCCTAGTCATAGGATTATCGAGACAGGGTATCGATACTCCGGAATAGACTAGTGTGTACGCTTCTCATCCCAGTTGGGGAGATGGTCTGTCCTACAACCGTCAGTACATCGGACTAGAGATAGTATACAGGTGCTCGTTGGGTTACGGGTACACTGGACATGACTCGCAGGGAACCGTTGGTTGGTATTATACCCATCGTCAGTTAACAGTTCTCAGGTGACATGAGTACAGCATAGTCCGCAGACTTGACACTGCTGCTTCGTCTCGAGTATGTTCCCACTGTTCTTAGATTGCTACCCTACCATGGCTCAGAGGAGTTGTGCAAACAGGTAGCAGTTAGGTGCAGTCCCGAAGCACTTAGAGGCAGTGGCGGTTAGATAGGATTCTTCTCTCCCGATATTGGTAGTTGATATCGCACTGTGTTTGGAGAGTCATTACGCAAAGTCCCTGGCTAGGGAAAACGAGATTTACTGGTAGGATTTCCAGTTCTCAAGGTGTAATGGGCTTCGCTCCGACATGACTTATACAGATTTTAGGGGACTGACGCTTGCCGCCCCTAGGCCTGATATGCGGTAGTCTTAGACGAACAGACCGGACTGTATGGAGATTGTCACATCAGGCTCAGTAGGAGTTCGGATGGGTTTCCTCATCGGCCTTCTTATCGACATCTACCTGGGGACTGTTACGTACAGCTAGTACCGCTTACGGCCTGTGGTTAAACCCACTGCCAGCGTAGTGTCGAGTCTTTAGAGTCCCACACAGAGAGTTTTCCTGCTTCAGGCGAAATGATATAGAGGTCGTATGGTTTTACAACAGGGTTCGGACACATACGTGTATTTATGCACGTACGATGTTCGGACAGTTTTTACTAGCGGACTTTGGTTTAAGCCAGATTCTAGTATTGGATTATTGGATTTATATAGTCTCAGTATTTCCGTGTTTTCACGGATGGGCTGGGCATTCTCGTAATTAGTCGAGAAGCTTCTAGAAGAATGATGAGGTGGAGAGCTTAGGTGTAATTTGCATTAAATGGATTAGAGACTCATGAGATGATTCATCCAAATGAGTTAATGAAGTATTTATTGCTTAATGACTCATGAGATGATTCATTGTTTGTATTAAATGAAGCATGGTTGTAAATATCACATAATGATTTATTTGATATTCTTTATGCTTCATCATATATAGAAATGAGACATAATTCATATTCATTCTCGCAAACACATTCTCTCTCCCCACTCTCTCTCTCTTCAAAGACCTAACCCAATCCTCTCATGTGTTGAGATCCTAAGGGTTAGCAAGACTAATAGATCCCTAATCCATTTCTATATCCTCTAGGTTACCTTGATTAGTAATCATAGCCACCTAGTTATCTCAAGTGAGAGGTTAAAGCTTGGAGAAGGAAATCTGGATCTTCTATCACATCGAGGAGGCCGACGAGGAGGTGAACAACAAGAACAAGAAGGACTGGAATCTTGAGGTATAATCATCTATCATAGTAGTTAATCACTTCTAGATAGTTGTTAGTTAGGGTTTAGCAAAGATCCATAAAGTTAGTCGATGTTAATTTAAACAAAATGATTGTTTTACCTATTCCGCCTCCCCGCATCATGTGGGGTGTCTAACGTCGACTTACAGTGGTATCAGAGCCTAGCTAAACCATAACTAACATGTTAGCAAAGTCGTTAGAAATTCGATCGCAAAACGAACCCGAAAAAACATCATTTTCACATAGTTTCTGCCGTTTTTAAAACGGGGTCTAAAATTTTTTCAGGGACCCTTAAAAATACAAGCAGGGTTTTTTAAGAATTGTGAAGAAATTTAGGACTGTGAATCGGCCATACCACCGCGGAACAGCAGCCGATCCAAGCGATCCGCCGCAGATCCGCGGCCGAGTTGACTTTGAGTCAACCCGAATTTGCTCAGTTATTCTTCTGTGTTGATGTTGTGTTTTCTGGGATGTTTTGTTTCTGCTCAGGTTTTAAGTGCATTGAGAATTGTTTGGAGTAGATTCATTAGTGTTGCTTGATAGAATTTCTAAGATGTTTGGCTAACTTGATTATATCTGTGTTGTGTTTAATGTGTTCGTAAACCTCCCCTAACTGCTAGTATGTCGGTTAGCAGGGGGTTGCACATTTTTGTGATGGTTTTTACTGGTTTGTGAATATGAACTTGTTGGATTGTCGTGAATGGATAGCCGGGGATGTGAGTCGAGTGTTTCTTTCATTCAAATGTAAATTGTAATTTGTTGTAATATTCTTTTGCGGGGCACATCCGGGTTGAGATTGTAGCCACCGTTGTATTATTTCATTTACTGTTTTCTGCTCCTAGGATAGACCCAAGATGGGGTGCACAAACTACCGGGTACTTTGAAGTGTTTAGTGGCCTACTCACGTCGTTGAGAGAGACCGCTTCACTTCGGGTACTTGACGGGTAGTTTGCCGTACCCGTAGGGGTCTAGGGTGGGGTTTTGGCTATTCATCGCGACTGTGTAATCCGTCTTTCTTTGCAGGCTCAAAAGGAATGCGGATTCGTAGAAAATCCAATATATTCATCTGTGATCTGGAATGCCTATTATTGTGTCCGACGAATGTACAATATCTACATATGATATCTAGTAGGCGTCGCTTATGTTTTGCACCCGTGCTAGCTCAGCCCCCGCTCTGTCGTTAGTTAAGTAACCTAACGGGTGAATGACGGGGCCCAGTGGCGAATGCGGTTGGCATAAGAGGACGTTGTATTTTCGTTGTTTTCTGCAATGATAGGTTAATTGATGGGACACATTATATTAATGCAAAGAAAATAAACCAAAGTTGAATCGTTGGAACAGTTTAAAAGAAACCACTCGGTTATTTTAAAACAGAAGATATTTTTTTAAATTGCGGAGCTTAAACCACTCCTTTTAAAAGCTATCAGGTTCCTTCGATCATATAAGTTCACTACGTTTACGGTTTTGCCAAAACCATTAGTAGCCCTCCGTCATTTCATTTGGGTATTCAGGAGTATTCAAGCTATGTATTTTGACCAACGCCAAGGCATAGTGTTTGGTAGCTGCTGGGTATTCATTTGTTGCATAGATAGATGAGTTGGTTTGAGACAGTCGTACTATCATTTGGCCAACATCAGGGGTATGTACGTGTGGGTTCAAATTAACAAGATAATGATAGGTAGAACTTGACATGTGACATGATATTTTGACCAACGCCAAGGCATAAGAGCATGGGGCAAAAATCCACATCGGGAATTTCTAAAGAAACTGAAATTTGCTAAGAGTTGCATACCATTTGGAGTGTGATAATTTTGGTAGGATTCCTTCAGCTTTATCACACGATAATATTTGGATCCCGATCCTGCTGTGAGTATATGCTACTCATCAAGAAATTCTTTCACTTAACGATCAATGCTATAAACCAAGTATGTGTCGAGAAAGGTGTCAGTGGGGCTACGCCCCCAGAGAAAATAGGTTATTTAATTAAGGAACTTTGCGAAAGCATTGTAAAACCTCCCTCGAAGTACCGACACCGGCCTGGCTGAACGGTTAAGCAAGTATTGTACGGTGAGAATAGTCCTGACTAGTTCTTCCTTTATGGTTTGAAGAGGGATTCGAGAAACAGTGGGAGCCATCCTGTTTAGATAAACTAAAACCACTCTAAACTTGTAAGAGCATCATGCTAAAGTGTTCCCTCTCTCTCTCATTGCAGCGACCCAGAACATGACAGGCCTTAAGTTATTATTAGATAAAAATATTTTGACAGGGCCAAACTATAAAGATTGGTTCCGAAATGTTAAGATGGTTATAACCTATGACAAATTAGGGTATGTACTAACTACTAAGGCACCTGCCGTCCCAGGTCCTGAATCCAGTGTCGCGGATAAAGAAATCCGCAAGACCTGGGAGTTAGACTGCGCGAAGGCCAAGTGCATCGTGCTTGCCTCTATGAATAATGAACATCAGAGGAGGCACGAGAATATGGATCTAGAATCCATATTTCTCTACACCAAAGAACTGTATGGAGAGCAATCTCGTATAGCTAGATACGAGACCTCGAAGAACTTGTTTCAGTCGAGGATGGTCGCCGGATCATCTGTAGGGGAACATGTCCTTAAGATGATTGGCTATATTGAAGAGCTTGCAGATCTCAGAACAACATTAGAGAATGAGCTGTATACAGACTTGATTCTCCAGTCCCTTCCTTCCACCTACGCCCAGTTTATCTTGAATTTCAACATTCAAGGTAAAGAAGTTGAACTTCCAGAACTCCTTAACATGTTGAGGAGTGCATAGGGTACCTTGCAGAAGGCAAGCGATACACCCACTATATTTGTTCGTGGTACTTCCTCTTCCAGGTCCAAGGCAAGGGCCAAAGGAAGGAAGAAGAAGGCCACTACCAAACCAAGAGGTGGTGTTGGTAAGGTGGGAGTCAAGGGAAAGGCAAAGGTTGTGGTGCCAGTAGTGGCAAAGGATGTATGCTTCCACTGTCGTAGGAACGGCCATTGGTGTTAGTGTATATGCCCTAGGGGCCATTATTGTATCATACTAGCTTATATATTACTTAATGGAAACTTGGGATATTCACAGTTATATAACAGTCTTGCTAAACATGGTAGTATGCTACTTGGTTTTATCTATCTTAATATGTGAGTATACGTATTGATAGAGCTCTTAGGATCTTGCTTGACAACCAGCGTTGTGATAGCAGTCACACTAGTGGGGGCTGGGTAGTCTACAAGCACATCCTTTTTCAGGTCCCTAGTCATAGGATTATCGAGACAGGGCATCGATACTCCGGAGTAGACTAGTGTGTACGCTTCTCATCCCAGTAGGGGAGATGGTCTTTCCCACAGCCGTCAGTACGTCGTACTGGAGATAGTATACAGGTACACGTTGGGTTATGGGTACTGTTAGTTATATGTATGCCTTAGAGGCCATTACTGTACATAGGATGTATATTGTAGTGGATGCTGGGATATATATAGGGAGGACTTTCTCGCTCGACATGATAGTATGCTATCTGGTTGCACTTTACCTTAACGTGTACGCTGATTGTCTCTCTGTTACATGTTGGTAAAGCCCTTAGTATGTGTACTTGACTACCTGGACTATGATGCGGATCATACTAGTGGGGACATGGTAGTCCATAAGTACATCCTTCAAGGTCCCTAGTCGTGGGTGTATCGAGACGGGGCATCGATATACCAGAGTAGACTAGCGTATACCTTCTCGACCTATACAGATGGGCGATGGATGATCCCATATCCATCGGTGTTTGACATCAGAGATGATATACGGGTGCTCAGTGGAGACTTGGTACACTGGACGGACTCACCGAGAACTCCCAGATGGTATTATACCTTACGTCAGATGGCAGTTCTCTGGTGACACTGGTACAGGTTAGTCTGTAGACCCGAGATCGTCATAGAGTCTTGTGTGATTCCCACTGTGCTTTGATTTCCACCTTACCACGTCCAAGAGGGCGTGCAAAACGGTGGCTTTTGGGTACAGTCCCGAATCACATGGAGGCAATGAGCGATAGGAGGGGATTCGTCTCTCCCGGTATAGGGAGTTGATGTTGCGCTGTGTTTGATTGGCTATAACCGGAAATCCCTGGCCAGGGTTGCAGAGATCTACTGGTAAGTGTTACCAGTAGTTTCACACATGTTATGGACCTGGACCGGATCTATAAAGGTTGTAGCCTCTTTCTTTTAGTTAAGTTGTTAACTAGTTTCATTTGTCGCCTAAAATCTAGTCAACGATCTAGTCTAGGGTTTCTCGGCACCGTAAAATTTGATATTGGCATGGTTGATGCGTTGTGAGACCCCTTGAGCGTGCCTAGGAACCCTACAGTGGTATCAGAGCCTAGCTAGAGTCTTAGACGATGCGTAGAGGGAGTTAGAAGTCCGATCGAACCGAAACCCTAATTACAAAATCTCTGTACTTTTTTGAAAAATGTGGATTTTTCTAAATTAAAAATATGCAGAAAAATCAGCAGGGTTTTATAAGAGTTACTGTGCAAAACGACCGTCTGATTCCACTAAACCGCCGCGGAACTACGGCAAGAGCCTGGCTCAGGCGGCGGTTCCGCGGCCATATAGTGCCATTATTTAATAATTTTTGCATAGTAATGTCTATCTGAAAGTGCTGAATTTTCTGGGATATTTTAACTTTTACTCAAGAGTTGAGTTTTCTGGGGTTGTTTTGGGGACTCGGTGTTTCGATCGGGAAGTCTAATTTCGTCTATGTGTTTTTCCGGATAATTTTGAATATGTTAAAAAGTTCGACCGGATATAAATACCCACTTTTTCCCCTGCCGGGAAATTTCCAAGTGTTGGATCTTTCCGTAGTTTAATGACGTTCTAAGTAGTGCAAGTAACGTGATGGTCCCTCTAGAAGACAACAAACCTTAACTCGATTATGTGACCGTCTTGAACTGCCCTTTGAACCTTCGGGTTTGGGGCAGTACGGCGTGCCACATGTGAGGCGTTGGCTTGACCCTTCTACGGCTGGACCGTTGGTACTGAGGCATGAAGTGAATGTTTTTAAACTTATTTCACGTGTTGAGCTGTTTCGGGAAAACTTGGGTGTTTGAATGTTCGATCGGAAAGTTTAACATTTTCTGTTTATCTGGAATGTGATACAATAATTGGAATTCACAAGTAGTTATGAGATAACTGAATGGATGTTATAAATATAGCACTTCAGTCTCACTTGATCGGTTGCCACGGAATTTTGATGTGATCAAAACTCCGTCGCAATCACGTAGCGTACGCGGATACTCGCCGGATAAACTTAATAGTCTGCTACACCCCATAGCCCCGACCAAGTGACTGTAGGAGAACCCCGTCGCCGAAAGTATCCGTTTGGGTGCTCGCGGCAGCGGTGTTCCGCTTTAGTGCACTTCATCGACGGCGTCGGGGGTGCGGCCACCTACTAAAGTTTGCGACGAGCATTCGATCAGGATGTCGGGAATCTTGTTGAATTGCCCGACTTGATATTGAAAAGAGTTTTCGATAATGAGACTAAAATGCGGGGTTTATAATTGTTAGGCATGCGATGTCTAAGGAATTCATTTGATTATGCATGCGATGTCTAAAAGAGGTTGCGGATTCCAACTGTTGTAGTTTTACACTTTCTTTTCTGTGACCGTAAGTGTAATATGTGATATCGCCGGTTTCGTTGCTATATGTCAACGACAATTGGGATGCGCATATTTACTTACGTTGATGACATGTGATGTTATGTGTTGCTGGATATGTTATATTGGATCGTCGTGTTTGAATAGCCGGGGGTTTTTATGTGAGATGAGTGTTTTTCTTTTTCATTCATGTAAAAACTTGTATGTAATATTCTTTTATTGGGGCACTTCCAGGTTGCGGAAGATATCACCCTTTGTATATTATTTACTTTTCCGCATTAGGTAGACCCAAGGCGAGGAGCACAAGTAACCGGGTTCTAGGGTCCAGTGGGAGACCATCTCGAGGAGTCGAGACCGGGTCTCCTAACTCTAAAATTGGTAGGGTTGCTTGCCGCTCTCGTAGGGGTTTAGGGGTGTAGGTTTGGCTATTCATCGCGACCGTGGAATCCGTGTTTTATACTGGCTCGTATTGAAAGCACGGACGTCCTAGTATATCCAATATTTCATATGTTTCTTCTGCTGCGATATCTGTGATGTGATCATGTGATGTTCTGTGATGGATACTGTATATAGTATATATGATATATTATATAGGCGTTACTTATGTTTTACACCCGTGCTAACCCTGCCCTGCTCTGCCGTTAGTCACCTAACCTAACGGTGCAGACGGGACATCGAGGCAAATGCGGATGGCATAAGTGTACGTCGTATTTATCTGTGATGTTTAGGTAACTTAAATGATGGGACTTCATTAATATGATTAATGAAAGAAAAGAAACCTAATGAAGTTGTGGAATCAAATTTCAAAATAAAACGGGTAGCTACAGTTCTTGCTTTGCATCGCGGTGTTCCTTGTAGAACATCCTGCATCTTATTCGATAAGGAAAGGACCGAGATACCTTCACCGGGTGTGACCCCTTTAGCAATAACTGGCAGATGCTACAAACTCGGTTTGACTTTTGATTGCTTCTATAGTTTCTGCTTTGCACAGTGATATATATGATATATCCCGCACCTCATTCGACAAGGAAAGGGCCGACGTTCCCTTCACCTGGAGTGATCCCTTTAGCAAAACTAGAAAAGCCTCAAAATCACTCCATTTCAAAACTTCACTTGATTCTACAACGATATCAAGTTCATTACGCAATAGGTTTTCAGAAAAAACCTGTCCCCTCCGTTATTTCAGATAAATCCTACTTAGTATTCGTGCTACGTTTGTTGGCCTGCGTCAAGGCGTAGTGAGCGGTAGCTAACTAGTATTTATCTGTTAGTGCATGTGATGCAGATTGGATTAGGGTAGTCGTGCGACTTTGTTGGCCTGCGTCAAGGGTCGTACGGGTGGGTTTAATTCAATCAAGAAATGACGGGTTGAACTTGACTAGCGCACTATGGTTTGTTGGCCTGCGTCAAGGTCATAGGACGCTAGGGGCAAAAGATTATCGGGAATTTCAAGTGTTGAAATTTGCAATGAGATTGCATACCTTCTATGAGATAGTTGGATCCCGATACCCGCTGTGAGTAATTGTTACTCCTGGGAGAGTTTTACACATTACAATTAGCCGATCAAGTAGGTGTCTAGAAAGGTGTCAACGGGGTTACGCCTCTGGGAAAACGAGGTTTACATTAATTAGGTTCGTGCGAAAGCACGGAGGACCTCCCTCAAAGTACCGACACTGGCCTGGCTGAAAGATTGGCGAACTTGTAGCGTGTAATTAATCCCGGCTAGTCTTTCCTTTTAGGGTTTGAAGGAAGATTTGATAAAAACAGTGGGAGCCATCCTGATTAGATAAAATAAATAATCAATCTGATCTTGCAAGAGCGCACGCTGAGTGTTTTCTTCTCTCTCTCTCCAGTTAGCGACCATATCTCGCCTTAATCAAGATAATAATACGGATATTTGACCGAACCCGCTTGTTATACTGTGCTGGGGAACGTTGATCCCGCTCCAACTTATAATTGTTATAAGACAGAGCAAGAAATTGGGGAATACCAGATTTCCCGTGCCGCCCAAACGAAGAAAGTGCATATGATGCATCATCTTCGGGTGTGTTCGTTACACAGAACTATTTCTTAATATCCTCTACGCCCTGGGTATTTGATACCGGATCAGGATCCCAGATATGTAATTTGTTACATAGGGCTACAGAAAGGTAGAGAACTGAGAACGGGTGATAAGTTTCATGAGGCAGAAAACGGGGCAAGTGTTGCAGCCAAGTCTGTTGGTCACTGTCATCCTGTATTACCAATACATTGACTCTGAACGAATGTTATTAGATACCGAACCTGATATACAAAATCATAGCAGTCTCTTTATTAGTAAAGAAATGATAAAATTTTGTATTGTTGGATAATGTTTTGAACATTTCCTATATCAAAAGTTGATCGGTTCAGGCACGTTATCTAAAAACATTGATGTTCTAAGTCAAACTACAGTTCTGAGTATACAGAACACACACAAGAGGAAGAGTTCAGATCTGAACGGATCCTTCTTGAGGTATTGTAGACTATGCCATATCAATGCGACCCGACTAGCTGAAGTTACATTTAGATGCATATTTAAATCAGTTTGAATTTACATCTTGTGAAACTTGCCAGTCATGTCACAAAGATATAATGACACCAGCTCTGTTTATTGGAAACAGAGAAAGAGTCAGTGAACTCTTGGGATGATACATGTTGATGTATAAAGGTCCCATGTCTACACATGCCAAGACCGGTTCTTTGTACTTCATTACATTCTCTGATAATCTCTCTAGATTTAGACATATGTTCCTGTTGAAACACAAGTCCGAACCTTTTGAGATAATTACAGAATATAAATTAGAAGTAGAGAACCAATACGGGTAAAAGTATTATGTCCTTTGATGCGATCAGGGAGGAGAATACTTGTGCATAAAATTCCTGAACTATTCTAAAAAAAAAGAATGAGATTCTCTCTCAGCATTACTCCTCCGTATACACCATAGCACGATGGTATATCGGGGCGGAGCAATCACACCCTATATGATAAAATGTGCTTTATGATCAGTACTACTGAGTTACCTATTTCCTTTTGGGAGTTATGCACTTATGAAGTTGCATACCTATTGAATAGGGTTCCAATCAAATCAATTGCCTACCACTTCATATGTGATATGGAAAGGGAAGAGCCCATATCTTAAGTTTGTTAAGATTTGGGGTTGTCCGGCCTATGTCTAAAAGCAAAATCCGGACAAGCTCGAAGCAAGGTCTGTAATGTAGAACTGGAAAGGTTCCAGCTATACAAATTACAACAGATGATTTGATAAAACCAAAGGATTCAATAGTTACCAACGAACCTCAGCCTCTTCGCCAATCTAGCAGGGTTCCTCACCCACCTGAGAGATACTTCGGTTTCTCTATGACAGTGGGAGCGAGGATTGCATCATGAGATGATGACCCAACTAGTTTCGAGCTGGCCATAAGGAGTGGGACTCTGTAAGAATGGCTGGATGCTTAGCGATCTGAGATGGAATCCTTATACACCAACAAAGTATGGACTTTGGTTGCTTTATATGAAGGGTTAAATCCCTATCAGGAGCAAGTATATCTTGAGAAGATTACTTGGTGTACATGGAAAAGTTGAGACTTTCAAAGCTAGACTTGTTAAAGGTTTGCATCATTGACCAGGTGTGGATCATGATGAAACTTTTTCTAAAAGATCTGTGCTTAAGTCCATCCAGATCCTACTTGCCACGGCTACATACCATGACTACGATATCTGGTGGTTGGTGTTCCCCTCCGAATGGCGGCCAAGACATGGCGTCTGTCTTGCCTGAGATTCGGGGCAGATGCTAATTGGTGCTATCCGTCCACCTCTCCGAAGATACCAAGTTGATTTATGACACCATGCATCGAAGGTTTAAACGGATGCGTCCGATGTAGCAGACTTCGTCAGATTCCCCCTCGCTTGAGGGATTTTTGATTGTAGGGACGCTCTTCCCTGCAGGCGCAAGCCCCTGCAGTTAATTACGCTACCGCATTGCGGTAACAACTTTCTCCTTCTCCATATGGTCACTTCGTATCGTGTGTGTTTGTTTTGTTTTTGGTTGCCCGTGGATTGTATACGGAGACTAAGTTATGTCGTCGCCCGTAGGGCGTGGACTAGTCCAAATCCGTGTTATCTTAGATTTGGGTTTGGGGGGGTTTGGTTTGAGGATACGTTAGCCATATTTGAGGCTAAGATCAACTCAAACGTTTATTAAGGATACGTTAGTCTAATTTGAGCTAAGATCACCTTAACGGGATCATTTAGATCCGACAAAAGAGCATTTGGGCTCCATTGTTCCAGTTTAGGGACATATTGGTCCATCGCTAGTTTAAGGACATTGCGGTCCATGGGTAGTTTAAGGACATTGCGGTCTATTGTTAGTTTTAAGACATCTCGGTCAAGGTTAAGGACGTCGTAGTCCATGGGTTTAAGGACCCCACAGTCCGTTGTTAGTTTTAAGATATCTCGGTCAAGGTTAAGGACGTCGTAGTCCATGGGTTTAAGGACCCCACAGTCCATTGTTAGTTTTAAGACATCTCGGTCAAGGTTAAGGACGTCGTAGTCCATGGGTTTAAGGACCCCACAGTCCATTGTTAGTTTTAAGACATCTCGATCAAGGTTAAGGACCTCATAGTCCGTGGGTTTAGGGACCCCACAGTCCATATCAATGCGTGGTCATCGGGACCCGTCACCTCTTTGAAGACGTTGAGGGATTACAACGCCAAGTATCAAAGGAGTGAAGAGATGTACCCTGGAACCGGAGTGGATTAAATAGTCTTTGGCCCAATTTGGGATCAAGACCAATTAATTACGTTATGAGCCCATTAGCCCAGTTAATTATGAATTGAGGACTTATGGCCAGCTTGGGCTAAGTCCAATCATGTCTGGGACATCGACCCTCCTGTTGGTCCCTTGAAGGAGAGGCTTTGTCTATGGCCATTTAGCCAATTGGGCCAATGCCTAGTGTTAAACACTAAAGACCAATCAGTGTTGAACACTGGGAATGAGATTGATAGGTCAGTGTTTAACACTAAAAGATAGTTGGTGTTAAACACCAGCAGCAAGGCTTTCGAATTAATGTTAAACACTAAAACAGATCAGTGTTAAACACTGGCAACAGAAATCTCAAATTAGTGTTAAACACTAAGGTAATCAGTGTCGAACACTGCAAATAAAGTTCTTTGATTAGTGTTGAACACTAAGGCCAAACAGTGTTTTAACACTGAATTCAGGGGTTCCGTTTTAGTGTTAAACACTAAGGCAAGAGGGGTCACGTGGCAACACATGAGAGCGCCCTCCCTTCACTTGTTCTTCTGAGACTATTGCATCTTTTAAAGCATCACGTGCCATCACGTGACGGGCATTCAAGCGCTTGTGTGTTAACGCTTCTGTCAAGGGTCACGTGAGTCACATGAGGCACTGCCTCCAGAGGGCTTTCTGTAGATCTTTTTGGGGGGGTCACGTGGTGACACGTGACCCTGCCTATATGTATGTTGTTTAGAAGATCTGTTAATCTTTTTTTCAGGAATTAAATTCCTCGTAGGGTTAAACCCTAATAAAAGCTTTAAATTCCATAGGAATTAAATTCCCATTTCCTTTTGAAGATTTATATTCTGGAATAGAGTTGGACTCTGAATTTTCTGTAGGAATTAAATTCCTCATATATGTGAAGAACTGAATAGGGTTAAACCCTAATAAAAACTTTAAGGGATTAAACTCCCATTCTCTGTTAAAGAGTTATGATTAAGGGAATTAAACTCCCGTTGTTTCAACAGAACTAAGTTCTTAATTAGGGTTAAACCCTGTTTCTTTTCATCCTGAAGGAATTAAATTCCCATAACACAGGGTCAAACCCTAATTTTATTTTAAAGGAATTAAATTCCTATAGTTCTGTGAGAATTAAATTCTCGTGCTTGCATTCTCTCTCTGTGCTTTGGATCTGCATGGCAGGATCTCAACCCATTGAAAATTAAATTCTCAACTAAAGGGGAGATGTGCACTTTACAGATCCTCCATCAAAGAGAGAACCATCTTCTTCTGTTTTATATCAGAGTTAAACTCTGTTGAGAATTAATTTCTCTTTTCTTTCAAAAAGCCTTTCCTTTCTTACCTAGGGTTTTCTTTTGCAGAAGATCCAAATTCTTCAAAGTATCAAGGCTCTCTCCCTTTTCTTCCCTCTGCGTATATATCTTTTGTGTGTCTCCTGGCTCCTATTTATAGGAGAAGCAGCCGAGTCAATTAGTTTTGGTGGATCTTTCATTAGGAGATTTGATTTGTATTCACCACTCGTTTTAGACCTTTGGATTATTAGGTGAATTTTATTCACCATTGGATTTTAAATCCAGAGATTCTCCTTTGTTATTTTGGTTAGATTTTACGGGGAAATCTTTCCAAATTCGAGATTTTCTCATAGATAGATGATATTTAATCACCTCTAAATCTTTAATTTAATCGGTTGCTTATAATCCTTTTCCTTTGGAAAGATTTAAGTGATCTCTCCTCGGAATTTAATTCTGTTGAAAGATAGGCTTTGAAAACCGGTCAAGTGTGGCCACGTGACCATTGGTCACGTGTGGGCACGTGACCCCCTTGGTACGAGCTTTCTTCTTTCTTTCTGCGCTCTGCTTTCTGGTTCCGTCTCTCCGATACACCGTTATGTTGCGGGGTGTATGGAGGAGTAAGCTGAGAGAGAATCCCATTCTCTTTTAAATAATTCAGGAACTCGGCACTTAAGTATTCTCCACCTCGATCCGATCTTAGAATCTTGATACTTTTGCCGGTATGTTTTTCTACTTCATTCTTAAATTCCTGGAATTTTTCAAAAGCTTCGGACTTATGTTTCATTAAGAAGACATAACCGTATCTTGAAAAATCATCCGTAAAAGTAATGAAGTAAGAATAACCGCTTCGCGCATGTGTAGACATTGGACCGCACACGTCGCTGTGTACGAGTCCCAAGAGCTCGCTCGCTCTTACTCCGTGTCCAGTGAACGGAGTCTTTGTCATCTTTCCTTTGAGACAGGATTGACAAGTGGCATATGATTGATATTCGAACGGATCCAAATATCCTTCTGTATGTAACTTAGTCAACCTTCTCTCATTGATGTGACCCAGTCTACAATGCCATAAGAAAGTCTGATTAATATCTGGTGACTTTCTTTTGTGTGTATTCTGGACATTGAAAATCTGTGGTTGGTTTAATACGTATATACCATTGCTCAATGTACCTGACCCAATCAGAACTTGATTAAGGTGAATGTTAACAACATTACTTACAAACGCAAATTCATAACCTTCTTTAGAAACCAAAGATACAGAAATGATATTACAAGTTGCGTTGGGTACAAAAAAACAATTACGCAAAACCAAAACATGTCCATCTGACATTCCTAGGTGATAGTCCCCCACGGCTTTAGCATCCATGCTAGCTCCGTTCGCAACTCTGAGGGTCATGTCACCTTCCTTCAAAAACCTACGGTTTCTCAACGCCTGCAAAGAATTACAGATATGAGATCCTGATCCGGTATCCAATACCCAGGAAGTAGAGTTTATAGAAAGACAGTTTTCAATAACATACACACCTGAAGCTGAAGCCGCAACCTGCTTCAGTTCCTGTGTCCTGGCTTTCCAAGCCCTGCAATCTTTCTTCCAGTGTCCACTCTTGTGACAATAGAAGCATTCCTCTTTACCAACAAGCTTCCCCGCTATCTTTGTTGCCTTTTCCTTTCCCTTCGCACCCACTTTACTAACACCGCCCCTTGGTTTGGCGGGGGCTTTCCTCTTCTTTCCCTTGGCTTTCGCCTTGGACCTAGAAGAAGAAGATCCTCCTACAAACAAAGTGGATGTATCCCTACCCTTCTGTAGGGTGCCCTCTGCGCTCCTCAGCAGGTTGAGGAGTTCTGAAAGTTCAACTTCCTTTTCTTGCAAGTTGAAATTCAGTATGAACTGGGCGTAAGTGGATGGAAGGGACTGGAGAATTATATCCGTGTAGAGTTCACTATCCAACGTGGTCCCAAGTTCCGCGAGCTCCTCAGTGTAGCCAATCATCTTAAGCACGTGGTCCGCTACCGATGATCCGACGGCCAACTTAGTCGAAAATAACTTCTTCGACACTTCGTATCTTGCGATACGAGACTGCTCTCCATACAGTTCTTTTGTATGAAGAAATATGGATTCCAAATCCATATTCTCGTGCCTCCTCTGATGGTCGTTGTCCATCGAGGCAAGTACGAGGCATCTGGCCTTCGCGCTGTCTATCTCCCAAGTCTTACGGATTTCCTTATCCGCGACGCTGGAGGTGGGACCTGGGACGGGGGGAGCTTTGGTGGTAAGAAGATACCCCAGCTTGTCGTAAGAGATTGCCAATTTGACATTCCTGAGCCAATCTTTGTAGTTTGGCCCTGTCAATATGTTTTTATCTAGAAGTAACTTAAGTCCAGTCATTTCGATTTGGTCGCTGCAGGGGGAGAGAAGAAACACTTAGCACGATGCTCTTGCAAGTTTAGAATGGTTTTTAATTTGTCTAAACAGGATGGCTCCCACTGTCTCTCGAATCCCTCCTCAAACCACAAAGGAAGAATTAGCCGGGATCAATCCCACCGTACAATACTTGCTTAACCGTTCAGCCAGGCTAGTGTCGGTACTTCGAGGGAGGTTTTCCAACGCTTTCGCGAAGTTCCTTAATTTAAGAACCTCTTTTCCCTGGGGGCGTAGCCCCGCTAACACCTTTCTAGGCACCTACTAGGTTTATAGCATTGATCGTTTAGTGAGAAATTTCCCGAGGAGTAGCATATACTCACAGTAGGATCGGGATCCAAATATCATCGCGTGACGAAAATGAAGGAATCCTACCATAATCATCACACTCCAAATGGTATGCAAATCTAGCAAGTTTCAGTACTTATGAAACTCCCGATGTGGATTTTTGCCCCATGCTCTTATGACCTTGACTTTGGCCAACAAATCATAAGTCACATGTCAAGTTCTTCCCGTCGTTCTCCAGGTTAATTTGAATCCACCCGTACATACCCTTGACTTTGGCCAACAAGGCAGTACGACTGTTCCAAATCAACGCATCTATCTATGCTGCACATGAATATCCAATAGCTACCAATCACTATGCCTTGACTTTGGCCAACAAACACAGCTTGAATACTATTGACTATTTATGTGAAACGACGGAGGGCTACGAATGGTTTTGGTAAAACCGTGAACGTAGTGAACTTGATATAATCGATGGAACGAGATAGCTTTTAGAAGGAGTGGCTCAAGCTCCGCATTTAAAAGTTAGTTTTGAAAAGAACCGAGTGGTTTTTCGAAAGTGTTCCATCGACTTAAACTTGGTTTATTATCTTGCATTAGTTCTTTTAATGCGTGATATTCTTGCATTAGTTCTTTTAATGCGTCCCATCATTTAATTCCTACCATTGCAGAAAACAACCAAAATATGACGTACGCTTATGCCATTCGCATTCGCCACGGGGTCCCGTCATCACTCGTTAGGTTACTTAACTAACGACAGAGCGGGGGCTGGGCTAGCGCGGCTGTAAAACATAAGCAACGCCTAAATAGAAAGCAATGATAGACATTACAGATCACAGATGAATACATTGGATATACTAGCAATCCGCATTTCTTTCGAGCCTGAAACGAAAAGCGGATAACACGGTCGCGGTGAATAGCAAATACCCCACCCAAGACCCCTACGGATGCGGCAAACTACCCGCCAAGTTCCCGGTAGTTTGTGCACCCCACCATGGGTCTATCCTAGGAGCAAAAACAGTAAAAAGAATTATACAATGACGGCTACAACCCCGACCCGGTTGTGCGGCCAAACAAATAATATAATTACATCAATTTACATTTACAATGAATGAAAGAAAAACAAAAGCTCATCTCACATCCACCCCGGCTATTCACCCGCGACAGTCCAACACATTCATATACACATTCCAGCACATTACAGATCATGTATAACCCCGACTAATCGACTTATAGCGATTAGCCGACGTTCAATACATGCAAACATCACAGATATAACCAACATAGCCAAAGTGCAGTGAAGTTCGGAAAAAAAAATACGGAATTATAGGACCCCAAAAGTGAATTTCAGTTCTGGAAAATCTGGGTACATATAATATATCTGAAAAATCCCAAAACCAA
The DNA here is from genome assembly GCA_030015575.1 of Agapanthus africanus. Taxonomy (NCBI): domain Eukaryota; kingdom Viridiplantae; phylum Streptophyta; class Magnoliopsida; order Asparagales; family Amaryllidaceae; genus Agapanthus; species Agapanthus africanus. The sequence continues at coordinate 160,129,565 of JASDDO010000026.1, read as the reverse complement.
CACAGAAGAACACTTCACGAAAAACGATGCAAAGATGACTACAACCTGCGGCGGTTCCGCGGCCATATGAGTAGGTGAGGCCGCGGAAGGGCGGCGGCTTGGAGGAAACATGCTATCGTTTTTCTTGTGTGTTCTTAGAAAACCCTGAGACGAATTTACAAGTATAAAGTTTTTCATTTTGAGCAGAAAAAATTTCAACAGAAAGTTAGGGTTTTGATTTTCCGGTTTTGCGATTTTTCGGTTCCGAACTTCGTTACACTTCACTACCAAGCTAGTTTAAGTTTAGTTAGGCTCTGATACCACTGTAAGTCCATATTGCGACCCCCGGTGCTTACGGGGAGGCGGAAACGGTATAAAAAACGAATTTTTATCGCAAGAGGCAACATGGACTAAACATGGTCGGGATCGTTGTCTAAACTAAAACTAGTATTCTAGCTAAAGAGAGTTAGCTACTATGGAAGATGGTTATACCTAAACTTGAACTCCTTCTTCTTCAAACCTTGTAGAGGTTGATGGTTCTCTTTACGTCGCCTTCTCCCGTCGAAGATGGATCCACCTCGAAGGTTCGACTTTGGGCTCTTCCTCGATCTTTGAGTGAACTAGGGTTTCCGGCTTGCTAAACCTTCATCCTAGAATGAGTAGAGAGAGATTAGGGTTTGCTTTTCTTTCTAAAGAGAATGATTCTCAACACATGAGAAGGTTTCTCTTTTCAAGAGGAAGAAGAAGATGAAATGAGGAGAGAGAGAGGTTATGATAGAATGAGCTCAATTATTTCTTTCTTGCAACCATATTGCAAAAGAAATGAATTATCTAAATGATAATAATTGAAATAAGAATAGTTGATGGTAATTTTGGAATGACCACTATCATGCCTCTTTAAATGAAGTGTAAGCATGAATCAAGGAAGACTTTCAAGGCATGAAAGTGGTCAATGGTCAACAAGTCAACCAAGGTCAACAAGTCAACAAAAAACAACCATAACATAATTCTCATTTAATTACTATTATTAATAGATAATATATAAATCCATTAGGGTTTGGAAAATGAAGACTGTCAACTGTGCATACGCACCCGTTCCGAAACCCTAATGAAAAACCTCATTCTCCGCCTCAAGCAACTGTGTATACACACCTGCATTCTCGTTCCGAAAAACAAGAATACCAAGATATAAAAGCAACCCCAAAAACATATACCAGTATCTGGCTAAAACCAGAGCCTGCCAGTATAATCCGTCCGGACTCCAAACGTGCATAAGTGCGCGGATGAGAACGAACCCTGTCGCAAAACCATGCGACCTCTACTCTGTTTTGCCCAGAGGCGAATACCCTCTGTGTGGGACTCTAAAGACTCGACACTACGCTGGCAGTGGGTTTAACCACAGACCGCAAGCGGCACTAGCTGTGCGTAACGGTCCCCAGGTAGATGCCGACAAGAAGGCTGACGAGGTGAAACCCCATCTGAACTCCTACTGAGTCTGAATGTGACATTCTCCGTACAGTCCGGTCTGTTCATCTGATACATCGCATGGCGGGCCTAGGGGGCGGTAAAACGTCAGTCCCCCAATAGCGGTACAAGTCATGTCGGAGTGAAGCCCAAAACACCCTGAGATAACACTGGAAACCTACCAGTATATCTCGCTTGCCCTGGCCAGGGACTACTCGTGTAATGGCTCTCCTAGACACAGCGCGATGTCAACCCCCAATACCGGGAGAGACGAATCCTGTCTAACCGTCACTGCCTCCAAGTGCTTCGGGACTGCACCCAACCACCACCTGTTTGCACGACTCCTTTGAGCCGTGGTAGGGTAGTGATCAAAGTGCAGTGGGAACACACTCGAGGCGAAGTGTCAGTGTCAAGTCAGCGGACTAAGCTGTACTCATGTCACCTGGGAACTGATAACTGACGATAGGTATAATACCAACCTGTCAGTTCCCGACGAGTCCTGTCCAGTGTACTCGTAACCCAACGAGCACCCGTATACTATCTCCAGTACGACGTACTGATGGCTGTGGGACAGACCATCTCCCACACTGGGATGAGAAGCGCATACGCTAGTCTACTCCGGAGTATCGATGCCCTGTCTCGATAGTCCTACGACTAGGGACCTGTATAAGGATGTGCCTACAGATTACCCAGCCCCCACTAGTGTGACTGCCATCACAACGCTGGTAATCAAGCAAAGATCCTAAGGGCTCCACTAATGCGTATAAGTGATATACTGAAATAAACACAAGTACACATTGAAGTAGAAACAAACCAAGTAGCATACTACTATATTGAGCAAGATTGTTTATACAAGGTGAATATCCCAAGCTTCCATCAAGTAATATACAAACTAGTATAATACAGTAATGGCCTCTAGGGCATATACACTAACAATCTCCCACTTGCACTAAGGCCATGTACTGGCGTATCGAAGACCTATCATCTCGATCAGCCGCTCGAACTGAGTCTGGGGTAGGGCCTTGGTGAATGGATCTGCAGTGTTCTCTTCTGAAGCAACCCTCCGAACCTCGATCTCCTTGCGATCCACGATCTCCCTGATCAGGTGATACCGCCTCAAGATGTGCCTGGATCTCTGATGGGACCTGGGTTCCTTTGCTAAAGCTATAGCCCCGTTGTTGTCGCAATACAGAGGTACTGGGTCAACAATGGACGGAACCACCTGAAGTTCTTTTAAGAACTTCCTTATCCAGACAGCTTCTTTTGCGGCATCAGATGCAGCGATGTATTCTGCTTCCATAGTCGAGTCTGCAACGGTTTCCTGTTTGGAACTCTTCCAACACACCGCCCCTCCATTGAGGGTAAAGACAAAACCCGACATGGACTTGGAATCATCCTTGTCACTCTGGAAGCTGGAGTCAGCAAAGGCCTCAATCTGGAGGTCTTTTCCGCCATACACCAAGAACATCTCCTTAGTCCTCCTCAGGTACTTGAGAATGTTCTTTACCGCTATCCAATGTTTCTCCCCTGGGTTTGACTGATACCGGCTTACTACACTCAGTGCATAAGCTACATCCGGTCTGGTACACAACATCGCATACATTATAGAGCCTACCGCAGAAGCGTAGGGTATAATAGACATGCGATCCCTCTCCAAATCAGTCTTGGGAGACATCTCTTTAGAGAGGGTGATCCCGTGACAAGCCGGTAAGTTACCGCGCTTGGAATCTTCCATACTGAATCTTTTCAGTACGGTGTCGATGTACCTGGACTGTGAAAGTCCTAATATCCTCTTGGATCTATCACGATGGATCCGGATCCCCAGGATGTAAGAGGCATCACCCAGGTCTTTCATGGAGAACCTGTGTGACAAGAAACCCTTGACAGATTGTAGCATAGGAATGTCATTTCCTATTAAGAGAATGTCATCCACGTATAAAACAAGGAATACCACAGTTCTCGCTACAAATCTACTATAGATGCATGGTTCATCTGGATTTTTGATAAAGTCAAATTCCTTGACCGTCTCATCAAAACAGATGTTCCAACTCCGCGATGCCTGCTTTAGTCCATAGATGGACTTAAGCAACTTGCACACCTTTCCGCTGCTCCCACTCTGAATGAAACCCTCTGGCTGATCCATATAGACACACTCCTCTAAATTTCCATTTAGAAAAGCGGTTTTTACGTCCATCTGCCAAATCTCATAATCGTGGAAGGCAGCAATGGCAAGAAGGATCCGAATGGATTTCAGCATAGCCACTGGAGAAAAGGTTTCGTCGTAGTCCAAGCCAGGTCTTTGACGGAAACCCTTTGCTACAAGTCTAGCTTTATAGGTCTCAACCTGTCCATCTACACCAATCTTCCTTTTGAAGATCCACTTGCATCCTACGGGTTTTACCCCGTCTGGAGCAATGTCCAACGTCCATACTTTGTTGGTGTACATGGACTCCATTTCGGTCCGCATTGCATCCAGCCATTTTACCGAGTCAATGCTCTGAACGGCCTGCTGGAAGCTAGTAGGCTCATCATAGTCTATGATGCAATCCTCTCTATCCCCGTCTATGAGAAAACCGTAGTATCTCTCGGGCGGATGAGACTGCCTACTACTTCTGCGGAGCGGCATAGGAATGTCCTGTTCATTTGAACCTTCTGGTTCCACTAAGCTTTCAGTAATAGTCCATGGTTCTGGAATTTCTTCCAGTTCTACTGTGCTCCCACTTATCTGGTTTTCCAAAAACTCAGTTTCCAAGAAGTAGGCATGACGAGAAACAAGGACTTTTTGTTCCTCTTCACAGTAGAAGAAATATCCCTTGGAGTTCTTTGGATATCCTACGAACTTACACTGTACTGAACGCGCCTCGAGCTTGTCCGCATGCTGCTTTTTAACAAAAGCTGGACATCCCCAAGTCTTGATGTGACTGAGATGGGGTCTCTTCCCACACCACATCTCATATGGTGTAGTAGGCACAGTCTTAGTAGGAACTCGGTTCAAAAGGTACGCAGCTGATTCTAGTGCATACCCCCAGAATGATCGCGGTAACTCAGCGTTACTCATCATGGACCGAACCATATCCAATAGGGTCCGGTTCCGTCTCTCCGATACACCGTTATGTTGCGGGGTGTATGGAGGAGTAAGCTGAGAGAGAATCCCATTCTCTTTTAAATAATTCAGGAACTCGGCACTTAAGTATTCTCCACCTCGATCCGATCTTAGAATCTTGATACTTTTGCCGGTATGTTTTTCTACTTCATTCTTAAATTCCTGGAATTTTTCAAAAGCTTCGGACTTATGTTTCATTAAGAAGACATAACCGTATCTTGAAAAATCATCCGTAAAAGTAATGAAGTAAGAATAACCGCTTCGCGCATGTGTAGACATTGGACCGCACACGTCGCTGTGTACGAGTCCCAAGAGCTCGCTCGCTCTTACTCCGTGTCCAGTGAACGGAGTCTTTGTCATCTTTCCTTTGAGACAGGATTGACAAGTGGCATATGATTGATATTCGAACGGATCCAAATATCCTTCTGTATGTAACTTAGTCAACCTTCTCTCATTGATGTGACCCAGTCTACAATGCCATAAGAAAGTCTGATTAATATCTGGTGACTTTCTTTTGTGTGTATTCTGGACATTGAAAATCTGTGGTTGGTTTAATACGTATATACCATTGCTCAATGTACCTGACCCAATCAGAACTTGATTAAGGTGAATGTTAACAACATTACTTACAAACGCAAATTCATAACCTTCTTTAGAAACCAAAGATACAGAAATGATATTACAAGTTGCGTTGGGTACAAAAAAACAATTACGCAAAACCAAAACATGTCCATCTGACATTCCTAGGTGATAGTCCCCCACGGCTTTAGCATCCATGCTAGCTCCGTTCGCAACTCTGAGGGTCATGTCACCTTCCTTCAAAAACCTACGGTTTCTCAACGCCTGCAAAGAATTACAGATATGAGATCCTGATCCGGTATCCAATACCCAGGAAGTAGAGTTTATAGAAAGACAGTTTTCAATAACATACACACCTGAAGCTGAAGCCGCAACCTGCTTCAGTTCCTGTGTCCTGGCTTTCCAAGCCCTGCAATCTTTCTTCCAGTGTCCACTCTTGTGACAATAGAAGCATTCCTCTTTACCAACAAGCTTCCCCGCTATCTTTGTTGCCTTTTCCTTTCCCTTCGCACCCACTTTACTAACACCGCCCCTTGGTTTGGCGGGGGCTTTCCTCTTCTTTCCCTTGGCTTTCGCCTTGGACCTAGAAGAAGAAGATCCTCCTACAAACAAAGTGGATGTATCCCTACCCTTCTGTAGGGTGCCCTCTGCGCTCCTCAGCAGGTTGAGGAGTTCTGAAAGTTCAACTTCCTTTTCTTGCAAGTTGAAATTCAGTATGAACTGGGCGTAAGTGGATGGAAGGGACTGGAGAATTATATCCGTGTAGAGTTCACTATCCAACGTGGTCCCAAGTTCCGCGAGCTCCTCAGTGTAGCCAATCATCTTAAGCACGTGGTCCGCTACCGATGATCCGACGGCCAACTTAGTCGAAAATAACTTCTTCGACACTTCGTATCTTGCGATACGAGACTGCTCTCCATACAGTTCTTTTGTATGAAGAAATATGGATTCCAAATCCATATTCTCGTGCCTCCTCTGATGGTCGTTGTCCATCGAGGCAAGTACGAGGCATCTGGCCTTCGCGCTGTCTATCTCCCAAGTCTTACGGATTTCCTTATCCGCGACGCTGGAGGTGGGACCTGGGACGGGGGGAGCTTTGGTGGTAAGAAGATACCCCAGCTTGTCGTAAGAGATTGCCAATTTGACATTCCTGAGCCAATCTTTGTAGTTTGGCCCTGTCAATATGTTTTTATCTAGAAGTAACTTAAGTCCAGTCATTTCGATTTGGTCGCTGCAGGGGGAGAGAAGAAACACTTAGCACGATGCTCTTGCAAGTTTAGAATGGTTTTTAATTTGTCTAAACAGGATGGCTCCCACTGTCTCTCGAATCCCTCCTCAAACCACAAAGGAAGAATTAGCCGGGATCAATCCCACCGTACAATACTTGCTTAACCGTTCAGCCAGGCCAGTGTCGGTACTTCGAGGGAGGTTTTCCAACGCTTTCGCGAAGTTCCTTAATTTAAGAACCTCTTTTCCCTGGGGGCGTAGCCCCGCTAACACCTTTCTAGGCACCTACTAGGTTTATAGCATTGATCGTTTAGTGAGAAATTTCCCGAGGAGTAGCATATACTCACAGTAGGATCGGGATCCAAATATCATCGCGTGACGAAAATGAAGGAATCCTACCATAATCATCACACTCCAAATGGTATGCAAATCTAGCAAGTTTCAGTACTTATGAAACTCCCGATGTGGATTTTTGCCCCATGCTCTTATGACCTTGACTTTGGCCAACAAATCATAAGTCACATGTCAAGTTCTTCCCGTCGTTCTCCAGGTTAATTTGAATCCACCCGTACATACCCTTGACTTTGGCCAACAAGGCAGTACGACTGTTCCAAATCAACGCATCTATCTATGCTGCACATGAATATCCAATAGCTACCAATCACTATGCCTTGACTTTGGCCAACAAACACAGCTTGAATACTATTGACTATTTATGTGAAACGACGGAGGGCTACGAATGGTTTTGGTAAAACCGTGAACGTAGTGAACTTGATATAATCGATGGAACGAGATAGCTTTTAGAAGGAGTGGCTCAAGCTCCGCATTTAAAAGTTAGTTTTGAAAAGAACCGAGTGGTTTTTCGAAAGTGTTCCATCGACTTAAACTTGGTTTATTATCTTGCATTAGTTCTTTTAATGCGTGATATTCTTGCATTAGTTCTTTTAATGCGTCCCATCATTTAATTCCTACCATTGCAGAAAACAACCAAAATATGACGTACGCTTATGCCATTCGCATTCGCCACGGGGTCCCGTCATCACTCGTTAGGTTACTTAACTAACGACAGAGCGGGGGCTGGGCTAGCGCGGCTGTAAAACATAAGCAACGCCTAAATAGAAAGCAATGATAGACATTACAGATCACAGATGAATACATTGGATATACTAGCAATCCGCATTTCTTTCGAGCCTGAAACGAAAAGCGGATAACACGGTCGCGGTGAATAGCAAATACCCCACCCAAGACCCGTACGGATGCGGCAAACTACCCGCCAAGTTCCCGGTAGTTTGTGCACCCCACCATGGGTCTATCCTAGGAGCAAAAACAGTAAAAAGAATTATACAATGACGGCTACAACCCCGACCCGGTTGTGCGGCCAAACAAATAATATAATTACATCAATTTACATTTACAATGAATGAAAGAAAAACAAAAGCTCATCTCACATCCACCCCGGCTATTCACCCGCGACAGTCCAACACATTCATATACACATTCCAGCACATTACAGATCATGTATAACCCCGACTAATCGACTTATAGCGATTAGCCGACGTTCAATACATGCAAACATCACAGATATAACCAACATAGCCAAAGTGCAGTGAAGTTCGGAAAAAAAAATACGGAATTATAGGACCCCAAAAGTGAATTTCAGTTCTGGAAAATCTGGGTACATATAATATATCTGAAAAATCCCAAAACCAACACAGAAGAACACTTCACGAAAAACGATGCAAAGATGACTACAACCTGCAGCGGTTCCGCGGCCATATGAGTAGGTGAGGCCGCGGAAGGGCGGCGGCTTGGAGGAAACATGCTATCGTTTTTCTTGTGTGTTCTTAGAAAACCCTGAGACGAATTTACAAGTATAAAGTTTTTCATTTTGAGCAGAAAAAATTTCAACAGAAAGTTAGGGTTTTGATTTTCCGGTTTTGCGATTTTTCGGTTCCGAACTTCGTTACACTTCACTACCAAGCTAGTTTAAGTTTAGTTAGGCTCTGATACCACTGTAAGTCCATATTGCGACCCCCGGTGCTTACGGGGAGGCGGAAACGGTATAAAAAACGAATTTTTATCGCAAGAGGCAACATGGACTAAACATGGTCGGGATCGTTGTCTAAACTAAAACTAGTATTCTAGCTAAAGAGAGTTAGCTACTATGGAAGATGGTTATACCTAAACTTGAACTCCTTCTTCTTCAAACCTTGTAGAGGTTGATGGTTCTCTTTACGTCGCCTTCTCCCGTCGAAGATGGATCTACCTCGAAGGTTCGACTTTGGGCTCTTCCTCGATCTTTGAGTGAACTAGGGTTTCCGGCTTGCTAAACCTTCATCCTAGAATGAGTAGAGAGAGATTAGGGTTTGCTTTTCTTTCTAAAGAGAATGATTCTCAACACATGAGAAGGTTTCTCTTTTCAAGAGGAAGAAGAAGATGAAATGAGGAGAGAGAGAGGTTATGATAGAATGAGCTCAATTATTTCTTTCTTGCAACCATATTGCAAAAGAAATGAATTATCTAAATGATAATAATTGAAATAAGAATAGTTGATGGTAATTTTGGAATGACCACTATCATGCCTCTTTAAATGAAGTGTAAGCATGAATCAAGGAAGACTTTCAAGGCATGAAAGTGGTCAATGGTCAACAAGTCAACCAAGGTCAACAAGTCAACAAAAAACAACCATAACATAATTCTCATTTAATTACTATTATTAATAGATAATATATAAATCCATTAGGGTTTGGAAAATGAAGACTGTCAACTGTGCATACGCACCCGTTCCGAAACCCTAATGAAAAACCTCATTCTCCGCCTCAAGCAACTGTGCATACACACCTGCATTCTCGTTCCGAAAAACAAGAATACCAAGATATAAAAGCAACCCCAAAAACATATACCAGTATCTGGCTCAAACCAGAGCCTGCCAGTATAATCCGTCCGGACTCCAAACGTGCATAAGTGCGCGGATGAGAACGAACCCTGTCGCAAAACCATGCGACCTCTACTCTGTTTTGCCCAGAGGCGAATACCCTCTGTGTGGGACTCTAAAGACTCGACACTACGCTGGCAGTGGGTTTAACCACAGACCGCAAGCGGCACTAGCTCTGCGTAACGGTCCCCAGGTAGATGCCGACAAGAAGGCTGACGAGGTGAAACCCCATCTGAACTCCTACTGAGTCTGAATGTGACATTCTCCGTACAGTCCGGTCTGTTCGTCTGATACATCGCATGGAGGGCCTAGGGGGCGGTAAAACGTCAGTCCCCCAATAGCGGTACAAGTCATGTCGGAGTGAAGCCCAAAACACCCTGAGATAACACTGGAAACCTACCAGTATATCTCGCTTGCCCTGGCCAGGGACTACTCGTGTAATGGCTCTCCTAGACACAGCGCGATGTCAACCCCCAATACCGGGAGAGACGAATCCTGTCTAACCGTCACTGCCTCCAAGTGCTTCGGGACTGCACCCAACCACCACCTGTTTGCACGACTCCTTTGAGCCGTGGTAGGGTAGTGATCAAAGTGCAGTGGGAATACACTCGAGGCGAAGTGTCAGTGTCAAGTCAGCGGACTAAGCTGTACTCATGTCACCTGGGAACTGATAACTGACGATAGGTATAATACCAACCTGTCAGTTCCCGACGAGTCCTGTCCAGTGTACTCATAACCCAACGAGCACCCGTATACTATCTCCAGTACGACGTACTGATGGCTGTGGGACAGACCATCTCCCACACTGGGATGAGAAGCGCATACGCTAGTCTACTCCGGAGTATCGATGCCCTGTCTCGATAGTCCTACGACTAGGGACCTGTATAAGGATGTGCCTACAGATTACCCAGCCCCCACTAGTGTGACTGCCATCACAACGCTGGTAATCAAGCAAAGATCCTAAGGGCTCCACTAATGCGTATAAGTGATATACTGAAATAAACACAAGTACACATTGAAGTAGAAACAAACCAAGTAGCATACTACTATATTGAGCAAGATTGTTTATACAAGGTGAATATCCCAAGCTTCCATCAAGTAATATACAAACTAGTATGATACAGTAATGGCCTATAGGGCATATACACTAACAGTAAGCACATAACCCTTTTCTGAAGCCTTTTCCCTGAGCTTTCCTGATTTCAAATCAGGAAACAAATGCCCCCACAGCGTTGTTCTCACGTGTCCGCACGTGAGTGCAACGCTGTCACCTTTTGTGACCGTTGGATTCCTCTAGGGATTTGGGGAGATGAAACGTTTCCATCGCCTTCTATAAATACTCTTGTCTCTTCAGAAGAGCCTTCACTTTACTCATCTTCTTCCTTTGAGAGCCTTTTCCCTTGAGAATTTAATTCTCGTTTCCAGAGCTTAGTTCTCTGCCTCGAAACATTTTCAGAGTTTAACTCTGTTTAAAAGGACTCTTCCTCCTCAGGTAATGGTGATCGAAGCACCTTCATTTTGACAGCACTCTCTGGATTTTAAATCCATATCAAGGGTTTCACAAAGAACCCATTTTTCTCCAAGTTCTTTAGCCAAAATATGAGACCGCTTAACCTCCAACAGTAGATCTCTTAGGGTTTAGATGATCCTTGGGGAGATGATGATGGCAGTTCGACTCCATGGAATTTAATTCCATCCCAAAAATGTTTCTGGGAATTTAATTCCCTTCTCTTAATAAGGAATTTAATTCCAATGAAGGACTCAATTTCTTCACACGGAGGCTTCTTGGGGTCTCTTGACCCGAGATTGTCCTTCTGCAATTAATGCAACAGAAGCTTTGTAATGATTCTCATGACCTTTATTTCAGGTATCATGGATGCCCATCTGTATGGTCTTGACGAGATCATTTCCTATGGGAATATTCGTGCACTGGGCCGCAGTCAGAACCAGGAGTTCACCGATGCTCAGTGTACCGAGATCATGAGCCGCTTTGACGAGTACAACCATCGGCTACTCCCCCGTCGCTCTTCTCTTCTGAGGCTGATCGTGCTGGCGATCCGGGAGGCACTTCCTCTCTTTTGCACCGGCATCCCGCTTGGGGCCTTGGACACTGCTGAGGATAAGGTGCATTCGGTGTACCTGATGGGCTTGATCTCAAAGAGGAGGCGAGATCACCTCATCGATCTCTTGCACCAAGCCTTTCAGCAGTCAGCCATACTTGCCGCCTATCGGAGGGTGGAGGACATTCGTGAGGATCCCGACGCTTGCGACCGCGAGAGGAAGCATACTCGGGAAGTTCGAAATGCTTGGAGAATCTTGGACAAAGTTAATCTTGAGTTTCTCAACCCATGCCCCGCGTCTGAAGTCTTACCATTGTAAACGTGTCCTCTTTATTTTGCATGAACTTCTTGAAAGATTCAGTGACAAGTTTTATTATGTCTTTCCATGTTTGCATGCCTTTCTCTGAGATTTTATCATTTTGCTACTGTTGTTGTTGGTGCTTTCAATATGCAGGGTGCTACTCCATTTTTTTTTAGTGTACATCAGGTTTAGGCCTCACGTGTTCTGCACGTGGGGTCCCTTGATGGGGCTGTTCACAAAATCTTCCCATGCCCTATTTTTAGTGCGCAATATCAAACGCAGAAAAAAGGGCCTTGGAAATAGTTCCATCTCCTTGATTTTCGATGCCTTTCCTTTTTTGGGCCTTGGAAATAGCTTCACCATGCAAGATTTTCCGCGCACAGCACTTAATGCACTTCTTTATATATGAGGCTATAGCTTTCTTTTCCCTTCACAAAGAGATTTATATTATTATTTTTTTTATCTTCGAGTAACTTGTCTTGAGAAACAAACGAGCAACATGGCCTGCAATCGCCCTCATGCTCGTCGATAGCCATGGGAGGTTCCTATTGAGGAGATGGTCCCCCCTTTGCTGCTCGGTTGGTGGATCCCCTCCTTACCGACAACGAATGCGACTCAGCCATGCATGAACTCTCGATCCGTAGGGGGTCCCCCTTTCCGATAGGTTCCCTTTGGCTCCGGATGATTCTCACGGCCGTGCTTGCCGACATCCCTCCTCACCCGGCGGAGATGACCCTGGCGATGCTCGACGCAGCGGAAGAAAAGCTCGAGGGCTTTCATGAAGCGTGCCTGATTACTCAGGCTTTGAAGGATTGCTCAATTCATCTGCTGAGCCAGATAAAGGCCCGGCGAGCTATTATGTCTGCTTTCGCGGACGAACACGGCGCCAATCGATGGGGAGCGACTCCTCGTGAGAACCGTCGCTTTGATGTGCTGGAGAAAGCAGAGAGAGAGATGGAGAATTTTGTCCTCTGCTTCATTAACCCCTGTGCCGTTGATCCCATGTTTGGTGACATTTTCCGTTAGCGTAGAACATTTTTAAATTAGTTCCTCCTTTTTTACGCTTTATGCCGAACTTCCATGTAGGCCTGGTACTAGTATGTATGTTTCCGCTTGCATAAATAAACTTCGTATTCTTCTCATGAGAACTTTCTTTAATTGCAAATGCTATCATCACTTTCCTGCGCATCAGACCTTTTTGGGCATTATGAATGTTCATGCGATTGCAAATGCTATTATTATTTTTTTTTGAATACTCATATGATTGCTAAAGCATGCTTGCAATATGTCAGAAATCTTTCTTGTTGCCTTTCACGTCAGGTGATGTGAGCGCGTTTTAGATCGATTATTCCCGTCGACTGGAAGCCCATTTATACGGTCTTGTAAATGTCTTGTTTCCAAGGCCGCGGTCACGAAAGCGAGCTTACGTGGCCTGATAGAGCGACACGTAGCGAACATATTGTTGTGCGAGAAAAGGGCTCGGCCGTAAATTTTCGGAAAGGGAGCTAGCTTCCAAGGCGCTGAGCGAGCTTCGCGCCACTCTTATCGCCAAGGCCAACAAAGCGTATGAACTCTGGCGGTTGCTTCAGGAGTCTATCAGGGAGGTGGTGACTCTTGATAAAGCTGCTACGTTCACTCGTGAGAGGGTCGAGGCTCATAAGGTCACCGAGAAAGAGCTTGAAGGCCGGCTTTCTTCGTATCAGGCCCAGCAGGCGCAGGTGGAGGCTCGTCTTCTGGAGATCTTACATCATGAAGCCGTGGCTCAGCAACGAAACGATGAGCTGGTAAAATTACTACATCGCCCGCCGGCTTGAGGACTTGTATCTTTTCTCCCCTTTTTTTTGTACATACTCATGGATAAGAGTATCTTTCTTTTGTTTCTTTCATGAATTGTACTTTGTATCCATTTTGGCTTATGAATAAAAGATACATTTTTTTTTCACTGGTGTGTCTCCTTTTCATTGAATGTATTCTGCGGATATTCTATCTTGATCTCCTTGCAGGACAGCGATGGTTCAGGATTCAGGGTTAAGATCTGCTTCCTAAGGCTTTTGCATTTTATGAGCCACGAGGGTCTCATAAAGAGTTTTTCTCCCTATAGGTCGAGAGGATCCCATAGGTGTAAGTTCTTCTTAAAAATCGTGAGGATTCTTAAGCGGGTTTTCCCTTGAGAGTCGTAAGGATCTTACAAGAGAGTTTTTTTTTCTTTACAGGTCGTAAGGACTTGTAAGTGCTGGATGTGGTCACCCTTGTCCGTGTTTTACGGAGTCAGGGGTTTCTCCAGGTATTGTAGTTTAAAGACGTCGCGGTCAAGGTTAAGGACCTCATAGTCCGTGGATTTAAGGACTCCACAGTCCGATGTTAGTTTTAAGACATCACGGTCAAGGTTAAGGACCTCATAGTCCGTGGATTTAAGAACTCCACAGTCCGATGTTAGTTTTAAGACATCACGGTCAAGGTTAAGGACCTCATGGTCCGTGGATTTAGGGACTCCACAGTCCGATGTTAGTTTTAAGACATCACGGTCAAGGTTAAGGACCTCATAGTCCATGGATTTAGGGACTCCACAGTCCGATGTTTGGTTGCAGGGACCCGTCACCTCTTTGAAGACGTTGAGGAATTATAACGCCAGGTATTAAAGGAGTGAAGAGATGTACCCTTAAACCAAGGCAGAATCCGTAGGGAATCGGGGTGGTTGATCGTTAGTTTTAAGACATCACGGTCGAGGTTAAGGACATCATAGTCCGTGGATTTTAAGAACTCCACAGTCCGGTATTTGCTCTGGATGCTTCACACGGGTTCACTGCCGTGCTTGGCGAGGACCGGGCTCCGCTCTGGGCGTTTTCCGCGGGGTCAAAGAGTGACGTTATCCGCGTTCCACGTAACCAGGAATTTTGCACTAGATACTTCACACGGGTTCACTGCCGTGCTCGGCGAGGACTAGGCTCCACTCTGGATGCTTCACACGGGTTCACTGCCGTGCTCTGCGAGGACCAGAATCCGCTCTGGACGTTTTCCACGGGGTCAAAGAGTGACGTTATCCGCGTTCCACGTAACCAGGAATTTTGCACTAGATGCTTCACACGGGTTCACTGCCGTGCTCGGCGAGGACTAGGCTCCGCTCTGGATGCTTCACACGGGTTCACTGCCGTGCTCTGCGAGGACCAGGATCCGCTCTGGACGTTTTCCACGGGGTCAAAGAGTGACATTATCCGCGTTCCACGTAACCAGGAATTTTGCACTAGATGCTTCACACGGGTTCACTGCCATGCTCGGCGAGGACTAGGCTCCGCTCTGGATGCTTCACACGGGTTCACTGCCGTGCTCTGCGAGGACCAGGATCCGCTCTGGACGTTTTCCACGGGGTCAAAGAGTGACGTTATCTGCGTTCCACGTAACCAGGAATTTTGCACTAGATACTTCACACGGGTTCACTGCCGTGCTTGGCGAGGACTAGGCTCCGCTCTGGATGCTTCACACGGGTTCACTGCCGTGCTCTGTGAGGACCAGGATCCGCTCTGGACGTTTTCCACTGGGTCAAAGAGTGATGTTATCCGCGTTCCACGAAACCAGGAATTTTGCACTAGATGCTTTACACGGGTTCACTGCCGTGCTCGGGGGGGACTAGGCTCCGCTCTGGATGCTTCACACGGGTTCACTGCCGTGCTCTGCGAGGACCAGGATCCGCTCTGGAAGTTTTCCACGGGGTCAAAGAGTGACGTTATCCGCGTTCCACGTAACCAGGAATTTTGCTGATTATATCCGCATTTCACGGGATGGAGGTTTGACTGTTGGCGATATGTATACCACCAAGCCATGGAACTGGGAGTTGCCGTTGTTCCGCTTAGCTTGAAGTTGTTACGAGACGAGTGTTGGGATGATCTCTAGGTCGCTTGTGGCCCATCGAGATTTAGCATCTTTCTTTGGTGAAACCTGGGGGGGAGGTGTGTTCCCTTTTTTGTTTACACCCTTGGATTGTGTACAGGGTGTGATGGAACATCACCTGTAGGGCATAAATTTTATTTTTATTTTATTTCTTTTTCCGCGATGCTCTATCGTTTCAGCTTTTATATCGCGAAGGTCGCGATTGCCCCATCATTTCGGCTATTTTTCGCGGTGCCCAATCATTTCGGCTATTTATTTATTTTCTACTCGCTGCTTTTTATTGCGAGTTGCCCCATCATTTCGGCTATTTTTCATGCATACATTTTTCCTTGCTGCTTTTTATTGCAAGTTGCCCCATCATTTCGGCTATTTCGTATGCATGCGTGGCTTGCTAGCTTTTTCGCCGCAAGCTTGGATTTCAGACACCGATTTCGACATCAGCGCCGCTGCAACTGGGATGTTGCCAGGAGCGAATCATCATTTGCCTCTGTCGATGTTTGAACAAAGGTGGCTTAGCAAACAGGGTTAAGGGTCCTGTCGACCAAGGCTTTTGACTTCATGAGCCGTAAGGGTCTCACAAAGGTATTTCTCCCTACAAGTCGTGAGGATCTTGTAGGTGTATTTTCTCCCTAGGGATCGTGAGGATTCCTAAGTGTATGTTCCTCTGCAAGTCGTAAGGATCCTACAAGAGGGCTTTCTCCTTATGGGTCGAGAGGACCTACAAGGGTTGCTCATCATATGGACATATCCCTAGTCACGGGTAGGACTTTGCTGGGGAAATGTTTATTCATGCCCGTGGATTGTATACAAGGGTCAGTATTGAGCCTCTTGTAGGGCAATATCGAAGGTTATGGGGGATTTGCTTAAG
Organism: Agapanthus africanus; assembly: GCA_030015575.1. Classification (NCBI taxonomy): domain Eukaryota; kingdom Viridiplantae; phylum Streptophyta; class Magnoliopsida; order Asparagales; family Amaryllidaceae; genus Agapanthus; species Agapanthus africanus. Next base: position 160,113,164 of record JASDDO010000026.1, on the reverse strand, counting down.
AACAGGTTTAGGTTTCTGTAACTTAAGACTTTCAAATCTCATGAGCCGTGAGGGTCCCATAAGAGAATTCTCCTTACAAGTCGTGAGGATCTCGCAGGGGTATTTTCTCTTTAGGAATCGTGGGGATCCCTAAGTGTGTTGCTCCTTTGTGAGTCGTAAGGATCTCACGCGGGTGGTTTCTCCTTACAAGGTCGAGAGGACCCTATAAGTGTCTTTTAACGAGGTTGCGCCCTTTCGGGTTTTCACAAACACTCGCCGGTAGTCCTGCTGTTTTTACTCACGGAGCCCTTTCGGGTTTTCATCCGTGCCCATTTTGCTTATGGACATACCGTTTTTTTATTCTTTTTCTCTTTTTTTTACAAGGTCGCGCCCTTTCGGGTTTTCACGAACACTCGCCGGTAGCCCTGCTGTTTTTACTCACGGAGCCCTTTCGGGTTTTCATCCGTGCCCATTTTGCTTATGGACATACCGTTTTTTTAATCATTTTTTTAATATATTTTCTTTTTCTCCCTTTTTTTTTCTCGTCGGTCTAAGGATGCTGCGGTAGTAGTATAGGGACGTTTCGGTCCGTCGTTAGTTTAAGGACATTTCGGTCCGTCGATAGTTTAAAGACGTTTCGGTCCGTCGTTAGTTTAAAGACGTTTCGGTCCGTCGATAGTTTAAGGACGTTTCGGTCCCTCGTTAGTTTAAGGACGTTTCGGTCCCTCGTTAGTTTAAGGACATTTCGGTCCGTCGTTAGTTTAAGGATGTTTCGGTCCATCGTTAGTTTAAGGACGTTTCGGTCTACTGTTAAGGGGAAGGTCGGCTACTGCTTATGAGGTCGAAGCTTAGGAAGATAGCGAGCGGACATAGTCGTCGTCGTCTATCATTGACCCAGGCTGTGGCTCGCTAAGCATAGTATTTCTTAAGAAGCGGCCGTTTATTGGCCTGAAAGGCCTCTCACCGTGCATGTCCATGAGTAGATAGGCTCCACCCTGGTAGACCTTGTCTATAATGTACGGGCCTTCATAGTTCGGCTCAAATTTTCCCCGCTTGGCACGATTTGGAATCATAGGTCTTTTGACTACTAGCACGAGTTCGTCCTGGCGGAATGTCCTCGGCCTGGTCAATCTTTCGTATGAGCGCGTCATCTTTGCTTTGTAGGCCTCTAGATTTTGTTGCGCTATGAGCCGGGTTTCATTGAGGGCATCAAGTTCCTCGAGCCGAAGGTGAGCATTTTCTTCGTCCGTCAGCTCGTAGTGGACCGCGACTCGTAGAGAGGGTAACTCTATCTCGAGGGGGAGCACTGCTTCCGTCCCAAATACCAATGCGTACGGCGTTGTGTTCGTGGCCATCTTGAATGTAGTTCGATAGGCCCAAAGGGCCTCTTGCAGCCTCTCGTGCCAGTCTTTCTTATTTCGGGACACCGTCTTTTTTATGATCTTTGTCAAAGTCTTATTGAAGGCCTCGGCCAGACCGTTAGCTCGTTGGTTGTAAACTGAAGAATATCTCCAGTCTATATTGTGCTGCTGCGCGAAGCGGCTAATCTTATGGCTTCTGTAGGCGGGCCCGTTATCGGAGATAATCCGCCGTGGGGTTCCAAACCGATAGATGACGTGCGTCTTGAAGAAGTGGAGGATATTCTCCATCTTCACTTCCCTCAGCGGTACTGCTTCTGCCCACTTGGAGAAGTAATCAGTTGTCGCCAGGATGAAACGATGTCCCCGAGGCGATGCTGGCTCGATGGGGCCGACTATGTCAGTCCCCCACATTTCGAATGGCCAGCTAGCCACCGTTGGGTGTAGTGGATTCGGATGTTAGTGGATAAAGTCTCCATGAATCTAGCACGAGTGGCATTGCTTCGCATACTCGAGGCAGTCCTGGATCATCGTGGGCCAATAGTAACCCATTCGTTTAATTTTTAACTTCATCTTTGGGCCTGCTTGGTGAGAACCGCAAAGTCCGTCGTGAACTTCCTGAACGACTCTTTCTGCTTCGTCAGGTCCTAAGCATCTCAGCCATAGAGAATCAAACGATCTCTTGTATAGAGTATCGTTGACGAAAGCGAAAGATAGAGCTCGTTTCATGAGCTGATGTCTTGAGTACGCTTCTTCGGGCATTCGGTGGGACTTAAAGTAGTCTATGAAGACTTCCCTTCAGTCCTCGGCTTTCTCATGGTCCTTTATTTATAGGGTTGTCTGCTCAGTCGCTCCCTTTTCTTTGTATGATTCCGGAGATATTTCCGCTGGGACGAGCACTCGACGGCTTTGTACCACGATTCTGACGTCATCGAGGTTCTCGTCAGCCAGTTCTTTAGCAAGTTTAGCTAACGCGTCTGCTTTGCTATTTTCCGCACGTGGTATACTTTTCAAAGTGTAGGAGGGAATTTGGGTCAATAGTTGTTGCACCTTTTCGCCGTATTTCACCAACTCTGGTTTGCACGTTTGGTAGTCACCATTTACTTGACTAACAACCAATTGAGAATCCCCGTATATAGAGAGGTCTTCAATTTCCATGTTAATGGCGATCTCGAGGCCCGCTATCAAAGCTTCGTATTCGGCTTCATTGTTCGTCCTCGATTCCGTTAGGGAGAAAGCAAAGCGCATTATCCCTCCTTGTGGGGTTACGAAGATGAGGCCTACTCCCGATTTGATTATGGGGGTACATTGTTTGCGCTTCTTCATGGAAGATGCCCCGTCAAAATAGAGTTCCCATCGGGTATCGCCGTCGCCGATCGCGTCGAATGCATGTTCGTCCGGCAAATCACAGTTCAGAGGAGAACCGGCAGGTACTGGATGCTCAGCGAGGAAGTCGGCAATGGCCTGGCCTTTCACTGCCTTAAGAGGTCGATACGTTATTGAGAACTCCATCAGGAGTAGAGCCCATTTAGCGAGTCGAGCCGTCAATATAGCCTTTGACATCAAATATTTAAGAGGGTCCACCTTCGAGATGAGACGGACTTCGTGCGCCAACGCATAGTGCCTGAGCTTTGTTATCGCAAAGATCAACGCCAGGCAATGTTTTTCAATGGGGGAGTAGTTACTTTCTGCTCCCAGCAGAACTCAACTTAAGTAGTAGAGTGCTCTTTCTTTCCCTTGATCGTTCTCTTGCGCCCACAATGCGCCTAAAGAACCTTCAAGGGCGGTTGTATAAAGAATGAGAGGCTTTCCCTTAACTGGAGCAGCCAACACCGGCGGGTTCTGCAGGTATTGCTTGATCTCGTCTAGCGCGCTTGGCATTTTTGATCCTAGACGAATAGGGTTCCCTTCTTCATCAGGTGACTGTAAGGACGGCACTTTCCGGAAAGGTTGGCTATAAATCGCCGTATGTACGCGAGCTTCCCTTGGAGAGACCGCAGCTGTTTGAGAGTTCTCGGCGGAGGCATTTCCATGATCGCTTTAATCTTTGACGGATCTATTTCAATACCTCGGTGTCGAACGATGAATCCCAGGAATTTGCCTGAGGAGACTCCAAACGCGCATTTGAGGGGATTCATTTTCAAATTATATTGCCGAAGGCGTTGAAATACAGTCTCCAGATGCTTTAAATGCTCTTCGTATGACATGCTCTTTACTACGAGGTCATCGATATAGCACTCGACGATGTCATGTATGAGGTCGTCGAAGATCTTTGTCATGGCCCTTTGATAGGTAGCGCCAGCGTTCTTTAGACCAAAGGGCATAACCCTGTAGCAGAATATACCCAAAGGGGTCCGGAACGCGGTGTGCTTCTGGTCTTCGGGATGCATCTTTATCTGATTGTATCCTGACGAGCCATCCATAAAGGAGAAAACCTCGTGAGTGGATGTGTTATCTATCATTAGCTCGGTTACTGGTACTGAGAAATCGTCCTTTGGACAGGCTTTATTGAGGTCCCTGAAATCCACGCATATGCGTACCGTCCCATTCTTCTTCATTACCGGGACGATATTGGCAATCCAGTCGGGATATTGGACTTCTTGGATAAATCCACAATCGATCAGCTTCTTGACTTCGGCGTTGATGCTCATTTCAAGCTCGAGTCGCATCCTTCTTGGCGCCTGCTTGACTGGCTTGATATCTGGAGATATTGCTAATTTATGCACAGCAATCTCCGGATCTAATCCTGGCATCTCGGAGTAGTTCCACGCGAAGCAGTCTTTACGCCGTAGAAGCACGTTCTTTAACGCAGCCACCCTTTCTTCAGATAGCAGCTCGCTGACAAATGTCGGTCGCGGGTCATCTGCCGATCCCAACTCAATCTTCTTGAGGTTATCTGCAGTAGTATGTATACCATCTTCCAGTTCTTTCGGAGCTGGCGGAAATTCTGAGATCACCTCATCATCGCTGTTCTCAAAGCACCGGGGAAGGTCATCCATGTTCTCGGGCTCTTCTTTTAATATCGTAATCGTATAACAGGTGCGAATCCGCTCCCAGGACTGAGGTGGATCCGGTTCTGCTCTTGCGGCCTTGGGTTCGTGCTTTTGTGGCGGCATTACCCTCCAGCCGTTGGATAAAGCAAATCTGCCCTGTTGGTACTGGTCTTCAACCCAGTTCTTGAAGGTGAAGCAGTCTTCGATAGGGTGTCCTATGGCTCGGTGATAAGAGCAATAGCTCGGATGAGAAGCCTTGTTAGCTTGCTCAGGGTGCTTAGGCTCTGGAAGCGCGATCATTTGATGTTTTAAAGCGAGCTTGAGTAACCTTTCCGTCTTGTCTCGGGGGAAGGAGTACGCTCGACTCATCTTCTTCATGAGGGACAAATCCGAGCCGTGCAATACCCGATCACGTAACCCCCTAATCCTGCGTCGTTGTTGTCGGCTCCTCTTTCCGCTTCTTGATTTATTTCCGTCTCTGCGTCGGGCCTTTCGTACAACGGGTTGACAAAGACGAACATCTTTGTCTTTTGCAGCCTGTTGAAATAGACGTTGCGTCCTGGCCTTCTCGTAGATGGCCATCTCGCGGTTGTGGTCTTCCTGAGCTTTCTGACCCACTTTCCTGATAGGCTTGTCCATTCGTTCTTCAAACGACGGACTCGGCACTTCAGTCGCGGGGTCTAGTGTTGATGAGGGGTTGGCGTTTCCTGACAGGGCGTCCTCTTCTTCATCAAAGGTATATATGGCGTAGTTACTGTGGGCCCGTCCCCGTTTTCCGGTTCTCGCGTATCCAAGCCCAAGTGTTTCCATTTTCCCGTTGGGCAATTTGCGTCGAGTCCCAGGGACATCCCAAATCCCGTTGTAGAACCGAGCTTGCCGAACAGTCTGTTTTAAGGGTACTCCTTGGCGCTTCAATAGCTTCTTTAATCCATTTGTATAGTATCTGGGCAGACGGATGGGTTGGAGCCTGTCGAGTGTAGCATCCGCGCCATGCCAGATCTCTTTCTCTACTTTCGACTCTGAGGATCGGTAGAATAGGATCACCTTCTCACCCCTTTGCCTGGGAGGGACGTAAAATGTTCGCAGGTCCTGCACATTGTGAGCTTGAAGTGTGTCGAGATCCTTGTAGTGTTCTCGCGGTACCATGGTGATTTGCAAACTATGGTCATCGCCAGGGGGTGCTTGTATTGACAGCCAATTGGAGAACACGGTATTAACTTCATCTTCTGAATCACTTCCGAAGACCAACATGGGGGCGGACGTCCCCAGTTTGTTGCGTTGAGATGGCCCGGCATAAACTATTTCTTCCTCTTCTTCGGTATCGCTCCCGAAAATAGGGATGGTGGTGGCGGTTTTGTTCTCCGGGTTGCGACACCTTTCTGTATCCTTGAAATCTGGCAAAAAGTACTTCGCATCTTCGTATTTGCGGACTTCATTCACGGAAAATTGGTTCAACTCACCTGTTACGGTATACTCGAAACCATCCTTAAAGTACTTCATACACTGATGTTGTGTAGAAGGGATGATGTTGTACTCGTGTAGCCAAGGACGGCCGAGCAAGGCGTTGTAGCAGGTCTTGGCGTCAATGACATGGAATTTTATGTCTGTGACGAGAAGTCCAAAGCGTAATGTTAGTATCACAGATCCGAGAGTCCGTGACGATTGTGAATTGAAACCGGAGATAGTAATTTTGTCACGAGCGAGGTGTTGCACACTCATGCAGATTTTCTTCAACACCCGAACATTAAGGAGATTGACGGAGGATCCATTATCCACCAGGATCTTGCCTATCTTGATATCATGGCAGTATCCAGAGACATATAGGGGACGGTTGTGGTCGCACGTCCCGAGAAGGAGGTCTTCGTCACCGAAAGTGATGTCGGCCGTATGCACTTCCTCCAGTTCATCCTTCATCCTTTCAGTGGCGAGGAAGGCTTGGAATTACTCAGGTTCTTGTAACGCCTTAATTAGTGAGTCTCGCGCTTCTTTTGATAATAGGAGGGCATCGAGAATGCTAAGCTGAGAAGGTAGCTTTCTTAGGTGCGCTAGGATGTTGTAGTCCACCTTACCCTTCCTGGGAGGGTCTTTGGTAGTCAGTTCGTTCATGATCTGGTCATCTAAAGTGATATCCTCAGTGACCTTTTCCTTTCCCTTATCTTTTCTACTCGCGGGCCCGAGATTCTTTTCTGGGAGTGTGCGATTGCGCAGCTGAATGTTCTCGCAGGCCTCCAATCTCTCCTCTTTCCCTAAAACGGATTCTTTAAAGAGAGGGCCCAGAGCCATTTCTTCATCAGAGTCGCTCCCAAAGGTGAGAACTTGTGACCCCCCGGCGTTAACCATGTAACAGTTGCCAGTAGTTCTGTTGTGCCCATCGACAGTACTTCTTCGTTCCCGACGGATCTTGCGTTTCATGCGCTTAAAATATTGCCGACGAGCAACATATCCTTGCCACCATATCTTAAAGGCGTCGCACTCCTCCGTGGGGTGTGAAATTTTCCGATGATATGCGCAATAATCAGGGTGCCTCTCCACCCCATCGTGTGTGTTTCCTTCCGAGGGTGGTAGCTTCATTCCCATTGACATGGCTTTGGCAAACCTTTTCCTCGTCTTGAATATCTTCTTGTCTACTTCGGATGCCTTTCGCTCTGGTAGGGGTGGTTCAACTTTTTCGTTCAGTCGCCTGCATTTGGTTCCTTCTGACGCTGCCATCTCACGCTCCTGATCCGCTTTACTCTTTAGATGAATCTCGTCTAGAAAGGCATTGATCATTTCATTTGTTGGCCACACACGCTCTGGTTCAGGCTCTACCCCCAGTTTCTTAGTGCCAGGAGTTTTTTCATCGTCGGTAAACGAGTGGGAGATTACGTTACAACTCGCCACATATCCCTCGGATTCATCCGATGAACTCTCTCCATTATCTTCCTCTTGAAAAATGTGGTTGAGGAACTCTTGTAGCGTGACGGGAGTCCGCGCCTTTTGATCGTACTCTTCCATCGCGTCGATTTGCTTCTGCAAGTTCGTGTGCTCGTCTTCAAGATTCACGGGCTTCTTGGATTTCTTCCTCTTTTTCTTTGCAGATTTTGACGGTTGGGCGTGAGTATTTGGGCCATTATCGCGAGTCTTCGTAGTTGGGCGGGGCTTCAACATCCCTTCGATAATTTGAGGTTCAAGAGGGTCCTTCCATTCGATCGCAGGGCACGCATGAAGGTCTCTCAGCATTCTTTGGGTTTTAGTTGATAGCACGACCTCCCATGGAGCTTTTTCAATAAAGGAACAGGTTGCCCCCGGTACCTCTGCTTTCTTAGGAGTATGCGGTTGTGGTGGGTTCACCTTCCACTTTTCGGACGGTACAAACTTCCCCTGGAGGTATTGATCTTCAATCCATCCTTTGAAGACGAAGCAATCTTCAATCGGGTGACTTACCGTTTGATGGTAAGGGCAATAGTTAGGGTTATTCACCTCAGTGGGTTGTGCCGGTCGCCTTGGATTTGGTAGGTTTATAAGTCTGTTACGTACTGCCAGCTCGAATAACCGTTTCGTCTTGTCTCGTGGGAACGAGTAGGGACGCTTCATCTTCTCATTATAATACCAGCGTCTTTCTTCCAGTTGATCTGCCGGTTTTGGGGCGTTAGGTTGCTGTTGGGCATTCGCGACGAAGGTTGCCCTTCCTTTACCCTTGTCATTCCGAGGTTCCGACTTCGGGGGAGGTGGTCTATGACCCATCTGGTCCATCTGAGCCAACTTGTCGATTAAAGCCTGGAATGTGGTTGGCTTAAAGAACATCATAAACTGGGAGATAGTTGCGTGGGGGTCTAGGGTTCCCACGAACATTCCCACTGCGGGTGCCTCCTCAATGCGTTGTTCGCATCTCGACCATAAATTCCGCCAGCGTATAGCATACTGGACCCAGGTTTCGCCTGGTTTTACCCTGGCGTTAATCAATGCTGTTATTGGAGTGCGTTCGCTGGCACTTGCGAATCGCTGAGTGAATAACAACTCCATTTCAGCGAACGTCTTGATAGAATCGTTCGGGAGTTCCGAATACCATTCGAACGCTGTTTCTGATAAGCTGCCCACGAACTGGCGAAGCAACAGTTTATCATCACCGTCGGTGTTACCGCAGAGGGCCCGGAACTGGGCAACATGTTGATGGGGATTGCCGGTCCCCTTATACACGTGGAATTTTGGTATCGTATAGCCCGGCGGGTACTTGATTTAGTCGTACCAGCTTGGATATGGCCGGCCCGTCTTTACGACTTGACCAGCTGCCTCAGTAACATGATGAACCCGGATTTGCTGGGCTATATAGTCGACCAAATCAGCCTTAGAGATTGCCTCCTCCTTGGCCGTTGAGAGGGCCGGTAGTGGGTTTGACGTTTCTCCTCGGTCGTCTTCAAGAACGATTGGGGGATCCTCGGCGGGTGGGTCCTGCTGGATCATCATTCCTATCATATCTTGGAAGAGAAGGCCCATACGCTGTATGTTGGCTGCTTGTTCAGCAGCCTCTTTGTCCTTTTTCTCCAGTATCCGGCGAAGGAATTCAGCGTCGGTTTCTTCCTCCTGGCGTGTGTCTGAGGACGTTTCTGGGCTTTCTTTTGGCCCGGTAAGTGCGGCCATAGCATTCATCATTTCTTGGAGCTTTTGCTGTTGCTCCTGAGCTTTGGTCACCGACCGCGTAAGCGGTCTATGACCCGCGGACGTACGGCTGTCTTCTTTTCCTGACGCCATGTATACGGTGTAGACCATCATGCCCCCAGACTTAGGGCGTTTGGGCTCAGTGCTATTAGCTGTCGTTGCAGGCTGGGGGATCTTCTCTGGCTTCCTCCTTTTATGAGCCATGGAGGTTGAGGGGGCCGTTGAGGTGGGCGTCCAGACAGCCTTTCGGGGTTTAGCCTGGTGACCAGCTTCCTGTTGGATTTTCAGCTTCTTGTGCTGGCGGGAGAAGTTTGGATCGATGATTGAGTCTCGGGCCTGCCGCCAAACCTTATAGATTTTGGAAGACAGCCGTTGAGGGGATCGGGGCTGTTCTGATTTTATTTCCACAACCTTTTTTAATGGGGGAGGAGACCTCTTTAGCACTGCAGTAGGAGAATTCCTTCGTACCTTATTTAGCATCTCGAAGCTGTTCCCAGTTGGAACAGCAGCATTAACTTCTGCCATCGGGGCTGATGGAGTTAACCCGGAGGGGGAGTTGCCCCAGCCTTCCTTACTCGGCGCCAATGGCGACGTCGAGCGTGTCGAGCGGACGACGTTGGTTCAGTGGTAAGAATGGCTTCGTCTTGCCCCCTGTGTAGGTGGGGGGTCGCTGTTGGTGTTAGCCTGTCAAAGACCGATGTCCTTTGGGTAGCAGGGGCGGGAGCTGAAGCCGTCAATCTTGTAAAGATCGACTTTTTGGCCGGAGAAGCCGCCTTGGCGATTTCGGGAGTAGGAGCGGCCACTTTCTTAGAAGCAGCCTTCTCTGGGATTGTAGGCCCCATGATGGGTCCACAGGATTTCTGGCCCAATTTAGAGAAGACCGAGGCGCTGATGTTGGCGACCCGTTGAGAGGAGCCGCGGCAGGGGTAAGACGATCAAAGACCGACTTCTTGGAGCTTCCTTTGTCAGCACCGGCGCCGTGAAGCTTGTTGGTGGGAGTATAGTCCCAAAGAACAATCCGGTAGTGACCTGAGTCACCTGGTCCACCGGCATTATGAATAACGAGGCAGCTTGGGGTCCGTAGGCTATACCTCCTGGCGAGGTAAAGCGTTGGTCGCAATTGCAGCCTGAGCAGTTGGAGAATTTCACAGAAGTAGAAGCCATCGATCCTTTGCTCTCTCCAATAAGCAAGACGCCAATTCTTAGTATCTTGAAACCCAAGGGCAACCATTAGCGAACCGCGATTGGTTCGCGAATCACGACGCACGAAGTGTGGAGTGGAAAGAGGAAAAGGTCCCACCGGGCGTGCCAGAATCTGTTCCCCTCCGAATGGCGGCCAAGACATGGCGTCTGTCTTGCCTGAGATTCGGGGCAGATGCTAATTGGTGCTATCCATCCACCTCTCCGAAGATGCCAAGTTGATTTATGACACCATGCATCGAAGGTTTAAATGGATGCGTCCGATGTAGCAGACTTCGTCAGATTCCCCCTCGTTTGAGGGGTTTTTGATTGTGGGGACGCTCTTCCCTGCAGGCGCAAGCCCCTGCAGTTAATTACGCTACCGCATTGCGGTAACAACTTTCTCCTTCTCCATATGGTCACTTCGTGTCGTATGTGTTTGTTTTGTTTTTGGTTGCCCGTGGATTGTATACGGAGGCTAAGTTATGTCGTCGCCCGTAGGGCGTGGACTAGTCCAAATCCGTGTTATCTTAGATTTGGGTTTGGGGTGGTTTGGTTTGAGGATACGTTAGCCATACTTGAGGCTAAGATCAACTCAAACGTTTGTTAAGGATACGTTAGTCTAATTTGAGACTAAGATCACCTTAACGGGATCATTTAGATCCGACAAAAGAGTATTTGGGCTCCATTGTTCCAGTTTAGGGACATAGTGGTCCATCGCTAGTTTAAGGACATTGCGGTCTATGGGTAGTTTAAGGACATTGCGGTCCATTGTTAGTTTTAAGACATCTTGGTCAAGGTTAAGGACGTCGTAGTCCATGGGTTTAAGGACCCCACAGTCCGTTGTTAGTTTTAAGACATCTCGGTCAAGGTTAAGGACGTCGTAGTCCATGGGTTTAAGGACCCCACAGTCCATTGTTAGTTTTAAGACATCTCGGTCAAGGTTAAGGACGTCGTAGTCCATGGGTTTAAAGACCCCACAGTCCATTGTTAGTTTTAAGACATCTCGGTCAAGGTTAAGGACCTCATAGTCCGTGGGTTTAGGGACTCCACAGTCCATATCAATGCGTGGTCATCGGGACCCGTCACCTCTTTGAAGACGTTGAGGGATTACAACGCCAAGTATCAAAGGAGTGAAGAGATGTACCCTGGAACCGGAGTGGATTAAATAGTCTTTGGCCCAATTTGGGATCAAGACCAATTAATTACGTTATGAGCCCATTAGCCCAGTTAATTATGAATTGAGGACTTATGGCCAGCTTGGGCTAAGTCCAATCATGTCTGGGACATCGACCCTCCTGTTGGTCCCTTGAAGGAGACGCTTTGCCTCTGGCCATTTAGCCAATTGGGCCAATGCTTAGTGTTAAACACTAAAGACCAATCAGTGTTGAACACTGGGAATGAGATTGATAGGTCAGTGTTTAACACTAAAAGATAGTTGGTGTTAAACACCAGCAGCAAGGCTTTCGAATTAATGTTAAACACTAAAACAGATCAGTGTTAAACACTGGCAACAGAAATCTCAAATTAGTGTTAAACACTAAGGTAATCAGTGTCGAACACTGCAAATAAAGTTCTTTGATTAGTGTTGAACACTAAGGCCAAACAGTGTTTTAACACTGAATTCAAGGGTTCCGTTTTAGTGTTAAACACTAAGGCAAGAGGGGTCACGTGGCAACACGTGAGAGCGCCCTCCCTTCACTTGTTCTTCTGAGACTATTGCATCTTTTAAAGCATCATGTGCCATCACGTGACGGGCATTCAAGCGCTTGTGTGTTAACGCTTCTGTCAAGGGTCACGTGAGTCACATGAGGCACTGCCTCCAGAGGGCTTTCTGTAGATCTTTTTGGGGGGGTCACATGGTGACACGTGACCCTGCCTCTATGTATGTTGTTTAGAAGATCTGTTAATCTTTTTTTCAGGAATTAAATTCCTCGTAAGGTTAAACCCTAATAAAAGCTTTAAATTCCAGAGGAATTAAATTCCCACTTCCTTTTGAAGATTTATATTCTGGAATAGAGTTGGACTCTGAATTTTCTGTAGGAATTAAATTCCTCATATATGTGAAAAACTGAATAGGGTTAAACCCTAATAAAAACTTTAAGGGATTAAACTCCCATTCTCTGTTAAAGAGTTATGATTAAGGGAATTAAACTCCCGTTGTTTCAACAGAACTAAGTTCTTAATTAGGGTTAAACCCTGTTTCTTTTCATCCTGAAGGAATTAAATTCCCATAACACATGGTCAAACCCTAATTTTATTTTAAAGGAATTAAATTCCTATAGTTCTGTGAGAATTAAATTCTCGTGCTTGCATTCTCTCTCTGTGCTTTGGATCTACATGGCAGGATCTCAACCCATTGAGAATTAAATTCTCAACTCAAGGGGAGATGTGCACTTTACAGATCCTCCATCAAAGAGAGAACCATGTTCTTCTGTTTTATATCAGAGTTAAACTCTGTTGAGAATTAATTTCTCTTTTCTTTCAAAAAGCCTTCCCTTTCTTACCTAGGGTTTTCTTTTGCAGAAGATCCAAATTCTTCAAAGTATCAAGGCTCTCTCCCTTTTCTTTCCTCTGCGTATATATCTTTTGTGTGTCTCCTGGCTCCTATTTATAGGAGAAGCAGCCGAGTCAATTAGTTTTGGTGGATCTTTCATTAGGAGATTTGATTTGTATTCACCACTCGTTTTAGACCTTTGGATTATTAGGTGAATTTTATTCACCATTGGATTTTAAATCCAGAGATTCTCCTTTGTTATTTTGGTTAGATTTTACGGGGAAATCTTTCCAAATTCGAGATTTTCCCATAGATAGATGATATTTAATCACCTCTAAATCTTTAATTTAATTGGTTGCTTATAATCTTTTTCCTTTGGAAAGATTTAAGTGATCTCTTCTCGGAATTTGATTCTGTTGAAAGATAGGCTTTGAAAACCGGTCACGTGTGGCCACGTGACCCTTGGTCACGTGTGGGCACGTGACCCCCTTGGGACGAGCTTTCTTCTTTCTTTCTGCAATCTGCTTTCTGGTCGCTGCTTAGCTGTCACGTGCCACCACGTGACCCCTGGTCACGTGTGAGCACGTGACCCTTGGCTGGACTCTTTTTCTTGGTTTAACCGGAGAACAACTCTGCTGCTTTTGATTATCACGTGCCAACACGTGACCCTGGTCACGTGGGAGCACGTGACCTTTTTTCTGAAGCCTTTTCCTTGATTTGATCAGGGAACCGCTGTGCCTTTGAAGCCGCTTTTAAATGTCACGTGCCGACACGTGACCCAGGTCACGTGGGAGCACGTGACCCTTTCTGAAGCCCCTTTCTCTGATGTAGTTGGGAAACTGAACTTGCCTTGCCGATACTTTTAGGTGTCACGTGCCCACACGTGACTGCTGGTCACGTAAGCACGTGACCCTTTTCTGAAGCCTTTTCCGTGAGCTTTCCTGATTTCAAATCAAGAAACAGTTGGGTGTCATGACTGCTTTTCTAAATGATGTTTTAGAAGAGAAAGTCTATAAGTACACAGCCATAGGGCTTCGTAGACAATGGGAGCAGCGGAAACGTGTGCAAAATGATTTATGTGATGAAGCAGGCATCGCGGAGTTGGAACGTCTGTTTTGATGTGTTAGTCAAAGAAGTTGACATCATCAAAATGGTAGATGAACCTTGTATAAACGAAAAGGTAGTAGGGAGTATGATGGTAATCCTCGTAGAGTACGTGGATGACATACTCTTGATAGCGAAGGAGTTTCCTATGCTACGCTCGGTCAATCTCCGCTTATCACAAGGATTCTCCATACAAGATCAAAGTGATACCTCCTAAATCCTGTGTTTTCATCTATGAGATAGATGTAATTGGAAGTTAGGATACTCACTAGATGAAGTGAGATGGTATCAATTGATCCTGGGGAGAATCACTGGAAGTGTTCCAGGGTGATAAGGACGACTGAATGTCAGTCGCAGGCATTGTCTTTACCCTCAGTGGAGGGATGGTATGTTGGAAGAGTTCCAAGCTAGATACCGTGGAATACTAGACGATTAAAGGCTGAATATATCGCTACTTAAGATGCTACCAAAGAGGCTGTCTGGGTGTATATTAGTTCATGAGATGAACTTAGTTCCTCCCATTGTGTGACAATGGAGTTGTGGCTTATGCCAAGGAACGTCCGTCCCATCAGTGATCCAGACATATTCTAAGGCAGTAGCACCTGATCATGGAGATGGTTGATCTCCAAGGAGATCAAGGTTAGGAGAGTAGACTCAGAGGATAAACACGGCGGATCCACTCACAAAGGCTTTTCCCAGAGAGAAACATTTATGGGATGGTTGAGTATGAGATACTTCAACCACTGCTACAGATGGCCCTAGTGCAAGTGGGAGATTGTTAGTTATATGTATGCCCTAGAGGCCATTACTGTACATAGGATGTATATTGTAGTGGATGCTGGGACATATATAGGGAGGGCTTTCTTGCTCGACATGATAGTATGCTATCTGGTTGCACTTTACCTTAACGTGTACGCTGATTGTCTCTCTGTTACATGTTGGTAAAGCCCTTAGGATGTGTACTTGACTACCTGGACTATGATGCGGATCATACTAGTGGGGACATGGTAGTCCATAAGTGTATCCTTCAAGGTCCCTAGTCGTGGGTGTATCGAGACGGGGCATCGATATACCAGAGTAGACTAGCGTATACCTTCTCGACCCATACAGATGGGCGATGGATGATCCTATATCCATTGGTGTTTGACATCAGAGATGATATACGGGTGCTCAGTGGAGACTGGGTACACTGGACAGACTCACCGAGAACTCCCAGATGGTATTATACCTTACGTCAGATGGCAGTTCTCTGGTGACACTGGTACAGGTTAGTCTGTAGACCCGAGATCGTCATAGAGTCTTGTGTGATTCCCACTGTGCTTTGATTTCCACCTTACCACGTCCAAGAGGGCGTGCAAAACGGTGGCTTTTGGGTACAGTCCCGAATCACATGGAGGCAATGAGCGATAGGAGGGGATTCGTCTTTCCCGGTATATGGAGTTGATGTTGCGCTGTGTTCGATTGGCTATAACCGGAAATCCCTGGCCAGGGTTGCTGAGATCTACTGGTAAGTGTTACCAGTAGTTTCTCAAAATGTTATAGACCTCATATCGACACGACTTATCAAGCTATTGGGGTCTGACGTTTACCACCCCTAGGCGAGATATGCGACATATCAGACGACGAGACCGGACTGTACGGTAAGTGTTACTGGTTGGATTCACAGGAGTGTGAGCGGGCTTGCTCGTCGATCTTCTGATCGCTCAATACCCGGGTGGCCGTTACGTTTAGCAGACCGCTTGCGGCTTGTGGGTGTTTGATATGATCATCATCTGCTGCCGGCGTATTGACGAGTCTTTAGAGTCCTACACAGAGGTTTCCTAGCTCAAGCGAAACGAAATAGGAGCGCATATGAGATATGTGCGGGACCGAGAATAATGCGTGTATGTGATACCGTATTCTATTCTCGCGATGAATGTATCGATTGGTTGTATGTGATATAACCTAGTTATCGAATCGAGGATTGATTCGATAAGCCGATACATTGAATATTAGTCGGTCATATGCGATATGACCGGATCGTTAAATCAAGTGTTGATTTAATGATTTAATGTATAATTATATATTTGATATATTACTTTGCATTAACTAGTATTTGTTCACTTTAAATGGATTTTCTCACTTGATGTGCACATTGTATATGTGATATATTTTGTGCACTTGTTTGTATCATGTTTGATGATACATGCTCACTTGAGTATGTGTAAAGATTAAATCATGGTTGTGTAATGGTTAGGGTTTTCTTTTTATTATCTATTTATATATTATTCTTTTTGAAATGATGAAAAGAAAATGGTGGCTTATTTTGTTTGTTGTTGAAGCTTCATGAAGCTTTGACTAAGTGACCATTTTGTCTTCATACTTAACCCTAACCATTCAAACTAACCATGATTTATTCTCTACACCTAACTATGGTTGGTATATGATAAGTATTCATATTATTTTCCTTTTAGTAATACTTATGATAATACTTATCATATTATCTTCTTCTTCTTCTTCATCTTCAACAATGAAGAAAGCTTGCCTCCATCAATGGCAACTTGAGAAAAAGAGTGAGAAATCCAATTCTAAAGTGAACCCACTTCTTATTTCTTTATCCTCTACCTCTTGCCAAGTAGTATAGGGTGTTTTCTTCACAAGTTTCATGACTTGGTGAAGTGGGAGCTTGATCTTGTGATGCCTCGACGTAGATCATCTTCGGTATCGAAGTTGACGACCTAACCCGCCCATTTCTCTGATGAAGCCGATGCTAGAGTCCGGGATCCGATATGGACAGCGAGGGGACTTCATCACGGAGCCGTGGAGGTGGAGGACCGGATCTACAAAGGTTGTAGCCTCTTTCTTTTAGTTAAGTTGTTAACTAGTTTCATTTGTCGCCTAAAATCTAGTCAACGATCTAGTCTAGGGTTTCTCGGCACCGTAAAATTTGATATTGGCATGGTTGATGCCTTGTGAGACCCCTTGAGCGTGCCTAGGATCCCTACAGGTACACCGGACAGGACTCACGGGGAACTGTTGGTTGGTATTATACCCGTCGTCAGTTAACAGTTCCCAGGTGACATAAGTACAGCATAGTCCGCAGACTTGACATTGCTACTTCGCCTCGAGTGTGTCCCACTGTTATTAGATTGCTACCCTACCACGGCTCAAAGGAGTCGTGGAAACAGGTAGCAGTTGGGTGCAGTCCCGAGCATTTGGAGGCAGTGGCGGTTAGACAGGATTCGTCTCTCCCGGTATTGGGAGTTGATATCGCGCTGTGTCAGAGAGCCATTACGCAATGTCCCTGGCCAGGGCAAGCGAGATTTACTGGTAGGTTCCAGTTGTTTCTCAGGGTGTAATGGGCTAGCTCCGACACGACTTATACCGCTATTAGGGGACTGACGCTTGCCGCCCCCTAGGCCCGATATGCGATAGTCTTAGACGAACAGACCAGACTGTACGAAGATTATCACATCAGGCTCAGTAGGAGTTCGGATGGGTTTCCTCATCGGCCTTCTTATCGACATCTACCTAGGGACCGTTACGTACAGCTAGTGCCGCTTGCGGTTTGTGGTTAAACCCACTGCCAGTGTAGTAGTCGAGTTTTTAGAGTCCCACACAGAGAGTTTTCCTGCTCCAGGCGAAACGATATAGAGGTCGTATGGTTTTACGACATGGGTTCGGACGCATACGTGTGTTTACGTACGTACGACATTCGGACAGTTTTTACTAGCCGGCTTTGGTTTAAGCCAGTTTCTAGTATCAGGTTATTGGATTTATGCAGTCTAAACTTTTTCCGTGTTTTCACGGATAGAAGGGGCGTTCTCGTAATTTCGCGGGAAGCTTCTAGAAGGATGGTGACTTGAGGGTTTATGTGGCATTAGCATTAATTGATTTTGTGACTCATGAGATAAATCATTCAAGTGAGTTAATGAAGCATTTATTGCTTAATGGCTCACTTGATGATTCATTGCACATATTAAATGAAGCATGATGATAAATCATTTGATTTATATTATTTGATATTTTATATGCTTCATGATATATTAGAAGTGAAAAACAATTTCAATTCATTATCATTCTCACCTTCTCTCTCCTCAAGCTCTCTCTCTTCAAACCCTAACCCTAACCTCTCATGTGTTGAGATCAAGGGTTAGCTAGACTAATACATCCATAATCCAACTCTATATCACCTAGGTTGCTTAGATTAGCAATTTAAGAAACCTAGTTACCTCAAGTTAGAGGTGAAGCTTGGAGTATAGCTCTCGGGTGGATCATCTATTACGTGGAGGAGGCCGAGAAGGAGGTGGATAACGAAAAAGGAGAAGGACACGGTTCATTAGGTATAATCACTTATCATAGTAGTTAACAACTTCTATGTTTCTTGTTAGTTATTGTTTAGCAAAGATTCTCGGTTAGTCGATGTTTACGCAAAGAACAAGATCGTTTTTCATTTTTTCGCCTCCCTGCAAATCGTGGGGTGTTGTACATCGACTTACAATTGGGAGAAGGATTGCAAAGCCTGGATTGCCAAGAACCAGGACCCGAGGCAAGTTGTGGCTTCGGCTTCAGGTGTGTTTGTAATTGAAAATTGTCTGTCAATCAACTCTACTTCCTGGGTATTGGATACCGGATCAGGATCTCATATATGCAATTCATTGCAGGCACTGAGAAACCGTAGAGTGCTGAAGGTTGGTGATATGACCCTCCAGGTTGCTAATGGAGCTAGCGTGAATGCTGTGTCCAAAGGGGATTATCACCTTGGATTGACGAGTAGACATATTTTGGTTTTCCGCAACGGTTTTTGTGTACGTAGTTTAACGTGTAATATCATATCAGTATCGTTGTTATCAGAAGAAGGTTATGATTTCACGTTTGTAAGCGATGTTGTTAACATCCACCTTAATCATGGTTTGATTGGGTCCGGTACATTAGATAACGGTATATACGTGTTAAACCAATTACAAATTTTCGATGTCCAGAACACACTAAAAAGAAAGTCTCCAGATATAAATCAGGCTTTCTTGTGGCATTGTAGACTAGGTCACATCAATGAGACAAGGTTATCTAAGTTACATAGAGAAAGATATTTGGATCCGTTCGAATATCAATCTTATGCCACTTGTCAATCATGTCTCAAAGGAAAGATGACAAAGACTTCATTCACTGGACATGGAGTAAGAGCGAGCGAGCTCTTAGGACTCATACACAGCGATGTATGTGGTCCAATGTCTACACATGCAAGAGCCGGTTTTTCATATTTCATTACTTTTACGGATGATTACTCTTGGTATGGATTCATTTTCTTGATGAAACATAAATCCGAGGCGTTTGAGAAATTCCGAGAATATAAGAGTGAAGTAGAAAACCAAACCAGCAAAAGTATCAAGACACTGAGATCTGATCGAGGTGGTGAATACTTAAGTGCTGAGTTCCTGGGTTATCTAAAAGAGAAAGGAATTCTCTCTCGGCTTACTCCGCCATACACTCCACAACAACATAACGGTGTATCAGAAATGCGGAACCGAACCCTATTGCATATGGTACGTTCCATGATGAGTAATGCTGAGTTATCGCGATTTTTCTGGGGTTATGCACTAGAATCAGCTGCATATCTTTTGAACAGGGTTCCTACCAAGACTGTGCCTACCACACCATATCAGATGTGGAGTGGGAAGAAACCCCATCTTCAGTATCTCAAGATATGGGGATGTCCAGCTTTTGTTAAAAAGCAGCATGCGGACAAACTCGAGGCACGATCAGTACAATGTAAGTTTGTGGGATATCCAAAGAACTCCAAGGGGTATTTTTTCTATTACGCAGAGGAATAAAAGGTTTTTGTTTCTCGTAATGCCCATTTTCTAGAACAACAGATTTTAGAAAAGGAAACAAGTAGGAGTGCAATAAAACTGGAAGAAATTCCAGAACCACAAACTATTACTGAAAGTTTGGTAGAGCCAGAAGTTCCAGAAGAACAGGACATTCCTGCACCCCTCCGCAGGGGTAGTAGGCCGTCTCATCCGCCTGAGAGATACTACAGTTTTCTCATAGACGGGGATAGAGAGGATTGCGTCATTGATAATGATGAACCTACTAGCTTCCAGCAGGCCATCCAGAGTGGCGACTCAGTAAGATGGCTGGATGCAATGCGGACTGAGATGGAGTCCATGTACACCAACAAAGTATGGACTTTGCTCCAGATGGGGTAAAACCCATAGGATGCATGTGGATCTCAAGAAAAAGATTGGTGTAGATAGACAGGTGGAAACCTATAAGGGTAGACTTGTTGCAAAGGGTTTTCGTCAAAGGTGTAGGGTTCCTAGGCACTTCCAAGAGGTCTCACAAGGCATCAACCATGCCCATTTCAAATTTTAACGGTGCCGAGAAACCCGACTACGGATCGTTGGCTAGAAAACTAGGCGAAACAAAACTAGTTAACAACTTAACTAAAGTTTATACGGAAATACAACCTTTGTAGATCCGGTGCTCCACCTCCATAGCTCCGCAACGAAGTCCCCTTGCTGGCCAAATGAATTCCCGGGCTCTAGCGTCGGCTTCATCGGAGAATAGGCGGGCTAGGTCGTCGATGTCCATGCCGAAGATGATCTACGTCGAGGCATCGCTAGATCAAGCTCCAACTTCACCAAGTCTAGAAAACTTGTGAAGGAAACACACTCTACTACTTGGCAAGAGGTAGAGAATGAAGAAATAGGAAGTGGGTAGACTTTAGAATTGGATTTCTCACTTGTTTTCATCAATCACCATTGATGAAGTAAGGTTTCTTCATGTGTCAAGATGAAGAAGAAGATAGAAATGTGTTATGATAAGTATATATTAAATAGAAAATAAATCAAATAATTTTCATAAACTAACTATGGTCTAGTGTAGAGAATGAATTATGGTTAAGTGGGATGGTTAGGGTTAAGCATGAGACAAAATGGTTACTAAAGTCAATGCTTCATGAAGGTTCAAAGAATAAAACAAAAATAGCAACCATTCTTCTCATTATCATTTCCATAATAAATAAATAAATAAATAGATATGAAAATCTAAACCCTAATCATTTAAATAACCATGGTTCAATCTTTACACAAACTCAAGTAAACTTGTATCATCAAACATGATACACCCAAGTGCACAAAATCATATCGCATATACAATGCGCACATCCGAGTGAGAAAATCCATCTTAAGTGAACCAATATTAGTTAATGCAAAGTAATATATCAAATATATAATTATGCATTAAATCATTAAATCAACACTTGATTTATGATCCGGTCATATCGCATATAACCGGCTAGTATCCTATGTATCGGCTTATCGAATCAATCTTCGATTCGATAACTAGGGTATATCGCATATAACCTAATCGATACATTCATCGCGAGAATGGAATACGGTATCACATACACGCATTATTCTCGGTCCCGCAAATATCTCATATGCGCTCCTATTTCGTTTCGCTTGAGCCAGGAAACCTCTGTGTAGGACTCTAAAGACTCGTCAATACGCCGGCAGTAGGTGATGATCATATCAAACACCCACAAGCCGCAAGCGGTCTGCTAAACGTAACGGCCACCCGGGTATTGAGCGATCAGAAGATCGACGAGCAAGCCCACTCACACTCCAGTGAATCCAACCAGTAACACTACCGTACAGTCCGGTCTGATCGTCTGATATGTCGCATATCTCGCCTAGGGGTGGTAAACGTCAGACACCAATAGCTCGATAAGTCGTGTCGATATGAGGTCTATAACAATTCGAGAAACTACTGGTAACACTTACCAGTAAATCTCAGCAACCCTGGCCAGGGATTTCCTGTTATAGCCAATCGAACACAGCGCAACATCAACCCCCTATACCGGGAGAGACGAATCCCCTCCTATCGCTCATTGCCTCCATGTGACTCGGGACTGTACCCAAAAACCACCGTTTTGCATGCCCTCTTGGACGTGGTAAGATGGAAATCAAAGCACAGTGGGAACCACATAAGACTCTATGACGATCTCGGGTCAACAGACTACTCTGTACCAGTGTCACCAGAGAACTGCCATCTGACGTGAGGTATAATACCATCTGGGAGTTCTCGGCGAGTCCGTCCAGTGTACCCAGTCTCTACTGAGCACCCGTATATCATCTCTGATGTCAAACACCAATGGATATGGGATCATCCATCGCCCATCTGTATGGGTCGAGAAGGTATACGCTAGTCTAATCTGGTATATCGATGCCCCATCTCGATACACCCACGACTAGGGATTTTCAAGGATGTACTTATGAACTACCATGTCCCCACTAGTATGATCCGCATCATAGTCCAGGTAGTCAAGTACACATCCTAAGGGCTTTACCAACATGTAACAGAGAGACAAACAGTGTACACGTTAAGGTAAAGAGCAACCAGATAGCATACTATCATGTCGAGCATGAAAGTATTCCCTATATATGTCCCAGCATCCACTACAATATACATCCAATGTACAGTAATGGCCTCTAGGGCATACATATAACTAACAATCTCCCACTTGCACTAGGGCCATCTGTAGCAGTGGTTGTAGTATCTCATACTCAACCATCCCATAAAAGTCTCTCTCTGGGAATAGGCCTTCGTGAGTGGATCCGCCGTGTTGTCCTCTGAGTCTGCTCTCCTAACCTCGATCCCTTAGAGATCAACCATCTCCATGATCAAGTGATACTGCCTTGGAATATGTCTGGATCACTGATGGGACCTGCGTTCCTTGGCATAAGCCACGACTCCATTGTCACACAATGGGAGGAACATAGTTCATCTCATGAACTAATATACACCCAAACAGCCTCTTTGGTAGCATCTTAAGTAGCGATGTATCCTGCCTTTATCGTCTAGTATGTCACGGTATTTAGCTTGGAACTCTTCCAACATACCGTCCCTCAACTGAGGGTAAAGACAATGCCTGTGACTGACATTCAGTCGTCTTTATCACCCTGGAACACTTCCAGTGATTTTCCCCAGGATCAACTGATACCATCTCACTACAACTAGTGGGTATCCTAACATCTATTTAGATCTATCTCATAGATCCAAAACCCAGGATTTAGGAGGTATCACTTTCATCCTACATGGAGAATCTCTGTGATAAGCGGAGATTGATCGAGCGTAGCATAGGAAACTCCTTCCCTATCAAGAGTATGTCATCCACGTACTCTACGAGGATCGTCACCATACTCCCTACTACCTTTTTGTTTATACAAGGTTCATCTACCATTTTGATGATGTCAACTTCTTTGACTAATCCATCAAAACAGATGTTCCAACTCCGCGATGCCTGCTTTAATCCTATAAAGCATCTTGCACACGTTTCCGCTGCTCCCACTGTCTACGAAGCCCTCTGGCTGTGTACTTATAGACACACTCTTCTAAAACATCATTTAGAAAAGCAGTCATGACACCCAACCACCAGATATCGTAGTCATGGTATGTAGCCGTGACAAGTAGGATCTGGATGGACTTAAGCATAGCTACTTGAAAAGGTTTCATCATTATCCACACCTGGTCAATGATACAAACTTTTAACAAGTCTAGCTTTGAAAGTCTCAACTTTTCCATCTACACCAAGTAATCTTCTCAAGATATACTTGCTCCTGATGGGGATTTAACCCTTCAGATATAGCAACCAAAGTCCATACTTTGTTGGTGCATAAGGATTCCATCTCAGATCGCTAAGCATCCAGCCATTCCTACAGAGTCACACTCCTGATGGCCAGCTCGAAACTAGTTGGGTCATCATCTCATGATGCAATCCTCGCTCCCACAGTCATAGAGAAACAGAAGTATCTCTCAGGTGGGTGAGGAACCCTACTAGATCGGCGGAGAGGCTGAGGTTCGTTGGAATCTACTGAATCCTTTGGTTCACCAAATCATCTGCTGTAATTTGTATAGCTGGAACCTTTCCAGTTCTACATTACAGACCTTGCCTCGAGCTCGTCCGGATTTTGCTTTTCGACATAGGCCGGACAACCCCAAATCTTAACTAACTTAAGAAATGGGCTCTTCCCTTTCCATATCACATATGAAGTGGTAGGCACTGATTTAATTCGAACCTAATTCAATAGGTATGCAGCTTCTCAAGTGCATAACCCCTTAAAAGGAAAATAGGAAACTCAGTAGTACTCATCATAGAGCGCGCCATATCGAATAGGGTGCAATTGCTCCGCCCCGATATACCATCGTGCTATAGTGTATACGGAGGAGTAATAATGAGAGAGAATCTCATTCTCCTTTAGAATAGTCCAGGAATTCCATGCACAAGTATTCTCCTCCCTGATCTCATCATAGGACATAATACTTATACCCGTATTTTGGTTTTCTACTTCTAACTTATATTCTATGATTATCTCAAAAGGTTCGGACTTGTGTTTCAACAGGAACATATGACTGAATCTTGAGAGATTATCAGAGAACGTAATGAAGTATAAAAAACCAGTCATTGGCATGTGTAGACAGGGGACCTTACATACATCAACATGTATCATCCCAAGAGTTTACTAACTCTTTCTCTGTTTTCAGTAAACGGAGCTATGGGGCATCTTATCTTTGTGACATGACTGGCAAGTTTCACAAGATGTAAATTCAAACTGATTTAAATATGCATCTACATGTAACTACAGCCAGTCGGGTCGCATAGATATGACCTAGTCTACAATACATCAAGAAGAATCCGTTCATTTCTGAACTCTTCCTCTTGTGTGTGTTCCATATACTAAGAACTGTAGTTTGATTTAGAACATCAATGCTTTTAGATAACGTGCCTGAACCGATCAACTTTTGATATAAGAAATGTTCAAAACATTATCCAACAATACAAAATTTTATCATTTCTTTACTAATAAAGAGACTGATATGATTTTGTATATCAGGTTCGGTATCTAATAACATTCGTTCAGAATCAATGTATTGGTAATACAGGGTGACAGTGACCAACAGACTTGGCTGCAACACTTGCCCCGTTTTCTGCCTCATGAAACTTATCACCCGTTCTCAGTTCTCTACCTATCTGTAGCCCTATGTAACAGATTACATATCTGGGATCCTGATCCGGTATCATATACCCAGGATGCGGAGGATACTGAGAAACAGTTCTTTTGTAACGAACACACCCGAAGATGATGCATCAGCATGCACTCCTTCGTTTAGGCGGCACGGGAATTCTGGTAATCCCCAATTTCCTGCTCTGTCTTATAACAATTATAAGTTGGAGTGGGGCCAACGTTCCCCAGCTCAGTATAACAAGCGGGTTCGGTCAATACTTCCGTATTATTATCTTGATTAAGGCGTGATATGGTCGCTACCTGGAGAGAGAGAGAAGAAAACACTCAGCGTGCGCTCTTGCAAGAATAGATTGGTTATTATTTTATCTAATCAGGATGGCTCCCACTGCTTTTTATCAAATCTTCCTTCAAACCCTAAAAGGAAAGACTAGCCGGGATTAATTACACACTATAAGTTCGCCAATCTTTCAGCCAGGCCAGTGTCGGTACTTTGAGGGAGGTCCCCCGTGCTTTCGCACGAACCTAATTAATGTAAACCTCGTTTTCCCAGAGGCGTAACCTCGTTGACACCTTTCTAGACACCTACTTGATCGGCTAATTGTAATGTATAAAACTCTCCCAGGAGTAACTCTTACTCGCAGCGGGTATCGGGATCCAACTATCTCATAGAAGGTATGCAATCTCATTGCAAATTTCAACACTTGAAATTCCCGATAATATTTTGCCCCTAACCTCCTATGACCTTGACAAAGGCCAACAAACCATAGGATGCTAGTCAAGTTCAACCCGTCATTTCCTGATTGAATTAAACCCACCCGCACGGCCCTTGACAAAGGCCAACAAGGTCGCATAACTACCCTAACTCAATCTGCATCATATGCATACACAGATAAGCACCAGGTAGCTACCGCACACTGCGCCTTGACAAAGGCCAACAAACGCAGCACGAATACTAACTACTACTTATCTGAAATGACGGAGGGCTACGACAGGTTTTTATGAAAACCTATTGCGTAATGAACTTGATATCGTTGTAGGATCGAATGAATTTTGAAATGGAGTGCTTTTGAGGCTTTTCTAGTTTTGCTAAAGGAGTCACTCCCGGTGAAGGGATCGTCGGTCCTTTCCTCGTCGAATGAGGTGCGGGATATATCACATATATCACTGTGCAAAGCAAAAACACTTAAAAGCAATCAAAAGACAAACCGAAGGTTGTAGCATCTGCCAGTTATTGCTAAAGGAGTCACTCCCGGTGAAGGGATCTCGGTCCTTTCCTCATCGAATAAGGTGCAGGATATATCGTATATACCGCTGTGCAAAGCAAGAACTGTAGCTACCTGTTTTATTTTGAAATTTGATTCTACAACATCTTAGGTTTCTTTTACTTTCATTAATCACATTAATGAAGTCCCATCATTTAAGTACCTAAACATCACAGATAAATACGACGTACACTTATGCCATCCGCATTCGCCTCGATGTCCCCTCGTGCACCGTTAGGTTAGGTAACTAACGGCAGAGCGGGGCAGGGCTAGCGCGGGTGTAAAACATAAGTAACGCCTATATAATATATCATATATACTATATACAGTATCTATCACAGAACATATCACATGATCACATCACAGATATCGCAGCAGAAGAATCATATGAAATATTGGATATACTAGGACGTCCGTGTTTTCAATACGAGCCAGTATAAAACACGGATTCCACGGTCGTGATGAATAGCCAAACCCACACCCCTAGACCCCTACGAGAGCGGCAAGCAACCCTGCCAATTCTAGAGTTAGGAGACCCGGACTCGACTCCTCGAGTTGGTCTCCCACTGGACTCCAGAACCCGGTTACTTGTGCCCTCCTCCTTGGGTCTATCCTAGTGCGGAAAAGTAAATAATATACAACAACGGTGACAACTTCCGCAACCTGGAAGCGCCCCAATAAAAGAATATTACATACAAGATTTTACATGAATGAAAATGAAAAACACTCATCTCACATAAAAACCCCCGGCTATTCGAACACGACGATCCAATATAACATATCCAGCAACACACAACATCACATATCATCAACGTAAGTAAATATGTCTATCCCAATTTTCGTTGACATATAGCAACGAAACCGGCGATATCACATATTACACTTACGGTCACAGAAAAGAAAGTGTAAAACTACAACAGTTGGAATCCGCAACCTCCTCAGACATCGCATGCCTGACCAAATGAATTTCTTAGACATCACATGCCTAACAATTATAAACCCCGCATTTTAGTCTCATTATCGAAAACACTTTTCAATATCAAGTCGGGCAATTCAACAAGATTCCCGACATTTTGATCGCATGCTCGTCGCAAACTTCAGTAGGCGGCCGCACCCCCGACGCCGTCGACGAAGTGCACCAAGGCGGAACACCGCTACCGCGAGCACCCGAACGGATGCTTTCGGCAACGGGGTTCTCCTACAGTCACTTGGTCGGGGCTATGGAGTGAGGCTGTCTATTAAGTTTACCCGGCGAGTATCCGCGTACGCTACGTGATTGCGACGGACTTTTGATCACATCAAAATTCCGTGGCAACCGATCAAGTGAGACTAAACTGCTATGTTTATAACATTCATTCAGTTATCTCATAACTATTTATGAATTCCAAGTATTGTATCACATTTCAGATAAACAGAAAATGTTAAACATTCCGATCGAACAGTCAAACACCCAAGTTTTCCCGAAACATATCAACACATGAAATAGGTCTAAAAACATTCAGTTCGTGCCTCAGTACCAACGGTCCAGCCGTAGAAGGGTCAAGCCAACGCCTCATATGTGGCACGCCGTACTGCCCCAAACCCGAAGGTTCAAAGGGTAGTTCAAGACGGTCACATAATCGAGTTAAGGTTTGTTGTCTTCTAGAGGGTCCATCGAGTTACTTGCACTACTTAGAACGTCTTTAAACTACGGAAAAATCCAACACTTGGAAATTTCCCGACAGGGGAAAAATTGGGTATTTATATCCGGTCGAACTTTTTAACATATTCTAAAATTTATCCGGAAAGCCACACAGACAAAATTTGATAATCCGATCGAACATTCGAATCCCCAAAACAACCCAGAAAAATTCAACTCTTGAATAAATATTAAAAATTCCCAGAAAATCCAGCACCAGAAATCATGAATTACTGTGCAGAGTAGGAGTGCTGACGTCATCAATGGGCCGCGGAACCGCCGCATAAGCCATGCTTATGCCGCGGTTCCGCCGCACACAATACTGTTCATTAAAAAAAAATTGCACCGTAATTCTTAGAATTCCCTGCTGAATTTTTTAAGAATTTTTAATCTGGAAAAATCCCAGTTTTTGAAAAAAGGACAGAGAGCAATTTTTGAGTTGGGTTTCGGGTTCGTTCGGGTTTCAAATTCCGTCTAGACTTCGCCTAAGGCTCTAGCTAGGCTCTGATACCAATGTAGGGTTCCTAGGCACTCCCAAGAGGTCTCACAAGGCATCAACCATGCCCATTTCAAATTTTAACGGTGCCGAGAAACCCGACTACGGATCGTTGGCTAGAAAACTAGGCGAAACAAAACTAGTTAACAACTTAACTAAGGTTTATACGGAAATACAACCTTTGTAGATCCGGTGCTCCACCTCCATAGCTCCGCAACGAAGTCCCCTTGCTGTCCAAATGAATTCCCGGGCTCTAGCGTCGGCTTCATCGAAGAATAGGCGGGCTAGGTCGTCGATGTCCATGCCGAAGATGATCTACGTCGAGGCATCGCTAGATCAAGCTCCAACTTCACCAAGTCTAGAAAACTTGTGAAGGAAACACACTCTACTACTTGGCAAGAGGTAGAGGATGAAGAAATAGGAAGTGGGTAGACTTTAGAATTAGATTTCTCACTTGTTTTCATCAATCACCATTGATGAAGTAAGGTTTCTTCATGTGTCAAGATGAAGAAGAAGATAGAAATGTGTTATGATAAGTATATATTAAATAGAAAATAAATCAAATACTTATCATAAACTAACTATGGTCTAGTGTAGAGAATGAATTATGGTTAAGTGGGATGGTTAGGGTTAAGCATGAGACAAAATGGTTACTAAAGTCAATGCTTCATGAAGGTTCAAAGAATAAAACAAAACTAGCAACCATTCTTCTCATTATCATTTCCATAATAAATAAATAAATAAATAGATATGAAAATCTAAACCCTAATCATTTAAATAACCATGGTTCAATCTTTACACAAACTCAAGTAAACTTGTATCATCAAACATGATACACCCAAGTGCACAAAATCATATCGCATATACAATGCGCACATCCGAGTGAGAAAATCCATCTTAAGTGAACCAATATTAGTTAATGCAAAGTAATATATCAAATATATAATTATGCATTAAATCATTAAATCAACACTTGATTTAACGATCCGGTCATATCGCATATAACCGGCTAGTATCCTATGTATCGGCTTATCGAATCAATCTTCGATTCGATAACTAGGGTATATCGCATATAACCTAATCGATACATTCATCGCGAGAATGGAATACGGTATCACATACACGCATTATTCTCGGTCCCGCACATATCTCATATGCGCTCCTATTTCGTTTCGCTTGAGCCAGGAAACCTCTGTGTAGAACTCTAAAGACTCGTCAATACGCCGGCAGTAGGTGATGATCATATCAAACACCCACAAGCCGCAAGCGGTCTGCTAAACGTAACGGCCACCCGGGTATTGAGCGATCAGAAGATCGACGAGCAAGCCCGCTCACACTCCAGTGAATCCAACCAGTAACACTACCGTACTGTCCGGTCTGATCGTCTGATATGTCGCATATCTCGCCTAGGGGTGGTAAACGTCAGACCCCAATAGCTCGATAAGTCGTGTCGATATGAGGTCTATAACAATTCGAGAAACTACTGGTAACACTTACCAGTAAATCTCAGCAACCCTGGCCAGGGATTTCCTATTATAGCCAATCGAACACAGCGCAACATCAACCCCCTATACCGGGAGAGACGAATCCCCTCCTATCGCTCATTGCCTCCATGTAACTCGGGACTGTACCCAAAAACCACCGTTTTGCACGCCCTCTTGGACGTGGTAAGATGGAAATCAAAGCACAGTGGGAACCACACAAGACTCTATGACGATCTCGGGTCAACAGACTACTCTGTACCAGTGTCACCAGAGAACTGCCATCTGACGTGAGGTATAATACCATCTGGGAGTTCTCGGCGAGTCCGTCCAGTGTACCCAGTCTCTACTGAGCACTCGTATATCATCTCTGATGTCAAACACCAATGGATATGGGATCATCCATCGCCCATCTGTATGGGTCGAGAAGGTATACGCTAGTCTAATCTGGTTTATCGATGCCCCATCTCGATACACCCACGACTAGGGATTTTCAAGGATGTACTTATGGACTACCATGTCCCCACTAGTATGATCCGCATCATAGTCCAGGTAGTCAAGTACACATCCTAAGGGCTTTACCAACATGTAACAGAGAGACAAACAGTGTACACGTTAAGGTAAAGAGCAACCGGATAGCATATTATCATGTCGAGCAAGAAAGTCTTCCCTATATATGTCCCAGCATCCACTACAATATACATCCAATGTACAGTAATGGCCTCTAGGGCATACATATAACTAACAAAAGGCCTGGTTTGGACTATGACGAAACTTTTTCTCCAGTGGCTATGCTCAAATTCATTCGGATCCTTCTTGCCATTGCCGCCTTCCATGATTATGAGATCTGGCAGATGGACGTAAAGACGGCTTTTCTAAATGGAAATTTGGACGAATGCGTCTATATGGATCAGCCAGAAGGTTTCAATCAGAGTGGGAGCAGCGGGAAAGTGTGCAAGTTGCTTAAATCCATTTATGGACTAAAGCAGGCATCACGGAGTTGGAACATCTGTTTTGATGAAACGGTCAAAGAATATGACTTTATCAAAAATCCAGATGAACCATGTATATATAGTAAAATTGTAGCACGAACTTTCGTATTCCTCGTCTTGTACGTGGATGACATTATCTTAATAGGAAATAATATTCCTATGCTACAATCTGTCAGAGGATTCTTGTCACACAGGTTCTCCATGAAAGACCTGAGTGATGCCTCTTATATTCTGGGGATCCAGATCTATCGTGATAGATCTAAGAGGATGTTGGGACTTTCGCAGTCCAGGTATATCAACACTATACTGAAAAGATTCAGTATGGAAGATTCTAAGCACGGTAATTTACCGGCTTGTCACGGAATCACCCTCTCCAAAGAGATGTCTCCCAAGACTGATTTGGAAAGGGATCGCATGTCAGTTATACCCTACGCTTCTGCAGTAGGCTCTATAATGTATGCGATGTTGTGCACCAGACCAGATGTAGCTTACGCACTGAGCGTGGTAAGCCGGTATTAGCCAGGGGAGAAACACTGGATAGCAGTAAAGAACATTCTCAAGTACCTGAGAAGGACTAAGGATATGTTCTTGGTTTACGGCGGAAAAGACCTCCAGATCGAAGCTTTTCTGACTCCAGCTTCCAGAGTGACAAGGATGACTCCAAATCCATGTCAAGTTATGTTTTTACCCTCAATGGAGGGGCGGTGTGCTGGAAGAGTTCCAAGCAGGACACCATTGCTGACTCGACGATGGAAGCAGAGTATATCGCTGCTTGCGATGCCGCAAAAGAAGCAGTCTGGATGAAGAAGTTCCTAACAGAACTTCAGGTGGTTCCTACCATTGTTAATCCAATACCGCTGTATTGTGATAACAACGGCGCTATAGCTTTAGCGAAGGAACCCAGGTCCCATCAGAAATCCAGACACATCTTGAGGCGGTATCACCTGATCAGGGAGATCATAGGTCGCCAGGTGATCGAGATCCGGAGAGTTGCTACAGAGGAGAACACTGCAGATCCATTCACAAAGGCCTTACCTCAAACACAGTTTGAGAGGCTATTCGAGATGATAGGTCTTCGATACGCCAGTACATGGCCCTAGTGCAAGTGGAAGATTGTTAGTGTATATGCCCTAGGCGCCATTATTGTATCATACTAGTTTGTATATTACTTAATGGAAGCTTGGGATATTTACAGTTATATTAACAGTCTCGCTCAACATAGTAGTATGCTACTTGGTTTATATCTATCTTAATATGTGTATATGTTAGCATATCGCGAATACATATTGATAGAGCCCTTAGGATCTTGCTTGACTACCAGCGTTGTGATGGCAGTCACACTAGTGGGGGCTGGGTAGTCTACAAGCATATCCTTTTTCAGGTCCCTAGTCGTAGGATTATCGAGACAGGGCATCGATACTCCGGAGTAGACTGGTGTGTACGCTTCTCATCCCAGTTGGGGAGATAGTCTGTCCCACAGCCATCAGTACGTTGTACTGTAGATAGTATACAGGTGCTCGTTGGGTTACGGGTACACCGGACAGGACTCGCAGGGAACCGTTGGTTGGTATTATACCCGTCGTCAGTTAACAATTCCCAGGTGACATGAGTACAGCATAGTCCGCAGACTTGACACTGCTGCTTCGTCTCGAGTGTGTTCCCACTGTTCTTAGATTGCTACCCTACCATGGCTCAGAGGAGTCGTGAAAACGGGTAGCAGTTGGGTGCAGTCCTGAAACACTTGAAGGCAGTGGCGGTTAGATAGGATTCGTCTCTCCCGGTATTGGGAGTTGATATCACACTGTGTTTGGAGAGCCATTACGCAAAGTCTCTGGCCAGGGCAAACGAGATTTACTGGTAGGATTTCCAGTAGCTTCTCAAGGTGTAATGGGCTTCGCTCCGACACGACTTATACAGCTTTTAGGGGACCGACGCTTTCCGCCCCCTAGGCCCGATATGCGATAGTCTTAGACGAACAGACCGGACTGTACAGAGATTGTCATATCAGGCTTAGTAGGAGTTCGGATGGGTTTCCTCATCGGCCTTCTTATCGACATTTACCTGGGGACCGTTACGTACAGCTTGTACCGCTTGCGGCCTGTGGTTAAACCCACTGCCAGCGTAGTGTCGAGTCTTTAGAGTCTCACACAGAGAGTTTCCCTGCTTCAGGCGAAACGATATATAGGTCGTATGGTTTTACGACAGGGTTCGGACACATACGTGTATTTATGCACGTACGATGTTCGGACAGTTTTTACTAGCGTTCTGGCAGCCAACTTCATCAGGAACCTGGATTACTCATATTGGTTGGCGAATGTGGTCATGGTCAAGAAGGCAAACGGGAAATGGCGCATGTGCATCGATTTCACGGACTTAAACAAAGCTTGCCCCAAAGACAACTATCCACTTTCTCGGATAGACCAGCTAGTGGACAGTTCGGCCGGCCATGAACTACTGAGCTTTATGGACGCTTTCTCCGGTTACAATCAGATCCAGATGAACCCGGCTGACTAAGAACTTACCGTCTTCACCACGGATCGGGGGCTATACTGCTACAAAGTGATGCCTTTCAGACTCAAGAACGCTGGGGCCACATATCAACGCCTGGTCAACAAACTGTTCATACCACAGGTTGGGAGAAACATAGAAGTCTACATCGATGACATGCTCATAAAATCCATCTCCTCAGCCGGGCATACTATAGACCTCGGCGAGACGTTCGACGTCCTGCGCAAGTACAAAATGAAGTTGAACCCAGCTAAGTGTGCGTTCGGAGTCACCGGTTGGAAGTTCCTCGGGTTCATGGTTACCCATCGAGGAATCGAAGCAAACCCAGAAAAGATTAGCGCCATCCTCAATATGGCAACGCCCAAGAGCAATGTAGACATCATGCGCCTCACGGGGAGGGTGGCTGCCCTAAGTCGCTTTATGTCCAGGTCCGGAGAGAAGTGCCTCCCGTTTCTTTAAGGCCCTAAGGAAAATTCCTAAGTTCGAATGGTCTAAGGAATGCCAGAACGCTTTCGAACAACTCAAGGCACACCTAGCGACTCTCCCGCTACTCACCAAATTACACAGATCAAGCCCCAAAATACACAGATCACGCCCCAAATCTGTTTCTGAACCCATACCTTAACGAGGATAAGTGACTCTTGGGATGATAAACCGATAGTTGAGGATTTCAAATGAGGGCTTCGAAGTTAGATATAGAGGTTGAGACAGAGAGAGCGAGGGAGCTGTGGTTGCCAGCGATCTTCATCTGAAGGCTTCGATGTGAGTGAGAGGTTGAGAGAGAACGAGGAGGCTATGGTTGCCAACGTTTTTCGAAATGAAGGCTTCGATGAGAAAGAGAGAGAGGTAGGTGAGGTTTTAACCGGTCATAACTGACTATGGTTTACGGTTAACTTAACAGAAGCCTACGATAGCGGACGATAGTGGAGTATTTAGCCGACGGAGAAGTTTTGAGCGAGTTATTTAAAATTCTCAAAACCGAGTAGGGTTTTTCAAAATATGGAATTTTTGAGCAAGGTATATAAAAAAAACCTTAAAAAAAGCCCCACTCAAGATTCTTAACTGAACTAAATACCTCAATTCAGTTAACTTCCATCAATTCAATGTTAATTTCCGTTTAATATTGCTGTTAAAGGGTTTAAAAAGACCAAATTACCCCTCCAATAGCTAGTTTTAGTTGTTTCTCTCTCTTCTCCTTGCTGCCTCTTCTCTCTCACACACGCAGTTTCTCTTTAAATGGCTTAAATTATAGCAAAATCTGATACGATTGACACCACACCCACTGGTCCCAAATAACTATAAAATTGATAAAGGCAAAAAAATTGTCATGTAAATTACAAAGGTCCCAAATGGGTGTGATTGTCTCGGCCAAAGAAAAGAATGCAGAGAGGCCCCAAAACGCAGCAAGAATAAACACTTGACCCTTTAAACTAAACATGAAGAAGCCGTATCAACTTTGGCAAAAACCTTTTAAGGATCAATTCCCCACAATCGTAAATCCCTCCTAAATCCCCAATACTTTCAGCTGCAGCAACTGCTCTGCATCTTGCCACAAACAACAAGCAGGCACACGCCGTTGCAGCAGCAACCCCCGATTTGATCCCTTAGGCATGGCAATCGCCACCAAGGGGCTCCATAGAGGTCGAATTGGGATGGGGTTTTTACAAATATGTAGCTGTGAGTGGGGTTTTTTTAAATTATGGAAGTTTTGAGTGGGACATATCAAAAGAACCCCAAACAACAACAGCAACAACAATTTTCTGAATACAAAATATAAATAGATGTCAGGTGCCCAAATCTCTACTATTATAACCCACTTAGGAGGTTCATATGTCCTCCTTCCATTTTTTAAAAGAAAAAACTTCTTCTTCTTTATCTGTCCATTTTCAATTTGCAACTCGATTCTCACCTCCTCTCTTCTTGGTAATCTAAATTCGGGAGTATACTGGTGGGCCCCACTCACGTGGGTTGGGCCCCTACAGCCGTTGTTCATGCTTTCTCAGGGTCTGTTTGGATGAGCTTATTTTTAAGTAATTATTTGTCCATAATCACTTATAAGTGATCATTTGTTGAAAAAAGTGCAATAATCACTTATAAGTGTTCATTTCCCCCCTAATCACTTATAAGTGATCATTTGTTGAAAAAAGTGAAATAATCACTTATAAGTGATCATTTGTTGAAAAAGGTGAAATAAATGACAAATAAGTTGTTTGGTGTTTAGATGATTTTGTATTAAAAATGATAGATAAGTGATTATTGAGTGTAAAACAATCAAAAGGACGTATCATTAAAGCCATTTTAAAATTTGGATGAAAAGATAAGGGGTATTTTGATATATTACTTGGTCAACTTTACTATTCCATAATCACTTATGAAATAAGCTAGGAATCTCAGCTTATTTTTACGTGGAAAAATATGTTATTTTTAAGTGGAAACACGTAAGCCAAGGCAATAATCACTTATCTCCATGATGCATCCAAACAAGCTTATTGACGCGGGACTCACATTGATGGGAAAAATAAGTGATTGTTGATCAAATTATTTTGCATCCAAACAGGCCCTCACACATTGGGAGCTTCTCAGACCCATTTTATCAAAATTCGCATTTAAAGATTATGCACATCTTCTTAACCGTATACACTCGTGGACTCCTATTGCATGTGCAAACGTACAAGCGTGACAGCTGAGGCATTAGAATTAGAGATGTCAAACATGCGGGTCGGGTCACCCGCAGACAGGTCATTGCAGAGAGCAGGTAAACGGATCTGTGTAAAAATGCAGGATTTAAACGGTGTTAAATTTCGTGCTCATCACCCGACCCATTATAAATATTTTAAATATTAAATACTTATTCTCATGACTAAAAAAGTAGTACAAAGTCCGACTTTTTTCAATACAGGCCGAGTAAAACTTACGAACCCTTAGGTTGGATCGACCCAGTGATGGACCGAGTAAAACCCATGAACCTGTCGCTCGGGTCGACACGATGATACCTGTAAACAGAAATGGACGGACCAGATGCGGGTTATATTTTAACGAATAGTAAAACCTTGACCCGTAATCTTTACTATTATAACTAGAAGCCCCCAAATGATGTCATTAATCAACAAAATGAAAAATGAAAAAATTGACAAAATTCCAATAGCCAAATGTTTACACAAAAAAGTGGCACTCGGTTAAGTGGACCGAATGTGGCAGGATAGGGAAAGGTTAGTTCGGCCCTGGGGTCGAATCGATTACTTAAGAAACCGGGTCAATATAATCAAGAAAGATATGAAGGATCAGAGTAAGGTTTTATGAGAGATTTACAATCAATCAGAAGTTGGTAGTTGCGAAATTTATGCACCAAGCGAGAGTGTAATTGATGTTCGAATCAAGGAAAATATAGGATTTTGAACTATTTTCCAACAAACCATAGTCCTTGTAAAGGCCAGAGTTGAAGACAAAGGAGATCTCTCTCTCTCTCTCTCAATCAAGCAACTTACTATTAATTTTCCTAATTCTAAGGCTTCTCAGTCACCCTATGGTAGTTTATGTAGCTTAGATCTTCAGTGATCAACGCATCTCCATCAAAGCCCTGTCGAGACTTGAGACGACTAGCCCTCCCCGATCAGGTATGCTTCCACGTTCCTTTAGATCTAAAGAAGGCAAAGCACCAAGATGAAGGAATGCCCCTCAGCCCTCCTTTCGGAGCGCCAACACTCATATAACGCCGATTGGGGTATGGTCGAGGGCACCGATGGCCGGATCAGGGCTGTTATTATGGCTACGAGAGGTTCAAACGTCTGTCCATACTCTCGTGATATGATAATAGAACCGATCTCGGCCTCTGACCATATTAAGCTTGGTGGTCACAATACATGGGATTTAGACGTCCATTCCTGCCCTTGTGTTGCGATTCTAGGATTGGTTTCGGTCTAGACGAGACGTTTATCCCTCCACTTGGTCTGGTAATAACCGACTGAGCAATTTAGCCGTCCATTCCTGCGCTCGGGTATTAAGAGCAAGCAGAGCGGCGTGGCCGATGAATCATGATTCGGCTTGAGTCTCGCTGTGTAGGAGATTTAGATGTCCATCCCCGCTCTTGCACTCGATCTTCAAGACAAGGTTATGATCCAAGGATTTGAGAGCTTGTTTTTATTATCAGATCATATGTAATTGTAACCCAATTTTATCTATAATATGATAGCTGGATAACTGTTATCTTTGCTGTGTTGTTTATAAATTTCTGTCCATACAACAAAAGGCTCTATTTCTATTTTATTAAGGAAGAATATTCTTCCCTTCCTCTAACGACATCCCATCCGTCGAGGAAGACATTGCCGTGCTAATTATTTTTGTCTTTAATGCAGATATAATTTTAGAGCGAATATCAAACTTGAGAATTTGGGATGTCCACTTCATCCACCAGAAAAGGCAAAAATAATAAAATGAAAAGTCAACAACTCTCTATCCTAATTCTATTCATTACATATTCTCTTTTATGCTCAAAGAGCCAAAAAGAGATGCCTTACAAATTTATAACATAATCCCTTATATCTTTGTTATTTTGTATACTTATAAATTTCTCAATTCTAATATTACCACTTGCATGTAATGTCGAGGATTAGAAAATTTATATACGCCTTGACTCCTGAGTATATATATTGCTCAAAATATACACACATGCACCATATATGCAAAATACTAGTCTATGTTCGAGGATTGAACTTGCGACCTCTCATATTGTAAAAGAAATTGATATCAACTGAGCTAAACAGAGTTGGCAACAGGTAACTATTGACGCCTCTTGTGAGGATGGCAAAAGCGTGCAGCAACGTTCCTAGTACATGATTTGCACAAGGAAGAGAGGAGAGAGAAACAAATGGCTGGCATTAAGCCATGTCAGCTTACACTCCAAAATTTCAAAAAATTTCTCCTCCTCATTTTCCGTAGATTCTACTGAATCCAAAAGGACTTCTTCTTCTCCTCACGCATCACCCACTTCTCTCTCATGCCTAACCCTAGCCCCTGCTGCTGCTTCTAGGGTTACTAGCGAGAGAGAGAGAGAGAGAGAGAGAGAGGTGTTCACTAGTGATGGCTCAATTGCTGACGCCTGTTCGTGTGGATGCGTTTCTCAAATTCAAGAGCAGATCGTCGCCGGCGCTTGGTTCCGGTCACCGGCGGTGTAGATTAAGGAGGAGGAGGAGAGAGGTTAGGATCACTGCCGCCTCCGTCGAAGATCAGGGGGCTTCTGCTGCCGTTGCTGACGATTACTATGCTGTCCTCGGACTGGTATCTCATTTTAATTAGTTATATTTCCATGATTTTGTTTTGTAATTAGGGGAAAGGGAAAAACTTCATAATGAATGAATTAAAAATCCTACATATTTTTTTAGGACTTTAATAGAGATATTTGAACATTTGAGTAGATTTGAAAAGTTAGTAATGTTTAAAAAAAAATAGTTTTCTCAAAAGAAGAATTTTTCCTTGTCACGTGTCATCCTAAGAATCAAATTAGCAATTTTAATTTGAAGATTCTCTCCCCTCTAGCATTAACGGTGGGGCCATGTTTGGGAATGGAGTTAAATTTAGATAACTAGAGTTTATCTAAACTCAACTCCAAAATCCTAACTATGTTATGTTTGATTTCATTTTGGAGTTTAGAGAACTCCGGGTATGTAAATTCTAAAGTCGAGATAACCGAGTCCGGATTTTGCTAAACTCCAATCCAACAGACATTTTCTAAACTCCCCCCCAAAATTTTTTTTGAGAAGAAAACACTCGTTTTGGAGTCTAGAAAACTCTTAAGCAAAATTTTGGAGTTCAGATAACTCTAAAGCTGAGCACCCCATCAAAGTTAGAGTTCTAGCAGAGGCAGGTTATCTAAAGCTGAGCACCCCATCAAAGTTAGAGTTTTAGCAGAGGCAAGGCCTTGCAAACTAGAGTTTGCATCATCTCTAGCTCCACTTAAAAGTAAACTCTGGTTATTCTAACTCCATACCCAAACAGACATGACAGGTTACAAGGCAGGATTTGACTGATTTCCTCTTAAATTTTATGTATTAGTTCTAATGTATACTACACGCGTTTCGGATTGTGTAACAGCTGCCAGATGCAACTCCTCAGCAGATAAAGAAGGCATATTATAATTGCATGAAATCTTGCCATCCGGACTTGAGTGGCGATGATCAAGAGGTCACGAACTTTTGCATGTTCATCAACGAGGTTTATGCTGTAAGTTCTTTAAGATGACCGTGGATGTGAAATGTTGATATTCAACATTATTGTTGTTGTTGTTGTATTGCTCTAATATAAATCACGCGAGAGCAGGTGCTTAGTGATCCTGTGCAGCGAATGGTGTACGACGAGATTCATGGGTATGCATTGACTGCTCTCAATCCTTTCTTGGATGACGCTCCAAAGGATCATGCATTTGTTGACGAGTTTAGTTGCATAGGTAGGAATTGTTCCCATTTGTGCACTAAATTGCTTGTCAGAGCCATTCTTTGTGAATGGTTACACTCCCAAATCCTTAGCTTTTACAATATTTTAGGCTTTTAGCATCGTAGGGAGGGAACCAAGGTACCTTATCATTGAAATGCTTGTGATGGAGCACTGTGTCTGTTTATCTAACTGGTTGAATAAGTTAATCTTTGGGGAGGGGGTGGGGGAGGGAGGGGGTGCTTAGTTTAAATCCTTTAATTATTTTCATTTTATGGGTATTAAACTCCTTTTACTTCTTGTTTGACAGGTTGTAAAAATTGTGCTAATGTGGCCCCAGGCGTGTTTCAGATAGAGGAAGACTTTGGAAGAGCAAGAGTGTGCAACCAATCTGGAAATCCTGCCTTAGTTCAGGAAGCAATTGACACCTGGTGAGTGTTAAATGGGCAACCTTGCATGAGCAAATCAGTAATTTTGAAATCATCACATATATTCTGAATAGCACATGTCCGGAAACTTTGATAGTCTTCATTTGAGAATAATGGCAGACAAAGGCCGTAATCCGTATGAGAGAATCCCTCCTATGGTGTAAAAAATAATAATAAATTCAACACTATACCATTTTTTGGAAGATTGAAACCATCTATCTTTGTCACGCCCCAAATCCTCATATACAAATTTCAGTAATTCCTTTGTGTGACATGGCCACAATTTCTACCCTTAGAAACTGCAAGGCCTATAATTAATCAGTAGTCATACACAATATATTTTCCAAATTAAAATTCAATAACAATGATCTTCAACAAAATCTCAAGTTCTTAAAATAATACTTAAAATTAAATGATAATAAATCTCCAAATCCACGTAGACTTATTTGAAATTCCAAGTTCATTAGAAAAGTCATAATCTCTACGATAACTTTATTAAAGTGAAAACCAGCGCAGTTGCCAGAAATCTCACGCTAATCGGTAAAATTGTTAAAAAATGGGATGAACAAACCATAACTCAGTAAGTTTAAGCCATGTACATTTTAACTCATGCAAACGAGCGATTGAATGACATAAGGGTCGCTCGTAAAATAAGAAATGAAATCACATAATGAGTGTCATAGGACATATAAAATGGATCACATACATATAATAAATCAAATGGCATGAGTCATGCAAATAACATGGAAGAGATTATGCCAAAAGTGAGAAAACTGTGGATGAATTAAATATGTTTATAGGAACGGGCTACCACTTATGAACTAATGGCCGGGTCATCACTTACTAACCAGTGATTGGTATGGCCTATAACAACAAAAATCCTGGGGACTACAGTGGTGGCCGACAGCGTCACATCCACAGGACGCTGGCACAGCTAAACTCCTACTCATGTGCGTCCTATAAACTATTTAACTGAAATGTTCACCTTAAGAAGGGATTTTGTCAATTAGAGAAATCACAATTCGAATAAATGTTAATCCAACTGTTTCACAAGTCATGTGAAAACACATGTCCATCATATAATTGATCCTCAAATGTCGAATGGTATTGTGATCACAACTTCAGAAATAAATAACATATTCAAGATTTTGAAACGATAATAAATAATCGAGTTGAGAATTTAAGGGAGATATCATGAATTAGAACATATGCATCTAAAACTTACCTGGATCACAAACACTTAAGCTTAAAACCCACCACAACTGAAAGTACCCAATTATTGACTCCTATATAAAAATTTACTGCTACAATCAATACAATCCATCAAGACATCGTTTCTAATTAAATCATATACCAAACTCTCTTATACATTCTTATAATTATTAATAATATTTTAATGTAATTTCTATAATTTTTCTATGATTTAAAATAAGAGGGTGATAGTACAAATTATATATAATTTCGGGGACCTAAAAAAATTTCACATTAATAATAAGTATGCTGAAAATTTTGTTACAAAAACTTCAGGGACAATAATACATTTTAATACTAAATTAATCGGTTCAATGTAGAAAGGACATAACTGCATGGGCATGCATATAAATTAATTACTTAATTTTGTGCTTTTAAATATGTACTTTGTGATAAGATCAATATCAATTGGATCCTAAACAATATATTTAATAGGATCTATCTCAGATAAGCATGATATGCACAAATAATTAAATTCCAATTTTGAATGTTAAATAGATATATAAATAAAATTATATCATATTTCTTTATTGATTATAACCTTTCATAAAAATTATATTTTATTCATATTGGTATACCTTAAATTCTTCTCTGAAATTTGTATCTTAGAAATATGAACAAATCCTATTCTAATATTCAGTACTAAATATACATCAAGTTAGAAAACATAATCTTACCTTCATCTTAAAATTTACGAGCACTTACAACGATCTTCTAATCAAACTTAAGTTCTTCCTTTTGATTCTCTCTTTCTTTATAGAGAAATAATATATGATAAATTTCTATTTCTTCTCTTTCATATAAAAGAACTATATCTCAGTAGAGATAAGAAATAAGATAAAAGATATCTGAATCTTAACTAATTAAAATATTATATTAACATAATTATCTTGTTTAATAATTTTGTAAGTTTTATTATATGAAAAATTACAAAAATATCCTCCTAACAGCTTTTCAATACTAAGTCAAAACAACGCAATTTAAAACTTAATAATTAGTTAAGATGATATATTTTGAAATTATAGCATATTCAAATAAATAGTGTTTTGATTACCCAAAACTCAACTAAAGATCTTTATCTTAACATAATTATTTTAACAAAATACCCGATATAGTTTAAGTCTTGTATTATGAATATAATTAGTTTAAATATTAGTTATGAATTGTTAGATATAGTTATGAGTTCTTAGATCAGTTGAGATATGAGAGATGGTCTATATATTTACATGTAGAACTCATTTATGAATTAAGCCAATAAAGTATTTTCCTTTTGATTCTTAACATGGTATTAGAACCAATGGCTCAATCCTTCACGTGACAACCAAACTAAGAAAAAATGATGGTTGCACGTAACTCTTCACGTGACAACCTTCACTTTGTCTACAACTACAAAAAAAATGATGGTTTCATGTAACTCTACTCGTACTTTTCACCTGACAATCACACCAAAGAAAAAGTGATGGTTGCACATGAGGGGGAGTGTTGAAAGTAAAAACTAAATGATAAAGATAGTCCCACATTGGAAACAACAAAAGAAACATATGGGTATAAGATATAAGATAGTTCAAACTTCAACAAGCCTTGAGTCTTATTGTTCGAACCCATTTATATTAAAGGCTCATGTGTATCTATTAAAAAGCACATCACTCCTTCAACTTTAAATACTCTAAGCTCTAACATGGTGTTTACCAAGAATACATGATTCACAACTGAACTCTGATAATTCAAGAGAAGGCAGGGTAATTGTGCTAGTATATGTTGATGATATTATCATCACTGAAGATGATTCTGCTGGCATCCCCTAAGTGAAAAAACATTTGACTTCACACTTCCATACCAAGCACCTTGGGTCACTTAAATATTAGGTTCTTCAAGACAGGGCTTTCTCTACAAATCATCATCTATGTTGTCGCTCACAGCCTTTGCACATGCTGACTTTGGTAGATCTATTGATGATCGTTCACTTAAATACTAGGTTCTTCAAGACAGGGCTTTCTCTACAAACCATCATCTATATTGTTGCTCACAGCCTTTGCAGATGCTGACTTTGGTAGATCTATTGATGATCGTCGTTCTACTAGTGGCTATTGTGTATGCATGCAGTTGCTGAGTCGGTATGGCTTACATCCTTTCTGACATATCTTGGGGTTCCTTCTTCTCTTCCGACTACACTTTTCTGTGATAACAAGGCCGTGATCCACATTGCCGAGAATCCAGTTTTTCATGAACGGACCAAGTATATCGAAATAGATTGCCACTTTATTTGTACAAGATGACGGATAAGGTGGTTGCATTTTAACATATTTTCTTTTCGACTCAACTACCAGATATTCTCATCAAAACTCTTTCTCGATCGGTTTTCGCACGACTTTAGTCCAAACTTGGGGTGATTGACATCTATGCTTCAGTTTGCGAGGAAGTGTTATGAATATAATTAGTTTAGATATTAGTTATGAATTGTTAGATATTAGATATGAGTTAGATCGGTTGAGACATGAGAGATGGTCTATGACCATATATATATTTGCACGTAGAACTCATTTATGAATTAAGCCAATAAAGTATTTTCCTCTTGAATATCTTTTATCTCATAATTTATGAGATTTTAAAAATAATAAATCTTGTAGTTATTCATATCTTAAATATTCATAATATCTAGATCGTAACAAAATTTAAGATGAGAAACATGTAACTAATTTAAGCATCTATCGAAATCAAAATATTTCAAACTATATTATAACACAACCACTTTAAGTCA
The DNA here is from genome assembly GCA_030015575.1 of Agapanthus africanus. NCBI lineage: Eukaryota > Viridiplantae > Streptophyta > Magnoliopsida > Asparagales > Amaryllidaceae > Agapanthus > Agapanthus africanus. Next base: position 160,069,133 of record JASDDO010000026.1, on the reverse strand, counting down.
GTTTATTTAAAAAAATCAAATAATCAAACTTAGAAATATCGTAATAATATTGATGTTTTTTAGGTTATTATATTATCAACCCCTTAAAATAAGTTTTGTTCTCGAAACTGAAAGTACCCATAACCATAATACAACTATAAATATTATATTATTACAGTAGAGTTTCAACTAAAGAAGTAGGAAAGAAAAATAAGTTGTACACAAAAAGATGTAGACAAAGATCTTTACAAATATATGTGTATATATATAACATATAAAACAAGCAGACTATTTGCCAAGTATTTCAAATGCACTATATTGTAAAATCTAAAATCACATAAGTATGAAAAAATTTGTAATTTTATTTTACAATATTATAGGAAAAGCTTGTAACATCATCATTAAGGAGACAACTGCATTGCTAAAAAATGAAAGATAAAATATCGGGAAAACTCAACATTCTACTTTATAAAAGTTGATATTATTTGTATAGGAATTCATCACAAACCAGCTCTTTTTTTAACTTATAAATAAAGCGAGAAGAAACCCAAAAGTAAAAGCGGTAAATCTTCAAGTGTAACTCCTACTAAAATATTTTATTTATGAGGATAAATTTTTTTCTTATAGAAAAATGATGACAATATAAAGTTAACTAATGATTAGCAACTTGTAAATAGATGTTGAATTGTAAAGTAGAATTTAATGTACCATTATAGTTTCACAAATGTATATAAATACAATGCAGAAATAAATATATACATTATTTTCATTATTCATATAAGAAAAAGACGTGCCATAATCTTCATAATTATAAGCATTAAATTTTAGAAATCAAGTATCACGTGCATGTCATGTCACTATATAAGATAGAAACAACAAGTGTAAAGAATAAAGGCAAAAGAAATTTAAGTACATCATGTTTTTCTATCAAAACGTGTCAATAAAATTTGAACTAAAAGGATATAAACATAAACCTTTTGGACTCAAAAAAAGGAACGTAAAGTTCATATAGAACATCATATAGCATTAACTATGAAAACCGTGGATTTTTTTTCAAAAAAACTGAAAACTTATTCTAGGAAAGTCAAAATTAAATTTCATTAAAAATCAAAATTAAATACATACGAAATTGTTTTAATAAAATGAGTTTTATTTTTTTATAAAGAAAAAATATTTAAAAAGAATACTATCCATTAAAACAATCCCAACCAATTATTACAATTTTTTTATTCACGAGCTCATAACCAATTAATCAAGTAATCTATTAATCCAGAAGCAAGTGTTGCTTAAGCATTTACAAAAGTAATTATATTTCAAATCAAATTCCAACCAATGTAAATAAATAATGGTTCACTTGCTTTATCCAGAAGATACATATCTTAATCTATCATAGAAGACTTATTTAACCAGTGCAATAAAATTTGAAAGTTCAATAAAAATCTGAAGTCCATAAAGAATTCCAATTAAATATTAAGCAATTAGAAATTTCAAATTGTTTAAATCAACTTATATAATTAGAAGAATTAGAAGAATCTTAAATGAAAAATAACACGGTGAATTAAATAGTCATTATTGCATTATTATGGTTCATTTGGAAAACACATTAAAAAAAAAAAAATATATATATATATATATATATATATATATATATATATATATATATATATATATATATGAGTGTTCCATTGCAAACCGGTCCGTGTTTTTTAAAAACGGGAACTCTCGATCTACGGCATATTTTAACGATCTGATCCGTTCAAGTTGATCACCATACCCTCAAATATATGTGTATGAAAAACCAAGCGATTTAAAGACCTTTAGCCTATGCATGGGATGACGTTTATGTTGTATTATCGAAAGACGTTCATTTTTGCACCCATTGATGCATAGGCTAGATATTTTTAAATCGCTTGATTTTTCATATATATATATATATTTGAGGATAGGGCGATCAACTTGAACGGATCGGATCGTTAAAATATTTCGTAGATCGGGAGTTCCTTTTTTTAAAAAACGCGGACCGGTTTACAATGGATCACTCCCCTATATATAAATGACTATAGACAAAAAATCTAACACATATATACCCATATTTAAGTTGGGTAAATAAAAATAATATTTATGGTTGGTTATGAACAAATATTGTATTAGACTGTACCACAACTCCTACAAATAATATTTATTTCATAAGAGAAGTGACCGCAAAAATTTTCAGGTTAAGCTTAAGAATTTGGTCTTATGTAGACAAATAAAAATGAAGAAATAACCAGCATTACTTAAAGACAAAATCATTAAACCTGATCCATTAAATAATCAAAAAGGTATATATTCCTTTGACCACGAAAATAATATAATTTAAAACATGGAAATAACATAATTCAAACTTCATAACTAGGAAAGCACAACACAAGTTATTATATTGAAAGAAATTTAGCATTCAATAAAACGTTTAAATCGCTAATCATTATTAAACAAAAGCTCGTGCTTTTTCTTTTTGAAGGTTATATTTCAATTAACAATACGACTGACACAGATTAAGAGATAATTATCCATAAATTAAAAGAACATATTATCCTATTTATCTTTACTATCATAACTAGAACACAAGTATAATATGTGATGCATCAAAATTTAAATTTTAGATCTAAAGAAAACAATCCAAATAAGGCAATCAGTAAATTCTTTATTATTACGATGTTCGATTCGCCCATTAAGAAGTTAAAAGGTTTTGCTTAAAATCAAAATTTTTAATCCCTAGTTATAAATGGTAATATTCAACCTATATGTGAACCATGCATGCAAATTCTACAATTTCAACAACATTCTTTCGAAAACCAATAACAATTATTATTTAAGCTAAACTTCTATGAAAATATTCTTAAATATATTGCTTATAACATTACTATATGTTTACATATATAACACGTATGGAAATGCTAATAGTGACAAATACAACCACGTCTATAATGAAGTACTTGCATCATAGTTAGACACAAAGTAAAAAAAAATGAAAAATGAATGAGTTAATATAAACAAATCTATCGACCATAAGAACATTATACTAAGAGCAATATTTGAAACATACAACATGACAACTCCTTTTTTTGGGAAGTTATTTTTTTATATATCTTAAATGAGAATTTCAAGTAACACCACATCATGAAAATTCCGAATCGTCATATAAAAAGAAGTCATTATAACGCAAAAAGAATTTCAATTTATTTAAATAAAATATAAATTGTGAAAAACTATTTAAATTTATAAACCTTTTAAAAAAATGTAAATCCAAAAACAAAAAACACTGCATACTAACTTATCATTACCCACTTTGTGCATTTGTGAAGCAAAATAAAATTTGGAAACTGTTCGATTTCAAGTCATCCACATTTTCAATCTAAACTCATCGATAACACCACAAAAAGTTTAAATCAGGATTAGTAATTATTCTAAACTAGTAGTTTGCATGTGCGATACACGTGTATATTTTGAACAACTTATATATTAAAGGCATGCTTAAATTTTTTACTCTTTTGTTATTTTAAGGTTTAATGCGGATATTTTCTCCATTTTAACTAAAAGTTTTCAAACTATCTATTATCTTAACTAAAAGTCATTAAAAATCTTTTTAAATCTTGGTTGTTTAATTCTAATATGTATGAAAAAAGATGATGTGAACCATCTAAGAATAAATGATTAATTTTAAATAAACATGAGAGTGCCCCTTGGCGTCCCTCTCCTTTGCATTATAATAGTAGAGATATATAAAAAAATTGAAAAGAAATAAAGAGGACATTCTTCAATCGATGTAGATATAAATCAATCTTTAGATATCATCTTTATATCATCATGATTTCTCAAACAAAGTACTCTGAAAAGAAAGAAGTAAATTAGAATTGAAATCAAATTTATCATCAAAGCATAAAATCTTGAAAAATATAAATTAGAAAAAAGAAATCATTGATCGTAATAAGAAGTGTAGGAAAAAGAAAAAAAAACGAAGCATTTATTTGGCTTTATTGCCTACTCTTCTTCCTTATTCTTCTTTCTTTTTTTTACTGTAAACAATAACCGTTAGTTTAGCGACCGGTGAAGCTTGTTTTAACCCATGATCTAAAATTAGTTTTAATTCATGGACTAAAAAGTATTTTTTATCAGATAACTAGTTATTATTATCAAACCATTTTATATCTTTTTGTGGAATTTTGGTTTTTTTGTGTTGATTTATATTTTAAATTTCTTTTTCTATAAGAATGACATATGACATTCAACGAACGTTTGTTAGTAGAAATCAAATTTTAAATTGGGTAACCCCAAAGAATTGTAGTTATAATAATAGAGATAGTAAATACCGAACACATCCTTCCATAACAACAATTATATCTTTAAATAATATTATAAGGTTTCATTTATAATTATCTTACGATAGGATAATCATTGTAAATCATTATGTTGTGTTTACTATTATCTGCAGTCTACAAATAAAATAAACAATATAGCAAAATACAATTTACAATGAACTAATATATTCTTCTCTCTTTCTTTTTTTTACACCATTTGCAATTGGTCCCATCCGAAAGTTAACTGGTACGACCAATACATTCATCATTATCATCATAATCGAAATAATCATCATTATCGTAATCAACATCATTATATAATTATTTCCAATCATGTGAAATCATGTTAAGATCATCAAGATAAAACTTCTCATATACAGTTTTTGTTTTCATGTGACATCATCTAAAAAATATGACATTTAGCTCTGTAAGCATTGACTAATACCACCATCATCCATGCATCATATGAAATCCATATACATAGTGCATATATAAGCTCAATGATCACCAAATTTGATATGATTGCGTAAAATGTTTTTAGAATATGTTTCGATCTTACGTGTATACACCCAATAAAATTCTAGATATAAAACAACCTTTTTTATAAAGAAAAACACCAATATTCATATGATTAATTATTCTTATAACCAACAAGACTATAATCAAACTTTTCCATAAAATTGATTCCCAATAAATCTCATATTTACCTATCACCATATTATGCGTATAAATCATTATAATGTAGTCACAACAAAGCAATTTATCCTTGGTTTTTTTTCCTTTTGGTCTATATTCTCTCACATCCTTAGTCCATCACATGCTTATCCTTTCGGTTTATGAAATATTTCAACAAATCTCTAAATCCAAAGTCCTATACCTTTAGTGGTCTTACTCAGGTCCTATACCCTCAGAGAGTCTTGTCCATCCCTATAACATATAGGTGCTATAGAAACATCCGTTAGAAAATTGGTTTAAATATCTATATCCTAAAGGCAGCCATGCAATGTAGACCTTAGGCTTGCTAACTATCAACACAAGACAATGTAATCTCCAAAAATTTAACCTTAATCATCTTCAAAGAATATGATATAACAATCATCCGAAACCACCCAGTAAATCCTTATCAAACTATAATTAATCCCCAAAGAATATACATCAAGTCAATTCTCAAAATGTCACAAAATATTATATTCCTTTGTTTTCTAATCATATCTAAAGATCCTTTAAGATCTCGAACCTAAGCTCTGATACCACTTTAAGCCAGTTTATTTTTAAAAAAAATCAAATAATCAAACTTAGAATTATCGTAATAATATTGATATTTTTCAGGTTATTACAATCTTAATCTTAATTTTCTAAAATGTGGAAATGCTATATTTCATATGATTTTTAATACATTTTACCTACTGATCAAGTGATGGAAAATGCTCTATTATCGGGAACCGTTAATTTTATACACAAGTGCTAAATTTTAATAAAATTTGGAGTATTTATATTTTAGACGATGAAGATTAAAATGAATGATTCCAAAAATGATGCAGTGTTGACTTTTTTTGACCGTCATAGGAAGGATTCCTTCATTGGGCCTTTGCCCTCCATTATTTTTCCTTTATATTTTATGTTGAAATGTTATGTTTTAGAATAGGTGACCCTGTATCAATAATATTATCCCTTCCTTGAGATCTCCTTACTCTTCTTTATTCGTGCAATTTTTTATGCTGAGTTCTCTTATAGCATCACTTTGCATCTGATTTCATTAAAATATCTTCTCTTTTACATCAAATAGCTTCGCTGTATCTCATCATGTGCTTTGAGGTCATTCTTAGAAATTAGCAACTTCTTTCTCTCAACTTAGAATTGACAATGCTTTTGTAGATTAGGAACGAGTAGTCGGCAATATAATGAAACCAACATCTATTTTAATTGATAAATATCGTGTCTTTTCGGCAATATAATGAAACCAACATCTATTTTAATTGATAAATATCGTGTCTTTTCATCCATCTTGATGGATATAGGTGATCTTTTTCAGTACCATGGATGTCAAGTGATTTTTCTTAAGCTGAATATCTTTAATTCTGCAATATTCAGTATCGTTTTCTTTTTAGTGGAACAATGCTCATTGAGACTTTGGTATTTGTTTTTTTCTTCCAGCCCAGTTGATTGCATTCACTGGACTTCGGCAGCTCAACTTTCACTTCTTGAAGATGAAATGCGTAGGGTGGAGAGAGTAAATGCAAGTGTACACTTTAGTCTATTACATTTCCTTTTAAAATTTCACTAACAGGCTATATAATAAATCTGATGCCAAATATTTTACATGTCTTTATTTGACAATAAAAGGAGGGATTTCTTCCCCGAAATATTTATGACAATTGTTAGCCTTTGTATCTCTTTATCAATATCTTGTATTTTTGAACTTACAGAATTAATATCCATTGAACAGGTTGGGGTAATGCTTGCAGGCATGGGAGGCTCCTCTGATGTTTTTAGAATGGTAATGCTGATATATTAAACCTTGAAGCATAATATCGTTCGTCAACTACTGTGATTTTTGAATTTGTGCAATCAAGCATTTACTAACATGGATAAATTTTGCTAGTGACTGCTGCCACTTATACTGTACACGATCATTTATCTAACATCACATGAAGTCACTTTTAGACTTTTTATGATTCCTAAAATAGATTAGTTTACATAAATATTTTAGTTGCGGTAGGGTGACATTTGTTGCTGATGAAAGCTCTTCATGAGGGCATGGTTGGTAATGGAAATAAGGAAAATGAGAGAAAAGAGCCAACAATTGGTTTTCATTGTTTGGTCATAAAAAGGATGTGAGTGAAAAATCAAATTCAAGCTATGTTATCGTGCCTCAAGTGTCTGACCCCTGAAACCCCCATTTTCTCAAACTTTATATACCGTTTCAGTAAGCTTCATGTTTCCCGCGTCCTCTTGTTCATTCCATCATGTACATTAGACATTTAATCTTTGCTAGCGCCCTTTCTGTTGCCTAATATTATTGACTTAGACAACATTGCTAATTATTCTGGCAATTTCATTTAAGATGCAGGCAGGCCGGCGTGTTTTTTAAAGCGCACACATGTCTATAATGTAGTTCCCCACATACCTCTCTTGAAGTTGTAGAGCATATATATGCAATAGATGGAAGATATATTTGGGATAACAATGTTTCTTGCCTCATCTTGGATGTTGCAATATGACGAGCTTGTTGGTTCATTGCTCATCAGCCTAAAATCCTTTTGTTATTGTGGTTACGAATACGGTAGCAAAGCACAAGCAGTAAAAATTGCCCAAGCTCAAAACAGTTTTCATTTTTCAATCATTTTGTGTCTTCATAAAATAAGTGTCGGCCCAGAAGTAACCAGCCTCAGCTATTGGCGTATAATTTATCTCAGTGGTGCTTCTTGATGAAACTATATTGGAGATTTCTTTTATTTTTCTTTGGCTTGATTCTAACTACGTTTCTGCTTTTATATGCTAGGCAAGCTCAAGGTGGCAAAAACGGCAATCAAAAGTCCTGGTATGATCACTCGATTCCTTGCATCTCTTAATGTCAACCTTTAGGGTATTACCTCATAAAGTCGTCCAATGAGTGCTGAATTCTCTGCATGAATCTCATATGTTGCAGTTGAATTTTTTTCCTAACAATTTTTTTGTGCGCCTTAATAAAATTTCCTATGAGTATGCTTGTAGCTTATCATTTTTAAATTCCGAGTGGAATCTTTCAATGTGAATGCAAAGCTTGATCTTTTTAACTGTTTGTGCTTGGGGATGGAGGGATAAATTGATCATGAAGAGGCATAACATACATCAGAGGGGCAATATTTCCATGGTTGTTTTATGCATTTGATGTTAATTATTTGCATTGGATATTAATTATTTCGAGCTTTCAGGAAAAGGCACGGGTGCAAATGACGAAACAAAAAGGTAAAGCTGAAAGTAAGCCTTGGACCGATCTTTGGGGAAAGCCAAAAGATTACCAACCTACAGGTACATAATATAGTAAAAATTAGAGCTTGAATGTTATACCGTGAAATTAGAAGACATGCACTACTTTAGATTTTCTTTCGTACCCAATTCATTCAGCAACACAGCGGAGGTTTGGGGTTTTAACTGCATTTGCTTATGCCACTCTCAAGTAGGGATGAAAATTATTGGTGTAATTATGAGCTGAACCGACAATCTGCTACAAAAGCAACCCAGAGTTATCGGATAATTAACTCTATTCGATCTTACATGGATCAATTCCTCTTAATCAATTAACAAACGGGATCTGATTCCGTTCAAGGGTCTTGACCCAACTAACTAATATGACCCAATTAAAAAGAATTCAAACATTAAAATACTCATAATTTTAGATCCATAGATAACCATCTCATAATTTATTAAATCAACAAACATTTAAAAACGTAAAGATAAAAAAAAAGTAAAATAAAGAACAATGCTATACTATTGGCAGATGAAGAAGCAAAGAACAGAGCAAAGAGAGCAGCAGCAGCAGCACGAAGGTGGAGAGAATACTCGAGGAGAGGCACAGATCGACCCCCTACCCTCAAGCTTCCTGAGGCGGTAGCCAACAAAGAACCATGAAGTCGATGCTCTATGTGCAACTTAGTTTTCAAACGTAAACCCTGCATATATACACAGTTAATAAATCATGATTTTTAGAGAGCCTGTATAATAGATTATTGCTCTCCCAATTGTTAGCTAAACAATGTAATATATGTAAATGCTACATCTTAATATAGTTCTAAGAGTTTAGTAAATTCTGTTGTGAAGTCTATTTATTTAAGCTTCCTCTGCCAATGCATGAACTCCACAAACTAGTGCGGATTACAAACATGTATGGTTTTCAGCATTGTTGTTAGTTTCGTACGAAACACGAAACGTATCTTATGAAACGATACGAAACAGGGACAATTCGATACGAATCGTAAGTTTGTTTCGGGTTACTAATTTATTGGTCGATACATATTTTGTATGATACGAAACTCGAAACACATGATACGCTATTTAACCATTAAAGTGCATAGCAGGTCAGATATTCGGGTTTAAAACCTGCTTGGTTATATCAAATTATTAACCCAGACAGGCTATTTAACAACTAAAATGCATATTGATGAGGAAGAGGAGTTCGTTGAGAGCGAAAATGATGAAGATAAGGAGATTCAAGAAAATGAAGTTATCTCTTGTTATAACGCGTGATAGTGATTAACTAATAGGAGAAGATTGATTTTTTGTAACGTCAACTTTGTTTAGTAGTGATGTTTTGATAACTTGGTTGTGATGTTTTAGTTATGAATTATGACATATGGATGAATATATTGGATTGTTTTGGTATTATTTGATTATCAAATACATGCGTTTGCATGATTTATATATATGTATTTGCGCAGTTGCAATTCTGAAATTTGCTTTAGCTTGTATGTGGTTTTATGTTGCTAATTTGATTCTTTTTAAAATTATAATTGGTTCTATACATAAGTACCTCGTTATTGCAACGTGAAATTTTGTTTAAATAAGAAAACGAAACACGAAACGTATCACGATTTGACAACTTTGGTTTTCAATGCTTCTTTTTTTGGTCGACAAGGAAAAGTGAACCCAAGAAGTTGCATTTTCCTTTATTTTCTTTAGAGTTAGAAGTAGGGCTGCTAAATGAATCGACCTGGCTCGGGTCTTGCTTAATAATGGCTCGTTTGAGTTTGGTTTGTTTACTAATAAACTGAACTTGGACTAAAAATACAGCTCATTTGGTTAACGAGCCAAACTTGAGCTTATCCTAGGCCGATTGTTTTGTTATCAACTAGTGTTGGCTCTTTTAACAATATGTATGTATTGAGCTTTATACCTAAAACCGCTAATAAAAATACCTAAAATAAATAGATTCTTTTAATACTCATAACTGGAAACTGGTACCGCATGCGCTTGGGAATATGACTCATTTTCCTGTTGAGGTCGGGCTTTCCTTGAGGGCAAAATGTCCCACTATCTATGATGAGGCGGGTCGATTCAGATTTAATATTATTAGGTGGACTGGGTATGAGGATTCGCATCCCTATCGTCATCACTCCGAAGTTTGGTTACGAGTGGAGAATCTTCCCTGCCATTTGTGGACATAGTGTACTTTTGAGGGTTTGGTAGAATTTTGGGGGGCTTCTAGAATTGGATGAGGTTACAGAGTCAGTCTGTCTCAACAACTTTACGTGCATTCGTGTTGGTTGTGATAGGAGTGAGTATGTTCATAAAGAGGTTAGAGTGCATATCGCAAGAAGGATTCTATGGATCCTTTTATCGGTAGAGGGTAGAGCATCCATCATGAGAGAAGCGGCGGCGGATTTCAAGCAGAAGACGGTTATTGGTGGTGATAATGATATCTCGAAACACTTAGGTTTTCATGAGGCGAACCTAAATTCGAGTCCGCCACTACAAGGAGATTTATATGGTAGTTGGGAGGGGCAAAGTAATCAGAAGGGTAATGATTTGCATCTGCAAGGCGATCTTGGAAAGAGTTTGTCTATTCAAGAGGATCAGGGGGTGACCAAGGAAAGGCTCGAGAGCGAAGCAATGGTGCCTGATTGCCTTCAAGCGGAGCTAAAACGAAAGCGGGACGCGAACTTGAATCAGTTAGAAAATTCATTGAAGGAGGGGTTCAAAGAAGGATCAAAATCGACTGAACATTGCAGTGTCAGAGCGGAGGACGATGTGTAGATGGTCGATAAGGGGGAGAGTGAAGGTTCATTGATTGGGGGTGATAAGGGAGTGAGATCCATGGTGGAGGATATTTCTCGGACCATATCTGCGTCCAACAAAGATGCAGATGACAATGAGGTAAAGTGGACGATGCCAGAATCAAAGAAATAGTGAGCCGACAGTTGGAAGATGTGTTGTCAATAGGATTGGGTGTTTTTATTCGGCGCGGGATAGAAGATGCAGCTGCCAAGGTAGCAAGGAGAGGGGGTGCGATTGAGGAGCTTGGAACGAATTTAGTAGTTGGGCAGCAGGGAAATACTTTAGAGGTGCGTCAGTCAGAAAAAAAGAAGGTTGCGGAAGTTGCTGGACCTACTGTGGCGGAATCAGTTCTATAGGAAAGCTTCGTGGCAGAAAGTAGGAGTATTAGGCTTGAGAAAAGAAAAGGCGTTACGGTCAGTGCAAAGGCGATGAGCACTTCAAAGACAAATGACTGCAAGAAAAATAAAGCAACATCTTTAGGTACACAATTGAACTCTTTTACAATATTTGGAAATATCCCTGATGATAAACTGGTAGAATTCTCTGATGCTATTGGTGTGGACCTTGGTAATTCAAAAGAGTATATAGATAGAAACTTGTCAGTGGCTAGAGATTTAGAAAAGGATAGAGGTGCTTTTGAATTTCATCTTCAGACGGAGGGTGGTGAGTTGAGTACAGATAAGGACGTCGATAACACAAAGGGTTAGCCTGGTACAGATGTTTAGCTGCTGGGGCATGGTTTCTTTTTTAAGTTTTAGTTATGGGTTGTTTCTTTTGGAATGTGCGTAGGATAGGGTTGCCGTCTAAGCGACGGATGGTAAGGGATGTTTGTTAGGAAAGATGTGTTTTCATGTTTGGGGTTTTCTGAGACCAAGCTTTGTAACCTCTCGACTAGAGTGCTGAACAGTCTGGGGTAGGAAGAGATGTCACGTGGGTGGTTAAGAAGGCAGAAGGGACTTGTGGAGGAATCTTGCTTGGTATTAGACAGGATATTTTGGAGATGGTGGATACTTTTATTGGTTCGTTTTCAATAACGGCAGTGACTAGAAGGAAACATGACGGATGGGTACAGATGGGTACGATAGTATACAGTCCGAGCAGGAGAGAATCAAGAGAAGAGTTTTGGGAAGAATTCAGCCTTATAAAGGGAAGATGGTGGTCTCCATGGGTGGTTGGAGATGTTTTAATGTGGTTCGATATGCGAAGGAGAGTGGGGAATTTGAACGATTCGAATGATAGGTTATTATTTAACCAAACGGTAGACAAGTTAAGTCTCCTGGAAATTCCAATCAAGGACATGAAGTTTACGTGGCCGAATCATAGCCACATGGCCTGATTGGCGAAGCTGGACAGGATCCTAATGCCTTTGGATTGGGAGCCCCAATATGCGTTGGCTTTTGCAAGGACGGAAGCAAAGACAACTTCAGATCACGTACTAATATTGCTCTTTGATGGGAAGGAGGATAAACAGACTAGTAAAAAAAGTTCAGATTTGAAAAAAAGTAGCTGGAAGATGGAACGTGTGCAAGCTGATCAAGGAGAGCTGGGAGTGCCCCGCGACTTCTGTAGACGGTGCAAGTAATCTGGTGATTAAATTACGCAGGCTGAGACGGGTATTGCAAAAATGGGATAAGAAGCATAGTTTATTGGAGAGGAAAAGAAAGGAAGAAATTATATGCTCTATTGAAGAGATGGAAAAGCGGGAGGAAGATCGAGATCTATCTCTGGGAGAACATGGGTACCTTAGTTCGTGAAGAATGGAGTTGAAAGAGATTTATGTGAAGAAAGAGCTAGATTGGAGTCAGAGGACCAAGAAGAATTGGTTGAAACAAGGGGATGAAAATACAAGTTACTTCCACAGGATGACAAACATGAAAAGAAGGTCAAACTACATTCATTTGATTGAAGAAAATGGTGAGGTACTTACCAATGGGGATAAAATAAGAAAGGCGGCGTTGGGTTATTATAGGAACTTAATAGGCACAACTAAGGAGGTCAGATGGAAGCTGTAGACGGATTTTTGGACCGATGGTGAACAGTTAGTAGGAAGCAAAGTCAAGAGTTGGACACAAGGTTTGCAGAAGAGGAAATTAAATTGGCGATTTGGGAGTTAGGGGTGGATAAGAACCTGGATTAGATGGTTTTCCCATTCTATTCTATCGCATATTTTGGGATATTGTGAAAGAAGATATAATGAGGCTGTTTGAGGCGATGGAAGGAAATGCACTTAATCTGGACCGTCTTAACTGTTCGACTTTGGTCCTTATCCTAAAGAAAAGTGAAACTAGGTATCTTAAGGAGTACATGCTTTATAAGTTTGGTGAATTTCTCGTGTAATATAATCTCAAAGGTGTTGTCTAATCGGTTGAGAAAAGTTTTAGAGGATATTATTAAAGATACGCAAACTGGTTTTGTGCCTGGAAGATACATCATGGACGGAATAACTATAGCTAATGAGGTCATTCAAGATTCTCGCAGGCGACGGAAAGACGGATATCTCCTTAAACTAGATTTCGAGAAAGCATACGACATGGTAGATTGGAGGTGCATTTTAGAATGTCTAGAGCTTAAAGGTTTTTCGCACAAGTGGACGTACTGGATTAAAATGTGGTTATCTCAAGCATTAGCCAATATTTGTGTAAATGGTGATATTACAAGTGAGTTTTGATGCAGACGTCGGTTGCGGCAAGGGGATCCCCAATCACCACTTATTTTTACATTAGTGGCTGATGGTCTGGCACACATGATTCAAAGGTGTAGGAACAAGGGGTTGTTGGAGGGGTTGGGTGTAACACCCGAGCCCAATAATACTATTATATTGCTAGTTGAGGGTTATTTATTGCTCATTTCCAATTTTCCTGATTTTCTGGTGTTTATTGCTAAATTTTAACCGGTTAAGTCATTTTGGCACATAACAAATTTTAACTCCTAAAATGAAATTAAAAGTGTCCATGTTGGCCTACTCGTCGCCACTAGTTGAGTGGTAGCGTCCGCGTGTCGAGATTCCGTTCCGTTTGGCTAAACGGGCAAGTTCGGACGACTACGCGCGCGTACAAGTGTACGACTTGGGGGCATGCATTTTTATCATTAAACACCTCTTTTAAAAATTTGGAAACCGCTTAAAATCCTATAATTTGAATTTGGAACATTTGGGCGCAACCCGGGCGCGATTTGGAAGTGTTTCATTTCGCGCCAATAGGGCCCACTTTAATTTAATATCTTAAACAATTTATATATACGATTATATATTCTTCACAGTTAAATCTTTCCAAAAATCCTCACTAAATCAAATCTCGCCTCAGCCCAGCCAATCGCGTGGCTCCGTCCCTCTCGTGGGCTCCCTTCCCTTTCCCTATCTCTCTCTCTCTTCCCTCAATCTCTCTCTCCAATCTCTCTCTCTCTCTTCCTCTATTTAAAACCCATGCAGCCGCCTGTTCCTTCCTCATCCATCGCGAGAGAACCCTCCATCGACGAACCCACATAAACCCAGCCACCTCGTCGCCGTCGCCGTCGCCGCCGCCGCCGACCTCCCCACGACCTCGCCACCATCACCTCTGCACCTCCCCCGTCTCTTTTTCCTTTTCCCCGAGCCTTCCCTGCAACCCACATAACCTGCAAACCTTTCCCTGATCCCAGAATCTCCACCGCCTACACCACACCGTCGACGGCCCTCGTCGTCGACGACTCTTCCATCTTCCTCTCCTCTCTCTCGTTCCCAACTCAACCCTAGCCCTGCACCCATTGCACCGAGCCTAACCCAAGCCCAAACCCTAACCGGAACCCTAGCAACTCCTCTGGTTCGCCGGAAAAGGACACCGTCGACCCCCTCGTCGTCACCAGCACACCGACGACCATCTCCTCTCCTCCCAGCAACCCAAACCAGGCCTCTACCTCCCCCTACTCACAGCACAACCGACCCAGCCGCTTCCAGCCCTCGCCGCATCTCTTGTTCACCGCCGGCGCGTCCATCGCCGTCGGGCCCGTCGTAGTTGTCCCCGGTTCTTCCCTGTAAGCCTCCCTTTAGCTTTCCATTCATGTTTAATCCCTCGCTGGTCCTTGTTGCGTTTATCGTATTTGCTAACTTCGCTGCTTGTGACTTTTGCCGGAACCCGACCGTGCCGTCTCGTGAACCCGACGCTCCAGCGAAGTACTCTGGTCCGTGTGATCCCGTTGTTCTCTGTTGGGGCTCGATCCGTGGCCCGTGCTATCATATCGCGTTTTCTGCCGACATCGCATCCGTGTTCCAGATTGCAGAACCGTCGAGGCAAGTATCTGAATACTTGCTCTAACATGCTAGCGTGCGAGATCTAGTCTTGTCACGCAATTGAATTCATACTATAAGACAACTTAATAATGGTGATTGATAAAATGTTATAAGTTAGAATTGACAGTTGCGGTTATATTTAACATGGAATCGTTATAATAGTTCTCGTAAGTAATCAACCCAACATTAATCCATATTTCAACTAAATAAAACGACTGGATCATACCTGCTTTAACTGTTAAATCATTCACGAGACAATTATTATACTTAGTGTAAATTTCTGTAGCTTCATTACTTCATGATTGTGGATATTGCTTCACCTTGTGGCTATTGCACCCTAAAGGTGCTTGAACCTGTTAATAAGAGAATACAAAACATCATTGTGTTTACATGGAATAATATGGTTATTTACTGTTTCCTGCTGCTGTTCATTATTTGATTGCATACCTGTTGTGAGCACATACCCGATTGCACTACATATTGGCCTGACCCTGCTACACATGACATATACATACATACCAACTCATCCTGTTGTACCATGGCATTACTTGTTTCATGATTTCATGCCTAATGCCGACAAACCCGACCACCCCTGCTGTCTATCCAGACAGACCTACTCTTACCGGATTTTGTGTTGGCATTAGTCCTTGACTACTGAATACCTGACCTGACATACATAGCTTGGGGGTATGGGGAAATCAAAGGTGAAACCGACTTGTAACTCAACAGTTCGATACATGTTCTGATCAGTCTTACGGGCTTGGCCAGCCCCGGAGTGTTGATGCTGACATCACTCGCCCATCCTACTACCTTTTACTGCTTAGCGGCACGTCTCGGATTCAGCCCCGAGGATCTTGACCGTGGTCCCGGGCACGCACGGGATACTATTGAGTTACATCGACGATTCATCAATTGGTTTCAAAGACTATAGAGTAGAAAACCTGATAGGACAGTTTAGTCACCATTGCACATTACCCTGCTTGTTATTTCTTATTACTGCTTTATTCATGTTCATACTTGCATTGCTTATTACCATGTTTATACTATATACTTGATGTCTTGACGCGCTGACGTCTGGGTTTTGCATGGCCCAGATTCCGTACCATTGTCGACGACCGAGCAGGAGTACTTCAGCCAGCAGGCTGAACTGTGAGTCCTTAGGGTTTAGTATATTTATTTCATTTCATTTCCAGATGTGAGCCCGCATTATGGGACGTACTGTTTATTCATTGTATTGGATCATTAGCTTCCGCACTTATTGTTTATTGATTCTTGTTATTATGGATTTGGACATGTATTAGATTAGTTTTTTTTATCTTGTTCTTGATAACCTTACAACCGTAATGTGACTGTGGATGGATACTTCCTACCCACAGGTAGCATGGTTGGCTATGTCACGTGCCCAATCTTGCGTACTCTGGGAAGCGGGGCGTGACATGGTTTTATGGTATCAGAGCCATAGGTTAATTGGGTCGATTCTCTGTAGTTGGGTATTGCACCCGATACACGAATCATAATACCCGTGATTAGGAAACATGTCCTGCCACCTTGACCGTTTTACCGTCCTTGAATCATTCTTCCGGATCATGTCGACATGCAAACTTACTTTGCATTGTCAATTCGAAAACCCAATTTCTTGTTATCTCTAGGACTTAGGCGACTTGGGTGGAGTTAAGTAATTGCGGCTATGATACCGCGGCATAGCTACAATGCAGTACTCTATTTAAGTATCTTGGAGTTCTAGCCTTGATCTATACTCAGAATCTATCATCATGCTAATGTTGGGTACTTTGATTTCCAGGATTTATGGCCGGTACGAATTTGAAGATGGACCAAAGAAGTGCGGTCTTAGCCGCCAGGCGTAGAGTGATAAGGGAATTGCTGGAGAGTCTAAAAGAGCAGACCGAGCTGGAACCGGCTTTTGCACTGAACCAAACGTCGGTACGTAGAAGTATTCCAGTGAACAGGCGCAGCGTAGCGCCAATGAAGAAGCCTGTGATCGCTGATCGAAGAAAGAGCATAAGTTGTAACTACTGCAATTTACCGGGCCACATGAAAAAGGATTGTCGAAGGAGGCTGGGACTCTGTTTTAGATGTGGAGCGGCAGATCACGCCGTTAATGCTTGTCCGTCGAGGCCTCCGCAGGGACCGTTCCAAGGGCAGGAACGGCTTACTCAAGGACCGAAGCAGGCTCGAGCGTTCACGTTGACAGCTGAAGAAGCCAAGGCATCGGGAGAAGTGGTTTCAGGTAATTTACTCGTTCTTGGTTTTCCCGCATTGGCATTAGTTTAATTTCGGAGCATCCCACTGTTTTATGTCATCCAAATTTATAACTATACACTCGATTACCTGCACGACCCTGTCTAGTTTCTGGGACATACACACTGGGAATGGGAAAATCATAGCTAGTAAGGAATGTAGAGATTGTACAGTTGTTGTTTGCGGACGGGAGCTTTTTGCAGATTTCTTGGTGATAGATACGGGCAGTTATGAGGTTGTCTTGGGAATGGATTTTCTTGGCACTTTCCACGCCCACATTGACTGTAGGGCAAGGAAGGTAATTTTCCAGATTCCCGGACATCCTAAGTTTACTTTCAGTGGAGGAAGCAGTTCTGTCGGGCCAGTCGAGTTTAGGGCTAGGCCGACGAACAATATTCTTGCGGCTATGGTTGTGGATAGTAATGAAGAGCCGGCAGTTGTCCGCGACTTTATGGATGTGTTTGAAGACATTTCGGGCTTACCGCCGAAGCGAGATGTGGAGTTTGCGATTGACCTTATTCCTGGTGCAGCGCCAGTATCAAAATCTTATTATCCAATGGCACCGGTGGAACTAGAAGGAGTTAAGAAACAAGTTGGTGAATTACTCGAGAAAGGATGGATTCGAAGCAGCAACTCACCTTGGGGGGCTCCAGTTCTTTTAGTAAAGAAGAAGGATGGCACGAGAAGGATGTGCATTGATTATCGAGAATTGAATCGGGTGACTATTAAGAACAAGCACCCGATCCCTCGCATTGGAGAACTTCGCTCGTGTAGCTGAGCCGTTAACCAAGCTCACATGAAAGGAGGTACCGTTTGTGTGGACGGATGGATGTGCTTTAGCCTTCGAGACGTTGAAGCAGAAGTTGATAACCGCCCCGATCCTGACCGTACCGGATGATTCAGGAGGACTGGTGATTCACAGCGACGCATCTGGAAAAGGATTGGGATGTGTTTTAATGCAGAATGGGAAAGTCGTCGCTTACGCATCGAGACAACTGAAGACTCATGAGAAGAACTATCCGACTCATGACTTAGAGCTTGCAGCCGTGATCTTCGCCCTGAAGATTTGGAGACACTACCTTTTGGGCGAGAGAGTCGAAGTCTTTACGGATCACAAGAGTTTGAAATATGTGTTCACTCAGAAGGAGTCGAACATGAGGCAACGCAGATGGTTGGAGCTGATGGCCGACTACGACCTTGATCTTAAGTACCATCCGGGAAAAGTTAACGTCGTGCCAGATGCGCTAAGTCGGTTACCAGCAATTCAGATATTGACTGCACAGAGAGAGATCATTGCGGATTTTCGGAGATTTGACTTGGAGGTTGTGCTACCACATGCTACAGGACAGTTGATGCAGTTGCAAGTACAGTCGTCCTTAGTTGAGAAGATTAAAGCAGCACAATCGCAGGATCCTAGACTACAAAAGTTTCGGGAGCAGGTTGAAGCAGGACTACGAACCGATTTACTGATCCACGAAGACGGTTCATTGAGATATGGTAGCCGTGTGTGTGTGCCAAAAGGAGATGTGCGTGAAGAGCTCATGAAGGAGGCACACAGTTCAGCTTACTCCGTACATCCAGGAGGGACAAAGATGTACCGAGATATTCGACAGCACTTCTGGTGGGAAGGTATGAAACGGGAAATTGCTCGCTTCGTGGCTAAGTGCTTGGTGTGTCAGCAAGTCAAGGCTGAACACCAAAGGGTTGCTGGTTTGTTGCAACCACTTCCGATTCCTCAGTGGAAGTGGGAACATATAACCACGGATTTCGTGACGGCTTTACCGCGGAGTCCAAAGGGCAACAGTGCAGTATGGGTGATTGTCGATCGGTTGACCAAGGCAGCTCACTTTATTCCTTTTCGGGTTGGTCAATCGACAGAGACTTTGGCAGAGCGGTACATGCAGGAGATTGTCAGATTGCATGGAGTGCCGGTAAGCATCGTGTCCGATTGGGACACTCGGTTCTTGTCGCACTTTTGGAGGAGTTTACAAGAAAGTTTGGGGACTCGATTGAAGTTTAGCACAGCTTATCATCCTCAGACTGATGGACAATCGGAGAGAATGATCCAGACCCTTGAAGATATGTTGAGAGCTTGCATGTTGGACTTCAAAGGTTCTTGGGAGGATCATCTACACCTGGTGGAGTTTTCGTACAACAATAGCTTCCAAGCAACTATTCAGATGGCCCCGTTTGAAGCACTGTATGGTCGTAAGTGCCGTTCACCTGTTTGTTGGGATGATGTTGGTGAACGAAGGTTACTAGGACCAGATTTGGTGGTACACCAGTCGAGAAGGTGAATACAATCAGGAAGCATATGAAGGCAGCTCAAGACAGACAGAAAAGTTGGGCCGACACGTCAAGAAGACCTCTAGAGTTCGCCGTGGGTGATTTGGTATTCTTGAAGACATCACCGACTAGAGGGGTGATTCGCTTTGGAAGTCGGGAAAAGCTTAGTCCACGATTCGTTGGACCCTTCGAGATATTGGAGCGTGTTGGAGAGGTATCGTACCGGTTGGCGTTACCACCGTCATTAGCAGGAGTTCACGACGTGTTTCATGTGTCTCAACTACGGAGGTATGTTCGTGATGAGACTCATGTCTTGGATCATTCGGAGTTGACTGTGCGAGAGGACCTGACTTTTGAGGAGCGACCAGTTGAAATCAAGGATCGAAGAGAAAAGGTTCTTAAGAACAAGGTTATCCCTCTTGTGCTAGTTTCTTGGGGTAACCGATCGCATGGAGAATCCACTTGGGAGCGAGAAGACGAGATCCGACAGAAATTCCCTCACCTTTTCCAGTAGTTAGCTATCTTGTATTCTTGGAATTTCGAGGACGAAATTCTTTTTGTAGTTGGGTATGATGTAACACCCGAGCCCAATAATACTATTATATTGCTAGTTGAGGGTTATTTATTGCTCATTTCCAATTTTCCTGATTTTCTGGTGTTTATTGCTAAATTTTAACCGGTTAAGTCATTTTGGCACATAACAAATTTTAACTCCTAAAATGAAATTAAAAGTGTCCATGTTGGCCTACTCGTCGCCACTAGTCGAGTGGTAGCGTCCGCGTGTCGAGATTCCGTTCCGTTTGGCTAAACGGGCAAGTTCGGACGACTACGCGCGCGTACAAGTGCACGACTTGGGGGCATGCATTTTTATCATTAAACACCTCTTTTAAAAATTTGGAAACCGCTTAAAATCCTATAATTTGAATTTGGAACATTTGGGCGCAACCCGGACGCGATTTGGAAGTGTTTCATTTCGCGCCAATAGGGCCCACTTTAATTTAATATCTTAAACAATTTATATATACGATTATATATTCTTCACAGTTAAATCTTTCCAAAAATCCTCACTAAATCAAATCTCGCCTCAGCCCAGCCAATCGCGTGGCTCCGTCCCTCTCGTGGGCTCCCTTCCCTTTCCCTATCTCTCTCTCTCTCTTCCCTCAATCTCTCTCTCCAATCTCTCTCTCTCTCTTCCTCTATTTAAAACCCATGCAGCCGCCTGTTCCTTCCTCATCCATCGCGAGAGAACCCTCCATCGACGAACCCACATAAACCCAGCCACCTCGTCGCCGTCGCCGCCGCCGCCGACCTCCCCACGACCTCGCCACCATCACCTCTGCACCTCCCCCGTCTCTTTTTCCTTTTCCCCGAGCCTTCCCTGCAACCCACATAACCTGCAAACCTTTCCCTGATCCCAGAATCTCCACCGCCTACACCACACCGTCGACGGCCCTCGTCGTCGACGACTCTTCCATCTTCCTCTCCTCTCTCTCGTTCCCAACTCAACCCTAGCCCTGCACCCATTGCACCGAGCCTAACCCAAGCCCAAACCCTAACCGGAACCCTAGCAACTCCTCTGGTTCGCCGGAAAAGGACACCGTCGACCCCCTCGTCGTCACCAGCACACCGACGACCATCTCCTCTCCTCCCAGCAACCCAAACCAGGCCTCTACCTCCCCCTACTCACAGCACAACCGACCCAGCCGCTTCCAGCCCTCGCCGCATCTCTTGTTCACCGCCGGCGCGTCCATCGCCGTCGGGCCCGTCGTAGTTGTCCCCGGTTCTTCCCTGTAAGCCTCCCTTTAGCTTTCCATTCATGTTTAATCCCTCGCTGGTCCTTGTTGCGTTTATCGTATTTGCTAACTTCGCTACTTGTGACTTTTGCCGGAACCCGACCGTGCCGTCTCGTGAACCCGACGCTCCAGCGAAGTACTCTGGTCCGTGTGATCCCGTTGTTCTCTGTTGGGGCTCGATCCGTGGCCCGTGCTATCATATCGCGTTTTCTGCCGACATCGCATCCGTGTTCCAGATTGCAGAACCGTCGAGGCAAGTATCTGAATACTTGCTCTAACATGCTAGCGTGCGAGATCTAGTCTTGTCACGCAATTGAATTCATACTATAAGACAACTTAATAATGGTGATTGATAAAATGTTATAAGTTAGAATTGACAGTTGCGGTTATATTTAACATGGAATCGTTATAATAGTTCTCGTAAGTAATCAACCCAACATTAATCCATATTTCAACTAAATAAAACGACTGGATCATACCTGCTTTAACTGTTAAATCATTCACGAGACAATTATTATACTTAGTGTAAATTTCTGTAGCTTCATTACTTCATGATTGTGGATATTGCTTCACCTTGTGGCTATTGCACCCTAAAGGTGCTTGAACCTGTTAATAAGAGAATACAAAACATCATTGTGTTTACATGGAATAATATGGTTATTTACTGTTTCCTGCTGCTGTTCATTATTTGATTGCATACCTGTTGTGAGCACATACCCGATTGCACTACATATTGGCCTGACCCTGCTACACATGACATATACATACATACCAACTCATCCTGTTGTACCATGGCATTACTTGTTTCATGATTTCATGCCTAATGCCGACAAACCCGACCACCCCTGCTGTCTATCCAGACAGACCTACTCTTACCGGATTTTGTGTTGGCATTAGTCCTTGACTACTGAATACCTGACCTGACATACATAGCTTGGGGGTATGGGGAAATCAAAGGTGAAACCGACTTGTAACTCAACAGTTCGATACATGTTCTGATCAGTCTTACGGGCTTGGCCAGCCCCGGAGTGTTGATGCTGACATCACTCGCCCATCCTACTACCTTTTACTGCTTAGCGGCACGTCTCGGATTCAGCCCCGAGGATCTTGACCGTGGCCCCGGGCACGCACGGGATACTATTGAGTTACATCGACGATTCATCAATTGGTTTCAAAGACTATAGAGTAGAAAACCTGATAGGACAGTTTAGTCACCATTGCACATTACCCTGCTTGTTATTTCTTATTACTGCTTTATTCATGTTCATACTTGCATTGCTTATTACCATGTTTATACTATATACTTGATGTCTTGACGCGCTGACGTCTGGGTTTTGCATGGCCCAGATTCCGTACCATTGTCGACGACCGAGCAGGAGTACTTCAGCCAGCAGGCTGAACTGTGAGTCCTTAGGGTTTAGTATATTTATTTCATTTCATTTCCAGATGTGAGCCCGCATTATGGGACGTACTGTTTATTCATTGTATTGGATCATTAGCTTCCGCACTTATTGTTTATTGATTCTTGTTATTATGGATTTGGACATGTATTAGATTAGTTTTTTTTATCTTGTTCTTGATAACCTTACAACCGTAATGTGACTGTGGATGGATACTTCCTACCCACAGGTAGCATGGTTGGCTATGTCACGTGCCCAATCTTGCGTACTCTGGGAAGCGGGGCGTGACATGGTTTTATGGTATCAGAGCCATAGGTTAATTGGGTCGATTCTCTGTAGTTGGGTATTGCACCCGATACACGAATCATAATACCCGTGATTAGGAAACATGTCCTGCCACCTTGACCGTTTTACCGTCCTTGAATCATTCTTCCGGATCATGTCGACATGCAAACTTACTTTGCATTGTCAATTCGAAAACCCAATTTCTTGTTATCTCTAGGACTTAGGCGACTTGGGTGGAGTTAAGTAATTGCGGCTATGATACCGCGGCATAGCTACAATGCAGTACTCTATTTAAGTATCTTGGAGTTCTAGCCTTGATCTATACTCAGAATCTATCATCATGCTAATGTTGGGTACTTTGATTTCCAGGATTTATGGCCGGTACGAATTTGAAGATGGACCAAAGAAGTGCGGTCTTAGCCGCCAGGCGTAGAGTGATAAGGGAATTGCTGGAGAGTCTAAAAGAGCAGACCGAGCTGGAACCGGCTTTTGCACTGAACCAAACGTCGGTACGTAGAAGTATTCCAGTGAACAGGCGCAGCGTAGCGCCAATGAAGAAGCCTGTGATCGCTGATCGAAGAAAGAGCATAAGTTGTAACTACTGCAATTTACCGGGCCACATGAAAAAGGATTGTCGAAGGAGGCTGGGACTCTGTTTTAGATGTGGAGCGGCAGATCACGCCGTTAATGCTTGTCCGTCGAGGCCTCCGCAGGGACCGTTCCAAGGGCAGGAACGGCTTACTCAAGGACCGAAGCAGGCTCGAGCGTTCACGTTGACAGCTGAAGAAGCCAAGGCATCGGGAGAAGTGGTTTCAGGTAATTTACTCGTTCTTGGTTTTCCCGCATTGGCATTAGTTTAATTTCGGAGCATCCCACTGTTTTATGTCATCCAAATTTATAACTATACACTCGATTACCTGCACGACCCTGTCTAGTTTCTGGGACATACACACTGGGAATGGGAAAATCATAGCTAGTAAGGAATGTAGAGATTGTACAGTTGTTGTTTGCGGACGGGAGCTTTTTGCAGATTTCTTGGTGATAGATACGGGCAGTTATGAGGTTGTCTTGGGAATGGATTTTCTTGGCACTTTCCACGCCCACATTGACTGTAGGGCAAGGAAGGTAATTTTCCAGATTCCCGGACATCCTAAGTTTACTTTCAGTGGAGGAAGCAGTTCTGTCGGGCCAGTCGAGTTTAGGGCTAGGCCGACGAACAATATTCTTGCGGCTATGGTTGTGGATAGTAATGAAGAGCCGGCAGTTGTCCGCGACTTTATGGATGTGTTTGAAGACATTTCGGGCTTACCGCCGAAGCGAGATGTGGAGTTTGCGATTGACCTTATTCCTGGTGCAGCGCCAGTATCAAAATCTTATTATCCAATGGCACCGGTGGAACTAGAAGGAGTTAAGAAACAAGTTGGTGAATTACTCGAGAAAGGATGGATTCGAAGCAGCAACTCACCTTGGGGGGCTCCAGTTCTTTTAGTAAAGAAGAAGGATGGCACGAGAAGGATGTGCATTGATTATCGAGAATTGAATCGGGTGACTATTAAGAACAAGCACCCGATCCCTCGCATTGGAGAACTTCGCTCGTGTAGCTGAGCCGTTAACCAAGCTCACATGAAAGGAGGTACCGTTTGTGTGGACGGATGGATGTGCTTTAGCCTTCGAGACGTTGAAGCAGAAGTTGATAACCGCCCCGATCCTGACCGTACCGGATGATTCAGGAGGACTGGTGATTCACAGCGACGCATCTGGAAAAGGATTGGGATGTGTTTTAATGCAGAATGGGAAAGTCGTCGCTTACGCATCGAGACAACTGAAGACTCATGAGAAGAACTATCCGACTCATGACTTAGAGCTTGCAGCCGTGATCTTCGCCCTGAAGATTTGGAGACACTACCTTTTGGGCGAGAGAGTCGAAGTCTTTACGGATCACAAGAGTTTGAAATATGTGTTCACTCAGAAGGAGTCGAACATGAGGCAACGCAGATGGTTGGAGCTGATGGCCGACTACGACCTTGATCTTAAGTACCATCCGGGAAAAGTTAACGTCGTGCCAGATGCGCTAAGTCGGTTACCAGCAATTCAGATATTGACTGCACAGAGAGAGATCATTGCGGATTTTCGGAGATTTGACTTGGAGGTTGTGCTACCACATGCTACAGGACAGTTGATGCAGTTGCAAGTACAGTCGTCCTTAGTTGAGAAGATTAAAGCAGCACAATCGCAGGATCCTAGACTACAAAAGTTTCGGGAGCAGGTTGAAGCAGGACTACGAACCGATTTACTGATCCACGAAGACGGTTCATTGAGATATGGTAGCCGTGTGTGTGTGCCAAAAGGAGATGTGCGTGAAGAGCTCATGAAGGAGGCACACAGTTCAGCTTACTCCGTACATCCAGGAGGGACAAAGATGTACCGAGATATTCGACAGCACTTCTGGTGGGAAGGTATGAAACGGGAAATTGCTCGCTTCGTGGCTAAGTGCTTGGTGTGTCAGCAAGTCAAGGCTGAACACCAAAGGGTTGCTGGTTTGTTGCAACCACTTCCGATTCCTCAGTGGAAGTGGGAACATATAACCACGGATTTCGTGACGGCTTTACCGCGGAGTCCAAAGGGCAACAGTGCAGTATGGGTGATTGTCGATCGGTTGACCAAGGCAGCTCACTTTATTCCTTTTCGGGTTGGTCAATCGACAGAGACTTTGGCAGAGCGGTACATGCAGGAGATTGTCAGATTGCATGGAGTGCCGGTAAGCATCGTGTCCGATTGGGACACTCGGTTCTTGTCGCACTTTTGGAGGAGTTTACAAGAAAGTTTGGGGACTCGATTGAAGTTTAGCACAGCTTATCATCCTCAGACTGATGGACAATCGGAGAGAATGATCCAGACCCTTGAAGATATGTTGAGAGCTTGCATGTTGGACTTCAAAGGTTCTTGGGAGGATCATCTACACCTGGTGGAGTTTTCGTACAACAATAGCTTCCAAGCAACTATTCAGATGGCCCCGTTTGAAGCACTGTATGGTCGTAAGTGCCGTTCACCTGTTTGTTGGGATGATGTTGGTGAACGAAGGTTACTAGGACCAGATTTGGTGGTACACCAGTCGAGAAGGTGAATACAATCAGGAAGCATATGAAGGCAGCTCAAGACAGACAGAAAAGTTGGGCCGACACGTCAAGAAGACCTCTAGAGTTCGCCGTGGGTGATTTGGTATTCTTGAAGACATCACCGACTAGAGGGGTGATTCGCTTTGGAAGTCGGGGAAAGCTTAGTCCACGATTCGTTGGACCCTTCGAGATATTGGAGCGTGTTGGAGAGGTATCGTACCGGTTGGCGTTACCACCGTCATTAGCAGGAGTTCACGACGTGTTTCATGTGTCTCAACTACGGAGGTATGTTCGTGATGAGACTCATGTCTTGGATCATTCGGAGTTGACTGTGCGAGAGGACCTGACTTTTGAGGAGCGACCAGTTGAAATCAAGGATCGAAGAGAAAAGGTTCTTAAGAACAAGGTTATCCCTCTTGTGCTAGTTTCTTGGGGTAACCGATCGCATGGAGAATCCACTTGGGAGCGAGAAGACGAGATCCGACAGAAATTCCCTCACCTTTTCCAGTAGTTAGCTATCTTGTATTCTTGGAATTTCGAGGACGAAATTCTTTTTGTAGTTGGGTATGATGTAACACCCGAGCCCAATAATACTATTATATTGCTAGTTGAGGGTTATTTATTGCTCATTTCCAATTTTCCTGATTTTCTGGTGTTTATTGCTAAATTTTAACCGGTTAAGTCATTTTGGCACATAACAAATTTTAACTCCTAAAATGAAATTAAAAGTGTCCATGTTGGCCTACTCGTCGCCACTAGTCGAGTGGTAGCGTCCGCGTGTCGAGATTCCGTTCCGTTTGGCTAAACGGGCAAGTTCGGACGACTACGCGCGCGTACAAGTGCACGACTTGGGGGCATGCATTTTTATCATTAAACACCTCTTTTAAAAATTTGGAAACCGCTTAAAATCCTATAATTTGAATTTGGAACATTTGGGCGCAATCCGGACGCGATTTGGAAGTGTTTCATTTCGCGCCAATAGGGCCCACTTTAATTTAATATCTTAAACAATTTATATATACGATTATATATTCTTCACAGTTAAATCTTTCCAAAAATCCTCACTAAATCAAATCTCGCCTCAGCCCAGCCAATCGCGTGGCTCCGTCCCTCTCGTGGGCTCCCTTCCCTTTCCCTATCTCTCTCTCTCTCTTCCCTCAATCTCTCTCTCCAATCTCTCTCTCTCTCTTCCTCTATTTAAAACCCATGCAGCCGCCTGTTCCTTCCTCATCCATCGCGAGAGAACCCTCCATCGACGAACCCACATAAACCCAGCCACCTCGTCGCCGTCGCCGCCGCCGCCGACCTCCCCACGACCTCGCCACCATCACCTCTGCACCTCCCCCGTCTCTTTTTCCTTTTCCCCGAGCCTTCCCTGCAACCCACATAACCTGCAAACCTTTCCCTGATCCCAGAATCTCCACCGCCTACACCACACCGTCGACGGCCCTCGTCGTCGACGACTCTTCCATCTTCCTCTCCTCTCTCTCGTTCCCAACTCAACCCTAGCCCTGCACCCATTGCACCGAGCCTAACCCAAGCCCAAACCCTAACCGGAACCCTAGCAACTCCTCTGGTTCGCCGGAAAAGGACACCGTCGACCCCCTCGTCGTCACCAGCACACCGACGACCATCTCCTCTCCTCCCAGCAACCCAAACCAGGCCTCTACCTCCCCCTACTCACAGCACAACCGACCCAGCCGCTTCCAGCCCTCGCCGCATCTCTTGTTCACCGCCGGCGCGTCCATCGCCGTCGGGCCCGTCGTAGTTGTCCCCGGTTCTTCCCTGTAAGCCTCCCTTTAGCTTTCCATTCATGTTTAATCCCTCGCTGGTCCTTGTTGCGTTTATCGTATTTGCTAACTTCGCTACTTGTGACTTTTGCCGGAACCCGACCGTGCCGTCTCGTGAACCCGACGCTCCAGCGAAGTACTCTGGTCCGTGTGATCCCGTTGTTCTCTGTTGGGGCTCGATCCGTGGCCCGTGCTATCATATCGCGTTTTCTGCCGACATCGCATCCGTGTTCCAGATTGCAGAACCGTCGAGGCAAGTATCTGAATACTTGCTCTAACATGCTAGCGTGCGAGATCTAGTCTTGTCACGCAATTGAATTCATACTATAAGACAACTTAATAATGGTGATTGATAAAATGTTATAAGTTAGAATTGACAGTTGCGGTTATATTTAACATGGAATCGTTATAATAGTTCTCGTAAGTAATCAACCCAACATTAATCCATATTTCAACTAAATAAAACGACTGGATCATACCTGCTTTAACTGTTAAATCATTCACGAGACAATTATTATACTTAGTGTAAATTTCTGTAGCTTCATTACTTCATGATTGTGGATATTGCTTCACCTTGTGGCTATTGCACCCTAAAGGTGCTTGAACCTGTTAATAAGAGAATACAAAACATCATTGTGTTTACATGGAATAATATGGTTATTTACTGTTTCCTGCTGCTGTTCATTATTTGATTGCATACCTGTTGTGAGCACATACCCGATTGCACTACATATTGGCCTGACCCTGCTACACATGACATATACATACATACCAACTCATCCTGTTGTACCATGGCATTACTTGTTTCATGATTTCATGCCTAATGCCGACAAACCCGACCACCCCTGCTGTCTATCCAGACAGACCTACTCTTACCGGATTTTGTGTTGGCATTAGTCCTTGACTACTGAATACCTGACCTGACATACATAGCTTGGGGGTATGGGGAAATCAAAGGTGAAACCGACTTGTAACTCAACAGTTCGATACATGTTCTGATCAGTCTTACGGGCTTGGCCAGCCCCGGAGTGTTGATGCTGACATCACTCGCCCATCCTACTACCTTTTACTGCTTAGCGGCACGTCTCGGATTCAGCCCCGAGGATCTTGACCGTGGTCCCGGGCACGCACGGGATACTATTGAGTTACATCGACGATTCATCAATTGGTTTCAAAGACTATAGAGTAGAAAACCTGATAGGACAGTTTAGTCACCATTGCACATTACCCTGCTTGTTATTTCTTATTACTGCTTTATTCATGTTCATACTTGCATTGCTTATTACCATGTTTATACTATATACTTGATGTCTTGACGCGCTGACGTCTGGGTTTTGCATGGCCCAGATTCCGTACCATTGTCGACGACCGAGCAGGAGTATTTCAGCCAGCAGGCTGAACTGTGAGTCCTTAGGGTTTAGTATATTTATTTCATTTCATTTCCAGATGTGAGCCCGCATTATGGGACGTACTGTTTATTCATTGTATTGGATCATTAGCTTCCGCACTTATTGTTTATTGATTCTTGTTATTATGGATTTGGACATGTATTAGATTAGTTTTTTTTATCTTGTTCTTGATAACCTTACAACCGTAATGTGACTGTGGATGGATACTTCCTACCCACAGGTAGCATGGTTGGCTATGTCACGTGCCCAATCTTGCGTACTCTGGGAAGCGGGGCGTGACATTGGGCCCGGGGGCATAAGGACGGAGATTATTAACCTGCAGTATGCTGATGATGCTCTACTATTTGGAAGGCTGGGTGAAAACAAGCTGCGGTACTTAAATGGATCTTATATTCTTTTGAGCTTTGGTTAGGATTTAACATTAATTTCCACAACAGTTTAGTAGTTTGCTTAGGAGAAAGATTCGTTTGGGAAGAGCGGTTGGTTTGTAAGGCAGAAGATTTTCCGGTTAAGTATTTAGACTTACCTCTGTGGCCAAGAACATTGAATAAGGCAGACCAGTTACCTTTGATAGACATGATAAAAAATAATTTAGAAGGGTGGAAAGGCCAGTGTCTATCTAGAGGAGGCAGGATGACTTTACTTAATTCGGTGCTGTCAGCCATTCCACAATATTATGTCTTTTTATTTGCTTCTGAACTGGGTTGTTAAAAGAATTGATCAGATTAGACGTAATTTTGTGGAGAGGAGCTTCGTTGGAGAAACATAAATACCACTTGGTTAGATGGGCGAAGGTGCATATAGATCGA
Source organism: Agapanthus africanus (assembly GCA_030015575.1). Lineage (NCBI taxonomy): Eukaryota > Viridiplantae > Streptophyta > Magnoliopsida > Asparagales > Amaryllidaceae > Agapanthus > Agapanthus africanus. The sequence goes on along the minus strand of JASDDO010000026.1, from coordinate 160,038,653 downwards.
AAAAAGGAGGCTTAGGTGTGAAAAATCTCAAGGATATGAATAGGGCCCTATTGGGGAAGTGGTGGTGGAGATGGATCGCGGGTAACAGAAAGGGATGGGTGGCAAGTATTAGAGCACCCTATAGTAATAAGTTTGGTGCGGTAAACGCGCCACATAAGAACGTGGCGACGACATCTGGTTTTTGGAAAGGAATTATGTCCGTAAAGGAATCTTTTTTTTAAAGGTATCTCTTATACGATAGGGGATGGAAGCTCGATAACTTTGTAGTGATTACTTTGTAGGAAAGATTTCCAATTCTTTTTGAGCTAGCAAAATATAAGTAGGCTTTAGTTCTAAGCCAATGGAAGAGAAGTAAGTGGTTGCCAAGATTTCAAAAGGCACTAACAGCAGGGGAGCGGAGACAACGACATATGTTGATTGATTATCTCGAGGTCTGGAAACTAATGGAGAGGGAGAACAAAGATACTGCGGAATGGAAATAGTCGTCAAGTCGGGGGTTTTCGGTGAGTCATTTTATAATATCCTGAATTATGGTGGGGTTGTTTCGACAAACGATAGACCGGTCTGGACATTTCCTGTACCGTTAAAAGTTCGTGTTTTTTTTTTGTGGTTGGCTTCCAATGACGACGTTTTGACGAGAGATAACTTAGGCAAGAGAAAGTGGGTAGGACCGACGCATTGCGGTATTTGTGAGGCACAACCAGAATCAGTGAATCGTTTATTTTTCTTGTGTCCGATAGCCAGGGGTGTTTGGGATAAATTTTGGAGGTTGTTCGGGTTTTCATGTTTGCCGACCACCATTGGTATCTTTGGAATTTTTGGGAGATTGGGTTGGATAGAGGGCATTTGGGAAATTGGAAAATAATGGTCTCTGTTGTGTTGGAATATTTGGACTGAGAGGAACAATAGAATTTTTAAAACTCTAGAAAATCTGGTTTGAGTATTCTAAATATGGCTGAAGCCATAATTGAATTCTGGTAGATAGTGCTGCAAAAAGGGTCAAGAAAAAGGCAAGGACTGTGACAGAAGATGAGGGCTCAGTTGCGGGCTTGGGGAATTCCGTTCTCTTTGGTTCGGTGGATGAGGCAGCGCGAGACGTAGGAGGTCAACCGTGAGCGTTGAAGTTCTGGAAGATGGTTTCTATGGGAGGATGTTTTTTTAATTATTTTTTGCCAAGAATAAGACTCGTATTTAAATTTTTTTGAAAGGGATGTATTATCCTATGTTTTTATTTTCTTGTTTTTCGGAGAATTTTGATGTGGTTTCGTTAAATCGTCGTTTAATGAAACGCGGGGGCGTTTTGCATTTGTTTTAATAATTTTTTTTAAAAAATAAATAGATTATAGGCTTTAAGACCAAACTCAATAACACAATAAGTAATAACCCAAATATCCAAATGAGCTTAGCTCACAATCGAGATATCGATCGAGCTCAATTACTCGATAGCTCATGAGTGCGAGCTCGGCTCGTTTAATTAACGAGCTATTATTGAAACGAACTCCGATTGGAGTTAATTCATACAAACGAACTAGAGCTGCAGTTAAGTCAGACAAACGAACTAGAGCTGGAGTTAAGTCAGACAAACGAACTTGAGCCGGCTTCTCCAGCTCGAGTTCGCTAAAGTTAAATGAGCTGAACTCAAGATTACCCTAGCTCGCTCGAGTCCGGCTCGTTTAGTAGCCCTACTTAGAAGGTTGGATTCCATCGATCCTTCTGACAACCGGTATGGTCGGGTTGGTTTCGGATCACCCTGGTTGGGCTTGGGTAAGTCACAAATGGCATGGGTTGAAGCTGACCTCACCCGAACCTGAGCCGTCCAACCCAATCGACAACCCTACATGCAACAATTCATAATGTTCAGAAGTTGAAAATAATACAATTCCTTCATCACAATTTTAGAGTTTTTGTTGAAAGTCCGAGACTCGTTGCAATAAAAGGTAGTAGCACACTAGCACGGATGAATCGCCGAGCAAATCTCCTTTGGCAGTAGGCACATGCAGTGCCACATTGTGTCGTATGTCGGTACGCGTAGAAGAATAGCAGCCTACTGCCATAGGAGAGTTAGCCCTGCAATGCATCCGTGCATTCGATCACGACTCAAAACGAACCATCTTTGTTGTGGTTTGGTTAGCTACACAGATTTGAATTCATGCATGGATATTTATGGACACTTGCATGCTCCAATGGCATATTCATGTTCGCAAATTCGCACAATCTCTTGTAAAAGGAGAAAATATTACATTATTCCTGAGCATGTTCCCTTTAGTTGCATGTTCCCTTTAGTTTTGGTTATGTGGCAGCAGAGAGAGAGATATGTGGGTACAAGGGTAACAGAGCACTTCTCCTTTGGCAGAGCGATGATGATATCTCTCTCTGTATAACCCTGCCAAAGGAGAATTGCCCTGCTACTCGACACCACAATCGAACGAACAAACGTGCTTCAAATACTAGTGCCACTGAAACATTTTACAGCCGACTGCAAAATTTTCAGGACCAAATTGCCGGTAGAAGCAACTATGACTTAGAGGGAGCCTTGCATATAACTTTTGAAACCTAATCGATGGGTATGCAGAAGATATATTCATCTACTCATCGGTTGATTGATTTGATTTCTTGATGAATTTAGGTATATATATTATAAATAGCCAACGCTGTCTTCATGTTTCCTGACAAGGTTTATATGCTGTGCTAATAATAAGGAGTGAGTAAATCTAGTGCAAAATATAGGGAATTTAGAGTACAGAGACAATGAAAGTCCATATGTAGCTACACTGATTTTATCTGCTTATTCACACATTCATCATAAGATAAATTTACTAACAGGCAATGTGATTTGTACATTCAAGATTACTAACAACTTGGAACATCTCTTAAATTTAACTTTGTGAATTGCCTGTAAGAGTATTAATAAATTTTTCTTCCTCACTGTAAATTAGTATGAGCATTAACGCAAATATGGTTCTTTTATACAAGTGTGTTTCCTTGAATCAACAAGATAAAAAACTTTTGGAAAGATTGATTGTTAATTATGAGAACAAATAGAACTTAAGAAAGCATTTCCATCTACGATATATTTGGATTTTTTTCCGAATTACAACAATAAACATACCTCATTTGAAAGGCCAAGACCATGAGGTGCTCCAAATATCACCACCTCAGTTCTGTTGTTCCGTGAATACCACTGTAGTGTAGTGGTACGGTTTTGTACCGCCGAGAAAGAGATTTAAGGTTCAAATTCTGCTTCCATCACGTACCAACAGCCTCTCTGTACATGTTCGATATTGCAGTATATATCAAAATCTTAATCTACAGGTCTAGCTCAAGAGAGTTACATTTGACATAACATTTAAGTAATTCCTGCAGAGAAAAAGAAAAAAGAAATTGAAAGGATAATTAGCTCCCTCATAACAGTATTAACATGTCATTCTCAGTAAACCCAAATATACGATATAAACAAGTCTCATTCTGATAAGTAATTTTCACAGGCACAAGACTATTGCATGACAAGTACAACCCTACTTCATATATATAATCGTATACTAGTTTTCCGGCTATTGTAAGAACATTGAAATATTTAATTTTAAGACATCTGTAATTTTTAGGCTTATTTACCAAAAAATCTCCTTAGGTTTCGGCCCGTGGTAGAAAACGATCATTTCCTTTCAAAATTACAAGAAACTGTCTAATGGAGGTCGTGATCTCCCTCAGATATTGTCCTCCGTCGATCTGGTAGCGAGCGGTTTTGAGCGGCTGAGATTTGTTTTGGGGGTTGTCGAACGTGTGAATCCCAATGGGTTGTTGGAAGTTGCGGAGGTCGAGCTACCTGCAAGGGAAGTCCCGGGCCACCGTAAGACCCTCCGACGATCAAGTTAGTACCGAAGAATAAGAGCAGCGTAGCGGCCTATTGAAATGAGTTTGAATTACCTGAGTCGTCTGAAAGAGGGGTTTATATAGTGGCCGCATGGAGCGAGCCGGCGAGATCCTCGCCGTCAGTTACGCCCCCGCGTTATCCTAGCATCAATGGCGGGATACGCCCATTAATCGGGGGACACGCCAGCGTGGGACGCGGAACGTGGGGAGGCGGATATCTCGCCCTGGCGAAATACGCGGAGCCGTTGCGGGGGCGCTTGGGCTCCGCGCTCTCGGTTGATCGGAGAAGCCAAGGAAGCTCGGCCTGTCAGATGGCTCGAAGACGAGCCGGAAGGCCGAGGAAGCTCGACCTGTCAGATGGCTCGGAGATGAGCAGGGATGCCAAGAAAGCTCGGTTGTAGCATTGCTCGAAGGTGAGCTGTTGGCTGTTTGCTAGCTGAATATAGAAGGTACTCAGTGAGGTCTCCGGAAGGTCGGATGCATCCTTGGAGATGAAGTCCCGAAGAATTTCCCCAATGCATCTTTGTTTATTCCACCTCCGTAGCCTCCAGGACACGTCATCCACCACGTGTCACAATATAAGGAATTCCTACTTGTGAGCATCATCATTAGCCCCTATTTTCGTTTCGACCTATTCTACGGGTTGGGTCGAGAGTGGCCTGCTAGGTTTCCTCTGCTCTTCTTGGCGCCGAGAATTCTTCATGGCGGATTGTCCGGGAACGTCATGGTGTTTGGCTGTTGCATTGTTTCGATCTTTGAGTCCGCGTGTCGTTTCACCGCACGTCTAAGTTTTCGCGCGTATCCCTGATGACGTTAGCGGATCGGTGAAATGATTGCGTTTTAAAGAGGGGGTGTGTAACGTCTTCAAAATAATAAAATATGATTTTTGGGAAATTTTATAATTTAATATTATTTTAATGAATATTTTAATATTCTGGTATAATTAAATACAGATAAATGGGGAAATTTTTTGGAAAATTCTAAAATAAGGTATTTTAAGGAATTGCCTCGTTTTCTGTGCATGCCCCCATTTCCTCTAGTTTTGACCCTGAGTATGTCTAGTTTTGACTGATTCCATCTAGGGTGAAATCTGGGTTGATTTTCCTATGTTGGTGTATAATTTGGGACTTGTTTTAGCATGGATTTTGGTAGTTGGTGATTCATTCCTGTCGGGTGGCGTTTTGGACGTCAACGACAAGTGGATTTTGATTGTGTTTACATGCGAGTCGATGGGTTTTTACCTATGCGGGTAGCGTGTGCTATTTTGGTTTCCGATGTGATTTTCATGTGCTTTAAAATTGTGATATACTTGTAGGTACCCCGCGTGATGTTGAGGCAAAGGAGGTGAAGATAGCGACATTGGCTTTGGCACACGAGAAGCAAGGTGAGTAGATTTATATCTACGGGGAGAAGTCGGGTGGATGGCGTATAGCACCCCCGCAGTCCGTGGTGATGTATACGAATACGTATACACACGAATATTTATTATGTGTTGTTTAGGGTTATTGATGGTAATAATGATATTTTGATGATAAGAATATATTGGTTTAGTATAGTGCGAACCCTAGAGTAGTGGTTGCACTCACACATACATTTATACACATACTTGCATTCATTCTTTCATTTATTAGAGTGCATATGATGGTGCGTATATCTACACATGGGTATGGGACTATGTGTTTATATACGGGATTTGAGGATGATACGTGGTTTGAGATGATACTTGATGTGAGGCCGTGAGATCGGCGATGTGACATAGCTTGTCTTCGAGGTGCGATATGATAGTTTTAGCGGGCATTTGGACATGTGCTTTACCCGCATTCATATTTTATAGATGGTGTCGATTTGTACTAGACTTACAGTAGTACCCCAGATTGTGTGATCTGATGATAAGTGATACCTGATATGTGATGAGATAGTATGATATTGACCCCTACCCAGCTATTGGGATGCCGTACGACGATTTACCGTACGAGCCGATATTGATGATAGATCCGCACTCATGACTCGAGGATATCATACGATATGTTATTGAGGCGAGATCACCGACTATCATATCTATATTTATATATTGACTCAGATTAGGTGGTTTCTTACCCCTCCTGTCTAGATTACTTAGTAGACATTAGACTGGACCGAGTCATACCTATTTCAAACTAACGAATCGGGGATATTTTAAAGATAGGCAGAAGGGTCATACGGATATTTTCAAATGATGAATCTTTTCTTAAAACACCGTAGCCCTTGTTTTTTCCAAAAGCCCTGATTCGTCTTATTTCAAATGGCACCCCTGCATGACTTGTACAGATTGGTGTAGATTCTTTACTTTTGCGTTGATTATTCGATTCCGCATATTCATGCTATTTGCATTGCATCGCTTGTACTGTGGTTATATTTCAGTCATGCTGCTAGGACACCAGCACCATTATCGATGATGCATATGTTCCACGTACACTTGTTGCCGGCTCACACACTCATCATCGATAATTGCCATGTCACTACACTGTAGTACTATTGCATTCAGTATATGATCCTTGCATGACATGATGATATGCATACCTTCCTTTACATGTCGCATACTTCATGCTTTTTGATTATATGCATTGAGATATGTTGTTTCTATGATATTTCTGGATTTGGGAACCGAGAGTGTTTCAAAAGAGAATATGTCATTGCTTTAAAAACCCGGTTACCCTTGATATGATATTTCAGTGCGTCCACCATGTGTTTTCTCGGTGCTGAGAGCGACATGTGAAACCCGAATCGAGGAGTGGATGAGCCGATTGCGGGTACATGGTGGACCCGGTATGGTTCCCCTCGGCAAGATGATCGATGAGCTTTGCCGATTGAGCCTGGAGGCGGGGCGAGTACCTACCGGTGATTGGTTGGACCTGGCGGTTATCCGGAGGATACTGACCAGAGTCAATGGATAGATTTGGGCGTCCTGCCGGGGCCGAGGGCCGATACCGCAGACAGAGCCCGCGGGCCGATCCGGACTGACGGAGCCCGATATATGAGGATTTACGTGCCGATGCTGGGCACAGTTTTCATGATGTTTTCGAGTGCCGATGCTGGGCACTCCGGTTCCATGATTTTGACGTGTCGCGAGGGACACGGGTGGGTTATATCCTCATATTTCCATGCACAGGTTTCATGAGATTTACTTGCATGATGGTTATTGTCATTGGGTGACGAGTGGACGGGATCCACGTGTGTGCAGATTTGATTACATTGATCATACCTCATATTCATGACATGCTATTACCTGAGGCACTAGCACGAGCACTTGGCATTACACTCATGTAGAGATTACATTGCCAGTTTAGCATGCTTCAGCTTTATTCATATTGAGGTTTATTTATATCTGATCGTATTGACCTAGGATGGGTCATGCATTCGATCTCTGCTTGTAGATATTTTCTATTCACGAGTTTGGCAACTCACCCCCGTTGTGCCCCAGTCCTTGCAGGTTTTTGCCGTACAGATTCCATAGCGGCATTTCTGGCACACTGCTTTCTATGGGTGACTTGCTTGGTTAGGTGGGTTCTTTGTATCAGAACCGCCATTGTTCATGTATTTTTATTGTATCTAGAATTGTCCATCAACCAAAACTTGTAGTTTGTTTCAGACTTAGAAATCAGTGTTGTATTGTTTCGACCTTAGAGTCGCGCTAGTAGTATTACGGTTTTCTGGCTGTTTGAGTTTCTTTTTTTTTGGGTTTTGATCCTCGCCCTTTGGCGTTGCATATTATTATTGCTTGCGTGGTTGTGACCGTCGATGGACGAAGAGCTAGCTCCCGCTTGGGGATGCCTTTTATCATTTCATATATATTATTCTTGTTGTACCCCGTTCGGGGGCCAGTTTTTACAAAGGAAACTCTGCCGAAATTTTCAGGAAAGGTTACACATTTAAAAAAAATGCATATTCGGCTTAGTTATTTAAAAACTTTGATTTCCAAACATGATTTCCCTACTTTTCAAAAACAGTTTTCCTTATTTACTCTTTAAATGGTTTTAGATTGCTGGGCTTTTGGCTTACTTGGATCAGATGGGGTCCTATAGACTTCATATGGTTCAAGGGCCAGTCACGTGCTCTTTCGGGTCGTAACAAAGTTGGTATCAGAGCGCTAGGTTGACCTTGGTTCAAGTCTTAGTTTGACTATGTGGAGCCTAGGGCGTTATCTATATAAGGAACTTAGGCTTGACCTTACGGAACTTAGACTTGGTCGAGGGGGTATTAGACCCGAACTTTCGTCGTGTAGGATGACCCTTGGTTGATGGAATAGGTGACTAAAGTAGAGTGACGTACCGTGGGTATGTTCCGCGGCATACTTACGACACGCCACTCCGCTTAAGAAACCTTAGGTTGTACATTTCCTTGCATTGTGTCATATTCCTTCCTATGATCTATCTTCATCGATACTGGTTATGGTTTTGCTGTCGCGATTGCACGGGCAGAGTGAGCTACGGCTCGAGTTGTCAGCATGAGCTCGTCGGGGACGAGGGCTGACCGGGGCGTGATTCCAGAGATATACGGTTGCATTGAGGCTTCGTATTTTGTGTTTCCGCACTATGGGCGTTTGACAGATCGCTGCTGTGAGATTTCTAGGATGTACCGGACGGTACCAGAGGATTGAGCCACTGATAGAGGCCAGCCAGGATGTGATGACCGTTGATGTATCGCTTATTCATGATGGTTGAGGCGCTGCTTAGCGTACCGACGAATGAGCCAGTTGCTGCTGCGAGTGATGAGATATCGCCCAGATGATTGGAGCTACTGCAGCATGAGCATATTCTTAGAGATGTGATAGTGAGTCGCTAGTCACCGAGGATTAATGACTAGGACATGTGGTTCGTTCGCTTACCCCGATGCGAGGTCATCAGATAGATTGATTCCAGCTAGAGGCGACTTCACGCAGATTCGTTGAGAGTCGATTGAGACGATCGAAGGTCAGGAACCCATTTTCCAAGTTTAAAGTATACGGAAAGACATGCAGGTGATTCTATGGACCCTCTAGAAGAATGAAACCCTAACTCGACTTAATGACCGTGTGAAAGCCTTTGAACCTTAGGGTTTGCGGCAGTTCCTCGGCGCCATTAGTGAGGCTTGGGTTTGCCCTTCTACGGCTGGACCACCGACGCTGTGGCATGTACTCGATACTATTAAACTGTACCCGAGATGTTGAGCTCTTGGGGGATTGTGAGGTTCTGACGAGTCGATCGGATGATTCGACATCATTCGGATATTATGTGATGGGACACTGCTTGGGAGACTCCAGATACGAGCATAGCCGTCGGAGCGCAGTCTGTGTAGCCATGATGAGATGAGTCCGAACCAGTCGATATTGGAGCAAGGTGGAGTAAAGAGTTCGCACGAGATTTCGACGAGATGACGTTCCACTCCGCTGACATCAGAGATGTGACATGCACGTTGAGGACGTGTTCGGCTAGATATCTTCTACTGAGTGATGAAGATACCGAGTTTGTGATTTCGAGTCCGTGTTAGAGACTTCGGGTGGACCGTAGCCGAGGACATTGCAGTGTGCAGATAAAGACGCGACGTCGAATGGTCGATGATACAGACAAGCGGGACGAGAAGTTCGTGCGAGAGGCAGGAGAGCTGTCACTACATCCCGTTAAGATTAAAGGCCGGACATGCATACAGAGGCGCAGAGATGCGACCAGCTTCCGAGGAGATGTTGTACTAAGGACGCAGAGGTCCAGAGAGCGAGAAAAGATTTCGCCAGAGTACCAGCCTCCTTACAATTTGGCTTAGGCAAGATCAGAAGAGACCTTGAGTAGGATTCCTTCCAGTACACTGCTGCAATAAGAGTTGCACCCAGGATCGGATGTGTGATATGCATTCAGAGGACCCGAGGTCGGCGCCAGAGATGTGCTGCTTTACGAGCGGTCGTGAGGATTGACCGAGAGATGACCAGGGAAGTGCAAGAACGGAATCGTTCCTGTCAGCACACCTGACCGGGCCGATGAGCCGATGGATTGCGAGTTGGTAATCTACAGGAAAGATCAGGAACCAGAGGCAGAGGACGCCAGCCGCGAGCAAGAGGCAAGTAGATATCTTGCGCCGCTAGCATCGGATGTACCGGTACCTTCTCGACCCTGAAGGAGGGTATACCGACGACGGTAATTATGATTTGTGATTTTGTGATTTGATTATCACGTATCCGTTGCTTTGGATTTCGGTATTTTGGGCGATCTATTCGCATGATTTAGTCTTGATGACTGAGTTTCATGATATTTGATTTTGTGCACCATGGTTGCACCTACTGGGTATTTATACCTTGTACATAGTTATTACTCTTGAGCTGTTGATTGCGATTTCATGCCTATTTTATGCTGGTGATTTGATTTACGCTTCCAGCAGAGTTTCATGTAATTTTAGTGTTTTGATTTTGCACTCGGTATAGCTTATATGTGCTTGTAGTGCATCGATATGTGTTTTGTGCCCGCAGCTGCACACGTTTATGATTTTCTTCATATCTGGATACACTTGGTGTTGCTGCTTACGTATTTGAGTTATTGCTTGGTATTTATGCATGGGATGCACCAGTTCTATACTTCGTGCATTTGTCGCACCAGTTTTATGTTTCTTGCATTTATCGCATCAGATTTATATTTCGTGCCTTTGTTGCACCGGATTTATATTTTGTGCATTACGATTGCACCTGACTTCGATTTGATGCCTTTCGGTATGTCGATTTTGATTGTGATGTTGATGTGGATTCTTGCACTCCGTGCTTTTGACTGGACTTACGCATATTCGACGTTGCTATTGGATTTTGTGATTCCGTGCATATTGAGTGCGCAGGGTTTAGATTTTCATTCGTGCATGATGGATGCACCGATTTGGATTTTCGCGCATGTTGGGCGCATGTTTTGAGATACGATTTTGGGGCACACCAGATGCACTAAATCGAGATTCTTCGTGCATGTCAGATGCACCTGTTTTGGCTGTCAGGCACACATGTTGCCTATGACAGATGCTTCGTGCACACCCGTTGCACCTAGATGTTGTTTTGTGCACATGTTTAGCGCATATATGGATTTTGATTTCCGTGTGCGTCAGACGCACAGGGTGGTGTTATGTGCATTTTTGGAATTTATTCCTTTTGGAGCAGTACATTTTTATGATGTGGGATATTTGCTTTCATACTGAGCAGGACTAGTCAGTGGACAGTGCCTGGATATATTTTGCATGCATCGATAGTTATCGAAGGGATTTCCGAAAAGCGAGCTATAGTCTCAGTATATACCTACGTGTCCGATATGACACAAACGTTTTAAAAACAAGGAAACCCTTCTGATTATTTTCAAAATGGTGGAACGTGCTTATTAAACAAAGGATATATATACACATATATAGTTATTTTCTTATGAGAAACGTCCGCCACTGTGCAGTGTTACGCGCATCGCACAGCGACTTAAAAAGATTTGGCATACAGTTGCATCAGCTAATTACATGTATAGATTGGGTGTCTACATGTATAGTCTTGGTCCATATCATATTGATTTTGTATTGGATTTGATATTGTGTCGTTACCATGACTCCGATGATTGCGGATGCTTGATGGAGTGTTGCTTTTGAGTTATCTGCTCAGTACTCATGCGCATGCATTGCGCTATGATGTTTTATGTATAGATGATTTCGGAGCCCCGATGACTTGGAATTTGTATTGAAATATTTTAGTATTTGGGGGTTTAAATTTAAATTCGGGGACCGAATTTCTTTAAGGGGGGTAGATTGTAACGTCTTCAAAATAATAAAATATGATTTTTGGGAAATTTTATAATTTAATATTATTTTAATGAATATTTTAATATTCTGGTATAATTAAATACAGATAAATGGGGAAAAATTATGGAAAATTCTAAAATAAGGTATTTTAAGGAATTGCCTCGTTTTCTGTGTATGCCCCCATTTCCTCTAGTTTTGACCCTGAGTATGTCTAGTTTTGACTGATTCCATCTAGGGTGAAATCTGGGTTGATTTTCCTATGTTGGTGTATAATTTGGGACTTGTTTTAGCATGGATTTTGGTAGTTGGTGATTCATTCCTGTCGGGTGGCGTTTGGACGTCAACGACAAGTGGATTTTGATTGTGTTTACATGCGAGTCGATGGGTTTTTACCTATGCGGGTAGCGTGTGCTATTTTGGTTTCCGATGTGATTTTCATGTGCTTTAGCATTGTGATATACTTGTAGGTACCCCGCGTGATGTTGAGGCAAAGGAGGTGAAGATAGCGACATCGGCTTTGGCACACGAGAAGCAAGGTGAGTAGATTTATATCTACGGGGAGAAGTCGGGTGGATGGCGTATAGCACCCCCGCAGTCCGTGGTGATGTATACGAATACGTATACACACGAATATTTATTATGTGTTGTTTAGGGTTATTGATGGTAATAATGATATTTTGATGATAAGAATATATTGGTTTAGTATAGTGCGAACCCTAGAGTAGTGGTTGCACTCACACATACATTTACACACATACTTGCATTCATTCTTTCATTTATTAGAGTGCATATGATGGTGCGTATATCTACACATGGGTATGGGACTATGTGTTTATATACGGGATTTGAGGATGATACGTGGTTTGAGATGATACTTGATGTGAGGCCGTGAGATCGGCGATGTGACATAGCTTGTCTTCGAGGTGCGATATGATAGTTTTAGCGGGCATTTGGACATGTGCTTTACCCGCATTCATATTTTATAGATGGTGTCGATTTGTACTAGACTTACAGTAGTACCCCAGATTGTGTGATCTGATGATAAGTGATACCTGATATGTGATGAGATAGTATGATATTGACCCCTACCCAGCTATTGGGATGCCGTACGACGATTTACCGTACGAGCCGATATTGATGATAGATCCGCACTCATGACTCGAGGATATCATACGATATGTTATTGAGGCGAGATCACCGACTATCATATCTATATTTATATATTGACTCAGATTAGGTGGTTTCTTACCCCTCCTGTCTAGATTACTTAGTAGACATTAGACTGGACCGAGTCATACCTATTTCAAACTAACGAATCGGGGATATTTTTGTTAGGTCCACGTTACCTCTCCCGGTACTTTCGGGGTTGCGGAAACGGTAAATCAAAATTTTTTCTAAGCTTTGTAACATGGACCGTAAAAGCCGGATCTTTGCTAAACTATAAACTAGCAACCTAACAAGAGATGTAACTACTCGGTTAGGGGTTATACCTCAACTTGAACTCCTTCACTTCTAGTTGTTGTTCTTCTATGATGTTCTTCTCTTCTTGTTGTTCTTTTCATGGCTTGCTCAAAGGTTGATCCGGACTTCGGTCACCTCCGCGGCCTCCTTGAGTCGATGACGATCCACCCGAGAGATGTACGCCGAGCTCCACCTCAAGCCGAGGTAACTAGGGCAAGGAGATTGCTAATCTAGAAGCCCTAGGTTGTGTAGAGAGGATGTATGGATGTGTTTGTCAAGTGAAAACCTTTTTCTCTCAACACATGAGATCAAAGGAGAAAACAAGAGGAGGAAGAAGAAGGAGGTTTTTAGCAACCATGGAGCTTCTCTTTTCAAGAGAGAGAAAGAGAATAATGTTATGATAAGCTTAACCAAGAGAAAAGCTAACCATGGTTGCAATAATGCAAAAACCACATCATTACTAATTCCATCAAGATAAAGTTGATGGCTACAATTGAAATGACCATTATCATAATCCAAAAGAAAATGGAAAAGAAAAGAAGAGTGTGGAATCCTCTTGAAAGTCAATGGTCAACTCGGTCAACCGGTCAACAAAGTCAAGAGGGGTCAACAGGGTCAAATGGTCAATGCAATTAGCCATCATAAGATTATCACTAATAGGATTAGTAAATGATGTCCGCTGCTCATAATGGTTTTGACCAAACGAACTGTCAAAACCCTAATGAGCCTGCCACATAATGGTTTTGGCCGAACCAACTGCCAAAACCCTAATGAGGCACCTCCTCCTTCATCGCTCCATAAAACTGTGCATACACACCTGCATCCGTATTCCGTAGAATGCGGATGCACAGAAGACAAAACAAATCCATCCGTGCAATACTAGGATCCGGCTTAAACCAAAGCCTACTAGTACTGCCTGCCCGAACACCATACGCACACAAGTGTACGTAAGTGATCGCAGCCCTGCCGTAAAACCATACGGCCTCTACACGTTTCGCTCAGTGCAGGGAAACTCTCTGTGTGGGACTCTAAAGACTCGACACTACGCTGGCAGTGGGTTTAACCACAGACCGCAAGCGGCACTAGCTGTACGTAACGGTCCCCAGGTAGATGTCGATAAGAAGGCCGATGAGGTACACCCATCCGAACTCCTACTGAGCCTATATGTGACAATCTCCGTACAGTCCGGTCTGTTCGTCTGATACATCGCATGGCGGGCCTAGGGGGGCGGTAAACGTCAGTCCCCTAATAGCGGTACAAGTCGTGTCGGAGTGAAGCCCAATACACCCTGAGATAACACTGGAAACCTACCAGTATATCTCGCTTGCCCTGGCCAGGGACTACTCGTGTAATGGCTCTCCTAGACACAGCGCGATGTCAACCCCCAATACCGGGAGAGACGAATCCTGTCTAACCGTCACTGCCTCCAAGTGCTTCGGGACTGCTCCCAACTACTACCTGTTTGCACGACTCAGTAGAGCCGTGGTAGGGTAGTAATCAAAGAACAGTGGGAACACACTCGAGGCGAAGTGACAGTGTCAAGTCAGCGGACTAAGCTGTACTCATGTCACCTGGGAACTGATAACTGACGATAGGTATAATACCAACCATCAGTTCCCGACGAGTCCTGTCCAGTGTACTCGTAACCTAACGAGCACCCGCATACTATCTCAAGTACGACGTACTGACGGCTGTGGGACAGACCGTCTCCCGTGCTGGGATGAGAAGCGCATACGCTAGTCTACTCTGGAGTATCGATGCCCTATCTCGATACTCCCACGACTAGGGACGTGTATAAGGATGTGCTTGTAGATTACCCAGCCCCCACGAGTGCGATCGCCATCACAACGCCGGTAATCAAGCAAAGATCCTAAGGGCTCTACTAATGCGTATGGTGATATAATAAATAAACACACATGTACACATTAAAGCAGAGACAAACCAAGTAGCATACTACTATATTGAGCAAGATTGTCTGTACAACTGTGAATATCCCAAGCTTCCATCAAGTAATATACATACTAGTATGATACAGTAATGGCCTCTAGGGCATATACACCAACAATCTCCCACTTGCACTAAGGCCATGTACTGGCGTATCGAAGACCTATCATCTCGATCAGCCGCTCGAACTGAGTCTGGGGTAAAGCCTTCGTGAATGGGTCCGCAGTGTTGTCCTTTGTGTCCACTCTCCGCACCTCGATCTCCTGTCGATCAATGATCTCCCTGATCAGGTGATACCGCCTTAAGATGTGCCTGGATTTCTGATGGGACCTTGGTTCCTTCGCTAAAGCTATAGCCCCATTGTTATCGCAATACAAAGGTATTGGGTCAACAATGGACGGAACCACCTGAAGTTCACTAATGAACTTCTTAATCCAGACCGCCTCTTTTGCGGCATCGCTTACAGCAATGTATTCAGCCTCCATCGTCGAGTCTGCGACGGTATCCTGCTTGGAACTCCTCCAACATACCGCCCCTCCGTTGAGGGTAAACACAAAACCCGAGACGGACTTGCTATCATCTTTGTCACTCTGGAAGCTTGAATCGGTAAAGGACTCGACCCTAAGGTCTCCATTACCGTAAACCAGGAACATCTCCTTAGTCCTTCTCAGGTACTTGAGAATGTTCTTCACTGCTGTCCAGTGGTCCTCCCCTGGGTCCGACTGATACCGGCTTACCGTGCTCAACGCGTAAGCTACATCTGGTCTTGTACATAGCATCGCATACATTATAGATCCTACCGCCGAAGCGTAGGGTATAGTGCTCATGCGAACCCTCTCCTCGTCAGTCTTAGGAGACATCTTCTTGGAGAGGGTAATTCCGTGCAATGCGGGTATGTTACCGCGCTTGGAATCCTCCATACTAAATCTCTTTAGTACGGTCTCTATGTACCTGGACTGCGAAAGTCCCAATAGTCTCTTGGATCTATCTCTATAGATCTTGATCCCCAGAATGTACGAGGCATCACCCAGGTCCTTCATGGAGAACCTTTGTGACAAAAACAGCTTGACCGATTGTAGCATAGGAATGTCATTTCCTATCAGAAGAATGTCGTCCACGTACAAGACTAGGAATACGACAGTTCGTCCTACAATCTTCTTATAAACACAGGGTTCATCTTCGTTCTTGATGAAATCAAATTCCTTGATTGCCTCATCAAAACAGATGTTCCAGCTCCGCGATGCCTGCTTTAATCCATAAATGGATTTAAGCAACTTGCACACCTTTCCGCTGCTCCCACTGTCTACGAAACCTTCTGGTTGATCCATGTAAACGCACTCTTCCAAACAACCGTTTAGGAAAGCCGTTTTAACATCCATCTGCCAGATTTCATAGTCATGGAAGGCAGCAATGGCAAGTAGGATCCGAATGGATTTGAGCATAGCCACCGGAGAAAAAGTTTCGTCATAGTCCAAACCAGGTCTTTGACGGAAACCTTTTGCAACGAGTCTAGCTTTATAGGTTTCCACCTGCCCATCTACACCAAGTTTCCTTTTGTAGATCCATTTGCATCCAACGAGTTTTACCCCAGGTGGAGCAATATCCAAGGTCCACACTTTATTGGCGTACATGGACTCCATTTCGGATTGCATTGCTTCCTGCCACTTATCAGAGTCCCTACTGATAATGGCCTGCCTGAAACTGGTAGGGTCATCTTCTTCCAAGATGCAATCCTCTCGATCCCCGTCTATGAGAAAACCGTAGTATCTCTCGGGCGGATGAGAAATCCTACCAGATCTGCGGAGTGGCTGAGGTTCGTTTGGGGTTATTGAATCTAGCGGTTCCTCCAAATTTTCTGTTAAAGCTTGTGTTTCTGGAATTTCATCCAGTTCTACCGTGCTGCCACTAATGTTTTTAAGAAGAAATTCTTTTTCTAAAAATGTGGCATTTCTTGAAACAATTATCTTCTGTTCCTCTGCATGGTAGAATAGATACCCACTTGAATCTTTTGGGTATCCCACAAACTTACACAAAACTGCCCGTGCCTCAAGTTTGTCTGGGTTCTGCTTTTTGACATAAGCTGGGCAACCCCAAATCTTAATACGTTTAAGATACAAACTTTTACCACTCCATATTTCATACGGAGTCTTAGGCACGGATTTGGATGGAACTTGATTCAATAGATGTGCTGCAGTTTGAAGTGCATATCCCCAGAATGAAAGAGGTAACTCAGCACTACTCATCATGGAGCGAACCATATCCAGTAGGGTACGATTCCTCCGCTCCGATACACCATTGTGCTGTGGTGTATAAGGAGGAGTAAGCTGAGAGAGAATACCATTCTCTTTTAAGTAATCTAGGAATTCCGTGCTTAAGTACTCCCCTCCCCTGTCAGACCGGAGGATCTTGATACTTTTGCCTGTCTGGTTCTCTACTTCGTTTCTGAATTCCTTGAATTTCTCAAAAGCTTCAGATTTGTGTTTCATCAGATACACATATCCGAACCTAGAGAGATCGTCAGTGAATGTGATGAAGTACGAGAACCCACCCCTTGCATGTATAGACATCGGACCACACACATCACTGTGTATGAGTCCCAAGAGCTCTCTTGCTCTTTCTCCATGTCCGGTGAACGGAGATTTGGTCATCTTCCCTTTGAGACAAGACTGACAAGTTTCATAAGATGAAAATTCGAACGTATTCAAGAGTCCATCTTTATGCAACTTACTCAGTCTTTTCTCTCCGATATGACCAAGCCTACAATGCCACAAGTAGGATTCATTCGTATCTGAATTCTTCCTCTTGCGTATGTTTTGTATATTGAGAACTGTATTCTGATTTAGAACGTAGATACCATTACACAGTGTACCCTCTGCAACCAGTACCTTATAAAGGTAAATGTTCATGATATTCTTTTCAAGAACAAAGTCATATCCATCTTTATCGAGTAAAGAAACTGATATGATGTTGCAAACCATGGAGGGTACATAGTAGCAATCGTTCAAAATCATAGTCTTGCCATTAGGCAATACTAGGTGATATTCACCGACGGCTGCCGCATTAACTTGTGCTCCGTTCGCTACTCTGAGCGACATATCACCCGGTGCAACTTTCCTACTTTTTCTCAGTCCCTGCAATAAATTACAGATATGAGATCCTGATCCGGTATCAAGTACCCAGGAGGTAGGGCTGACCGTAAAACAGTTCTCAATTACAAGAACACCTGAAGTAGATGCAAAACCATGCTTCTTCTTCAACTGGGTATCCTGGAAATCCATACTTTCCTCTTTCCCATTCTCATACTCATGACTGTTGTCACAAGTTAGAGCTGAACCAACTTTCCCCAGTCCCGAATAAGAATTCGGATCGGTCAAGCGATACATTTTATTATCTTGATTAGGGCGTGAAAAGGTTGCTGCCTGGAGAGAGAGAAAAGAAACACTCAGCGTATGCTCTTGCAAGATTAGATTGGTTTATTAATTTATCTAACCAGGATGTCTCCCACTGTTTACTCAAATTCTTCTTAAAACCTTTTAAAAGAAGAACTAGTCGGGTTTTAATTCACGTCACAATACTTGCTTAACCTTTCAGCCAGGCTAGTGTCGGTACTTCGAGGGAGGTTTTCCAACGCTTTCGCGAAGTTCCTTAATTAAATAACCTCTTTTCCCTGGGGGCGTAACCCCGCTAACACCTTTCTAGACACCTACTAGGTTTATAGCATTGATCGTTAAGTGAAATAATCTCCCGAGGGTAAACCAACTCATCAGTGGGATCGGGATCCAACTGTCATTGTGTGATAACCTAGATGGAATCCACTCTAGTCACCACACTCCAGAAGGTATGCTAAATCTGCAAGTTTCAGTTCTTTTGAAACTCCCGATGTGGTTTTTGCCCCTAGGACCCAAGTGATCTTGACACAGTCAACAAATCAAAAGGTCCTAGTCAAGTTCATCCCGTCATTATCTTGATTGCATTAAACCCACCTGCATAACCCTTGACACAGTCAACAAGGTTCTACAAATGTCCTAACCAATCACTTTGTATCCAGCAAATAAGCTACACTTAGCTACCGTTCACTGCGCCTTGACACAGTCAACAAACGCAGCACGAATACTAAGTATAACTTATAAGAAACGACGGAGGGCTACGGCTGGGTTTTTGGCGAAAAACCCGTTAACGTAATGAACTTGATATCGTTGAAGGAACGTGATACATCCTTTTGAAAAACATAGTGGCGAAAACTTTTGCTAAAGAGGTCACTCCCTGTGAAGGGATCTCGGCTCTTTCCTCGTCGAGTGAGGTGCTGGGCATTCGTAAGATGAATACCTCGATGCAAAGCAAGAATAATCGACTATGGTGAAGTTATTGCCCTGACGCAAAGTTTTGTCCAAGGGGTCACTCCCGGTGAAGGGATCTCGGCCCTTGCCTCGTCGACTGAGATGCTGGGCATTCATAACCGAATACCGCGATGCAAAACAAAAATGAACGTCCTTGCAATAACAGCTTTTTGAAAAATTGTTCCAACAACGTCTTTTAGGTTTATTTTCTTGCATTAGTTCTTTTAATGCGTCCCATCATTTAAATCCTACCATTGCAGAAAACAACCAAAATATGACGTACGCTTATGCCATTCGCATTCGCCACGGGGCCCCGTCATCACCCGTTAGGTTACTTAACTAACGACAGAGCGGGGGCTGGGCTAGCGCGGCTGTAAAACATAAGCAACGCCTAAATAGTTATTATATATAGCAATATAGCAATGATAGCCAATCCAGATCACAGATGAACACTTTGGATTTACTAGGAATCCGCAATTCGTTCGAGCCTGCAACGAAAAACGGATTACACGGTCGCGATGAATAACCAAAACCCCACCCAAGACCCCTACGGGTGCGGCAAACTACCTGCCAAGTACCCGAAGCGAAGCAACCTCCCTCAATGCCATGAGTAGGCCACTCGGCACTTCGAGCTACCCGGTAGTTTGTGCACCCCTCCATGGGTCTATCCTAGGAGCATAAACAGTAAAAAGAATTATACAATGACGGCTACAACCCCGACCCGGTTGTGCGGCCAAACAAATAATATTACATCAATTTACAATGTTATTACATGAATGAAAGAAAAAGAAACTCTCATCTCACATCCACCCCGGCTATTCATCCGCGACAATCCAACGAGTTCATATACACAAACCATCAACAACAATCACAGATCACAGATATGTATAACCCCGACTAATCGACATATAGCGATTAGCCGACGTTCAATACATAAGAACATCACAGATATAACCATTATAGTCAAAGTATATTGAAGTTCGAAAAAATACGGATTTATAGGCCCCCAAAAACAAATTTCTATTCTGGCAAATCTGGGAACATATAATATATCATAAAAATCCTAAAACCACGTCAGAAACATACTGCACCAAAATCGATGCAGTAACTCTCAAAGTTGGCCGCGGTTCCGCGGCAAGAGCTTTCTCTTGCCGCGGAAGGGCGGCGCCTTAGTGGAGTTACTGTATCGTTTTTGGGGGTTTTCTTCTAAAAAGCCTGAGATAATTTTTGGGATATAACAAATTTTGTTTTGACCAGAAAAAGTTTTAACAGAAACTCAGATTTTTTATAACTTGGTTTTTTCGATTTTTTCCGTTTCGAACTTCGATACACTTTACTACCAAGCTAGTTTATGTTTAGTTAGGCTCTGATACCACTGTTAGGTCCACGTTACCTCTCCCGGTACTTTCGGGGTTGCGGAAACGGTAAATCAAAATTTTTTCTAAGCTTTGTAACATGGACCGTAAAAGCCGGATCTTTGCTAAACTATAAACTAGCAACCTAACAAGAGATGTAACTACTCGGTTAGGGGTTATACCTCAACTTGAACTCCTTCACTTCTAGTTGTTGTTCTTCTATGATGTTCTTCTCTTCTTGTTGTTCTTTTCATGGCTTGCTCAAAGGTTGATCCGGACTTCGGTCACCTCCGCGGCCTCCTTGAGTCGATGACGATCCACCCGAGAGATGTACGCCGAGCTCCACCTCAAGCCGAGGTAACTAGGGCAAGGAGATTGCTAATCTAGAAGCCCTAGGTTGTGTAGAGAGGATGTATGGATGTGTTTGTCAAGTGAAAACCTTTTTCTCTCAACACATGAGATCAAAGGAGAAAACAAGAGGAGGAAGAAGAAGGAGGTTTTTAGCAACCATGGAGCTTCTCTTTTCAAGAGAGAGAAAGAGAATAATGTTATGATAAGCTTAACCAAGAGAAAAGCTAACCATGGTTGCAATAATGCAAAAACCACATCATTACTAATTCCATCAAGATAAAGTTGATGGCTACAATTGAAATGACCATTATCATAATCCAAAAGAAAATGGAAAAGAAAAGAAGAGTGTGGAATCCTCTTGAAAGTCAATGGTCAACTCGGTCAACCGGTCAACAAAGTCAAGAGGGGTCAACAGGGTCAAATGGTCAATGCAATTAGCCATCATAAGATTATCACTAATAGGATTAGTAAATGATGTCCGCTGCTCATAATGGTTTTGACCAAACGAACTGTCAAAACCCTAATGAGCCTGCCACATAATGGTTTTGGCCGAACCAACTGCCAAAACCCTAATGAGGCACCTCCTCCTTCATCGCTCCATAAAACTGTGCATACACACCTGCATCCGTATTCCGTAGAATGCGGATGCACAGAAGACAAAACAAATCCATCCGTGCAATACTAGGATCCGGCTTAAACCAAAGCCTACTAGTACTGCCTGCCCGAACACCATACGCACACAAGTGTACGTAAGTGATCGCAGCCCTGCCGTAAAACCATACGGCCTCTACACGTTTCGCTCAGTGCAGGGAAACTCTCTGTGTGGGACTCTAAAGACTCGACACTACGCTGGCAGTGGGTTTAACCACAGACCGCAAGCGGCACTAGCTGTACGTAACGGTCCCCAGGTAGATGTCGATAAGAAGGCCGATGAGGTACACCCATCCGAACTCCTACTGAGCCTATATGTGACAATCTCCGTACAGTCCGGTCTGTTCGTCTGATACATCGCATGGCGGGCCTAGGGGGGCGGTAAACGTCAGTCCCCTAATAGCGGTACAAGTCGTGTCGGAGTGAAGCCCAATACACCCTGAGATAACACTGGAAACCTACCAGTATATCTCGCTTGCCCTGGCCAGGGACTACTCGTGTAATGGCTCTCCTAGACACAGCGCGATGTCAACCCCCAATACCGGGAGAGACGAATCCTGTCTAACCGTCACTGCCTCTAAGTGCTTCGGGACTGCTCCCAACTACTACCTGTTTGCACGACTCAGTAGAGCCGTGGTAGGGTAGTAATCAAAGAACAGTGGGAACACACTCGAGGCGAAGTGACAGTGTCAAGTCAGCGGACTAAGCTGTACTCATGTCACCTGGGAACTGATAACTGACGATAGGTATAATACCAACCATCAGTTCCCGACGAGTCCTGTCCAGTGTACTCGTAACCTAACGAGCACCCGCATACTATCTCAAGTACGACGTACTGACGGCTGTGGGACAGACCGTCTCCCGTGCTGGGATGAGAAGCGCATACGCTAGTCTACTCTGGAGTATCGATGCCCTATCTCGATACTCCCACGACTAGGGACGTGTATAAGGATGTGCTTGTAGATTACCCAGCCCCCACGAGTGCGATCGCCATCACAACGCCGGTAATCAAGCAAAGATCCTAAGGGCTCTACTAATGCGTATAGGTGATATAATAAATAAACACACATGTACACATTAAAGCAGAGACAAACCAAGTAGCATACTACTATATTGAGCAAGATTGTCTGTACAACTGTGAATATCCCAAGCTTCCATCAAGTAATATACATACTAGTATGATACAGTAATGGCCTCTAGGGCATATACACCAACAATTTTAAAGATAGGCAGAAGGGTCATACGGATATTTTCAAATGATGTATCTTTTCTTAAAACACCGTAGCCCTTGTTTTTCCAAAAGCCCTGATTCGTCTTATTTCAAATGGCACCTCTGCATGACTTGTACAGATTGGTGTAGATTCTTTACTTTTGCGTTGATTATTCGATTCCGCATATTCATGCTATTTGCATTGCATCGCTTGTACTGTGGTTATATTTCAGTCATGCTGCTAGGACACCAGCACCATTATCGATGATGCATATGTTCCACGTACACTTGTTGCCGGCTCACACACTCATCATCGATAATTGCCATGTCACTACACTGTAGTACTATTGCATTCAGTATATGATCCTTGCATGACATGATGATATGCATACCTTCCTTTACATGTCGCATACTTCATGCTTTTGATTATATGCATTGAGATATGTTGTTTCTATGATATTTCTGGATTTGGGAACCGAGAGTGTTTCAAAAGAGAATATGTCATTGCTTTAAAAACCCGGTTACCCTTGATATGATATTTCAGTGCGTCCACCATGTGTTTTCTCGGTGCTGAGAGCGACATGTGAAACCCGAATCGAGGAGTGGATGAGCCGATTGCGGGTACATGGTGGACCCGGTATGGTTCCCCTCGGCAAGATGATCGATGAGCTTTGCCGATTGAGCCTGGAGGCGGGCGAGTACCTACCGGTGATTGGTTGGACCTGGCGGTTATCCGGAGGATACTGACCAGAGTCAATGGATAGATTTGGGCGTCCTGCCGGGGCCGAGGGCCGATACCGCAGACAGAGCCCGCGGGCCGATCCGGACTGACGGAGCCCGATATATGAGGATTTACGTGCCGATGCTGGGCACAGTTTTCATGATGTTTTCGAGTGCCGATGCTGGGCACTCCGGTTCCATGATTTTGACGTGTCGCGAGGGACACGGGTGGGTTATATCCTCATATTTCCATGCACAGGTTTCATGAGATTTACTTGCATGATGGTTATTGTCATTGGGTGACGAGTGGACGGGATCCACGTGTGTGCAGATTTGATTACATTGATCATACCTCATATTCATGACATGCTATTACCTGAGGCACTAGCACGAGCACTTGGCATTACACTCATGTAGAGATTACATTGCCAGTTTAGCATGCTTCAGCTTTATTCATATTGAGGTTTATTTATATCTGATCGTATTGACCTAGGATGGGTCATGCATTCGATCTCTGCTTGTAGATATTTTCTATTCACGAGTTGGCAACTCACCCCCGTTGTGCCCCAGTCCTTGCAGGTTTTTGCCGTACAGATTCTATAGCGGCATTTCTGGCACACTGCTTCCTATGGGTGACTTGCTTGGTTAGGTGGGTTCTTTGTATCAGAACCGCCATTGTTCATGTATTTTTATTGTATCTAGAATTGTCCATCAACCAAAACTTGTAGTTTGTTTCAGACTTAGAAATCAGTGTTGTATTGTTTCGACCTTAGAGTCGCGCTAGTAGTATTACGGTTTTCTGGCTGTTTGAGTTTCTTTTTTTTTGGGTTTTGATCCTCGCCCTTTGGCGTTGCATATTATTATTGCTTGCGTGGTTGTGACCGTCGATGGACGAAGAGCTAGCTCCCGCTTGGGGATGCCTTTTATCATTTCATATATATTATTCTTGTTGTACCCCGTTCGGGGGCCAGTTTTTACAAAGGAAACTCTGCCGAAATTTTCAGGAAAGGTTACACATTTTAAAAAAATGCATATTCGGCTTAGTTATTTAAAAACTTTGATTTCCAAACATGATTTCCCTACTTTTCAAAAACAGTTTTCCTTATTTACTCTTTAAATGGTTTTAGATTGCTGGGCTTTTGGCTTACTTGGATCAGATGGGGTCCTATAGACTTCATATGGTTCAAGGGCCAGTCACGTGCTCTTTCGGGTCGTGACAGGGTGTCGTTTCACTCGATCTTCAGTTGGGGTACAGGGCACGTGTTCGACGTCGGTTGGCGGGTGCGACAAGCTATCTCTGACTCCTGCAACGAAGAAACGGCCCCAATGGTCGACCGCCATGTGGAGCCTCGATGGCCGCTAGGCGCGACGTTTCGTTTTGGTGGGAATCGATCTGGGCTGTAGGATGCTCTCTTTGGGTGTATAAATAGGAGGGGACCGTCCTAGGGCTAACTCTTTGCCTCAAATCTCTTTCATTGTTTGAAAATTGCTCGGTGCACCTCCGCTTGGATCGGATCTTATATTGAATTTTCCTCGACGAGTCCCTTTCTTTGAATCAGGTTAGATGTCTTCCTCCGAGGAATCTGTAAATGTAGTTGGGGTAGAGTCGGATGATGAAGCTCTGGTTGCTGGGGTCGAGTCCAGTGGGTCTTCCTCCTCTTCGGTTTCAGATAGCCTGTTTCAGCTAAAATCTTCAGCCAAGAGTTATTTGTTCCTGTTTACACCGGTTTAAGTTTCGTTTACAGATATGTGTGAAATCGGGCTCATTCATATACGCACATGCACACATCAGAGGAAGAACAAGATTTAGAAAGGAAGCACTTGGTGGTCAACGACAAAAAGAAAACATATAATTGAACATTTTATTCTACAGGGAATAGATCACCATACATGGGATCAAAAGTACAGGGATTCACAAAACTCCCTTTCTGTCTTCTCCACCATGGCAAAGCGGCGATCTTTATGGAGAGTCGCTCCCCATCAGTCAGCACCATGCTCATCAGCAAAGACAGACACGATGGCCCGCTGAGCCCGTATCTGGCTTAGCAGCTGAACAGAGCGATCTCTCAGAGCCGTGGTGATCAAAAGTACCTCATGAAGGCACTCGATCTTGTCCTCCGCTGCTTCGAGTATCGCCGGAGTCATCTCCGTTGGATGAGGGGGATATCATCGAGCACAGACAAGAAGACCATCCGGAGCCAAATGGAGCCGACGGGGAGAGGAGATCCTCTACGAGTCAAGAGCTCATACAACATCGTATCACATTGGTCATCCGTAAGAGCAGGGTTCACTAAGCGTGCAGCAAAACGAGGAACAATTTCCTCAATGGGCACCTCCCATGGCTGCCGGCGAGCATGTGGACGATTACAAGCCATAGCTCTTCTCTGTTAAAATGATTATCTGAAAGTGAGAGAGAAGAGAAGCATTGCCTCAAATTATAAAGGGAGACATTTAAGTCTAGGCACAGAAAATTTGGTGCATGATGGAACTATTTCCAAGCTCTGGGAAAGAGAAGTTTGACTCAGGAAAAATGGAGAAAGAAGGCGAAAAGACACCTTCAGAAAAGAGACAGTGCCTCACGTGTCTTGCATGAGGGCGCCAGCGCCAAGAGTTGAAAACTCTGAGGCAGCGCCACACGTGCAAGGTACGAGGGCGTCAGCGCCAAGAGTTGAAAACTCTGAGGCAACGCCTCACGTGCAAAGCACGAGGGCGCCAGCGCCAAGAATTAAAAACTCTGAGGCAGCGCCAGCATCAGAACTAAAAGTTCTCCACTCTTGAATCAAAGATCCAACGGAGATGATAAATCATCAGAGTACAGAATTAAATTCTGATTGAGGAAATACTCCTCAAATCTTTCTAAATAAGAAAGATTGTGTTCAGTAAATCAGAGCACCGTTGGATCAAATATCCAATGATGATTAAAAATCACCAAGATACAGAATAAGTTCTGTATGGGAAAATATTTTCCCAATTTTGTTAAAAACAAGAGAAATGTCTTCGGTAAAACAGAAGTTCTTGGATCAAAGATCCAACAGTGGATAAATTCCCCAAATCAATTAAGAAATCTCTCAATGAGAGATTTCCTCAACTAAATCAACAAATCAGCCTCCACTATATAAAAGACCCAAGACTTCAAGTCTAACAGAGGAGAGACCCCCCCATAAGATTTGAGAAAATAAAGAAGAAGAGTTCCCTTTGAAGAAAAAGAAACCCTAGATGAGGGAAAAGACCTAGAGATCATCTCATTTTACAAGAGTTATAACTCTTCCAAAAAAGAACTTAGTTTTTCCTCTGGTTGAGGTTTGCAGAAACAGATCTCCCCACAAGTTGAGAATTTAATTCTCATCGGGGAGATTCTGTTATGCAGTTCCAAAACTTAGAGAAAAGGACTAGGTTTGAAGAATTTAATTCTTTCAAAGATATAGAAATTTAATTCCTCTGATAGAACTAGGGTTTAACCCTGCGTAAGAATTTAATTCTTACAAAACAATAGGCTTGAATGTCTCAAAACTCGGGATCTCCATGCACGTAGAAAGATTAGCACCCAACATGATAATGGCAAATCACGTGCTCCCACGTGAGCGTCCTTGATGAACAAAAGAGGACAACTGAGATCGGCTCACGTAATCTTATGTGACCCCCAAATAGTGCTTAGCACTTATAAAGCAAAAAGGGAATAAATCAAATGCAGTTTCCATTTTTGGGGCGCCTCACGTGATCCCACGTGACCCAATAGTGCTTAGCGCTTAGAAAAGAATAAGGGAATAAACCCAAAGAAGCAGCGCCAACTTCAAGCGCCTCACGCGATCCTACATGAGCGCCTCAAATTTCTAGTGTTTAACACTACTTCAAGTGCCTCACGTGACCCCACGTGAGCGCCTCAAATTTTTAGTGTTTAACACTACTTCAAGCGCCTCACGTGACCCCACGTGAGCGCATCAATTTTTAGTGTTTAACACTACTTCAAGCGCCTCATGTGATCCCACGTGAACGCCTCAAATTTTTAGTATTTAACACTACTTCAAGCGCCTTACGTGATCCCACATGAGCGCCTCAAATTACTAGTATTTAACACTACTTCAAGCGCCTCACGTGACCCCACGTGAGCGCCTCAAATTACTAGTGTTTAACACTATTTCAAGCGCCTCACGTGGGAGCACGTGAGCGCTGAGCATATACTAGTGTTTAACACTATGAGAGGCCAACATTAGCCCAAATTAACCAAGTCTCCTGAAGCCAAAACCCTTTTTGGTCATCAATCAGCTGAGCCCTCATTATACTCAGGTTTCTCAAAATTGATCTGAGTCTCAAAAATAGCTAATGAACTCCTGGCATCTAAGATATTGTTCGTCTTACCATGATCTCTCCCTTCAATTTGGAGTTCGGTTCAAGAGTACATCTCTCCATACCTCTGATATATGTCGTTGTAATTTTTCAACGTCTTCAGAGAGATGGAGGGTCCCGCGACAACCAACAGCTCTTTTGGTACACTCCCAAACCCATGAGCACACCCCAATGGACCGTAATGTCCTTAAACTAACTATGGACCGCAACATCCCGAAACTAAACTCTATAGACTATGATGTCTTTAAACATGGACTATGAGGTCCTTAAACTCCATGGACTATGATGTCTTTAAACCCAATGGACCACAACATCTCTAAACTAAACTCTATGGACTATGATGTCCTTAAACATGGCTATGATGTCCTTAAACCCAATGGACCGCAACGTTCCTAAACTAAACTCCATGAACTATGATGTCCTTAAACCTACATGGATTATGATGTCCTTAAACCCAACGGACCGTAATGTCCCTAAACTAAAGCAAATAGAGCCCAAATGCCCTTTTGTTGGATCAAAAATGATCCCGAACCCCCGTTGAGTAGATCTTAGTCTAAAATTAGACTAATGTATCCTTAACAAACATTTAAGTTGATCTTAATCTCAAACGAGATTAACGAGCTTTAAAACAAACCAAACCCAAATATAAGAAAATACGGATTTGGACTAATCCCCGCCCTACGGGCGACAACACAAATTAGTCTCCGTATACAATCCGCGGGCAACCAAAAATAAAACAAACACATACAACACGAAGTGAATATCTGGAGCAGAAAAAAGTGGTTATCATTACGCGGTAACATAATTAACTGCAGGGGCTTGCGCCTACAGGGAAAAACGTCCCCACAATCAAAAACCCCTCACAATGAGGGGGAATCTGACGAAGTCTGCTACAACGGCCGCATCCGTTCAAACCTTCGATACACGGTGCCATAAATTAACTTGGCATCTTCGGAGAGATGGATAGATAAAACCAAATAGCATCTGTCCCTAAAATTCAGGCCAGACGTCTCTAACGTCCCGGTCGCGTCTTTCGACGGTGAACATAGCCGAGAGGGTTTTTCTTCTTCTACGTCTTCTGCGTCGGGCTTACCCCTAGAGTCAGGGCCGTCCTTGTCACTCGTCGTCGGGCGGCGACAAGGGCTCTTAAGGTGCGCATCGGGAACATCCGTGACGCGCCCTCCGTTTTGAATCGCATAGTCAAGCTTTCCGACATCCGGACTCGATTCCATGTTCCCTCTAACTATTCACTCTGTTTAGCCAGAGACAGTGAGCGTGCAGACCAGGTGCAGGGCAAGGAGATTGCTCTGTATCTGGAAGCATTCCGGGAAGGAATGCGTCTGTCCTTCTCACCTGAGGTTCGTGCGGTGCTTCATTGCTTCCGTCTTGCCCCGGGCCAGCTAGCGCCGAACTCGTGGAGGATCCTCCTCGGGTTTCTGGTCCGGTTAAAATTTGGTCGAATCCCCTTCAGTTTGACTCTCCTCTTATCTTTTCTTTGTTACAAAAATCATCCCTGTACCAGTAAAGAAGAGACGAGCTGGGTGTACTTTTCGTTTAAAAAACATAAGGGTGGGACGGCCGGGTTGGGGGTAATGGTTGCCCCTTCTTCCATCCATGAATGGAAGGAGAAGTACGTCTTTGTCGGGCCACCGGAGGGCGAGAATTGGCCTGTGCCCACACAGTGGCACATGGCCGACTGCCCGAAGGCAAAACAGTCGACCTCCTTCGAGGCGAGGGTGGTGTTCCAGTGGGAACCGATCCAACGGGCTGATGTCCTGTTTTCCGAGCAGGTACTGAGCTGGGCTGGGCTCAGTCCTGCGCGTTTTCTGGGTAAGTTAGGGTTTTTGACGATCTGTTTAGACTTTGCTAAGTTTTCTTTGCCTTTTTAGTGTCGCTGACCTTTTTTCTCCTGTGTGTTCTTTTTTGCAGAGCCCATGGACTGATAAAAAATCATGGCTGCCATGGACGCCAAGGCCCAAGAAAGAAAGACCGGCGGCACAAGCTCGTCCCGACCCGGTCCAAACGCGACCCTAAGACAAACTCCTCCGACTAAGCCTTCTGCAGCACCCCTAGTCCCGAGGAGCGCCGTGAGAGGGGTCAAAAGCATGTGCGGGACCCGACGCCCCGGGCGAGGGAGGAGTCTCCCCTCGTTGAGGAAATCCCCCTTAAGAGACAGAAGCGGGTGGTCTCTCGACCACCCCTTACCGGGATCCAAGTGCAGGAGGGCGACTTCTGCATTGAGGTGCCCATAGGGCTATATGTGGCCGACAGTTTGCTGTCGGACATGGAGAAGTCAGCCGGGACCAAGATTCCCCAGGGCACCATGAAGGCCCAGGTGGCTGCAATAGCGCAGGAGGCGGTTCAGGTCGGTATCTAGCTTTCTTCAAAAACTCCTTAAGTTTTATTTCCTCTATTTTATTTTTTTAACACGCTTGCTGTTTTCCTCAGGTCCTTCAGTACTGTGCTTTCCTCGTCGCCATGGAGTCCGAGGAAATAGCCCCGGCGATGAAGAAGGCAGGCGAATCCTCCTTACGGGAGGACGAGCTTCGCTTTCAATTGCAGCAAGCGGAGGAGAAGGCGGCCCTCCTTGACTCGAGATTGGTCACCGAGGGGCTGACGATCTCAAAGCTGAAGGAGTTTCATCGGCTTCTAAATGAGTCCAACCGGGCTATCCAAGCCAAAATGGATGAGACGAACGACCTCTACAAAGTTATGAAAAGGTCGAGGGATGCCATCAAGAAGGATGCTCGGGCGGCCTTAGACGCGGTGAAGCTTGCCAAGAGCCGAGCGGCGAAAGCCGTGGAGGAATACAAGGTGTCTGATCAATTTTATCTTGATCTCGCTGAATCCGCGGCCGTCGGGTGGCACTAAGCCAGTGATGCCGTCAAGGAATCTATGCCGGAGTTCGTTGATGGCGAGCTCCATGCTAATTTCCCCCTCGCCGAGAAAGCGCTGTAGGGGGAGGCGCCGAGCTGGCCGTGGGAGGTGAGGTTGTCGGCGGAAGCGCTGACCCTGAGGTTGCCGTTTTGGACCCCGATGGTGGCGTCGAGCAGGATGAGATCCCGGCCGAGCGGACGGTCTGAGCTATCCCCCCTCTACGATTTTTTTTCCTTTCTTTTTTTTAGAATTTTGTAAGCTTCCGGGCATTTTTTTAAGGCTGAGGAACCCACAATACCTTCGTACATAATTTTTGTAAGGCTGAGAAGCCCACAATATCTTTGTACATAATTTTGATCATAAATAAAGTATGTATTTTCCTTTGCTCAAATGTCTGATCATCCTGCAAGCACTTCAGCTCGTAAGTCTTTTCATCTTGCAAGTACTTTTAGCTCGTAAATCTCTTTAGCTTGCTAGTGTTAGGCCGGTATCCACCATTTCTAGGTGACGATCGTTCATTGAGTATGAGTCGAACGATAGCTAAGTGCAAGAAGGTATGTATCCTCCCTTTCCCTAGAGTCAAGGTGGCGATTGCGCATCTAGTATGAGTCGAACGATAGCCAAGTGTAGAAAGGTCGGTATCCTCCCTTTCCTCGGAGTTGAGGTGGCGATCGCGCATCGAGTATGAATCGAACGATAGCCAAGTGTAGGAAGGTCGGTATCCTCCCTTTCTCCGGAGTCAAGGTGGCGATCGCGCATCGAGTATGAATCGAACGATAGCCAAGTTTGAATAGGTCAGCATCACTCGATTATACCCGGTCGCCTCACGATGAGGGCTTTGGATCTACAACGTCTATTGGATAGAAAGCTACTCGCAGCGGATGGGCCGAGCATGAATCTGCTCTGCGGCCTCATGAGGAGGGCTTTAGATTCACAGCGTTGTTGGGCAGGAAGCTACTCGCTGTGGATAGACCGAGCAGGAATCTACTCGGTAGCCTCGCGATGAGGGCTTTGGATCCACAACGTTGTTGGACAGGAAGCTACCTGCTGTGGATGGACCGAGCAGGAATCTACTTGGTAGCCTCGTGAGGAGGGCTTTGGATCCACTTCTTCGTAGGACAGAAATCTACCCCTTGTGGATGAGCCGAGCAGGAATTTGCTCGGCGGTCTCGTGAGGAGGGCTTTGGATCCACAGCGTTGTTGGGCAGGAAGCTACCCGCTGTGGATGGACCGAGCAGGAATCTACACAGTGGCTTCATCAGAAGGGCTTTAGATCCACTTCTTCTGTTGGGCAGGGTGCTATCCGCAGCGGATGGGCCGAGCAGGAATCTGCTCGGCGGCCTCGTGAGGAGGCCTTTAGATCCACAGCATTGTTGGGCAGGAAGCTACCCGCTGTGGATGGACCGAGCAGGAATCTACTCGGTGGGCTCATGAGGAAGGCTTTGGATCCACAGCGTTGTTGGGCAGGGAGCTACCCGCTGTGGATGGACCGAGCAGGAATCTACTCGGTGGCTTCGCAATGAGGGCTTTATTATCTCCCTAGTATCTCTTTGGGGCGTCGTTCAACCTTCCATGACCCATATAGGCGGGAATGGCGATCGTCGCGGATGACACATGGCAACACCATATCGGGAAAGTGCGATATTCCGTGATTTGCATCGTTGTGCGAGTAAATCTCGGTCGTTGAAAGATTTTTGTTGAGGCTATAAATACCGAAGGCATATTGGTTTCTTTCCAGTCTTGCATTCCCTGAAGATGACCGGCCGTGTGCTTACTATCAGGGAGATCGTTTCTCATGACGATATATACTTTTATAACATCGATCGTTCCGAGGAGACGTACGGGGCGGTGATAGGCCGCCTAGAGGGCCACTGTGGGCGCTTGCTTCCCCGGTGATCTCCTCTCCTTCAGGTGCTAATTTATGCGATATGGAGGACTTCTCCGGGTCTATACAACACCCTATCTCCGCAGTTGATGGACGGGACGTTCGACAAAATGCACAGTCTACGGTCTTGATCTGATCTCAAAGAGCAGGCGGGATCGCTCGGTGGACCTTCTTCTTAAGAGTTTCCAACAAAGATTGGTCGTCGCATCTTGCTCGGCGGACGGGGATCCCGGGGAGTCCGTGGCTTCTAGGGTCTATGAGTACCGTCGGAGGGAGTGGGTCGAGGCTGCTTGGGCTCAGCTGGAGGAGCTTTCTTCGGTGTATCACCGACAATGTTTCCTTAATTCTCGCCCTCCTTTGTTGTAATTGTTGTAAGACTGGGGAGCCCATAATACCTCTTAATAAATAAATTTATCCTTTGTTGAGGTGCATTGTCTCTTTTTATCCCCTCGATACATTTTATACTTTTTCTTAAAAAACCTTGGAGTCTCGGAATCGATAAAAGAAACAAAGGGCTGGAGCCCCATGGCGGTGTAAAGGGTCTCTTCTGTGAGAGGACCTAGCTCAGGAAACTTAATTAAATGCCAATAGGAATTTCATTATTTCAAAAGAGGGTACATATTTATTTATACAACTTAAGTTTTTCGGTGTTATAAGGCCGAAGAAAGTTACGCCCCCAGCATCCTGCAGGCGGTATGCTCCACCGGGCAATGCTTCTGTTACGAGGAATGGTCCGTCCCACTTCAGGGAGAACTTATGTAGTCTCCCTTGGTTTACGAACTCGTTTCTTCGTAAGACCAGATCTCCCGTCTTGAAGGCCCGATGTTTAACTCAGGCATTGTAGTAGTGACTGGTTTGCTGCTAATAGGCGGCCGCTCTGATTTCGCTCGATCCCGCTTTTCCAATAGGACGTCCAAGCTGCTTCGGAGCGTCGAGGTGTTAGCTTCATCGTGGAAGTGTTCGACCCTATAACTGGGTAGTCCAATCTCCGTGCAGTTCCTTGACCCAGCCGCCTTGCCTTCCTTCCAAACGGGCTCTGAGACCGCGGATGACGCCTTAGTTCACTACCTCGGCCCGTTGCATTGAGGATGTGCAACCGTGGCAAACTTCATCAATATATGGTAGTCGCTGCAAAATTCTTTAACCTTATCGTTTTCGAAGTTGATCCCATGGTCGGTAACTATGCGCCTCGAGATCCCAAATCGAGAAATTATGTTGTTCTGCAGGAACTTTATCGTAAAGGTGGCGTCCGGTTTCCTGATGTGTACGGTCTCTATCCATTTCGTGAAGTAGTCTACAGCGACAAGAATGTATCTGGGCCCGCCTGTGCCGGTGCGGAGTTGGCCCACCATATTCATCCCCAATTGTGTAAATGGCTAAGAGGAACTGAGTGGAGTTAGTTCGGTAGCGGGGAGACGAGATATGCTGCCGAAGAGTTGGCAGTTCTTGCATCTTCTGATCAGCTTCTCGGCACCCTGGTGTATTCTCGACCAATAGTACCCCTGCAGTGGTGCTTTTTGGACCAGGGTTTGGGCCCCTTGATGTTCTCCCCCGACCCCTTCATGTATCTCTCGCAGAATGTAGTCAGTCTCGTAGGGGTCGATGCACTGGAGCAGGGACTGAGTGTATGATTTCTTGTACAGGTTTCCGTTGCCCCAGACGAAATGGCATGCTTTGGCCCGAAGCCGGCGAGCTTCTTCTCGGTCTTCGGGAAGTACACCGTCATTTAGGAACTCCACGAGGGGCTTTCTCCAATCCCGACCTTCTTTCTGAATTGTGTAGATCTGGAGTGTTACCTTTCCATCTTCCACGCTGGGCCGTGGCAAGACTTCGAAGAGGATATTTCTTCTATGGCTAGCCGAATAGGAAGAAGCGAGCTTGCTTAAGGCGTCGGTTTGGATGTTCAAGTTCCTGGAAATCTGCTCCAATTGGACTTCGTCGAAATTCTTTCGAAGCTTTTTTACTTCGGCCAGGTATTTTATCATGAGTGGCTCCCGGACTTCGAAACGCCCTGTTACTTGGACGACGACCAGTGCGGAGTCGCTGCGAACTCTGATGGTCTTCAGCCCTATCCCGGAGGCGATTCGCAGTCCTGCCTACAAAGCCTCGTATTCCGCGGCGTTGTTCGACGCTCTGAACCCGAGCTTTAAAGAGTATTCCATTTCCGCTTCGTCCGGGCCGTGGATGATCAGGCCAGACTTGCTCCCCTCCTTGGTAGAGGATCCGTCCACGTAGAGCACCCAGTCCGGGATGGGGTCGGGTACCTCTTCGACCGAGGGACGTGGTTCGGGGCCCTACGCTGCCGTTCCTTCTTTAGCGGGAATAATGCATTCGACAACGGAATCTGCTAAGACCTATGCTTTGATGGCTTGTCTGGGACGGTATTTGATATCGAATTGGGACAATTCCCATCTCCATTTCTCCAGACGACCTGACGACTCGGGGGAGGCGAGAATAGACCCTAAAGGTCGCTCGGTGAGGACAAAGATTGTGTGCGCTTGGAAATAGTGTCGAAGTTTTCCGGAGGCTACGACAAGTGCCGGGACTATTTTCTCTATGGTCGGGTATCTTGTTTCTGCATCCTTGAAAACATGGTTCATACAGTAGACCGGTCTCTGTATGCCTTCGCATTCTCTGACAAGCACCGAGCCTGCAGCTTGGTCGTAGACGGCTAGATATAATAATAGCTCATCGCCCTCGACCGGTCGGGTGAGTAGCGGGAGAGTCGCTAGGTGTGCCTTGAGTTGTTCGAAAGCGTTCTGGCATTCCTCAGACCATTCGAACTTAGGAATTTTCCTTAGGGCCTTAAAGAAACGGGAGGCACTTCTCTCCGGACCTGGACATAAAGCGACTTAGGGCAGCCACCCTCCCCGTGAGGCGCATGATGTCTACATTGCTCTTGGGCGTTGCCATATTGAGGATGGCGCTAATCTTTTCTGGGTTTGCTTCGATTTCTCGATGGGTAACCATGAACCCGAGGAACTTCCAACCGGTGACTCCGAACGCGCACTTAGCTGGGTTCAACTTCATTTTGTACTTGCGCAGGACGTCGAACGTCTCGCCGAGGTCTATAGTATGCCCGGCTGAGGAGATGGATTTTATGAGCATGTCATCGATGTAGACTTTCATGTTTCTCCCAACCTGTGGTATGAACAGTTTGTTGACCAGGCGTTGATATGTGGCCCCAGCGTTCTTGAGTCTGAAAGGCATCACTTTGTAGCAGTATACCCCCCGATCCGTGGTGAAGACGGTAAGTTCTTAGTCAGCCGGGTTCATCTGGATCTGATTGTAACCGGAGAAAGCGTCCATAAAGCTCAGTAGTTCATGGCCGGCCGCACTGTCCACTAGCTGGTCTATCCGAGAAAGTGGATAGTTGTCTTTGGGGAAAGCTTTGTTTAAGTCCGTGAAATTGATGCACATGCGCCATTTCCCGTTTGCCTTCTTGACCATGACCACATTCGCCAACCAATATGAGTAATCCAGGTTCCTGATGAAGTTGGCTGCGAGCAATCGATCTATCTCGTCTTCTATCGCCTTTTGTTTGACCGGCACAAAACTTCTTTTCTTTTGTCGGACGGGTCGAGCTTTCGGGTCGACCCCGAGCTTATGGGAAATCACTTTAGGGTCCATCCCGAGCATGTCCGCTGTTGTCCAAGCGAATACGTCTGAGTTTCTCCAGAGGAAACGGATCAAGTCTTCGCGGTGGTCCCCGGTCAAGAGAGCGTCGATCTGGACTGTCCGGCCATCGACTCCTTCTACGAGGGGGACTTCCATCAATGCTTCTACCGGGGCGTTTCGGATTTCCCTTTGGTCGTTGCGTGTATCTAAGGATCCCTGGAACTCATACGAGTCCTCAAAATCGTCTCCCTGCTCTCCGGCGATGGACGTCGAGGCGAGGCAAATCTTGGCGGTTTACTGGTTCCCGTAGGCCCGACCTATCTCCCTTGATCCAAAAGGAATTTGATCGCAAAGTGATAAGTCGAAATTTAAGCCCGGAGGGCGTTCAAGGTAGGGCGTCCTACGAGAATGTTATAAGATGAAGGGATCTTAGCGATGAGGAAGTTCACCGGTATGGTTCGCATATTGCCCGCTTCCCTAATGTTGAGGAGGAGGGTGATCAGCCCCTTGGCCGAGATGGAGTGGTTTGTGAACCCAGAGAGGACATGGGAGGTCGGCCGAAGGTCGGATGGTCCTAACCCTATACGCTGGAAACAGTCATGGAACAGGATATCCGTCGAGCTTCCTGAATCGACCAAAATTCTCTGGACCTCATAACGGTGGACTCAGGTCGTTATCACGAGAGGGTCATTATGAGGAAGCGATATGCCGTGGAGGTCTTCATCGGTGAAGATGATCGGTTCGTCCCTCCTGCACCTCTTGTGGGGCGTATCGTTTGCGCCCTCGACTGGGAAGGGGCTGTGGTTCCCCCCATTTTCCCGAGCTGGATCCGAGGTAACGACCATGATTTGTCCGATCGTTAATTCCCCGGGAGGAGTTTGGTCTTTTTGCTCCCGCTCCGCCTGCCGCTTGTCCCGTAAGTATTTCGCCAGGTGGCCGGAGCGGATCAACTCCTCGATGTAGTCACGGAGTTGTTTGCAGTTCTCAGTCGGATGACCCTGCGACCCGTGGAAGGCGCAGTATGGGCCGCGAAGACGCTTGCCCGCTCTTTGGGTAACTGGCGGGAGCTTAAAGAACCTCTCGCCCTTAGCTTCCTCCGGCAGCTTGGTCTGGGAAATATTTAGAGGAGTGTACTCTTGGAACCTCGGGGAGTAAGGTTTCGGACGGTCGACTTTCTTTTTCTCCTCCCTGTCCCTTTTCTTTCGGTCCGTTTCGTCGACTCAGGGCGGATTTGAGTTCACCTCCGACTCGAGTTAGATCTTTCGCTCGGTCCAGGCTTTCACTTCGGCCATGGTCTTAGATTGCGCTAATGCAAAAGAGCGGATCCATTCTTTATGCCTAAGACCCGACCTCAGCACGGTGATAACTGTTTTATCGCGGTGCTCGGGAACCTCCAGGAGGGCGTTGTAGAAGCGAGTGACATACCCTTTGAAGGATTCCTTGTCTCCGCTTTTGACAGTAAACAAGTAGTCGACCGTCCTTTTCTGGCGTCGGTTTCCGATGAAATGACCGAGGAATTAGGTAGCCAGCACGTTGAAGGTCGAGATGGAGCGTGGTACGAGTCCTCAGAACCAGTCCCGGCCAGCCTGGATTAGGGTAGTGGGGAAAGCTCGACATTGAGCTACGTCCGAGTTATCTTGGAAGCTCATGCCTGCCGTGAATGCGTCCAAGTGGTCCTTCGGGTTGGACTTCCCGTCGAAGAGGGCCACTTTGGACGGCTTGTTCCTGGACGAGACGTGCTCGGCCGACAGATTTTCTGTAAAGGGCTTTATGAGCGAATCGGCGGAATACCTGGCCTCTTCGCCGGACATGTGGCCATCTCGTCGTATGCCTTCGATTTTCTTTTTAAGGGCTTCAAGCCGGTGGTGGTACCCCGAGGATTCTGCACAGTCGGAGTGGTGGCTACCCCCGCTCCGGGTCTGCGCAGTGATGCGGCTTCGATTCCGCTCTATCAAATTTCTTAAATCCTTGGGAGAGGCCTCTCTTGAGTAATCTCGATGTTCGCCATTTGCGTGGCCTCGGTGGGAGTGGGGGCATCGGTCATGCCTGGAAGCAGGCGAACTGATCCTCAGGGGGTGAGAGCGCGCGGCGGGCGTCGGAGCGACGGCCTAGTCTCCCCTGAGATCGGGGTGTGGAGCTGTACCGCGCCCAGCGGGTCATGGAATCATTCACCGCATGCGGGTCATGGTTACCGGAATCGGCACGCGGACGCTCAGTGATGCTGAGATGAGCATGAGCGAGATCGAGGGTCTGAGCTTGCCCATTAGTCCTTCTACGGACGTCGTTATCCCGGGGACGGGGAACCGTTGCTTGATGGGTAGGGCCCGCCGTTTGAACGCGAACAAGCACATCTACCAGAGCTGTGAGTCTGTCGATTCGGACGGATAAGGCGTCGATGACGTTAGGAGGGGAGGAGAATTGCTCCTGCCTCCGTTATGGATGGTAGGGCGGCTCGTATTGGGATCGTCGCGGTTGTCACTCGCCATCAGGTCGAGGACGGAAGATCAACTCTATGGGTGGAGAAGCTTATGATAGGTTCCCAAAGATGGCGCTAATTGATGGAGGTCATGATCTTCCTTAGATGTTGTCCTCCGTCGATCTGGTAGCAAGTGGTTTTGAGCGGCTGTGATTTGTTTTGGGGGCTGTTGAGCGTGTGGATCCCAATGTTGTTGGAAGTTGCTAAGGCTGATCTACCTGCAAGGGGAGTCCTGGGGTGGGAAACCACCGCAGGACCCTCCGACGATCAAATTAGTACCGGGGAATAAGAGCAACGTAGCGGCCTATTGAAATGAGTTCGAGTTATCCGAGTCATCTGAAAGAGAGGTTTATATAGTGGTTGCGTGGAGCGAGCTGGCGCGAGATCCTCGCCGTCAGATACGCCCTCGCGTTATCCCCGCATCAATAGCGGGATACGCCCATTAATGGGGGGACACGCCGGCGTGGGACGTGGAATGTGGAGAGGCGAATATCTCGCCCTGGCGAGATACGCGGAGCCATTGCGGGGGAGCTTGGGCTCCGCGCTCTCGGTTGATCGAAGAAGCCGAGAAAGTTCGGCCTGTTAGATGTCTCGGAAACGAGCTGGGAGGCCGAGGAAGCTCGGCTTGTCAGATGGCTCAGAAACGAGAGGGGGGCCAAGGAAGCTCGGTTGTAGCATTGCTCGAAGGTGAGTTGTTGGCTGTTTGCTAGATGAATATGGAAGGTACCCAAGGAGGTCTCCGGAAGGTCGGATGCATTTTCGGAGACGAAGTCCCGAGGAATTTCCCCAATGCGTCTTGTTTATTCTACCTCCGTAGACTCCGGAACACGTCATCCGCCACGTGTCGCAATCTGAGGAATTCCTAGTTGTGAGCATCATCACTGTCCTACCTAACGTTGCCACGTCATCACTGACAGCGCCACATCATCACTGACGGCTCCACGTCATCTAAGTTGCCATGTCAGCAAAAAAATCAAAAATCCCCAGAATACCCTTCTAACACTAAATCTAATGTCTAAAAAGAAACCTCTTCCCTTTCATCCCCTGGCCATTACCATCGGCACCGACGCCGCTACCACCCTCACCTCCCCCATCCCTGCGCCTCGTCTGCCGCCTATCGTCATCATCATCATCTCCCTTCTTCTTCCCCTAATCCTAGCCCCGCTCCCTCTCCCCAGATATCACTCTCCACCACGGCCCCTCTCCGACCAGCGGCCTTCCCTCCTCCACCGTGCCTCCTATCCGACCCCTGCCCCTCCCTCCTCCACTACCTCTTTCCCCACCATCATTAATTTATTTAATTAATATTATTAATTATTTAAATCATTATTAATGTAAAATAATCAATAAATTAATTGATTGTATTATAAAAGGGCAAAATGATCTTTTTCTATGAAATTTAACACCGTTAATGGTGACCGTTTTTTATGGTGGTTTTTTGTAATTTTAAAAGAAAATGGTAGTTTTCTGCCACGGATTGAAACCTAAGGTGAGTTTTTCGTAAATAAGCCTAATTTTATCTTATAGTTGCTTGTCTATTACTTTTCAGGTTTGTATATAACAAATAAATCAACAAACTATTTGCCTATTCAATCTTATTATCACAAATTTGCAGATTTTGAAGTACTTACAGAAAACACCAAACTGATCATATTTTCTAAATAGACTAGCATCGAACCCTATGCACACACAGGGAAACTTTACAGTTTCATAAGATAGATGTTGCATATTGATGATTATTCTACAACACAGGTTTGAACCTGCAAAAACCATCTCAGAAAAAGAAAAGGCAATAGTAAATTCTTATAGAATCCATTCATTTGATGGCAGTGAAATGCTTTTAGTTATTATGGCTCTAAACTTGCACTAATTTTCTTAATGTACTTGTTACTTGAACGTATTCATCCTGTTACTTTCCCGAAATCTAAATTCAAATCATAGTACAATTTGACCATAGCTATCGGATGATTGGAGATTTTAATATTTTTATGTATACAATCCTAAAAAATCAAGGTTTTGTGAAGCTTGGCCTTTATCAAGACAGGGGAAAAGGCTTCCTAATTCCAAATCAGGGGCCTAAATGAAACTGGAAACTAAATGAGGGGCTATGTTAAACTTGATACCAATGAGAGGCCAAGTTAAACTCAAGAGAATGAGCTCTAGAGCATGAATTTGCTCATAGGGTGAATTTATCACATGGATCGAATAAGACAAAAATAATAAAAATTATGGGGCAAAAATAAATGGAACAACAAATGAGGGGCCTAAAAGGAATTTTGCATCTCCAAAAGGAACGCTTATGGTGGAAGAGGACAAAGTTGAGCCCCATTTTGTCCTCCGGCTAGCTTTCTATATAATAGATAGATAGATAGATGACTCGATGACATTGTAAGATATACATGTGCAATGGCAAATTGGAACACAAATAGGCAAA
The DNA here is from genome assembly GCA_030015575.1 of Agapanthus africanus. Lineage (NCBI taxonomy): Eukaryota > Viridiplantae > Streptophyta > Magnoliopsida > Asparagales > Amaryllidaceae > Agapanthus > Agapanthus africanus. The sequence continues at coordinate 159,997,365 of JASDDO010000026.1, read as the reverse complement.
CCATGAAAGTTTACATTACAATAGTAGAGTTGATCTTGGTGGTCAATATAAACTAGTTGAAATGATAATAAAGAGTTTCACGATCACTGAAGAATAGCTAGAATGCTTTATTTAGTGGATACATAAGGAAGTCTTACCTGTTAGTTTAAAAGCATGTCGTGTAGGACAGTGTTTGATCAAGCGTCGGTCTCTGCAATGTTCGTATCGAGGATAACGTATTTGGCAGCTCCACAGAATGATGATGGATTCGTTTCTCCATTTTCACTTACACGGCCTTTGAGTACTTTTTGATACCTGAAAATGATGGCATTCTTTTACCAACAAATAACAATAAGAGTCAGTCTTACACACACGCACACACGCACCTGCACACACGCACGTGCAGGTGCATCCGGCCATCATATTCATGAGGATCATATAATTTATAGCAAACAACATCCGGCCATCATATTTGCGTGCACACACGTACTTACACACACGCACACACGCACCTGCACACACACTTTAAATTAACGTTAATAGCAGCCATGAAAATATATAAATAAAACATTTTTCAGAAAACCACAAGAAAGATACGTTCACTTGCTTGAGCCAGTTCTGAATAAACAAACCCCAAGCATTGTTGTGAAAATTAAGCCCAATTACTTTCAACAAGGTGAACTGATTGTGGAGTGTGGAGGTAAAATACAGCAAATCCAAGGACCCCAAGCAATAGTTTCGATGAAGAATATGAAATCATTTAGCATCCTGAATATGTGAATTTTGCCTTAACTACACGTCCACCGGTATTAAAGAATTTTAATTATAAACAAAAACATAAAAATTTCCTAAATATAAAATTCCAGTCCTTAGATTTGTGGGATATAGTGGTAATGAATTGGATGAAAAGTTAGCAGCTCATTGAATAAAATAGTACATGGATCGACACATCAGATGGAATGTTTCATTCATAAAATAACATAAAATAGTACATGGATCCGATTTTAGATTCTAATATCGAATTTGGTTTATCAACCGATGTATGAGCAGACTTACAATCGGAATCCAGACACCCCCAAAGGGCCAACTGATGTATGAGCAGACTTACAATCGGAATCAAGCCACCCCCAAAGGGCCGTTTAATATCCATTTGCGATTTCCATCCATTTTCTTGGGTTGGAAAATCTATAAATGTTCTGAACGCGATGGATACCAACACATCCAGGATTTAGATTGTAACTTAAAACGACATACATTTTTGGAGTGGTATTGTGAATATTATCCATAGAGAACTAGAGCTGAGATTTACCGTAAAATCATTTCAACAAACTATCCAAAACAGATAATCATACACAGATGATTTTTTTTATTAAAAAAAATAAGGATGGTCAGTTGAAGAAATATAGGATGCCAATATTCAATTTCAAACTTGGTGCAAGACCTACCAAGATGCTGTTTCATTCTATCTTGCTACTGTTTTTTTCCATATTAACAATTTGGACCTTAACCATCAAGTCTTCCTGAATCTATAACCTCTAGAAAGCGTCACTGTCGTTCTTCTTGCTCGTTCAGAAAGCGGCTGTTTTTACTATCCGACATATAGTGGGAAAATAGTTTTTTGACAATAAGGGCTGTTTCTGGAAGGCATTGCATTTCCTTCAGTTGTTCGCTTTGCGGAATTATAGAAAGGTGCATAAAAGCCAACAAATCCTCCAGTTTCTAAATTTGTTTGTCAGCATCCATCATCAATCGATGTAGAAAAACGAATAACAAACAAGCAGAAAATACAGAATAAGAATGAGATTACAAAAAGAAGCTATTTCTTCCATGCAAGCAGAAAAGTAGTATGAGATGTTCAAAAAATGTACTGAAAACGCAAATCATACCAAGATAGGTACAGCTTCCTAAACAATACCAGCGACTGGTCGCCAAAACAAGAGCATATTCAGTTAGAATCTGAAAATAAACAATGTGGGATCGTTTGCAAAAAGTACAACTATAACAATTGCACCCAGTCCAATGCCAGGAGAAAATAAAAGGTTAGAAAATACATCGAGTCGAAGGACAGAATTGTCTTAGAACAAGAGTTCAGGACATGCTCTTACCGTAAAATGTGCCAACGCCCCTCCCAAAAGCATTAATAGGCAACTTTGTATCAAGTGATTAGAATGATCAAAGTACTTATATTTATGCCAGGGGTCAAGCATAAGCGAGAAAAAATGCAGCAGTCGATGTCATTACAGAAGTAACATAGATTGCCATGATATCCTTTAAACCTGCAAACTGTATAACCATAACAAATATGAAATATTTGCAAACGTACTTGAAGTATCTTTCAAAGTTTCAAGTTGGTGATATAAGCTCATGTATTGCAATAAAGTTATCAAGCTTTTTGCAACCGACGATAGATGCAAGATGTGAAGTCGGAGGCTCGGAGTTCTCTAACGTGACGACATGTATTGTTGCATATATTTTATTAATGTTAACAGACAGTCATGCCGTATTACCACTAAGCACCCGATATATAGTAGAATCTTTTGCACTAGGTGTTATGTGGTAACTCAAGCTTGCTCTGTGAGCTCTATGGCCACATGCGGGTATGTGTGGGTTAGGGTTCAAGACCCCTCCTATAGGACCTATCTTTGGTAAAAAGGATAGGGATGAATGAACATGGATACAAGAAAGAATGGAAATGAAAAATACATAGCTTAATTAAAGCTGCATCTTTTCTTCTGTGCCTTTTTTACTTTATTTTATTGTTAGAAGATTGGGTTCTACCAACCCATCGGTTTCAGATCACCCGGGTTAGGCTTGGGTAAGTCACAAACAGATCAGGTCGAAGCCGACCTGACTTGACCCAAACCGACCTGACGTCGAAGCCGACCTGACTTGACCCAAACCGACCTGACCCAATCGACAACCCTGTTGAAGAAATACAATTCTTTCATCACAATTTCAGAGTTTTTGTTAAAGGTCCGAGACCCGTTGCAAGAAAAGGTGGTAGCACGGATGAATTGCCGGGCAAATCTCCTTTGGCAGTAGGTACATGCAGTACCACATTGTGTCGTATGCCGGTACACGTAGAAGAAGAGCAGCCTACTGCCATAGGAGAGTTAGCCCTGCAATGCATCGATCCGTGCATTCGATCACGACATCAAACCGACCATCTTTGTTGTTGCTGTGCTGCTGCTGTTTGTTAGCTACACAGAGGTTTGAATTCATGCATGGATATTTATGGACACTTGCATACTCCAATGGCATATTCATTTTCGCAAATTCGCACAATCTCTTAAAAGGAGAAAAGATTATCATATTCACACTGCACTTTGCATGAACACTTGCATCAAGCACCAAATCAGATATACTATTTAATATTTATATAACTATTCAAGCATATTAAGTTCTAATTTCTAGATACATGTAGGAAACAGAAACTATGTGGTAAATCAATGACGACAGAATGAGGACCATTCCTCATAGTGGAACACAGAATGCAACAAGAAATGAGAGAGAGAGAAAAAAGAGAGTGAGAGAAGCTACTGAGGAATAGTCCAGGCATATCCTGTGGTATATCCTGCGTCTAAACTCAACGGCGAAGGCAGTAGAGAGAGATATATGTCGGTTACAAGAGTAACAGAGCAACTCTCCTTTGGCAGAGCGATGGTGATTTCTTTCTCTCTATATACGGTGTAACCCTGCCAAAGGAGAATTGCCCTGCAACTCGACTCCACAACCGAACGAACAAACGTGCTTCAAATTCTATTGCCATCGAAACATTTTACAGCCGACCGCAAAATTTTCACAACCAAATTACCGGTGGAAGAAACTATGACCAAGAGGGAGGCACAAGATATATTCATCTACATGCTTATTGATCGATTTGATTTCTTTGTGAATTTAGGTACAATATTATAACTAGCTAATGTTGTCTTCATGTTTGCTGACAAGGTTTATATGCTGTGCTAATTACAAGGAGTGAGTAAATCTAGTGCAAAATATAGTGAATATAGAGTACGGTGACAAATGCAATTGTTGCAATCTATGTGCAGGCAAACCTTCCTCCCAGGCAGCGACGGAACCAGGAATCTGGGTTAGAGTGGGCACCATATCTAACAAGGATCCATTGAAAATTCCAAATGCATGATATAAAAAGTAATTTTAATCGAAAAGATAAATATAATTTTGAATTATTTAATAATAAATGAAAATTATTGTTTGCAATAATATTTTTGCAAGACTTTATATATATTTTAACCATACCATACAAATCATGTTTTTGGTGAAACCGAGATAAACTAATTTTATTGTGTCACTATAGCTGTGAATCAGGAACAATTGCAAATCACGAATTTGTATTAGAGACATAAAATGACAACATTGTTGATGAGATGCTTGAAGCAAAATAAAAATCGATTTTTTCACCTCTAGGATAAGATAGAAGAGAACACGTTAATGATCTATAAAACAAGATATTATTCGAATTTTTCTTTTATTATCTTCTTATTTTATTCATAAAAAGACCACAATATGAATTAATACTCAAGTTAATTAAAACAAAAATTAAACCAAGCCAATTGTGGGAATTGAACCCAAAAATATTTATTATTTACTTATTTTATTTATAAAAAGAACACAATAGATATTAATACTCAAATTACTTAGAACAAAAGTTAATTCATGCCGATGGCAAAACCCATGACCTTTTGCTCTAAAATGCCACATACAATCACTTGAGCAAGAATACCATCATGTTGTGTTTATGAACACAATATTTATAATATATTCTCAGATATATGCTATTGTATTCATAGATCGGAGTCGGGATTTCTTTTTCTGTAAAATCTTAGTGGAGGCACGTGCCCCCGCTGAGCTCTACGTGGGTCTGCCCTGCTCCCAGGATACGACATAGCCCGACAAGTAGTGATCTCAATGAGTTTCCCTTTGAAACCTAATTGGAGCACCGGTTAGAGTTGAAAGCAAAAGCTTTATATAAAGAAGCGGAGAGAGATGATAGAGAAAAACTAAGGACATTTTAGTTCTTCATAAACACTATGCGTTCCATCCTATTTATATGGTTAGAATGCATGAACAAGTACTTACAAGAGTTTTTATACGTTCCCCTATTTAATACGTATAGATATGTTCCTCCATTTAATGTATGAAAACTCTTCTCAAAATGAAACATTGTCATTCTTGGATGTTATATTTTAGGGGAAAATGTCCAAAAAGGAAAAAAAAACCGGCAATCTTCAGGATTGTCATAAAACCCCTGAGCCTTTTTCTCTACTGAAAACCCTTGTTTTATGGCTCATTGTTAAAACTAGTTAGAAAAAACCCAAGTGTACCTATGACAACCCATGTGACTAATTAATACTACGGAGTCTACAGTTGTACTTCTGACCACCCATGTAACCAATTAATACTACAGAGTATACAGTTGTACTTCTGACCACCCATGTAACCAAGTTGAGTGGTTAGATTTTTTTTAGGCTGGAATTTTACTTGGACCCTGTTGGGGTCAAAATTTGCACCCCAGTGGACCGGGTCAAAGTCAAGGTCAACCCCAAGTAAGTGGACCCAAGTCCAAGCAAGAGGGTCCATGCCCAAGTCGAGCCCTGCGGCCAACCTTCCCCATGCCAAAATAAAAATCATGTAATAAATAATTTTTATGTAATTTTTTATGCATGAATGTAAGCAAAATGGGCATAAAGTCAAATTTTTGTAAAGCTCATGGCTTATGTGCAAAAAGAAGTAACACATGAGACATGGGATGGGCAAAATGTCATTTTGTAAAGCCCAAGGGGCTATAAGTAAATATGTAAACCTATATAAGGCAACTTGATGATAAATGAAAAAAAGATTTTTCATTCTCTCTAAAAAATTAGGGCCTGTGCCTCCTTCTCCTTCCTTAAGGTTCTAAACATTCTCCTCATTTTCAATTAAATCAAGAGTTTAACTCTTCCTTCCTCAAAAATAAATAGTTTTTCACCACAAAACCCATAAAGGGAAGCTCAGATCTCCAATCAGATCTCGAAGAGGGGAGACTTTTAAGTCTCACCCTTTTTCTCCAAGATCCCGCCGATCAAGAGAAGGAAGAAGGAGACCCATCTCCAAAAATCTAACTTTGGACAGATCCAAGGCTCAAAAGAAGAGTTAAAGATTCCTAGGAGTTTAACTCCTTTCTAGATCTGTTGGAGTTTAACACCATAAATTAGTTTCTGTTAGGAGTTCAACTCCAAAAACCCCTTGGGAGTTCAACTCCCCAACCTAGAGGCTAAACCTCTTCCTGCGGGTGTTTCCCGTGGTCACGTGTGCGCCATGTGACCCCGGGCGCTAAGGCGCCCATCGGTCACGTGTGCGCCACGTGACCCCGGGCGCTGCCCATCAGTCACGTGTGCGCCACGTGACCCCGGGCGCTAAGGCTCCATCGGTCACGTGTGCGCCACGTGACCCCGGGCGCTAAGGCTCCATCGGTCACGTGTACGCCACGTGATCCCGGGGCGCTAAGGCGCTTAATGGTCACGTGCGCGCACGTGACCCCGGGCACTAAAGTGCCCATGTACCCGCACGTGATCCTGGGTGCTAAGCGCCCACACGCCGAGCATGTGAACCGCGGGCGCGTGACCCGCGGGCGCCAAGCGTCCATATGCCATGCACGTGTCTTTAAGACGCCCCTCACCCCTCATTTTTCATACACTCTACACTCAAAACACGTCCTCTGCTAGGAAAATTTTTCTGTCGATTTTATAAAGTGCTCTAAATTTTTTTTAAACAACTGCAGAATATTGTATGAGATATAACATGAACACTGTAAAAATTTGAAGCAATTTGGGCATGTTTTGGCCGGACACATAGGCTCTAAAACTGGCGAGCTCGGCCCGTTTTTGGAGTTTTGGCTTCAAATGTTCATGGTGTTCCAGTCTCTGGGTTTTGGTGTTTCAGGTGTTGTTTGTCTTTACTAAATTTTCATGTGATGTTAATTTTCTGCAAAGACAATTCGGAGTGTTTCGCTGTCGTAATTCTAACATGTATTCGGGTTAGTTAGACGATGTTAAAAGTTTGAACGAATATCAATATCCTATATTTTCCCTCACTGAAATTTTCCAAGAGTTGGATTTTTCCGAGTTCAAAATTTTCAGAAAATCATGCAAGCGATTCTGTAGACCCCTAGAAGAACGATATCCAAATTCAACTTTTTAGATCACGGAACTGCAGTAATACCCTAAGGTTTGCCGCAGTTCCGTGGCGACATGAGTGAGGCATGGGTTGGCCCTTCTACGGATGGTTCATAGGAGCCGTGGCGTGTTCTGGGAACTTTTTGAACTCCGCTCAAGTGTTGAGCTTGTTGGGAAATTTTGGGTGCTTGATTATTCGATCGAAAAGTTTAACTTCGTCTAGCTATCTGTGATTGTGATACAATAATTGGAATCTATTTAGTTGCGTGCAAATTTGACATTTCGATCTCGGGTGAAATCGGGAATCTTGTTGAATTACCCGACTCCTTTTGAAAAGTGTTTTCATTGTTGAGACCTAAATGTAAGATTTGCATTGTTAGGCATGAAATCTAGAATATGTGATATTCCGGGTTTATGATGTCTAAGGGCAGTGACGATTCCAATTGTTGTAGTTTTTCATTTTCTTTTCTGCGACCGTAAGTGTAATATGTGGTGTATCGCCGGTTTCGTTGCTATATATGTCAACGACAATTGGGATACGTATATTTACTTACGTTGATGACAAGTGATGTTATGTGCTGCTGTGATATGTTATATTGGATCATCGTGTTTGAATAGCTGGGGGATTTTATGTGAGATGAGAGTTTTTCATTTTCATTCATGTAAAAACTTGTATGTAATATTATTTTATTGGGGCACTTCCGGGTTGAGGAAGATGTCGCCGTTGATGTATATTATTTACTTTTCCGCTTTAGGATAGACCCAAAGAGGGGAGCACAAGTATTCGGATTCTAGAGTCCAGTAGGAGACCATCTCGAGGTGTCGAGACCGGATCTCCTAATTCTAGAACTGGTAGGGTTGCTTGTCGCTCTCGTAGGGGTTTAGGGATGTGGGTTTGGCTATTCATCACGACCGTGGAATCCGTGTTTTATACAGGTTTAATATAAAACCCGGAAATCCTAGTATATCCAATATTTCATATGTTGATTTCTGCTGCGATATTCTGTGATGTGATCACTTGATATGTTGAGATAGATACTGTATATAGTATATGTGATATATTATATAGACGTTGCTTATGTTTTACACCCGCGCTAGTCCTGCCCCGCTCTGCCGTTAGTTACCTAACCTAACGGTGCATGATGGGACATCGAGGCAAATGCGGATGGCATAAGCGTACCTTATAATTTTCTGTGATGTTTAGATAACTTAAATGATGGGACTTCATTAATGAGATTAATGACAGAAAATAAACCTAAAGATGTTGTAGAAACTTGTTTTAAAAACGGGTAGCTCTAGTTCTTGCTTTGCATAGTGGTTTCCTTGTAGAATATCCAGCACCTTATTCGATAATGAAAAAGCCGAGATCCCTTCACCGGGAGTGACCTCTTTAGAGAAACTAGCAGATGCTATAAACTCGGCTTATCTTTTGAATGCTTTTATAGTTTTTGCTTTGCATAGTGGTATTTGTGAAATATCCTGCACCTTATTCGATAAGGAAAGAGTCGAGATCCTTTCACCGTGAGTGACCTCTTAAGCAAAACTAGTAAAAGCCTCAAAAACACTCTTTTTAAAATTCACTCGATTCTACAGCGAGATCAAGTTTATTACGCAAAAGGTTTTTTTAAAAACGTGTCGTAGCTCTCCGTCATTTCAGATAAGTACTACTTAGTATTTGTGCTACGTTTGTTGGCCTCCGTCAAGACGTAGTGTGCGGTAGCTAACTAGTGCTTATCAGCCAGCATATGATGCGATTGAGTTAAGGTAGTCGTGCGACTTTGTTGGTCTCCGTCAAGAGTCGTGTGGATGAGTTTAATTCAATCATGAAATGTACGGGTTGAACTTGACTAGCGGCCTATGGTTTGTTGGCCTCCGTCAAGGTCATAGGACACTAAGGGCAAAATTATCGGGAATTTTAAGTATTGAAATTTTTAATGAGATTGCATACCTTCTTTGAGATAGTTGGATCCCGATACCCACTGCGAGTAAGAGTTACTCCTGCGAGAGTTTTGCACTTTACAATTAACCGATCAAGTAGGTATCTAGAAAGGTGTCAACAGGGTTACGCTCCTGAAAAAATGAAGTTTATTTTAATTAGGTCCGTACGAAAGCACGGGAAACCTCCCTCAAAGTACCGGCACTGGCCTGGCTGAAAGATTGGCGAACTTGTAGGGTGTAATTAATCCCGGCTGGTCTTTGTTTTTATGGTTTGAAGGAAGATTTGATAAAAACAGTAGGAGCCATCCTAATTAGATAAAATAACAACCAATGTAATCTTGCAAGAGCATACGCTGAGTGTTTTCTTCTCTCTCTCCAGGTAGCGATCATGTCATGCCTTAATCAAGATAACAATATGGATGAATTGACTGAACCCGCTTGTTATACTGAGCTGGAAAACGTTGGTCCCGCTCCAACTTATAATTATTATAAGACTGAGCAGGAAATAGAGGATTCCCGTGCCGCCCAAATGAAGAAAGTGCATATTGATGCATCTTCTTCGGATATGTTCATTACCAAGAACTATTTCTTAACGTCCTCTACGTCCTGGGTATGAGATACCGGATCAGAATTCCATATATGTAATATGTTACATGGGCTACTGATGGGTAGAGAACTGAAAATTGGTGATAAAGTTTCAAGAGTCAAGAAACGGTGCAATTGTTGCAGCCAAAGTGTTGGCAGTTATCACCCTATATTACCAAATACAATGATTCTGAACGAATGTTATTAGATACTGAACCTGATATGCAACATTATATCAGTCTTTTTATTTACTAAAGAAGGATATAATTTTGTATTGTTGGATAATGTTTTGAACATTTCTTATATCAAGAGTTGATCGGTTCATGCACGTTATCTAAAAACATAGACGTTCTAAATCAAACTACAGTTCTCAACGTACAGAATACACACAAGAGGAAGAGTTCAGAAATTAACGAATCTTTCTTGAGGCATTGTAGACTAGGTCATATCAATACGACCCGACTAGCTAAGTTACATTAAGATGCATATTTAAATCTGTTTGAATTTACATCTTATGAAACTTGCCAGTCATGTCACAAAGATAAAATGACCATAGCTCCGTTTACTGGAAACAGAGAAAGAGTTAGTGAACTCTTGGGATTGATACATGATGATGTGTGTAGGTTCCCTGTCTACACATGCCAGGACTGGTTCTTTTTACTTCATTACATTCACTGATGATCTCTCAAGATTCGCACATGTGTTCCTTTTGAAACACAAGTCTGAGCCTTTTGAGAAATTCAATGAATATAAGTGCGAAGTAGAGAACCAAAAAGGGTATAAGTATTATATCCTTTGATGTGATCAGGGAGGAGAATACTTGAGCACGGAGATCCTGGACTATTCAAAAGGAGAATGAGATTCACTCTCAGCATTACTCCTCCGTATACACCACAGCACTACGGTGTATCGGGGCGGAGCAATCGCACCCTATGAGATATGGTGCGCTCTATGATGAGTACTACTAAGTTTCCTATTTCCTTCTGGGAGTTATGCACTTAGGAAGCTGCATACCTATTGAATAGGGTTCCAGCCAAATCAAGTGCCTACCACTCCATATGTGATATGGTATGGGAAGAGCCCATCTCTTAAGTAAGTTAAGATTTGGGGTTGTACGGCCTATGTCTAAAAGCAAAATCCGGACAAACTCGAGGTAAGGTCAGTTCTGAGAAAGTTTATTGGATATCCAAAGCATTCACAAGGGAATATCATCTACCGCATTGAGGAGAAAAAGGTGTTTTGTTTCTCGACATGCTACCTTTTTAGAAAAGGAATTTCTTGTGAAGAAATTAGTGGTCATGAGGTAGAACTGGAAGGAGTTCCAGCTATACAAACTACAGCTGGCAATTTTGTAGAACCGAAGGATTCAATAGTTCCCGACGGACCTCAGCCACTCCGCCGATCTGGTAGGGTTCCTCATCCACCTGAGAGATACTTCGGTTTTCTCTATGACAGTAGGAGCGAGGATTGCATCATGAGATGATGACCCAACTAGTTTCGAGTAGGCCATCAAGAGTGGGGACTCTGTAAGAATGGCTGGATGCTATGCGATCTGAGATGGAATCTATGTGCACCAACAAAGTATGGACTTTGGTTGCTCTATCTGAAGGGTTAAATCCCCATCAGGAGCAAGTATATCTTGAGAAGATTACTTGATGTAGATGGAAAAGTTGAGACTTTCGAAGCTAGACATGTTGTAAAAGGTTCTCGTCATCGACCAGGTATGGATTATGATGAAACCTTTTCTAGTGCCCATGCTTAATTCCATCCGGATTGTACTTGCCATTGCTATATACCATGACTACGATATCTGGCGGTTGGGTGTCATGACTGCTTTTCTAAATAGTGATTTATAAGAGAGCATCTATAAGTACACAGCCAGAGGACTTCGTAGACAGTGGGAGCAGCGGAAACGTGTGCAAGTTGCTTTACGAGTTAAAGCAGGCATCGCGAAGTTGGAACATCTGTTTTGATATGGTATTCAAAGCGTTTGACATTATCAAAATGGTAGATGAACCTTGTATATACAAAAAGGTAGTAGAGAGTAAGGTGGTCTTCCTCATATTGTACGTAGATGACATACTCTTGATAGAGAAGGTGTTTCCTATGCTACACTCGGTCAATCTTCTCTTATCACAAGGATTCTCCATAAAGGATCAATGTGATACATACTAAATTCTGGGTTTTAGATCTATGAGATAGATCTAAGTGGATATTAGGATTCTCACTAGGTGTAGTGAGATGGTATCAATCGATCCTGGGGAGAATCACTGGATAGCTTCCAGGGTGGAAAGGTCGATTGAATGTCAGTCACATGCATTTCTTTACCCTCAGTGGAGGGACGGTATGTTGGATGAGTTCTAAGCTAGATACCGTGGCAAACTAGACGATAAAGGCTGGATACATCGCTACCAAAGATGCTACCGAAGAGGCAGTTTGAGTGTATATTAGTTTATGAGATGAACTTCGTTCCTACCATTGTGTGACAATGGAGTTGTGGCTTATGCCTAGGAACTCCCATCCCATCAGTGACCCAGACATATTCTAAGGCAGTTTCACTTGATCATGGAGATGGTTGATCTCCGGGAAGATCGAGATTAGGAGAGTAGACTCAGAGGACAACACGGCGGATCCACTCACGAAGGCCTTTTCCCAAGAGAGAATTTTATTGGATGGTTGAGTATGAGATACTACAACCACTGTTGATTGTTGGGTATTGGATACTATAACATATGGCCATGTTCCCGCCAAAAATTTCTGCGCAAAAGAGCCCAAGGTATCAAATGGCGGCGATTCGCTTAAGAAAATAGGAACAGTATCTTCCGGGCTGTTTTTTGACAAACTCCTGAATGAGAAACAGATAAATTCTGATGGTATCGAAAGCGTCTCGAAAAACTCTTCAATTTGATATATTATGGGCCTCATAATTCATCAGGGATCAAAAGTTATTAGGTATCACGTGTCCACACGTGATGGACCTTTAAGAACCCGCTGGAGAAGTTAAAAGATATAATAAAAACTTAGAAAAGACCCCAATGGGGCATCACGTGCTCACACGTGACTATGGGTCACGTGCAGACACGTGATGGGCTTTTAAGGCCTCTAAATTAATGAATAGAATTAAATTCTAAAATCTGTTCCCTGATTAAAAATCAGGAAGTACCTCAACGAGGTATCACGTGCTCACACGTGACCAATGGTCACGTGTTGACACGTGATGGTTAAAACAACAATATAAACAAGCGGCTGTTAAAGGAACCAATTTGGGAGTCACGTGCTCACACGTGACCAAGGGTCACGTGCCAGCACGTGACAGGCTTTGAAAGCCTTACAGTTTAATAGAATTAAAATTCTAAATTTCTCTAAAATCTTTCGAAATAGAATTAAAATTCTAAATTTCTCTAAATCTTTCCAAATGAAAAAGGATTATGAGGACCGTTGGATTAAAGATCCAAGGGTGATTAAATATCACCAATTTATGGAAAGATTTTAGACAAGGAAAGATTTCCCTGAAAATCTCACCAGAATAACAAATAGAATATCTTTTGGATTTAAAATCCAACGGTGAATAAAATTCACTGAATGATCTAAAGGCCCAGATTAATGATAAATATAAATCAAATATCTCAACATACAAATCAAATCTCTCAATAAGAGATTTACTAAGAAAATTGATTCTCTTCCTTCTCCTATAAATAGGAGTCAAGAAAAGAAGAGAAGGGACCTTTTTGGAGAGAAAAACAGAGAGAGGAGAATTTAATTCTCAAGAGGGAAGAAAAGAAAGGAGAATTTAATTCTCAACAAAAGAAAACCCTAGGTGAGAAAAGAAAGGGAATCAAAACTTCAAACAGAGAATTTAATTCTAAAAAATCCAAGAGTTTAACTCTTATACAAAAAAGAACTTAGTTCTTCTTCTGGTTGAAGATCTGCACAGAGCACATCTCCCCATAAGTTGAGAATTTAATTCTCATCGGGTCGAGATCCTGCCATGCAGATCCTAAACTTAGAAGGGGAATTAAGTTTTGAGAATTTAATTCTCCTAAAACAAAACTAGGGTTTAACCCTAATCAAGAATTTAATTCTTCTACATATCTGGGAATTTAATTCCTTTGAAAAGAAATCAGGGTTTTATCCTAAATAAGAATTTAATTCTTTCACGATAGGAATTTAATTCCTCCAAAACAAAATTAGGGTTTAACCCCACAGAGAATTCAATTCTTAAAAGACCTCTGTTCATGAAAAGAACTAGGGTCACGTGTCCCCACGTGACCCCTAAAAAGATCCTCAAAAAATAAAAAGGAAACAGCTTTGAGGCAATGCCTCACATGCTCCCACGTGACTCCCAAAACGCAGAAAGAAAAAGCAAAGGGAATGAAAACTTTGGGCGTTCTCACGTGTTATCACGTGACCCCTCAGCAAATGCTTTAGCAATTGGCGCACAGATCCCCATCACGTGCCAACACGTGATGCTCTAAAATAAAAATAAAAGTGTTTAACACTTATTCGCAGATTTGAGGATAAAACAAAAGGAGATCTGGCTCCACATTTAGGGCGCCCTCACGTGTCCCCACGTGACCCCTAACAAATCCCTTTAATATCCAATGGATGGATGCCTATCACGTGCCCACACGTGACGGCCAGGAAATGAAAAGTGTTAAACACTTATCTGCAGAACAAAATAAAGAGAAGCAGGGCACTCTCACGTGCTACCACGTGACCCCTCTTGCCTCAGTGTTTAACACTAAATTGAAAGTTCTGTATCCAGTGTTTAACACTGATCTGCCATAGTGTTAAACACTAATTTGGAACCTCTATTTCCAGTGTTTAACACTGATTTGCTTAGTGTTTAACACTAATTTGAAAACTCTGTTCCCAGTATTTAACACCGATTATCTTTTAGTGTTTAACACTAACTTGCTAATCTTATTCCCAGTGTTCAACACTGTTTGTTTCTAGTGTTTAACATTAGTTTTGGCCCAATTGGCTAAGTTTCAGAGGCAAAACCTCTCCTTCAAAGGACCAACAGAGGGTCAATGTTTCAAACATGATTGGACTTAGCCCAAGAAGGCCATAAGTCCTCAATTCAAACTTAACTGGGCCAATGGGCTCATAATATAATTAATTGGTCTGGATTCCAAATTGGACTACAGATCGCTTAATCTATCTTGGTTCAAGGGTACATCTCTTCACTCCTCTGATATCTGTCGTTGTAATTCTTCAACGTCGTCAGAGAGGTGACGGGTCCCAACAACCACACATTGATATGGACTGTGGGGTCCTTAAACTCATGGACTAATGCGTCCTTAAACCAATCTTCGTCCCCAAAATGGGAATATTGGACCACCATGTCCCTAAACTGGCAATGGACCCCCATGTCCCTAAACTGGAAATGGACCACTATGTCCCTAAACTGGAACAATAGAGCCCCCAAATGCTCTTTTGTCGGATCTAAAAGATCCCGTTTAAGTTGATCTTAGCCTCAAATATAGCTAACGTATCCTTAAACTAAAACACCAAACCCAAATCTAAGTAAATACGGATTTGGACTAATCCGCGTCCTACGGGCGACGACATAAATTAGTCTCCGTATACGATCCACGGGCAACCAAACACAAAACAAACACCCACGACACGAAGTGACCAACTGGAGAAGGAGAAAGTTGTTACCGCGATGCGGTAGCGTAATTAACTGCAGGGGCTTGCGCCTGCAGGGAAGAGCGTCCCCACAATCAAAAAACCCTCAAGCGAGGGGGAATCTGACGAAGTCTGCTACATCGGACGCATCCGTTTAAACCTTCGATACACGGCGCCATAAATCAACTTGGCACCTTCGGAGAGGTAGACGGATAGCACCAATTAGCATCTGCCCCGAATCTCAGGCAAGACAGTTCGTCTTGGCCGTCTTTCGGAGGGGAACAGGCCCTAGTGCAAGTGGGAGATTGTTAATTATATGTATGCCTTAGAGTTCATTATTGTACATTTGATGTATATTATAGTGGATACTTGGACATACATAGGGAGGACTTTCTTGCTCGACATGATAGTATGCTATCTGGTTACACTTTATCTTAACATGTACACCGATTGTTTCTCTGTTACATGTTGATAAAGCCCTTAGGATGTGTACTTGACTACCTGGATTATGATGCGGATCATACTAGTGGGACAAAGGTAGTCGGTAAGCACATCCTTTAATGTCCCTAGTCGTGGGTGTATCGAGACGGGGCATCGATATACCAGAGTAGACTAGCGTATAGCTTCTCGACCCATATAGATAGGGGATGGATGATCCCATATCCATTGGTATTTGACATCAGAGATGATATAAGGGTGCTCAGTGGAGACTGGGTACACTGGACGGACTCGCCGAGAACTCCTAGATGGTATTATACCTCACGTCAGATGGCAGTTCTCTGGTGACACTGGTACATGTTAGTCTGTCGACCCGAGATCGTCATAGAGTCTTGTGTGATTCCCACGGTGCTTTGATTTCCACCTTACCACGTTCAAGAGAACGTGCAAAACGGTGGTTTTTGGGTACAGTCCCGAGTCACATGGAGGCAATGAACGATAGGAGGGGATTTCGTCTCTCCCGGTATTAGGGGTTGATGTTGCGCTGAACTCGATTGGCCATAACAGGAAGTCCCTGGCCAGGGCTGTTTATGAGATTTACTGGTAAGTGTTATCAGTAGTTTCTCGACCCGTTATGAGACTCACATCGGCATGACTTATCAAGCTATTGGGGTCTGATGTTTACCACCCCCAGGCGAGATATGCGACATATCAGACGAAGAGACCGGACTGTACGGTAGTGTTATTGATTGGATTTGCAGGAGTATGAGCAGACTTGCTTGTTGATCTTCTGATCGCTCAATACCCGGGTGGCCTTTACGTTTAGCAGACCGCTTGCGGCTTGTGGGTGTTTGATATGATCATCACCTACTGCCGGCGTATTGACGAGTCTTTAGAGTCATACACAGAGATTTCTTGGTTTATGCGAAACGAAGTAGGAGCACATATGTGATATGTACGGGACCAAGATTAATGCGCGTATGTGATACCGCATTCTATTCTCGCGATATATGATATCGGTCGGTTATATGTGATATAGCCGGGTTATCGGATCAAGTGTTGATTCGATGGATTGTTACATTTGATATTAGTCGGTTGTATGTGATATAGCCGGATTATTAAATTAAGTGTTGATTTAATAATTTAATGTATAATTATATATGTGATATATTAATTTACATTAACTAATATTAGCTCACTTAAACATTTCTTTTTCTCACTTATGTACACTTAGTATATATATGATATATATTAATGTACAACTTTTGTGTCATGCTAGATGCCATATATGACATGGGTGTATTAGACTTAAACCATACTTATAATAATGGAATGGTTTTATTTATTTAAAGTTAATCAAAATTAATGGTAATTAGTCACATGCTTGGAAGCTTGGAGAAGCTTGTAGCATCTTTGACTTAGTCCACTAGTTTTGTTTTACTTGTAGATATTTATTAACCTAACCATTATTGTAACCCATGGTTTATTCTTTACATGAGTTAGTGTATGACACTAACTCACCCATGGTTGTTATTCTCACCTCAAGAGTTCATTTCTCTCATTCTTCACTTGAGCTTTTTCTTCTTCATGAGAAAAACTCACTAGCTTTTCTGAAGATGAGAAAATATTGTGAGATAAAGAAAACTAAAGTGAGCCAATTTCCTGCTTCATCATCCTCTACTATTAGCCATTTAGTTTTGGGTGTTTGCTTCACTAATTTCACAATTAGTGAAGAGGTAGCATGAGCTTGAGTCTTCTCGACGTAGATCATCTTCGGCCTCGAAGACTTCGAGCAAGCTTGTTCATTTCTCCGGGAGAACCCTTTTTAGAGTTCGGAAGATCATAACTCGCAGCGAAGGGACTACTACACGGAGCTTTTGAAGTGAAGGACCGGTCTACAAAGGTTGTATTCCTCATTCACTTAGATGTAAAGTAGTTTACATATCGTATCGTCGTATTTTCTAGTAACGATTCTAAGGTTAGGATTAGCTAGAACGGCAAATTTTTAAAATTGGCATGGACGATACCTCTCGAAACCTTGCTGCCGTCCTAGAAAACCCTGCAAGGATCCCTGGAAATCATGCGCGTCCTCAAAATCGTCGCCCTTCTCTCCGGCGATGGACGTTGAGGCGAGGCAAATCTTGGCGGTTTGCTGGTTCCTGTAGGCCTGGCCTATCTCCCTTGATCCAAAGGGAATTTGATCGCAAAGTGATAAGTTGAAATTTGAGTCCGGAGGGCGTTCAAGGTAGGGCATCCCAGGAGAATGTTATAAGATGAAGGGATCTTAGCGACGAGGAAGTTCACCGGTATGGTTCGCGTATTGCCCGCTTCCCTAATGTTGAGGAGGAGGGCGATCGGCCCCTTGGCCGGGATGGAGTGGTTTTTGAACCCAGAGAGGACATGGGAGGTCGGCCGAAGGTCGGATGTTCCTAGCCCCATACGCTGGAAACAGTCATGGAACAGGATATCCGCTGAGCTCCCTGTATTGACCAAAATTCTCTGGACCTCATAACGGTAGACTCAGGCCGTTATCACGAGAGGGTCATTATGAGGAAGCGATATACCGTGGAGGTCTTCATCGGTGAAGATGATCGGTTCGTCCCTCCTGCACCTCTTGTGGGGTGTATCGTTTGCGCCCTAGACTGGGAGGAGGCTGTGGTTCCCCCTATTTTCCCGAGCTGGATCCGAGGTAACGACCATGATTTGTCCGATCGTTAATTCCATGGGAGGAGTTTGGTCTTTTTTCTCCCGCTCCGCCTGTCGCTTGTCCTGTAAGTATTCCGCCAGGTGGCCAGAGCGAATCAACTCCTCGATGTAGTCACAGAGTTGTTTGCAGTTCTCAGTCGGATGACCCTGCGACCTGTGGAAGGCGCGGTATGGGCCGCGGAGACGCTTTCCCGCACTTTGGGTAACTGGCGGGAGCTTAAAGAATCTCTCACCCTTAGCTTCCTCCAGCAGCTGGGTCTGGGAAATGTTTAGAGGAGTGTACTCCTGAAACCTCGGGGAGTAAGGTTTCGTACGGTCGAATTTCTTTTTCTCCTCCCTGCCCCTTTTTCTTTCGGTCCAATTGGTCGGCTCGGGGCAGATTTGAGTTCACCTCCGACTCGAGTTGGATCTCTCGCTCGGTCCAGGCTTTCACTTTGGCCATGGTCTTAGGTTGCGCTAATGCAAAAGAGCGGAGCCACTCTTTGTGTCTAAGACCCGACCTCAGCGTGGTGATAACTGTTTCATCGCGGTGCTCGGGAACCTCCAGGAGGGCGTTGTAGAAGCGAGTGACATACCTTTTGAAGGATTCCTTGTCTCCGCTTTTGACACTGAACAGGTAGTCGACTGTCCTTTTCTGTCGACGGTTTTTGATGAAATGACCGAGGAATTGGGTAGCCAGCACGTTGAAGGTCGATATGGAGCGCGGCGCGAGTCCTCGGAACCGGTCCCGGCCATCCTGGATTAGGGTAGTGGGGAAAGCTCGGCATTGAGCTACGTCCGAGTTATCTTGGAAGCTCATGCCTGCCGTGAATGCATCCAAGTGGTCCTTCGGGTTGGACTTCCCATCGAAGAGGGCCACTTTGGGTGGCTTGTTTCTGGACGAGACGTGCTCAGCCAGCAGCTTTTCTATAAAGGGCTTTGTGAGCGAATCGGCGGAATACCTGGCCTCTTCGCCGTACATGTGGCCATCTCGTCGTATGTCTTCGATTTTCTTTTTGAGGGCTTCAAGCCAGTGGTGGTACCCTGAGGATTCTGCATAGTCGGAGTGGTGGCTACCCCCGCTCCGGGTCTGCGCGGTGATGCGGCTTCGATTCCGCTCTATCATATTTCTTAAATCCTCGGGAGAGGCCTTTCTTGAGTAATCCCAACGTTCGCCGTTTACGCGACCTCGGTAGGAGTGGGGGCATCGGTCATGCCTGGAAGCAGGCGAACTGACCGACATCTCTTTAGGGGGTGAGAGCGTGCGGCGGGGTATGGAGCTTTCTGACACCCAGCGGGTCATGGAATCATTCACCGCATACGGGTCATGGTCGCTGGAATCGGCACGCTGACGCTCAGTGATGCTGAGATGAGCGTGAGCGAGATCGAGGGTTTGAGCTTGCCCATCTGTCCTTTTGCGGACATCGTTATCCCGGGGACGGGAAACCATGGCTTGATGGGTAAGGCCCGCCATTTAAACGCGAACAAGCGCATCCACCAGAGCTGCGAGTCTGTCGATTCGGGTGAATAAGGCACCGATGACGTTGGGAGGGGGTGGAGAAATTCTCCCGCCTCCGTTATGGATGGTGGGGCGGCTCGTATTGGGATCGTCGCGGTTGTCGCTCGCCATCGGGTTGAGAGCGGAAGATCAACTTTATGGATAGAGAAGCTTATGATAGGTTCCACAGACGGCGCCAACTGATGGAGGTCGTGATCTCCCTCAGATGTTGTCCTCCGTCGATCTGGTAGCAAGTGGTTTTGAGTGGCTGAGATTTGTTTTGGGGGCTGTTGAGCGTGTGGATCTCAATGGGTTGTTGGAAGTTGCTGAGGCCCAGCTACCTGGAAGGGAAGTCCCGGGGTGGGAAACCACCGTAGGACCCTCCGACGATCAAGTTAGTGCCGGAGAATAAGAGCAGTGTAGCGACCTATTGGAATGAGTTCGAATTACCCGAGTCGTCTGAAAGAAAGGTTTATATAGTGGTCGCGTGGAGCGAGCCGGCATGAGATCCTCACCGTCAGTTACGCCCCCATGTTATCCCCGCATCAATGGCGGGATACTTCCAGTAATGGGGGACGCGCCAGCATGGGACGTGGAACGTGGGGAGGCGGATATCTCGCCCTGGCGAGATACGCAGAGCCGTTGCGGGGGTGCTTGGGCTCCGTGCTCTCGGTTGATCAGAGAAGCTGAGGAAGCTCGGCCTGTCAGATGGCTCGGAAATGAGCCAGGAGGCCGAGAAAGCTCGGCCTGTCAGATGGCTTGGAGACGAGCATGGAGGCCGAGAAAGCTCGGTTGTAGCATTGCTCGAAGGTCTCCTCGGTTGTAGCATTGCTCGAAGGTGAGTTGTTGGCCGTTTGCTAGATGAATATGGAAGGTACTCAGGGAGGTCTCCGTAAGGTCGGATGCATTCTCGGAGACGAAGTCCCAAGGAATTTCCCCAATGCATCTTGTTTATTCCACCTCCGTAGCCTCCGGAACACGTCATCCGTCACGTGTCGCAATCTGAGGAATTCCTAGTTGTGAGCATCATCACTGTCCTACCTAACGTTGCCACATCATCACTGACGGCACCACGTCACCACTGACGGCACCACGTCATCTAAATTGCCATGTCAGCAAAAAAATCAAAAATCCCCAAAATACCCTTCTAACACTAAATCTAATGTCTAAAACGAAACCTCTTCCCTCTCATCCCCTGGCCATCACCGACGCCGCCACCACCCTCACCTCCCCCGTCCCTGCGCCTCGTCTGCCACCTATCATCATCATCATCATCTCCCTTCTTCTTCCCCTAATCCTAACCCCGCTCCCTCCCCTGATATCACTCTCCACCACGGCCCCTCTCCGACCAGCGGCCCTCCGTCCTCTACCGTGCCTCTTATTCCGACCCCCGCCCCTCCCTCCTCCACTACCTCTTTCCCCACCATCATTAATTTATTTAATTAATATTATTAATTATTTAAATCATTATTAATGTAAAATAATCAATAAATTAATTAATTGTATTATAAAAGGGCAAAATGATCTTTTTCTATGAAATTTAACACCGTTAATGGCGACCGTTTTTTATGGTGGTTTTTTGTAATTTTAAAAGAAAAGGGTAGTTTTCTGCCACGGATTGAAACCTAAGGTGAAGTTTTGGTAAATAAGCCTAATTTTATCTTATAGTTGCTAGTCTATTACTTTTCAGGTTTGTATATAACAAATAAATCAACAAACTATTTGCCTATTCAATCTTATTATCACAAATTTGCAGATTTTGAAGTACTTACAGAAAACACCAAACTGATCATATTTTCTAAATAGACTAGCATCGAACCCTATGCACACACAGGGAAACTTTACAGTTTCATAAGATAGATGTTGCATATTGATGATTATTCTACAACACAGGTTTGAACCTGCAAAAACCATCTCAGAAAAAGAAAAGGCAATAGTAAATTCGTATAGAACCCATTCATTTGATGGCAGTGAAATGCTTTTAGTTATTATGGCTCTAAACGTGCACTAATTTGCTTAATGTACTTGTTACTTGAACGTATTCATCCTGTTACTTTCCCGAAATCTAAATTCAAATCATATTACAATTTGACCATAGCTATCGGATGATTGGAGATTTTAATATTTTTATGTATACAATCCTAAAAAATCAAGGTTTTGTGAAGCTTGGCCTTCCTATATACATAATGTAAAGGTATAGAGAGGTGGCAGAATTTTCAAAACGCCAATTTTGCCATCATAAATTTTGGTATTTCCACTTTCTACTGCCGCCTGTCCCATCTCCTTCTCAAAATGTCAATTTTGCCCTCACAAATTTTGGTATTTCCACTTCCTATTGCCACATGTCCCATCTCCTATTGGCGCCCGTGCCCACCTCCTGCTCTATTTAAGATGAAGCACTCATCCTCATTCTCTACTCAAAAGAGAAAAACCAAAAATGAAAAAAGTTGAGAGAGTGGAGAGAGAAAATCCTTTAAAACTCTACCGATCTTCTTTTCCTATTTTGCATTCAGGATTGAAGGACGAGAATGGCAATATTTGTGCTGTGTGTTTTGAAGAAATTGAGATGGATGGCAACGGTGATTTAGTCGAACGAGTGCAGTTGTGTTGTGATCATACATTCCACATGAAGTGTATTGTTTCTTGGTTGTTCAAGAAAAACTCATGCTCACTATGCCGATGTGAGAAGCCACGTCAAATAATTTAAAATGTCACTGTTAGTTTTTCTTTATTGATCGATCGTCTGTTGTTTCTGTTATTTTGACATGTAAAATTCGAAGAAGAATAAACAATATTAACAAGTTCTGATTGTGTGTTATAATATTTTCAATTGGTTTAATATGGTTAATACGATGATCAAATGATACATTTTATGGATATATAAATCATTTAATTTTCTAACTCGGTCGTGTTTTTGCAATTAAATTTGGCAAATGACGAAAAATTGAGAAGATGCCGGCATGCAAGTGTAGAAAAAACTCAAATGAAAAAAACAATGAAATTGCCAATTGGTTTTAATGGGTACTTCTTTGTTAGGAACAACAAGTTTATGATCATAATTCGTAACATGCATAAGTAAGAATTATTAAACCGAAAAAAAATAGTCATGAAAAAAGAGAAAGACGTTACCATTTCCAAAAAGACTGTAAAAAAATATGGACGTTATCAGATAGAAATAGGACAGAAATGACAAGTCGGACGGAATAGATTAAAAGAAAAACTGCTAAAATTAGAAAACTGCTAAAAATAAAAAGTTGTTATAACGAAAAAACTAATTATTTGATTGCGTCCCAAATTGATTCCCGATACTTCCTGTCGAATCTTAACTGATTCGGGTGCTAATTTCACTCCTAATTCGAAAGTCAAAGTTCGGAGCAAATCTTTGACCGCGATTTCGGGGCCTTAAATGATGGATTTTCGCGATTCCGGGAGACATCAATAATGCCTATGGCAATCTATTAACCCAGACGATTTTGCGAGATCTTCGATTTGGCTGGTGGAACGCGCGAATCGGACAAGATTTGACAGTTTGGGATTCTCGGGTTGAACTAGACTCGATGTGTTTTGGATCGGTCGAGCAACTCCAAGTAGGCTAGGGTTGCGTCAATAAGGCATAATACCAGCGCATATACTGAGAGGGTACAAAGGCCCACGTGTAAGTGCATGCGGTCGCAAAATAGTGACGTTAATATTAGTCATAATTTGACAGAAAAAGACATTAGTCATGACGGCTAGAAAAAAGACATTAGGCATGATTTGACAGAAAAGGACATTGGTCATGATGGACTGTAGAAAAATAGTAACGTTGGCATTGGCTATCGTTTGACAGAAAAAGGACATTAGTCATGACGGACTGTAGAAAAAAATGACGTTAGCATTGGTCATGATTTGACAGAAAAAGGATATTAGTCATGTCCACCTCCTATTGCCACATGTCCCATCTCTTATTGGCACCTATCTCCACCTCTACTCTATTTAAACCAAGGCACTTCATTTTCGATCCTTACAAAAGAGAAAGGGTAAAAAAAGGGTAAGCCAGAAATATTTTGCATCTCTTAATGGCACAAAATCTTGATGCAGGACAGCCATTGCCTCTCTCAATGGTCAAAGAGTATAACAAACCGTCGTTGTTTCTCCTACTCCATGCAAAACTGACGCCCATGTCGTCGGATGCCGACGGTATAGATCTTTCCGTTTGGACTCACGGGTACATTGAAGACTCCGCCCAAGTGATCATTCCCTCTCCCGTTGGCCATCGTGATGGTACAAAGTGTATTTTGGACGAAATGCCATCTTTTAAGCATCGCAAATATGTAGCCTCTAAATTACGTTCGCACTGTCGTAGCTTCGCCGGCTGGGTGGTGCATCGTAAATGCCCCATCCAAGATCAGCATCGCATGTATCTTGAAATAGAGATAAGCAAATTCGTCCATGAAGCTGTGGAGGTAGCAAATGCTAAATTTCATATCAAGATATATGTTTATACTAGTATTGATAGGACTGTGACAATTAAAAGATCACGTAAGCAAAAGAGACAAGAGTTGAAGGACGGGATTGACGATATTGTTTCCCCCAATCAGAGCAAAGCTCTGTTCAAATTCCAAGACTGGAAATGAAGCGACGCTTCTGCTTCCCCCAATCAGAGCAAAGCTCTGTTTAGAAATCTAAGAGTCAAAATTTGAAGCAACGCTTCAAATCCTGCGCTCTGCGCCGCGCGCCACATGTCTAACACGGCGCGCTGGCGTAGTTGCGCTGCGCATTGCGCTGCTCGCCACGTGTCTGACACGGGTGCGCTAGCGCAGTTGCGCCGCGCCACGTGTTGAGCGCGAGTGCGTTAGCACAAGGCGCGCCGCGCGCTACGTGTCAAAACACGAATGCGCTAGCGCAATTGCGCTGCGCACCCCAAATTAGAGCAAAGCTCTGTTTCCAAGATTGAAAAGCATAGCAACGCTTCATGATTATGCAGTGCATAAATATCTTACAAAGGAATAACAAAGAATTAAAAACAAGAGAACACTTAACAGATAATAAAATACTAAATTAAAACATCTTTTTATTATCATTATTGTTATTACATTTAAAAAAGATCACCAAATATGGGATCAGAAGGACATGGGTTCACAAAGCTAAAGAGAAGATTGTCCAGTTCCCTCTCCGTCTTCTCCACCATGTCGAAACGGCGATCCTCCCGAGGGGTAGCCATCCAACCGGTCGACGCCGCACTCCTCAAAGAAAGTGGTGATGACAACCCGACGAGCCCGTATCTGGCTCAGCAAGTGGATGGAGCAATCCCTCAGGGCTTGAGTGATTAAGTGCGCTTCCAAGAAGCACTCGATCTTGTCTTCGGCAGTATCCAGCATTGCCGAGGACATCTCTGCTGGAGGAGGGGGAAGATCGGCGAGCACAGATGCAAGGATAATCCGAAGCCAAATAGAGTGTGGGGGAAGAGGGGACCCCACACGAGTCAAAAGATCGTGCAGCGCAGCTGTCACGCCCCGCTTCCCAGAGTACGCTAGATTGGGCACGTGACATAGCCAACCATGCTACCTGTGGGTAGGAAGTATCCATCCACAGTCACATTACGGCTGTAGAGATATCAAGAACAAGATAAAACTATCTAAAACATGTCCATAATCCAGAATAACAGGAGTCAATAATAAATAAATGCGGAAGCAAATGATCCAATACAAATAACTGAAAAGTGTGTCCCATAATGCGGGCTCACATCAGGAAATAAATGCAGGAAATAAAACTAACTACTACTGAACTCACAGCTCAGCCTGCTGGCTGAAGTACTCCTGCTCGGACTGCAACAGCGGTACGGAATCTGGGCCATGCAAAACCCAGACGTCAGCGCGTCATGTTATCAAGTAATATAATATGAACAGTGTAGCAGGCAATGTAATATAAACATGAATACAGCAAGAATAACAATAATATGAATCATACCAGTACAGGGTAGCGTGCAGTGGGTAAACTAAACTGTTCTATCAGGTTTTCTATTCTAAAGTCTTTGAAATCAATTGATGAATCATCGATGTAACTCAATAGTATCCCGTGCATGCCCGGGACCACGGTCAAGACCCTCGGGGCTGAATCCGAGACGTGCCGCTAGGCAGTAACAGGTAGCAGGATGGGCGAGTGATGTCAGTATCATCACTCCGGGGCTGGCCTAGCCCGTAAGACTGATCAGAACAGGTATCGAACTGTTGAGTTACAAGTCAGGTTTCACCTTTGATTCCCCCATACCCCCAAGTTATGTATGTTAAGTCAGGTATTCAGTAGTCAAGAACTAATGCCAACACAGGATCAGGTAAAAGCAGGTTTGTCTGGATAGACAACAGGAACGGTCCATAAGGACTACATGTTATGTTTGTTGGCATTAGACACAAGATCAGGTAACAGGTAAAGCCATGGTACATCAGGTCAAGCCAGGTAATGTATAAAGGTATCATGTCATGTCAAGAATGTACGGTACCATGTCATATCAAGTAGGAAGTGTAACAGGTCATGTCGGGAAGCACAAGATGTCATGTGGGTGCTCATAATCAAACTAACATAAGCATGTGTATAAATAAACAAGCATGAGTACTATCAGAACAATAAACTGGAACATGTAATATGATATGGAAATAGATATAATTTCAAGGATATGGATGCACAGTCATCGATTAGGGTTACATTTATAGTTCCAATATTAATTAGGATGCAATTTATTAAACATGGAGTGTTAATATCACATTATTATGTAGTAATGTGATCTATGGATGCAATTATATGTATCTTAAATGCGATGGATGCAAACGGGTATCCGAAAAGTTATAAAACTATAAAATGGTAATGTGGGATGTACAACTAAGCAATATGTGATATAAATATTGATATAATAATATTAATATGGATAGCATATTCAAAGCGATTAATAACTATAAAAGTGGTATTGATTAACCATGCACAAGAAAGTTCCGTTCAGAAATTCAGCGTCACCCTAATTTGTAAAATAACTTAAAAATAACAAACGTTCTCCAAAAGGGACGTGTCTTATACCAAAACAAAGATAATTCAATAAGGTTTTCAGTTTTATAAGTATAAGCATCTCAGGTTGTCCCTACAAAAAGTTATAAATATTCGAAGTTGAAAGTTTGCTGCTGGAATTTCCCTGGACAGCAGTTTGGAGACATTTTCATTTGCATTTTACGTTATTTAAACAATTTATTTTGCAATTAAATATTTCATAGAGTTATAGTATTCTGAGTTATCTTCGTAACGAACTAAATAACGTATACTAATGATTTTTCTATGATTTATAATGAATTTTATACGGTAAGGTGTACAGTAAATTTCAGATTTGTCATATCCGATTTTTCAACGACGTTTCATGTGTAAACTATAAGATTTTCAAATGTATAACATTATAAAATGAAGATTATAAACTAATTAAAGATAATAATAAGAAATATTACGACGATGTATATTTTAATTGATATGGATGCAGTATAATGTAATCTAGTATGTCACAAGATAAGTTTTCATGATCTAGATTTAATATGATATAAACGGATGCAAACGGAACATCGAAACGTTATAAAATTAAACATGGGGCACTAGATTTAAACTATAGGTATAGTATTTATTTAAATAGGTATAAAATAAATTATATAGTATGTAGCAAGATTAACTTGCCTCGATGGGTCGCGAATCGGGAAAACGGAATGTTAACCGTCGGCGGGGAAAACTCGCGACGGGCGCACGGTTCACGGAATGAACCCAAACAACCAACAAAGGAACCACACGGGTCGGGGTACCTCGCTGGAACGTCGAGAAGCGTCACCGGCACGACGGAATTCCGGCAACAAAAGAACAGTTAAAAAAAATGAGAAACGAGACATGAAGCAAGAAGAGAAAGAATGATAAAGAGAAGTACGAGAGAATATATGAGAGAGAGAGAGAGAAAAAGTGGAGAGAGAAAGAGAAAGTGAGAGAGGGCTGCAGGTGGGGGCCCACGGAATTAAAAGGAACGCGATTGGCTAAAGGGGAATCGTTAGTTAGGGATAAATATTAATTAAAGATTCAAAACATTTTAAGGAACGGTAGGATATATATATAGGTTAATTTAAAGATTTAAAAGATAGGTAATAAACAGTAAGATATCAGGTTAGTTAGAAAAAATATATGCGATGGTTTTAATAATATTAAAATTTGGGATTTTTGGCGCAAAATAAAACATTTCCAAATTGCGCCCGGGTTGGGTCCAAAAATTTGAAATTGAAATAACATGATTTTAAGCGGGTTCCAAATTTTAAAATAAAGTGTTTTATGATTAAAAAGCATACCCCCAAAATGGACACATGTACGCGCGCATAGCCGTCCAATCTCGCCCGTTTCACTGAACGGGACGAGAACACAGTGCACGGATGCTACCACGAGGCTAGGGGTGTCAAGTAGGCCAAGATGAATATTTTCAATTTTATTTTAGATGCCAAAATTTGTTATATGTAGAAATGACTTTGCCGGGTAAATTTTACAGTAAGCAACAAACAAGCAAGTTAAATGAAATGAGTACCACATTATGCTCAAACAGTAACTGAAAATAGTAGCATTGGGTTCGGGTGTTACATTATACCCAACTACAAAAAGAATTTCGTCCTCGAAATTCCAAGAATACAAAGATAGATAACTACAAGAAAAGGTGAGGAAACTTCTGCCGGATTTCATCTTCCCGTTCCCAAGTGGACTCTCCATGCGAGCGATTACCCCAAGAAACAAGCACAAGGGGGATAACCTTGTTCTTAAGAACCTTTTCCCTTCGATCCACGATTTCAATCGGTCGCTTCTCAAAAGTCAAGTCTTCTCGTACTGTTAGCTCCGAATGATCTAAAACGTGTGTTTCATCTCGAACATACTTACGGAGTTGAGATACGTGAAACACATCGTGCACATTTGCCAAGGACTGCGGTAACGCCAAACGATACGCTACCTCACCAACACGCTCCACGATCTCAAGGGTCCAACGAATCGAGGACTAAGCTTTCCTCGACTTCCAAAATGAATCACCCCTCTAGTCGGTGATATCTTCAAGAATACCAAATCACCCACAGTGAACTCTAGAGGTCTTCTTGACGTATCTGCCCAACTCTTCTGTCGGTCCTGTGCTGCCTTCATATGATTTCTGATAAGGTTAACCTTCTCAACTGTCTGCACAACCAAATCTGGTCCCAATAATCTTCGTTCACCGACATCGTCCCAACAAACAGGTGAACGACATTTACGACCATACAAAGCTTCAAATGGAGCCATCTGAATAGTTGCCTGAAAACTGTTGTTGTAAGACAACTCCACCAAAAGTAGATGGTCCTCCCAAGACCCCTTGAAGTCCAACATGCATGCTCTCAACATATCCTCAAGAGTTTGGATCGCTCTCTCCGACTGACCATCAGTTTGAGGATGATAAGCTGTGCTAAACTTCAATCGAGTCCCCAAACTTTCCTGTAAACTCC
This sequence comes from Agapanthus africanus, assembly GCA_030015575.1. NCBI lineage: Eukaryota > Viridiplantae > Streptophyta > Magnoliopsida > Asparagales > Amaryllidaceae > Agapanthus > Agapanthus africanus. The sequence continues at coordinate 159,967,936 of JASDDO010000026.1, read as the reverse complement.
TCCAGAAGTGTGATAAGAACCGAGTGTCCCGATCGGACACGATGCTCACCGGTACTCCATGCAATCTTACAATCTCCTGCATGTACCGCTCTGCCAAAGTCTCTGTTGATTGACCAACCCGAAGAGGAATAAAGTGAGCTGCCTTGGTCAATCGGTCAACAATTACCCATACTGCATTGCTGCCTTTTGGACTCCGCGGTAAAGCCATCACGAAATCCATGGTTATATGTTCCCACTTCCACTGAGGAATCGGAAGTGGTTGCAATAAACCAGCAACCCTTTGATGTTCAGCCTTAACTTGCTGACATACCAAGCACTTCGCCACAAAGCGAGCAATCTCCCGCTTCATGCCCTCCCACCAGAAATGCTGTCGAATAACTCGGTACATCATTGTGCCTCCTGGATGTACAGAATAAGCTGAGCTGTGTGCCTCCTTCATAAGCTCTTCATGAACATCACCCTTTGGCACACACAAACGGCTACCATACCTCAACGAACCATCTTCGTGGATCAATAAATCTGTTCGTAGCCCGGCTTCAACCTGCTCTTGAAACTTTTGCAGTCTAGGATCCTGCGATTGAGCTGCTTTAATATTCTCGATCAAAGACGAATGTACTTGCAGCTGCAAAAACTGTCCCATAGAACGCGGTAGTACAACCTCCAAGTCAAATCTTCGAAAATCTGCGACAATCTCCTTCTGCGTAGTTAACACCTGAATTACTGGTAACCGACTAAGCGCATCCGGCACAACATTAACCTTCCCCGGATGGTACTTAAGATCAAGATCGTAGTCAGCCATCAGCTCCAACCATCTACACTGCCTCATGTTAAGCTCCTTCTGTGTGAACACATCCTTCAAGCTCTTATGATCTGTAAAAACTTTGACTCTTTCGCCCAAAAGGTAGTGTCTCCAAATCTTCAAAGCGAAAATCACAGCCGCAAGCTCCAAGTCATGAGTTGGGTAATTCTTCTCATGGGTCTTCAACTGTCTCGATGCGTACGCTACAACCTTCCCATGCTGCATCAAGACACATCCAAATCCTTTCCCAGATGCGTCGCTGTGAATCACCAATCCTCCGGAATTGTCTGGCACGGTCAGAATAGGGGCGGTTATCAACTTTTGCTTCAACATCTCGAAAGCTAACGCACACTTATCCGCCTATACAAAAGGTACCTCCTTGCGCGTAAGCTTGGTCAACGGCTCTGCCAGACGAGCAAAGTTCTCCACAAATCTCCTGTAGTATCCGACTAATCCAAGGAAACTTCTTATCTCAGCAACATTCTTTGGAATAGGCCAATCTCGAACTGCTGCAATCTTTTCTGGATCGACGGCAATGCCATCGCCAGACACAACATGCCCCAAAAACCTTACTTCCTCCAGCCAAAACTCATACTTACTCATCTTCGCATACAATTTCTCCTGTCTCAACGTCTGCAGTGCGATCTTCAAATGCTCAGCATGATCTTCAAAACTCTTCGAGTAAACCAGAATATCGTCAATGAATACCACAATGAACTGATCCAAGAACGGTGAAAAGATTCGGTTCATCAAGTCCATGAATACTGCCGGCGCATTCGTTACTCCGAAGGGCATCACTAAGTACTCGTAATGTCCATACCGAGTTCGGAACGCCGTCTTGCAAATATCTTCTGTTTTCACTCGGACCTGATGATATCCGGATCGTAAATCCAACTTCGAGAATACCCTCGCGCCACTAAGCTGCTCAAAAAGTTCTCCAATGCGGATCGGGTACTTGTTCTTGATAGCCACCCGGTTTAATTCTCGATAGTCGATGCACATCCTTCTTGTGCCATCCTTCTTCTTTACTAGAAGAACTGGAGCTCCCCAAGGCGAGTTACTGCTTCGAATCCAACCCTTTTCAAGCAATTCAGCAACCTGTTTCTTTACTTCTTCCAACTCTACTGGCGCCATTGGATAATACGCTTTAGATACTGGTGCTGCACCAGGAATAAGATCAATTGCGAACTCCACGTCTCGCTTTGGCGGTAAACCCGATATATCTTCAAACACGTCCATAAAATCACGAACAACAGCCGGCTCTTCACTTTCATCACTTCCATTGATGCAAGAATATTATTTGTCGGCCTAGCCCTAAACTCGACTGGCCCGACAGAACTGCTTCCTTAACGCAACTGCTGTCTGCTGCAAACTCCCTTTCATCCCAGATAAACTCTGCTGCTCTTGGCTGCTGCAAGTATTTGTGAGAAAGTGGTCAAACCCAGAGAGACAATCTGCCTCTGGATGTCCACGTCCAGTCTGCGCATGAACCTCCGTGCCCTGTCTGCATCATTGGCAACTAAAGGTCCAGCGAAACTACCGAGTCTCGTCTATTCTGCTACATGCACATCTACGGGTGCCCCCTTCTGCTTTAGTCCGATGAACCTCTCTTCCATTTCCTCCCGTGCAGTCCACGGGAAGAACTTCTCCAGGAAACTCTTCGAAAAATCCGCCCACTTGATCGGCTTGGGCAAACGGTTCTCTTCTACAAGCCACCATTCTCGGGCGTAATCCACTAGCTGAATGCGTACCACAACAACTTTTTTGTCATTTGGAATCTGTGCCGCAAAAAGCAAGTTCTCTATGTCAACTAGCCACTGCTCCATTGGCAACGGCTCCTTTAAACCAGTAAATGTAGACGGACCCAACCGCCTGAAATCTGCTACGGTCCCTACTCGGTCAACTGGTCTAGCTCTAACAGTGTTCACAGACTGCTGAACGATCTGCAAACCTTCCCGAAACGAGTCCGCTTGCTGCTGGATCAGCTCAGTCTATTTCTTTGATTCTTCAGCATTCCTCTTATCACTCCAAGCATGGAGGCTTCGTCCACACGCCTCTGGTATGTCTTCAATTTCTTACCGGCCATAATCCTGAACTCAAAATACCCAACATTAGCATGATGATAGATTTTGAATATAGATCAAGGCTAGAACTCCAAGATACTTAAATAGAGTACCGCATTGTAACTATGCCGCGGTATCATAGCCACAATTACATAACTCCATCCAAGTCGCCTAAGTCCTAGAGATAATAAGGAATCAGGTTTTCGAATTGATATGCAAAGGAAGTTTGCACATTGTAAAAGATATAATCAGGAAGAATGTGATTCAAGAATGGTAAAATGGTCAAGGTGGCAGGACATGTTTCCTAAACACGGGTATTCTGATTCGTGTATTGGGTACAATACCCAACTACAAAAGAATCAACCCGACTATCATATGTCTCTGATACCAAAAGAACCATGTCACGCCCCGCTTCCCAGAGTACGCTAGATTGGGCACGTGAAATAGCCAACCATGCTACCTGTGGGTAGGAAGTATCCATCCACAGTCACATTACGGCTGTAGAGATATCAAGAACAAGATAAAACTATCTAAAACATGTCCATAATCCAGAATAACAGGAGTCAATAATAAATAAATGCGGAAGCAAATGATCCAATACAAATAACTGAAAAGTGTGTCCCATAATGCGGGCTCACATCAGGAAATAAATGCAGGAAATAAAACTAAATACTACTGAACTCACAGCTCAGCCTGCTAGCTGAAGTACTCCTGCTCGGACTGCAACAGCGGTACGGAATCTGGGCCATGCAAAACCCAGACGTCAGCGCGTCATGTCATCAAGTAATATAATATGAACAGTGTAGCAGGCAATGTAATATAAACATGAATACAACAAGAATAACAATAATATGAATCATACCAGTACAGGGTAGCGTGCAGTGGGTAAACTAAACTGTTCTATCAGGTTTTCTATTCTAAAGTCTTTGAAATCAATTGATGAATCATCGATGTAACTCAATAGTATCCCGTGCATGCCCGGGACCACGGTCAAGACCCTCGGGGCTGAATCCGAGACGTGCCGCTAGGCAGTAACAGGTAGCAGGATGGGCGAGTGATGTCAGCATCATCACTCCGGGGCTGGCCTAGCCCGTAAGACTGATCAGAACAGGTATCGAACTGTTGAGTTACAAGTCAGGTTTCACCTTTGATTTCCCCATACCCCCAAGTTATGTATGTTAAGTCAGGTATTCAGTAGTCAAGAATTAATACCAACACAGGATCAGGTAAAAGCAGGTTTGTCTGGATAGACAACAGGAACGGTCCATGAGGACTACATGTTATGTTTGTTGGCATTAGACACAAGATCAGGTAACAGGTAAAGCCATGGTACATCAGGTCAAGCCAGGTAATGTATAAAGGTATCATGTCATGTCAAGAGTGTACGGTACCATGTCATATCAAGTAGGAAGTGTAACAGGTCATGTCGGGAAGCACAAGATGTCATGTGGGTGCTCAAAATCAATCTAACATAAGCATGTGTATAAATAAACAAGCATGAGTACTATCAGAACAATAAACTGGAACATGTAATATGATATGCAAATAGATATAATTTCAAGGATATGGATGCACAGTCATCGATTAGGGTTACATTTATAGTTCCAATATTAATTAGGATGCAATTTATTAAACATGGAGTGTTAATATCACATTATTATGTAGTAATGTGATCTATGGATGCAATTATATGTATCTTAAATGCGATGGATGCAAACGGGTATCCGAAAAGTTATAAAACTATAAAATGGTAATGTGGGATGTACAACTAAGCAATATGTGATATAAATATTGATATAATAATATTAATATGGATAGCATATTCAAAGCGATTAATAACTATAAAAGTGGTATTGATTAACCATGCACAAGAAAGTTCCGTTCAGAAATTCAGCGTCACCCTAATTTGTAAAATAGCTTAAAAATAACAAACGTTCTCCAAAAGGGACGTGTCTTATACCAAAACAAAGATAATTCAATAAGGTTTTCAGTTTTATAAGTATAAGCATCTCAGGTTGTCCCTACAAAAAGTTATAAATATTCGAAGTTGAAAGTTTGCTGCTGGAATTTCCCTGGACAGCAGTTTGGAGACATTTTCATTTGCATTTTAAGTTATTTAAACAATTTATTTTGCAATTAAATATTTCATAGAGTTATAGTATTATGAGTTAGCTTCGTAACGAACTAAAGAACGTATACTAATGATTTTTCTATGATTTATAATGAATTTTATACGGTAAGGTGTACAGTAAATTTCAGATTTGTTATATCCGATTTTTCAACGACGTTTCATGTGTAAACTATAAGATTTTCAAATGTATAACATTATAAAATGAAGATTATAAACTAATTAAAGATAATAATAAGAAATATTACGACGATGTATATTTTAATTGATATAGATGCAGTATAATGTAATCTAGTATGTCACAAGATAAGTTTTCATGATCTAGATTTAATATGATATAAACGGATGCAAACGGAACATCGAAACGTTATAAAATTAAACATGGGGCACTAGATTTAAACTATAGGTATAGTATTTATTTAAATAGGTATAAAATGAATTATATAGCATGTAGCAAGATTAACTTGCCTCGATGGGTCGCGAATCGGGAAAACGGAACGTTAACCGTCGGCGGGGAAAACTCGCGACGGGCGCACGGTTCACAGAATGAACCCAAACGACCAACAAAGGAACCACACGGGTCGGGGTACCTCGCTGGAACGTCGAGAAGCGTCACCGGCACGATGGAATTCCGGCAACAAAAGAACAGTTAAAAAAAATGAGAAACGAGACATGAAGCAAGAAGAGAAAGAATGATAAAGAGAAGTACGAGAGAATATATGAGAGAGAGAGAGAAAAAGTGGAGAGAGAGAGAGAAAGTGAGAGAGGGCTGCAGGTGGGGGCCCACGGAATTAAAAGGAACGCGATTGGCTAAAGGGGAATCGTTAGTTAGAGATAAATATTAATTAAAGATTCAAAACATTTTAAGGAACAGTAGAATATATATATAGGTTAATTTAAAGATTTAAAAGATAGGTAATGAACAGTGAGATATCAGGTTAGTTAGAAAAAATATATGCGATGGTTTTAATAATATTAAAATTTGGGATTTTTGGCGCAAAATAAAACATTTCCAAATTGCGCCCGGGTTGGGTCCAAAAATTTGAAATTGAAATAACATGATTTTAAGCGGGTTCCAAATTTTAAAATAAAGTGTTTTATGATTAAAAAGCATACCCCCAAAACGGACACATGTACGCGCGCGTAGCCGTCCAACCTCGCCCGTTTCACTGAACGGGACGAGAACACAATGCACGGACGCTACCACGAGGCTAGGGGTGTCAAGTAGGCCAAGATGAATATTTTCAATTTTATTTTAGATGCCAAAATTTGTTATATGTAGAAATGACTTTGCCGGGTAAATTTTACAGTAAGCAACAAACAAGCAAGTTAAATGAAATGAGTACCACATTATGCTCAAACAGTAACTGAAAATAGTAGCATTGGGTTCGGGTGTTACAGCAGCGCCGCATTGCTCATCCGTGAAAGAACTATTGCATGTAATGTAGGCTTAGCAGTTCTAGAACCATCAATGATTGGTGAACCGGCGGATCCATTTGCGACTCCTTTGGAAATATTACCCGAATGGTACTTTTTTCCCGTATTTCAAATACTCCGCACAGTACCCAATAAGTTATTGGGTGTTCTTTTAATGGTTTCAGTACCAACGGGATTATTGACAGTACCTTTTTTGGACCACCAAGCGCGTAGCAAAGCGAGGAACAAGGTCCTGAATAAGCACTTCCCACGGCTGTCTACAAGCATGAGGGCGGTTACAAGCCATAGTTGAGAAAGTTCTTTGGGGATGAGAAAAGGAAGAAGCTTTGTTTCGAGTTATAAAGACGAAGCACATAAAATTTTGTGCACAATGGAACTATTTCCAAAATTGGGAAATGAAAGATTCTAGGGAATATAAGTTTGACTTAAAAGGAAGGTGAAAAGACGCCTCTGTTGAAGCAACGTTTCAGATCCAGCGCTCTGCTGAAGAACGCTTCAGATCCAGCGCGCTGCGCGCCACGTATCAAGCACGAGTGCGCTAGCACAGTTGCGCCGCGCTCTGCGCTGCACGCCACGTGTCCAACGTAGGTGCGTCAGCGCTGGAATTAAAATTCCCACCGTTAGATCAAAGGATCTAATAATAATGATAAATCATTTATTAACCAGTCTTTCTCAAAATCTTTCCAAACAATAAGATTGTTCTTTAGGCACCGCTGGATCAATGATCCAATGGTAAATAATGAATTACCAAAACAGAACAAATTCTGCATAGAAAGATTTCTCAATCTTATTGAAAAACAAGAAGATTATCTTCTGTCAAACAGAAGCCTTAGGATCAAAGATCCAATGGCGGGAAATATTCCCAAATCAATCAGAGAAAGATCTCTTCAACTGATTTAACAAATCATTTGGCCCTATATAAAGGACCCTAGACTGCAAGTCTAAGATATACAGAACAACAAGAGAAAAACCCTCTGCCAATAAAAAAGAGCGAGCTCTTAAGATTAAGAGAAGAAGAGTTTTCTTCATAATCAAGGTAAAAAAAAGAACTATATTCTTAAAAAAAAAACAGAGATGAGAACATCTCATAAAAGAAGAACCCTCTTCTAAAAAGATCTTAGATCTATAAAAAAGACCAAGGTCTTTGAATAAAAAGAAAGGATCAAGATCTAATCATAAAAAGAAGTATTTTTACTTCAACAGATCTTCTGATTTATAAAGGCAGAGCCTTTTATAAGAATGAGAACTTAGTTCTTGAATCTTGAGGCAAAGCCTCTTTTAAGAAGAACATAAACTTGTTCTTTAATCTTAAATTGATCAAAATGCGTTTTGCACTATTGGACAGTGCTTTGCACTCTTGAACTGTGCTTTTGCGCTCCTTGGACCGGCACTCAGCGCCAAAACATGTCACGTGTCAACCGCAGACACAGCTCGTGCTTTTGCGCTCCTGAATTTATCACATGGATCGAATAAGACAAAAATAATAAAAATTATGGGGCAAAAAGAAATGGAACAACAAATGAGGGGCCTAAAAGGAATTTTGCAGCCCCAAAAGGAACGCTTATGGTTGAAGAGGACAAAGTTGAGCCTCATGTTGTCCTCCTCCGGCTAGCTTTCTATATAATAGATAGATAGATAGATGGCTCGATGACATTGTAAGATATGCATGTGCAATGGCAAATTGGAACACAAATAGGCAAACCATGAAAGTTTACATTACAATAGTAGAGTTGATCTTGGTGGTCAATATAAACTAGTAGAAATGATAATAAAGAGTTTTACGATCACTGAAGAATAGCTAGAATGCTTTATTTAGTGGATACATAAGGAAGTCTTACCTGTTAGTTTAAAAGCATGTCGTGTAGGACAGTGTTTGATCAAGCGTCGGTCTCTGCAATGTTCGTATCGAGGATAACGTATTTGGCAGCTCCACAGAATGATGGTGGATTCGTTTCCCCATTTTCACTTGCACGGCCTTTGAGTACTTCTTGATACCTGAAAATGATGGCATTCTTTACCAACAAATAACAATACGAGTCAGTCTTATTCATGAGGATCATATAATTTATGGCAAACAACATCCGGCCATCATATTTGCGTGCACACACGTACTTACACACACGCACACATGCACCTGCACACACATTTTAAATAAACGTTAATAGCAGCCATGAAAATATATAAATAAAACATTTTTCAGAAAACCACAAGAAAGATACGTTCACTTGTTTGAGCCAGTTCTGAATAAACAAACCCCAAGCATTGTTGTGAAAATTAAGCCCAATTACTTTCGATGAAGAATATGAAATCATTAAGCATCCTGAATATGTGAATTTTGCCTTAACTACACGTCGACCGGTATTAAAGAATTTTAATTATAAACAAAAACATAAAAATTTCCTAAATATAAAATTCTAGTCCTTAGATTTGCGGTATATAGTGGTAAATGAATTGGATGAAAAGTTAGCAGCTCATTGAATAAAACATTTGAGATCGACACATCAGATGGAATGTTTCATTCATAAAATAGTACATGGATCCGATATTAGATTCTAATACGAATTTGGTTTATCAACCGATGTATGAGAAGACCTACAATCGGAATCAAGACACCCCCAAAGGGCCGATATAGTTTAATATCCATTTGCGATTTCCATCCATTTTCTTGGGTTGGAAAATCTATAAATGTTCTGAACGCGATTGATACCAACACATCCAGGTTTTAGATTGTAACTTAAAACGACATACATTTTTGGAGTGGTATTGTGAATATTAACAATAGAGAACTAGAGCTGAGATTTACTGTAAAATCATTTCAACAAATTGAATATAGGATGCCAATATTCAATTTCAAACTTGGTGCAAGACCTACCAAGATGCTGTTTCATTCTATCTTGCTACTGTTTTTTCCATATCAACAATTTGGACCTTAACCATCAAGTCTTCCTGAATCTATGACCTCTAGAATGCGTCACTGTCATTCTTCTTGCTCGTTCAGAAAGCGGCTGTTTTTACTATCCGACATATAGTGGGAAAATAGTTTTTTGACAATAAGGGCTGTTTCTGCAAGGCATTGCATTTCCTTCAGTTGTTCGCTTTGCGGAATTATAGAAAGGTGCATAAAAGCCAACAAATCCTCCAGTTTCTAAATTTGTATGTCAGCGTCCATCATCAATCGATGTAGAAAAACGAATAACAAACAAGCAGAAAATACAGAATAAGAATGAGATTACAAAAAGAGGCTATTTCTTCCATGCAAGCAGAAAAGTAGTATGAGATGTTCAAAAAATGTACTGAAAAAGGCAAATCATACCAAGATAGTTACAGCTTCCTAAACAATACCAGCGACTGGTCGCCAAAACAAGAGCATATTCAGTTAGAATCTGGAAAAAAAACAATGTGGGATCGTTTGCAAAAAGTACAACCATAACAATTGCACCCAGTCCAATGCCAGGAGAAAATAAAAGGTTAGAAAATACATCGAGTCGAAGGACAGAATTGTCTTAGAACAAGAGTTCAGGACATGCTCTTACCGTAAAATGTGCCAACGCCCCTCCCAAAAGCATTAATAGGCAACTTTGTATCAAGTGATTAGAATGATCAAAGTACTTATATTTATGCCAGGGGTCAAGCATAAGCGAGAAAAATTGCAGCAGTCGATGTCATTACAGAAGTAACATAGATTGCCATGATATCCTTTAAACCTGCAAACTGTATAACCATAACAAATATGAAATATTTGCAAACGTACTTGAAGTATCTTTCAAAGTTTCAAGTTGGTGATATAAGCTCATGTATTGCAATAAAGTTATCAAGCTTTTTGCAACCGACGATAGATGCAAGATGTGAAGTCGGAGGCTCGGAGTTCTCTAACGTGGCGACATGTATTGTTGCATATAATTTATTAATGTTAACAGACAGTCATGCCGTATTACCACTAAGCACCCGATATATAGTAGAATCTTTTGCACTAGGTGTTATGTGGTAACTCAAGCTTGCTCTGTGAGCTCTATGGCCACATGCGGGTATGTGTGGGTTAGGGTTCAAGACCCCTCCTATAGGACCTATCTTTGGTAAAAAGGATAGGGATGAATGAACATGGATACAAGAAAGAATGGAAATGAAAAAATACATAGCTTAATTAAAGCAGCATCTTTTCTTCTGTGCCTTTTTTACTTTATTTTATTGTTAGAAGATTGGGTTCTACCAACCCATCGATTTCAGATCACCCGGGTTAGGCTTGGGTAAGTCACAAACAGATCAGGTCGAAGCCGACCTGACTTGACCCAAACCGACCTGAGGTCGAAGCCTTCCTGACTTGACCCAAACCGACCTGACTTGACCCAAACCGACCTGAGGTCGAAGCCTTCCTGACTTGACCCAAACCGACCTGACCCAATCGACAACCCTGTTGAAGAAATACAATTCTTTCATCACAATTTCAGAGTTTTTGTTAAAGGTCCGAGACCCGTTGCAAGAAAAGGTGGTAGCACGGATGAATTGCCGGGCAAATCTCCTTTGGCAGTAGGTACATGCAGTACCACATTGTGTCATATGTCGGTACGCGTAGAAGAAGAGCCGCCTACTGCCATAGGAGAGTTAGCCCTGCAATGCATCGATCCGTGCATTCGATCACGACATCAAACCGACCATCTTTGTTGTTGCTGTGCTGCTGCTGTTTGTTAGCTACACAGAGGTTTGAATTCATGCATGGATATTTATGGACACTTGCATACTCCAATGGCATATTCATTTTCGCAAATTCGCACAATCTCTTAAAAGGAGAAAAGATTATCATATTCCCGAGCATGTTCCCTTTAGTTTGGTCATGCAGAAGCTCTACACTGCACTTTGCATGAACACTTGCATCAAGCACCAAATCAGATATACTATTTAATATTTATATAACTATTCAAGCATATTAAGTTCTAATTTCTAGATACATGTAGGAAACAGAAACTGTGTGGTAAATCAATGACGACAGAATGAGGACCATTCCTCATAGTGGAACACAGAATGCACCAAGAAATGAGAGAGAGAGAGAAAAAAAGAGTGAGAGAAGCTACTGAGGAATAGTCCAGGCATATCCTGTGCTATATCCTGCGTATAAACTTTTCGGGCTCCCGCTATAAATAGCACCTTTCTCAACGGCGAAGGCAGCAGAGAGAGATATATGTCGGTTGCAAGAGTAACAGAGCAACTCTCCTTTGGCAGAGCGATGGTGATTTCTTTCTCTCTATATACGGTATAACCCTGCCAAAGGAGAATTGCCCTGCAACTCGACTCCACAACCGAACGAACAAACGTGCTTCAAATTCTAGTGCCATCGAAACATTTTACAGCCGACCGCAAAATTTTCACAACCAAATTACCGGTGGAAGAAACTATGACCAAGAGGGAGCCTCAGGTAGAACTACTGAGATCTATATGATGGGTAGGCACAAGATATATTCATCTACATACTTATTGATCGATTTGATTTCTTTGTGAATTTAGGCACAATATTATAACTAGCTAATGTTGTCTTCATGTTTGCTGACAAGGTTTATATGCTGTGCTAATTACAAGGAGTGAGTAAATCTAGTGCAAAATATAGTGAATATAGAGTACGCGATGCAATTGTTGCAATCTATGTGCAGGCAAACGTTCCTCCCAGGCAGCGGCGGAACCAAGAATCTGGGTTAGCGTGGGCACCATATCTAACAAGGATCCATTGAAAATTCCAAATGCATGATAAAAAAAGTAATTTTAATCGAAAAGATAAATATAATTTTGAATTATTTAATAATAAATGGAAATTATTGTTTGCAATAATATTTTTGCAAGACTTTATATATATTTTAACCATACCATACAAATCATGTTTTTGGTGAAACGGAGATAAACTAATTTTATTGTGTCACTATAGCTGTGAATCAGGAACAATTGCAAATCACGAATTTGTATTAGAGACATAAAATGACAACATTGTTGATGAGATGCTTGAAGCAAAAAAAAAATCGATTTTTTCACCTCTAGGATAAGATAGAAGAGAACACGTTAATGATCTATAAAACAAGATATTATTCGAATTTTTTTTATTATCTTCTTATTTTATTCATAAAAAGACCACAATATGAATTAATACTCAAGTTAATTAAAACAAAAATTAAACCAAGCCAATTGTGGGAATTGAACCCAAAAATATTTATTATTTACTTATTTTATTTATAAAAAGAACACAATAGATATTAATACTCAAATTACTTAGAACAAAAGTTAATTCATGCCGATGGCAAAACTCATGACCTTTTGCTCTAAAATGCCACATACAATCACTTGAGCAAGAATACCATTATGTTGTGTTTATGAACACAATATTTATAATATATTCTCAGATATATGCTATTGTATTCATAGATCGGAGTTGGGATTTCTTTTTCTGTAAAATCTTAGTGGAGGCGTGTGCCCCCGCTGAGCTCTACGTGGGTCTGCCCTGCTCCCAGGATACAACATAGCCCGACAAGTAGTGATCTCAATGAGTTTCCCTTTGAAACCTAATTGGAGCACCGGTTAGAGTTGAAGGCAAAAGCTTTATATAAAGAAGCGGAGAGAGATGATAGAGAAAAACTAAGGACATTTTAGTTCTTCATAAACACTATGCGTTCCATCCTATTTATATGGTTAGAATGCATGAACAAGTACTTACAAGAGTTTTTATACGTTCCCTATTTAATACGTATAGATATGTTCCTCCATTTAATGTATGAAAACTCTTCTCAAAATGAAACATTGTCATTCTTGGATGTTATATTTTAGGGGAAAATGTCCAAAAAGGGAAAAAAAAAACGGGCAATCTTCAGGATTCTCATAAAACCCCTCAGCCTTTTTCTCTACTGAAAAACCCTTGTTCAATGGCTCATTGTTAAAACTAGTTAAAAAATCCCAAGTGTACCTATGACAACCCATGTGACTAATCAATACTACAGAGTCTACAGTTGTACTTCTGACCACCCATGTAACCAATTAATACTACAGAGTCTACAGTTATACTTCTGACCACCCATGTAACCAAGTTGATTGGTTAGATTTTTTTTAGGCTGGAATTTACTTGGACCCTGTTGGGGTCAAAATTTGCACCCCAGTTGACCGGGTCAAAGTCAAGGTCAACCCCAAGTAAGCGGGCCCAAGTCCAAGCAAAAGGGTCCATGCCCAAGTCGAGCCCCGCGGCCGGCCTTCCCCATGCCAAAATAAAAATCATGTAATAAATAATTTTATGTAATTTTTTATGCATGAATGTAAGAAAAATGGGCAAAAAGCCAAATTTTTGTAAAGCTCATGGCTTATGTGCAAAAAGAAGTAGCACATGAGACATGGGATGGGCAAAATGCCATTTTGTAAAGCCCAAGGGGCTATATGTAAATGTGTAAGCCTATATAAGGCAACATGATGATGAATAAAAAAAGATTTTTCATTCTCTCTAAAAAATTAGGGCCTGTGCCTCCTACTCCTTCCTCAAGGTTCTAAACATTCTCCCCATTTTCAATTAAATCAAGAGTTCAACTCTTCCTTCCTCAAAAATAAATAGTTTTTCACTACAAAACCCATGAAGGGGAGCTCGGATCTCCAATCGGATCTCGAAAAGGGAAGACTTTTAAGTCTCACCCTCTTTTCTCTAAGATCCCGCCGATCAAGAGAAGGAAGAAGGAGACACATCTCCAAAAATCTAACTTTAGACAGATCCAAGGCTCAAAAGAAGAGTTAAAGATTCCCACGAGTTCAACTCCTTTCTAGATCTGTTGGAGTTTAACTCCATAAATTAGTTTCTGTTAGGAGTTCAACTCCAAAAAACCCTTGGGAGTTCAACTCCCCAACCTAGAAGCTAGACCTCTTCCTGCGGGTGTTTCCCATGTTCACGTATGCGCCACGTGACCCCGAGCACTAAGGCGCCCATCGGTCACGTGTGCGCCACGTGACCCCAGGCGCTAAGGCGCCCATCGGTCACGTGTGCGCCACGTGACCCCGGGGTGCTAAGGCGGCCAATGGTCACGTGTGCGCCACGTGACCCCGGGCGCTAAGGCTCCATCGGTCACGTGTGCGCCACGTGACCCCGGGGCGCTAAGGAGCCCAATGGTCACGTGCGCGCACGTGACCCCGGGCACTAAAGCGCCCATGTGCGCGCACGTGATCCCGAACGCCGGGCATGTGAACCGCGGGCGTCTAGCGCCCACGCGCCGGGCACGTGACCCGCGGGCGCCAAGCACCCACGCGCCGGGCGCGGGACCGGCGGGTGCCAAGCACCCACGTGCCATGCACGTGTCTTTAAGACGCTCCTCACCCCTTATTTTTCATACATTCTACACTCAAAACACGTCCCCTACTAGGAAAATTTTCTGTCGATTTTATAAAGTATTCTAAATTTTTTCTAAACAACTGCAGAATTTTGTATGAGATATAACATGAACACTGTAAAAATTTGAAGCAATTTGGGCATGTTTTGGCCCGACACATAGTCTCTAAAACTGGCGAGCTCAGCCCGTTTTTGGAGTTTTGGCTTCAAATGTTCATGGTGTTCCAGTCTCTGGGTTTTGGTGTTTCAGGTGTTGTTTGTCTTTGCTAAATTTTCATGTGATGTTAACTTTCTGCAAAGGCAATTCGGAGTGTTTCGCAGTCGTAATTCTAACATGTATTCGGGTTATTTAGACGATGTTAAAAAGTTTGAACGAATATCAATATCCCATATTTTCCCTCACTGAAATTTTCCAAGAGTTCGATTTTTCCGAGTTCAAAATTTTCAGAAAATCATGCAAGCGATTCTGTGGACCCCTAGAAGAACGATACCCAAACTCGACTTTTTAGATCACGGAACCGCGGTAATACCCTAAGGTTTGCCGCAGTTCCGTGGCGACATGAGTGAGGCATGGGTCGGCCCTTCTACGGATGGTTCATAGGAGCCGTGGCGTGTTCTGAGAACTTTTTGAACTCCGCTCAAGTGTTGAGCTTGTTGGGAAATTTTGGGTGCTTGATTATTCGATCGAAAAGTTTAATTTCGTCTAGCTATCTGTGATTGTGATACAATAATTGGAATCTATTTAGTTGCGTGCAAGTTTGACATTTCGGTCTCGGGTGAAATCGGGAATCATGTTGAATTACCCGACTCCTTTTGAAAAGTGTTTTCATAGTTAAGACCTAAATGTAAGATTTGCATTGTTAGGCATGGAATCTAGAATATGTGATATTCCGGGTTTATGATGTCTAAGGGCAGTGACGATTCCAATTGTTGTAGTTTTTCACTTTCTTTTCTGCGACCGTAAGTGTAATATGTGGTGTATCGCCGGTTTCGTTGCTATATGTCAACGACAATTGGGATATGTATATTTACTTACGTTGATGACATGCGATGTTATGTGTTGCCGTGATATGTTATACTGGATCGTCGTGTTTGAATAGCCGGGGGATTTTATGTGAGATGAGAGTTTTTCATTTTCATTCATGTAAAAACTTGTATGTAATATTATTTTATTGGGGCACTTCCGAGTTGAGAAAGATGTCACCGTTGATGTATATTATTTACTTTTCCTCATTAGGATAGACCCAAAGAGGGGAGCACAAGTAACCGGATTCTAGAGTCCAGTAGGAGACCATCTCAAGGTGTCGAGACCGGGTCTCCTAATTCTAGAATTGGTAGGGTTGCTTGCCGCTCTCGTAGGGGTCTAGGGATGTGGGTTTGGCTATTCATCACGACCGTGGAATCCTTGTTTTATACAGGCTTAATATAAACCCGAAAATCCTAGTATATCCAATATTTCATATGTTGATTTCTGCTGCGATATTCTGTGATGTGGTCACTTGATATGTTGAGATAGATACTGTATATAGTATATGTGATATATTATATAGACGTTGCTTATATTTTACACCCGCGCTAGCCCTACCCCGCTCTGCCGTTAGTTACCTAACCTAACGGTGCATGACGGGACATCGAGGCGAATGCGGATGGCATAAGCGTTCGTTGTAATTTTCTATGATGTTTAGGTAACTTAAATGATGGGACTTCATTAATGAGATTAATGAAAGAAAATAAACCTAAAGATGTTGTAGAAACTTGTTTTAAAAACGGGTAGCTCTAGTTCTTGCTTTGCATAGTGGTATTCCTTGTAGAATATCCAGCACCTTATTCGATAATGAAAGAGCCGAGATCCCGTCACTGGGAGTGACCTCTTTAGAGAAACTAGCAGATGCTACAAACTCGGATTGTCTTTTATTGCTTTTATAGTTTTTGCTTTGCATAGTGGTATTTGTGAAATATCCTGCACCTTATTCGATAAGGAAAGAGTCGAGATCCTTTCACCGTGAGTGACCTCTTAAGCAAAACTAGTAAAAGCCTCAAAAACACTCATTTTAAAATTCACTCGATTCTACAACGAGATCAAGTTCATTACGTAAAAGGTTTTCTTAAAAACCTGTCGTAGCCCTCCGTCATTTCAGATAAGTACTACTTAGTATTCGTGCTACGTTTGTTGGCCTCCGTCAAGGCGTAGTGTGTGGTAGCTAACTAGTGCTTATCAGCCAGCATATGATGCGACTGAGTTATGGTAGTCGTGCGACTTTGTTGGCCTTCGTCAAGAGTCGTGCGGGTGGGTTTAATTCAATCATGAAATGTACGGGTTGAACTTGACTAGCGGCCTATGGTTTGTTGGCCTCCGTCAAGGTCATAGGACGCTAGGGGCAAAATTATCGGGAATTTTAAGTGTTGAAATTTGCAATGAGATTGCATACCTTCTATGTGATAGTTGGATCCCGATACCCACTGCGAGTAAGAGTTACTCCTGGGAGAGTTTTGCACTTTACAATTAGCCGATCAAGTAGATGTCTAGAAAGGTGTCAACGGGGTTACGCCCCTGAGAAAACGAAGTTTATTTTAATTAGATCCGTACGAAAGCATGGGAAACCTTCCTCAAAGTATCGGCACTGGCCTGGCTGAAAGATTAGCGAACTTATAGGGTGTAATTAATCCCGGCTAGTCTTTCCTTTTAGGGTTTGAAGGAAGATTTGATAAAAACAGTAGGAGCCATCCCGATTAGATAAAATAATAACCAATCTAATCTTGCAAGAGCATACGCTGAGTGTTTTCTTCTCTCTTTCTCCAGGTAGCGACCATGTCACGCCTTAATCAAGATAATAATATGGATGTATTGACCGAACCCGTCTGTTATACTGAGCCGGGGAACGTTGGTCCCGCTCCAACTTATAATTGTTATAAAACTGAGCAGGAAATAGAGGATTACCAGGATTCCCGTGCCGCCCAAACGAAGAAAGTGCATATTGATACATCTTCTTCGGGTATGTTCATTACCGAGAACTGTTTCTTAGCGTCCTCTACGTCCTGGGTATGAGATACCGGATCAGAATCCCATATATGTAATATGTTACATGGGCTACTGATAGGTAGAGAACTGAAAATGGGTGATAAAGTTTCAAGAGTCAGGAAACGGTGCAATTGTTGCAGCCAAAGTGTTGGCAGTTATCACCCTGTATTACCAAATACAATGATTCTGAACGAATGTTATTAGATACCGAACCTGATATGCAACATTATATCAGTCTTTTTATTTACTAAAGAATGATATAATTTTGTATTGTTGTATAATGTTTTGAACATTTCCTATATCAAGAGTTGATCGGTTCAGGCACGTTATCTAAAAACATAGACGTTCTAAATCAAACTACAGTTCTCAACGTACAGAACACACACAAGAGGAAGAGTTCAGAAATGAACGAATCTTTCTTGAGGCATTGTAGACTAGGTCATATCAATGCGACCCGACTAGCTAAGTTACATTAAGATGCATATTTAAATCAGTTTGAATTTACATCTTATGAAACTTGCCAGTCATGTCACAAAGATAAAATGACCATAGCTCCGTTTACTGGAAACAGAGAAAGAGTTAGTGAACTCTTGGGATTGATACATGATGATGTATGTAGGTCCCCTGTCTACATATGCCAGGACTGGTTCTTTTTACTTCATTACATTCACTGATGATCTCTCAAGATTCGCACATGTGTTCCTGTTGAAACACAAGTCTGAAGCTTTTGAGAAATTCAATGAATATAAGTGCGAAGTAGAGAACCAAAAAGGGTATAAGTATTATGTCCTTTGATGTGATCAGGGAGGAGAATACTTGAGCACGGAGATCCTGAACTATTCAAAAGGAGAATGAGATTCACTCTCAGCATTACTCCTCCGTATACACCATAGCACTACGGTGTATCGGGGCGGAGCAATCGCACCGTATGAGATATGGTGCTCTCTATGATGAGTACTACTAAGTTTCCTATTTCCTTCTGGGAGTTATGCACTTGAGAAGCTGCATACCTATTGAATAGGGTTCCAGCCAAATCAGGTGCCTACCACTCCATATGTGATATGGTATGGGAAGAGCCCATCTCTTAAGTAAGTTAAGATTTGGGGTTGTACGGCCTATGTCTAAAAGCAAAATCCGGACAAACTCGAGGTAAGGCCAGTTCTGTGGAAGTTTGTTGGATATCCAAAGCATTCACATGGGAATATCATCTACCGCACCGAGGAGCAAAATGTGTTTTGTTTCTCGACATGCCACCTTTTTAGAAAAGGAATTTCTTGTGAAGAAATTAGTGGTCATGAGGTAGAACTGGAAGGAGTTCCAGCTATACAAACTACAGCTGGCAATTTGGTAGAACCGAAGGATTCAATAGTTCCCGACGGACCTCAGCCACTCCGCCGATCTGGTAGGGTTCCTCATCCACCTGAGAGATACTTCGGTTTTCTCTATGACAGTAGGAGAGAGGATTGCATCATGAGATGATGACCCAACTAGTTTCGAGCAGGCCATCAAGAGTGGGGACTCTGTAAGAATGGCTGGATGCTATGCGATCTGAGATGGAATCTATGTGCACCAACAAAGTATGGACTTTGGTTGCTCTATCTGAAGGGTTAAATCCCCATCAGGAGCAAGTATATCTTGAGAAGATTACTTGGTATAGATGAAAAAGTTGAGACTTTCGAAGCTAGACATGTTGTAAAAGGTTCTCGTCATCAACCAGGTATGGATTATGATGAAACCTTTTCTAGTGTCCATGCTTAATTCCATCCGGATTCTACTTTCCATTGCTATATACCATGACTACGATATCTGGCGGTTGGGTGTCATGACTGCTTTTCTAAATAGTGATTTAGAAGAGAGCATCTATAAGTACACAGCCAGAGGGCTTCGTAGACAGTGGGAGCAGCGGAAACGTGTGCAAGTTGCTTTACGAGTAAAAGCAGGCATCGCGGAGTTGGAACATCTGTTTTGATGTGGTATTCAAAGCGTTTGACTTCATCGAAATGGTAGATGAACCTTGTATATACAAAAAGGTAGTAGAGAGTAAGGTGGTCTTCCTCATATTGTACGTAGATGACATACTCTTGATAGGGAAGGTGTTTCCTATGCTACACTCGGTCAATCTCCTCTTATCACAAGGATTCTCCATAAAGGATCAATGCGATACATACTAAATTCTTGGTTTTGGATCTATGAGATAGATCTAAGTGGATGTTAGGATTCTCACTAGGTGTAGTGAGATGGTATCAATCGATCCTGGGGTGAATCACTGAATAGCTTCCAAGGTGGAAAGGTCGACTGAATGTCAGTCACATGCATTGTCTTTACCCTCAGTAGAGGGATGGTATGTTGGAAGAGTTCTAAGCTAGATACCGTGGCAAACTAGACGATAAAGGCTGGATACATCACTACCAAAGATGCTACCAAAGAGGCAGTTTGGGTGTATATTAGTTCATGAGATAAACTTCGTTCCTACCATTGTGTGACAATGGAGTTGTGGCTTATGCCTAAGAACCCCCGTCCCATCAGTGACCCAGACATATTTTAAGGCAGTATCACCTGATTATGGAGATGGTTGATCTCCAGGAAGATCGAGATTAGGAGAGTAGACTCAAAGGACGACACGGCGGATCCACTCACGAAGGCCTTTTCCCAAGAGAGACTTTTATTGGATGGTTGAGTATGAGATACTACAACCACTGTTGATTGTTGGGTATTGGATACTACAACATATGACCCTAGTGCAAGTGGGAGATTGTTAATTATATGTATGCCTTAGAGTTCATTATTGTACATTTGATATATATTATAGTGGATGCTTGGACATACATAGGGAGGACTTTCTTGCTCGACATGATAGTATGCTATCTGGTTACACTTTATCTTAACATGTACACCGATTGTTTCTCTGTTACATGTTGATAAAGCCCTTAGGATGTGTACTTGACTACCTGGATTATGATGCGGATCATACTAGTGGGACAAAGGTAGTCGGTAAGTATATCCTTTAATGTCCCTAGTCGTGGGTGTATCGAGACGGGGCATCGATATACCAGAGTAGACTAGCGTATAGCTTCTCGACCCATGTAGACGGGCGATGGATGATCCCATATCCATTGGTGTTTGACATCAGAGATGATATACAGGTGCTCAGTGGAGACTGGGTACACTGGACGGACTCGCCGAGAACTCCTAGATGGTATTATACCTTACGTCAGATGGCAGTTCTCTGGTGACACTGGTACATGTTAGTCTGTCGACCCGAGATCGTCATAGAGTCTTGTGTGATTCCCACTGTGCTTTGATTTCCACCTTACCACGTTCAAGAGAACGTGCAAAACGGTGGTTTTTGGGTACAGTCCCGAGTCACATGGAGGCAATGAATGATAGGAGGGGATTTCGTCTCTCCCGGTATTGGGGGTTGATGTTGCGCTGTACTCGATTGGCCATAACAGGAAGTCCCTGGCCAGGGCTATTTATGAGATTTACTGGTAAGTGTTATCAGTAGTTGTTCCCCTCCGAATGGCGGCGCGACGTAAAGACGCCTTGCCTGAGATTCGGGGCAGATGCTATTTGGTTTTATCCGTCTACCTCTCTGAAGATGCCAAGTTGATTTATGGCACCGTGTATCGGAGGTTTAGACGGATGCGGCCGATATAGCAGACTTCGTCAGATTCCCCTTCGCTAGAGGGGTTTTTGATTGTGGGGACGCTCTTTCCTGCAGGCGCAAGCCCCTGCAGTTAATTACGTTACCGCATCGCGGTAACCACTTTCTCCTTCTCCAGAATTTCACTTCGTGTTGTGTGTGTTTGTTTTGTTTGTGGTTGCCCGTGGATTAGTTCAAATCCGTATTTACTTAGATTTGGGTTTGGTGTTTTAGTTTAAGGATACGTTAGCCATATTGAGGCTAAGATCAACTTAAACGTTCGTTAAGGATACGTTAGTCTGATTTGAGACTAAGATCAACTTAACGGGATCGTTTGGATCTGACAAAAGAGCATTTGGGGGCTCTATTGTTCCAGTTTAGGGACAAAGTGGTCCATTGTATGCATGGCCATTGAGACTCGTCACCTCTCTGACGTCGTTGAAGGATTACAACGATAGGTGTCAGAGGAGTTCGGAGATGTACCCTTGAACCAAACTTGATTGGGGGTCTTATAGTCCAATTTGGGACTAAAGTCTGTTTGAATGTTTAAGGACACGTTAACCATATTTGAGGTTAAGATCAACTTAAACGGGATCGTTTAGATCTGACAAAAGAGCATTTGGAAGCTCTATTGTTCCAGTTTAGGGACGTAGTGGTCCATAGGTAGTTTAAGGACATTGCGGTCCATTGCCAGTTTCGGGACATGGGGGTTCATATTCTAGTTTAGGGACATGGTGGTCCATAGGTAGTTTAAGGACGTTGCGGTCCATTGGTAGTTTAAGGACATTGCGGTCCATATTCCAGTTTAGGGACATGGTGGTCCATAGGTAGTTTAAGGACGCTTAAGTCCGTGGGTTTAAGGACCCCACAGTCCGTCTTTTAGTTTAAGGACGCTTAAGTCCATGAGTTTAAGGACCCCACAGTCCGTGTTTTAGTTTAAGGAAGTCCATGAGTTTAAGGACCCCACAGTCCGTGTTGATGTGTGGTTGTCGGGACCCGTCACCTCTCTGACGTCGTTGAAGGATTACAACGATAGGAGTCAAAGGAGTTCGGAGATGTACCCTCGAACCGGTCGTAAATTGATTTAAGAGAGTAGCTGTGCTCCGTCACTTTAATTTGAGGACTTACGGCCATGATTGGGCTAAGTCCAGTTAAAAAAAAATATTCAACGCTTTTATTTGTTTTTGGTCTATTAAACCTGTGCTAGGGCTTTGCCCATATTTAAATAATGCATTGCATTATTATTATTTTTATTTTTGTTTGGGCTCTGCCCATAAAGGATGCAGAGCATCAATTTGTTTTGTGCTCTGCTCATTTATAAATGATGCAGAGCATCAATTTTACTTGGGCTCTGCCCTTTTATAAAAGATGCAGAGCATCAATTTTACCTGGGCTCTGCCCATTTATTGCTTTGCAATTTATTTTGGCCTACTAGGTCTTTTTGATTTAGGCCTGACCCTTTAGCAAAAGAAATGCATTGCATTTGTCAGGCGCTTTGCGCCAATCAAAGAGCGCAAGCGCTTGTGGTGAGGACACGCGTCATGCAAGCGCAGTGCGCTGCGCTTACGCTGCTGACACGTGGCGCACTGTGGTGTGTTGCGCCAGTCCAAGAGCACAACAGCGCAGTTTTGCAAGTGCAAGGCACTATTAACTTGAGAATCTTTTTAGATTCCAGAACCAATAGTTCATAAAAAAGTGCAAAGCACTGTTTGTTTTCTTGATCTAATTTAGATCAAAGAAAACAAGTTTCTCTTGTTTTTCTTGATCTTAGAGAACCAATGGTTCATAAGTGCAAAGCACTATTTTTATTTGTTTTTTATTGAAGATCATCGATCTTGTTCTTAGATCAATGATCTACTAGAAGAAATCCTTCTATCTTAAAGGTTTTTACCTTTTTTCTTCTTGAAATTTCTTCAGAGTTCTCTCTGTTTGAATTTCTTGATTTCTCACAATGTTCATCCCTTTGATTTGGGGTCTAGGGGCCTTTATATAGTGCCCATAAATTTGTTAAAGAGATCCTTCTCTGAGTGATTTGGGGAATTTTCCCAACCGTTGGATCTTTGATCCAAGGGCTTCTGTTTTACAGAAGACAATCTTCTTGTTTTAACAAGAACAGAAGAATCTTACTCGAATTTAATTCTGTTTGGCGTAAACGCCCCAGCGTGTGACACGTGTCAAGCAGCGCAAAGCGCAGCGCAACTGCGCTGACACGGTCGCGCAGCGCACAGCGCTGACATTTGTCGCGCAGCGCACAGCGCAGCGCAACTGCGCTGACACGTGTCGCGCAGTGCACGGCGCTGCGCAACTGCGCTAGCGCATGTCGCGCAGCACACGGCGAAGTGCAACTGCGCTGACACGTGTCGCGCAGCGCAACTGCGCTTGCGCAACTGAAGCGTTGCTTCCTTTAAATTTTTTTAAATAGAGCTTTGCTCTGATTGGGTGCACTGCCTCGGGCGCTGCGCTGATGTATCAGCTTTTGACACTTGGCGCGTTGCGCGCAGCGCAAAGAATCTGAAGCGTTGCTTCGAATTTTGAATTTTGAAATTCAAACAGAGCTTTGCTCTGATTGGGGGAAACAAATGCCCCCCCACCGTTGCACTCACGTGGCGCGCACGTGAGTGTAGCGGTGGCAAGATCTTGGCCGTTGGATCAACGGGTGAGCTGAAGGGGCGCAAGCGCCTTATAAATAGGACCTCTGGCCCTTTAGAAAAACTTCACCATTTTCTAGATTTTTGATTTACAGAGCTTTGCTCTTGCTTAAGAACTTCAGAGCTTTGCTCTTGTTTCCAGAACTTTAGAGCTTTGCTCTTATTTTTCAAGTTAGAAAACTTTAGGTAAAATTAATCTTGGATTAAATTAATTTTAATTAACCAACAGAGCTTTGCTCTCATAGATCTTCTGATCTAATGAAATCCCCTTTGGGGTTTCACCAACAGAGCTTTGCTCTCACGAATCCATAGATTTACAGAGATCTTGTTCATGGGTTTTAACCCATGAGCAGAGCTTTGCTCATGGATCAAAAATAGATCTTTTTGATCTAAAAGTGAAGAACTCCTAAGAGTCTTCAAAATTTTTAATTTCTTTAGGAGTTTAAATAGATTTTCTCATCATCACAGAGCTAGGCTCTTTTAAGGAATTTTATTCTCCTGAGACCAGAGTTTGACAAGTGTGACAGAGCTTTGCTCTGAAAGAGGAGATTTGCTCCTTGTCTCTAGGGATTTTTTTTATTATTAATGTGAATATTTTCTTGGGGACCAACTGACAATCTCATCCAATGATGGGGTTGTCTTATTAACTGACGTATTGTCATCCAGATTTTATGGGTCCCCCTTCGGTCTCCTACCCACTGCACTGCTGTGTGGTGTAATTAATTAATTTTAATTTAATTAATCTTTAATTTAATTAATTAATTAATAAAAAAAAATTAAACGCCAAGCGTTGGAATCACAACACTAACGGCTAATTTCTGTTCATTGCAGCGATCATGTCTCTCGACACCTCATTCCCGTTTGCTCGCTCGGAGGAAGGGTTCCCTGAAGCGCCCTTGGACCGTGAAGTCTTAGCCATGATTAAGGACCACGACCCAGAATATAAGAGTCTCCACCTTTGGGGGTCGTGGTATAATCAAATCATCATGGGTCGATGGAGCTTCACGTGCGCAGTGCCGTCAGAACCTATTACGGCGATCCACTACGCCAGCCCACCCCCGGTGCAGTATGCCATGGAGATGGTCGATTGGACCTCGAAGGGCTTTCTACATCCTGCCATAGATGCGATTCCGGTTCAGCGTCCCATGGTTTTGGATATCCTGGGACGCCGTATCTGTCAAGGCGAGGCGCGACCTTAGGGGCAATCATATAATATAGGTCTGATCCCCCGCCACCCGATCGGCTACCTGCCGTGGGCTCGGTATATCCTGTCGGCGAAGAAGTCGCAGTTGATAAGATTGGGATTGTACACTGCGGTTTATGTCTCCCTCTTCCAGTATCCTACGCTTCCCACCTGGTGGTTTAAGGCCTTCTTGGAGCAGTGGAACATCCCCACTCACACTTTCCTCGCAATGGATCGGGAAGTGTCAATTTCTCTGGAGGAGTTCACAGAAGTCTCCGGTTTACCGGTTATAGGGGAGCACTATGAGGAGTTGCTTCCGACAGACGAGTATGTCTTCGGTGCCAAGCCGGTGGTAAGGGGCCTCACGCCGGAGAATGCTGTTCAACACCAATTCCTAAGTATGATCAAGGTGATGAACATCTACGAGGCCCTTTTCATTGAGCGTGGGAGCCGCGGAGTTAGTTTTGAGGATTTCATTGCCCGGTTCCTTCACCCAAGCGTCCTTTCGACAGAAGCTGCCAAGTTCGCTACCCTCGAGGACCCATTTGGTCTAGGTTTGGATAACCTACCGGCGAAGGAAATAGACCGAAAGGGTTTTTTCCTTCCTAATTCCCCGACTGTGTCTTTTGCGGAAATTGCGGCCCCGGGATGGACGAGGAGGCCTTTTTCTTAGGATTTCTTGGGCTATGGCTGAGTTGGTTTGCACTCCCAATGCATTCTCGCCATATGCGGCCCTCTGTCTTTTACCCGGCTCACCGGATGACCATCGGGGTAAAGGTAGCTGTTGGGATAGCCGGCTTGGCACATTTGTACCATGGCCTCTGTCGAGCGGTGGATGCTAATGAGCCTGGGGTGCTACACGTGATCTTCCCGATGCACTATTTCATATCGTGGCTCAAGCTACATACATCGGGTGTTTTCGGCATGCATAAAAAGCCATCGTTCTACGACAGGTGCAGCTTCCTTCGCATCATACAGTTGATTGGCGCATCAATTGTGAGTCCATCGCCACGAAATGCCAGGGGTTTACTCTTTCGCCCCCACACCGTTGGAGACGGTGTGTCTTTCGTCAACAAGGTGTTGACTATTGGAAAGGTGTCTACCACTGCAGTGCGGCCATTGCAAGACACTTTCAAGGATGGAGCTTCAGTTTTGACGGCTCGGGAGACCCTCCACTTATATTCTATCAGACCGGGCTTCTTGGTGTTTAGGCAGAACGGGGCGACGATTTTCATGAGATATAACCCGCATCGTTTCGCCCAACAGCTGAGCTACAATCAAGGGGTACCGCTGGAGGCTTTCTTATCGGAACCTGCTGCGACCGAAGAACGGATGGAGAGAGCGCTGCATCATTTCATGCGTCTAAACACGGGCTCCCACTTCTTTATCAGTGAGCCGGCTAGCGCCCCACGACTCCTCAGGGTATATACAGAATGGTACAGTCATTCGACGGGAGCCGTTATAAAGGAGGAAAGGCAATTGCTGGTCGACCGTAAGGGTGCGCCTCCAGGTAGCGACCGCAATGCTCCTTTAGTGCCAAGGACCCCAATAGTTGCCCCTCTAAAAGATGCTAGAGCCGGGCCACCGCGTGCGCAAAGTCTTCCGCACGGATTGCCGCTCCCCAATATTGCGGATGCACCTCCAGCGCCCTGTGCTCCAGTGGAGACAGTGGTTGTAGCCTCGCCGGAGTCTGGCGTGGGTGCGGACATCGAGACCCGCCGTCCCAAGGTGTCTGCCAAGCGCAAGTCGATCCTGCGTGCACATAGGGTTGGCGGGCAGAAGAAAAAGAAGTCGCTCTTCGCCGCAGACGTCGCGTTCGGTCAGGAACCCCACGCTCCCTATGGTGAGGGCCTGAGTGAATATGGGACTAACGAGGGATTAGTCATGCCGCCGGATGACACAGACTTGGAGGCCGCCCTCGAAACTTCAGCGTGGTTGGCAAGGCGTGACGCGTGGCTAGCTAAGCTTGCGCAATCAGGTAACTACTAGTCGCATTTTCTTTATTGTATCATATCCTCCTTATTGCCTTTGACTAACGTTTTTCCTTCTTTTCTTCCAACAGGCATCACCACTGAAGAAGCCATTGCTGCTTCCCTCGAGACTTTCCAAGAGGAGGAACGTCTTAGAGCGTCCTTAGGTCTTAGTAAGTTCTGACTCATCAAGCTTCCATTTTCCTTGTGTTATGGTCGATCTAACCTTTCCCTTTTTATCGCAGGAACCTCAATGCCGATCCCGCCAGGTGACGTGGATATTCTGCCAGCTGCCAACGTTCCTGCTTCATCAGGGCTACCGCGGGAGGTCCGTCTTGAAGAGCCTATGAGAGATGCCTTAAAGGCTCTGGAGGCATCTCTGAATGAGGACGACGACGCTTCAATGAAGGAAGCGTCAAAGAGGTCCATCGCGACAGCTCGGGAGGAAAGGAAGCGGTCGAGGCGCGAAGCAAAGGCACGCAGAGCTGCCTTGGCCATTGGAGCGGGCCCAAGCACCGTTCCTCGTGCCGACACCCCGTCAGAAGAGCCCCCGGTTGCCCTATCTACAGCTCATAGACAGGCGATCCGCGCCAATAGGGAGGCTAACGACAAGTCCACCTCAGGCAATACTTCTTTCAGAATTTTGTTGTAAGAATTATAAAGCCGTCGGTTCTTATATATTATATCTTGTAGGGCCAAGCCCAACCGAGGGGGAGGCGGAGACTGTCGAACCTGAGGGGCTAAGGGAAGAGGCATTGGTCGAGCCCGAGCCGGTGGCGGATAACACAGCTGGGATTGCTGGGCCCGAGATAGTGGTTGACGAACTGGTCATGCCCACTATGCCTGAGCAAGCGGTTGTTGCTGAGCCCGAGGTAGCAGCGGGCGGAGTGCCTGAGGCCGATGACCTCGTGGTGACGGTGGATGAGACAACCGTGACTGCTAAACCCGAGGGAGTAGCGGGTGAGGTAGACATGATTCCTGAGGACGAGCCAACCGCTCTTTCTCAGGAATCTGGCAATGCACCGTTCGTAGCCCTCCCCGCCTATGGTCCCCCGCCGTCTCCCGGTCTCGCGAGCATGACAACGGTCCCCATTGAGTCGGGTGATGAGGCCACGGGCGGTGGCCTCATGTCGATGGAGGAGGGAGTCGCCTCCGTTTCGGCCAGCAGCTCATCAGGTAAATCCCAAGTTACTGTCCTCTTTATCTTACAATCCTTTCTGACAAGTTCACATTTGTTCGTAACGCAGGTGCAGCTAGTGCCGATGCCCCATTGCTCGAGGGAGCGCCTTCAACTACTGCCTTGGCGGTGGTCACCTCTCAGCCCTCTCTCATACCATCGAAGATGTTGGAAGGTATGGGTTTGCAACTTATTAATCTTATCTTTCAGACTTATAATTTGTGTACTAAAGTCATACTGTTGTGCCTTTCAGGAGTGCTTTTTGACCATCTTTATCAAGTGTTGCTCCCACACTTCTCCTTCTCATCTGAACTCGCTTCTTCCTCTGGTGGCGCTGGTGAGTATGATTTCCATTGATATCTTTCTTTTTCATTGATGGAATTACTTCTAACTTTTCTCTCGTCCCGACTGCAGTGCTACAAATCGAAGGAGGGGATGAAAGATCGGCTGCGCCACCGACCCTTCCGGCCTTGCCACCTGCCTCAGCTGGTACAACGACTATCTCATTGATAACTCCCCCTTTTTTTATTTCTTGAACTGTTATCTGATCACATCTTGTTTCTTTTCAGCTGTCGTTCCGGTCTCGGCGCCCTTTGAGCCTCGCATCACAATGCCGGCAGGTCCTTACCTGAGACGTCCATCTTCGAAAGGCGCCGCGAACAGTTTGCGTATGTTGAGCGACTACATTGAGGAGCTCAACGTCGAGACCCCTACATATGCTGCGGATTTCGCTACGGCGGTTAACCCGATGCTGGTGATACTCGTGAATTTCCATGACAAGGGCATCATCGCATCTTGGGTTAACCATTGTAGGGAGATCGAGGCTCGCCTGCATCAGCTGGAGTCGATGCGTCCCGCCCCCGAGACTTTAGCCGCGAGCAATGAAAGAGCAGCATGGATCGAGGAAATCGCTTCTTACGTCCACCACTTGGAACAAGAAGCAGCTTTAAGGCTGAGGGAATGCCAAGAGACCTCGAGCGAGACGGCTCGTCTGCGTGCTGAGGTTGAGGCGAATGCTGCCCAAGTGAAGGCTATCTTTGAGGGTCTCCTGGAGCGCATCTCTCATGGGCTAAACTTGAAGCGAAAGCTTGATGTAGCCGAGCGTGATACCCCAGGCCGCCAAGCTGCTCATCAGGCCGTCAGGAAGCAGCTTGCATCTGTCTTGCAGCAACGGGCCCAAGTGGAGGCGGAGCTGGCGGTGGTGGCCGATCAGGAGAAAGTGAGGAAGGAAGTGCGCGAACAATTGCTAGAGCTATGCAAGACGCTTCCTTCCCAGTAATTCCCCTTGTATCTAGATACTTGTAAAATTTTTCTTTTTAAATAATATGTATCCATTCTTTATTCTTTTGTACGCTTCATCTTGTACTTGATTACATTCAATAAAGATACACATTTTTCTTTGCAATGTCTTGTACTATTTCTTCGCTTTTTCCTTTCTCTTATTATCATCATGTTGTCTTGATAAACAGATAATAGAGTAAGCACCTAGATTTTTCCAAGAGATAGCGATGACTTAGGCCGCAGGTTCAGATCTGCCGCCTAAGACTTTTCAACTCTAAGAGTCGTGAGGGTCTCATAGAGACTTTTCTCCCTACGGATCGAGAGGATCTCGTAGGTGTATTTTCTCCTTAGGAATCGTGAGGATTTCTAAGCGTGTTTTCTCTTATAAGTCGTAAGGATCTTATAAGAGAATTTTTCCCTCTTACGAGTCGAGAGGACCCGTAAGCGGTTGTTTCCCTCCTTGTCGAAATTCGACCTTGGAGAGTGAGACCCGTGAATAGTATGCAAAAGACCGTTTTAGACCGACTTGCAGGGTTCCATTGTTCAGGAAACAAGTTTTTAATCCCTGCTGCCTGAGGCTTCATCTTGCAAGTTGAGACAAATCGGGAATTTCCCGCGAAGACACTGGTTTCTCTGTGAGCCGACGCGAATCAGGAGGCTCTCATCAAGGATGCTTGTTTCCCTGAATTGAGGTATTTGCCATGGATATTTGTTTCCCTGGTTTTTGAAACGAATCGAGAATTTTCCGCGGAGACACTGGTTCCTCTGCGAGTCGACGCGAATCAGGAGGCTCTCATCAAGGACGCTTGTTTCCCTGAATTGAGGTATTTGCCAAGGATATTTGTTTCCCTGGTGTTGAAACGAATCGAGAATTTCCCACGGAGACACTGGTTTCTCTGCGAGTCGACACGAATCAGGAGGCTCTCATCAAGGACGCTTGTTTCCCTGAATTGAGGTATTTGCCAAGGATATTTGTTTCCCTGGTGTTGAAACGAATCGAGAATTTCCCGCGGAGACACTGGTTTCTCTGCGAGTCAACGCGGATCAGGAGGCTCTCATCAAGAATGCTTGTTTCCCTGAATTGAGGTATTTGCCAAGGATATTTGTTTCCCTGGTGTTGAAACGAATCGAGAATTTCCCGCGGAGACACTGGTTTCTCTGCGAGTCGACGCAGATCAGGAGGCTCTCATCAAGGGCGCTTGTTTCCCTGAATTGAGGTATTTGCCAAGGATATTTGTTTCCCTGGTGTTTGAAACGAATCGAATTTCCCGCGGAGACACTGGTTTCTCTGCGAGTCGACGCGAATCAGGAGGCTCTCATCAAGGACGCTTGTTTCCCTGAATTGAGGTATTTGCCAAGGATATTTGTTTCCCTGGTGTTGAAACGAATCGAGAATTTCCTACGGAGACACTGGTTTCTCTGCGAGTCGACGCGAATTAGGAGGCTCTCATCAAGGACGCTTGTTTCCCTGAATTGAGGTATTTACCAAGGATATTTGTTTTCCTGGTGTTGAAACGAATCGAGAATTTCCCGCGGAAACACTGGTTTCTCTGCGAGTCGACGCAGATCAGGAGGCTCTCATCAAGGACGCTTGTTTCCCTGAATTGAGGTATTTGCCGAGGATATTTGTTTCCCTGGTGTTGAAACGAATCGAGAATTTCCCGCGGAGACACTGGTTTCTTTGCGAGATGACATGAATCAGGAGGCTCTCATCAAGGATGCTTGTTTCCCTGAATTGAGGTATTTGCCAAGGATATTTGTTTCCCTGGTGTTGAAACGAATCGAGAATTTCCCGCGGAGACACCGGTTTCTCTGTGAGTCGACGCGAATCAGGATTTTCTTCGTCAAGGACACTTGTTTCCTCGAGTCGAAGGATTTGCCGAAGACACTGGTTTCTTCGGGGTTGGGATGAACCGTCGAGATTTGGCTTCGTTTTCTGGCGGAGCCTGTTGGGAAAGTATGGTTCTCTCTTTGTTTGCACTCTTGGATTGTATACAGGGATCTATGTGATCTCAACCGTAGGGCCAAAGTTTTATCATCATTTTTTTTCATTTTATTTGTTTTATTTCCGCGATGCTCTATCATTTCAGCTTTTATATCGCGAAGGTCGCGATTGCCCAATCATTTCGGCTATTTTTCGCGGTGCCCAATCATTTCGGCTATTTATTTTATTTTCACTCGCTGCTTTTTATTGCGAGTTGCCCAATCATTTCGGCTATTTTGTATGCATACGTTTTTACTTGCTGCTTTTTATTGCAAGTTGCCCTATCATTTCGGCTATTTCGTATGCATGTGCGGCCTACCGGCTTTTCACCGTAAACCTGAAATTAGATACTGATTTAGGCATTAGCACCGCTACAACTGAGATATTGCCAGGAGCGAATCATCATTTGCCTCCGTCGATGTTGAACAAAGGTGGCTTGGCGAACAGGGTTACGGTCCTGTCGACTAAGGCTTTTAATTTCATGAGCCGTAAGGGTCTCACAAAGGTATTTCTCCCTACAAGTCGTGAGGATCTTGTAGGTGTATTTTCTCCTTAGGAATCGTGAGGATTCCTAAGTGTGTGTTCCTCTGTAAGTCATAAGGATCCTACAAGAGGGTTTTCTCCTTGTAAGTCGAGAGGACCTATAAGGGTCATTCATCATGCGTACATATCCCCAATCACGGATGAAACTTGGTTAGGGAAATGTTTATTCGCGTCCGTGGATTGTATACAAGAGCCAGTATTGGACCACTTGTAGGGCAGTATTGAAGGTTGTGGGGGTTGCTTAAGCACAGGTTTAGGTCTCTGTAACTTAAGAATTTCAAATCTTACGAGCCGTGAGGGTCCCATAAGAGAGTTCTCCTTACGAGTCGTGAGGATCTCGCAAGTGTATTTTCTCCCTAGGAATCGTAAGGATCCCTAAGTGTGTTGCTCCCTTGTGAGTCGTAAGGATCTCACGCGGGTGGTTTCTCCCTACAAGGTCGAGAGGACCCTCTAAGTGTCCTTTAACGAGGTTGCGCCTTTTCAGGTTTTCACAAACACTCACCGGTAGTCCTGCTGTTTCTACTCACGGACCCCTCTCGGGTTTTCATCCGTGCCCATTTTGCTTATGGACATACCGTTTTTTTTATTCTTTTTATTTTTATATATTTTTTTTACGAGGTCGCGCCCTTTCAGGTTTTCACAAACACTCGCCGGTAGCCCTGCTGTTTTTACTCACGGAGCCCTTTCGGGTTTTCATCCGTGCCCATTTTGCTTATGGACATACCGTTTATTCTTTTTTTTATATATATATATATATATTATTTTTTTTATTCATCTCGTCAGCCTAAGAATGTTGCGGTAGTAGTTTAAGGACGTTTCGGTCCGTCATTAGTTTAAGGACGTTCCGGTCCGCGATTAGTTTAAGGACGTTTCGGTCCGCCATTAGTTTAAGGACGTTTCGGTTCGCCATTAGTTTAAGGAAGTTTCGGTCCGTCATTGAGAAGGCTGGCTACCGCTTATAAAGTTTGAGCTTAGGAAGATAGCGAGCGGACATAGTCGTCGTCATCTATTATTGACCTAGGCGGTAACCTTCTAAGCGTAGTATTTCTTTAGGAAGCGACCATTTATTGGCCTGAAAGGTCTTTCACCGTGCATGTCCATAAGTAGATAGGCTCCACCTTGGTAGACCTTGTCTATGATGTACGGGTGATTGATCATTTCTTTGTGTGTGTTTAAGAAAATGAATAAAATTCACAATCAAAGAATTGTTTGACCGCAATCAACTACGGTGTCAGTTGTAGATCGTAAGCGAGTGCGGATCGTCCACAAGGATTGTGCGATTCGTTTCTATGTTTGATTTGTTTGAATTGAAAAGTTAATCGGAAAGAAAAGAAAACATGATTCAAGATTTTATCGATTGATTCAAGTGTCACTAGTTTAATCAAGAATCAAGAAAATGATAAACAATCGAGAATCGGGTTTCGATGATATTTCCAACCAAATGTCAAGAATCTAAATGAGGCTCGCAGGAATCGATCGGATCTATAGACGTGATGTAATCTCAAGATATCGTGTTCTTGTCCTTCGAAGAATTGATACTAGATCGATGATGATCGACGAGAGTTAGGGATTTCTCATGAAACTAGGGTTTCATCATTTAACCCTTGTTATTTCGTCGATATCATTCACATTCTAGCCTCTAGCAAATTCAAGAAACGATCGTAACTCCCCAATTTCGAGCGATAACAATCAAGAAAGCATCGCAACGAAACTAGGTCGTCGATTCTTGAACTTGCTAGGGTTTACAAAACTCGTAGGAATCAAGAATCGTTTAAAGATATGTTACACCATCATTCTATTGATCGTCTCGACTCCTCGACGAGCGGAGTATTACTCAAACATCACAACAAGAACTACAACTATAAATTGAGATCGAATCATGATGCAAGAATTTAAAGAAAACAAGATAAAAGAATTTCACCTTTTATTTATATCAACAATTTCATTACAGTCGCTCAAGAACTACAAGAGGAAGAACTCGATTGTTGAATTGGCTTCGCTTTTCTCTGTGAGTCGTGGATCGGCTTGGACCACTTGCTCTGTTGAAGATCGGCTCCCCTTATAAAAGGTTGAAGGGCTTCTTGTTTGATTTGGTACTCGGGATCTTGACTTTTGATTGGAATTAGGGTTAGGGTTTCACACAAGTCTTGTCACTAGACTTGTGGAAGAAGAAGATGAAGAAAGAGGTAAAGATTGGAGATTTTTCTAAGTATCTAAGTATTGGATGATGGATCCAAGTATATATCCCTTAACCCTAGGTCTAGGCTTCTATTTATAGACTTCCCAAACCCTAGGTCTAGGTTTGAAATTACAATTCCCTCCAAAAGTTTGTTGAGGAGCTTCTAGAAATAGTTTGTTAGGAGCTAGCTTAGGCTTTAAGCTAGGGTTGTTTAAGCTTTAGAAACCCTAGTTTGCTGAACTGGAAGAAGCTTCTGGGGTCTTCTGGAATTTGATGTGGCTTGAAGAGCTTCTGGAAGTGAGGTGGAAGTTATGAAGCTCAAATGAGCTGCTGACGTGTCCAAGCCGCCGCGGAACTGCGGCGCAAGCCGGCTCCGGCCGCGGTTCCGCGGCCAAGTGTTGGCTTCATGGCTTTAAACTTCTGGTGTAGTCTTGGGCTAACATGTAGGCCTTCTTCTGATATGTTGAATTGTATTTTCCCCTTTTGATTGCTACCAGATCTCAAAACCTGGAGTTGGTGTAATGTTTTCAGCTTCTTTTGGCTTTTGTTTGGATTTTCCTGCACAATTTCTCAAGACAAGTGTTGCACAATATAGGGATGATGCGATGCAATGAAATGCAGTCAATTTCCTTTATAGTGCCGGTTTTAGAGTCTAACACATGCAATTTGATATTTAACGACTGATTTGCTAATATGTGAAATATGAATACCGCATACTTCTAAATGAGTGCAAATGATAGGGAAATTGCCGGTTAAAAGATGCAGTATTTTCGACTGATCAAATTCCACCAAACTTATTTTCGATCGTCTCGAGCGAACTGTTTTATTAAAAAGAGAAGGAGAAAATAAAGAAAGAGAAAAACTAACTAGCACACTTTCATAGGCAACACGATTGCACTGAGCACGTGCAACAAGCGTTTAAACCTCTAGGTGTCCCTAGTAGGAGGAGTGTTGTCTCCTGAGGGTTTTCAGCGGATTGCACTCAAAAAATCCAATAATAAAAAAAAGATCATGAATATTACATTTAAAGGAAAGAATTGTAAAAGAAAGACTTCGAAAATTAGGGTTTCCAACTAAGCTAGTTTTTCGGTTGTCATGAGCCCTATCTTAATGGTCATGAAAAGATGTCGGAAATCACGTCCTCCCTCAATAAAACATCGTCTTATTCTTCATTCCTATCTTTCTTCCAAACATCGATCATATCACCCTGCGTGTGTGTAAATGACATCCCTACACCCGGAGAATTCAATTCAAGCTATCATACTCTTGCCCATCAGCCTCAGTACTTTTTAATTAATGAATATTTAGATGAGATTGCTCACACACTTTCATGCGATCGTTCATACTTCTTGAGGTACTAACCGACCGATTACTCCTGTGCTTGCTTACTTGGTGTATTTTCCTCGTCTTGCACCACCTCAGGCATAGCAGTGACTCCCAGACCAGTTGGCCTTAGGGCACTAGGTGAAGAAGCACCCTCGCTATACATTTTTTTATTGCCCTCGGTGATAACAAAACCAGTGTCCATTTTTCTCACCACTTTATATTTTCTTCATCATTTTTTTTATTTCCTTCATACTTTTGGCTTTAAGACAAGAGCATTTCAAGGTATCCTCTACTATCCCAGGCTTTAAGACGTGTGTAAGTGCGAATAGCAGGGTATCAACGTTCAAAATGTTTGGCTTCCAGAATAGAAACTATTTTTCAGACTTATTTTTATCCTCAGATTAGTGACGTCTTTCATCTTACTAACCCTTGGGACAACGGCTCATAACTACTTATTACTAGTTCGTATAAGAAAACTTCTAATTTTCTTGGTTTTCTTAAGTTTTTCTAATCTCATGGATGTAATTTTTCACTATCTAAACTTTCATTATCTTATTTACGTACAAAACTTGTTTAAATGTTAAAATATTTTTATGTTTTGAAAATTTTAAATTTTTATGGATTTTGGAAATTTTTAAATTTTTATAAGTTTTTAAAGAAATGTTTTGTGCTTATGCAAATGATGCAAAAATAAGCACAAACCTCCTCCAAACTTGTTTTCAACAGTGTCCTCACTGTTGCCAACAGCTATATCTACAAAACCTGTAAGTCTGGGAGGAATTATTAGTGGGGGCAAAATATATAAGTGAAGAACTCAAAATATATAAGTGAAGAACTTCCCCCAAACTTACTCTTTTCACTCACCTTCATTCAAAAGATGATGCAATGATATACTGGACATGAAGGTGAGATGGAGGAATTTTAATCCAAATAAACTGGCTCCTGTAAGAACAGGAGCTCCTCCGTGGGGTCAGTGGAAAAATACGGCTTTAGTCTGTGTCCATTCACTTTGAAAAATGTGCCGTTTTTAACATTTTCTACTTCTACTGCCCCGTGCGGATATACAGACCGCACAACAAAAGGTCCCTTCCACCGAGATCGGAGCTTACCCGCGTGAAGGTGTAGTCGTGAATCATAAAGAAGGACTTGTTGACCGGGTGAAAATGTTTTCCTCAAAATATTTTTATCATGAAAAACCTTAGTCCTATTCTTTATGATCACAGCGTTATCATAAGCTTCATCGCGGAGTTCGCTTAGCTCATTTATTTGCAGCTTCTGAAAGTTGCAAGCTTGGTTTAGATCAAAATTTATTTCCTTAATAGCCCACAATGCTTTATGCTCAATCTCGACGGGTAAATGACATGCTTTCCCAAAAACTATCCTATATGGAGACATTCCTAGGTCGGTTTTAAATGCAGTTCGAAATGCCCAAAGAGCATCCGTCAGTTTGGTCGACCAGTCTTTTCTATTCTTAGCAACAGTCTTCTCCAGGATAAGTTTGATTTGTCTGTTTGAGATTTCAGCCTGTCCGCTTGTTTGGGGATGATAGGGTGTAGAAAGTCGGTGGTTGATTGAGTATTTCCTCATCAAAGTCTCGAAAGACCTGTTGCAGAAATGTGTCCCATTATCGCTAATAATAGCGCGTGGGTGTCCAAATCGCGAAAAGATATTCTCTTTCAAGAACTTAATGACAACTTTCCTGTCATTAGTGCGACATGGAATGGCTTCCACCCACTTTGAGACATAATCAACCGCCAGCAGTATGTACAAATTCCCAAAGGAGTTGGGAAAGGAACCCATAAAATCAATGCCCCAAACATCGAATATTTCAACAACCAGAATGGGTTGCTGAGGCATTTCATTTCTCTGAGAGATTCTACCCGTGTACTGACATTGTGTACAGGTTTTGCAATAGTCAAATGCGTCCTTGAATAAGGTCGACCAATAAAATCCACACTGCAAAACCTTCTCCGCCGTCTTTTTAGGACCAAAGTGACCCCCGCAGGCCTGATCATGACAAAAAGAAAAAACACTCTTGAACTCTTCTTTCGGGACACACCGGCGGATGATCTGATCAGGACAATACTTAAACAAATATGGATCGTCCTAGTAAAAGTGTTTTACTTGGGATAGAAAGCGGTATTTGTCCTGTTTTGACCAATCGCTGGGTATAAGTCCCGTGATAAGATAGTTCACGATATCCCTGAACCATGGTTCATTGGATACGCTCAAGAGTTGTTCGTCAGGAAACGAATCATTGATCGGCAGGGTCATAGGGGAAGAAGAGATGCGTGAAAGATGGTCGGCTACTACGTTTTCACATCCTTTCTTATCTTTGATAACAAGATCAAATTCTTGTAACAGAAGGATCCAACGTATTAGTCGACCTTTTGCATCTTTCTTCGCCAGAAGATGTTTTAAGGCGGAATGGTCAGTATACACAACTATAGGTGAGCCAATTAAGTAAGGCCTGAATTTTTCTAATACAAATACAATCGCTAAAAGTTCTTTTTCGGTGGTTGTATAATTAATTTGTGCATCATTCAGGGTCTTACTTGCATAGTATATCACGTGTGGCATCTTTTCGATGTGCTGTCCTAAGACTGCACCTACTGCAAAATCAGATGCGTCACACATCAGCTCAAAGGGGTAGTCCCAATTTGGAGACGATAGCACGGGGGCTGAAGTGAGTGAGTGTTTAAGTGAGTCGAAAGCTGTCTCACAGTCCGAGTCAAAATGGAAGGTCGTATCCTTGGCTAGGAGAAGAGTTAAAGGTCTAGCAATTTTGCTAAAGTCCTTAATGAATCTCTTATAAAAGCCCGCATGGCCAAGGAAAGATCGAATATCTTTGACGCTTTTTGGATGAGGGAGGTTTTGAATGACATCTATCTTAGCTCTGTCAACCTCGATGCCTTTCTGTGAAATAACATGTCCAAGAACAATTCCTTCTTGGACCATGAAATGGCATTTTTCCCAGTTCAAAGTCAAGTTCTTCTCTTTGCAACGAGTAAGAACAGTGTCAAGATTCGCTAGGCAATCAGAAAAAGAGTCTCCAAAAATCGAGAAATCGTCCATAAAGATCTCCAGAAAATTCTCTACCATATCAGAGAATATCCCCATCATACACCGCTGAAAGGTAGCGGGAGCATTGCATAACCCAAAGGGCATACGACTGTAAGCAAAGGTACCAAAAGGACAAGTAAAAGTGGTTTTATCTTGATCCTTTTTGGCGATGGGGACCTGATTATAGCCTGAGTATCTGTCCATAAAACAATAATACTCTCGTCCCGCTAAGCGTTCCAGCATTTGATCAATGAATGGTAGAGGAAAGTGGTCTTTCCTCGTGGCAGCATTGAGTTTTCTATAATCAATACATACACGCCACCCAGTTTGGGCGCGTGTCTAAATCAACTCATTTGCCTCATTGGTTATAACAGTGATGCCGGATTTCTTAGGAACAACATGTATAGGACTCATCCATTGGCTATCAAAGATGGGGTATATAATACCATTATCTAGGCATTTGACAATCTCTTTCATTACTGCTTCCTTCATGACGGGATTTAACCGTCTTTGTGGTTCTCGGGTTGGTCTGGCATCATCCATCACATGTATATGATGTTCAACTATCAAGGGACTAATCCCTTTGATGTCCGCCATACTCCAACCAAACGCCTCTTTGTTAGATCTCAATACCGATAAAAGTGCATTCTCTTGCTCTAATGCTAGAGAAGCGGATATTATAACCGGTACAGACTCCTTCTCACCTAAATAAGCATATTTAAGATGAGAAGGTAAAATTTTGAGATCTAATTCGGGCGGAGAAATGATAGAAGGTGGGATCATAGAGTGATATTTGGATTTACAAAGAAGCCCGGAGCCTGTGAAAGATACAGACTCGGGTGGAGAAAAGTCAGGAGTGCAGGACTCAAGTGTAGAAAAAGTGTCCTCACTAAGATTATGTGTAAAGTCAAACAGAGATGTGGTAATGTCGTCGAGATCAGTAAAGCAAAGTTCCTCATCTCCGCAACTATCGGGAGCGATCTCGTGGACAGAGCACACATCTAGAATATGAGCAGAGGGTTCTGATGGCTGACTTCCAACTTTGTAGATGTTTAGTTCAATGGTCATATTTCTAAATGATAAGTTCATTGAACCATTTCTACAGTTTATAACAGCGTTGGAAGTGGCAAGGAAAGGACGACCCAGAATCACCGGAATTTGGCCCCGGGGGTTTGCTACAGGCTGTGTGTCGAGTACAATGAAGTCTACAGGGAAAACAAATTCCCCGACCTTTATCAACACATCCTCTAGTTCACCCCTTGGTTTGGTGATTGAACGGTCTGCTATTTGGAGAGTGCAGTGAGCAGGTTTCAGCTCTCCAATCCTTAATTGCTCATATACAGAATATGGAAGTAGGTTAACACTTGCGCCAAGGTCTAAAAGAGCACGATTTATGTTTTTACCCCCAATAGAAATCGATATTGTAGGACATCCTGGGTCCTTTCGTTTCTTTGGTAGCTGGGGAATAAAAGCAGTGCTAATATTATTAGACATAAAGACCTTCTTCGGCACTTGAGTCTTCCTCTTCCTAGTGCACAAGTCCTTAAGAATTTTCGCATAAGC
The DNA here is from genome assembly GCA_030015575.1 of Agapanthus africanus. Lineage (NCBI taxonomy): Eukaryota > Viridiplantae > Streptophyta > Magnoliopsida > Asparagales > Amaryllidaceae > Agapanthus > Agapanthus africanus. The sequence continues at coordinate 159,927,601 of JASDDO010000026.1, read as the reverse complement.
GGGGACTTGTTGAATCGCATCTAGGAGAGGGATGTTGATGTTAACCTGTTTAAACATTTCCATAATTTTCTCCATATGAGGACTCGTTCTATTACCCCTTAACCGATTCGGGTAAGGAGCTTTCGCAATAAGCACTGGGTCCATCATAGGAGAAGGAAGATGGGGTAGACGAGATCCCAAAAGAGGTGTGGGGACCGTCTGTGGAGAACTATAAGGGTTGGGTTGAGATGTCGAGCCTAGTGGGAAATGGAGAATAGGCTCGCGAGAAGGTGATGGGGTAGAAGAACAAGGATCAGAAGTAGAAGCGTGTGTGTGAGGAAAGGTCCCAGCCGGGGTGTTATTGATAGGATTTTCAATATCATCAATTCCTTCCCCGACATGATTGTTCAGCACCCTTCCTGATCTCAACGTTGTGACGGCATTTACATTGTAATGCCCAGGATTCTGCAGGGGTTGAGAGGGAAGTTTCCCTTTTTCTCTCGCACTCATTTCGGCTTTAAGTCGTGCTATTTCAGCTTCCATCGATATGATACTCTCAGCTTGAGACGCTAAGTTTTTCTTTATCTCATTGACAGAAGTTCTAACCTCAGCCGAAACCTCTATGAAATTTGACAAAAGTGATTTCATGGTTTGAGTGAATTGAGAGAGTTCGTCAGAACCGGTCAACTGCATAGGATTAGACTGTGCAGGAGTGTTGACCTGGTTGTGAAAATTTTGTGACTGGTAGGGATGCTGAGTGAGTTGAAGTGGTTGCTGTTGTGGTGGAAGAGCCCTTTGGAAATTATTTTGGCTTGGAACCGTGTTTTGAGGTTGTTGTTGGTTCCAAGCAAAATTCGGGCGATTCCTCCAACCCTGATTGTACGTGGAAGAATATGGATCGTTTCTAGGTCTTTGAAATGCGGCATTTGTATGCTCGTGACCTTGAAACGCAGAGTTTAATGGACATTCTTCCGTTAAATGAGACGGATCAGAACAGTAGCCACATACAGTTTTGGGGAGCGACATTGGGTTTAGGGAGGCTGCAGAAAATTTGTGTTCCATAGCGTCGAGCTTCTTTTGCATTGCTGCCATCTCAGCTCGAACACCTATGGACACATCTATTTGGTGTACGCCACCCCTATTCAATGGTTGGGTTCCACTCTCCCACTGTAGTGATTTTTCAGCGAACTCTTCTAAAAATTTCCAAGCTTCCCCATCATCCTTAGTCATAAAAGTACCTTGACACATGTTTTCAAGGTTCTGTTTAGTGTTTGGGTTAATGCCCTCATATATGATTCGGCAAAGATCCCATCTCGGGATGCCGTGATGAGGACATTGAACCAATAGATCCTTGAAACGTTCAAAGCATTTAGAGAATGGTTCAGTAGGGAGCTGGGTAAATTGATTCAGTTCGCTACGGATTCGAGCTTTCTTTTGCATTGGGTAAAATTTCTTAAGGAATGCCGCGACGAATTCTTCCCAATTCGTGATAGAATGTGCGGTAGTGTTATATAGCCACTTCTCAGCTATATCGCACAAAGTAAATGGAAGAAGACGTAGACGCATAGCATCCACAGAGAGTTTTGACGTACCCATCATTGCGCATACGTTTTCAAATTTGTAATGAAAACGTAAGCGTCCTCAGTCTCGAGTCCGTGGAATTTGGGTAAAAGGTTGATGTATTGGGGTTTAATCTCAAAGTTATCCCCATTGGCTGGTGGAATGGATAAGCAGGTCGAAAGAGGACCTCGCAATGGATAGCACCTCTCTTGGAGAGAGATGCGGGGTGGATTCTGCGCACCAACGGACAGTGGCAGATTAGGGTTAAAGAAGTTCGATGGGGGTGGATCCATCGATGTGGGTGTGGTAGTGGGTAAAGAAGAAGTAAATGGAGAAATATCGACTTCGGAGTCGATAAAGGGTACGCGGACTAAACGGGCACTAGAATCCCGTGTCCAGCCTATCTTGTACTAAAAAGGGTTAGTACAAGTGGCAGCGTTGACTTATAATTAGGGGTAATGAATGAATGAATGCGGTGTTTGAAAATAGGACGGATTTTTGAAAAAATGATACACAACAAATGCAGCATACAAAACCCTAATTCTAGGGGTCGCCTAGGTCAGATCTCTAGACCGCTCCTAACTGCCAGAAGACAAGACGCAGGATAAAATCCTCCACTGCCTCTTTGTCTCACCTGTGGCCAGGTAAGTGCCAGGTAAGTGGGAGGTTCTCCACTACGTAAGTAGTGGGCCTAATTAAGTAACCACTAGCCTTCGACACACTTACCTAGACACCACAAGAGAAACGCGGATAAGCAATGAATTACCCATGGCCTTCTTCTGTCCTAAGTGAGCGCGACGGTCCTTAGAGTCATCTCTAGATCTTTTTTAGTTAATTTAGGGTAAATGCGGATGCAAGTTTTGCGGTTTTCGGGGCTCAGAAAGGGTAATGAACTCCCCACCTAATCTGGATTTGGTCTTTGCCCCTTAATGTCCGTATTAATTATGCAAACAACCACAAGAATCAAAACAAGCACAATTTAATTTTGCTATTTGTGCGCTGCGATTATTTGCAAAGAAGCCTACACAAAATGTTAATTGGAGCAGAGAGGGAAGAAGATAAGAAAGTGAGAAGCTTACAGTGAAATTTTTGTGCAGAGAGGGCTTCACCAAGCCGCGGAACCGCCGCAATAGGAGGCTCCCACCGCGCTTCCGCGATCGTCGGTACTGATCTCTGCGCCAAAATTCAACAGCAGCTTGCTATTGATTTCTTCTGCTCTCTGGAAATTTCCAAAAAATTTCTTCAATTGCCCAACAGCTTTAGATTTCCTTGCAATGAACCACAACAAATCGTTTAGGGTTTTGCATGAATTTTGATCACAAAAATTACAATGGAATAAATCTTTCAATTCAAATTTCAATATAAAACGAATTAGCGCGTAATCCCCGGCAACGACGCCATTTGATTGATTGATCATTTCTTTGTGTGTGTTTAAGAAAATGAATAAAATTCACAATCAAAGAATTGTTTGACCGCAATCAACTACGGTGTCAGTTGTAGATCGTAAGCGAGTGCGGATCGTCCACAGGGATTGTGCGATTCGTTTCTATGTTTGATTTGTTTGAATTGAAAAGTTAATCGGAAAGAAAAGAAAACATGATTCAAGATTTTATCGATTGATTCAAGTGTCACTAGTTTAATCAAGAATCAAGAAAATGATAAACAATCGAGAATCGGGTTTCGATGATATTTCCAACCAAATGTCAAGAATCTAAATGAGGCTCGCAGGAATCGATAGGATCTATAGACGTGATGTAATCTCAAGATATCGTGTTCTTGTCCTTCGAAGAATTGATACTAGATCGATGATGATCGACGAGAGTTAGGGCTTTCTCGTGAAACTAGGGTTTCATCATTTAACCCTTGTTCTTTCGTCGATATCATTCACACTCTAGCCTCTAGCAAATTCAAGAAACGATCGTAACTCCCCAATTTCGAGCGATAACAATTAAGAAAGCATCGCAACGAAACTAGGTCGTCGATTCTTGAACTTGCTAGGGTTTACAAAACTCGTAGGAATCAAGAATCGTTTTAAGATATGTTACACCATCATTCTATTGATCGTCTCGACTCCTCGACGAGCGGAGTATTACTCAAACATCACAACAAGAACTACAACTATAAATTGAGATCGAATCATGATGCAAGAATTTAAAGAAAACAAGATAAAAGAATTTCACCTTTTATTTATATCAACAATTTCATTACAGCCGCTCAAGAACTACAAGAGGAAGAACTCGATTGTTGAATTGGCTTCGCTTTTCTCTGTGAGTCGTGGATCGGCTTGGACCACTTGCTCTGTTGAAGATCGGCTCCCCTTATAAAAGGTTGAAGGGCTTCTTGCTTGATTTGGTACTCGGGATCTTGACTTTTGATTGGAATTAGGGTTAGGGTTTCACACAAGTCTTGTCACTAGACTTGTGGAAGAAGAAGATGAAGAAAGAGGTAAAGAATGGAGATTTTTCTAAGTATCTAAGTATTGGATGATGGATTCAAGTATATATCCCTTAACCCTAGGTCTAGGCTTCTATTTATAGACTTCCCAAACCCTAGGTCTAGGTTTGAAATTACAATTCCCTCCAAAAGTTTGTTGAGGAGCTTCTAGAAATAGTTTGTTAGGAGCTAGCTTAGGCTTTAAGCTAGGGTTGTTTAAGCTTTAGAAACCCTAGTTTGCTGAACTGGCAGAAGCTTCTGGGGTCTTCTGGAATTTGATGTGGCTTGAAGAGCTTCTGGAAGTGAGGTGGAAGTTATGAAGCTCAAATGAGCTGCTGACGTGTCCAAGCCGCCGCGGAACCGCGGCTCAAGCCGGCTTCGGCCGCGGTTCCGCGGCCAAGTGTTGGCTTCATGGCTTTAAACTTCTGGTGTAGTCTTGGGCTAACATGTAGGCCTTCTTCTGATATGTTGAATTGTATTTTCCCCTTTTGATTGCTACCAGATCTCAAAACTTGGAGTTGGTGTAATGTTTTCAGCTTCTTTTGGCTTTTGTTTGGATTTTCCTGCACAATTTCTCAAGACAAGTGTTGCACAATATAGGGATGATGCGATACCATGAAATGCAGTCAATTTCCTTTATAGTGCCGGTTTTAGAGTCTAACACATGCAATCTGATATTTAATGACTGATTTGCTAATATGTGAAATATGAATACCGCATACTTCTAAATGAGTGCAAATGATAGGGAAATTGTCGGTTAAAAGATGCAGTATTTTCGACTGATCAACAGGCCTTCATAGTTTGGCTCGAACTTTCCCCGCTTGGCGCGATTGGGGATCATAGGCCTTTTGACCACTAGCACGAGTTCGCCTTGGCGGAATGTCCTTGGCCGGGTCAATCTTTCATATGAGCGCGTCATCTTTGCTTTATAAGCTTCCAGATTTTATTGCGCTAGAAGCCGGGTTTCGTCAAGGGCATCAAGCTCCTCAAGCCGAAGGTGAGCGTTTTCTTCATCTGTTAGCTCGTAGTGGACTGCTACTCGTAGAGAGGGTAACTCTATCTCGAGGGGGAGTACTGCTTCTGTACCGAAGACTAACGCGTACGGCGTTGTGTTCGTGGCCGTCTTGAACGTAGTTCGATATGTCCAAAGAGCTTCTTGCAGTCTCTCATGCCAGTCCTTCTTATTTCGGGACACCGTTTTCTTCATGATCTTTGTCAAGGTCTTGTTGAAGGCCTCAGCTAGACTGTTAGCTCGCGGATTATAAACCGAGGAATATCTCAAGTCTATATTGTGTTGTTGCGCGAAACGACTGATCTTGTGGCTTCTGTAAGCTGGCCCGTTATCGGAGAAGATCCGTCACGGAGTTCCAAACCGATATATGACGTGCGTCTTGAAGAAGTGGAGGATATTCTCCGTCTTCACTTCCCTCAGCGGTACTGCCTCTGTCCATTTGGAGAAGTAGTCAGTTGTCGCCAGGATGAAACGATGTCCTCTAGACGATGCTGGTTCGATGGGGCCGACTATGTCAGTTCCCCACATTTCGAATGGCCAGCTAGCTACCGTTGGATGGAGAGGATTTAGGTGCTGGTGGATGAAGTCCCCATGAATTTGGCATGAGTGGCACTGCTTCGCATACTCAAGGCAGTCCTGAATCATCGTGGGCCAGTAGTAGCCCATCCGTTTGATCTTCAGCTTCATCTTCGGGCCCGCTTGGTGAGAACCGCAGAGTCCGTCATGAACTTCCTGAACGACCCTTTTCGCTTCGTCAGGTCCCAGACATCTCAACCACAGAGAATCTAACGACCTTTTATACAGAGTATCGTTGACAAGGGTGAAAGACAGAGCTCGTTTCATGAGCTGATGTCTTGAGGACGCATCTTCGGGTATTTGGCGGTATTTGAAGTAGTCTATAAAGACTTCTCTCCAATCCTCGGTATTTTCCCGATCTTTTATTTGCAGGGTCGTCTGCTCAGTCGCTCTCTTCTCTTCGAGTGATTCCGGAGATATTTCTGCCGGGGCAAGCACCCGACGGCTTTGTACCACGATTCTTACGCCATCGAGGTTCTCATCGGCTAGTTCCTTGGCGAGCTTGGCCAACGCATCCGCTTTGCTGTTTTCCGCGCGCGGTATGTTTTCCAAAGTATAGGAAGGGATTTGGGTCAACAGTTGCTGCACCTTCTCGCCGTACTTCACCAACTCTGCTTTGCACGTTTGATAGTCGCCGTTTACTTGACTAACGGCCAGCTGGGAGTCTCCATATATGAGGAGGTTTTCAATTCCCATGTCGATGGCGATCTCGAGGCCTGCTATCAAAGCTTCGTATTCGGCTTCATTGTTTGTCCTCGGCTCTGTTAGGGAGAAGGCAAAACGCATTATCCCTTCTTGTGGAGTTACAAAAATGAGTCCTACCCCCGATTTGATTATAGGGGTACTTTGTTTACGCTTCTTTACGGAAGATGCGCCATCGAAATAAATCTCCCATCGGGTATCACCACCGTCGATCGCGTCAAACGCATGTTCGTCTGGAAGATCGCAATTTAGAGGAGAATCGGCGGCTATCGGATGCTCAGCGAGGAAATCAGCGATGGCCTGGCCTTTCACTACCTTGAGAGGTTGATACGTTATCGAGAACTCCATCAAGAGCAGGGCCCATTTAGCGAGTCGCCCCGTCAATATGGCACTCGACATCAAATATTTAAGGGGTTCCACCTTTAAAATGAGACGGACTTCATGTGCTAACGCATAATGTCTGAGCTTTGTTATCACAAAGATCAACGCCAGGCAATATTTTTCAATGGGGAAGTAGTTGCTTTCTGCCCCCAGTAAAACTCGACTTAAGTAGTAGAGTGCTCTTTCTTTCCCTTGATCGTTCTCTTGCGCCCATAATGCGCCTAAGGAACCTTCGAGGGCGATTGTGTAAAGAATGAGGGGCTTTCCTTTGACCGGAGCAGCCAACACCGGCGGGTTCTGTAGGTATTACTTGATCTCGTCTAGCGCGCTTTGGCATTTTTGGTCCCAGGCGAACGGGGTTCCCTTCTTCATCAGGTGGCTGTAAGGACGACACTTACCTGAAAGGTTAGCTATAAATTGCCGTATATATGCGAGCTTCCCTTGGAGAGACTGCAGCTGTTTGAGAGTTCTTGGCGGAGGCATTTCCATGATCGCTTTGATCTTTGACGGATCTATTTCGATACCTCGGTGTCGGACGATAAATCCCAGGAATTTGCCCGAAGAAACTCCGAATGCACACTTGAGAGGGTTCATCTTCAAGTTGTATTTTCGAAGGCGTTGAAATACGGTCTTCAGATGCTCGAGATGTTCCTCGTATGATTTACTTTTAACCACGAGATCGTCGATATAGCACTCAACGATTTCATGTATGAGGTCATCGAAGATCTTCGTCATGGCCCTCTGATAGGTGGCAGCGGCATTCTTCAAACCGAAGGGCATCACCTTGTAGCAGAATATACCCAAAGGAGTCCTGAAGGCGGTGTGCTTCTGGTCTTCGGGATGCATCTTTATCTGATTATACCCTGACGAGCCGTCCATAAAAGAGAAAACCTCATGAGTGGACGTGTTGTTTATCATTAGTTCGGTGACTGGCACTGGGAAATCGTCCTTCGGGCAGGCTTTATTGAGATCCCGGAAGTCCACGCATATGCGCACTGTCCCATTTTTCTTCATCACCGGGACGATGTTGGCGATCCATTCAGGGTATTGAACTTCCTGGATGAATCCAGAGCCGATCAGCTTCTTGACCTCGGCGTTGATACTCATCTCAAGCTCGAGCCGCATTCTTCTCGGCGCCTGTTTGACTGCTTGACATCCGGGGATATTGCCAACCTGTGCATAACAATTTCTGGATCTAATCCCGGCATTTCGGAATAGTTCCATGCGAAGCAATCTTTATGCTGCATAAGCAGGTCTTTTAATGAAGCCACCTTCTCTTCAGACAGCAGCTCACTAATGAATGTCGGTCGCGGGTCGTTCACCGTTCCCAACTCAATTTTCTTGAGGTTATCTGCAGTGGTATGAATTCCATCTTCCAGCTCTTTTGGCGCTGGTGGGAATTCTGAGATTACTTCGTCGTTGCTGTTTTCAAAACACCAGGGAAGGTCATCCATGTTCTCGGGCTCTCCTTTTGATATCGTTATCACGTGACAAGTACGAATTCGCTTCCAATCCCAATGTGGAACTGGTTCTTCTTCCATGGCCTTGGGTTCGTGCTTCTGTGGCGGCGCTACCCTCCAGTTGTCGGACAGAGCGAACTTGCCAAGCTGATACTGATCTTCAACCCAATTCTTGAAGGTGAAGCAGTCTTCGAAAGGATGCCCTACCACTCGGTGATAAAAGCAATAGTTTGGGTGTGAGACATCGCCTGCTTGTTCGGGGTGTTTAGACTCCGGCAGTGTAAGTATCTGATGTTTTAGAGCGAGGTCAAGTATTTTCTTTGTCTTGTCCCGAGGAAAAGAGTATGCTCGACCTATTTTTCTCATGAGGGATAGATCAGAACCGCTTGGTTCCCGCTTGCGTGGCCTTTTAGCCCCGCTTCATTGCTGTTGAGCGCCTTTTTCGCGTTTCGACTTGTTTCTGCCTCTGCGTCGAGCCTTCTTTATAACAGGTTGACAAGGAGCGGCATTTTCATCTTTCACGGCCTGTTGGAGGAGGCGCTGCGTTCTGGCTTTCTCATAGATGACCATTTCGCGGTTATGGTCGTCTCGGACTTTTTGACCAGCCTCCCTTATAAGTTTGTCCATTTGTTCTTCGAACGACGGACTGGGCACTTTTGTGTCTGGAACTTTTACTGGTTCAGGATTAGCGTCCTCCCATTGAGCATCCGCTTCTTCATCGAAGTCATATACGACGTAGCAACCGTGTAGTAGCTCTCGTTTCTTTGACCGGATGTATCCAAGCCCGATTGTTTCCATTCTCCCATTAGGCAGCTTGCGTTGAGTTCCGGGAACGTTCCAGATTTTGTCGTAGAACTTGGCTTTTCGAACGGTCTGCTTGAAGGATATCGCCTAGCGTTTTAGCAGCCTCTTCAAGCCCTCTGTATAATATCTGGGGAGACGTATGGGCTGAAGCTTGTCAAGCGTAGGGTCCGCGCTATGCCAGATTTCTTTCTCCACTCTGGTTTCTTCAGAGCGGTAGAATAGAATTGCTTTTACGCCTTCTCGCCTGGGAGGGATATAGAACGTCCGCAGCTCTTCTACACTGTAGATATCAAGTGCATCAAGTTCTTTACGGTGTTTAGGTGGAACCATGGCGACTTGCAGACTTTGCTCTTCTTCAGCGGACGTTTGTATTGAAGGTCGAGTAGAGAATACAGCATGGAACTCATCTTCCGAGTCGCTACCAAAGATCAACGTAGGAGCGGACGGTCCTGGCTTGTTGTGTCGAGACGGCCCAGAGTAAACTATCTCTTCTTCTTCCTCGGTATCACTCCCGAAAACAGGGATGGTGGTGTTAGCTTTGTTTTCTGGCTTGTGACACCTTTCCGTGTCTTCGAAATCCGGTAAGAAGTATTTGGCATCTTCATATTTGCGGACTTCGTTCACGGAAAACGGGTTCAGTTCTCCCGCCACGGTATATTCGAGACCATCCTTAGCATACTTCATACACTGATGTTGTGTAGAAGGGATGATGTTGTACTCGTGTAACCACGGTCGGCCGAGTAGAGCGTTGCAGTATGTCTTGGCGTCTATGACGTGGAACTTAATATCCATGACAAGTAACCCGAAGCGTAGCGTCAGTATTATAGACCTAAGAGTTCTTGATGACTGGGAGTCGAACCTGGAGATAGTGATCTTGTCTCGAGCAAGGTGCTGGACGCTTATGCAGATTTCTTTTAACACCCGCATATTGAGGAGATTAATGGAGAATCCATTGTCGATCAGGATTTTGCCTATCTTTATATCGTGACAGTATCCTGAGACATAGAGGAGGCGATTGTGTTCGCACGTCCCAAGGAGAAGGTCTTCATCACCAAAAGCGACATCAGCAGTGTGCACTTCCTCCAATTCATCCTTCATCTTTTCTTCGGCCAGGAAAGCTTGGAATTGCTCCGGATCCTATAGTGCCTTGATTAAAGAATCTCTCGCCTCCTTTGATAGTAAAAGGGCGTCAAGAATACTGAGCTGTGAGGGTATTTTCCTCAAATGCACTAAGACGTTGTAATCCACCTTATTTCTCTTCGGCGGGTCTTTGGCACTTAGCTCCTCCACCACTTGGTCATCTAAGACGATATCTTCAGAGACCTTTTCTTTCCCTTTATCTTTTCTGTTTGAGGGTCCGAGATTCTTTTCAGGCAGCGTCCGATTACGCAGCCGGATATTTTCGCAAACCTTCGGCTCTTCTTCTTTTCCCGAAGTGGACTCTTGAAAGAGAGGGCTAACATCCAGCTCCTCATCAAAATCGCTCCCAAATGTAAGCACTTGTGACCCGCCGGTGTTAACCATGCGACAATCTCCGCTAGTTCTTTTAAGCCCTTCGGTCATATTTTCTCGCTTTCGATGAGTTTTACGCTTTTCCCGCTTAAAATGTTGTCGATGAGCAACATATCCTTGCCACCATCTATCGAAAGCTTTGCACTCTTCGGTGGGGTGCGAGATCTTCCGATGATATAAGCAATAGGAGGAGTGCATTTCCACTTCACCAGTAATGTTTTCTTCGGAGGATGGTAGCTTCATGCCCATTGATATGGCCTTAGCAAACATTTTCCTCACCTTGAATTTGCTTTTGTCCGTAGTGGATGTATTTTGCTCCAGCGGAAGTGTCTCAGCTCTTTCGTCAAGTCGCTGGCGCTTGGCCCTTTCAAATATAGCCGCCCCGCGTTCCCGATCAACTTTACTTTTTAAGAGAGCTTCAAGGAGGAATGCGTCAATTACTTCATCCGATGGCCCCAGAATTTTTGGTTCAGGATCTGCCCCCAGCGTTTCAGTATAAGGAGTCTCCTCATCGTCCATGAACGAATGGGAGATCACATGGCAGCTCGCCACGTATTCTTCAGATTCATCAGATGAACTTTCTCCCTCATCTTCCTCTTGAAAGACATGATTGAGGAACTCTTAGAATGTAATGGGAGTCCGTGCCTTCTGGTTGTATTCCTCCAGCGCGTCAATTTGTTTTTGCAAGTCCGTGCGCTTGTCGCTGAGCCTCACGGGCTTCTTTGATTTCTTTTTCTTCTTCTTTGAAGATTTCGACGGCTGGTTACGAATGCTTGGGCCACCACCATCGATCATTTGAGTTGGACGTGGTTTCAACATTCCTTCAACGATTTGAGGTTCCAACGGGTTCTTCCACCTAATCGCTGGGCATGTTCGAAGATCGTTTAGCATCTTCTTTGTCTTGGCTGATAATACAACCTCCCAAGGAGCTTCTTCAACGAGAGAGCATGTTGCCCCCGGCGTATTCATCCTTTTAGAGGGGTGGGGCTGCGGGGGATTCACCTTCCATTTGTCAGATAACGCGAACTTTCCCCGTTGGTACTGGTCTTCAAGCCAATTTTTGAAGACGTAGCAATCTTCGATCGGATGACCCAGTACTCGATGATAAGGACAGTAGTTGGGCTCATTGATATCATTTGGTTGCGACGGACGTTTTGGATCCGGCAGATTTATGAGTCGGTTGCGCAACGCCAGCTCGAATAACCTTCTCGTTTTATCTCGGGGAAATGAGTAAGAACGTCCCAGCCTCTCCTCAAGGGCTACGTACGGGCGCATATTATTTTGACGAACAACCGGCTTCGAGTTGCTCGGTTGTTGTTGAGCATTGGCGACAACGATCGCTTTTCCCTTCCCCTTGTCATTTAGGGAGTCCGTCTTTGGAAGAGGGGGTTTATGGCCCATCTGATCCATTTGCGCTAGCTTGTCAATCAAGGCCTGGAAGGTAGTCGGCTTGAAAAACATCATAAATTGCGAGATGGTTGCTTGCGGATCAAGGGTTCCTACAAACATACCTACCGCGGGAGCTTCTTCAATGCGCTGCTCGCACTTCGGCCATAAGTTCCGCCACCGTATAGCATATTGAACCCATGTCTCGCCTGGCTTTACCCTGGCGTTAATCAGTGCCGTCATCGGGGTGCGTTCACCGGCGCTTGCAAAACGCTGAGTAAACAACAGCTCCATCTCCGCGAAGGTCTTGATAGAGTCGTTCGGGAGCTCAGAGTACCACTCGAATGCCGTATCTGATAAGCTTCCAATGAACTGGCGAAGCAACAGCTTGTCATCACCGCCGATGTTGCCACAGAGTGCCCTGAACTGGGCAACATGCTGGTGAGGATTGCCCGTCCCCTTATAGACATGGAACTTGGGAATTGTATAGCCCGGCGGATATTTGATATGGTCGTACCAACTCGGATACGGTCGTCCTGTTTTTACGACCTGGCCGGCTGCTTCAGTCGCATGATGAACCCATATTTGTTGGGCTATGTACTCGTCCAAATCAGCTTTGGAGATTGTTTCCTCCTTAGCTGTTGACAGAGCTGGCGGAGGATTCGACGTTTCTCCCCTATCGTCCTCAAGGACGATCGGGGGATCTTCGGCCGGAGGATCTTGTTGGATCATCATCCCCACCATGTCTTGGAACAGGAGGCCCATACGCTTTATGTTGGCTGCTTGTTCAGCAGCCTCTTTATCCTTCTTCTCCAATATCCGACGAAGGAATTCGCCGTCGGTTTCTTGCTCCTGGCGTTCATCCGAGGACGTTTCAGGGTTTTCTTTTGGCCCAGTAAGTGCGGCCATAGCGTTCATCATCTCTTGGAGCTTCTGCTGCTGCTCCTGCGCTTTGGTCACCGATCGCGTGAGTGGTCTATGACCTGTTGATATGCGGCTGTCCTCTTTACCAGACGCCATATAGACGGTATGAACTACCATGCCCCCAGACTTAGGGCGTTTGGGTTCACCACCTTTGATATTCGCCATAGGTGTAGGGACTTTCTCTGGCCTTCTTCTCTTATGGGCCGTTGAAGTTGAGGGGGCCGTTGCTTTGGGCACCTAAGTGGTCGTCAACTTTCGTTGCTTGATCGGGGGATTTTCTTCTTGCCGACCTTTCGACTTCTTCTGTTGGCGAGAGAAATTAGGATCAATGACAGATTCTCGGACTCGTCGCCATGTCTTATAGATCCTGGAGGACAGCGATTGAGGAGACTGCTCTGGCTTTTCTGCTTCCACGGTAGTCTCTACTGGTGGAGGAGATCTTTTGAGCACTGCAGTTGGCGAGTTTCTGCGTACTCTGTTCAGTAGCTCGAAGCTGTTCCCAGTTGGAACAACAGCGTTAACTTCCACCGTTGGAGCTGGCGGAGTCATCCCAGAAGGGGAGTTTCCCCCGGTCTTCCTTATCCGGCGCCAGTGGCGTCGTCGGTATCGGTTCAGAGACAGAAACAGCTTCTTCTTGCCCCATGTTCAGGTGTGGGGCTGTTTCTGGCGTCAGCCTGTTGAAGACTGATGTCTTTTGAGCAGCAAGAGCAAGAGTGGGAGTTGGGACGGTCAATCTTGTAAAGACCGATCTCTTAGCAGGAGAAGACGCCTTGACGACTTCAGGAGCAGGTTTGTCTACTCTTTTTGGAATAACCTTTTCTGGGACTGCAAGCTTCATTGTGGGCCCGCAGGAGTTTTGGCCCAGTCTGGAGAAGACCGAGGCGCTGGTGTTGGGCGACCTGTTGAGAGGGGCCGCGGTAACTGTAAGTCGATCGAAGACCGACTTCTTAGGAGCTTCTTGAACGGGCACGGGGGTGCTGAAGCTAGTTGGCGGAAGCATAGTTCCGAAAAACAGCCCCGTGGTGGCTTGAGCAATCTGCTCCACGGGCATGGTGAACAAAGAGGCCGCTTGGGGCCCGTAGGTTATGCCCCCAGTTGAGGCCGGACGCGAGCTGCAGCTGCAGTTGGAGCACTTCGAACAGGTAGAGGCCATCGATACTTGATTTCTTTTCTGCACCAGGCAAAAGACCAAATCTTAGTAACTTAAAATCCAAAGGCAACCATTAACAAACCGCGATTCGTTCGCGAATACGACACACAAAGTGTGGAGTGGAAAGAGGAAAAGGTCCCACCGGGCGTGCCAGAATCTGTTCCCCTCCGAATGGCGGCGCGACGTAAAGACGCCTTGCCTGAGATTCGGGGCAGATACTATTTGATTTTATCCGTCTACCTCTCCGAAGATGCCAAGTTGATTTATGGCACCGTGTATCGGAGGTTTAGACTAATGCGGCCGATGTAGAAGACTTCGTCAGATTCCCCCTCGCTAGAGCGGTTTTTGATTGTGGGGACGCTCTTCCCTGCAGGCGCAAGCCCCTGCAGTTAATTACGTTACCGCATCGCGGTAACCACTTTCTCCTTCTCCAGAATTTCACTTCGTGTCGTGTCATGTGTGTTTGTTTTGTTTGTGGTTGCCCGTGGATTAGTCCAAATCCGTATTTACTTAGATTTGGGTTTGGTGTTTTAGTTTAAGGATACGTTAGCCATATTGAGGCTAAGATCAACTTAAACGTTCGTTAAGAATACGTTAGTTTGATTTGAGACTAAGATCAACTTAACGGGATCGTTTGGATCTGACAAAAGAGCATTTGGGGGCTCTATTGTTCCAGTTTAGGGACATAGTGGTCCATTGTATGCATGGCCATCGAGACCCGTCACCTTTTTGACGTCGTTGAAGGATTACAACGATAGGTGTCAAAGGAGTTCGAAGATGTACCCTTGAACCAAAGTTGATTGGGGGTCTTATAGTCCAATTTGGGACTAAAGTCTGTTTGAATGTTTAAGGACACGTTAACCATATTTAAGGCTAAGATCAACTTAAACGGGATCGTTTAGATCCGACAAAAGAGCATTTGGGAGCTCTATTGTTCCAGTTTAGGGACGTAGTGGTCCATAGGTAGTTTAAGGCCATTGCGGTCCATTGCCAGTTTAGGGACATGGGGGTCCATATTCCAGTTTAGGGACATGGTGGTCCATAGGTAGTTTAAGGACGTTGCGGTCCATTGGTAGTTTAAGGACATTGCGGTCCATATTCCAGTTTAGGGACATGGTGGTCCATAGGTAGTTTAAGGACGCTTAAGTCCGTGGGTTTAAGGACCCCACAGTCCTTCTTTTAGTTTAAGGACGCTTAAGTCCATGAGTTTAAGGACCCCACAGTCCGTGTTTTAGTTTAAGGACACTTAAGTCCATGAGTTTAAAGACCCCACAGTCCGTGTTGATGTGTGGTTGTCGGGACCCGTCACCTCTCTGACGTCGTTGAAGGATTACAACGATAGGAGTCAAAGGAGTTCGGAGATGTACCCTCGAACCGGTCGTAAATTAATTTAAGAGAGCAGCTGTGCTCCTTCACTTTAATTTGAGGACTTACGGCCATGATTGGGCTAAGTCCAGTTAAAAAAAATATTCAACGCTTTTATTTGTTTTTGGTCTATTAAACCTGTGCTAGGGCTTTGTCCATGTTTAAATAATGCATTGCATTATTATTTTTTTTATTTTTGTTTGGGCTCTGCCCATAAAGGATGCAGAGCATCAATTTGTTTTGGGCTCTGCTCATTTATAAATGATGCAGAGCATCAATTTTACTTGGGCTCTGCCCTTTTATAAAAGATGCAGAGCATCAATTTTACCCGGGCTCTGCCCATTTATTGCTTTGCAATTTATTTTGGCCTACTAGGTCTTTTTGATTTAGGCCTGGCCTTTTAGAAAAAGAAATGCATTGCATTTGTCAGGCGCTTTGCGCCAATCAAAGAGCGCAAGCGCTTGTGGTGAGGACACGTGTCATGCAAGCGCAGTGCGCTGCGCCAGTGCGCCGCGCTTGCGCTGCTGACATGTGGCGTGCTGTGGTGTGTTGTGCCAGTCCAAGAGAGCAACAGCGCAGTTTTGCAAGTGCAAGGCACTATTAACTTGAGAATCTTTTTAGATTCCAGAACCAATGGTTCATAAAAGAGTGCAAAGCACTGTTTGTTTTCTTGATCTAATTTAGATCAAAGAAAACAAGTTTCTCTTGTTTTCTTGATCTTAGAGAACCAATGGTTCATAAGTGCAAAGCACTATTTTTATTTGTTTTTTATTGAAGATCATCGATCTTGTTCTTAGATCAATGATCTACTAGAAGAAATCCTTCTATCTTAAAGGTTTTTACCTTTTTTTCTTGAAATTTTTTCAGAGTTCTCTCTGTTTGAAGTTCTTGATTTCTCACAATGTTCATCCCTTTGATTTGGGGTCTAGGGGTCTTTATATAGTGCCCATAAATTTGTTAAAGAGATTCTTCTCTGAGTGATTTGGGAAATTTTCCCAACCGTTGGATTTTTGATCCAAGAGCTTCTGTTTTACAGAAGACAATCTTCTTGTTTTAATAAGAACAGAAGAATCTTACTCGAATTTAATTCTGTTTGGCGCAAACGCCCCAGCGCGTGACACGTGTCAAGCAGCGCAAAGTGCAGCGCAACTGTGCTGACACGTGTCGCGCAGCGCACAGCGCTAGCGCATCTGCGCTGACACGTGTCGCGCAGCGCACGGCGCAGCGCAACTATGCTAGCGCATCTGTGCTGACACGTGTCGCGCAGCACACGGCTTGCGCAACTGAAGCGTTGCTTCCTTTAATTTTGTTTTAAATAGAGCCTTGCTCTGATTGGGCGCGCTGCCTCGAGCGCTGCGCTGATGTATCAGCTTTTGACACGTGGCGCGTTGCGCGCAGTGTAAAGAATCTGAAGCTTTGCTTCGAATTTTGAATTTTTAAATTCAAACAGAGCTTTGCTCTGATTGGGGGAAACAGTAGTTTCTCGACCCGTTATGAGATTCACATCGGCATGACTTATCAAGCTATTGGGGTCTGACGTTTACCATCCCCAGACGAGATATGCGACATATCAGACGAAGAGACCGGACTGTACGGTAGTGTTATTGATTGGATTCACAGGAGTATGAGCAGACTTGCTTGTTGATCTTCTGATCACTCAATACCCGGGTGGCCTTTACGTTTAGCAGACCGCTTGCGGCTTGTGGGTGTTTGATATGATCATCACCTACCGCCGGCATATTGACGAGTCTTTAGAGTCCTACACAGAGGTTTCCTGGTTCATGCGAAACGAAGTAGGAGCACATATGTGATATGTGCGGGACCAAGATTAATGCGCGTATGTGATACCGCATTCTATTCTCGCGATATATGATATCGGTCGGTTATATGTGATATAGCCGGGTTATCCGATCAAGTGTTGATTCGATGGATTGTTACATTTGATATTAGTCGGTTGTATGTGATATAGCCGGATTATTAAATTAAGTGTTGATTTAATAATTTAATGTATAATTATATATATGATATATTAATTTATATTAACTAATATTAGCTCACTTAAACATTTCTTTTTCTCACTTATGTACACTTAGTATATATATGATATATATTAATGTACAACTTTTGTGTCATGCTAGAAGCCACATGTGACATGGGTGTATTAGACTTACACCATGCTTATAATAATGGAATGGTTTTATTTATTTAAAGTTAATCAAAATTAATGGTAATTAGTCACATGCTTGGAAGCTTGGAGAAGCTTGTAGTATCTTTGATTTAGTCCACTAGTTTTGTTTTACTTGTAGATATTTATTAACCTAACCATTATTGTAACCCATGGTTTATTCTCTACATGAGTTAGTGTATGACACTAACTCACCTATGGTTGTTATTCTCACCTCAAGAGTTCATTTCTCTCATTCTTCACTTGAGCTTTTTCTTCCTCATGAGAAAAGCTCACTAGCTTTTCTGAAGATGAGAAAATATTGTGAGATAAAGAAAACTAAAGTGAGCCCATTCCCTGATTCATCATCCTCTACTATTAGCCATTTAGTTTTGGGTGTTTGCTTCACTAATTTCACAATTAGTGAAGAGTTAGCATGAGCTTGAGTCTCCACGACGTAGATCATCTTCGGCCTCGAAGACTTCGAGCAAGCTTGTTCATTTCTCCGGGAGAACCCTTTTTAGAGTTCGAAAGATCATAACTCGCAGCGAAGGAACTACTACACGGAGCTTTTGAAGTGAAGGACCGGTCTACAAAGGTTGTATTCCTCATTCACTTAGATGTAAAGTAGTTTACATATCGTATCGTCGCATTTTCTAGTAACGATTCTAAGGTTAGGATTAGCTAGAACGGCAAATTTTTAAAATTGGCATGGACGATGCCTCTCGAAACCTTGCTGCCGTCCTAGGAAACCCTACAGGGATCCCTGGAAATCATGCGCGTCCTCAAAATTGTCACCCTGCTCTCCGGCGATGGACGTTGAGGCGAGGCAAATCTTGGCGGTTTACTGGTTCCCGTAGGCCTGGCCTATCTCTCTTGATCCAAAGGGAATTTGATCGCAAAGTGATAAGTTGAAATTTGAGTCCGGAGGGCGTTCAAGATAGGGCATCCCAAGAGAATGTTATAAGATGAAGGGATCTTAGCGACGAGGAAGTTCACCGGCATGGTTCGCGTATTGCCCGCTTCCCTAATGTTGAGGAGGAGGGCGATCGGCCCCTTGGCCGGGATGGAGTGGTTTTTGAACCCAGAGAGGACATGGGAGGTCGGCCGAAGGTCGGATGTTCCTAGCCCCATACGCTGGAAACAGTCATAGAACAGGATATCCGCTGAGCTCCCTGTATTGACCAAAATTCTCTGGACCTCATAACGGTGGACTCAGGCCGTTATCACGAGAGAGTCATTATGAGGAAGCGATATACCGTGGAGGTCTTCATCGGTGAAGATGACCGGTTCGTCCCTCCTGCACCTCTTATGGGGTGTATCGTTTGCGCCCTAGACCGGGAGGAGGCTGTGGTTCCCCCCATTTTTCCGAGCTGGATCCGAGGTAACGACCATGATTTGTCCGATCGTTAATTCCCTGGGAGGAGTTTGGTCTTTTTTCTCCCGCTCCGCCTGTCGCTTGTCCCGTAAGTATTCCGCCAGGTGGCCAGAGCGAATCAACTCCTCGATGTAGTCACGGAGTTGTTTGCAGTTCTCAGTCGGATGACCTCGCGACCTGTGGAAGGCGCGGTATGGGCCGCGGAGACGCTTGCCCGCTCTTTGGGTAACTGGCGGGAGCTTAAAGAATCTCTCATCCTTAGCTTCCTCCAGCAGCTCGGTCTGGGAAATGTTTAGAAGAGTGTACTCCTGAAACCTCGGGGAGTAAGGTTTCGGACGGTCGACTTTCTTTTTCTCCTCCCTGCCCCTTTTCTTTCGGTCCATTTGGTCGGCTCGGGGCAGATTTGAGTTCACTTCCGACTCAAGTTGGATCTCTTGTTCGGTCTAGGCTTTCACTTCGGCCATGGTCTTAGATTGCGCTAATGCAAAAGAGCGGAGCTACTCTTTGTGCCTAAGACCCGACCTCAGCATGGTGATAACTGTTTCATCGCGGTACTCGGGAACCTCCAGGAGGGCGTTGTAGAAGCGAGTGACATACCCTTTGAAGGATTCCTTGTCTCCGCTTTTGACAGTGAACAGGTAGTCGACTGTCCTTTTCTGTCGACGGTTTCTGATGAAATGACCGAGGAATTGGGTAGCCAGCACGTTGAAGGTCGATATGGAGCGCGGCGCGAGTCCTCGGAACCGGTCCCGGCCAGCCTGGATTAGGGTAGTGGGGAAAGCTCGGCATTGAGCTACGTCCGAGTTATCTTGGAAGCTCATGCCTGCCGTGAATGCATCCAAGTGGTCCTTCGGGTTGGACTTCCCATCGAAGAGGGCCACTTTGGGCGGCTTATTTCTGGATGAGACGTGCTCGGCCAGCAGCTTTTCTGTAAAGGTCTTTGTGAGCGAATCGGCGGAATACTTGGCCTCTTCGCCGTACATGTGGCCATCTCGTCGTATGTCTTCGATTTTCTTTTTGAGGGCTTCAAGCCAGTAGTGGTACCCTGAGGATTCTGCACAGTCGGAGTAGTGGCTACCCCCGCTCCGGGTCTGCACGGTGATGCGGCTTCGATTCCGCTCTATCAAATTTCTTAAATCCTCGGGAGAGGACCTTCTTGAGTAATCCCGACGTTCTCCGTTTACACGACCTCAGTAGGAGTGGGGGCGTCGGTCATGCCTGGAAGCAGGCAAACTGACCGACATCTCCTTAGGGGGTGAGAGCGCGCGGCGGGGTGTGGAGCTGTCTGACGCCCAGCGGGTCATGGAATCATTCACCGCATACGGGTCATAGTTGCTGGAATCGGCACGCTGACGCTCAGTGATGCTGAGATGAGCGTGAGCGAGATCGAGGGTTTGAGCTTGCCCATCTGTCCTTCTACGGACGTCGTTATCCCGGGGACGGGAAACCGTGGCTTGATGGGTAGGGCCCGTCGTTTAAACGCGAACAAGCGCATCCACCAGAGCTGCGAGTCTGTCGATTCGGGCGGATAAGGCACCGATGGCGTTAGGAGGGGGTGGAGAAATTCTCCCGCCTCCGTTATGGATGGTGGGGCGGCTCGTATTGGGATCGTCGCGGTTGTCGCTCGCCATCGGGTCGAGGGCGGAAGATCAACTTTATGGATAGAGAAGCTTATGATAGGTTCCACAGACGGCGCCAACTGATGGAGGTCGTGATCTCCCTCAGTTGTTGTCCTCCGTCGATCTGGTAGCAAGTGGTTTTGAGTGGCTGAGATTTGTTTGGGGGGCTGTTGAGCGTATGGATCTCAATGGGTTGTTGGAAGTTACTGAGGCCGAGCTACCTGGAAGGAAAGTCCCGGGGTGGGAAACCACCGTAGGACCCTCCGACGATCAAGTTAGTGCCGGAGAATAAGAGCAGTGTAGCGACCTATTGGAATGAGTTCGAATTACCTGAGTCGTCTGAAAGAGAGGTTTATATAGTGGTCGCGTGGAGCGAGCCGGCGCGAGATCCTCACCGTCAGTTACGCCCCCGCGTTATCCACACATCAATGGCGGATACTTTCAGTAATGGGGGACGTGCCAGCGTGGGACGTGGAACGTGGGGAGGCGGATATCTCGTCCTGGCGAGATACGCGGAGCCGTTGCGGGGGTGCTTGGGCTCCGCGCTCTCGGTTGATCAGAGAAGACGAGGAAGCTCGGCCTGTCATATGGCTCGGAAATGAGCCGGGAGGCCGGGGAAGCTCGGCCTGTCAGATGGCTCGGAGACAAGCATGGAGGCCGAGGAAGCTCAGTTGTAGCATTGCTCGAAGGTCTCCTCGGTTGTAGCATTGATCGAAGGTGAGTTGTTGGCCGTTTGCTAGATGAATATGGAAGGTACTCAGGGAGGTCTCCGTAAGGTCGGATGCATTCTCGGAGACGAAGTCCCAAGGAATTTCCCCAATGCATCTTGTTTATTCCACCTCCGTAGCCTCCGGAACACGTCATCCGTCACGTCTCGCGATCTGAGGAATTCCTAGTTGTGAGCATCATCACTGTCCTACCTAACGTTGCTACGTCATCACTGACGGCACCACGTCATCACAGACGGCACCACGTCATCTAAATTGCCATGTCAGCAAAAAAATCAAAAATCCCCAAAATACCCTTCTAACACTAAATCTAATGTCTAAAACGAAACCTCTTCCCTCCCACCACCGACGCCGCCACCACCCTCACCTCCCTCGTCCTTGCGCCTCGTCTGCCGCCTATCATCATCATCATCTCCCTTCTTCTTCCCCTAATCCTAACCCCGCTCCCTCCCCTGATATCACTCTCCACCACGGCCCCTCTCCGACCAGCGGCCCTCCGTCCTCTACCGTGCCTCCTATTCCGACCCCCGCCCCTCCCTCCTCCACTACCTCTTTCCCCACCATCATTAATTTATTTAATTAATATTATTAATTATTTAAATCATTATTAATGTAAAATAATCAATAAATTAATTAATTGTATTATAAAAGGGCAAAATGATCTTTTTCTATGAAATTTAACACCGTTAATGGCGACCGTTTTTTATGGTGGTTTTTTGTAATTTTAAAAGAAAAGGGTAGTTTTCTGCCACGGATTGAAACCAAAGGTGAAGTTTTGGTAAATAAGCCTAATTTTATCTTATAGTTGCTAGTCTATTACTTTTCAGGTTTGTATATAACAAATAAATCAACAAACTATTTGCCTATTCAATCTTATTATCACAAATTTGCAGATTTTGAAGTACTTACAGAAAACACCAAACTGATCATATTTTCTAAATAGACTAGCATCGAACCCTATGCACACACAGGGAAACTTTACAGTTTCATAAGATAGATGTTGCATATTGATGATTATTCTACAACACAGGTTTGAACCTGCAAAAACCATCTCAGAAAAAGAAAAGGCAATAGTAAATTCTTATAGAACCCATTCATTTGATGGCAGTGAAATGCTTTTAGTTATTATGGCTCTAAACTTGCACTAATTTTCTTAACGTACTTGTTACTTGAACGTATTCATCCTGTTACTTTCCCGAAATCTAAATTCAAATCATATTACAATTTGACCATAGCTATCGGATGATTGGAGATTTTAATATTTTTATGTATACTATCCTAAAAAATAAAGGTTTTGTGAAGCTTGGCCTTTATCAAGACAGGGGAAAAGGCTTCCTAATTCCAAATTAGGGGCCTAAATGAAACTGGAAACTAAATGAGGGGCTATGTTAAACTTGATACCAATGAGAGGCTAAGTTAAACTCAAGAGCATGAGCTCTAGAGCATGAATTTGCTCATAGGGTGAATTTATCACATGGATCGAATAAGAAAAAAATAATAAAAATTATGGGGCAAAATAAATGGAACAACAAATGAGGGGCCTAAAAGGAATTTTGCAGCTCCAAAAGGAACGCTTATGGTGGAAGAGGACAAAGTTGAGCCTCATTTTGTCCTCCTCCGGCTAGCTTTCTATATAATAGATAGATAGATAGATAGATGGCTCGATGACATTGTAAGATATGCATGTGCAATGGCAAATTGGAACACAAATAGGCAAACCATGAAAGTTTACATTACAATAGTAGAGTTGATCTTGGTGGTCAATATAAACTAGTAGAAATGATAATAAACAGTTTCACGATCACTGAAGAATAGCTAGAATGCTTTATTTAGTGGATACATAAGGAAGTCTTACCTGTTAGTTTAAAAGCATGTCGTGTAGGACAGTGTTTGATCAAGCGTCGGTCTCTGCAATGTTCGTATCGTGGATAACGTATTTGGCAGCTCCACAGAATGATGATGGATTCATTTCTCCATTTTCACTTGCACGGCCTTTGAGTACTTCTTGATACCTGAAAATGATGGCATTCTTTACCAACAAATAACAATACGAGTCAGTCTTATTCATGAGGATCATATAATTTATGGCAAACAACATCCGGCCATCATATTTGCGTGCACACACGTACTTACACACACGCACACATGCACCTGCACGCACACTTTAAATAAACGTTAATAGCAGCCATGAAAATATATAAATAAAACATTTTTCAGAAAACCACAAGAAAGATACGTTCACTTGCTTGAGCCAGTTCTGAATAAACAAACCCCAAGCATTGTTGTGAAAATTAAGCCCAATTACTTTCAACAAGGTGAACTGATTGTGGAGTGTGGAGGTAAAATACAGAAAATCCAAGGACCCCAAGCAATAGTTTCGATGAAGAATATGAAATCATTAAGCATCCTGAATATGTGAATTTTGCCTTAACTACACGTCCACCGGTATTAAAGAATTTTAATTATAAACAAAAACATAAAAATTTCCTAAATATAAAATTCCAGTCCTTAGATTTGTGGGATATAGTGGTAATGAATTGGATGAAAAGTTAGCAGCTCATTGAATAAAATAGTACATGGATCGACACATCAGATGGAATGTTTCATTCATAAAATAACATAAAATAGTACATGGATCCGATATTAGATTCTAATATCGAATTTGGTTTATCAACCGATGTATGAGCAGACTTACAATCGGAATCAAGACACCCCCAAAGGGCCAACTGATGTATGAGCAGACTTACAATCGGAATCAAGACACCCCCAAAGGGCCGTTTAATATCCATTTGCGATTTCCATCCATTTTCTTGGGTTGGAAAATCTATAAATGTTCTGAACGCGATGGATACCAACACATCCAGGATTTAGATTGTAACTTAAAACGACATACATTTTTGGAGTGGTATTGTGAATATTATCCATAGAGAACTAGAGCAGAGATTTACCGTAAAATCATTTCAACAAACTATCCAAAACAGATAATCATACACAGATGATTTTTTTTATTAAAAAAAATAAGGATGGTCAGTTGAAGAAATATAGGATGCCAATATTCAATTTCAAACTTGGTGCAAGACCTGCTAAGATGCTGTTTCATTCTATCTTGTTACTGTTTTTTTCCATATTAACAATTTGGACCTTAACCATCAAGTCTTCCTGAATCTATGACCTCTAGAATGTGTCACTGTCATTCTTCTTGCTCATTCAGAAAGCGGCTGTTTTTACTATCTGACATATAGTGGGAAAATAGTTTTTTGACAATAAGGGCTGTTTCTGCAAGGCATTGCGTTTCCTTCAGTTGTTCGGTTTGCGGAATTATAGAAAGGTGCATAAAAGCCAACAAATCCTCCAGTTTCTAAATTTGTTTGTCAGCGTCCATCATCAATCGATGTTGAAAAACGAATAACAAACAAGCAGAAAATACAGAATAAGAATGAGATTACAAAAAGAGGCTATTTCTTCCATGCAAGCAGAAAAGTAGTATGAGATGTTCAAAAAATGTACTGAAAATGCAAATCATACCAAGATAGGTACAGCTTCCTAAACAATACCAGCGACTGGTCGCCAAAACAAGAGCATATTCAGTTAGAATCTGAAAAAAAACAATGTGGGATCATTTGCAAAAAGTACAACTATAACAATTGCACCCAGTCCAATGCCAGGAGAAAATAAAAGGTTAGAAAATACATCGAGTCGAAGGACAGAATTGTCTTAGAACAAGAGTTCAGGACATGCTCTTACCGTAAAATGTGCCAACGCCCCTCCCAAAAGCATTAATAGGCAACTTTGTATCAAGTGATTAGAATGATCAAAGTACTTATATTTATGCCAGGGGTCAAGCATAAGCGAGAAAAATTGCAGCAGTCGATGTCATTACAGAAGTAACACAGATTGCCATGATATCCTTTAAACCTGCAAACTGTATAACCATAACAAATATGAAATATTTGCAAACGTACTTGAAGTATCTTTCAAAGTTTCAAGTTGGTGATATAAGCTCATGTATTGCAATAAAGTTATCAAGCTTTTTGCAACCGACGATAGATGCAAGATGTGAAGTCGGAGGCTCGGAGTTCTCTAATGTGGCGACATGTATTGTTGCATATAATTTATTAATGTTAACAGACAGTCATGCCGTATTACCACTAAGCACCCAATATATAGTAGTTATGTGGTAACTCAAGCTTGCTCTGTGAGCTCTATAGCCACATGCGGGTATGTGTGGGTTTAGGGTTCAAGACCCCTCCTATAGGGCCTATCTTTGGTAAAAAGGATAGGGATGAATGAACATGGATACAAGAAAGAATGGAAATGAAAAAATACATAGCTTAATTAAAGCTGCATCTTTTCTTCTGTGCTTTTTTACTTTATTTTATTGTTAGAAGATTGGGTTCTACCAACCCATCGGTTTCAGATCACCCTGGTTAGGCTTGGGTAAGTCACAAACAGATCAGGCCGAAGCCGACCTGACTTGACCCAAACCGACCTGACCCAATCGACAACCCTGTTGAAGAAATACAATTCTTTCATCACAATTTCAGAGTTTTTGTTAAAGGTCCGAGACCCGTTGCAAGAAAAGGTGGTAGCACGGATGAATTGCCGGGCAAATCTCCTTTGGCAGTAGGTACATGCAGTACCACATTGTGTCGTATGCCGGTACGCGTAGAAGAAGAGCACCCTACTGCCATTTGAGAGTTAGCCCTGCAATGCATCGATCCGTGCATTCGATCAGGACATCAAACCGACCATCTTTGTTGTTGCTGTGCTGCTGCTGCTTGTTAGCTACACAGAGGTTTGAATTCATGCATGGATATTTATGGACACTTGCATACTCCAATGGCATATTCATTTTCGCAAATTCGCACAATCTCTTAAAATCGCACAATCTCTTAAAATCGCACAATCTCTTAAAAGGAGAAAAGATTATCATATTCCCGAGCATGTTCCCTTTAGTTTGGTCATGCAGAAGCTCTACACTGCACTTTGCATGAACACTTGCATCAACCACCAAATCAGATATACTATTTAATATTTATATAACTATTCAAGCATATTAAGTTCTAATTTCTAGATACATGTAGGAAACAGAAACTGTGTGGTAAATCAATGACGACAGAATGAGGACCATTCCTCATAGTGGAACACAGAATGCACCAAGAAATGAGAGAGAGAGAAACAAAAAAGAGTGAGAGAAGCTACTGAGGAATAGTCCAGGCATATCCTGTGGTATATCCTGCGTATAAACTTTTCGGGCTCCCGCTATAAATAGCACCTTTCTCAACGGTGAAGGCAGCAGAGAGAGATATATGTCGGTTACAAGAGTAACAGAGCAACTCTCCTTTGGCAGAGCGATGGTGATTTCTTTCTCTCTATATACGGTATAACCCTGCCAAAGGAGAATTGCCCTGCAACTCGACTCCACAACCGAACGAACAAACGCGCTTCAAATGCTAGTGCCATCGAAACATTTTACAGCCGACCGCAAAATTTTCACAACCAAATTACCGGTGGAAGAAACTATGACCAAGAGGGAGCCTCAGGTAGAACTACTGAGATCTATATGATGGGTAGGCACAAGATATATTCATCTACATACTTATTGATCGATTTGATTTCTTTGTGAATTTAGGCACAATATTATAACTAGCTAATGTTGTCTTCATGTTTGCTGACAAGGTTTATATGCTGTGCTAATTACAAGGAGTGAGTAAATCTAGTGCAAAATATAGTGAATATAGAGTACGGTGACGATGCAATTGTTGCAATCTATGTGCAGGCAAACCTTCCTCCCAGGCAGCGGCGGAACCAGGAATCTGGGTTAGAGTGGGCACCATATCTAACAAGGATCCGTTGAAAATTCCAAATGCATGATATAAAAAGTAATTTTAATCGAAAAGATAAATATAATTTTGAATTATTTAATAATAAATGAAAATTATTGTTTGCAATAATATTTTTGCAAGACTTTATATATATTTTAACCATACCATACAAATCATGTTTTTGGTGAAACCGATATAAACTAATTTTATTGTGTCACTATAGCAGTGAATCAGGAACAATTGCAAATCACGAATTTGTATTAGAGACATAAAATGACAACATTGTTGATGAGATGCTTGAAGCAAAAAAAAAAAATCGATTTTTTCACCTCTAGGATAAGATAGAAGAGAACACGTTAATGATCTATAAAACAAGATATTATTCGAATTTTTTTTTATTATCTTCTTATTTTATTCATAAAAAGACCACAATATGAATTAATACTCAAATTAATTAAAACAAAAATTAAACCAAGCCAGTTGTGGGAATTGAACCCAAAAATATTTATTATTTACTTATTTTATTTATAAAAAGAACACAATAGATATTAATACTCAAATTACTTAGAACAAAAGTTAATTCATGCCGATGGCAAAACCCATGACCTTTTGCTCTAAAATGCCACATACAATCACTTGAGCAAGAATACCATTATGTTGTGTTTATGAACACAATATTTATAATATATTCTCAGATATATGCTATTGTATTCATAGATCGGAGTTGGGATTTCTTTTTCTGTAAAAGCTTAATGGAGGCACGTGCCCCCGCTGAGCTCTACGCGGGTCTGCCCTGCTCCCAAATACAATATAGCCCGACAAGTAGTGATCTCAATGAGTTTCCCTTTGAAACCTAATTGGAGCACCGGTTAGAGTTGAAGGCAAAAGCTTTATATAAAGAAGCGGAGAGAGATGATAAGAAAAACTAAGGACATTTTAGTTCTTCATAAACACTATGTGTTCCATCCTATTTATATGGTTAGAATGCATGAACAAGTACTTACAAGAGTTTTTATACGTTCCCCTATTTAATACGTATAGATATGTTCCTCCATTTAATGTATGAAAACTCTTCTCAAAATGAAACATTGTCATTCTTGGATGTTATATTTTAGGAGAAAATGTCCAAAAAGGAAAAAACCCCGGCAATCTTCAGGATTGTCATAAAACCCCTGAGCCTTTTTCTCTACTGAAAAACCCTTGTTTTATGGCTCATTGTTAAAACTAGTTAAAAAAAACCTAAGTGTACCTATGACAACCCATGTGACTAATTAATACTACAGAGACTACAGTTGTACTTCTGACCACCCATGTAACCAATTAATACTACAGAGTCTACAGTTGTACTTCTGACCATCCATGTAACCAAGTTGATTGGTTAGATTTTTTTTAGGCTGGAATTTTACTTGGACCCTGTTGGGGTCAAAATTTGCACCCCAGTTGACCGGGTCAAAGTCAAGATCAACCCCAAGTAAGCGGGCCCAAGTCCAAGCAAGAGGATCCATGCCCAAGTCGAGCCCCGTGGCCAGCCTTCCCCATGCCAAAATAAAAATCATGTAATAAATAATTTTTATGTAATTTTTTATGCATGAATGTAAGCAAAATGGGCATAAAGCCAAATTTTTGTAAAGCTCATGGCTTATGTGCAAAAAGAAGTAGCACATGAGATATGGGATGGGCAAAATGCCATTTTGTAAAGCCCAAGAGGCTATATGTAAATGTGTAAGCCTATATAAGGCAACTTGATGATGAATGAAAAAAAGATTTTTCATTCTCTCTCAAAAATTAAGGCCCGTGCCTCCTTCTCCTTCCTCAAGGTTCTAAACATTCTCCCCATTTTCAATTAAATCAAGAGTTTAACTCTTCCTTCCTCAAAAATAAATAGTTTTTCACCACTAAACCCATGAAAGGGAGCTCGGATCTCCAATCGGATCTCGAAAAGGGGAGATTTTTAAGTCACACCCCCTTTTCTCCAAGATCCCGCCGATCAAGAGAAGGAAGAAGGAGACTCATCTCCAAAAATCTAACTTTGGACAGATCCAATGCTCAAAAGAAGAGTTAAAGATTCATAGGAGTTTAACTTCTTTCTAGATCTGTTGGAGTTTAACACCATAAATTAGTTTATGTTAGGAGTTCAACTCCAAAAACCCCTTGGGAGTTCAACTCCCCAACCTAGAGGCTAGACCTCTTCCTGCGGGTGTTTCCCATGGTCACGTGTGCGCCATGTGACCCCGGGCGCTAAGGCTCCCATCGGTCACGTGTGCGCCACGTGACCCCGGGCGCTAAGGCGCCTATCGGTCACGTGTGCGCCATATGACCCCGGGGTGCTAAGACGTCCAATGGTCACGTGTGCGCCACGTGACCCCGGGCGCTAAGGCTCCATCGGTCACGTGTGCTCCACGTGACCGCGGGGTGCTAAGGCACCCAATGGTCACGTGCGTGCACGTGACCCCGGGCACTAAAGCGCCCATGTGCGCGCACGTGATCCCGGACGCCAAGCGCCCACACGCTGGGCATGTGAACCGCGGGTGCCTAGCGCCCACGCGCCGGGCACGTGACCCGCGGGCGCCAAGCGCCCACACGCCGGGCGCATGACCCGCGGCCGCCAAGTGCCCATGTGCCATGCACGTGTCTTTAAGACGCTCCTCACCCCTCATTTTTCACACTCTACACTCAAAACACGTCCCCTGCTAGGAAAATTTTTCTGTCGATTTTATAAAGTGCTCTAAATTTTTTTTAAATAACTGCAGAATATTGTATGAGATATAACATGAACAGTGTAAAAATTTGAAGCAATTTGGGCATGTTTTGGCCGGACACATAGGCTTTAAAACTGGCGAGCTCAGCCCGTTTTTGGAGTTTTGGCTTCAAATGTTCATGGTGTTCCAGTCTCTGGGTTTTGGTGTTTCAGGTGTTGATTATCTTTACTAAATTTTCATGTGATGTTAACTTTCTGCAAAGGCAATTCAGAGTGTTTCGCAGTCGTAATTCTAACATGTATTCGGGTTATTTAGACGATATTAAAAAGCTTGAACGAATATCAATATCCCATATTTTCCCTCACTGAAATTTTCCAAGAGTTGGATTTTTCCAAGTTCAAAATTTTCAGAAAATCAAGCAAGCGATTCTGTGGACCCCTAGAAGAACGATATCCAAATTCGACATTTTAGATCACGGAATCGCGGTAATACTCTAAGGTTTGCCGCAGTTCCGTGGCGACATGAGTGAGACATGTGTCGGCCCTTCTACGGATGGTTCATAGGAGCCGTGGCGTGTTCTGGGAACTTTTTGAACTCCGCTCAAGTGTTGGGCTTGTTTGGAAATTTTGGGTGCTTGATTATTCGATCAAAAAGTTTAACTTCGTCTAGCTATCTGTGATTGTGATACAATAATTGTAATCTATTTAGTTGCGTGCAAGTTTGACATTTCGATCTCGGGTGAAATCGGTAATCTTGTTGAATTACCCGACTCCTTTTGAAAAGTGTTTTCATAGTTGAGACCTAAATGTAAGATTTGCATTGTTAGGCATGAAATCTAGAATATATGATATTCTGGGTTTATGATCTCTTAGGGCAGTGACGATTTCAATTGTTGTAGTTTTTCACTTTCTTTTCTGCGACCGTAAGTGTAATATGTGGTGTATCGCCGGTTTCGTTGCTATATGTCAACGACATTTAGGATACGTATATTTACTTACGTTGATGACATGTGATGTTATATGTTGCTGTGATATGTTATATTAGATCGTCGTGTTTGAATAGCCGGGGGATTTTATGTGAGATGAGAGTTTTTCATTTTCATTCATGTAAAAACTTGTATGTAATATTATTTTATTGGGGCACTTCCGGGTTGAGAAAGATGTCACCGTTGATATATATTATTTACTTTTCCGCATTAGGATAGACCCAAAGAGGGGAGCATAAGTAACCGGATTCTAGAGTCCAGTAGGAGACCATCTCGAGGTGTCGAGACCGGGTCTCCTAATTCTAGAATTAGCAGGGTTGCTTGCCGCTCTCGTAAGGGTCTAGGGATATGGGTTTGGCTATTCATCACGACCGTGGAATCCGTGTTTTATACAGGCTTAATATAAAACCCGGAAATCCTAGTATATCCAATATTTCATATGTTGATTTCTGCTGCGATATTCTGTGATGTGATCACTTGATATATTGAGATAGATACTGTATATAGTATATGTGATATATTATATAGACGTTGCTTATGTTTTACACCCGCGCTAGCCCTGCCCCGCTCTGCCGTTAGTTACCTAACCTAACGGTGCATGACGGGACATCGAGGCGAATGCGGATGGCATAAGCGTACGTTGTAATTTTCTGTGATGTTTAGGTAACTTAAATGATGTGACTTCATTAATGAGATTAATAAAAGAAAATAAACCTAAAGATGTTATAGAAACTTGTTTTAAAAACGGGTAGCTCTTGTTCTTGCTTTGCATAGTGGTATTCCTTATAGAATATCCAGCACCTTATTCGATAATAAAAAAGCCGAGATCCTTTCACCGGGAGTGACCTCTTTAGAGAAACTAGCAGATTCTACAAACTCGTATTGTCTTTTGATTGCTTTTATAGTTTTTGCTTTGCATAGTGGTATTTGTGAAATATCCTGCACCTTATTCGATAAGGAAAGAGTCGAGATCCTTTCACCGTGAGTGACCTCTTAAGCAATACTAGTAAAAGCCTAAAAAACACTCCTTTTAAAATTCACTCGATTCTACAACGAGATCAAGTTCATTACGCAAAAGGTTTTCTTAAAAACCTGTCGTAGCCCTCCGTCATTTCAGATAAGTACTACTTAGTATTCGTGCTACGTTTGTTGGCCTCCGTCAAGACGTAGTGTGCGGTAGCTAACTAGTGCTTATCAGCTAGCATATGGTGCGATTGAGTTAAGGTAGTCGTGCAAATTTGTTGGCCTCCGTCAAGAGTCGTGTGGGTGGATTTAATTCAATCATGAAATGTACAGGTTGAACTTGACTAGCGGCCTATGGTTTGTTGGCCTCCGTCAAGGTCATAGGACGCCAGGGGCAAAATTATCGAGAATTTTAAGTGTTGAAATTTGCAATGAGATTGTATACCTTCTATGAGATAGTTGGATCCCGATACCCACTGCGAGTAAGAGTTACTCCTGCGAGAGTTTTGCACTTTACAATTAGCCGATCAAGTAGGTGTCTAGAAAGGTGTCAACGGGATTACGCCCCTGAGAAAATGAAGTTTATTTTAATTAGGTCCGTACGAAAGCACGGGAAACCTCCCTCAAAGTACCGGCACTGGCCTGGCTGAAAGATTGGCGAACTTGTAAAGTGTAATTAATCCCGGCTAGTCTTTCTTTTTAGGGTTTGAAGGAAGATTTGATAAAAACAGTAGGAGCCATCCTGATTAGATAAAATAATAATCAATCTAATCTGGCAAGAGCATACGCAGAGTGTTTTTTTCTCTCTCTCCAGGTAGCGATCATGTCACGCCTTAATCAAGATAATAATATGGATGTATTGACTGAACCCGCTTGTTATACTGAGCTGGGAAACATTGGTCCCGCTCCAACTTATAATTGTTATAAGACTGAGCAGGAAATAGAGAATTACCAGGATTCCCGTGCTGCCCAAACGAAGAAAGTGCATATTGATGCATCTTCTTCGGGTATGTTCATTACCAAGAACTGTTTCTTAGCGTCCTCTACGTCCTGGGTATGAGATACCGGATCAGAATTCCATATATGTAATATGTTACATGGGCTACTGATAGGTAGAGAACTGAAAATGGGTGATAAAGTTTCAAGAGTCAGGAAACGGTGCAATTGTTGCAGCCAAAGTGTTGGCAGTTATCACCCTGTATTACCAAATACAATGATTCTGAACGAATGTTATTAGATACCGAACCTGATATGCAACATTATATCAGTCTCTTTATTTACTAAAGAAGGATATAATTTTGTATTGTTGGATAATGTTTTGAACATTTCCTATATCAAGAGTTGATCGGTTCATGCACGTTATCTAAAAACATAGACGTTCTAAATCAAACTACAGTTCTCAACGTACAGAATACACACAAGAGGAAGAGTTCAGAAATTAACGAATCTTTCTTAAGGCATTGTAGACTAGGTCATATCAATGCGACCCGACTAGCTAAGTTACATTAAGATGCATATTTAAATCAGTTTGAATTTACATCTTATGAAACTTGCCAGTCATGTCACAAAGATAAAATGACCATAGCTCCGTTTACTGGAAACAGAGAAAG
Organism: Agapanthus africanus; assembly: GCA_030015575.1. NCBI lineage: Eukaryota > Viridiplantae > Streptophyta > Magnoliopsida > Asparagales > Amaryllidaceae > Agapanthus > Agapanthus africanus. The sequence continues at coordinate 159,894,386 of JASDDO010000026.1, read as the reverse complement.
AGTTAGTGAACTCTTGGGATTGATACATGATGATGTATGTAGGTCCCCTGTCTACACATGCCAGGACTGGTTCTTTTTACTTCAGTATATTCACTGATGATCTCTCAAGATTCGCACATGTGTTCCTGTTGAAACACAAGTCTGAGACTTTTGAGAAATTCAATGAATATAAGATCGAAGTAGAGAACCAAAAAGAGTATAAGTATTATGTCCTTTGATGTGATCAGGTAGGAGAATACTTGAGCACAGAGATCCTGGACTATTCAAAAGGAGAATGAGATTCACTCTCAGCATTACTCCTCCGTATACACCACATCACTACGGTGTATCGGGGCGGAGCAATCACACCCTATGAGATATGGTGCGCTCTATGATGAGTACTACTAAGTTTCCTATTTCCTTCTGGGAGTTATGCACTTGAGAAGCTGCATACCTATTGAATAGGGTTCCAGCCAAATCAGGTGCCTACCACTCCATATGTGATATGGTATGGAAAGAGCCCATCTCTTAAGTAAGTTAAGATTTGGGGTTGTACGGCCTATGTCTAAAAGCAAAATCCGGACAAACTCGAGGTAAGGTCAGTTCTGTGGAAGTTTGTTGGATATCCAAAGTATTCACAAGGGAATATCATCTACCGCATCGAGGAGCAAAAGGTGTTTTGTTTCTCGACATGCCACCTTTTTAGAAAAGAAATTTCTTGTGAAGAAATTAGTGGTCATGAGGTAGAACTGGAATGAGTTCCAGCTATACAAACTACAGCTGGCAATTTGGTAGAACCGAAAGATTCAATAGTTCCCGACGGACCTCAGCCACTCCGCCGATCTGGTAGGGTTCCTCATCCACCTGAGAGATACTTCAGTTTTCTTTATGACAGTAGGAGCGAGGATTGCATCATGAGATGATGACCCAACTAGTTTCGAGCAGGCCATCAAGAGTGGGAACTCTGTAAGAATGGCTGGATGCTATGCGATCTGAGATGGAATCTATGTGCACCAACAAAGTATGGACTTTGGTTGCTCTATCTGAAGGGTTAAATTCCCATCAGGAGCAAGTATATCTTGAGAAGATTACTTGGTGTAGATGGAAAAGTTGAGACTTTCGAAGCTAGACATGTTGTAAAAGGTTCTCGTCATCGACCAGGTATGGATTATGATGAAACCTTTTCTAGTGCCCATGCTTAATTCCATCCAGATTCTACTTGCCATTGCTATATACCATGACTACGATATCTGGCGGTTGGGTGTCATGACTGCTTTTCTAAATAGTGATTTAGAAGAGAGCATCTATAAGTACACAGCCAGAGGGCTTCGTAGACAGTGGGAGCGGCGGAAACGTGTGCAAGTTGCTTTACGAGTTAAAGCAGGCATCGCGGAGTTGGAACATCTGTTTTGATGTGGTATTCAAAGCGTTTGACTTCATCAAAATGGTAGATGAACCTTGTATATACAAAAAGGTAGTAGAGAGTAAGGTGGTCTTCCTCATATTGTACGTAGATGACATACTCTTGATAGGGAAGGTGTTTCCTATGCTACACTCGGTCAATCTCCTCTTATCACAAGGATTCTCCATAAAGGATCAATGTGATACATACTAAATTCTGTGTTTTAGATCTATGAGATAGATCTAAGTGGATGTTAGGATTCTCATTAGGTGTAGTGAGATAGTATCAATCGATCCTGGAGAGAATCACTGGATAGCTTCCAGGGTGGAAAGGTCGACTGAATGTTAGTCACATGCATTGTCTTTACCCTCAGTGGAGGGACGGTATGTTGGATGAGTTCTAAGCTAGATACCATGGCAAACTAAACGATAAAGGCTGGATACATCGCTACCAAAGATGCTACCAAAGAGGCATTTTGAGTGTATATTAGTTCATGAGATCAACTTCGTTCCTACCATTGTGTGACAATGGAGTTGTGGCTTATGCCTAGGAACCCCCGTCCCATTAGTGATCCAGACATATTCTAAGATAGTATCACCTGATCATGGAGATGATTGATCTTCAAGAAGATCGAGATTAGAAGAGTAGACTCAGAGGACAACACGGCGGATCCACTCACGAAGGCCTTTTTCCCAAGAGAGACTTTTATTGGATGGTTGAGTATGAGATACTACAACCACTGTTGATTGTTGGGTATTGGATACTACAACATATGGCCCTAGTGCAAGTGGGAGATTGTTAATTATATGTATGCCTTAAAGTTCATTATTGTACATTTGATGTATATTATAGTGGATACTTGGACATACATAGGGAGGACTTTCTTGCTCGATATGATAGTATGCTATCTGGTTACACTTTATCTTAACATGTACACCGATTGTTTCTCTGTTACATGTTGATAAAGCCCTTAGGATGTGTACTTGACTACCTGGATTATGATGCGGATCATACTAGTGGGACAAAGGTAGTCGGTAAGTACATCCCTTAATGTCCCTAGTCGTGGGTGTATCGAGACGGGGCATTGATATACCAGAGTAGACTAGCGTATAGCTTCTCGACCCATGTAGATGGGCGATGGATGATCCCATATCCATTGGTGTTTGACATCAGAGATGATATACAGGTGCTCAGTGGAGACTGGGTACACTGGACGGACTCGCCGAGAACTCCTAGATGGTATTATACCTCACGTCAGATGGCAGTTCTCTGGTGACACTGGTACATGTTAGTCTGTCGACCCGAGATCGTCATAGAGTCTTGTGTGATTCTCACCGTGCTTTGATTTCCACCTTACTACGTTCAAGAGAACGTGCAAAACGGTGGTTTTTGGGTACAGTCCCGAGTCACATGGAGGCAATGAACGATAGGAGGGGATTTCTTCTCTCCCGGTATTGGGGGTTGATGTTGCGCTGTACTCGATTGGCCATAACATGAAGTCCCTGGCCAGGGCTATTTATGAGATTTACTGGTAACTGTTATCAGTAGTTTCTCGACCCGTTATGAGACTCACATCGGCATGACTTATCAAGCTATTGGGGTCTGACGTTTACCACCCCCAGGCGAGATAAGCGACATATCAGACGAAGAGACCGGACTGTACGGTAGTGTTATTGATTGGATTCGCAGGAGTATGAGCAGACTTGCTTGTTGATCTTCTGATCGCTCAATACACGGGTGGCCTTTACGTTTAGCAGACCGCTTGCGGTTTGTGGGTGTTTGATATGATCATCACCAACTGCCGGCGTATTGATGAGTCTTTAGAGTCCTACACAGAGGTTTCCTGGTTCATGCGAAACGAAGTGGGAGCGCATATGTGATATGTGCGGGACCAAGATTAATGCGCGTATGTGATACCGCATTCTATTCTCGCGATATATGATATCGGTCGGTTATATGTGATATAGCCGGGTTATCGGATCAAGTGTTGATTCGATGGATTGTTACATTTGATATTAGTCGGTTGTATGTGATATAGCCGGATTATTAAATTAAATGTTGATTTAATAATTTAATGTATAATTATATATGTGATATATTAATTTACATTAACTAATATTAGCCCACTTAAACATTTCTTTTTCTCACTTATGTACACTTAGTATATATATGATATATATTAATGTACAACTTTTGTGTCGTGCTAGATACCACATGTGACATGGGTGTATTAGACTTACACCATGCTTATAATAATGGAATGGTTTTATTTATTTAAAGTTAATCAAAATTAATGGTAATTAGTCACATGCTTGGAAGCTTGGAGAAGCTTGTAGTATCTTTGACTTAGTCCACTAGTTTTGTTTTACTTGCAGATATTTATTAACCTAACCATTATTGTAACCCATGGTTTATTCTCTATATGAGTTAGTGTATGACACTAACTCACCCATGGTTGTTATTCTCACCTCAAGAGTTCATTTCTCTCATTCTTCACTTGAGCTTTTTCTTCCTCATGAGAAAAGCTCACTAGCTTTTCTGAAGATGAGAAAATATTGTGAGATAAAGAAAACTAAAGTGAGCCCATTTCCTGCTTTATCATTCTCTACTATTAGCCATTTAGTTTTGGGTGTTTGCTTCACTAATTTCACAATTAGTGAAGAGGTAGCATGAGCTTGAGTCTCCTCGTCGTAGATCATCTTCGGCCTCGAAGACTCCGAGCAAGCTTGTTCATTTCTCTGGGAGAACCTTTTTTAGAGTTCGGAAGATCACAACTCGCAGCGAAGGGACTACTACACGGAGCTTTTGAAGTGAAGGACCGGTCTACAAAGATTGTATTCCTCATTCACTTAGATGTAAAGTAGTTTACATATCGTATCGTCGCATTTTCTAGTAACGATTCTAAGGTTAGGATTAGCTAGAACGGAAAAATTTTAAAATTGGCATGGACGATGCCTCTCGAAACCTTGCTGCCGTCCTAGAAAACCCTACAAGAATCCCTAGAAATCATGCGCATCCTCAAAATCGTTGTCCTGCTCTCCGGCGATGGACGTTGAGGCGAGGCAAATCTTGGCGGTTTGCTGGTTCCCGTAGGCTTGGCCTATCTCCCTTGATCTAAAGGGAATTTGATCGCAAAGTGATAAGTTGAAATTTGAGTCCGGAGGGCGTTCAAGGTAGGGCATCCCAGGAGAATTTTATAAGATGAAGGGATCTTAGCGACGAGGAAGTTCAACGGCATGGTTCGCGTATTGCCCGCTTCCCTAATGTTGAGGAGGAGGGCGATCGGCCCCTTGGCCGGGATGGAGTGGTTTTTGAACCCAGAGAGGACATGGGAGGTCGGCCGAAGGTCGGATGTTCCTAGCCCCATACGCTGGAAACAGTCATGGAACAGGATATCCGCTGAGCTCCCTGTATTGACCAAAATTCTCTGGACCTCATAACGGTGGACTCAGGCCGTTATCACGAGAGGGTCATTATGAGGAAGCGATATACCGTGGAGGTCTTCATCGGTAAAGATGACCGGTTCGTCCCTCCTGCACCTCTTGTGGGGTGTATCGTTTGCGCCCTAGACTGGGAGGAGGCTGTGGTTCCCCCCATTTTCCCGAGCTGGATCCGAGGTAACGACCATGATTTGTTCGATCGTTAATTCCCTGGGAAGAGTTTGGTCTTTTTTCTCCCGCTCCGCCTATCGTTTGTCCCGTAAGTATTCCGCCAGGTGGTCAGAGCGAATCAACTCCTCGATGTAGTCACGGAGTTGTTTGCAGTTCTCATTCGGATGACCCTGCGACCTGTGGAAGGCACGGTATGGGCCGCGGAGACGCTTGCCCGCTCTTTGGGTAACTGGCGGGAGCTTAAAGAATCTCTCACCCTTAGCTTCCTCCAGCAGCTCGGTCTGGGAAATGTTTAGAGGAGTGTACTCCTGAAACCTCGGGGAGTAAGGTTTTGGACGGCCGACTTTCTTTTTCTCCTCCCTGCCCCTTTTCTTTCGGTCCATTTGGTCGGCTCGGGGCAGATTTGAGTTCACCTCCGACTCGAGTTGGATCTCTCGCTCGGTCCAGGCTTTCACTTCGGCCATGGTCTTAGGTTGCGCTAATGCAAAAGAGCAGAGCCACTCTTTGTGCCTAAGACCCGACCTCAGCGTGGTGATAACTGTTTCATCGCGGTGCTCGGGAACCTCCAGGAGGGCATTGTAGAAGCGAGTGACATACCCTTTGAAGGATTCCTTGTCTCCGCTTTTGACAGTAAACATGTAGTCGACTGTCCTTTTCTGTCGACGGTTTCTGATGAAATGACTGAGGAATTGGGTAGCCAGCACGTTGAAGGTCGATATGGAGCACGGCGCGAGTCCTCGGAATCGGTCCCGGCCAGCCTGGATTAGGGTAGTGGGAAAGCTCGGCATTGAGCTACGTCCGAGTTATCTTAAAAGCTCATGCCTGCCGTGAATGCATCCAAGTGGTCTTTCGGGGTGGACTTCCCATCGAAGAGGGCCACTTTGGGCGGCTTGTTTCTGGACGAGACGTGCTCGGCCAGCAGCTTTTCTGTAAAGGGCTTTGTGAGCGAATCGGCGGAATACCTGACCTCTTCACCGTACATGTGGCCATCTCGTCGTATGTCTTCGATTTTCTTTTTGAGGGCTTCAAGCCGGTGGTGGTTGTTCCCTTCCGAAAGACGCGGAGAGACGCGGCAAACGTCTCGCCTGAATTTCGGGACAGATGCTATTTGGTTTTATCCATCCACCTCTCCGAAGATGCCAAATTGATTTATGGCACCGTATATCGGAGGTTTAGACGGATGCGGCCGATGTAGCAGACTTCGTCAGATTCCCCCTCGCTGGAGGGGTTTTTGATTGTGGGGACGCTCTTCCCTGCAGGCGCAAGCCTCTGCAGTTAATTACGCTACCGCACCGCGGTAGCAACTTTCTCCTTCTCCAGAATTTCACTTCGTGTCGTGGGTGTTTGTTTTGTTTGTGGTTGCCCGTGGATTGTATACGGAGACTAATTTATGTCGTCGTCCGTAGGACGTGGATTAGTCCAAATCCGTGTTTTCTTAGATTTGGGTTTGGGGTTTTGGTTTAAGGATACGTTAGCCCTATTTAAGGCTAAGATCAACTTAAATTTTTGTTAAGGATACGTTAGCCTAATCTCCAGACTAAGATCAACTTAACGGGATCGTTTGGATCCGACAAGAGAGCAATTGGCTCTATTGTTTAGTTTAATGACATTGCGGTCGATTTCCAGTTTAGGGACATGGTGGTCCATCATTTCCATTTGGGGACGAACATTAGTTTAAGGACATTTCGGTCCAACGTTCCCATTTTGGGACGAATATTAGTTTAAGGACGTTTCGGTCCATGAGTTTAAGGACCCCGCAGTCCGTATCGATGTGTGGGTATCGGGACCCGTCACCTCTCTGACGACGTTGAAGAATTACAACGACAAATATCAGAGGAGTTCAGAGATGTACCCTTGAACCGGGTGTAAATTGATTTGAAAGAGCAGTCGTGCTCGGTTCAATTTAATTTTAGGACTTACGGCTAGTATTGGGCTAAGTCCAGTTGAGAATATTCAACAATTTTATTTGTCTGGCCTGTTAGGCCTTTGATTGGGCTCTGCCCTTTAATAATGCATGGCATTTTGTTTGGTCTATTAGACCTTTATTTGGGCTCTGCCCTTTTTAAATGATGCACATCATCTGTTTTGGTCTGACAGCCTTTTGTTTGGGCTCTGCATTGCATTTTATTCTGGCCTGTTAGGCCTTTTAAATTGGGCTCTGTTCCCTTTTTTTTATAATGCAGAGCATTTGTTTTGGTCCATTGGGCCTCTTAATTGGGCCATACTCTTTAATAATGCGCTGCATTAATTAGTCTAACAGAGCGCCACGTGGCTTGTCAGGCGCTTTGCGCCAATTGAGGAGCGCAAGGCGCAAGTCCATATGGAGGTGACACGTGTCACGCTCTGGTGAGCGCAAGTCTGCTAGCGTAGTGCGCTGCGACAGTACGCTGTGCTGTTGCGTTGCTGACACGTGGCGCGCTCTGGTGACTTGCGCCAATTTAAGAGAGCAGTGCTCTGTTTTTAGAAGCGCATAGCGCAGTCGGTTCTGGGGCTGACACGTGGCGCTCTCTGGTGGCTTGCGCCAACCCGAGAGCGCAACAGTGCAATTTTTCCAAGTGCAGGGCACTGTTCAATATCTTGATCCGATTTTGGATCAAAGAGGAGAATCTTCTAAGATTCCAGAACCAATGGTTCATCAAAAAGCAATACCTTTATTTAGATCAGAAAGATCTAAAGAAGAAGTAAATTACTTCTTTTTTTATTAATATTATCATTTTTTATTGAAGATCTTTGATCTTTTTCTTAGATCGTTGATCTTTTCAGAAGAAAATTCTTCTTCTTCTAAATGTTTTACCTTTTTCTTTGTTTCTTTCTGAATTCTTCTCAAAGTTCTTAGAAGAGCTCTGTGAGTTCTCTGTGTGCTCCTCTCCTTTAGACTTGGAGTCTAGGGGCCTTTTTATAGTGCCATTTGATTTGTTAAATCAGTTAAAGAGATCTTTCTCTGAGTGATTTAGGATTTTTCCCCACCGTTGGATCTTTGATCCAAGGGCTCCTGTTTTACAGAAGAGAATCTTATTGTTTTAATAAGATCAAAAAGATCTTTCTAGAATTTTAATTCTGTTTTGGTGCCGGTACAGTTGGCGCAAGCGCTCCTGCGATTGACACGTGTCGAGCAGCGCAGAGCGCAGCGCAACCGCGCTGCCGCGTGGCGCGTGGCGCAGAGCGCAGCGCAACTGCGCTAGCTCAACTGCGCTGCCACGTGTCGCGCAGCGCAGAGCGCAGGTCAGCTGAAGCGTTGCTTCTTTTATTATTATTTGAATTTCTTTTAAAACAGAGCCTTGCTCTGATTGGGGGAAACAGAAGCGTTGCTTCATTTCCCGCCTTGGAATTTGAACAGAGCTTTGCTCTGATTGGGGTAAACAGTGGTACCCTGAGGATTCTGCACAGTCGGAGTAGTGGCTACCCCCGCTCCGGGTCTGCACGGTGATGCGGCTTCGATTCTGCTCTATCAAATTTCTTAAATCCTCGGGAGAGGCCCTTCTTGAGTAATCCCGATGTTCGCCGTTTACGCGACCTCGGTAGGAGTGGGGGTGTCAGTCATGCCTGGAAGCAGGCGAACCGACCGACATCTCCTTAGGGGGTGAGAGCACGCGGCGGGGTGTGGAGTTGTCTGACGCCCAGCGGGTCATGGAATCATTCACCGTATACGGGTCATGGTTGCTGGAATCGGCACGCTGACGCTCAGTGATGCTGAGATGAGCGTGAGCGAGATCGAGGGTTTGAGCTTGCCCATTTTTCCTTCTGCGGACGTCGTTATCCCGGGGACGGGAAACCGTGGCTTGATGGGTAGGGCCCGCCGTTTAAACGCGAACAAGCGCATCCACCAGAGCTGCGAGTCTGTCGATTCGGGCGGATAAGGCACCGATGGCGTTAGGAGGGGGTGGAGAAATTCTCCCGCCTCCGTTATGAATGGTGGGGCGGCTCGTATTGGGATCGTCGCGGTTGTCGCTCGCCATCGGATCGAGGGCGGAAGATCAACTTTATGGATAGAGAAGCTTATGATAGGTTCCACAGACGGCGTCAACCGATGGAGGTTATGATCTCCCTCAGATGTTGTCCTCCGTCGATCTGGTACCAAGTGGTTTTGAGTGGTTGAGATTTGTTTTGGGGGCTGTTGAGCGTATGGATCTCAATGGGTTGTTGGAAGTTGCTGAGGCCGAGCTACCTAGAAGGGAAGCCCCGGGGTGGGAAACCACCGTAGGACCCTCCGACGATCAAGTTAGTGTCGGAGAATAAGAGCAGTGTAGCGACCTATTGGAATGAGTTCGAATTACCTGAGTCGTCTGAAAGAGAGTTTTATATAGTGGTCGCATGGAGCGAGCCAGCGCGAGATCCTCACCGTCAGTTACGCCCCCGCGTTATCCACGTATCAATGGCGGGATACTTCCAGTAATGGGGGACGTGCCAGCGTGGGACGTGGAACGTGGGGAGGAGGATATCTCTCCCTGGAGAGATACGCGGAGCCGTTGCGGGGGTGCTTGGGCTCCGCGCTCTCGGTTGATCAGAGAAGCCGAGGAAGCTCGGCCTGTCAGATGGCTCGGAGACGAGCATGGAGGCCAAGGAAGCTCAGTTGTAGCATTGCTCGAAGGTCTCCTCGGTTGTAGCATTGCTCGAAGGTGAGTTGTTGGCCGTATGCTAGATGAATATGGAAGGTACTCAGGGAGGTCTCTGTAAGGTCGGATGCATTCTCGGAGACAAAGTCCCAAGGAATTTCCCTAATGCATCTTGTTTATTCCACCTCTGTAGCCTCCGGAACACGTCATCCGTCACGTGTCGCAATCTGAGGAATTCCTAGTTGTGAGCATCGTCACTGTCCTACCTAATGTTGCCACGTCATCACTGACTGCACCACGTCATCACTGACAGCACAACGTCATCTAAATTGCCATGTCAGCAAAAAAATCAAAAATCCCCAAAATACCCTTCTAACACTAAATCTAATGTCTAAAACGAAACCTCTTCCCTCTCATCCCCTGGCCATCACCGACGCCGCCACCACCCTCACCTCCCCCGTCCCTGCGCCTCGTCTGCCGCCTATCATCATCATCATCATCTCCCTTCTTCTTCCCCTAATCCTAACCCCGCTCCCTCCCCTGATATCACTCTCCACCACGGCCCCTCTCCGACCAGCGGCCCTCCCTCCTCCACCGTGCCTCCTATCTGACCCCCGCCCCTCCCTCCTCCACTACCTCTTTCCCCACCATCATTAATTTATTTAATTAATATTATTAATTATTTAAATCATTATTAATGTAAAACAATCAATAAATTGATTAATTGTATTATAAAAGGGCAAAATGATCTTTTTCTATAAAATTTAACACCGTTAATGGCGACCGTTTTTTATGGCGGTTTTTTGTAATTTTAAAAGAAAAGGGTAGTTTTCTGCCACGGATTGAAACCTAAGGTGAGTTTTTGGTAAATAAGCCTAATTTTATCTTATAGTTGCTAGTCTATTACTTTTCAGGTTTGTATATAACAAATAAATCAACAAACTATTTGCCTATTCAATCTTATTATCACAAATTTGCAGATTTTGAAGTACTTGCAGAAAACCAAACTGATCATATTTTCTAAATAGGCTAGCATCGAACCCTATGCACACACAGGGAAACTTTACAGTTTCATAAGATAGATGTTGCATATTGATGATTATTCTACAACACAGGTTTGAACCTGCAAAAACCATCTCAGAAAAAGAAAAGGCAATAGTAAATTCTTATAGAATCCATTCATTTGATGGCAGTGAAATGCTTTTAGTTATTATGGCTCTAAACTTGCACTAATTTTCTTAATGTACTTGTTACTTGAACGTATTCATCCTGTTACTTTCCCGAAATCTAAATTCAAATTATATTACAATTTGACCATAGCTATCGGATGATTGGAGATTTTAATATTTTTATGTATACAATCCTAAAAAATCAAGGTTTTGTGAAGCTTGGCCTTTATCAAGACAGGGGAAAAGGCTTCCTAATTCCAAATCAGGGGCCTAAATGAAACTGGAAACTAAATGAGGGGCTATGTTAAACTTGATACCAATGAGAGGCCATTTCCTAATTCCAAATCAGTTAGCAGCTCATTGAATAAAATAGTACATGGATCGACACATCAGATGGAATGTTTCATTCATAAAATAACATAAAATAGTACATGGATCCGATATTAGATTCTAATATCGAATTTGGTTTATCAACCGATGTATGAGAAGACTTACAATCGGAATCAAGACACCCCCAAAGGGCCGATATAGTTTAATATCCATTTGCGATTTCCATCCATTTTCTTGGGTTGGAAAATCTATAAATGTTCTGAACGCGATTGATACCAACACATACAGGTTTTAGATTGTAACTTAAAACGACATACATTTTTGGAGTGGTATTGTGAATATTAACCATAGAGAACTAGAGCTGAGATTTACTGTAAAATCATTTCAACAGATAATCATACACAAATGATTTTTAAATAAGAAAAAAATAAGGATGGTCAGTTGAAGAAATATAGGATGCCAATATTCAATTTCAAACTTGGTGCAAGACCTGCTAAGATGCTGTTTCATTCTATCTTGTTACTGTTTTTTCCATATTAACAATTTGGACCTTAACCATCAAGTCTTCCTGAATCTATGACCTCTAGAATGTGCCGCTGTCATTCTTCTTGCTCATTCAGAAAGCGGCTGTTTTTACTATCCGACATATAGTGGGAAAATAGTTTTTTGACAATAAGGGCTGTTTCTGCAAGGCATTGCGTTTCCTTCAGTTGTTCGCTTTGCGGAATTATAGAAAGGTGCATAAAAGCCAACAAATCCTCCAGTTTCTAAATTTGTTTGTCAGCGTCCGTCATCAATCGATGTAGAAAAACGAATAACAAACAAGCAGAAAATACAGAATAAGAATGAGATTACAAAAAGAAGCTATTTCTTCCATGCAAGCAGAAAAGTAGTATGAGATGTTCAAAAAATGTACTGAAAACGCAAATCATACCAAGATAGGTACAGCTTCCTAAACAATACCAGCGACTGGTCGCTAAAACAAGAGCATATTCAGTTAGAATCTGAAAATAAACAATGTGGGATCGTTTGCAAAAAGTACAACTATAACAATTGCACCCAGTCCAATGCCAGGAGAAAATAAAAGGTTAGAAAATACATCGAGTCGAAGGACAGAATTGTCTTAGAACAAGAGTTCAGGACATGCTCTTACCGTAAAATGTGCCAACGCCCCTCCCAAAAGCATTAATAGGCAACTTTGTATCAAGTGATTAGAATGATCAAAGTACTTATATTTATGCCGGGGGTCAAGCATAAGCGAGAAAAATTGCAGCAGTCGATGTCATTACAGAAGTAACATAGATTGCCATGATATCCTTTAAACCTGCAAACTGTATAACCATAACAAATATGAAATATTTGCAAACTTACTTGAAGTATCTTTCAAAGTTTCAAGTTGGTGATATAAGCTCATGTATTGCAATAAAGTTATCAAGCTTTTTGCAACCGACCGATAGATGCAAGATGTGAAGTCAAAGGCTCGGAGTTCTATAACGTGGCTACATGTATTGTTGCATATAATTTATTAATGTTAACAGACAGTCGTGCCGTATTACCACTAAGCACCCGATATATAGTAGAATCTTTTGCACTAGGCGTTATGTGGTAACTCAAGCTTGCTCTGTGGGCCCTATGGCACATGCGGGTATGTGTGGGTTAGGGTTCAAGACCCCTCCTATAGGACCTATCTTTGGTAAAAAGGACAGGGATGAATGAACATGGATACAAGAAAGAATGGAAATGAAAAAATACATAGCTTAATTAAAGCTGCATCTTTTCTTCTGTGCCTTTTTTTACTTTATTTTATTGTTAGAAGATTGGGTTCTACCAACCCATCGGTTTCAGATCACCCGGGTTAGGCTTGGGTAAGTCACAAACAGATCAGGTCGAAGCCGACCTGACTTGACCCAAACCGACCTGACGTCGAAGCCGACCTGACTTGACCCAAACCGACCTGACCCAATCGACAACCCTGTTGAAGAAATACAATTCTTTCATCACAATTTCAGAGTTTTTGTTAAAGGTCCGAGACCCGTTGCAAGAAAAGGTGGTAGCACGGATGAATTGCCGGGCAAATCTCCTTTGGCAGCAGGTACATGCAGTACCACATTGTGTCGTATCTCGGTACGCGTAGAAGAAGAGCAGCCTACTGCCACAGGAGAGTTAGCCCTGCAATGCATCGATCCGTGCATTCGATCAAACCGACCATCTTTATTGTTGCTGTGCTGCTGCTGTTTGTTAGCTACACAGAGGTTTGAATTCATGCATGGATATTTATGGACACTTGCATACTCCAATGGCATATTCATTTTCGCAAATTCGCACAATCTCTTAAAAGGAGAAAAGATTATCATATTCCCGAGCATGTTCCCTTTAGTTTGGTCATGCAGAAGCTCTACACTGCACTTTGCATGAACACTTGCATCAAGCACCAAATCAGATATACTATTTAATATTTATATAACTATTCAAGCATATTAAGTTCTAATTTCTAGATACATGTAGGAAACAGAAACTATGTGGTAAATCAATGACGACAGAATGAGGGCCATTCCTCATAGTGGAACACAGAATGCACCAAGAAATGAGAGAGAGAGAGAGAAAAGAGAGTGAGAGAAGCTACTGAGGAATAGTCCAGGCATATCCTGTGGTATATCCTGCGTATAAACTTTTCGGGCTCCCACTATAAATAGCACCTTTCTCAACGGCGAAGGCAGCAGAGAGAGATATATATCGGTTACAAGAGTAACAGAGCAACTCTCCTTTGGCAGAGCGATGGTGATTTCTTTCTCTCTATATACAGTATAACCCTGCCAAAGGAGAATTGCCCTGCAACTCGGCTCCACAACCGAACGAACAAATGTGCTTCAAATGCTAGTGCCATCGAAACATTTTACAGCCGACCGCAAAATTTTCACAACCAAATTACCGGTGGAAGAAACTATGACCAAGAGGGAGCCTCAGGTAGAACTACTGAGATCTATATGATGGGTAGGCACAAGATATATTCATCTACATACTTATTGATCGATTTGATTTCTTTGTGAATTTAGGCACAATATTATAACTAGCTAATGTTGTCTTCATGTTTGCTGACAAGGTTTATATGCTGTGCTAATTACAAGGAGTGAGTAAATCTAGTGCAAAATATAGTGAATATAGACAATGCAATTGTTGCAATCTATGTGCAGGCAAACCTTCCTCCCAGGCAGCGGCGGAACCAGGAATCTGGGTTAGAGTGGGCACCATATCTAACAAGGATCCATTGAAAATTCCAAATGCATGATATAAAAAGTAATTTTAATCGAAAAGATAAATATAATTTTGAATTATTTAATAATAAATGAAAATTATTGTTTGCAATAATATTTTTGCAAGACTTTATATATATTTTAACCATACCATACAAATCATGTTTTTGGTGAAACCGAGATAAACTAATTTTATTGTGTCACTATAGCTGTGAATCAGGAACAATTGCAAATCACGAATTTGTATTAGAGACATAAAATGACAACATTGTTGATGAGATGCTTGAAGCAAAAAAAAAAATCGATTTTTTCACCTCTAGGATAAGATAGAAGAGAACACGTTAATGATCTATAAAACAAGATATTATTCGATTTTTTTTTTATTATCTTCTTATTTTATTCATAAAAAGACCACAATATGAATTAATACTCAAGTTAATTAAAACAAATATTAAACCAAGCCAATTGTGGGAATTGAACCCAAAAATATTTATTATTTACTTATTTTATTTATAAAAAGAACACAATAGATATTAATACTCAAATTACTTAGAACAAAAGTTAATTCATGCCGATGGCAAAACCCATGACCTTTTGCTCTAAAATGCCACATACAATCACTTGAGCAAGAATACCATTATGTTGTGTTTATGAACACAATATTTATAATATATTCTCAGATATATGCTATTGTATTCATAGATCGGAGTTGGGATTTCTTTTTCTGTAAAATCTTAGTGGAGGCACGTGCCCCCGCTGAGCTCTACGTGGGTCTGTCCTGCTCCCAGGATACAACATAGCCCGACAAGTAGTGATCTCAATGAGTTTCCCTTTGAAACCTAATTGGAGCACCGGTTAGAGTTGAAGGCAAAAGCTTTATATAAAGAAGCGGAGAGAGATGATAGAGAAAAACTAAGGACATTTTAGTTCTTCATAAACACTATGCGTTCCATCCTATTTATATGGTTAGAATGCATGAACAAGTACTTACAAGAGTTTTTATACGTTCCCCTATTTAATACGTATAGATATGTTCCTCCATTTAATGTATGAAAACTCTTCTCAAAATGAAACATTGTCATTCTTGGATGTTATATTTTAGGGGAAAATGTCAAAAAAGGGGGAAAAACCCCGGCAATCTTCAGGATTGTCATAAAACCCCTGAGCCTTTTTCTCTACTGAAAAACCCTTGTTCATTGGCTCATTGTTAAAACTAGTTAAAAAAAACCCAAGTGTACCTATGACAACCCATATGACTAATTAATACTACAGAGTCTACAGTTGTACTTCTGACCATCCATATAACCAAGTTGATTGGTTAGATTTTTTTTAGGCTGGAATTTTACTTGGACCCTGTTGGGGTCAAAATTTGCACCCCAGTTGACCGGGTCAAAGTCAAGGTCAACCCCAAGTAAGCGGGCCCAAGTCCAAGCAAGAGGGTCCATGCCCAAGTAGAGCCCCGCGGCCGGCCTTCCCCATGCCAAAATAAAAATCATGTAATAAATAATTTTTATGTAATTTTTTATGCATGAATATAAACAAAATGGGCATAAAGCCAAATTTTTGTAAAGTTCATGGCTTATGTGCAAAAAGAAGTAGCACATGAGACATGGATGGGCAAAATGCCATTTTGTAAAGCCCAAGGGGCTATATGTAAATGTGTAAGCCTATATAAGGCAACATGATGATGAATAAAAAAAGATTTTTCATTCTCTCTAAAAAATTAGGGCTTGTGCCTCTTTCTCCTTCCTCAAGGTTCTAAACATTCTTCCCATTTTCAATTAAATCAAGAGTTTAACTCTTCCTTGCTAAAAAATAAATAGTTTTTCACCACAAAACCCATGAAGGGGAGCTCGGATCTCCAATCGGATCTCGAAAAGGGGAGACTTTTAAGTCTCACCCCCTTTTCTCCAAGATCCCGCCGATCAAGAGAAGGAAGAAGGAGACCCATCACAAAAAATCTAACTTTGGACAGATCCAAGGCTCAAAAGAAGAGTTAAAGATTCCTAGGAGTTCAACTCCTTTCTAGATCTGTTGGAGTTTAACTCCATAAATTAGTTTCTGTTGGGTGTTCAACTCTAAAAACCCCTTGGGAGTTCAACTCCCCAACCTAGAGGCTAGACCTCTTCCTGCGGGTGTTTCCCGTGGACACGTATGCGCCACGTGACCTCGGGCGCTAAGACGTCCATCGGTCACGTGTGCGCCACGTGACCCCATGCGCTAAGGCGCCCATCGGTCACGTGTGCGCCACGTGACCCCGGTGTGCTAAGGCGTCCAATGGTCACATGTGCGCCACGTGACCTGGGGCGCTAAGGCTCCATCGGTCACGTGTGCGCCACGTGATCCCGGGGCACTAAGGCGCCCAATGGTCACTAGCGCGCATGTGACCCCGAGCACTAAAGCGTCCATGTACGCTCACGTGATCCCGGGCGCCAAGCGCCCACACGCCGGGCATGTGAACCGCGGGCGCCTAGCGCCGGGCACGTGACCCACGGGCGCCAAGCGCCCATGTGCCATGCACGTGTATTTAAGACGCTCCTCACCCCTCATTTTTCATACACTCTACACTCAAAACACGTCCCCTGCTAGGAAAACTTTTCTGTCAATTTTATAGAGTGTTCTAAATTTTTTCTAAACTACTGCAGAATATTGTATGAGATTTAACATGAACACTGTAAAAATTTGAAGCAATTTGGGCATGTTTTGGCCGGACACATATGTTCATGGTGTTTCTGTCTCTGGGTTTTGGTGTTTCAGGTGTTGTTTGTCTTTGCTAAATTTTCGGAGTGTTTCGCAGTCGTAATTCTAACATGTATTCGGGTTATTTAGACGATGTTAAAAGTTTGAACGAATATCAATATTCCATATTTTCCCTCACTGAAATTTTCCAAGAGTTGGATTTTTCCGAGTTCAAAATTTTCAGAAAATCATGCAAGCGATTCTGTGGACCCCTAGAAGGACGATACCCAAACTCGACTTTTTAGATCACGGAACCGCGGTAATACCCTAAGGTTTGCCGCAGTTCCGTGGCGACATGAGTGAGGCATGGATCGGCCCTTTTACGGATGGTTCATAGGAGCCGTGGCGTGTTCTGGGAACTTTTTGAACTCCGCTTAAGTGTTGAGCTTGTTGGGAAATTTTGGATGCTTGATTATTCGATCGAAAAGTTTAACTTCATCTAGCTATCTGTGATTGTGATACAATAATTGGAATCAATTTAGTTGCGTGCAAGTTTGACATTTCGGTCTCGGGTGAAATCGGGAATCTTGTTGAATTACCCGACTCCTTTTGAAAAGTGTTTTCATAGTTAAGACCTAAATGTAAGATTTGCATTGTTAGGCATGAAATCTAGAATATGTGATATTCCGGATTTATGATGTCTAAGGACAGTGACGATTCCAATTGTTGTAGTTTTTCACTTTCTTTTCTGCGACCGTAAGTGTAATATGTGGTGTATCGCCGGTTTCGTTGCTATATGTCAACGACAATTAGGATACGTATATTTACTTACGTTGATGCCATGTGATGTTATGTGTTGCTATGATATGTTATATTGGATCGTCGTGTTTGAATAGCCGGGGGATTTTATGTGAGATGGGAGTTTTTCATTTTCATTCATGTAAAAACTTGTATGTAATATTATTTTATTGGGGCACTTCCGGATTGAGGAAAATGTCACCGTTGATATATATTATTTACTTTTCCGCATTATGATAGACCCAAAGAGAGGAGCATAAGTAACCGGATTCTAAAGTCCAGTAGGAGACCATCTCGAGGTGTCGAGACCGGGTCTCCTAATTCTAGAATTGGTAGGGTTGCTTGCCGCTCTCGTAGGAGTCTAGGGATATGGGTTTGGCTATTCATCACGACCGTGGAATCCATGTTTTATACAGGCTTAATATAAAACCCGAAAATCCTAGTATATCCAATATTTCATATGTTGATTTCTGCTGCGATATTCTGTGATGTGATCACTTGATATGTTGAGATAGATACTGTATATAGTATATGTGATATATTATATAGACGTTGCTTATGTTTTACACCCGCGCTAGCCCTGCCCCACTCTGCCGTTAGTTACCTAACCTAACGGTGCATGACGGGACATCGAGGCGAATGCGGATTGCATAAGCGTACGTTGTAATTTTCTGTGATGTTTAGGTAACTTAAATGATGGGACTTCATTAATGAGATTAATGAAAGAAAATAAACCTAAAGATGTTGTAGAAACTTGTTTTAAAAACGAGTAGCTCTAGTTCTTACTTTGCATAGTGGTATTTCTTATAGAATATCCAGCACCTTATTCGATATTGAAAGAGCCGAGATCCCGTCACCGGGAGTGATCTCTTTAGAGAAACTAGCAGATGCTACAAACTCGGATTGTCTTTTATTGCTTTTATAGTTTTTGCTTTGCATAGTGGTATTTGTGAAATATCCTGCACCTTATTCGATAAGGAAAGAGTCGAGATCCTTTCACCGTGAGTGACCTCTTAATCAAAACTAGTAAAAGCCTCAAAAACACTCATTTTAAAATTCACTCGATTCTACAACGAGATCAAGTTCATTACGTAAAAGGTTTTCTTATAAACCTATCGTAGCCCTCCGTCATTTCAGATAAGTACTACTTAGTATTCGTGCTACGTTTGTTGGCCTCCGTCAAGACGTAGTGTGCGGTAGCTAACTAGTGCTTATCAGCCAACATATGATGCGATTGAGTTAGGGTAGTCTTGCGACTTTGTTGGCCTCCGTCAAGAGTCGTGCGGGTGGGTTTAATTCAATCATGAAATGTACGGGTTGACTTGACTAGCGGCCTATGGTTTATTGGCCTCCGTCAAGGTTATAGGACGCTAGGGGCAAAATTATCGGGAATTTTAAGTGTTAAAATTTGCAATGAGATTGCATACCTTCTATGAGATAGTTGGATCCCGATACCCACCGCGAGTAAGAGTTACTCCCGGGAGAGTTTTGCACTTTATAATTAGCCGATCAAGTAGGTGTCTAGAAAGTGTCAACGGGGTTACACCCATGAGAAAATGAAGTTTATTTTAATTAGGTCCGTACGAAAGCATGGGAAACCTCCCTCAAAGTACCGGCACTGGCCTGGCTGAAAGATTGGTGAACTTATAGGGTGTAATTAATCCCGGCTAGTCTTTCCTTTTAGGGTGGAAGATTTGATAAAAACAGTAGGAGCCATCCTGATTAGATAAAATAATAACCAATCTAATCTTGCAAGAGCATACGCTGAGTGTTTTCTTCTCTCTCTCCAGGTAGCGACCATGTCACGCCTTAATCAAGATAATAATATGGATGTATTGACCGAACCCGCTTGTTATACTGAGCTGGGGAACGTTGGTCCCGCTCCAACTTATAATTGTTATAAGACTGAGCAGGAAATAGAGGATTACCAGGATTCCCGTGCCGCCCAAACGAAGAAAGTGCATATTGATACATCTTCTTCGGGTATGTTCATTACCGAGAACTGTTTCTTAGCGTCCTCTACGTCCTGGGTATGAGATACCGGATCAGAATTCCATATATGTAATATGTTACATGGGCTACTGATAGGTAGAGAACTGAAAATGGGTGATAAAGTTTCAAGAGTCAGGAAACAGTGCAATTGTTGCAGCCAAAGTGTTGGCAGTTATCACCCTGTATTACCAAATACAATGATTCTGAACGAATGTTATTAGATACCGAACCTGATATGCAACATTATATCAGTCTTTTTATTTACTAAAGAATGATATAATTTTGTATTGTTGGATAATGTTTTGAACATTTCCTATATCAAGAGTTGATCGGTTCAGGCACGTTATCTAAAAACATAGACGTTCTAAATCAAACTACAGTTCTCAACGTACAGAACACACACAAGAGAAAGGGTTCAGAAATGAACAAATCTTTCTTGAGGCATTGTAGACTAGGTCATATCAATACGACCCGACTAGCTAAGTTACATTAAGATGCATATTTAAATCAGTTTGAATTTACATCTTATGAAACTTGTCAGTCATGTCACAAAGATAAAATGACCATAGCTCCATTTACTGGAAACAGAGAAAGAGTTAGTGAACTCTTGGGATTGATACATGATAATGTATGTAGGTCCCCTGTCTACACATGTCAGGACTGGTTCTTTTTACTTCATTACATTCACTGATGATCTCTCAAGATTCGCACATGTGTTCCTGTTGAAACACAAGTCTGAGGCTTTTGAGAAATTCAATGAATATAAGTGCGAAGTAGAGAACTAAAAAGGGTATAACTATTATGTCCTTTGATGTGATCACGGAGGAGAATACTTGAGCACGGAGATCCTGAACTATTCAAAAGGAGAATGAAATTCACTCTCAGCATTATTCCTCCGTATACACCAAAGCACTATGGTGTATCGGGGCGGAGCAATCGCACCCTATGAGATATGGTGTGCTCTATGATGAGTACTACTAAGTTTTCTATTTCCTTCTGAGAGTTATGCACTTGAGAAGTTGCATACCTATTGAATAGGGTTCCAGCCAAATCAGGTGCCTACCACTCCATATGTGATATGGTATGGGAAGAGCCCATCTCTTAAGTAAGTTAAGATTTGGGGTTGTACGGCCTATGTCTAAAAGCAAAATCCGGACAAACTCGAGGTAAGGTCAGTTCTGTGGAAGTTTTTTTTGATATCGCAAGCATTCGCAAGGGAATATCATCTACCGCACCGAGGAGCAAAAGGTGTTTTGTTTCTCGACATGCCACCTTTTTAGAAAAGGAATTTCTTGTGAAGAAATTAGTGGTCATGAGGTAGAACTGGAAGGAGTTCCAGCTATACAAACTACAACTGACAATTTGGTAGAACCGAAGGATTCAATAGTTCCCGACGGACCTCAGCCACTCCGCCGATCTGGTAGGGTTCCTCATCCACCTGAGAGATACTTCGGTTTTCTATATGACAGTAGGAGCAAGGATTGCAATATGAGATGATCACCCAACTAGTTTCGAGCAGGCCATCAAGAGTGGGGACTCTGTAAGAATGGCTGGATGCTATGCGATCTGAGATGGAATCTATGTGCACCAACAAAGTATGGACTTTGGTTGCTTTATCTGAAGGGTTAAATCCCCACCAGAAGCAAGTATATCTTGAGAAGATTACTTGGTGTAGATGGAAAAGTTGAGACTTTCGAAGCTAGACATGTTGTAAAAGGTTCTCGTCATCGACCAGGTATGGATTATGATGAAAACTTTTCTAGTGCCCATGCTTAATTCCATCCGGATTCTACTTGCCATTGCTATATACCATGACTACGATATCTGGCGGTTGGGTGTCATGACTGCTTTTTTAAATAGTGATTTATAAGAGAGCATCTATAAGTACACAGCCAGAGGGCTTCGTAGACAGTGGGAGCAGCGGAAACGTGTGCAAGTTGCTTTACGAGTTAAAGCAAGCATCGCGGAGTTGGAATATCTATTTTGATGTGGTATTCAAAGCGTTTGACTTCATCAAAATGGTAGATGAACCTTGTATATACAAAAAGGTAGTAGAGAGTAAGGTGGTCTTCCTCATATTATACGTAAATGACATACTCTTGATAGGGAAGGTGTTTCCTATGCTACACTCGGTCAATCTCCTCTTATTATAAGGATTCTCCATAAAGGATCAATGTGATACATACTAAATTCTGGGTTTTGGATCTATAAGATAGATCTAAGTGGATGTTAGGATTCTCACTAGGTGTAGTGAGATGGTATCAATCGATCCTGGGGAGAATCACTGAATAGCTTCCAGGGTGGAAAGGTCGACTGAATGTCAGTTACATGCATTGTCTTTACCCTCAATGGAGGGACGGTATGTTGGAAGAGTTCTAAGCTAGATACCGTGGCAAACTAGACGATAAAGGCTGGATACATCGCTACCAAAGATGCTACCAAAGAGGCAGTTTGGGTGTATATTAGTTCATGAGATAAACTTCGTTCCTACCATTGTGTGACAATGGAGTTATGGCTTATGCCTAGGAACCTCCGTCCCATCAGTCACCCAGACATATTCTAAGGCAGTATCACCTGATTATGGAGATGGTTGATCTCCAGGAAGATCGAGGTTAGGAGAGTAGAATCAGAGGACAACACGGCGGATCCACTCACGAAGGCCTTTTCCCAAGAGTGACTTTTATTGGATGGTTGAGTATGAGATACTACAACCACTGTTGATTGTTGGGTATTGGATACTAAAACATATGGCCCTAGTGCAAGTGGGAGATTGTTAATTATATGTATACCTTAGAGTTTATTATTGTATATTTGATGTATATTATAGTGGATGCTTGGACATACATAGGGAGGACTTTCTTGCTCGACATGATAGTATGCTATCTGGTTACACTTTATCTTAACATGTACACCGATTGTCTCTCTGTTACATGTTGATAAAGCTCTTAAGATGTGTACTTGACTACCTGGATTATGATGCGGATCATACTAGTGGGACAAAGGTAGTCGGTAAGTATATCCTTTAATGTCCCTAGTCGTAGGTGTATCGAGACGGGGCATCAATATACCAGAGTAGACTAGCGTATAGCTTCTCGATCCATGTAGATGGGCGATGGATGATCCCATATCCATTGGTGTTTGACATCAGAGATGAGATACAGGTGCTCAGTGGAGACTGGGTATACTGGACGGACTCGCCGAGAACTCTTAAATGGTATTATACCTCACGTCAGATGGCAGTTCTCTGGTGATACTGGTACATGTTAGTCTGTCGACCCGAGATCGTCATAGAGTCTTGTGTGATTCCTACTGTGCTTTATTTCCACCTTACTACGTTCAAGAGAACGTGCAAAACGGTGGTTTTTGGGTACAGTCCCGAGTCACATGGAGGCAATGAACGATAGGAGGGGATTTCGTCTCTTCCAGTATTGGGGGTTGATGTTGCGCTGTACTTGATTGGCCATAACAGGATGTCCCTTGCCAGGGCTGTTTATGAGATTTACTGGTAAGTGTTATCAGTAGTTTCTCGACCCGTTATGAGACTCACATCGGCATGACTTATCAAGCTATTGGGGTCTGACGTTTACCACCCCCAGGCGAGATATGCGACATATCAGACGAAGCGACCGTACTGTACGGTAGTGTTATTGATTGGATTCGCAGGAGTATGAGCGGATTTGCTTGTTGATTTTCTGATCGCTCAATACCCGGGTGGCCTTTACGTTTAGCAGACCGCTTGCGGCTTGTGGGCGTTTGATATGATCATCATCTACTGCCGGCGTATTGACGAGTCTTTAGAGTTCTACACAGAGGTTTCCTGATTCATGCGAAACGAAGTAGGAGCAAATTGTGATATGTGCGGGACCAAGATTAATGAGCGTATGTGATACCGCATTCTATTCTCGCGATATATGATATCGGTCGGTTATATGTGATATAGCCGGGTTATCGGATCAAGTGTTGATTCGATGGATTGTTACATTTGATATTAGTCGGTTGCATGTGATATAGCCGGATTATTAAATCAAGTGTTGATTTAATAATTTAATGTATAATTATATATGTGATATATTAATTTATATTAACTAATATTAGATCACTTAAACATTTCTTTTTCTCACTTATGTACACTTAGTATATATATGATATATATTAATATACAACTTTTGTGTCATGCTAGATGCCGCATGTGACATGGGTGTATTAGACTTACACCATGCTTATAATAATGGAATGGTTTTATTTATTTAAAGTTAATCAAAATTAATGGTAATTAGTCACATGCTTGGAAGCTTGAAGAAGCTTGTAGCATCTTTGACTTAGTCCACTTGTTTTGTTTTACTTGTAGATATTTATTAACCTAACAATTATTGTAACCCATGGTTTATTCTCTACATGAGTTAGTGTATGACACTAACTCACCCATGGTTGTTATTCTCACCTCAAGAGTTCATTTCTCTCATTCTTCACTTGAGCTTCTTCTTCCTCATGAGAAAAGCTCACTAGCTTTTCTGAAGATGAGAAAATATTGTGAGATAAAGAAAACTAAAGTGAGCCCATTTCCTGCTTCATCATCCTCTACTATTAGCCATTTAGTTTTGGGTGTTTGCTTCACTAATTTCACAATTAGTGAAGAGGTAGCATGAGCTTGAGTGTCCTCGACATAGATCATCTTCGGCCTCGAAAACTTCGAGCAAGCTTGTTCATTTCTCCGGGAGAATCCTTTTTAGAGTTCGGGAGATCACAACTTGCAGCGAAGGGACTACTACACGGAGCTTTTGAAGTGAAGGACCGGTCTACAAAGGTTGTATTCCTCATTCACTTAGATGTAAAGTAGTTTACATATCGAATCGTCGCATTTTCTAGTAACGATTCTAAGGTTAGGATTAGCTAGAACGTCAAAGTTTTAAAATTGGCATGGACGATACCTCTCGAAACCTTGCTGCCGTCCTAGGAAATCCTGCAAGGATCCCTGGAAATCATGCGTGTCTTCAAAATCGTCGCCCTGCTCTCCGGCGATGGACGTTGAGGCAAGGCAAATCTTGGCGGTTTGCCGGTTCCCGTAGGCCTGGCCTATCTCCCTTGATCCAAAGGGAATTTGATCGCAAAGTGATAAGTTGAAATTTAAGCCCGGAGGGTGTTCAAAGTAGGGCATCCCAGGAGAATGTTATAAGATGAAGGGATCTTAGCGACGAGGAAGTTCACCGGCATGGTTCGCGTATTGCCCGCTTCCCTAATGTTGAGGAGGAGGGCGATCGGCCCCTTGTCCGGGATGGAGTGGTTTTTGAACCCAGAGAGGACATGGGAGGTCGACCGAAGGTCGGATGTTCCTAGCCCCATATGCTGGAAACAGTCATGGAACAGGATATCCGCTGAGCTCCCTGTATTGACCAAAATTCTCTGGACCTCATAACGGTGGACTCAGGCCGTTATCACGAGAGAGTCATTATGAGGAAGCGATATACCGTGGAGGTCTTCATCGGTGAAGATGACCGGTTCGTCCCTCCGGCACCTCTTGTGGGGTGTATCGTTTGCGCCCTAGATTGGGAGGAGGCTGTAGTTCCCCCCATTTTCCCGAGCTGGATCCGAGGTAACGACCATGATTTGTCCGATCGTTAATTCCCTGAGAGGAGCTTGGTCTTTTTTCTCCCGCTCCGCCTGTCGCTTGTCCCGTAAGTATTCCGCCAGGTGGCCAGAGCGAATCAACTCCTCGATGTAGTCACGGAGTTGTTTGCAGTTCTCAGTCGGATGACCCTGCGACCTGTGGAAGGCACGGTATGGGCCGCGGAGACGCTTGCCCGCTCTTTGGGTAACTGGCGGGAGCTTAAAGAATCTCTCATCCTTAGCTTCCTCCAGCAGCTCGGTCTGGGAAATGTTTAGAGAAGTGTACTCCTGAAACCTCGGGGAGTAAGGTTTCGGACGGTCGACTTTCTTTTTCTCCTCCCTGCCCCTTTTCTTTCGGTCCATTTGGTTGGCTCGAGGCAGATTTGAGTTCACCTCCGACTCGAGTTGGATCTCTCGCTCGGTCCAGGCTTTCACTTCGGCCATGGTCTTAGGTTGCGCTAATACAAAAGAGCGGAGCCACTCTTTGTGCCTAAGACCCGACCTCAGCGTGGTGATAACTGTTTCATCGTGGTGCTCGGGAACCTCCAGGAGGGCGTTGTAGAAGCGAGTGACATACCCTTTGAAGGATTCCTTGTCTCCGCTTTTGACAGTGAACAGGTAGTCGACTGTCCTTTTCTGTCGACGGTTTCTGATGAAATGACCGAGGAATTGGGTAGCCAGCACGTTGAAGGTCGATATGTGGCGCGGCACGAGTCCCCGGAATCGGTCCCGGCCAGCCTGGATTAGGGTAGTGGGGAAAGCTCGGCATTGAGCTACGTCCGAGTTATCTTGGAAGCTCATGCCTGCCGTGAATGCATCCAAGTGGTCCTTCGGGTTGGACTTCCCATCGAAGAGGGCCACTTTGGGCGGCTTGTTTCTGGACAAGACGTGCTCGGCCAGCAGCTTTTCTGTAAAGGTCTTTGTGAGCGAATCAGCGGAATACCTGGCCTCTTCGCCGTACATGTGGCCATCTCGTCGTATGTCTTCGATTTTCTTTTTGAGGGCTTCAAGCCAGTGGTGGTACCCTGAGGATTCTCTACAGTCGGAGTGGCGGCTACCCCCGCTCCGGGTCTGCACGGTGATGCGTCTTCGATTCCGCTCTATCAAATTTCTTAAATCCTCGGGAGAGGCCCTTCTTGAGTAATCCCGACGTTCGCCGTTTGCGCCACCTCGGTGGGAGTGGGGGCGTCGGTTATGCCTGGAAGCAGGCGAACTGACCGACATCTCCTTAAGGGGTGAGAGCGCGCGGCGGGCGTCGGAGCGACGGCCTAGTCTCCCTTGAAATCGGGGTGTGGAGCTGTCTGACGCCCAGCGGGTCATGGAATCATTCACCGCATACGGGTCATGGTTGCTGGAATCGGCACGCTGACGCTCAGTGATGCTGAGATGAGCGTGAGCGAGATCGAGGGTTTGAGCTTGCTCATCCGTCTTTCTGCGGACATCGTTATCCCGGGGACGGGAAACCGTGGCTTGATGGGTAGGGCCCGCCGTTTAAACGCGAACAAGCGTATCCACCAGAGCTGTGAGTCTGTCGATTCGGGCGGATAAGGCACCGATGACGTTAGGAGGGGGTGGAGAAATTCTCCCGCCTCCGTTATGGATAGTGGGGCGGCTCGTATTGGGATCGTCGCGGTTGTCGCTCGCCATCGGGTCGAGGGCGGAAGATTAACTTTATGGATAGAGAAGCTTATGATAGGTTCCACAGACGGCGCCAACTGATGGAAGTCGTGATCTCCCTCAGATGTTGTCCTTCGTCGATCTGGTAGCAAGTGGTTTTGAGTGGATGAGATTTGTTTTGGGGGCTGTTGAGCGTGTGGATCTCAATGGGTTGTTGGAAGTTGCTGAGGCCGAGCTACCTGGAAGGGAAGTCCCGGGGTGGGAAACCACCGTAGGACCCTCCGACGATCAAGTTAGTGCTGGAGAATAAGAGCAGTGTAGCAACCTATTAGAATGAGTTCGAATTACCTGAGTCGTCTGAAAAAGAGGTTTACATAGTGGTCGCGTGGAGCGAGCCGGTGCGAGATCCTCACCGTCAGTTATGCCCCCGCGTTATCCCTGCTTCAATGGCGGTATACTTCCAGTAATGGGGGACGCGCCAGCGTGGGACGTGGAATGTGGGGAGGCGGATATCTCGCCCTGGCGAGATACGCGGAGCCGTTGCGGGGGTGCTTAGGCTCCACGCTCTCGGTTGATCAGAGAAGCCGAGGAAGCTCGACCTGTCAGATGGCTCGGAAATGAGCCGGGAGGCCGAGGAAGCTCGGCATGTCAGATGGCTCGTAG
Organism: Agapanthus africanus; assembly: GCA_030015575.1. Lineage (NCBI taxonomy): Eukaryota > Viridiplantae > Streptophyta > Magnoliopsida > Asparagales > Amaryllidaceae > Agapanthus > Agapanthus africanus. The sequence goes on along the minus strand of JASDDO010000026.1, from coordinate 159,866,738 downwards.
ACGAGCAAGGAGGCCGAGGAAGCTCAGTAGCCACATCATCACTGATGGCACCACGTCACCACTGACGGCACCACGTCACCACTGACGGCACCACGTCATCTAAATTGCCATGTCAGCAAAAAAATCAAAAATCCCCAAAATACCCTTCTAACACTAAATCTAATGTCTAAAACGAAACCTCTTCCCTCTCATCCCCTGGCCATCACCGACGCCGCCACCACCCTCACCTCCCCCGTCCCTGCGCCTCGTCTGCCGCCTATCATCATCATCATCATCTCCCTTCTTCTTCCCCTAATCCTAACCCCGCTCCCTCCCCTGATATCACTCTCCACCACGGCCCCTCTCCGACCAGCGGCCCTCCCTCCTCCACCGTGCCTCCTATCTGACCCCCGCCCCTCCCTCCTCCACTACCTCTTTCCCCACCATCATTAATTTATTTAATTAATATTATTAATTATTTAAATCATTATTAATGTAAAATAATCAATAAATTAATTAATTGTATTATAAAAGGGCAAAATGATCTTTTTCTATGAAATTTAACACCGTTAATGGCGACCGTTTTTTATGGTGGTTTTTTGTAATTTTAAAAGAAAAGGGTAGTTTTCTGCCACGGATTGAAACCTAAGGTGAAGTTTTGGTAAATAAGCCTAATTTTATCTTATAGTTGCTAGTCTATTACTTTTCAGGTTTGTATATAACAAATAAATCAACAAACTATTTGCCTATTCAATCTTATTATCACAAATTTGCAGATTTTGAAGTACTTACAGAAAACACCAAACTGATCATATTTTCTAAATAGACTAGCATCGAACCCTATGCACACACAGGGAAACTTGACAGTTTCATGAGATAGATGTTGCATATTGATGATTATTCTACAACACAGGTTTGAACCTGCAAAAACCATCTCAGAAAAAGAAAAGGCAATAGTAAATTCTTATAGAACCCATTCATTTGATGGCAGTGAAATGCTTTTAGTTATTATGGCTCTAAACTTGCACTAATTTTCTTAATGTACTTGTTACTTGAACGTATTCATCCTGTTACTTTCCCGAAATCTAAATTCAAATCATATTACAATTTGACCATAGCTATCGGATGATTGGAGATTTTAATATTTTTATGTATACTATCCTAAAAAATAAAGGTTTTGTGAAGCCTGGCCTTTATCAAGACAGGGGAAAAGGCTTCCTAATTCCAAATTAGGGGCCTAAATGAAACTGGAAACTAAATGAGGGGCTATGTTAAACTCGATACCGATGAGAGGCCAAGTTAAACTCAAGAGAATGAGCTCTAGAGCTTGAATTTGCTCATAGGGTGAATTTATCACATGGATTGAATAAGACAAAAATAATAAAAATTATGGGGCTAAAATAAATGGAACAACAAATGAGGGGCCTAAAAGGAATTTTGCAGCTCCAAAAGGAACGCTTATGGTGGAAGAGGACAAAGTTGAGCCTCATGTTGTCCTCCTCCGGCTAGCTTTCTATATAATAGATAGATAGATAGATGGCTCGATGACATTGTAAGATATGCATGTGCAATGGCAAATTGGAACACAAATAGGCAAACCATGAAAGTTTACATTACAATAGTAGAGTTGATCTTGGTGGTCAATATAAACTAGTAGAAATGATAATAAAGAGTTTCACGATCACTGAAGAATAGCTATAATGCTTTATTTAGTGGATACATAAGGAAGTCTTACCTGTTAGTTTAAAAGCATGTCGTGTAGGACAGTGTTTGATCAAGCGTCGGTCTCTGCAATGTTCGTATCGAGGATAACGTATTTGGCAGCTCCACAGAATGATGATGGATTCATTTCTCCATTTTCACTTGCACGGCCTTTGAGTACTTCTTGATACCTGAAAATGATGGCATTCTTTACCAACAAATAACAATACGAGTCAGTCTTATTCATGAGGATCATATAATTTATGGCAAACAACATGCGGCCATCATATTTGCGTGCACACACATACTTACACACACGCACACATGCACCTGCACGCACACTTCAAATAAACGTTAATAGCAGCCATGAAAATATATAAATAAAACATTTTTCAGAAAACCACAAGAAAGATACGTTCACTTGCTTGAGCCAGTTCTGAATAAACAAACCCCAAGCATTGTTGTGAAAATTAAGCCCAATTACTTTCGATGAAGAATATGAAATCATTAAGCATCCTGAATATGTGAATTTTGCCTTAACTACACGTTGACCGGTATTAAAGAATTTTAATTATAAACAAAAACATAAAAAATTCCTAAATATAAAATTCTAGTCCTTAGATTTGCGGTATATAGTGGTAAATGAATTGGATGAAAAGTTAGCAGCTCATTGAATAAAACATTTGAGATCGACACATCAGATGGAATGTTTCATTCATAAAATAACATAAAATAGTACATGGATCCGATATTAGATTCTAATACGAATTTGGTTTATCAACCGATGTATGAGAAGACCTACAATCGGAATCAAGACACCCCAAAGGGCCGATATAGTTTAATATCCATTTGCGATTTCCATCCATTTTCTTGGGTTGGAAAATCTATAAATGTTCTGAACGCGATTGATACCAACACATCCAGGTTTTAGATTGTAACTTAAAACGACATACATTTTTGGAGTGGTATTGTGAATATTAACAATAGAGAACTAGAGCTGAGATTTACTGTAAAATCATTTCAACAAATTGAATATAGGATGCCAATATTCAATTTCAAACTTGGTGCAAGACCTACCAAGATGCTGTTTCATTCTATCTTGCTACTGTTTTTTCCATATCAACAATTTGGACCTTAACCATCAAGTCTTCCTGAATCTATGACCTCTAGAATGCGTCACTGTCATTCTTCTTGCTCGTTCAGAAAGCGGCTGTTTTTACTATCCGACATATAGTGGGAAAATAGTTTTTTGACAATAAGGGCTGTTTCTGCAAGGCATTGCATTTCCTTCAGTTGTTCGCTTTGCGGAATTATAGAAAGGTGCATAAAAAGCCAACAAATCCTCCAGTTTCTAAATTTGTATGTCAGCGTCCATCATCAATCGATGTAGAAAAACGAATAACAAACAAGCAGAAAATACAGAATAAGAATGAGATTACAAAAAGAGGCTATTTCTTCCATGCAAGCAGAAAAGTAGTATGAGATGTTCAAAAAATGTACTGAAAACGCAAATCATACCAAGATAGGTACAGCTTCCTAAACAATACCAGCGACTGGTCGCCAAAACAAGAGCATATTCAGTTAGAATCTGAAAAAAAACAATGTGGGATCGTTTGCAAAAAGTACAACTATAACAATTGCACCCAGTCCAATGCCAGGAGAAAATAAAAGGTTAGAAAATACATCGAGTCGAAGGACAGAATTGTCTTAGAACAAGAGTTCAGGACATGCTCTTACCGTAAAATGTGCCAACGCCCCTCCCAAAAGCATTAATAGGCAACTTTGTATCAAGTGATTAGAACGATCAAAGTACTTATATTTATGCCAGGGGTCAAGCATAAGCGAGAAAAATTGCAGCAGTCGATGTCATTACAGAAGTAACATAGATTGCCATGATATCCTTTAAACCTGCAAACTGTATAACCATAACAAATATGAAATATTTGCAAACGTACTTGAAGTATCTTTCAAAGTTTCAAGTTGGTGATATAAGCTCATGTATTGCAATAAAGTTATCAAGCTTTTTGCAACCGACGATAGATGCAAGATGTGAAGTCGGAGGCTCGGAGTTCTCTAACGTGGCGACATGTATTGTTGCATATAATTTATTAATGTTAACAGACAGTCATGCCGTATTACCACTAAGCACCCGATATATAGTAGTTATGTGGTAACTCAAGCTTGCTCTGTGGGCCCTATGGCCACATGCGGGTATGTGTGGGTTAGGGTTCAAGACCCCTCCTATAGGACCTATCTTTGGTAAAAAGGATAGGGATGAATGAACATGGATACAAGAAAGAATGGAAATGAAAAAATACATAGCTTAATTAAAGCAGCATCTTTTCTTCTGTGCCTTTTTTACTTTATTTTATTTTCTATAAGATTGGATTCTACCAAACCATCGGTTTCAGATCACCCTGGTTAGGCTTGGGGAAGTCACAAACAGATCAGGCCGAAGCCGACCTGACTTGACCCAAACCGACCTGACGTCGAAGCCGACCTGACTTGACCCAATCGACAACCCTGTTGAAGAAATACAATTCTTTCATCACAATTTCAGAGTTTTTGTTAAAGGTCCGAGACCCGTTGCAAGAAAAGGTGGTAGCACGGATGAATTGCCGGGCAAATCTCCTTTGGCAGTAGGTACATGCAGTACCACATTGTGTCGTATGTCGGTACGCGTAGAAGAAGAGCAGCCTACTGCCATAGGAGAGTTAGCCCTGCAATGCATTGATCCGTGCATTTGATCACGACATCAAACCGACCATCTTTGTTGTTGCTGTGATGCTGCTGTTTGTTAGCTACACAGAGGTTTGGATTCATGCATGGATATTTATGGACACTTGCATACTCCAATGGCATATTCATTTTCGCAAATTCGCACAATCTCTTAAAAGGAGAAAAGATTATCATATTCCCGAGCATGTTCCCTTTAGTTTGGTCATGCAGAAGCTCTACACTGCACTTTGCATGAACACTTGCGTCAAGCACCAAATCAGATATACTATTTAATATTTATATAACTATTCAAGCATATTAAGTTCTAATTTCTAGATACATGTAGGAAACAGAAACTGTGTGGTAAATCAATGACGACAGAATGAGGACCATTCCTCATAGTGGAACACAGAATGCACCAAGAAATGAGAGAGAGAGAAAAAAAAAGAGTGAGAGAAGCTACTGAGGAATAGTCCAGGCATATCCTGTGGTATATCCTGCGTATAAACTTTTCGGGCTCCCGCTATAAATAGCACCTTTCTCAACGGCGAAGGCAGCAGAGAGAGATATATGTCGGTTGCAAGAGTAACAGAGCAACTCTCCTTTGGCAGAGCGATGGTGATTTCTTTCTCTCTATATACGGTATAACCCTGCCAAAGGAGAATTGCCCTGCAACTCGACTCCACAACCGAACGAACAAACGTGCTTCAAATTCTAGTGCCATCGAAACATTTTACAGCCGACCGCAAAATTTTCACAACCAAATTACCGGTGGAAGAAACTATGACCAAGAGGGAGCCTCAGGTAGAACTACTGAGATCTATATGATGGGTAGGCACAAGATATATTCATCTACATACTTATTGATCGATTTGATTTCTTTGTGAATTTAGGCACAATATTATAACTAGCTAATGTTGTCTTCATGTTTGCTGACAAGGTTTATATGCTGTGCTAATTACAAGGAGTGAGTAAATCTAGTGCAAAATATAGTGAATATAGAGTACGGCGACAAATGCAATTGTTGCAATCTATGTGCCGGCAAACCTTCCTCTCAGGCAGCGGCGGACCCAGGAATATGGGTTAGAGTGGGCACCATATCTAACAAGGATCCATAGAAAATTCCAAATGCATGATATAAAAAGTAATTTTAATCGAAAAGATAAATATAATTTTGAATTATTTAATAATAAATGAAAATTATTGTTTGCAATAATATTTTTGCAAGACTTTATATATATATTAACTATACCATACAAATCATGTTTTTGGTGAAATCGAGATAAACTAATTTTATTGTGTCCCTATAGCTGTGCTGTGAGTCGAGAACAATTGCAAATCACGAATTTGTATTAGAGACATAAAATGACAACATTGTTGATGAGATGCTTGAAGCAAAAAAAAAAAAATTGAACCCAAAAATATTTATTATCTACTTATTTTATTTATAAAAAGAACACAATAGATATTAATACTCAAATTACTTAGAACAAAAATTAATTCATGCCAATGGTAAAACCCATGACCTTTTGCTCTAAAATGCCACATACAATCACTTGAGCAAGAATACCATTATGGTGCGTTTATGAACACAATATTTATAATATATTCTCATATATATGCTATTGTATTCATAGATCGGAGTTGGGATGGGATTTTTTTTCTGTAAAATCTTAGTGGAGGCATGTGCCCCCGCTGAGCTCTACGTGGGTCTACCCTGCTCCCAGGATACAACATTGCCTTTGAAACTGACAAGTAGTGATCTCAATGAGTTTCCCTTTGAAACCTCATTGGAGCACCGGTGAGAGTTGAAGGCAAAAGCTTTATATAAAGAAGCGGAGAGAGATGATAGAGAAAAACTAAGGACATTTTAGTTCTTCATAAACACGATGCGTTCCATCCTATTTATATGGTTAGAATGAATGAACAAGTACTTACAAGAGTTTTTATACGTTCCCCTATTTAACAAGTATAGATATGTTCCTCCATTTAATGTATGAAAACTCTTCTCAAAATGAAACTTTGTCATTCTTGGATGTTATATTTTAGGGGAAATTGTCCAAAAAGGAAAAAAAATAAACCGGCAATCTTCAGGATTGTCATAAAACCCCTGAGCCTTTTTCTTTATTGAAAAATCCTTGTTCAGTGGCTCATTGTTAAAACTAGTTAAAAAACCTCAAGTGTACCTATGACAACCCATGTGACTAATTAATACTACGGAGTCTACAGTTGTACTTCTGACTACCCCATGTAACCAAGTTGATTGGTTAGATTTTTTTTAGGCTCGAATTTTACTTGGACCCCCGCCAGCTCATGGTTACTTTATTGATATATCAAAAATATTACAACCTATGAGGAGGAGTATTACTTCTTAAGTTGAATTGGTAGATAGATATTCTAGGCAAGTGATTAGATATTGAAACTTATTACATATTACAAGGAACTTGTTACTGCATGATACTTGTTGTATATTACAAACAAGTGGTTAGATATTACTGGCAACTTGTTACATATTACACGAAACTCACACCAACACCGCCTTCTCCTCTTCCTTCTAATCTCACGCCATTTCTTCGCCGCCGCCGCCGTCTCTTCCTCTGCCGAAACTACATCGGAGTGGTGGGAGGGGTGAGATAAGGGATGAGGAGCAGAGGAGGAGGAGGAACGGCGAAGGAGGGACGGCAACTTTTGTTTTTTTTTTTTAATAATAATTTACCCTATATTTTATTGCTTTCTCCCGAATGAGAGCAACTTTTGTTTTGTGAAAGCCTTTATTAATTCTCTCTTATTAATTCTTTTTCTCTATATTTATTACATTACTTTGTGTTGTAAAAACCAAAACCCAATAGCACATAGCGATAGAATTTTGTACCATTGAGCAAGTGATCTAAGGTTTAAATTTCGCAAATGACAACCTATCACTCTAAAAATAATGTTGCTAGTGGTATCAATGCAGATTTGTACATTTTCGGTATTGCAGTATATCTCAGAATAATAATCCTAGGTGATGGCTCAAGAGAGTCCCATTTAACTTAACATTTAAGTAAATTCCTATAGGGAAAAAAGGACACTTATTCCCCGCGTAACAATATTAACATGTTGTACCTGATATACCTAAAGTTAAATGTTCTTTCCACCGCACCAAAACTTTGGAGTCATAATGAGCGTTGGGAGAATATATTTTATACAAACACGCTCCCCGCAGGTCGAAGGCTAAAGGGCCGAAACCTAGGCTTTTGTGTAGCAGTACTTTTAATTTATATTAATCCGTGTTTAATACATTTTTGGCGGTAATCGAATTTGGGCTACTCTAATACCAAGTTAACTGCATCATAACCCCTTATTCATGACTAGGGAAGAGGGATTTAGTTTTATATTCACCCCCTAGAAATATACTATATATGGTTGTAGGAGTCTCATTCTGCTTGAGGCTATTGCATGGCAGGTTCAATTGCAGGACCCTACTTTACACATTTACTAGTTCTTCAACACTGTTGTTTTATGGGTTTACATACAAAAAAAAGTGTATTAATAAAATTGTTTCCACTAAAATGTATTGTTACAATTTTACAAATTCGACATATTTATACCAAATAACAATTATTTGTTTTCTTTTATCAACGGCTATTTGAAAAAAAAAAGCACGCATAATCTAGATAGATAGCTCGATGGCATTTGTTAAGAATATAATTAGTTATCATATATTAGTTATGAGTATATTTAATTAGTAGATATTAGTTATGAATATATTTTGTTATTAGATTGAGAGGTGATCTATAATTCTCTTTATATAGATTTGTATGGACTCTTATTTAATTATACCAATAAATTATTTTCTCTTGATTCTTTTCATGGTATTAGAGCCAATGGCTCGATCCTCCACGTGACAACCACACCACAAAAAAATAATGGTTGCACGCAACTCTTCTCGTAGTTTGCACGTGACAATCACATCAAGAAAAAGTGATGGTTGCACGTAACTCTTCTTGTATTTTGCATGTGACAACCACATCAAGAAAAAGTGATGGTTGCACGTGAGAGAGATTGTTGAAAATAAAAACCAAATGATGAGACTTTAAAGATAGTCCCACATTGGAAACAACAAAAGAAACACATGGGTATAAGATATAAGATTAGTCAAATCTTAACAAGGTTTGAGTCTTGTTGTTGGAATTCACTTATATCAAAGGTCCATGTGTATCTATAAAAGCTCATCCCTCTTTCTATTTTAATGAACTTTAAATTTTAATATGGTATCAAAAATTTGAAAAGAATTGAAAGGAAAACCCTAATTTCCCAAATCCTAACCCTAACTCTAATTTCCCTAGCCGCTGCCCCTCCTCTGCCCTCGCCGCCGACGCTCACTGCCTCTCCCACTACAGCCCCTCGCACTAGCACCATGTTGCACCCGCACCAGCACGCACCACGTCGCACCAGCACCACGTCGCGCAAGATCCGTGCCCAGCAGCTGCCTTTTAAGCCGCAGCCTCCATGGCCGCTGCCCTCTACTTGTAGACTGCCTCTTCCAATGATGTCGCCTCCATGCCAATTGCAGCCCAGCCCCTCGCACCAGCACCACGTTGCAACATCACCCGCACCAGCACGCACCACGTTGCACCAGCACCACATCGCATCAGATCCGCACTAGCACCACGTCGCTCAAGATCCGCACCAGGACCACATCTCACCAGATCCGCACCAGCACCAGCACCACGTCGCACCAGATCCGCACCACCAGCAGCACGCACCACGCACAGCAGCCCTCACCGCATCAAACCGAATGGACTCCTCGCACCCAGCAGCAACCCTTGTAGCCGCAGCCTCCATGGCCGCTGCCCTCTACTTGTAGACTGCCTCCTCCAATGATGTCGCCTCCATGCCAATTGCAGCTCTCTCGAACCGTAGTCCTAGCCCTCACTAACAGCCGCATGGAAACATTTGTCTCCGCTCCTCTTGGTTAATGACGATGATCTATATGATCGCCTTGCTCTGACTTCTTTACGCTTGTACTGCTTGGATGTTTGACAACTTTATTCTCTCTCTTGTGATTTACTTATGCGCCATTCATCATGGATTCTGATTCGGTCTCAATTACTGCTCATGGTCATCCCTCTATTACTGCTCCTGGTCGTGGTTCCAGTGGACGTAGCTATAGCCGTGCCGGTCTTTATTGTGCCTATTGCGGCGGCACTAATCATCGCGAAGACTGTTGTCAGGAGAAACATGGCTATCTTGATGATACACCCACAGCTTGCCAGACATTCACACCGGTTGACCACCTTCCTCTTCTGCCGGCCATTTACCTTTATCCAGTACCGAGTGGGCCATTTACGTTGTCTCATCTCTTCTGTAGTTCCGGCCAACCTTTCTATTCCGTCAGGTATATCGTTCTTTTCTCATTCTAATTCATGGGTCGCTGATTTCGGTTCCTCACATCACATGTCTCATGATGGACTATCTGATCTTGTTCCTAGTCCTTATAAGTTTATTTCCATGGCTGATAGTAATACCACATCTGTCTCTGGATCTACTGATTTATCACTTACAATATCTTTACAACAAAATCTGCTTTCTATTCGTCAGCTTACAAATGATTCTACTGCTCTGTAACATTTTATTCATCTTATTTTGAGATACAGGACCTTCTGACGAAGCAGCGGATTGGTGGGGGGCATGAACAAAATGGACTATACTACGTTGATCACATTCCCAGTCTGTCTGCAGCCGTCTCTACTATTCAGTGGCATCGGAGACCTGGTCACCTTTCTATATCTTCTTTACGTACTATGCTGCCTTCTCTTGGTTTATCGGAATTCAGTTGTGAATAGTGTATTTTTGGTAAATATCATCGCTCATCTTTTCTTCCAGTTAATAAAAGATATGATTTACCTTTTACTTTAGTTCATTCCGATATTTGGGGTCCCTTTAAATTTCTTAGCATGTTTGGTTATAAATATTTTATGACCTTTATCGATGATCATTCACGCATGACTTGGTTGTATCTTCTGCATAATAAGTCTGAACTTTTGTCTACCATTAAAATCTCCGTATCTGAGATTAGTAATCAATTTGGTGTTTCGGTAAATTTTCTTCGTTCAGATAATACTAAAAAGTATATTAGCGTGGAGTTTACTGCATTTTGTCAGACCAATGGTATATTACGTCAAACTTCATGCTCTTATACTCCTCAGCAAAATGGGATTGCTGAACGGAAGAACCGACATTTGCTTGAGGTAGCTCGTTCTCTTTTTTTGCATATGCATATCCTTAAACGATTGTGGAATTTTGCTGTCTTAGTTGCCTGTTTTTATATCAATCGCATGCCTTCTCCGGTCCTAGACAACCATTCCCCTTTCTCTATTTTGTTTTCACAGGGTAACCCGTTTCCTGTTCCTCCTAAGGTGTTTTGGTTGTCTATACTATTCTCATATTCTAGGTTCTCATATTGACAAGTTTGATCCTAGAGCTACTCGTATGGTATTTGTAAGTTACTCACGATCTCAAAAAAGATACGTTTGCTTTGATCCTGTCACATCTAAAGTTTATACTTGTGATGTAAACCTTCTTAGAAAATTAAGCCTATTTTCCACCACCTGGTAAGGACCCCATGCAAAGTGTTTTTCGTTGCATTATTGAGATAGGAATACGCGTCGCTTGTCAGGCGTATTACATATTCCCCTTGCTTGGGTAAGCAGGGGTTTATTGATCGCGGGGATCCCAAATCTCCGGCAGCCGCGGACAAAACTGTCTTTAATTACTCCTCGCTTTCGGAGCGAGAGAACCTTCAATTAACAGGTAGAATGGATCATGTGAACTCAATGTGCGGTATGCCTGGGTTGTATTTTGAACACAATTTTGAGGGTGCTTTGGGGAGTGCTCGAAACAAATTAGACGCATCTAGCGAAGACTGTGCACGTGGTGCGCGGTGATGTGTGTGGTGCACAGTGTACGTGGCGCGTGGTGCACTGCGCTACGCGTGGTGTGCAATGCCTGTGGTGCGGACCACGGTGCGCACCATAGTGCGTGCGCCACATGAGCACATGGTGTGTGTGGTGTGGACCATGGTGCGCGTGGTGCGCACCTGGTGCATGCAAGCACTGCGCTTGGTGCGCACGCGCACCATGTGCACCACGAATGCGCACGGAGGGCCAAAAGGTCCGGTTTTGGAGTCTAGGCCCGGGTTTTGGGCTCAAGGGGGTGTTCTCTTCTTTTGGCCTTGAGAGGTTCTCTTGAATTTTCAAAACCTGGATCTTGGATTTTGAATGGTGAAAAAGAGCTTCTTTCCTCTTTCCCAAGCTTTGGACCTCCTCTTAAGGGAGTTTTTTGATGTGGGTTCTCCTTTTTATTTCTCTTTTAAATTGGATCTTGAGAAGGAAGAAGGTATGTAAAAATCCCCCCTTTTAGGATTTTGATGGGAGAATCACTCTCTTTTGGATTGGTTTATGGCTAAAATCTATTTTGTTTTGAAAAAAGAGTGTCACGCCCCGCTTCCCAATATACGGGGAAGTAGACGTGGTGAGACCGCGACGTATTTACTCAGAAATAAACACGTTAAGCGTAAATATGTAATTTAAAAGTAAAGCACAAGAATGACAAGAGATATAATGAAACAACAACTTTTATTTATATTCATTCTTTACATACAACTGGAAAGTAAAATACAATAATGGAAAGCGATGCATAAACAATGGCATATGAACTGAAAAGAAAAGTAAGTACAAGTAAGAATTAGAACTCTGGCTCCTCAGCAAACTGCTCAAAATCTTCCTGACTGAGCTCGATCTCCTGAGAGTCGGGTCTTCCTGACAACATTCCAAAGAAAAAAGAGATAGGAATATCGTCAGCGAACAATCGTTCGGTAAGTCCCAAAAGAGAGATAGATCAAGTAAAAGGAATAGATCTGATAATTTATCTATTTTTGTTATACTAACGTAATTGTTTGTAGTTTGGTACAGAATGTATCAGTGTATACAAGAGGATTCCAACTTGCTCCGTGGACTAAGGCATATGGAGTACAATGCCCCGTTAAACCCACGGGACAACGGCACGGATATTCAAGTTAGGTGTATTATAGTGTCCGTCTCATTCCACTTCTAATACATTCCGTACCAATCTACCCCGTTAAAAACCCCGTAATGTATATTGTATTGTTTGTAGATATAAGACTTGCCAAGACCATGGTATAGATTGTTCATGTAAACGGATCATGATATAAACGGATAGTCATGTAGTTAAGTTCAAGATATATCCATGGTTTGGTCAAGTCAAGACATATTGCATGTATTGTTCGGTATTCATGTTCAAGTGTTCATGTTTGATATATTGGATTCATGTTGAATTGAAGTTATAGTTGGATTTATGTTTGGATTGTATTCAGATTAGACCGAGACTCAGATTGAGTGGGACACTAAAACAGATTTGGGTCCTGAATTAGGTTTAAGAGTTATCAGCAACTGCTGCACATGGATGACAGGATTTTTGAATTTTTCCAAGCCAATTACCACTGATAACCCCGTTTTAGTTTTCTACCTTAAATAGGCAAGCACCCACTTTCTCCAGCTCGCTGAGGCTCAAGAGAATTGGTCTCGCTTAAACCTATATTTACTAGGGTCTTTATTGTAATTTAATATAACTTGAGGGGGTTTTATGAAAAATATTTTACATATACTTCCAAAATAATTTTCAAGTATTTATTTATATTTTTTAGAGTTGTTATGGATGTGAATTTTATAGAATGTAGTATATTAGTGAATATATATATATATAGTTTGAATAATTCAAGGTATTTTAGTGTAAACTTGGCTTGAATGGATTCTTGAAGGTATTTTCATGAAACTTGTAATTCTTTTTATTTTGTTTAGAAAAACTTGGAATTTATTATATATTTAAAATAGATGGTCTAATAATATTTATATATAATTACTAAAAATAAAAATTTATTTATTAAATAGAAAATCACGTTTTTCTTTAAAATTGCATTAAAAATTCCATCGAGATCGTATGCTCCGTCAGGAGGTCTGCATCTCGCCCTATTATTCTGATGGATGTGCGATAACCCGCATCAACCGAATTGGATTCTCCAAAAGTGGGTTGTAGATGCACAATCGTAAGGAATTTAAATAACACAATTTAAAGAATACGGTTATTTTAAAATAGTGTATGGTATTTTGATGTAAAAGTCGTATTTGCCACAAAATTGTTGTTCAAGGGAAACGTGCTATGTCAAGATGCATATTTGTGAGAGGTAACTCATTACCTCGTGAGATTTTTCTAAAGATAATATAAGCAAGAATGGTTAAACGATGTCATATATAACTTCATGGTATTTAAGCGTAAAAGCTTAATAAAAGTTGTTTTACATGAAGTTTTAACAATGAAGTAGGTGAAGTGGTTGGATTTTGCGAATTGAAACTTGTTTCTAAAAAATTGTTTAATGATTAACATGTAAGGTTTGATGATTTGGATGATTGGTTTTTAAGAAAAATTGCAATTCTAAAGAGAATAGAATTTAAAGATCGGTATAACTCCACTTACCGATGTGATTTGAAAAAGTGAAGTTTAATAATAGAAAGAGAAGTATAGAGGTGGGACTTACAAGTTATTTGGTTTAAGAAAAGAGAGAGGAAGAGTTTGAGGTCGTTGTGGCGTAGCGGATTTGCCGGAAACGTCTCGAATCTTCGCTGGAACTTGACCTAGTGCTAATTCCACTTGTACTCTTCTTTTTTTTGAGAATTTTTATCAAGAGATTTCAGAATGAAGAGGGTTGGGGAATGGGGTTGTATTTATAGGGTAAAATTAGGGTTTTGAGAATTGAAAAGAGAATTAAAATGTATTAAAGTTTGGATTAATGTGTGATTTTAATCTCTCTATTAATTTACAGAGAAATCATACAGTACCGGGGTAATGGGGGTAGGCCAAAAGACTGGTGTGCAGAAAATGGGGAGCATTCCTTACGGAGGGCCCGGCGGTGCCGGCCGTAGGCTCCATCTCGCCGGCCAAGTTCTTGAGATGAGGGGTGGGATTTTAGCCACGTGTCCAAGTATGTATAAATATCCTTTTGCACATGTTTATTTTCTCAGGCTTTTCATTTTTTACGTGCAGTGCACGTGTAAACTTTTGGGCTTCCAAAATGTTTAAAAGAAAAATCAGTAAAAATATATGTGGCTGATGGGATTCGAACACAGAGGCTACGTCACAGCAGTGCAAGGGCTTTACCAGTGAGTTACAAGTTGTTTCTTACTGTTCTTAAATAAAAACAACATTTAAAGTATACTCAGGCTTGCAAATACTCCATTCTGTATATTAACTTTAAAATTTTTGTGCAATAAAAACAGAGTCGTTATATTCTACCCTCCTTACACAAATTTTGTCCTCGAAATTTACATTTACATAAGGATTAATTTACAAATATGAAAGGGTATCTTGCACGCATGTTGTCTTCACGTTCCCACGTTGATTCTCCTGGCGAATCTTTTCTCCACATCACTTGAACCAAGTTTACTTCCTTGTTCCTAAGTGACTTTACCTTTCTGTCCAGGATTTCAACGGGTTGATACTCACAAGATAGATCTGTCTGTACAGTGAGCTCGGAGTGATCAAGGATGTGGCTAGGGTCACTCACATATCTTTGAAGCTGGGATATGTGGAATACATTGTGCATTCCTTCCAATGAGGGTGGTAGTGCCAAACGATATGCCACCTCTCCATCTCGTTCGAGAATGTCGAACGATCCATTGTATCTCGGACTGAGCTTACCCCTCTTGCCAAATCGAATTACTCCACGGTTAGGAGAGATCTTTAAGAACACATGATCTTCCGGCTGGAACTCCAGGTGTCGGCGCTTTGCATCAGCCCAGTGCTTCTGTCGGTCTTGGGCTATGCACATTCTTTCCCTGATCGTGCGAACTACATCCACAGTTGCCACGATCATCTCTGGTCCAAGAAGTTCCCTATCTCCGATGTCGTCCCAACTTAATGGTGATTGACACTTCCTTCTATAGAGAGCTACAAAGGGTGTCATTCCAATACTCACTTGGTAGCTGTTGTTGTATGAGAACTCCATAAGATGTAGGTGATCTTCCTACGATCCTCCGAAGTCTAACATACAAGCTCTTAGCATGTCTTCAAGAATCTGAATTGTTCGCTCAGACTGTCCATATGTTTGTGGATGGTAAGCTGTGCTGAAGTTCAGACTCGTTCCCAAGCTAGCTTGCAAACTCTGCCAAAACTGCGATCAGAATCTGGTGTCACGATCGGAGACAATGCAAACTGGTACTCCATGTAATCTCACGATCCCCTGCATGAGTTCATGGGTATCAGAAATAGTACACTATGAAGAGTTAAATCTTACTTAGATTCAGACTTACTTCCATGTATTTTTTTACTAGTGTCTCGGTAGATTGGCCAACTCGAAATGGGATGAAGTGAGCCGACTTTGTGAGTCGATCCACAATAATCCATACCACATCGTTACCTTTCATGCTGCGAGGAAGTGTAGTCACGAAGTCCATGGTGATGTGTTGCCACTTCTATTCTGGAATAGGTAACGGCTGAAGTAAACCAGCAATCCTATGATCTTCAGCTTTTACTTACTGACACACTAAGTATTTGGTTATGCTTCTGGCTACTTCACGCTTCATTCCATGCCACCGGTAATATTGACGTAGATCTTTGTACATCTTTGTACCACCAGGGTGTACCGAGTATGGAGAGCCTTGAGCTTCTTTCATCAACTCTTCCCAAACAGGACCTTGTGGTACACATAATCTGCTTCTGTATCTCAAAGATCCGTCTCCATGGATGATAAAGTCTGTTCTAAGTCCACTTTCTACTTATTCTCTGATCTTTTGCAACTTGGCATTACTTGCTTGGGCTGCTTTGATCTGATTGGCAATAGTAGACTGAACTTGTAAGTTCATCAACTTTAAAGTATTATCTGGCATAACCATTTCTATCTCCATCTTGTGTAATTCTTGTTGAAGCTTCCACTGTGCGGTGAGATTTATTGATAGTGGTTGACAACTAAGTGCATCAGGAACTACACTCACCTTCCCTGGATGATATTGTAGGTTGATGTCGAAGTCCGCCATGAGTTCTACCCATCTTCTCTGTCGCTTATTCAACTCCTTCTGAGTAAACACATATTTCAGACTCTTGTGGTCCGTGTATATGTCTACTCGCTCTCCAAGTAGATAATGACGCCAAATCTTAAGTACAAAGATAACGGCCGCTAACTCCAAATCATGTGTTGGATAATTGCGCTCATGAATCTTCAGCTGTCTTGATGCATAAACTACAACTTTTTCATGCTGGTGTAGAACACATCCCAATCCCTTGCCGGATGCATCGCAATGTACAATGAATCCTCCAGATTGGTCTGGTATTATAAGAATAGACGCTGATGTCAATCTTGACTTGAGTTCTATAAAAGCTTGTTCACATGCTTCTGACCACACGAATGCTTCATCTTTACGTGTGAGCTTGGTCAGGGGTGTTGCAATCTTCAGAAAGCCTTCTATGAATCTTTGGTAGTATCCTGCTAATCCCAAGAAACTTCAAATGTCCTTCACTGTCTTTGGTGTCGGCCATTCGCTTACTGCTGATTCTTTAGCTGGATCCACAGAGATTCCTTCACCTGAAACGATATGTCCTAGAAATCCGACTTGATCTAGCCAAAATTCGTACTTGTTGTACTTGGCATAGAGTTGATGCTGTCGTAAAGTCTCCAGGACAATTCATAAATGTTCAGTGTGCTCTTTCCAATTATTTGAATACACCAGAATGTCGTCGATGAAAATAACAACAAACCTGTCTAGGTACTCTCGGAAAACTCGGTTCATCAAATTCATAAATATGGCTGGTGCATTGGTCACTCCAAATGGCATCACGAGAAACTCATAATGACCATAGCGAGTCCTGAATGCCGTCTTCGGAATATCAGACTCTTTGACCTTCACCTGATGATAACCCGAATGAAGATCTAACTTTGAGAAAACGCAAGACCCACTTATCTGATCAAATAGATCGTCAATGCGCGGTAGTGGATACTTGTTCTTTATCGTGACTTCGTTCAGAGCTCGATAGTCTATGCACATTCTGTATGAAACTTCCTTCTTCTTCACAAGCAGAATTGGAGATCCCCAACTTGAGGTACTGGGACGAATCCATCCTTTCATCAAAAGTTCGACCAATTGGGTACGGATCTCCTTCAATCCTTCAGGACTTAAGCGATATGGTGCTTTGATCACCGGTTGTGCACCAGGTACTAAGTCAATACAGAATTTAAGAGCTCGATCGGGAGGCAAACCTGAGATGTCTTCAGGAAATACATCTTCGAACTCTCAAACTACTTCTGGCTTGTTTTCTTCAGCTTGTGTTGTTGCAATCACTGCCTTCCTTGGTTTAACCTTGTAAGTACTGGGTTCCAGGTGTAGGGTATTTTTCGTCACCCCATTGAGATGGGAATACGCGCGCGCTTGTCGGGCGCATTATAGATTCCCCTTGCCTAGGGTAGGCTGGGGTTTATTGATTGTGGGGATCCGAATCTCCGGCAGCCGCGGACTAAGCTGCCGTTAATTACCCATCGCCTTTGGAGCGAGAAAACTTCCAATTGACGGGTCAAACAGGTCATGCGAACTCAATGTGCAGTGTTGTATTTTGAAGCGGTTTTGGATATATCGGGGGCCCCGCAGAGTTTTTACTAGCGGGGGACGTGTTTTGAGTGTAGTGTGTGTAAAATGAGGGAAAAATGGCGTCCAAAGGACGCGTGGGTGCCAGCGCCTCGCGTGCCTAGCACGCAGACGCTGGGCGCTGGCGCTAGCGCCTCACATGCCCGACACCTGGGCGCTCGAGCGCTAGCGCTTTGGACGCTCGGGCGCTAGCGCCTCACATGCCCGGCACGTGGGCGCTCGGGCGCTAGCGCTTTGGATGCTAGCGCCTCACATGCCCGGCACGTGGGCGCTCGGGCGCTAGCGTTTCGGACGCTAGCGCCTCACGTGCCTGGCACGTGGGCGCTCGGACACTAGCGCTTTAGGCGCTAACATCTCACGTGTTCGGCACGTGGGCGCTCGGGCGCCAGCGCCAGCGCTTTGGGTGCTCGCGCCTCACGTGCCCGGCACGTGGACGCTTGGGCGCCAGTGCTAGCGAAAGGAAGGGGTTTTTACCCCCAGAAATAGGAGTTAAACTCCAAAAGAGGATTTTGAGTGGAGTTAAACTCCAAAAAATCTAGATTAGGAGCTAAACTCCTTTGAGGATTTGAGTCTTGGAGTTGAACTTCCTAAAAATCTTCAGAGGTTCTTCTCTCTTAAGTCTGGAATCTTCTCTTGAGCCTTGGATCTTTTTTAAAGTGGGATTTTTGGAGATGGGTCTCCTTCTTCCTCCTCTTTGTTAGCCGGATCTTGGAGAACAAGAGGGGTGAGATTTTAAAAATCTCCCCTTTTTGAGATCTAATGGAAGATCTGAGCTCCCATTTGTGGGTTTTGTGGTGAAAAAACTATTTAGTTTTAGAAAAGGAAAAGTAAAACTCTTGATTTAATTCAAAAAAAAGAAGAAGGTTTAGAACCTTTAGGAAGGAGAAGGAGGCACAGAACCCTAGAGTTTTAGAGAAATCAAAAAGTTGTTATAGATATTTTCATCATGTTTGTCTTTACAGGCTACAAACTTTACATATAGCCCTTGGGCTTTACAAAATGGCATTTTGCCCATCATATGCCTCATGTGCTTAATTCTTTTGCACATGAGCCATGGGCTTTACAAAATTTGGCTTTATGCCTATTTTTCTTACATTTATTCATAAAATAAAATAAAAGAAATACACCAAAACTATTTATTACAAAAATTTTATTTTGGCATGGGAGAGCCGACAGCTTCATATTCGGGCTCGACCCGGGCATTGGCCCACTTGACCTGGGCTTGGGCCCACTTGGCTTGGGGTTGACATTGATTTTGACTTGGTCAACCGGGGTGTGAATTTTGACCCCAACAAATTGCCCCTCATCATTAAATGCACACCACATATGTGGGTTGTGTGCATGAAATTGATGGATCTTCTTTCGCGTGGAGGTCGACTCCATTTTAACGAAGTGGAGATCGATGCTGCCTTTTTTTGTGACTTGGACGGTAGGTTTTGCCCTTTTTGCGACTTGGAAGGTTGGTGCTGCCATTTTAGTGACTTGGACGGTCGGTGCTGCCATTTTAGTGACTTGGACGGTCGGTGCTGCCCTTTTTGCGACTTGGATGGTCGGTGTTGCCCTTTTACCGACGTGGACAGTCGATGCTGCCCTTTTAGCGACATGGACGGTCGATGCTGCCCTTTTTGCGACTTGGACGGTCGGTGCTGCCCTTTTTGCGACTTGGACGGTCGGTGCTGCCCTTTTTGCGACTTGTTTTACGACTTGGACGGTCAGTGCTTCCCTTTTAGCGATGTGGACGGTCGATTACTTGCTCCGCTTCTTACGGTGTCGGGATTTGATTGGACTTGCTCCGCTTTCCGCGGTGTCGGGATTGAAGTTGACTTGCTCCGCCTTTTGCGGTGTCGGGGTTAATTTGTTTGATTTGATTTGTTTTGGAAGTTCCCTACATATCCTGCGGGACTTTCGAGCTTAGAAGTGCTGCCGGGTGGGACTTTGAATTTGGTTTTGAGTCGGCATCAGCATTGCTGCACTGGAATAATGCCAGGAGCAACTCATCATTTGCCGTGAGGGGATTTCCCTCATTCCCAGTTTAACGACTTAGGGGTTATCTGTTCCCAGTTTAACGACTTAGAGGTCATCTATTCCCAGTTTAAAGACTTAGGGGTCTACTGGATTGGAATTTGGAATTTTGGGGTTAGGGTAGGCATCAGCGTTGCTAACACTAAAGCACATATGCCAGGAGCAATTCATCATTTGCCTTTTCCTGTTGGGGAGTGATGGCTTAGGAGACATGTTTAGATCCCTATCACCTAAGGCTCTTCAATTTTATGGGCCGTAAGGGTCCCATAAAAGCATTTTCTCCCTACGAGTCGTAAGGATCCCGTAGGTGCATTTTCTTCTTAGGAATCGTAGGGACTCCCAAGTGTGTTTTTCCTTTGTGAGTCGTAAGGATCCTACGAAGGTATTTTCTTACGAGTCAAGAAGATCTCGTAAGTTTGTTCTCCTCATGTATTGTGAGGACACATGAGTGGGTCTTCCCAAATGGAGCATAATTTCAAGGGCGGAGACCGGCCACGTAACTGGTGGTTGCGGTGTATAATGAGAATTATTTGAGCCCGTGGATTGTATACGGTAGTCAACTTGGGGACCAGCCATAGGGTTGGAAGAATTTTAGGAGATTGGATTTTGGTTGGCGTCTGCATCGCTGCACTGGAATGTGATATCAGGAGCGACTCATCATTCGCCGTTAGGAGACTTGGAATTTGGATCTTGTTTGGCATCAACATTGCTGCACTGGAATAATGCCAGGAGCAACTCATCATTTGCTGTTGCCCGTTGGGGAGCGATGGCTCAGGAGACAGGTTTAGATCCCTATCACCTAAGGCTTTTCAATTTTATAAGCCGTAAGGGTCTCATAAAAGCATTTTCTCCCTGCGAGTCGAGAGGATCTCTGTTCCCTCATGGGAACTGAATAAAACATATGAATAAAGCAACGAGGAAAGCCCCCAAGTGAGCATCACGTGCCCACACGTGATCGGGCCTCACGTGCAGACACGTGACTTTTTATAGGTAAAGTCTATAGGCGCTGAATGAAATAAACAATTGGAGATGCTTAATTGGCGTGGTCACGTGCCAACAAGTGATGGGTTCCTGAGCCCTCTGAACTAATAGAATTAAATTCTAATTAGAAGTTTTATGCTTAATTGATGAGGTCACGTGCCAACACGTGATGGGCTCCTGAGCCCTCTGACTAATAGAATTAAATTCTAATTAAGAAGCTTTATGCTTAATTGGTGAGGTCACGTGCCAATACGTGATGGGCTCCTAAGCCCCCTGAACTAATAGAATTAAATTCTAATTAAAAAGAATCAAAAGCCCTAATTGGAAAAATATTTCCCTAGATCTTTCCAAACAAGAAAGATTGCGCTCTGTAAAATAGAACGCCGATGGATTAACAATCCAATAGTGATTAAAAGATCACCAATTTACAGAAAAATTCTGTACAGGGAAATATCTTCCTAATCTTGTTAAGAACAACAAACAAGATATCTTTCGTAAAAAAGAAGTCTTTGGATTAAAAATCTAACGGTGAATAAAATTCACCGAGTGATCTAAAAGATCATGTTGGTTATAAAATCAATCAAAGTCTCTCAATGAGAGATTGGCTGAACAAACTAATTCTTTTCTTTCTCCTATAAATAGGAGCCAAGAATAAAAAAGAAAAAAAAAGGAGGAGGAGACACAGAAGGAAGGAGAGAGAAGAACCCTCTTGAAAGCAAAAAAAAAAAAGAGAGAAAAGAGAATTTAATTCTCCAGAAAGAAGAAGGTCCCTTCAAAGAAGAAAGAAACTTTAGGTAAGAGAAGGAAAGAGATCACCCCATAAGCTCCCACAAAACAAAAGAGAATTTAATTCTCAAACTAAGAGTTTAACTCTTATGAAAAGAACTTAGTTCTTCCTCTAGTTGAGATCTGCAGAAGCAGATCTCCCCACAAGTTGAGAATTTAATTCTCATCGGGGAGGTTTTGTTATGTAAATTCAAACCCAGGGGAAGAACTAAGTTCAAAGAATTTAATTCTTATTAGAACATATATGAATTTAATTGCTCTAATAAAATTAGGGTTTAACCCTATAGAAGAATTTAATTCTTATAAAACAAAAGGGGCTCAAACGTCTCAAAACTCAAGATCTCCATGCACGTAAGGAAAAGATTAGTGCTTGAACAAAATGAGAACAAACTGAGATCGGCTCACGCGATCCCACGTGACCCCCTAAGCAGTGCTTAGCTTTCATAAAGCAGAAAGGGAATAGATCAAAGGCAATAGCGCCAAATTCGAGCGCCTCATGGACCCCACGTGAGCGCCTCAAATCCTTTGTGTTTAACACTACTTCAAGTGCCTCACATGACCCCATGTGAGCGCCTTAAATTCTTAGTGTTTAACACTACTTCAAGCACCTCACGTGAGCGCCTCAGACTCTCAGCGTTTAATGCTACTTCAAGCGCCTCACGTGACCCCACGTGAGCGCTCCAGATCTTCAGTATTTAAACAATACTTTAAGACCTCACGTGGGAGCACGTGAGCGCCGAACATATGCTAGTGTTTTAGGCCAACCTTAGCCCAAGTTAGCTAGGTCTCCCAAAGCCAAAACTCTTTTTCAACCGAGCCTCAATTATACTCAGCTCTTTCAAAATTGATCTCAGATGGCATTCAAAGTAATGTTATCCCATTCCTTCTCAATCTGACATTTAGTTCAAGGGTATATCTCTCAACACCTTTGATACATGTCGTTGTAATTATTCAACGTCTTCAGAGAGATGGTGGGTCCCGACAACCAACAACTTTTTTTGGTACATTTCCAAACCCATGAATACACCCCACTAGACCGTAACGTCTTTAAACTAACTACGAACCACAATGTCCCTAAACTAAACTCTATGGACTATGAGTTCCTTAAGCTCATGGACTATGATGTCCTTAAACTTATGGACCGCAACGTCCCTAAACTAAACCCTATAGACTATGATGTCTCTAAACTAGACTATGATGTCTCTAAACTATGGACTATGATGTCCTTAAACTCCACGAACTATGATGTCCTTAAACTTATGGACCGTAACGTCCTTAAACTAAAACGATAGAGCCCAAATGCTCTTTCGCTGGATCTAAATGATCATAAAACCCTGTTAAGTAGATCTTAGTCTAAAATTAGACTAACGTATCCTTAACAACCATTTAAGTTGATCTTAATCTCAAACGAGATTAACGATCTTTAAATCAATCCAACTACAGATCCCACAACTGACATTGGTTCAAGGGTACATATCTTCACACCTCTGATATGTGTCGTTGTAACTCTTCAACGTCTTCAGAGAGGTGGCGGGTCCCGACAATCAATAAACCTAATGGACCGCAATGTCCCTAAACTAAAACAATAGAGTCTAAATACTCTTTTGTTGGATCTAAATGATCCTGTTAAGTAGATCTTAGTCTAAAATTAGACTAACATATCCTTAGCAAATGTTTAAGTTGATCTTAGTCTCAAATGAGATTAACGATCCTTAAACCCAACCCAAAACCAAATCTAAGAAAATACGGATTTGGATTAATCTACGCCCTACGGGCGATAACATAAATTAGTCTCTGTATACAATCCACAGGCAACCAAAAATAAAACACACACACACGACACAAAGTGACCATCTGGAGAAGGAGAGACTTGTTGCCGCGATGCGGTAGCGTAATTAACTGTAGGGGCTTGCGCATGTAGGGAAGAGCGTCCCCATAATAAAAACCCCCTCAAACGAGGGGGAATCTGACGAAGTCTGCTACAACGGCCGCATCCGTCTAAACCTCCGATATCCGGTGTCATAAGTCAACTTGGCATCTTCGGAGAGGTAGAGGGATAAAACCAAATAGCATTTGCCCCCAAATTCAGGCAAGACGAATCTACGCGGTTTCGTCTCTGTTTTCGGCGGAGAACAATCTCATAGGTGTACTTTCTCCTTAGGAGTCGTGGGGACTCCCAAGTGTGTTTGTCCTTTGTGAGTCGTAAGGATCTCACGTAGGGATTCTCCTCATAAGGTCGAGAGGACTTTGCAAGTGTATTTCATATCTTTTTTACGAGTTTGCGCCTTTTCGGGTTTCACAAACCCACCGGCAGTCCTGCTGTTTTTACTCACGGAGCCCTTTCGGGTTTTCATCCGCGCCCGTTTTGCTTGTGAACATACCGTTTTTTTTTGTTTCTGCTGGTGGGACTTTAAAAGTAGTCTCACCGGAAGGACTTGGGAGAGATAGGGGTCGTTTACGCCTATGGATTGTATACGGTTTTACAGGATGTATGATCTAGACCGTAGGGCTTGTGTTCTCAATTCACTTGCGACTTGGAGCATTCATGCGTAATATTTCTTGAGATATCGGCCATTGATAGGTGGCATGGGCCTTTCTCTCTCGGCATTTATTAGCTGGTAGGATGTTCCATCAAACACTTTCTCGATGACGTATGGTCCTTCCCAGTTTGGCTCGAATTTTCCCTTGGCATGTCGATTGGGGATGATCGGTCTTTTGAGGACCAACACCAATTCACCTTTCTTGAAAGCGCGGAGACGAGCTATATTGTCATAGGCCCATGACATTTGAGCTCGGTATAGCTCCAGATTTTGCTGCACCGTGAGCCTCTTTTCTTCGAGGGCGTCGAGCTCTTCAAGCCGAAGGAGCACGTTTTCCTCCTCCATCAACTCGTGCTGAACGGCCATTCTTAAGCTTGGAACTTTAACTTCGAGGGGGAAGACCGCCTCCACTCCTAAGAGCAATGAGTATGGCATGGACTGAGTTAGAGTACGGTGCGTGGTACGATATGCCCACAATGTCTCGTGAAGTTTGAGATTCCAGTCTCTCTTATTGGCTGAAGCATTTTTCCTCAGGAGCTTGCATAGAGTCTTATTGAAGGCTTCGGCTAGCCCATTGGCTCTTGGATTATAGATGGAGGAATATCTCCAGTCTATCTTGTGATGAGTAGCGAACCTTGAGACTTTGAAGCTCTTGAAAGAAGGCCCGTTGTCAGAAATGATTCTTCCGAAGTGGTAGAGGATATTATGCTGTAACAACCCTAATTTTCCTATACAAATTTTTCCAATATTTTTTTCAAAAATCCATAAAGGGGTATTTTAGCCTGAGCACAAGATATAAGTAATTATTTTTCTTTTTAATTACAAGTTACAAGAATGTAATAACTCCATTTTTAGTGTACAAGAAATTACTTTAAATTTAATGTATACTTAGAGTATTTACTCTTGCTGCTATCATTTTAAGTAATTAATTCACACCATAATTATAAGAAGGAGCTTGTAGCATATTGGTAATACCTTGCACTGCTGAACCAAGCTACCAGAGTTCAAATCTTATGCCCCACATTATTTTTAATATTATTTTGTTTTAAAAATTCTGGAATACCAACAGTCAACACGTGTTTTCTCACAAAAAACCCTACTACCCATAAAAATTCAGAAGTACCAGTAGCTACCCCCGGCGACCCCCCACCTCCTGCACCCCCGACTTGGCCTGACTCGGCCGAGTTGGCCGGCGGACCGGCCGACTCGGGACGGCGCCGCCGAACGGCCGAGTCTCCAACTACAAAAGTGTTCCCCTTCACCTCTCCACCTCCACTGCATACTTTAATTCTGTAGATCAATTCCAAAGAGCCCATTAACACCTATTTACTACATTTTTTAATACATTTTCCTATTATTTTTATATTTTTAATTAAAAACCCGACACCTACCCTAACCCTAGCTTAACCCTATAAATACACCCCTACCTCCTACCCTCTCATTCCAAAATTTTGAGCCCACTCTCTCAAAATCTCAAGAAAACCGTGTGTACTTTGAAAACGAGCGAAAAGCGAAGCCCTGACGAAATCGACGGCGAAATTCCGGTGATCGTGCTAGGAACTCTTGGCGACGAATCGACGCACCGGCGAACCCTCTACTTCCCTCTCACTCTCTAGTGTTTTCCAAACCCGTAAGTCCCATTCTAATCTCTCTCTCTCTCTCTCTTTTTCTAAAATACGAATTTACAAAACCCGACGGAATCGGAACAAATCCGATTTCCGATTCGGTTTTTTATAAAATCTCACTTCTCACAAATACATTCATGCTTAAACATCTTTATGTTGACTATTAATCATTTAACAAACAATTTGAACAAGTTTTATCACATGAAATGATAGCCTTTCCAATTTATCGTATTTTTCACTTAAATACCACAATGTTTCGTTTTCACATTTAACCCCTTTAACATTGCTACACCTAAAGTAGATCACGAGGTAATGACCTACCTCCTCACACACTCATATGCAAACATAACACGCTACCTTGAAAATTTAGAATACGATAAATCAATACTTTCATTTAAATACCATATTCTTAATAAAACCATTTCTAAAAGTTTTAGCTTTGATACACTTTTAAATAGATACCTCTTATTAGGAAAATACGATAAGTTGGGGACATCGGTCGTTTATCTAAATCTGACTTTGTTGTGTCTAGGCTAGGCAAGTGAGAAACGTAATTTTAAAAGTCCCGTCTAACGGTGATTCGTGAGCGGATCCCTCCTTTCTTCACTTGTACTTACCTGGCCACAATTGGCGGTGAAGAGGCGATTTGAGGCATCTAACAACTTGTTATTTAGACATTTAGAAATAGTCTAGTGGACTCAGGAAACCCTAAAACCTAAAATACGGAAAATTGACTTTTTACAAATAAATACCTTTTACTTAATAAAACCGTATTCTAAAGGATTGGTATTTATAAAATCTTTGCAAAGCGTCACTACAACTCATTTTGGGGAACCCGTTCGGGATAGTACGGTTTATCGTGCACCCTCGGGCTTAGTAGTGCGAGATTCAGACCTCCGCAAGGAGCATCCGGCCTCGAAAGATTTAAAATACGACATTTTAAGAAAATGAGATTTTTGGAATATAAAATATTTATTAAAATTATTTTTGTATAAATCTATGTATATTTATCATTTAAATATCCATTTTATTATAATATAAATATTACACCTTTTTCTAAAAATCACAAGAATAAATTTTACACTAAAATACCATGAACTTCAACTAAATCAATATTAAAGATAAATACCTTTATTTATAAAAACTAGCATATTTTCACTAGAAATGTCACAATATAAAATCTACCCTCATTACAACTCTAAAGATGAATAATAAATACTCGGGGTGTATCTTGAAACTATACAAAAGTATTTTTACATAAAACCCTCTCAATTTTTTATAAATTACCCTAAGGACCCTGGTAAATATAGGACTTCGATTTACATCTCTATTGTCCAACTCGGGTTTGAGTCTGATTATAATCCGACTTGAATATGATTCAAGTACTATATAAATCTACAATATTACAATTCAACATGAACACACGAATCCATGAATCCGGTTATCAATCTATTCAACTTGACTGTACTAAACCATGGATATACTTTCTGTTAGTGTATATGCCCTAGAGACCATTACTGTATCATACTAGTTTGTATATTACTTAATAGAAGCTTGGGATATTCACCTTGTATATACAATCTTGCTCAAAATAGTAGTATGCTACTTGGTTTGTTTCTACTTCAATGTGTATATGTGTTTATTTTTGTATATCGCCTATACACATTAGTGGAGCCCTTAGGATCTTTGCTTGCTTACCAGCGATGTGATGTCCGTCACACTAGTAGGGCTGGGTAATCTATAAGCACATCCTTATGCAGGTCCCTGGTCGTAGGACTATCGAGACAGGGCATCGATACTCCGGAGTAGACTAGCGCATGCGCTTCTCATCCCAGTGTGGGAGACGGTCTGTCCCACAGCCGTCAGTACGTCGTACTTGAGATAGTATGCGGGTGCTCGTTAGGTTACGGGTACACTGGACAAGACTCGTCGGGAACTGACTAGTTGGTATTATGCCTATCGTTAGTTATCAGTTCCCAGGTGACATGAGTACAGCTTAGTCCGCTGACTTGACACTGTCACTTCGCCTCGAGTGTGTTCCCACTGCACTTTGATTACTACCCTACCACGGCTCAAAGGAGTCGTGCAAACAGGTAGTAGTTGGGTGCAGTCCCGAAGCGCTTGGAGGCAGTGACGGTTAGACAGGATTCGTCTCTCCCGGTATTGGGGGTTGACATCGCGCTGTGTCTAGGAGAGCCATTACATGAGTAGTCCCTGGCCAGGGCAATCGAGATATACTGGTAGGCTTCCAGTGTTATCTCAGGGTGTTTTGGGCTTCACTCCGACACGACTTGTACCGCTATTAGGGGACTGACGTTTACCGCCCCCTAGGCCCGCCATGCGATGTATCAGACGAACAGACCGGACTGTACGGAGAATGTCACACTCAGGCTCAGTAGGAGTTCAGATGGGTTTCGCCTCGTCGGTCTTCTTGTCGGCATTACCTGGGGACCGTTACGCACAGCTAGTGCCGCTTGCGGTCTGTGGTTAAATCCACTGCCAGCGTAGTGTCGAGTCTTTAGAGTCTCACACAGAAAGCTTTTCGCCTTTAGGCAAAAGAGTAGAGGTCGCATGGTATTGCGACAGGTCGCATGGTTTTGCGACAGGGTTCGGTCACATCCGTGCACTTGTGCACGTACAGTGTCCGGACAGTTTGCACTAGCGGGCTTTAGTTTAAGCCAGATCCTAGTGTACGTATTGGGATTGGATTTATCCAGTTTGCATTCGTGTTCCTCGGAACGCGGATGCGGGTGTGTATGCACAGTTGACGGGGAGACAGAGGCAGCGGATTCTCATTAGGGTTGTTGACAGTTGACCGTTGACTATTGACTTTTTGCTCAACCCTAATGAGAATATGATATGTGATTAACTATTATATTAATTAAGTATTATGGTGACATGGTTGTTGACTTTTGTTGACTTTGTTGACTTGTTGACCTTGTTGACCGGTTGACTAGGCTTGACTAGTTGACCATCATGATAACCATAGCCATCGTTTCATGGCAAAGACTTTTGCTTGCTTGCTCATTTGTGCAAAATGAGTGCATGAAATGATATGGTTATGGTTGCTTCAACCATCACATAACACTTGATTTGGTATAATGAGTTATGATGGTTTTGGATTATGAGAGGGTGAAAGACAAAAGACTTGCTCATTCTTTTCTTGCTCATTCTCTCTCTTGTTCTTGAGCTCTCTTGTTTTGCTCTCACCCTCTTGCTCTTGCTCCCTCTCTTGACTCTATGGTTCTCTTGTCTCATGAGTTGAGAATCAAGAACCATAGATAAAATCCCATACAAACTCTTCTCTACTCACTCTAGTTCACAAGGTTTAGCAAACCGAGTGAACTAGTTTCTTCAAAGTTCGAAGAAGGAGCCAAAGGTTGGAGCTTTCAGGTGGATCTATCTTCGGCGTAAGGAGACGACGGGAAGAAGCCAATCCGGACCGCCATTAGAGCTTGAAGATGAAGGAGTTCAAGACAAGCAAGGTATAACCCCCTAACCGAGTAGTTAGCAACTCGTAGTTAGGTTGTTAGTTAGATGTTTAACCAAGATCCGGGTTATAAGTCCATGTTACCACCTCTATAAAAATCGTTTTTTATCTAATTCCGCATGCCCGTAAGTACCGGGAGAGGTAGCATGGACTTACAGTGGTATCAGAGACTAGTTAAACTCTATCTAACATGTTAGCAAGTAACTAGAAGATCGATCAAAGAAAAAGTCCCAAAAACGAACCCCAAAATTCGAAGTTTCTGTCGATTTTTATACTGTTCAAAAGTTGATTATTTTCATCTCTAAAATCGGCTCAGGGTTTTATTAGAATAACCACCAAAAATGATCCAACGATCGAGTCAAAGCGCCGCGGAAACGCGGCGGGAGCACGCTCCCGCCGCGGATCCGCGGCCGAGTTGACTCGGCCGAGGTCCATCTTTGGTGCAGTGTTATTCTGGGGGCATTTTGGGATTTTTGATATATGTGTTTTCTGCCCAAATTTTCCAGAACGAAAATTTTATTTGTGGGGTCCCGAAAATCCGTATTTTTGATCGAACTTCTAAAAGACTTAAGCTAACGGGTTTTTCTGTAATGTGATATTTGTATTGAACGTCTACTAATCGCTATATGTCGATTAGTGGGGGTTATACAAATCTGTGATCTGTAATGTTGCTGGAATGTGTATATGAATATGTTGGATTGTCGCGGGTGAATAGCCGGGGGTTGTGAGACGAGAGTTTTCTTTTCTTTCAATTCATGTAGATTTGTAAATTGATGTAATAATTATTTGTATGGCCGCACAACCGGGTCGGGGTTGTAGCCGTCATTGTATAATTTCTTTTTACTGTTTTTGCTCCTAGGATAGACCCATGGAGGGGGTGCACAAACTACCGGGTATGCCGAAGTGTCGAGTGGCCTACTCATGGAGATGAGGGAGGTTGCTACGCTTCGGGTACTTGGCGGGTAGTTTGCCGCACCCGTAGGGGTCTTGGGTGGGGTATTGGCTATTCACCGCGACCGTGTAATCTGCTTTTCGTTACAGGCTCGTACGAATTACGGATTCCTAGTATATCCAATGTATTCATCTGTGATCTGAAATGTTTATCATTGCAGTATATCTATATATGATATTATTTAGGCGTTGCTTATGTTTTACAGCCGCGCTAGCCCAGCCCCCGCTCTGTCGTTAGTTAAGTAACCTAACGGGTAATGACGGGGCCCAGTGGCGAATGTGAATGGCATAAGCATACGTCATATTTTGGTTGTTTTCTGCAATGGTAGGATTAAATGATGGGACGCATTAAAAGAACTAATGCAAGAATATCACGCATTAAAAGAACTAATGCAAGATAATAAACCAAGTTAATGTCGTTGGAACACTTTCGAAAAACCACTCGGTTCTTTTCAAAACCAACTTTTAAATGCGGAGCTTGAGCCACTCCTTTTAAAAGCTATCTCGTTCCATCGACTATATCAAGTTCACTACGTTCACGGTTTCGCCAAAACCATTCGTAGCCCTCCGTCGTTTCGTATGAATATTCAATAGTATTCAAGCTGTGTTTGTTGACCTTCGTCAAGGCATAGTGATTGGTAGCTGTTGGGTATTCATATGTAGCATAGATAGATGCGTTGGTTTGGGACATTCGCATTACCTTGTTGACCTTCGTCAAGGGTATATACGGGTGGATTCAAATTAACCTGGATAATGACGGGAAGAACTTGACATGTGACTTATGATTTGTTGACCTTCGTCAAGGTCATAAGAGCATGGGGCAAAAATCCACATCGGGAGTTTCATAAGTACTGAAACTTGCTAGATTTGCATACCATTTGGAGTGTGATGATTCTGGTAGGATTCCTTCAGTTTCGTCACGCGATGATATTTGGATCCCGATCCTACTGTGAGTATATGCTACTCCTCGGGAAATTTCTCACTAAACGATCAATACTATAAACCTAGTAGGTGCCTAGAAAGGTGTTAGCGGGGCTACGCCCCCAGGGAAAAGAGGTTCTTTAATTAAGGAACTTCGCGAAAGCGTTGGAAAACCTCCCTCGAAGTACCGACACCGGCCTGGCTGAACGGTTAAGCAAGTATTGTGCGGTGGGATTGATCCCGACTAATTCTTCCTTTATGGTTTGAGGAGGGATTCGAGAAACAGTGGGAGCCATCCTGTTTAGACAAACTAAAAACCATTCTAAACTTGCAAGAGCATCATGCTGAGTGTTTCTTCTTCTCTCTCCTAATTGCAGCGACCAATCGACATGACTGGACTTAAGTTACTTCTAGATAAAAATATACTGACAGGGCCAAACTACAAAGATTGGCTCAGGAATGTCAAGATGGCAATCACTTACGACAAGCTGGGGTATCTTCTTACCACCAAAGCTCCCCCTGTCCCTGGTCCCACTTCCAGCGTCGCGGATAAGGAAATCCGCAAGACTTGGGAGATTGATAGCGCGAAGGCCAAGTGCCTCGTACTTGCCTCGATGGACAACGAATATCAGAGGAGGCACGAGAATATGGACCTTGAATCCATATTTCTCCATACAAAAGAACTGTATGGAGAGCAATCTCGTATCGCAAGATACGAAGCGTCGAAAAAGTTATTTTCGGCAAAGATGGCCGTTGGATCATTAGTAGCCGAGCACGTGCTAAAGATGATCGGCTACATTGAGGAGCTCGCGGACCTGGGGACCACATTGGAGAGTGAGCTCTATACGGACATAGTTCTCCAGTCCCTTCCTTCCACTTACGCCCAGTTTATACTGAACTTCAACTTACAAGAAAAAGAGGTTGAACTTTCAGAGCTCCTCAACATGCTGAGGAGCGCAGAGGGCACCCTACAGAAAAGTAGGGAAACATCCACTTTGTTTGTAGGAGGATCATCTTCTTCTAGGTCCAAGGCGAAAGCCAAGGGAAAGAAGAAGAAAGCCCCCGCCAAACCAAGGGGCGGTGTTAGTAAAGTGGATACGAAGGGAAAAGCTAAAGCAACAAAGAAAGCGGGGAAGCTTGTGGATAAGGAAGAATGCTTCTATTGTCATAAGAAAGGTCACTGGAAGAATGATTGCAGGGCTTGGAAAGCCAGAACACAGGAATTGAAGCAGGTTGCAGCTTCAGCTTCAGGTGTGTATGTTATTGAAAACTTTCTTTCGATAAACTCTACTTCCTGGGTATTGGATACCGGATCAGGATCTCATATCTGTAATTCTTTACAGGCGTTGAGAAACCGTAGGGTTTTGAAGGCAGGTGACATGACCCTCAGAGTTGCGAACGGAGCTAGCATGGATGCTAAAGCCGTGGGGGACTATCACCTGGGAATGTCAGATGGACATGTTTTGGTTTTGCGTAATTGCTTTTTTGTACCCAACGCAACTTGTAATATCATTTCTGTATCTTTAGTTTCTAAAGAAGGTTATGAATTTGCGTTTGTAAGTAATGTTGTAAACATTCACCTTAATCAAGTTTTGATTGGGTCAGGTACATTGAGTAATGGTATATACGTATTAAACCAACCACAGATTTTCAATGTCCAGAATACACACAAAAGAAAGTATCCGGAAATAAATCAGACTTTCTTATGGCATTGTAGACTGGGTCACATCAATGAGAGAA
Organism: Agapanthus africanus; assembly: GCA_030015575.1. Lineage (NCBI taxonomy): Eukaryota > Viridiplantae > Streptophyta > Magnoliopsida > Asparagales > Amaryllidaceae > Agapanthus > Agapanthus africanus. The sequence goes on along the minus strand of JASDDO010000026.1, from coordinate 159,833,596 downwards.
GGTTGACTAAGTTACATACAGAAGGATATTTGAATGCGTTCGAATATCAATCGTATGCCACTTGTCAATCCTGTCTCAAAGGAAAGATGACAAAGACTCCGTTTACTGGACATGGAGTAAGAGCGAGCGAGCTCTTGGGACTCGTACACAGTGACGTGTGCGGTCCAATGTCTACACATGCGCGAAGCGGTTATTCTTACTTCATTACTTTTACGGATGACTTCTCAAGGTACGGTTATGTCTTCTTAATGAAACATAAGTCCGAAGCCTTTAGAAAATTCCAGGAGTATAAGAATGAAGTAGAAAAACAAACCGGCAAAAGTATTAAGATTCTAAGATCGGATCGAGGTGCAGAATACTTAAGTGCCGAGTTCCTGGACTACTTAAAAGAGAACGGAATTCTCTCTCAGCTTACTCCTCCATACACCCCGCAACATAACGGTGTATCGGAGAGACGGAACCGAACCCTATTGGATATGGTTCGGTCCATGATGAGTAACGCTGAGTTACCGCGATCATTCTGGGGATATGCACTAGAAGCAGCTGCGTATCTCTTGAACAAGGCTCCCACCAAGACTGTGCCGACCACCCCATATCAGATGTGGACTGGGAAGAAACCCTGTCTTAAGTATCTTAAGGTATGGGGATGTCCAGCTTTTGTAAAAAAGCAGCATGCGGACAAGCTTGAGGCACGTTCAGTACAGTGTAAGTTTGTGGGATACCCAAGGAACTCCAGGGGGTATCTTTTATATTCCGCTGAGGAACAAAATGTTTTTGTTTCTCAGCATGCCCGCTTCTTGGAAACTGAGTTTTTGGAAACCCAGATAAGTGGGAGCACAATAGAACTGGAAGAAGTTCCAGAACCACAGACTATTACTGAAAGCTTAGTGGAACCAGAAGGTTCAAAAGAACAGGACATTCCTACGCCACTCCGCAGGAGTAGTAGGCAGACTCATCCGCCCGAGAGATACTACGGTTTTCTCATAGACGGGGATAGAGAGGATTGCATCATAGATTATGATGAGCCTACTAGCTTCCAGCAGGCCGTTCAGAGCGTTGACTCAGTGAAATGGCTGGATGCAATGCGGACCGAAATGGAGTCCATGTACACCAACAAGGTATGGACGTTGGACATTGCTCCAGACGGGGTAAAACCCATAGGATGCAAGTGGATCTTCAAAAGGAAGATTGGTGTAGATGGACAGGTTGAGACCTAAAAAGCTAGGCTGGTAGCAAAGGGTTTTCGTCAAAGAGCTGGCTTGGACTATGACGAAACCTTTTCTCCAGTAGCCATGCTGAAATCCATTCGGATCCTTCTTGCCATTGCTGCCTTCCACGATTATGAGATCTGGCAAATGGACGTAAAGACCGCTTTTCTAAATGGAAATTTAGAGGAGTGTGTCTATATGGACCAGCCAGAGGGTTTCATTCAGAGTGGGAGCAGCGGAAAGGTGTGCAAGTTGCTTAAGTCTATCTATGGACTAAAGCACGCATCGCGGAGTTGGAACATCTGCTTTGATGAGACGGTCAAAGAATTTGGCTTTATCAAAAATCCAGATGAACCATGCATCTATAGTAGATTTGTAGCGAGAACTGTAGTATTCCTCGTTTTATACGTGGATGACATTCTCTTAATAGGAAATGACATTCCTATGCTACAATCTGTCAAGGGGTTCTTGTCACACAGGTTCTCTATGAAAGACCTGGGTGATGCCTCATACATCCTGGGGATCCAGATCCATCGTGATAGATCCAAGAGGATATTAGGACTTTCACAGTCCAGGTACATCGACACCATACTGAAAAGATTCAGTATGGAAGATTCCAAGCGCGGTAACCTACCGGCTTGTCACGGGATCACCCTCTCTAAAGAGATGTCTCCCAAGACTGATTTGGAGAGGGATCGCATGTCTATTATACCCTACGCTTCTGCGGTAGGCTCTATAATGTATGCGATGTTGTGTACCAGACCGGATGTAGCTTATGCACTGAGTGTGGTAAGCCGGTATCAGTCAAACCCTGGGGAGAAACACTGGATAGCGGTAAAGAACATTCTCAAGTACCTGAGAAGGACTAAGGAGATGTTCTTGGTGTATGGCGGAAAAGACCTCCAGATCGAGGCCTTTGCTGACTCCAGCTTCCAGAGTGACAAGGATGATTCCAAGTCCATGTCGGGTTTTGTCTTTACCCTCAATGGAGGGACGGTGTGTTGGAAGAGTTCCAAACAAGAAACGGTTGCAGACTCGACGATGGAAGCGGAATACATCGCTGCATCTGATGCCGCAAAAGAAGTTGTCTGGATGAGGAAGTTCTTGAAAGAACTTCAGGTGGTTCCCTCCATTGTTGATCCAATACCTCTGTATTGCGACAACAACGGGGCTATAGCTTTAGCGAAGGAACCCAGGTCCCATCAGAGATCCAGACACATCTTGAGGCGGTATCACCTGATCAGGGAGATCATGGATCGCCAGGAGATCGAGGTTCGGAGAGTCGCTTCAGAAGATAACACTGCAGATCCATTCACCAAGGCCCTGCCCCAGACTCAGTTCGAGCGGCTGATCGAGATGATAGGTCTTCGATACGCCAGTACATGGCCTTAGTGCAAGTGGGAGATTGTTAGTGTATATGCCCTAGAGGCCATTACTGTATCATACTAGTTTGTATATTACTTAATGGAAGCTTGGGATATTCACCTTGTATATACAATCTTGCTCAAAATAGTAGTATGCTACTTGGTTTGTTTCTACTTCAATGTGTACATGTGTTTATTTTTGTATATCGCCTATACACATTAGTGGAGCCCTTAGGATCTTTGCTTGATTACCAGCGATGTGATGGCCGTCACACTAGTAGGGCTGGGTAATCTATAAGCACATCCTTATGCAGGTCCCTGGTCGCAGGACTATCAAGACAGGGCATCGATACTCCGGAGTAGACTAGCGCATGCGCTTCTCATCCCAGTGTGGGAGACGGTCTGTCCCACAGCCGTCAGTACGTCGTACTTGAGATAGTATGCGGGTGCTCGTTAGGTTACGGGTACACTGGACAGGACTCGTCGGGAACTGACTAGTTGGTATTATGCCTATCGTCAGTTATCAGTTCCCAGGTGACATGAGTACAGCTTAGTCCGCTGACTTGACACTGTCACTTCGCCTCGAGTGTGTTCCCACTGCACTTTGATTACTACCCTACCACGGCTCAAAGGAGTCGTGCAAACAGGTAGTAGTTGGGTGCAGTCCCGAAGCGCTTGGAGGCAGTGACGGTTAGACAGGATTCGTCTCTCCCGGTATTGGGGGTTGACATCGCGCTGTGTCTAGGAGAGCCATTACACGAGTAGTCTCTAGCCAGGGCAATCGAGATATACTGGTAGGCTTCCAGTGTTATCTCAGGGTGTTTTGGGCTTCACTCCGACACGACTTGTACCGCTATTAGGGTACTGACGTTTACCGCCCCCTAGGCCCGCCATGCGATGTATCAGACGAACAGACCGGACTGTACGGAGAATGTCACACTCAGGCTCAGTAGGAGTTCAGATGGGTTTCGCCTCGTCGGTCTTCTTGTCGGCATTACCTGGGGACCGTTACGCACAGCTAGCGCCGCTTACGGTCTGTGGTTAAACCCACTGCCAGCGTAGTGTCGAGTCTTTAGAGTCCCACACAGAAAGCTTTTCGCCTTTAGGCAAAAGAGTAGAGGTCGCATGGTATTGCGACAGGTCGCATGGTTTTGCGACAGGGTTCGGTCACATCCGTGCACTTATGCACGTACAGTGTCCGGACAGTTTGCACTAGCGGGCTTTAGTTTAAGCCAGATCCTAGTGTACGTATTAGGATTGGATTTATCCAGTTTGCATTCGTGTTCCTCGGAACGCGGATGCGGGTGTGTATGCACAGTTGACGGGGAGACAGAGGCAGCGGATTCTCATTAGGGTTGTTGACAGTTGACCGTTGACTATTGACTTTTTGCTCAACCCTAATGAGAATATGATATGTGATTAACTATTATATTAATTAAGTATTATGGTGACATGGTTGTTGACTTTTGTTGACTTTGTTGACTTGTTGACTTTTGTTGACTTGTTGACCTTGTTGACCGGTTGACTAGGCTTGACTAGTTGACCATCATGATAACCATAGCCATCATTTCATGGCAAAGACTTTTGCTTGCTTGCTCATTTGTGCAAAATGAGTGCATGAAATGATATGGTTATGGTTGCTTCAACCATCACATAACACTTGATTTGGTATAATGAGTTATGATGGTTTTGGATTATGAGAGGGTGAAAGACAAAAGACTTGCTCATTCTTTTCTTGCTCATTCTCTCTCTTGTTCTTGAGCTCTCTTGTTTTGCTCTCACCCTCTTGCTCTTGCTCCCTCTCTTGACTCTATGGTTCTCTTGTCTCATGAGTTGAGAATCAAGAACCATAGATAAAATCCCATACAAATTCTTCTCTACTCACTCTAGTTCACAAGGTTTAGCAAACCGAGTGAACTAGTTTCTTCAAAGTTCGAAGAAGGAGCCAAAGGTTGGAGCTTTCAGGTGGATCTATCTTCGGCGTAAGGAGACGACGGGAAGAAGCCAATCCGGACCGCCATTAGAGCTTGAAGACGAAGGAGTTCAAGACAAGCAAGGTATAACCCCCTAACCGAGTAGTTAGCAACTCGTAGTTAGGTTGTTAGTTAGATGTTTAACCAAGATCCGGGTTATAAGTCCATGTTACCACCTCTATAAAAATCGTTTTTTATCTAATTCCGCATGCCCGTAAGTACCGGGAAAGGTAGCATGGACTTACACTTTCCATTTACATGATTCTAGTTTACATCCATTACATCCGTTACTGATATCATGGTTTCGGTTAGTCATCCAACTATACAACTTATACAATACAATATAACAATACAATCAAAACACTACGGGGTTTAAGGGGTAGATTAGTACGGAAGGTATTAAAAGTGGCACGAGACAGTAAGATTAAGTCACCTAACATGAATCCTGTTGCTGTTGTACCGTGGCATAACGGTTTCTTGTACTTTCAGTTTGCCCTGGTCTCTAGCATATAGAGACCCCTCTCGTATACACTGGTATCCTTCTGTACCAAGCTACAAACAACAGCGTTAACACAATATTCTACAATATTATATAACTTTAAAAGATACATTCTTATTCTGTCTTTTCTATTTCTCCCTTAACTTTGGGACTTACCGAGCGACCTGTTCGCTGACGACATTCTATTTCTTTCTTCTTTGAATGTCGTTAGGTGATCTGGACACAGCAGAGATCGAGCCTACCAGTGAAGACTTGGATCAGTTCCTCGAAGACCCCGAGCTCTAGACATTGTACATTTCCATTCAGTACCTTTAATTTCCTGTTATGCCATTGTTTAGGTATCGTTTTTACTTCAGTTGTATTTTCTTTTCATGCATTGTACAAAAGAATGTTAATAAATAAAGTTGTTGTTATTTTTTATATCTCTCTTGTGATTACTTTTATATTTCTTAGATAAGCTCAGCGTATTTACTTCACAGTAAATACGTAGTGGACCAGTCGCGTCCCCTTCGCCGTATACCAAGAAACGGGGTGTCACAGGTGGAAGAACGTCAGAATATTTTCTGTCTTGACTTCTTTTAGCGAGATAGCTTCAGCCCATCTGGAGAAATAGTCAGTTGGCCAATATGAACCGGTAGCCTCTGGATGACGAAGGATCAATTGGGCCAACTATGTCAGTTCCCCAGACTTTGAAGGGACACGACGCCACCGTAGGATGCAACGGATTAGGATGCTTGTGAATGAAATCACCGTGAATTTGGCAGATATGACATTTCTTTGCATGCTCTCTGCAATCCCGTATCATGGTGGGCCAGTAATACCCAAGCCGTTTAATTTGAAGTCGCATCTTGGGGCCAGATTGGTGAGCACCGCAAGCGCCCGAGTGAACTTCTTTCATGACCATTTGGGTTTTGGCCAATGACAGACACCTGAGCCAGAGTTGGTTATATAACCTGCGGTATAGTGTGTCATTTACAAATACGTATCGGAGAGCTCTCTTCTTCAGCTGAATCCTCGCAAGTTTTCCTTCGGGTAGCTTGTCGTATCGGAGGTACTCTATGAAGGGTTCTCTCCAATCGGGCTCATCTTGGATGATCCAAGCTTCTTCGGCATGATTGTTTTCTTGTTCTACGCTTTCTTCTTCACGCAAAGAGACTGGAGGCAGAATTTGCTGGATTCTGACTGTGATTAGAATTTCGTCCATGTCAGGATCAGCTAGCTCTTTAGCTAGGAGAGCGAGTATGTCGGCTTTTCCGTTCAACGCTCTAGAGACTCTCATTAGTTCAATGTGAGTGAACCGTTTCATGAGTTCCACCACTCGGCTTTTGTACCGAGCTTACTCGGGTTTGTATATCTTATACTCACTACTTACTTGGTTGACAACAAACTGGGAATCACCATAGACTCATAGCCGAAGGATTTTCATTTCTATAGCGAGCTCCAGACCAGCTATCAGAGCCTCGTACTCAGCCTTTTTGTTTGTGCGAGGCTCGGTGAGAGCAAAAGAATGCCGTAGGGTTCCCATCGATGGCGTGATGAACACCAATCCTATCCCTGCTTTTATCTCCGGGACGCTTGATTTACTGGAGGTCCTTATTGATGAGGCTCCATCGAAGTAGAGCTCCCAACATGGCTCGCTATCCTCGAGGTGCAATATTTGTTCATCGGGTAATTCACAATTTAGCGGCGACCCTTCTGGTATAGGATGAGCAGCGAGGAAATCGGCGAGGGCTTGCCCTTTTATTGCTTTCTGAGGAGTATAAACCATGTCAAACTCAAGCAGTATGACAACCCTTCTTACCATTCTGCCGGCGAGGCTTACTTTGGTCATTAAGTGTTTGAGCTGGTCGACCTTGGAGATCAGCATAATCCGATGAGCAAGCAGGTAGTGCCTCAGCTTCTTCACAGTGAATATCAGAGCCAGGCATTGCTTTTCGATCAAGGAATAGTTGTGTTCCGCCCCGACTAAAGTTCAACTGAGGTAGTAGAGGGCATTCTCCTTTCCCTCCTCGTTGTTCTGGGCAAGGAGTGCACCGAGTGACTCATCTAGCACGGCAGTGTAGAGAATCAACGGTTTATTTGGAATGGGAGCTTCCAGCACTGGAGGTGCAACAAGTATTGTTTGATACTTTCGAATGCTTCTTGACATTCGGAATCCAAGACAAAAGGAGCTCCTTTCTTCATGAGCTTTGAGAATGGCCTACATCTTCCTGATAAATTTGAGATAAACCTTCGTATATAAGCAAGCTTGCCTTGAAAAGATCTTAACTGCTTCAGATTCTTCGGAGGGGGCATCTCCATGATGGCCTTTATCTTGGATGGGTCAACTTCGAACCCTCGATGTAGGACTATGAAGCCCAAGAATTTTCTCGATGACACGCCAAAAACGCACTTCAGAGGATTCATCTTCAGATTGTATTCCCTCGGTCTGGTAAGAATGGTCCTAAGATCTTGGATGTGATCGTCCTTGGCTTTAGTCTTGATGACTAGATCATCAACATAGCATTCGAAAACTTTATGGATTAGGTTATCAAAGATATTGGTCATTGCCCTTTTATATGTAGCACCTGCGGTCTTCAGTCCGAACGACATCACTTTGTAGCAGTATATTCCGATCGGGGTTCGAAATGTTGTGTGTTTCTCATCCTCAGGCGACATCTTGATCTGATTATATCCAGATGAGCCATCCATAAAGGTGAACAGCTCATAATTTGAAGTGTCATCGACCATCATTTCCATGACCGGTAGCGGGAAGTCGTCTTTAGGACATGCCCTGTTGAGGCCCCTGAAATCGACACAAACTTGGATCTGCCCATTTTTCTTCTTCACTGGGATTATGCATGCGATCCAGTCCGCATATTTCTCTTCTTTGATGAAGCCAGCATCGATAAGTTTCTTAGTTTCCTCGATGATCTTTTCTTCTAGCACCCTTCTCATTCTTCGGAGAGCTTGTTTGACTGGCTTAGCATCTGGAGAAATAGCCAGCTTATGCACGGCTATCTCAGGGGAGAGGCCAGACATTTCTTTGTACGTCCATGCGAAGCAGTCAGCGAATTCATGCAGCAGGGCAACTATCTGCTCTTTCATTTCCTCTGATAAGAGTGAGCTGATATAGGTCGGCCTTGGATTATCGGGCGTTCCCAAATCAATCTCGGTTAGCTCATCGAAGGTTGCTTGTCCGCCATCTTCGAGCTCTTGAGGAGCTTCTTCTGGCTCGGCTATCTCATCATCATCATTTGATCTTTCGCTGGCTTCACCTACATGGATCATGTAGCATGCCTTAGAATCAGGTTGAATGAAACATATGCCCCGTCTGTCTGGAATTCGTCCATCAATGAGTGCTCGGACCTGAGGTGGATGCCGTAGCCCTTCGTAAAACTTTGCTTCGGAGTCCGTTTGATATAGCCAACACCCGCACTTTTTAAAGTATTCCCGCATCTCAGGCGCATAGTATCTGGGATTGAGGATGGCTCTTATGCCTCTCTCATAGGGAAGGCACGCGACAGACAAATCGTCCGGGTGCACAACAGGATTTGACCCATAAAACAGGATACCCTTCTGTCCATGGTTCCTCCCAGGAACGTAGAAAGTTTTCGGCTGGTCCACGGTAAAGACTGATAATGTATCGAGCTCTTTGCACATCCGCTCCGTCACCCTTGTGATGGCTAGGGACCCTTCTGCAATTTCGAAGGTCTCTCGTAGCTTCGCTGTTCGCACGATAGCCCGATTTGCACAGCCGTTGCAAGAAGGATCCACTTCTTCTGATTCTTCAGTGTCACTGCCTAAACGAAAGCAGATTTTACTGTCAGATGGGCCTTCAGTATCAGATTCGTCCGTATCGCTACCGAAATGAGGGCGGGTTTTATGGAAGGACGGACTTCTAGCGTCGGACTCATCAGTGTCACTGCCGAAATGCGGATGCACATGGGGGTTTCTGCTTTTGAAAGTGACAGCCGGATCAGACTTGCTTTTGAGTTTCAGGGCTTGTTCCCCTCCGAAAGACGGCGCGACGCAGGGACGTCTTGCCTGAAATTCGGGGCAGATGCTAATTGGTGCTATCCGTCTACCTCTCCGAAGATGCCAAGTTGATTTATGGCACCTTGTATCGAAGGTTTAAACGGATGCATCCGATGTAGCAGACTTCATCAGATTCCCCCTCGCTTGAGGGGTTTTTGATTGTGGGGACGCTATTCCCTGCAGGCGCAAGCCCCTGCAGTTAATTACGCTACCGCGTTGCGGTAACAACTTTCTCCTTCTCCAGATGGTCACTTCGTGTCGTGTGTGTTTAATTTGTGTTTGGTTGCCCGTGGATTGTATATGGAGACTGAGTTATATCGTCGCCCGTAGGGCGTGGACTAGTCCAAATCCGTATTATCTTAGATTTGGGTTTGGGGGGGTTGTGTTTAAGGATACGTTAGCCTCATTTGAGACTAAGATCGACTTAAACGTTTGTTAAGGATACGTTAGTCTAGTTTTTAGACTAAGATCAACTTAACGGGATCGTTTAGATCCAACAAGAGAGCAATTAAGGGAGCCCTGTTGTTTAGTTTAGTGACATTACGGTCAATAGGTAGTTTAAGGACATTGCGGTCCAGTGTTAGTTTAAGACATTGCGGTCAAGGTTAAGGACCTCATAGTCCGTGGATTTAAGGACTCCACCGTCCGGCATTAGTTTTAAGACATCACGGTCAAGGTTAAGGACGTCATAGTCCGTTGTTAGTTTTAAAACATTCCGGTCAAGGTTAAGGACGTCATAGTCCGTGGGTTTAAGGACTCCACAGTCCGATGTTTAGTTTTAAGACATTACGGACAAGGTTAAGGACCTCATAGTCCATGAGTTTAAGGACCCCACAGTCCGTATCAATGGGTGGTCATCGGGACCCGCCACCTCTTTGAAGACGTTGAGGAATTACAACGCCAAGTATCAAAGGAGTGAAGAGATGTACCCTTAAACCAAGGTAGATTAAGCGATCTACAGTCCAATTTGGAAACTAAGATCAATTATTATATTATGAGCCCATTGGCCCAGTTGAGTTTGAATTGAGGACTTATGGCCAGCTTGGGCTAAGTCCAATCATATTTGGGATATTGGCCCTCTGTTGGTTCATTAAAAGAGAGGCTTTGCCTCTGGAAACCTAGCCAATTAGGCTAAAGCTAATGTTAAACACTAGAGACCAACAGTGTTGAACACTGGGAATAGGATTGCCAAGTTAGTGTTAAACACTAAAAGATAATCAGTGTTGAACACTGGGAATAGAGTTTTCAAATTAGTGTTAAACACTAAGCAAATCAGTGTTAAACACTGGAAATAGAGGTTCCAAATTAGTGTTTAACGCTAAGGCAGATCAGTGTTAAACACTGGATACAGAAGTTTCAATTTAGTGTTAAACACTGAGGCAAGAGAGGTCACGTGGTAGCACGTGAGAGCGCCCTGCTTCTCTTTATTTTGTACTGCAGATAAGTGTTTAACACTTTTAATTCTGAAAGCCATCACGTGTGGACACGTGATGGGGGCTTGCGCTTTGATGTGTTAGAATGTTCATCAGGGGCCACGTGTCGACATGTGAGGGTGCCCTAGAGCTCTTTTCTGTTTCTTTTGCCTTTTTCTCTGTGTGCTTTAGAGATCACGTGGGGCACGTGAGGCATTGCTTCAAAGTTCTCTTTTATAGATCTTCGCAGGAGTCACGTGGTAACACGTGAGGTGTTTACTTCAGAGTTCTTTTCTGTGGATCTTTGCAGGGGTCACGTGGTAGCACGTGATTCTGCATGTTTTAAAGATCTGTTCATCTTTTAAGAATTAATTTCTTCATAGGGTTAAACCCTAGCGACAAACTTTAGAGGAATTAAATTCCTGTTTTCTTCTGAAGAATTATATTCTTAATAGGGTTAAACCCTAATTTCTTTTCTTAAGGGAATTAAATTCCTGAGAGTTTGAGAGAATTGTGTTCTCAATTAGGGTTAAACCCTAGTTCTGTTTATTTTGAAGGAATTAAATTCCCATAACATAGGGTTAAACCCTAATTTTATCTCAAACGAATTGAATTCATATCATTTTATGAGAATTAAATTCTCAAAACTCAGCTCCTCCTCTGTGTTTTAGATCTGCATGGCAGGATCTCAACCCAATGAGAATTAAATTCTTAATTCATGGGGAGATGTGCACTTTGCAGATCCTTCACCAGAGAAAGAACTAAGTTCTTTTCTTTATATGAGAGTTAAACTCTTTTGAGAATTAAATTCTCTTTTTTAACCCTCCCTTTCCTTTTCTTACCTAAGGTTTTCCTTTTGCAGAGAATCAAAGGCTCTATATCTCTCTCTCTGTGTATCAAAAGAAAAGGTCCAAAGGTCCCCCTTCTCCTCCTCTTGGCTCCTATTTATAAGAGAAGGAAGAGAATCAATCTGCTTAGTAAATCTCTCATTGAGAGATTTGATTTGTATATTGAGAGATTTGATTTATCTTCATCATTGATCTGGGCCTTTAGATTGTTAGGTGAATTTTATTCACCATTGGATTTTAAATCCAAAGATATCGCTTTGTTATCTCGGTTAGATTTAGGGGGGAAATCTTTCCAAGTTCAAGATTTTTCCATAAATTGGTGGTATTTAATCACCTTTAGATTTTTAATCCAACGGTTTCAAATAATCCTTCTCCAGTTTGGAAAGATTGGAATGATTTATCCTCAGAATTTAATTCTGTTAAAGAATAAGGCTCTTGAAGCCGGTCACGTGTGGCCACGTGACTAGGGCTGTAAACGAGCCGAACTCGAGCCAGCCAAGCTCGGCTCGAGTTCGGCTCGTGGTTCTTTTTGTCGGCCCAAGTCCGGCTCGTTTAGTTAATCGAGCTAGAGATGCTCGGCTCGAGTCCGGCTCGATTAAACATGCCCAGCTCGTGTTCGGTTCATTTGTGGCCCATTAACTAAACAAGCCGAGTTCACGAGCCGAGCTCAACTGAGCTCGTTTGTGAGCTCGGCTCGTTTTCAGCTCATTTACTCATATTAATAGTATCTTCCAAGAAAAACACATAATTAACAATAATGCTTAAAACTCAGGGTTTTGAGATATGGAAAAATTAAAAAACATTAACATCTAGGGCATTGAATGGGTCTAAGTGCTGGGTTTTATATTTATTTCTGTACACTTTATATAATGTTATTTAATTGAATTAAGTGTTCTGAGAGTTGTATAGAATCTGCTGTATATTACATATTACTGTTTTTTTTCAAACTGTGTAACCCAGCCGAACCCGAGTCAATACCGAACGAGCCTGGCTGAGCTCGAGTCCGGCTCGTTTAATAAACGAGCCAGGCTTTCTGGCTCATGTCCGGCTCGTTAATAAATGAACCGAATTTGAACGAGCTGATACCGAGCTAAACCTTAATCGAACCCGAGCTGGCTCGTTCAATTACCACCCCTACACGTGACCCCTGGTCACGTGTGGACACGTGACCAGGAGTCACGTGTAGGCACGTGACCCCTGGAATGGGTTTCCCTTCTACGCTCTGTTCTCTGGCCGCTGCTTAACCATCACGTGCCAACACGTGACCACTGGTCACGTGTGAGCACGTGATGCCTCTTCTGAAGCTTTTTCTTGACTTTTAATCAGGGGATGAATGTGTTTTTTGCCGCTGCTTTAAACGTCACATGCCAACACGTAACAACTGGTCACGTGTGAGCACGTGATGCTTTTTCTGAAGCTTCTCCTGATTTTTAATCAGGGAACAAATGCCCCCACAGCGTTGTTCTCACGTGTCTACACGTGAGTGCAACGCTGTCACTTTTGTGACCGTCGGATCTGCTTTGGGAGTAGGGTAGATGAAACGTTTTCCATCTCATCCTATAAATGCCCATGTCTTTTCAGAAAAGCCTCCACTTTGCTCATCTTCCTCCTTGCATACTTTTCTTTCTGAGAATTTAATTCTCCTTTCCAGAGCTTAGCTCTCTGCCTTGAACAATTTTCAGAGTTTAACTCTGTTCAAAAAGAATTCTTTTCTTCAGGTAATGCTCTCGAACGAACGATGAACTCTCATGTCCTTCTGGATTTTAAATCCATAGCGAGGGTTTCACCCCTTTAATATGAACCCATTTTCTTCAAATTCGTCAACAAAAAAAAATTGGAAAACCACTTAATCTTCGAATCAATAGGTCTTTCAAAGTTCATTTGATCTTTAGGGAGATGATGAGATCCGTTGCTCTTTCCAAGGAATTTAATTCCGTTTAAAAAAATGTTTCTGGGAATTTAATTCCCTTCTCTTAGTAAGGAATTTAATTCCCATGAAGAACTCAGTTTTTCCCATGGAGGCTTCTTAGGGTTTTCTTGCCCTAGGTTGTCCTTCTGTAATCAATGAAGAAGAAGCTTGCAATGATGTCTTCTGTAGGAATTTAATTCCCTTGATCCTGTTTGATTTGTTGTAGAGCCCAAAGTAGATTCCTTTTAGGGGAGTGTGTAGGGTTATTTGAAGTCACTTGTTTATTTAATGAGAATATCCCCTTTGTCTCATTATAATTGCTTGGCCTCATTATTAACGAGCCGTCAACCTGATTCTGTGGGGCCCGTGTGTTTTGTAGCCAATGGCCCCATAAAAAGTGTTTGATGTTGCTTTCTTCAACTGTCTTTATATATATATATATATATATATTGCTGGCTTTGCTTTTGACAGTTTCCTTTATTTGATCTCAGGTGCGATGGCTTCTGTTCCGTGCTTTCCCTTCACTCGTTCGGAGTCCGCTTTTCCTCAATCACCATCCAATGAGGAGGCGATGGCGATGATCCGGGCTCATGACCCGAACTGCACCAGCTTACTTCTATGGGAAACTTGGTACAGTTATATCACCCAGAGGTCACCGGAGTTTCCTCTGCGAAGTGCCGACAGAGCCTACTTTCCCGTTCTTGCCGATGGACCCTCCGAGGACGGTTTTCGCTGTGAAGATGCCAAATTGGACTCCAACGGGACGGCTCGAGCCTTCAACAACCGGTATCCCGAACCATCCGATCCCAGCTATAGATATTCTGGGGCAGCGTATTTGTCAGGGTGAGGCCCAACCATGGGGACAAATCTACAAGATAGGGCTCACCCCTCGACACCCTACGGGGTACCTCCTCTGGGCTCGTTACATCCTGTCCGCCCATCGCGCGCGGCTGCAGAAGGTCGGGCTTTACCAGGCGATATATGCGTCGCTCTTTCACTACTAATCTCCGCATGTCTGGTGGGTTAAGGCGTTCTTGAACCAATGGAATCTCCCCACCAACACTTTTATTCTAGGAGACTGCGAGGTCTCGATCTCTCTGGCAGAATTTTATGAAATCTCGGGATTGCCAGTCAGGGGTACACTGTATGAGGAGTTGCTGCCTCCTGACGAGTACGTCTTTGAGCCCGAGCCTGCTCCGGTTGACGGCTTGTCTGCTGAGAACGCCGTCCGCCACAAGAGTCCCGGCTTGATCAAGGCGCTAGGTATCTTCGACCGATTGTTCACCGAATCTGAGGAGCAGGGCGTTACTTTTAAGAGCTTCATTGCCTGCTTCCTTCGCGAGGACGTCTTGTCGAAGACAGCTCTGAAGTTTGCAAACATCAAAGACCCCTTTGGGTTTGGTCCGAAGAAGCTGCCGACCACTGAATCGGATCTACCACAGTACTACATCCCCATTATGTCGCCGATGTCTTTTGAATCCATTGCAGATCCCGGCATGGATGAGGAGACGTTCTTCGTGGGGTTTGTCAGTGTCTGGCTCAGTTGGTTTGTCATCCCCATGCATCGCCGCTTTCTGAGAGCCTTGGTTATCTACCCGGCTCATTGTATCGCTGAGGGGACGCGGTTGGCCATCGGCATCCCGGCGCTGGCGCATCTTTATCACGGGCTGGGTGCTGCAGCTAATACTTCCAGCCCTGGCGTAGATGTGGTAAATTTCTCGCTCCACTACTTTACGTCCTGGATCGAAATGCACATCTTGGGTGCTTTCGCTATGCATCAGAGGCCCGCATTTTATGACGCTTACACCTTCCCACGGCTTATGCGATTGGTGGATGCTTCTGCCGCTGACCCGACTCAATTCGGGGCTATTCGGGCGTTGATTTCTCCTTACGCTACTGCCGGCGGGTTGGTTTTTAAT
Organism: Agapanthus africanus; assembly: GCA_030015575.1. Taxonomy (NCBI): domain Eukaryota; kingdom Viridiplantae; phylum Streptophyta; class Magnoliopsida; order Asparagales; family Amaryllidaceae; genus Agapanthus; species Agapanthus africanus. Next base: position 159,818,447 of record JASDDO010000026.1, on the reverse strand, counting down.
GATCGGGTCTTATCTTCTCCCTCAGGTCTAGTTCAACAACTCTGGGACCGGTCAAAAGACAACGTACCTTCTTTGAGGCCCCGGGAGGCCGTGCACTTGTATGCAATTAGACCAGGCTATTTGGTTTTTCTCCAGGACAGTGCAGCTCTTTTCATGCGGTACAACCCGCATCGCTTCGCCCGGCAGCTTGGATACGACCAGGGCGTTCTTTTCGAGGCTTTCATAGTTGCGCCGGTCCCTTCACTTGATGCCGTTCGCGATGCCGCTCATCATTTTGTGAGGTTAAACACCGGCTCCCACTTCATGGTCCCTGAAGCTGAGTACATGTCCCGATGCGTGGGATCGTTCACGGGTTGGTATCTCCATCGAGTCAACCCAATTATTCTTGAGGAAAGAAGGGTGCTCCTTGGTCATGGTGCCCCTCCTCAGGTTCCGGCCACGGGAGCTACGCTGCGTCCGCGCGCTTCGGTCCACTTTCCTCTGAGGGATACCGGCACCGCGCTCATTCCAGGGGAGTCGGGGGTGGATCTTACTCCAACAGATGGTATGCCCCTGGGTACTCGGTCGTGGGGTAGACGGGCTCCGGTAATAGCGCCACCACTCGAGGTAGCCTCGTCCCCCTTGGCGTCGACAATGGCGGTATCATCCTCGGTTGTGGCACCAAGCGAGGGTAATAGGGATGAGGGTGTTGAAGGCGACGCGGGCCGGTTCTGGGTCTAAGAGGTGAAGGAGGGTGGCCACCAACTTACTTGATTCTTTAGCGGAGTCTGAGCCCATACTTCCAGATAAGCCGTTGGTCGTGCAAGAGTCAGACGCCGGTCTTCTTTTCCCGGGCTCGGCTGCCGAGGAGGCCACACAATTGGCTGAGGCCATAAGACGTTCCAAAGGTGAATCTCAGAACGTAAGGGTTCCGAAGAAACCTTATCCTGCTGTGATCTTCTATGAAGACCCCTCATGGATCCGGCGGCGGTTTATCGGCCCCTTGGAGGAGTGGGGTGAAAGGGCGCTGAAGCAGGCCGTCTCAGAGGATGCTGCGGACGCGCTCTCCTTATGGACCGGCGGCCATGAGTCTACCCTCGAACCCCAACGAGCACGCCTTCTTGAGAAGGAGCATCGGCTTGAAGAAGCCATATTGAGGGCTTCCCTGCGCATTGGTATGTTTTTTTTTCTTTTATACTTCTTCGCAGTTTTTTCAGATTGCTTATGCCCGTATATATGTATTCTTATTCTTGTGCGGATTGTGCAGAGTCCTCGGCGATGGGGGAGGTCCCTACGGGCTTGTTGCAGCTAGAGCCTGTTGACATTTCCGATGCAGCCTTACTTGATGTGGAGGGGGCTGACAATGCCATTCCTCTAGCCATAGAGCCTCTAGTGGCGGTTTCTGATCGTGGAGCGCTTGCTCCTTTGGTAGAGGCTCCATTGGGGGTTGCCGCCCCAATGACTCTTCCCGCGGGCGGCCCGGAGGCCGGAGGAGAGGTGGTCGGGACTACCCTCCCTTTGCTGGAGCCGGAAATCGTGGCAGAGGCCGTTGAAGCCGCCATCCCCCCGACTCAGAACGGGAGGAGTGTTGAAGGTAGCCTTCTTCATTTTAAATTAGCAATTTTTCTGTCGTCTAAACTCTTTTATTTTCCCAGAATTGCGCGGGCTGGCGGCCTCTATCGCTGATTTGTCTCCTCGGCAATCGTTTCAGTGTCTATTGGAGATGGCAGCTCCGCAGGCGATCTCCCCTCTGCGCATCGTCCTTTCCTCTGGACAAGGTTAGTGTCGTTCATCATTTCTCATAGCATCGTTGTTATTTTGCGTATTGACATTGATGTTCTCTACAGTTTTGGAGGCCGATGATGAGGTTGAGGTCCTCGAAGGGCCAGTGGAACCTTTAGCTCCCACTTGCATGACCGTAGGTAAGTGACATTTCAATACAGTCCCACTTGTTCTTTTGCTTAAGAGTTTTACTGACATTTTTCAAATCTGAACATCCTTGCCAGCCCCCGTAGCGTTGGACTCGCGCATTGCCATGCCGCCCGGCCCCTATGCTTTGCGAGCCTCAGAGCGGTTGGCCCAATTAAGCCTTGTCTCATTATCGTCTTTGATCGAGGAGCTTCGTGCTGGCAGCGCAACTACAGCTGAAGCATTTGCCGCTGAAGCTAACGGTTCTCTTCCTTTTCTTGCCACCTACCATAGCGAAGAGGTGGTATGAGTTTGGGTGGAGTTCTGTCGGCAGGTGGAGGCTTGCTTGCACGCCCTTGAGTGTTCCCGCCTTTCCTCGGAGGTCGTGGCTGCAAAGGTGGACTTGCGGGGCCTGATAGCGCGGTGCGCGGAAAACATGGCATCATGCGAGAAGAGGCTCGGCCATAAATTCTCGGAAAGGGAGCTGGCCTCTAAGGTATTGAGCGAGCTTAAAACCATCCTTACGGCCAAAACCAATAAAGCGTATGAACTCTGGCGAGCACTTCAAGAGTCTATCAAAGAGGTGGTGGCTCTTGATAAAGCTACCGTGTTCACTCGCGAAAGGGTCGAGGCTCACAAGTCTACTGAGAAAGAGCTCGAAGGCCGGCTTGCCTCGTATCAGGCCCAGCAGGCTCAGGCAGAGGCCCGTCTTCGGACAATCCTGAATCATGAAGCTGTGGCCCAGCAAAAACATGATGAGCTAGCAACATTGCTAAATCGCCCTCCGGCTTGAAAACTCGTATCTTTTCCTTTCTTTTTGTACATACTCCTGAACGAGAGTATTTTCTTTTTGTTCTTTCATGAATTGTACTTTGTATTCATTTTGGTTTATGAATAAAGACATATTTTTCTTCTCAATGGTGTGTCTCCTTTTATTGAATGTGTTCTGCGGACAATTTATCTAGGTCTCCTTGCAGGGCAGCGATGACTTAGGATTCAGGGTTAAGATCTGCCTCCTAAGACTTTTGAGCTTTATGAGCCATGATGGTCTCATAAAGAGTTTTCTCCCTACAGGTCGAGAGGGTCCTGTAGGTGTAAGTTCCTCTTAAGAATCGTGAGAATTCTTAAGCGGGTTTTCCCTTGGGAGTCGTAAGGATCTCACAAAAGAGTTTTCTTCCTTACGGGTCGTGAGGACCCGCAAGTGCTAGGTGCGGTCGCCCTTATCCATATTTCACGGGGTCAAGGGTTGCTTTGGGATGTTTTTCAAGGTACCGTAGTTTAAAGACATCGCGGTCAAGGTTAAGGACATCATAGTCCGCGGATTTAAGGACTCCACTGTCCAACGTTAGTTTTAAGACATCACGGTCAAGGTTAAGGACGTCATAGTCCGTGGATTTAACGACGCCACAGTCCGATGTTAGTTTTAAGACATCACGGTCAAGGTTAAGGACCTCATAGTCCGTCGATTTAAAGACTCCACAGTCCAATGTTAGTTTTAAGACATCACAGTCAAGGTTAAGGAACTCATAGTCCGTGGATTTAAGGACTCCACAGTCCGATGTTAGTTTTAAGACATCACGGTCAAGGTTAAGGACCTCATAGTCCGTGGATTTAAGGACTCCACAGTCCGATGTTAGTTTTAAGACATCACGGTCAAGGTTAAGGACCTCATAGTCCATGGATTTAAGGACTCCACAGTCCGCGCAATGTGTGGTTACTGGGACCCGTCACCTCTTTGAAGACGTTGAGGAATTACAACTGTTAGTTATATGTATGCCCTAGAGGCCATTACTGTACATAGAATGTATATTGTGGTGGATGCTGGGACATATATAGGTAGGACTTTCTTGCTCGACATGATAGTACGCTATCTGGTTGCTCTTTATCTTAACATGTATACTTTCTGTCTCTCTGATTACATGTTGATAAAGCCCTTAGGATGTGTACTCGACTTCCAGGACTGTGATGAAGATCATACTAGTGGGGCCTGGGTAGTCAATGAGTACATCCTTCATTGTTCCTAGTCGTGGGAATATCGAGACGGGGCATCGATATTTCAGAGTAGACTAGCGTATATCTTCTCGACCCATGTGATGGGCGATGGATGATCCCATATCCATTGGTGTTTGACATCAGAGATGGTATGCGGGTGTTCAGTGGAGACTGGGTACACTGAACGGACTCGCCGAGAACTCCCAGATGGTATTATACCTCACGTCAGATGGCAGTTCTCTGGTGACACTGGTACAGCTTAGTCTGTTGACCCGAGATCGTCATAGAGTCTTGTGTGTCTCCCACTGTGCTTTGATTTCCACCCTACCATGGCTCTACTGAGTCATGCAAACAGGTGGTTTTTGGGTACAGTCCCGATTCACATGGAGGCAATGAGCGATAGGAAGGGATTCGTCTCTCCCGATATTGGGGGTGGATGTTGCGCTATGCTCGACTGGCCATAACAGGAAATCCCTGGCCAGGGTTGCAGTGATATACTGGTAAGAGTTATCAGTAGTTTCACGAATGTTATGGACCTTACGTCGGCATGACTTATCGAGCTATTGGGGTCTGACGTTTACCACCCCTAGGCGAGATATGCGAAATATCAGACGAACAGACCGGACTATACGGTAAGTGTTACTGGTTGGATTCACAGGAGTGTGAGCGGGCTTGCTCGTCGATCTTCTGATCGCTCAATACCCGGATGGCCGTTACGTTTAGCAGACCGCTTGCGGCTTGTGGGTGCTTGATATGATCATCATCTGCTGCCGGCGTATTGATGAGTCTTTAGAGTCCTGCACAGAGGTTTCCTGGCTCAAGCGAAACGAAATAGGAGTGCATATGAGATATGTGCGGGACCGAGAATAATGCGTGTATGTGATACCGTATTCTATTCTCGCGATGAATGTATTGATTGGTTGTATGCGATATAACCTAGGTATCGAATCAAGGATTGATTCGATAAGCCGATACATTGAATATTAGTCGGTCATATGCGATATGACCGGATCGTTAAATCAAGTATTGATTTAATGATTTAATGCATAATTATATATTTGATATATTACTTTGCATTAACTAATATTAGTTCACTTTAAATGGATTTTCTCACTTGATGTACACAAGTTGTATATGTGATATACTTATGTGCACTTGTTTGTATCATGTTTGATGATACATACTCACTTGGGTTTGTGTAGAGAATAAACCATGGTTATATGAATGGTTAGGGTTTTGATTATTTACTTACTTATTTATTTATTTATTTATTTTGGAAAAGAAAAGAATGATGGCTTATTTTGTTTGTTTGTAGAAGCTTCATGAAGCTTTGAACAAGTCCACCATTCTTATCTCATGCTTAACCCTAACCAATCAAACTAACCATAGTCTATTCTCTGCACCTAACCAAGGTTGGATTATGATAAGAATGAGTTGGATTTTCCTTTTTGAAAAGAACCCTTTTTATTCTATCATATTCTTTCTTCTTCTTCTTCTTCAAAAAGAAAAAGCTTGATAGCTTCAATGGCAACTTGAGCAAAAGAGTGAGAAATCCAATTCTAAAGTGAACCCACCTCCTATTTCTTCATCCTCTACCTCTTGCCAAGTAGTATAGGGTGTTTTCTTCACAAGTTTCATGACTTGGTGAAGTGGGAGCTTGATCTTGTGATGCCTCGACGTAGATCATCTTCGGCATCGATGTCGACGACCTAGCCCGCCCATTTCTCCGTTGAAACCGATGCTAGAGTCCGGGATCCGATATGGACAGCGGAGGGACATCATCACGAAGTGTAGGAGGTGGAGGACCGGATCTACAAAGGTTGTAGCCTCTTTCCTTTTAGATAAAATTGTTTACTTGCATCGCATCGCCTATATATCTAGTTAACGATCCGTATTAGGGTTTCTCGGCACTTGTAAAATATTAATTGGCCATGTTTGATCACTTATGAGACTTCATTAGTGTTCCTAGGAACCCTACAGTGGTATCAGAGCCTAGCTAGAGCCTTAGGCGATGCGTAGACAGAATTAGAAGTCCGATCGAGCCGAAACCCTAATTCAAAACATGCTCTCTGTACATTTTTGAAATTTGTGGATTTTTGAGAATTAAAAATATGCAGAAAAATCAGCAGGAATATCTAAGAGTTACTGTAAAATTCGATTCCCTAATTCCATCAAACCGCCGCGGTTCCACGGCATGAGCATAGCTCATTCGGCGGTTCCGCGGCCGTTTTGTCTTATCTTGCATTGAATTTTGCACATTAATTCATATTTTGCAGTGCTGGTTTTCCTGCGAATTTTTAATCTGAACTCAAGAGTTGAGTTTTCTGGGTTGTATTGGGGACTCAGTGTTTCAATCGGATTGTCTAATTTTGTCAGTATGTTTTTCCGGGTAATTTTAGAATATGTTAAAAAGTTAGACCGGATATAAATACCCACTTTTTCCCCTACCGGGAAATTTCCAATTGATGGATTTTTCCGTAGTTTAACGACGTTCTAAGTAGTGCAAGTAACGCAATGGTCCCTCTAGAAGACAACAAACCTTAACTCGATTATGTGACCGTCTTGAACTGCCCTTTGAACTTCGGGTTTGGGGCAGTACGGCATGCCACATGTGAGGCGTTGGCTTGACCCTTCTACGGCTGCACCGTTGGTACTGAGGCATGAACTGAATGTTTTTAGACTTATTTCATATGTTGAGCTGTATCGGGAAAACTTGGGTGTTCGATTGTTCGATCGGAAAGTTTAACATTTTTCTATTTATCCGGAATGTGATACAATAATTGGAATTCACAAATAGTTATGAGATAACTAATATGAATGTTATAAATATAGCAGTTTAGTCTCACTTGATCGGTTGCCACGGAATTTTGATGTGATCAAAAGTCCGTCGCAATCGGGAAGCGTACGCGGATACTCGCCGGGTAAACTTAATAGACAGCCTCACTCCATAGCCCTGACCAAGTGACTGTAGGAGAACCCCGTCGCTGAAAGCATCCGTTCGGGTGCTCGCGGCAGCGGTGTTCCGCCTTGGTGCACTTCGTCGACGGTATCAGGGGTGCGGCCGCCTACTAAAGTTTGCGACGAGCATTCGATCAGTTTTTCGAGAATCCTGTTGAATTGCCCGACATGATATTGAAAAGTGTTTTCGATAATGAGACTAAAATGCGGGGTTTATAACTATTAGGCATGCGATGTCTAAAGAGTTTGCGGATTCCAACTGTTGTAGTTTTACACTTTCTTTTCTGTGACCGTAAGTGTAATATGTGATATCGCCGGTTTCGTTGCTATATGTCAACGACAATTGGGATGCGCATATTTACTTACGTTGATGACATGTAATGTTATGTGTTGCTGGATATGTTATATTAGATCGTGGTGTTTGAATAGCCGGTTTTTTTTTATGTGAGATGAGTGTTTTTCATTTTCATTCATGTAAAAAACTTGTATGTAATATTCTTTTATTGGGACACTTCCAGGTTGCGGATGTTATCACCATTTGTATATTATTTACTTTTCCGTATTAGGATAGACCCAAGGAGGGGAGCACAAGCAACCGGGTTCTGGGGTCCAGTGGGAGACCAACTTGAGGAGTCGAGTCCGGGTCTCCTAACCCTAGAATTGGTAGGGTTGCTTGCCGCTCTCGTAGGGGTCTAGGGGTGTGGGATTGGCTATTCATCACGACCGTGGAATCCGTGTTTTATACTGGCTCGTATTGAAAACACGGACGTCCTAGTATATCCAATATTTCATATGATATTTTCTGCTGCGTTATCTGTGATGTGATCATGTGATTTGTTCAGATAGATGTTATATATAGTATATATGATATATTATATAGACGTTGCTTATGTTTTACACCCGCGCTAGTCCTGCCCCGCTCTGCCGTTAGTTACCTAACCTAACGGTGCAGACGGGACATCGAGGCGAATGCGGATGGTATAAGCGTACGTTATATTTATCTGTGATGATTAGGTGGACTTAAATGATGGGATATTCATTAATGAGATTAATGAAAGAAAATAAACCTAATTGATGTTGTAGAATCAAATTTCAAATTAAAACAGGTAGCTACAGTTCTTGCTTTGCATCGCGGTGTTCCTTGTAGAACATCCTGCACCTTATTCGATAAGGAAAGGACCGAGATCCCTTCACCGGGAGTGACTCCTTTAGCAATAACTGGCAGATGCTACAACTCTCGGTTTGTCTTTTGATTGCTTCTATAGTTTCTGCTTTGCACAGTGATATATATGATATACCCCGCACCTCATTCGACGAGGAAAGGGCCGACGATCCCTTCACCGAGAGTGACCCCTTTAGCAAAACTAGAAAAGCCTAAAAAACATTCCATTTAAAAACCATTTGATTCCGCAACGAGATCAAGTTCAAATCGTTAAAGGTTTTCATAAAAACCATTCGCAACCCTCCGTCATTTTAGGAAGTAGAGTACTTAGTATTCGTGCTGTGTTTGTTGACTATAGTCAAGGCACAGTGTACAGTAGCTAAGTGATGTCTTCCTATACTGCATATGATGCGATTAGTTAGGACAGTCGCGTGACTTTGTTGACCTTAGTTAAGGGTCATGTGGGTGGGTCTAATTAATCACGAAATGACGGGTAGAACTTGACTAGTGCTTATGATTTGTTGACCATAGTTAAGGTCATAGGTGCTAGGGGTAAAAACCTTTATCGGGAGTTTCAAGCGTTGAAATTTGCAATGAGATTGCATACCTTCTATGTGATAGTTGGATCCCAATACCCACTGCGAGTAATTGTTACTCCTGGGAGAGTTTTGCACTTTACAATTAGCCGATTAAGTAGGTGTCTAGAAAGGTGTCAACGGGGTTACGCCTCTGGGAAAACGAGGTTTACTGTAATTAGGTCCGTGCGAAAGCACGGGGAACCTCCCTCAAAGTACCGACACTGGCCTGGCTGAAAGATTGGCGAACTTGTAGAGTGTAATTAATCCCGGCTAGTCTTTCCTTTTAGGGTTTGAAGGAAGATTTGATAAAAACAGTGGGAGCCATCCTGATTAGATAAAATAAATAACCAATCTGATCTTGCACGAGCGCACGCAGAGTGTTTTCTTCTCTCTCTCTCCAGGTAGCGACCATATCACGCCTTAATCAAGATAATAATATGGATGTATTGACCGAACCCGCTTGTTATACTGAGCTGGGAACGTTGGTCCCGCTCCAACTTATAATTGTTATAAGACAGAGCAGGAAATAGGGGAATACCAGAATTCCTATGCCGCCCAAACGAAGAAAGTGCATATGATGAATCTCCTTCGGGTGTGTTCATTACAAAGAACTGTTTCTCAGTATCCTCCGCATCCTGAGTATTTGATACCGGATCAGGATCCCAGATATGTAATCTGTTACATAGGGCTACCGAAAGGTAGAAAGACTGAGAACGGGTGATAAGTTTCATGAGACAGAAAACGGGGCAAGTGTTGCAGCCAAGTCTGTTGGTCACTGTCACCCTGTATTACCAATACATTGATTCTGAATAAATGCTATTAGATACCGAACCTGATATACAAAATCATATCAATCTCTTTATTTATTAAAGAAATGATAAAATTTTGTATTGTTGGATAATGTTTTGAACATTTCCTATATCAAGAGTTGATCGGTTCAGGCACGTTATCTAAAAGCATTGATGTTCTAAATCAAACTACAGTTCTTTGTATACAGAACACACACAAGAGGAAGAGTTCAGAAATGAACGAATCCTTCTTGAGGCATTGTAGACTAGGTCACATCAATGCGACCCGACTGGCTGAAGTTACATTTTAGATGCATATTTAAATCAGTTTGAATTTACATCTTGTGAAACTTGCCAGTCATGTCACAAAGATTAGATGACCATAGCTCTGTTTACTGGAAACAGAGAAAGAGTTAATGAAATCTTGGGACTGATACATGATGATGTATGAAAGGTCTCCTGTCTACAAATGCCAGGACTGGTTCTTTATACTTCATTATATTCTCTGATAATCTCTCAAGATTCAGTTATATGTTCCTGTTGAAACATAAGTCCGAAGCTTTTGAGGTATTCACAGAATATAAGATGGAAGTAGAGAACCAAAATACGGGTATAAGTATTGTGTCCTATGATAAGATCAGGGAGGAGAATACTTGTGCATAGAATTCCTGGACTATTCTAAAGGAGAATGAGATTCTCTCTCAGTGTTACTCCTCTGAATACACCACAGCACAATGGTGTATCAGGGTGGAGCAATCGCACTATATTAGATATGGTGTGCTCTATGATGAGTACTACTGAGTTTCCTATTTCCTTTTGGGAGTTATGCGCTTGAGAAGCTGCATACCTATTGAATTAGGTTCGAATCAGATCACTGCCTACCATTCCATATGAGATATGGTATGGGAAGAGCCTATCTCTTAAGTAAGTTAAGATTTGGGATTGTCTGGCCTATGTCAAAAGCAAAATCCGGACAAGATCGAGGTAAAGTCAGTTCTATAGAACTGGAAAGGTTCCAGCTATACAAAACTGCAGCTGATGATTTGACAGAACCAAAGGATTCAATAGTCCCCGACGAACCTCAGCCTCTCCGCCGATCTAGTAGGGTTCCTCATCCGCCTGAGAGATACCTCGGTTTCTCGATGACAGTGGGAGCGAGGAATGCATCATGAGATGATGAACCAACTAGTTTCGAGCAGGCCATCAAGAGTAGGGACTCTGTAAGAATGGCTGGATGCTTAGCGATCTGAGATGGAATCCATATACACCAAAAAAGTATGGACTTTGTTTGCTATATCTGAAGGGTTAAATCCCCATCAGTAGAAAGTATATCTTGAGAAGATTACTTGGTGTACATGGAAAAGTTGAGACTTTCAAAGCTAGACTTGTTAAAGGTTTTAGTCATCAACCAGGTGTGGATAATGATTAAACCTTTTTCTAGGGACTATGCTTAAGTCCATCCAGATCCTATTTGCCACTGCTACATACCATAACTGCGATATCTGGTGGTTGGGTGCCATGACTACTTTTCGAAATAATGATTTAGAAGAGAACGTCAATAAGAACACAGCCAGAGGGCTTCGCAAACAGTGGGAGCAGCGGAAACGTGTGCAAGTTGCTTTACAGGATAAAGCAGGCATCGCGGAGTTGGAACATCTGTTTTGATGTGGTAGTCAAAGAGTTTGACTTCATCAAAATGGTAGATGAACCTTGTATGTAAAAAAAGGTAGTATGGAGTATGGTAATGATCCTCGTAGAGTACGTGGACAACATACTCTTGATAGGAAAATAGTTTCCTATGCTACGATCGGTCGATCTCCTCTTATCACATAGATTCTCCATATAGGATCAAAGTGATACCTCCTTAATCCTGAGATTTGGGTCTATGAGATAGATCTAAATGGATTTTAGGATTCTCACTAATTGAAGTGAGATGGTATCAGTTGATCCTGGGGAGAATCACTGGAAAGGTTCCAGGGTGATAAGGACGACTGAATGTCAGTCGCAGGCATTGTCTTTACCCTCAGTGAAGGGACGGTATGTTGGAAGAGTTCCAAGCTAGATACCGTGGCAAACTAGACGATAAAGGCTGGTAACATCGCTATTAAAGATACTACCAAAGAGGAAGTTTGGGTGTATATTGGTTCATAAGATGAACTAGGTTCCCACCATTGTGTGACAATGGAAGTGTGGCTTTGGCCAAGGAACCATGATCCCATCAGTGACCCAGACATATTCTGAGGCAGTATCACCTGATCATGGAGATAGTTGATCTCCAGGGTGATCGAGGTAAGGAGAGTAGACTTAGAGGACAACACAGCGGATCCACTCACGAAGGCCTTTTCCCAAAGAGAGACTTTTATGGGATGGTTGAGTATGTGATACTGCAACCACTGCTACAGATGGCCCTAGTGCAAGTGGGAGATTGTTAGTTATATGTATGCCCTAGAGGCCATTACTGTACATAGGATGTATATTGTAGTGGATGCTGGGACATATATAGGTAGGACTTTCTTGCTCGACATGATAGTACGCTATCTGGTTGCTCTTTATCTTAACATGTATACTTTCTGTCTCTCTGATTACATGTTGATAAAGCCCTTAGGATGTGTACTCGACTTCCAGGACTGTGATGAAGATCATACTAGTGGGGCCTGGGTAGTCAATGAGTACATCCTTCATTGTTCCTAGTCGTGGGAATATCGAGACGGGGCATCGATATTCCAGAGTAGACTAGCGTATATCTTCTCGACCCATGTGATGGGCGATGGATGATCCCATATCCATTGGTGTTTGACATCAGAGATGGTATGCGGGTGCTCAGTGGAGACTGGGTACACTGAACGGACTCGCCGAGAACTCCCAGATGGTATTATACCTCATGTCAGATGGCAGTTCTCCGGTGACACTGGTACAGCTTAGTCTGTTGACCCGAGATCGTCATAGAGTCTTGTGTGTCTCCCACTGTGCTTTGATTTCCACCCTACCATGGCTCTACTGAGTCGTGCAAACAGGTGGTTTTTGGGTACAGTCCCGATTCACATGAAGGCAATGAGCGATAGGAGGGGATTCGTCTCTCCCGGTATTGGGGGTGGATGTTGCGCTATGCTCGACTGGCCATAACAGGGAATCCCTGGCCAGGGTTGCAGTGATATACTGGTAAGAGTTATCAGTAGTTTCACGAATGTTATGGACCTTACTTCGGCATGAATTATCGAGCTATTGGGGTCTGACGTTTACCACCCCTAGGCGAGATATGCGACATATCAGACGAACAGACCGGACTATACGGTAAGTGTTACTGGTTGGATTCACAGGAGTGTGAGTGGGCTTGCTCGTCGATCTTCTGATCGCTCAATACCTGGGTGGCCGTTACATTTAGCAGACCGCTTGCGGCTTGTGGGTGCTTGATATGATCATCATCTGCTGCCGGCGTATTGACGAGTCTTTAGAGTCCTACACAGAGGTTTCCTGGCTCAAGCGAAACGAAATAGGAGCGCATATGAGATATGTGCGGGACCGAGAATAATGCGTGTATGTGATACCATATTCTATTCTCGCGATGAATGTATCGATTGGTTGTATGCGATATAACCTAGTTATCGAATCAAGGATTGATTCGATAAGCCGATACATTGAATATTAGTCGGTCATATTCGATATGACCGGATCGTTAAATCAAGTATTGATTTAATGATTTAATGCATAATTATATATTTGATATATTACTTTACATTAACTAATATTAGTTCACTTTAAATGGATTTTCTCACTTGATGTACACAAGTTGTATATGTGATATACTTATGTGCACTTGTTTGTATCATGTTTGATGATACATACTCACTTGGGTTTGTGTAGAGAATAAACCATGGTTATATGAATGGTTAGGGTTTTGATTATTTACTTACTTATTTATTTATTTATTTATTTTGGAAAAGAAAAGAATGGTGGCTTATTTTGTTTGTTTGTAGAAGCTTCATGAAGCTTTGAACAAGTCCACCATTCTTATCTCATGCTTAACCCTAACCAATCAAACTAACCATAGTCTATTCTCTACACCTAACCAAGGTTGGATTATGATAAGAATGAGTTGGATTTTCCTTTTTGAAAAGAATCCTTTTTATTCTATCATATTCTTTCTTCTTCTTCTTCTTCTTCAAGAAGAAAAAGCTTGATAGCTTCAATGGCAACTTGAGCAAAAGAGTGAGAAATCCAATTCTAAAGTGAATCCACCTCCTATTTCTTCATCCTCTACCTCTTGCCAAGTAGTATAGGGTGTTTTCTTCACAAGTTTCATGACTTGGTGAAGTGGGAGCTTGATCTTGTGATGCCTCGACGTAGATCATCTTCGGCATCGAAGCCGACGACCTAGCCCGCCCATTTCTCCGATGAAACCGATGCTAGAGTCCGGGATCCGATATGGACAGCGGAGGGACATCATCACGAAGCGTAGGAGGTGGAGGACCGGATCTACAAAGGTTGTAGCCTCTTTCCTTTTAGATAAAGTTGTTTACTTGCATCGCATCGCCTATATATCTAGTTAACGATCCGTATTAGGGTTTCTCGGCACTTGTAAAATATTAATTGGCCATGTTTGATCACTTATGAGACTTCATTAGTGTGCCTAGGAACCCTACAACAACGCCAAACATCAAAGGAGTGAAGAGATGTACCCTTTAATCCAGGTAAAATCAGTCTTGAATCATGGTGGTTGATCGTTAGTTTTAAGACATTACGGTCGAGGTTAAGGACATCATAGTCCGTGGATTTTAAGGACTCCACAGTCCGATGTTTGCTCTGGATGCTTCACACGGGTTCACTGCCGTGTTCGGCGAGGACCAGGCTCTGCTCTGGGTGTTTTCCGCGGGGTCAAAGAGTGACGTTATCCGCGTTCCACATGACCAGGAATTTTGCACTAGATGCTTCACACGGGTTCACTGCCGTGCTCGGCGAGGACTAGGCTCCGCTCTGGATGCTTCACACGGGTTCACTGCCATGCTCTGCGAGGACCAGGATCCGCTCTGGACGTTTTCCACAGGGTCAAAGAGTGACGTTATCAGCGTTCCACGTGACCAGGAATTTTGCACTAGATGCTTCCCACGGGTTCACTGCCGTGTTCTGTGAGGACCAGGCTCCACTTTGGATGCTTCACACGGGTTCACTGCCATGCTGTGCGAGGACCAGGATCCGCTCTGGACGTTTTCCATGGGGTCAAAGAGTGACGTTATCCGCGTTCCACGTGACCAGGAATTTTGCTCTGGATGCTTCCCACGGGTTCACTGCCGTGTTCTGCGAGGACCAGGCTCCGCTCTGGATGCTTCACATGGGTTCACTGCCGTGCTCTGCGAGGACCAGGATCCGCTCTGGACGTTTTCCACGGGGTCAAAGAGTGACGTTATCCGCGTTCCACGTGACCAGGAATTTTGCACTAGATTCTTCACACGGGTTCACTGCCGTGCTCGGCGAGGACTAGGCTCCGCTCTGGATGCTTCACACGGGTTCACTGCCGTGCTCGGCGAAGACTAGGCTCTGCTCTGGACGTTTTCCACGGGGTCAAAGAGTAACGTTATCCGCGTTCCATGAGACCAGGAATTTGTTGATTTTATCCGCATTTCACGGGGTGGGGATTTGACTCTTGGTGATCCGTATATCGCCGAGCCATGGAACTGGGAGTTGCCGCTGTTCCACTTCGCTCGAGGCCGTATTTGCCGCAACGAGACAGATGTTGAGAGGATCTCTAGGTCACTTGTGGCCCGTCGAGATTTGGCTTCTTCTTTTGATGAAACCTAAGGGGGAGGAGTATGATCCTTTCTTTGTTTGCGCCCCTGGATTGTATACAGGGATTGATGTAACATCACCTGTCGGGCATGACTTTCATTTTTATTTTATTTTATTTTTTGCGATGCTCTATCATTTTAGCTTTATATCACGAAGGTCGCGATTGCCCAATCATTTCGGCTATTTTTCATGCATACATTTTTACTTGCTACTTTTTATTGCAAATTGCCCCATCATTTCGGCTATTTCGTATGCATGTGTGGCTCGCTAGCCTTTTCGCTGCAAGCTTGGATTTTAGACACCGATTTCGGCATCAGCACCGCTACAACTGGGATGTCGCCAGGAGCGAATCATCATTTGCCTCTGTCGATGTTGAACAAAGGAAGCTTAGTAAACAGGGTTAAAGGTCCTGTCGACTAAGGCTTTTGACTTCATGAGCCGTAAAGGTCTCACAAAGGTATTTCTCCCTACAAGTCGTGAGGATCTTGCAGGTGTGTTTTCTCCTTGGGAATCGTGAAGATTCCTAAATGCATGTCTTCTTGCAAGTCGTAAGGATCTTACAAAAGGGTTTTCTCCTTATAAGTCGAGAGGACATACAAGGGTTGTTCGCCATACGGACATATCCCTAGTCACGGATGGGACTTGGTTAGGGAAATGTTTATTCGCGCCCGTGGATTGTATACAAGGGTCAGTATTGAGCCACTTGTAGGGCATAAATTGAAGGTTGTGGGGGTTGCTTAAGCATAGGTTTAGGTCTCTGTGACTTAAGACTTTCAAATCTTATGAGCCGTGAGGGTCCCATAAGAAAGTTCTCCCTACGAGTCGTGAGGATCTCGCAAGTGTAATTTCTCCCTAGGAATCATGAGGACTCCTAAGTGTGTTGCTCCCTTGTGAGTCGTAAGGATCTCACGCGGGTGGTTTCTCCTTACAAGGTCGTGAGGTCCCTGCAAGTGTCCTTTAACGAGGTTGCGCCCTTTCAGGTTTTCAAAAACACTCGCCGGTAGCCCTGCTGTTTTTACTCACGGAGCCCTTTCTGGTTTTCATCCGTGCCCATTTTGCTTATGGACATACCGTTTTTATTATTTTTTTTCTTTTCTTCTTTATATCGGCTTTGAGATACTGCAATCCACCGTAGTTTATCGACGTCTCGGTCACCAGCCAGTTTTAGGACATAGTGGTCCATTGTTAGTTTAAGGATGTTTCGGTCCGTTGTTAGTTTAAGAACGTTTCGGTCCGTTGTTAGTTGAAGGACGTTTCGGTCCGTTGTAAAGGATGCTGGTTACTACTTAGAGTTCGGGCTTAGGAGGATAGCGAGCGGACATAGTCGTCGTCATCTATCATTGACCTAGGCCTTGACTCGTTAAGCGTAGTATTTCTTCAGGAAGCGACCGTTCACTGGCCTGAAAGGTCTTTCACTGTGCATATCTATGAGTATATACGCTCCACCCTAGTAAACCTTGTCTATGATGTACGGGCCTTCATAGTTTGGTTCGAATTTTCCCCGTTTGGCACGATTGGGGATCATAGGTCTTTTGACCATTAGCACGAGTTCGCCTTGGCGGAACGTCCTCGGCCTGGTCAATCTTTCGTATGAGCGCGTCATCTTTGCTTTATAAGCCTCCAGATTTTGTTGCGCTATGAGTTGGGTTTCATCAAGGGCATCAAGCTCCTCAAGCCGAAGGTGAGCATTTTCTTCGTCCGTCAGCTCGTAGTGGACCGCCACTCGTAGAGAGGGTAACTCTATCTCGAGGGGGAGTACTGCTTCTGTACCGAATACCAACGCATATGGCGTTGTGTTCGTGGCCGTTTTGAACGTAGTTCGATATGCCCAGAGAGCTTCTTGCAGTCTCTCGTGCCAGTCCTTTATGTTTCGGGACACCGTCTTCTTCACGATCTTTGTCAAGGTTTTGTTGAAAGCCTAAGCTAGATTGTTAGCTCGCGGATTATAAACTGAGGAATATCTCAAGTCTATGTTGTGTTGCTGCGCGAAGCGACTAATCTTATGGCTTCTGTAGGCTGGCCCGTTATCGGAAATGATCCGTCGCGGAGTTCCAAAACGATAAATGACTTGCGTCTTGAAGAAGTGGAGGATATTTTCCATCTTCACTTTCCTGAGCGGTATTGCTTCTACCCATTTGGAGAAGTAGTCAGTCGTCGCCAAAATGAATCGATGTCCCCTGGACGACGCTGGTTCGATGGGGCCGATTATGTCAGTCCCCCACATTTCGAACGGCCAGCTATCCACCGTTGGATGTAGTGGATTTGGATGCTGATGGATGAAGTCCTCATGGATCTGGCACGAGTGGCATTGCTTCGCATACTCGAGGCAGTCTTAGATCATTGTGGGCTAATAATAACCCATTCGTTTGATCTTCAGCTTCATCTTCGGGCCTGCTTGGTGAGAACCGCAGAGTCCGTCGTGAACTTCTTGAACGACTCTTCTCGCTTCGTCAGGTCCCAGGCATCTCAACCACAGAGAATCGAATGACCTTTTGTACAAAATATCGTTGACAAAGGCGAAAGACAGAGCTCGTTTTATGAGCTGATGTCTTGAAGACGCATCCTCAGGCGTTCGACGAGATTTGAAGTAGTCTATGAAGACTTCTCTCCAATCTCCAACCTCCTCTTGGTCATTCATTTGCAGGGCCGTCTGCTCAGTTGCTCTCCTTTCTTCGGGTGATTCCGGAGATATTTCCGCCGGAGCAAGAACCCGACAGCTTTGTACCATGATTCTTACGTCATCGAGGTTCTCGTCAGCTAGTTCTTTAGCAAGCTTGGCTAATGCATCCGCTTTGCTATTTTCGGCACGCGGTGTGCTTTCCAAGGTGTAGGAGGGGATTTGAGTCAGCAGTCACTGTACTCTCTCGCCGTACTTTACCAATTCTGGCTTACATGTTTGGTAGTCGCCGTTTACTTGACTAACGACCAGTTGGGAATCTCCGTATATGAGGAGGTTTTCAATTCCTATGTCGATGGCGATCTCGAGGCCTGCTATCAAAGCTTCGTATTCAGCTTCATTGTTCATCCTTGGTTCTGTTAAGGAGAAAGCGAAGCGCATTATCCCTCCTTGTGGAGTTACGAAGATAAGGCCTACCCCTGATTTGATTATGGGCGTACTATGCTTGCGCTTCTTCATGGAAGATGCTCCATCGAAATAAAGTTCCCATCGGGTACCACCGCCATCGATCGCGTCAAACGCATGTTCGTCTGGCAGCTCACAGTTCAAAGGAGAGTCGGCCGGTATCGGATGCTCAGCGAGGAAGTCGGCGATGGCCTGGCCTTTCACTGCCTTGAGAGGCTGATATGTTATCGAGAACTCCATCAAGAGCAGGGCCCATTTGGCGAGTCGACCAGTCAGTATGGCCTTCGACATTAAATACTTAAGGGGGTCCACCTTCGATATGAGACGGACTTCGTGTGCCAATGCATAGTGCATGAGCTTGGTTATCGCAAAGATCAACGTCAGGCAGTGTTTTTCAATAGGGGAGTAGTTGCCTTCTGCCCCCAGTAGAACTCGACTTAAATAGTAGAGTGCTCTCTCTTTCCCTTGATCGTTCTCTTGCGTCCATAATGCGCCTAAGGAACCTTCGAGGGTGGTTGTATAAAAAATGAGGGGATTTCCCCTGACCGGAGCAGCCAGCACTGGCGGGTTCTGCAGGTATTGCTTGATCTCGTCTAGCGCACTTTGGCATTTTTGGTCCCAGACGAACGGGGCTCCCTTCTTCATCAGGTGGCTGTAAGGGCGGCACTTGCCTGAAAGGTTGGCTATAAATCGCCGGATGTATGCGAGCTTCCTTTGGAGAGACCGTAATTGTTTGAGAGTCCTTGGCGGTGGCATTTCCATGATCGCCTTGATCTTCGACGGATCTATCTCGATGCCCCGGTGCTGGACAATGAATCCTAGGAATTTTCCTGAGGACACCCCAAACGCGCATTTGAGGGGGTTCATCTTTAAGTTGTATTGCCGAAGGCGTTGAAATACAGTCATCAGATGCTCGAGATGTTCCTCGTACGAATTACTTTTCACGACGAGATCGTCGATATAGCATTCGACGATTTCATGTATGAGGTCATCAAAGATCTTCGTCATGGCCCTTTGATAGGTGGCACCGATGTTCTTTAGACCGAAGGGCATCACCTTGTAGCAGAATATACCAAGAGGGGTCAGGAAAGCAGTGTGCTTCTGGTCTTCTGGGTGCATCTTTATCTGATTGTATCCTGATGAGCAGTCCATGAAGGAGAAAATCTCGTGAGTGGACGTGTTATCTATCATCAGCTCTGTGACTGGCACTGGGAAATCATCCTTCGGGCAGGCTTTATTGAGATCCCGGAAGTCCACGGATATGCGCACTATCCCATTTTTCTTCATTACTGGGACGATGTTGGCGATCCAGTCAGGATATTGAACTTCTTGGATAAACCCAGAATCGATCAGCTTCTTTACTTCGGCGTTGATGCTCATCTCAAGCTCAAGCCGCATTCTTCTCGGCGCCTGTTTGACTGGCTTGACGTCCGGGGATATTGCCAATTTATGCACAGCAATTTCTGGATCTAGCCCTGGCATTTCAGAATAGTTCCATGCGAAGCAATCTCTATGCTGCATAAGTACGTCTTTTAACGCAGCCACCCTTTCTTCAGATAGCAACTCACTGACGAATGTCGGTCGCGGGTCGTTTGCCGTCCCCAACTCAATCTTCTTGAGGTTATATGCAGTAGTATGTATGCCATCTTCCAGCTCTTTTGGCGCTGGTGGAAATTCTGAGATTACCTCGTCGTCATTGTTTTCGAAGCACCAGGGAAAGTCAGCCATATTCTCAGGCTCTTCTTTTGATATCGTTATCACACGACAGGTACGAGCTCGCTTCCAAGACCGATATGGATCTGGTTCTGCTCTTGTGGATTTGGGTTCATGCTTTTATGGCGGCGTTACCCTCCAGCTGTCGGATAGAGCAAATCTGCCTTGCTGGTATTGGTCTTCGACCCAGTTCTTAAAGGTGAAGGAGTCTTCGATAGGGTGTCCTATGACTCGGTGATAAGAGCAATAGCCCGGATGAGAGACCTCATTAGCTTGCTCAGGGTGTTTAGACTCCGGAAGCGTAATCATTCGATGTTTTAAAGCGAGGTCAAGTATCTTCCGTGTTTTATTCTGAGGAAAAGAGTATGCCTGACTCATCTTTTTCATAAGGGACAAATCCGGACCGCGCAATACCCGATCACATGACTCTTTGATCCTGCACTGTCGTTGTCGACCTCCTTTTCTACTTTTTGATTTACTTCTACCTCTGCGTCGGGCCTTTTGCACAGCAGGTTGACAGGGAGGAGTATTTTTGTCTTCTGTAGCCTGTTGAAGAAGACGTTGCGTCCTGGCTCTCTCGTAGATGGCCATCTCGCGATTATGGTCGTCTCGGGCATTTTGACCCGCTTTCCTGATAAGCTTGTCCATTCGTTCTTCAAACGACGGACTCAGCACTTCGATCGCGGTATCTAGTTCTGAGGAGGGGTTTGTTGGGGTAAAAATTTACACCCCGGTTGACCGAGTCAAAGTTAAAGTCAACCCCCAAGCTATGTGGGCCCAAGCCCAGGTCAAGTGGTCCCATGCCCAAGTCAAGCCCGCGGCCAGCCTCCCCATGCCAACAACAAAATCATGTAATAAATAATTTTTACGTAATTTTTTATACATGAATGTATGCAAAATGGGCATAAAGCCAATATTTTGTAAGCCCGTGGCTTATGTGCAAAAATGAAATGGCACATGAGCCATGGGATGGCTAAAATGCCATTTTTGTAAAGCCCAAGGGGCTATATGTAAATATGTAAGCCTATAAAAGGCAACATGATGAATAAAAAAAAAGGACAACCTTTTATTCTCTCCACAAAAATTAGAGCTGAGCTCTTTCTTCCTTCTTCAAGGTTCCAAAACCTTCTTCTTTCTCTTGAATTAAATCAAGAGTTTTACTCTTCCTTTTTCAAAACTAAATAGTTTTCCACCACAAAACCCACAAAGGGGAACTTGGATCTGCCATCAGATCTTAAAAAGGAGAGATTTTGAGATTTTACATCTCTTGATCTTCAAGATCCAGCAAGCAACAGGAGGAAGAAGAAAAACAATTCCATTAACCCAACAAAAAAAAAAAAAAAAAACACTCAGGAGTCTAACTCCTCTTTGATTTCTCTTCAGAGAAATCTTTTTAGGCTAAAAGCCTGTTGTGTGCGCAAGTCGCCCGCGTGCCGACACGTGGCGCGCGCGCTTGCGCAACTGCGCAAGTGCGCAAGTCGCCCGCGTGCCGACACGTGGCGCGCGCGCTTGCGCAACTGCGCAGTTGCGCAAGGCGCCCGCGTGCCGACACGTGGCGCGCGCGCTTGCGCAACTGCGCAGTTGCGCAAGGCGCCCGCGTGCCGACACGTGGCGCGCGCGCTTGCGCACCTGTGCATCCCTTGGATGTCTTTTCCCCCTCTTTTGTGTACATACATACACATATACATATGTATACAAATTTATACATACACGTACTCCACGACACTGTCCCTGTTAGAAAAAAATTTCTAACGGGGCGCTGCCCCGCACCCCGCAAGGGGGCTGCTAGCCCCCTTGACCCCCAGCCCGCTATCCGGGTAGCGGGACCCCCGTAAAAACTCTGCGTGGCTCCCGATATATCCAAACCCCCCCCTTTCAGAACCGAACACACGTATACTGCACATTGAGTTCGCATGACCAGTTTAACCCGTTAATCGGAGGTTCCCTCGCCCCAAAGGCGATGGGTAATTAACGGCAGCTTAGTCCGCGGCTGCCGGAGATTCGGATCCCCACAATCATTAAACCCCGGCCTACCCTAGGCCGGGGGAATCTGTAGTACGCCTGACAAGCGCGCGCGTATTCCCATCTCACTGGGGTGACGAAAAACACCCTACAGGGTTGGCATTTCCTGACGGGGTGTCCTCTTCTTCATCGAAGTTATATATGGCGTAGCTGCCGTGGACTCGTTCCCATTTTCCGTCTCTCACGTATCCGAGCCCAAGTGTTTCCATTCTCCCATTGGGCAATTTGCGCTGAGTCCTAGGGACATCCCAAATCCTATTATAGAATCGAGTTTGTCGAGTAGTCTGTTTTAAGGGTATCCCTTGGCGCTTCAATAGCCTTTTCAATCCGTTTGTGTAATATCTGGGCAAACGGATGGGTTGAAGCTTGTCAAGTGTAGAATCCGCGCCATGCCAGATCTCTTTCTCCACTCTTGTTTCCGAGGACCGATAGAATAGGATCGCCTTTTCGCCTTTTCGCTTGGGAGGGACGTAAAACGTCTGCAGGTCTTGCACGTTGTGAGCTTCAAGCGCGTCAAGATCTTTGTAGTGCTCCGGCGGGATCATGGTGATTTTCAAACTCTGATCATCACCAAGGGATTCTTGTATTAGCGGCCGACTGGAGAACACAACATTAACCTCATCTTCCGAGTCACTTCCGAAGATCAATATGGGGGCGGACGGCCCCGGGTCGTTGCGTCGAGACGGCCCAAAGTAAACTATCTTTTCTTCTTCTTCAGTATCACTCCCGAAAATAGGGATGGTAGTAGCGGCTTTGTTCTCCGGTTTGCGACACCTCTCTGTGTCCTCGAAATTTGGCAAAAAGTACTTTGCATCTTTGTATTTGCGAACTTCGTTCATGGAGAATGGGTTTAGCTCACCTGTTACGGTATACTCGAGACCATCCTTGAAATACTTCATACACTGATGTTGTGTAGAAGGGATGATGTTGTACTCGTGCAACCAAGGCCGGCCGAGCAGAGCATTGTAACATGTCTTGGCATCTATGACGTGAAACTTAACGTCCGTGACGAGTAGCCCAAAGCGTAGCGTCAATATCACAGACCCAAGAGTTCTCGATGATTGGGAGTCGAACCCGGAGATGGTGATCTTGTCCCGAGCAAGGTGCTGGACGCTCATGCAGATTTCCTTTAACACCCGCACGTTGAGGAGATTAAAGGAAGACCCATTGTCAACCAAGATTTTGCCTATCTTTATATCGTGGCAATATCCAGAGACGTATAGGGGACGGTTGTGGTCGCACGTCCCAAGGAGCAGGTCTTCGTCACCGAAAGTGATATCGGCCGTGTGCACTTCTTCCAGTTCATCCTTCATCCTTTCTTCGGCGAGGAAGGCTTGGAATTGTTCGGGCTCTTGTAGCGCCTTGATTAATGAATCTCTCGCTTCCCTTGATAACAGGAGGGCATCGAGAATGCTGAGCTGCGAGGGTAGCTTCCTCAGGTGCGCTAGGATGTTGTAGTCTACCCTACTCTTCTTAGGCGGATCCTTGGCAGTCAGCTCTTTCATAACTTGGTCATCTAAGGTGATATCCTCAGCGACCTTTTCCTTTCCCTGATCTTTTCTAGTTGCGGGTCTGAGATTCTTTTCCGGAAGCGTGCGATTGCGCAGCCGAATGTTTTCGCAGGCCTCTGGTTCTTCCTCTTTTCCTGAGGTGGACTCTTTAAAGAGGGGGCTAAGAGCCCGCTCCTCGTCAGAATCGCTTCCGAATGTGAGCACTTGCGATCCCCCGGCGTTGACCGTGTAACAGTTACCGGTAGTTCCTTTGTGTCCTTCGGTCGTACTTCTCTGCTCCCGATGAGTTCTGCGTTTCATTCGCTTAAAATGTTGCCGATGAGCAACATATCCCTGCCACCATGTCTTAAAAGCGTCGCACTCCTCAGTGGGGTGTGAAATTTTCCGATGATATGAGCAGTAATTAGGGTGCTTCTCCGCCCCATTGAACGTGTTTTCTTCCGAGGGTGGTAGTTTCATTCCCATTGACATGGCTTTGGCAAACCTTTTCCTCGTCTTGAATATGTTTTTATCCGCGTCGGGTGCCTATCAATCTGGCGAGAGTACCTCCACTCTTTCGTTTAGTCGCCTGCGTTTGGCTCCTTCTGATGCGGCCATCTCATGCTCCTGGTCGGCTTTACTTTTCAAACGAATCTCGTCTAGAAAGGCGTCGATCATTTCGTATGTCGGCCACACGAGCTCCGGTTCAAGTTCTGCCCCCAGTTTCTTAGTGCCAGGTGTTTTTCCATCGTCGGTAAACGAGTGAGAGATCACATTACAACTCGCCACGTATCCCTCGGCTTCATCCGACGAACTCTCCTCCTCATCTTCCTCTTGAAAGACGTGGTTGAGGAACTCTTGGAGTGTGATGGGAGTCCGCACCTTCTGATTATACTCTTCCAGCGCGTCGATATGTTTCTGTAAGTCTGTGCGCTTGTCACCGGGCTTCACGGGCTTCCTAGATTTCTTCTTCTTTTTCTTCGAAGATTTCGACGGCTGATCGTGAGTGTTCGGGCCATCACCACTAATCTTCAGAGTTGGGCGCAGGTGTTTTTCCATCGTCGGTAAACGAGTGAGAGATCACATTACAACTCGCCACGTATCCCTCGGCTTCATCCGACGAACTCTCCTCCTCATCTTCCTCTTGAAAGACGTGGTTGAGGAACTCTTGGAGTGTGATGGGAGTCCGCACCTTCTGATTATACTCTTCCAGCGCGTCGATATGTTTCTGTAAGTCTGTGCGCTTGTCACCGGGCTTCACGGGCTTCCTAGATTTCTTCTTCTTTTTCTTCGAAGATTTCGACGGCTGATCGTGAGTGTTCGGGCCATCACCACTAATCTTCAGAGTTGGGCGCAGCTTTAGCATCCCTTCAATGATCTGGGGTTCCAGCGGGTTCTTCCACCTGACTGCCGGGCATGTCTGGAGCTCGTCCAGCATTCTTTTGGTTTTTGATGAAAGCATGATTTCCCATGGAGCTTCTTCAATGAAAGAACAAGTTGCCCCCGGTGTGTCCGTCTTCTTAGCAGTGTGAGGTTGTGGCGGGTTCACCTTCCACTTCTCGGACAGCGCAAACTTGCCCTGTAGGTATTGATCTTCAATCCATCCTTTAAAGACGAAGCAGTCCTCGGCGGTCGCCTTGGGTTTGGAAAGTTGATAAGTCTATTGCGTATTGCCAGCTCGAATAGCCTCTTCGTTTTATCCCGCGGGAATGAGTAGGGGCGCTTCATTTTCTAATTGTAATACCGCCTTTTTTCTTCCAGCTGATCTGCTAGCTTTGGGGCACTGGGTTGCTGCTGAGCGTTCGCAACGAAGGTTGCCTTCCCTTTACCCTTGTCATTCCGAGGCTCTGGCTTCGGGGGAGACGGTCTATGACCCATCTGGTCCATCTGGGCCAACTTGTCGATCAAAGCTTGGAACGTGGTTGGCTTAAAAAACATCATAAACTGTGAGATAGTTGCATGAGGATCTAGGGTACCCACGAACATGCCCACCGCGGGCGCCTCCTCAATGCGTTGTTCGTATTTCGACCACAAGTTTCGCCAGCGTATAGCGTACCGGACCCACGTCTCACCTGGTTTCACCCTGGCATTAATCAATGCCGTTATCGGAGTACGTTCGCTGGCGCTCTCGAATCGCTGAGTGAATAGCAACTCCATTTCTGCAAATGTCTTGACGGAATCGTTCGGGAGTTCAGAATACCATTCGAAAGCTGTTTCTGACAAGCTGCCGACGAATTGGCGAAGCAACAATTTATCATCACCGTCGGTGTTGCCGCAAAGCGCCCTGAACTGGGCAACATGCTGGTGGGGATTGCCCGTCCCCTTATAGACATGAAATTTCGGTATTGTATAGCCCGGCGGGTACTTGATCTGATCATACCAGCTCGGATATGGTCGCCCTGTTCTGACAACTTGACCAGCTGCCTCAGTCGCCTGGTGAACTCGTATCTGTTGGGCTATGTATTCGTCTAGGTCAGCCTTGGAGATTGTTTCCTCCTTGGCTGTTGACAGAGCCGGTGGAGGATTTGACGTTTCTCCCCTGTCGTCTTCAAGAACGATTGGAGGATATTCAGCAGGAGAATCTTGTTGGATCATCATTCCCACCATGTCCTGGAACAGGAGGGCCATTCGTTGTATATTGGCTGCTTGTTCGGTAGCCTCTTTATCCTTCTTCTCCAATATCCTACGAAGGAATTCAGCGTCAGTTTCTTGCTCCTGACGTTGATCAGATGACGCATCGGGGCTTTCCTTCGGCCCAGTGAGTGCGGCCATCGCGTTCATCATTTCCTGGAGCTTCTGCTATTGCTCCTGAGCTTTGGTCACTGACCGTGTAAGCGGTCTATGACCCGTGGATGCACGGCTGTCCTCTTTTCCCGACGCCATGTATACCGTATGCACCATCATGCCCCCAGACTTGAGGCGTTTAGGCTTGTTGTCCTTGATATTTGTTGCAGGAGTGGGGACTCTATCCGTCCTTCTTCACTTTTGAGTAGTCGACGTGGAGGGAGCCGTTGCAGCGGGCACCCAAGCGGTTGTCGTCCTTTGTTGTTTGACGTGACGATTCTTTTCTTCCTGCACTTTCGCCCTTTTCTATTGACGAAAGTGATCTTGGTCGATTACTGAGTCTTGAACCCGTCGCCAGACTTTATAAATTTTGGAGGACAGCCGTTGAGGAGGCTGTTCCGGCTTCGCTTTTGTAATGTCCTCTGCAGGTGGAGGGGATCTTTTAAGAACCGCAGTTGGCCAATTTCTGCGTACCCTGTTCAACAGCTCGAAGCTGTCTTCGGTTGGAACAGCAGCCTCAATTTCCACCGTTAGAGCTGGTGGAGTTAGTCCGGAGGGGGAGTTGCCCCAGTCTTCCTTATCCGGCGCCAGTGGCGACGTCGGGCATGATGGGTTATTGGGATTGGTTCAGCGACGGCTTCGTCTTGCCCCCTGTTTTGGGGAAGGGCTGCCGCCGGTGTCAGCCTCTTGAAGACTGATGTCTTTTGAGTGGCGGTATCCAATCTGTCAAAGACAGACCTTCGAACCGGAGCGGGAGCTGGGACAGCCAGTCTTGCAAAGACCGACTTTTTGGCAGTAGAAGCCGCCTTGACGACTTCGGGAGCAGTTGTCTTCTTTGGGATGGCCTTCTCAGGTATCATGGGCTTTTTGGCAGGCCCTTTGGAGTTCAGGTTCATTCTGGTGAAGACTGAAGAGTTGGACGACCCGTTGAGAGGGGCCGTGGGAGTGGCAAGTCGATCAAAGACCGACCTCTTTGAAGCTTCCAGTACGGCATTGGGATGTTAACGTTCACCGGCGGGAGCATGGTCCCGAAGAACAGACCGGTGGTAGCCTGAGTTACTTGTTCCATAGGCATAGTAAACAGGAAGCAGCTTGCGGTCCATATGCTACACCTCCAGGTGAGGTGGAACGTCGGTTGCATTTGCAGTTGGAGCAGTTCGAGCAGTTGTCAGCCATTGCTGTTTGATTTCTGCGCCAAGCAAGAAACCAAATCTTAGTAACTTGAAACCCGAAGGCAACCATTAACAAACCGTAATTCGTTCGCGAAGATGACACACAAAGTGTGGAGTGGAAAGAGGAAAAGGTCCCACCGGGCGTGCCATAATCTGTTCCCCTCCGAAAGACGGAGCGACGCAGGGACGTCTTACCTGAAATTCGGGGCAGACGCTAATTGGTGCTATCCGTCTATCTCTCCGAAGATGCCAAGTTGATTTATGGCACTGTGTATCGAAGATTTAAACGGATGCGTCCGATGTAGCAGACTTCGTCAGATTCCCCCTCGCTTGAGGGGTTTTTGATTGTGGGGACGCTCTTCCCTGCAGGAGCAAGCCCCTGCAGTTAATTACGCTACCGCGTTGCGGTAACAACTTTCTCCTTTTCCAGATGGTCACTTCGTGTCGTGTGTGTTTAATTTGTGTTTGGTTGCCCGTGGATTGTATACGGAGACTGAGTTATATCGTCGCCCGTAGGGCGATGACTAGTCCAAATCCGTATTATCTTAGATTTTGGTTTGGGGGGTTGTGTTTAAGGATACGTTAGCCTCATTTGAGACTAAGATCGACATAACGTTTGTTAAGGATACGTTAGTCTAGTTTTTAGACTAAGATCAACTTAACGGGATCGTTTAGATCTAACAAGAGAGCAATTAAGGGAGCCCTGTTGTTTAGTTTAGTGACATTACGGTCAATAGGTAGTTTAAGGACATTGCGGTACAGTGTTAGTTTTAAGATGTTGCGGTCAAGGTTAAGGACCTCATAGTACGTGGATTTAAGGACTACACCGTCCGGCATTAGTTTTAAGACATCACGATCAAGGTTAAGGACGTCATAGTCTGTTGTTAGTTTTAAGAAATTCCGGTAAAGGTTAAGGACGTCATAGTCCGTGGGTTTAAGGACTCCACAGTCCGATGTTTAGTTTTAAGACATTACGGTCAAGGTTAAGGAGCTCATAGTCCATGAGTTTAAGGACCCCACAGTCCTTATCAATAGGTGGTCATCGAGACCCGCCACCTCTTTGAGGACGTTGAGGAATTACAACGCCAAGTATTAAAGGAGTGAAGAGATGTACCCTTAAACCAAGGTAGATTAAGTGATCTGCAGTCCAATTTGGAAACTAAGATCAATTATTATATTATGAGCCCATTGGCCCAGTTGAGTTTGAATTGAGGACTTATGGCCAGCTTGGGCTAAGTCCAATCATATTTGGGATATTGGCCCTCTGTTGGTTCATTAAAAGAGAGGCTTTGCCTCTGGAAACCTAGCCAATTGGGCTAAAGCTAGCGTTAAACACTAGAGACCAACAGTGTTGAACACTGGGAATAGGATTGCCAAGTTAGTGTTAAACACTAAAAGATAATCAGTGTTGAACACTAGGAATAGAGTTTTCAAATTAGTGTTAAACACTAAGAAAATCAGTGTTAAACACTGGAAATAGAGGTTCCAAATTAGTGTTTAACACTAAGGCAGATCAGTGTTAAACACTGGATACAGAAGTTTCAATTTAGTGTTAAACACTGAGGCAAGAGGGGTCACGTGGTAGCATGTGAGAGCGCCCTGCTTCTCTTTATTTTGTTCTGCAGATAAGTGTTTAACACTTTTAACTCTGAAAGCCATCACGTGTGGACACGTGATGGGGGATTGCGCTTTGATGTGTTAGAATGTTCATCAGGGGTCACGTGTCGACACGTGAGGCTGCCCTAGAGCTCTTTTCTGTTTCTTTTGCCTTTTTCTCTATGTGCTTTAGAGATCACGTGGGGCACGTGAGGCATTGCCTCAAAGTTCTCTTTTATAGATCTTCGCAGGAGTCACGTGGTAACACGTGAGGTGTTTACTTCAGAGTTCTTTTCTGTGGATCTTTGCAGGGGTTACATGGTAGCACGTGATTCTGCATGTTTTAAAGATCTGTTCATCTTTTAAAAATTAATTTCTTCATCGGGTTAAACCCAAGTGACAAACTTTAGAGGAATTAAATTCCTGTTTTCTTCTAAAGAATTATATTCTTAATAGGGTTAAACCCTAATTTCTTTTCTTAAGGGAATTAAATTCCTGAGAGTTTGAGAGAATTGTGTTCTCAATTAGGGTTAAACCCTAGTTCTGTTTATTTTGAAGGAATTAAATTCCCATAACATAGGGTTAAACCCTAATTTTATCTCAAAGAATTGAATTCCTATCATTTTATGAGAATTAAATTCTCAAAACTCAGCTCCTCCTCTGTGTTTTAGATCTGCATGGCAGGATCTCAACCCTATGAGAATTAAATTCTCAATTCATGGGGAGATGTGCACTTTGCAGATCCTTCACCAGAGAAAGAACTAAGTTCTTTTCTTTATATGAGAGTTAAACTCTTTTGAGAATTAAATTCTCTTTTTTAAGCCTCCCTTTCCTTTTCTTACCTAAGGTTTTCCTTTTGCAGAGAATCAAAGGCTCTATATCTCTCTCTCTGTGTATCAAAAGAAAAGGTCCAAAGGTCCTCCTTCTCCTCCTCTTGGCTATTATTTATAGGAGAAGGAAGAGAATCAATCCGCTTAGTAAATCTCTCATTGAGAGATTTGATTTGTATATTGAGAGATTTGATTTATTTTCATCATTGATCTGGGCCTTTAGAATGTTAAGTGAATTTTATTCACCATTGGATTTTAAATCCAAAGATATCTTTTTGTTATCTCGGTTAGATTTAGGGGGGAAATCTTTCCAAGTTCAAGATTTTTCCATAAATTGGTGATATTTAATCACCTTTAGATTTTTAATTCAACGGTTTCGAATAATCCTTCTCCATTTTGGAAAGATTGGAACGATTTATCCTCAGAATTTAATTCTGTTAAAGAATAAGGCTCTTGAAGCCGGTCACGTGTGGCCACGTGACCCCTGGTCACGTGTGGACACGTGACCCCTGGTCACGTGTGGAAACGTGACCCCTGGTCACGTGTATGCACGTGACCCCTGGAATGGGTTTCCCTTCTGCGCTCTGTTCTCTGGCCGCTGCTTAACCATCACGTGCTAACACGTGACCACTGGTCACGTGTGAGCACGTGATGCCTCTTCTGAAGCTTTTTCTTGACTTTTAATCCGGGGATGAATGTGATTTTTACCGCTGCTTTAAACGTCACGTGCCAACACGTGACAACTGGTCATGTGTGAGCACGTGATGCTTTTTCTAAAGCTTCTCCTGATTTTTAATCAGGGAACAGGGCTATTCTGTCTTTGGTCAGCTGTGGCTCAGCACTTTGGAGGTTCACAAAGTACCGAGAATCTTCATATCGGACTTCATGCACACCGAACGGCTGGATGTCTCCGTCAATGCGTCTTTCTTCGCCATTTTTAGTATACTTCATGCATTGATGGAGAGTCGACGGAACGATGCCGTAATCGTAGAGCCATGGCCGTCCTAAGATAATTTTATAAGAAGTGTCAGCGTCGATCACGTATATCTTAGCTTCGGTCTACAGATCCTTAAATTTGATTGGCAGAGCTATGGATCCCAGAACTTGCTGGCAATTTTGATTGAAGCCTTGAATGACAATCCTTTCCCTTGACAGGTGTCGGACGTCCATTGACAAAATCTTCAGAGTTCGCAAGTTCATGGTGTTCACTGATGACCCTGGATCAATCAATATGAGATTAATCCGGTCTCCGTCGCTGTACCCTGTCACGTAAAGCGGCCGATTATTCTCGGCTGTTCCCAGTAGAAAGTCTTCGTCCTTAAACGTGATTTTGGCGGCATGCAGAGCGTACTGGGCTTCTTTCATATTGATTTCCGCAAAGCGAGCCTGATACCGCTCTGGGTTTTGTAGAGCGTGAATGAGAACATGTCTAAGCTATTTAGATAGGACCAAGGCATCGTAGATGCTCAGGAGAGACGAGAGCTTTCGGAGATGAGCCAAGACATTGTAGTCCACCGAAGAAGGACTCGGATTTTCATGAGCCGGCTCTCCACCATCTTCCTCATTAGCCACCAGTTTTTCCTTTCCTTTTGGGGCGTTGCCCTGATTTGGCGGTAGGGCCCTGCCGCTTCTGAGCTGGATTTGGTTGGCCCTTGTGGTGAGCTCCCCGTCCTCTTCGGGAAAACAGAGCTCCTCCTCAGAGTTGCTGCCAATATGGACGGCGTAGCAGGTCATAATAGGGATCTCTTCATTGGAATCTTCTTCTAACTCCTCCAAAATCTCAACCGCTTCTACAGGGAAGAAATCTTTCAATTGAATTAGAGTTCTTTCCTTTTGTTCATAGTCTTCGAGGGAATCGATATATTTTTGAATGGTCGATCTCCCTGCAGACTCTTTTTCGCGTCGAGCTGCACTTTTCTTCTTCTTGAGCATTTTGGATTTTGAGCCTGACGGAGCCACAATGGCAGCTGGAATGGTAGGCTTCTTCTGCCCTTCCCATTCCGTCCTGAGCTCTTTCCGAAGTAGCTTTAGCATCTTCTTCGCCTTATTAGATATGTGCGTACTCCACGGAGGCCGCGGTGAGTCTATTTCATTTCTCAGGGCAGCGGGTTCGGCTGTCTGCTCCCAGAAGGCTTCAAATTCTGTCTGTATAAAGTTGGTGGTTGCAACTTTATTGTTCACCAACACACTTTTGGACAGCTTGATCTCTCCAGCCTTGTACTGCTTCTCGACCCAATTTTTGAAGATGTAGCAATCCTCGATCACATGGATTACTACTCTGTGGTACGGGCAATACAGGGGATTGTCGGT
The DNA here is from genome assembly GCA_030015575.1 of Agapanthus africanus. Classification (NCBI taxonomy): domain Eukaryota; kingdom Viridiplantae; phylum Streptophyta; class Magnoliopsida; order Asparagales; family Amaryllidaceae; genus Agapanthus; species Agapanthus africanus. The sequence goes on along the minus strand of JASDDO010000026.1, from coordinate 159,786,302 downwards.
CATTTTTGCTTCGTGGGGTCTCATCAATCACATTATTCATCTGGTATCCTCTTTATCAACCATCATGATCCAGGGTACTGACCTACGTCTAGTACAATACTGATACCATCTATGTATGCATGCGTGTGTATGAAACACTACGTCAAAGGACCCGCTAAAACATCATGTCGTATCTCAAATACGAACTCTGTCATATCACCGATCTCACGGCCTCAAATCTAATCTCATGGACTCATCTCAAATCCTAAGTACTATCCTCATAATCCAGTATATGTGCACATAGTCCCATACCCATGTGTAAATATACGCATCCCCATATACGCACAGGCAAAAGAAAGAATGTATGCAAGTATGTGTGTGCGTGTGTGGGTGCAACCACTACTCTAGGGTTTCGCAACTAACACTAAACTAATCCAAGAACACCTAGAATCCATCTTTATCATCAATAAACTCAAATCAACCTATAATAAATATATGTGTGTATACGTATTCGTATACATCACCATGAATTGCGGGGGTGCTATACGCCATCCACCCGACTTCCCCCGTAGATATAATCTACTCACTTGATCTTCGCTCGTCGGTGCCGACGTCGCCACGCGCTTGCTTGTCGTCTCGAAGTCCACATGAGGTACCTACATATCATAACGCACCATATCGCATTAAAATCCGACTCATGACCAAAACGACACACGAATCCCACATAGGTCAAAACCTATGGTTGCTTTCACAAATCAACCCAAAAACCCTCGACGTCGACGTATAAACGCCGATTAATCGAAAAAAACACCAAACGTACCAATCATGGTTTCAAAACTCACTAACTGTATAAGAAATAGGGATTAATTCATCAAAACCATAAAATTAAACCAATCGTTTTATTTTCCAAAAACCTAGTTAGCACAAATTCCCATTTCGGTTCAAAACTTGATGTTTTAACCAATCTACAAATTTTAACGATTCAAATGGCCAAAATGCTCATTAAATAACATAATTAGGTCATACAAATCACTTTCATAAATTAATCTCATCGATTTGTATAAATTCCAAATTCCTAGTTTGCAAAAATACCGATTTTAACTCTTTTTAAAGTAAAATTCACAATTTTACAATTAAGCTTGGTTTTGCATATACTAAAGTATTAAACCACAATTTATAATGTTAATAATTTCATGAAACCCTAATTAGAATTTTATCTCACCAAAATAAATATATTTTTAAAACCTAGTTTGCAATTTATATAATTATTACAAATTTAAATTAACAAAAATGCAAACTAGCAACTAGATTAATTTTAGCAAGCAATTACATGTTAATCTATCCATCACAACCATAATCCAATGATCAAACCCTAATCTTCATTCAAAACCATCCACTTGAAATTTCAAACTTGAATTCAAAACCCTTTTTTAAACGCCTGATTAAACACTTATAAACAAAATTATTTAAGCAACTAATCAACAAACAAACCATGGGGCACAAATTTATACCTCACAAATTGAGATCTACCATGCAAATCCTAGCCTCCAAAAATAGCTTCCATTCTCCTAGATCCATGCTAGATAGGCAAATGAGAAATGGGTAGGAGTTGGATTTTAATTTTGCTGAGGTTTTACTTTGATTTTTGACAATTTTTTTTGAGGATTTTTGGAGAAGAGATGAGATGAGGGAAAGAGAGGGGAGGGGCTGCAGAATTTTGAAGTGGGCTCGGCCAATGGGGGGAGAGGTGAGAGAGTGAGGGGTGTGGGTTTCAAAGTCAAAATAAAAGTCAAAAGCCCATACTTATATATATTGATTCTTTTCTTTTCATTTCTTTGTGAACAAAGTGTGGGGACATGGGGATTGGGGCAACCCCATTTTCGGCCAGCAAGAGGGGGAGGGGAAGGTGGTGTGTGTGAAGCAATGAACACCAAACACCAATTCAATATGTACCACACGACAATTGTAGACCATTGTTCAAGGCATCTTTGAATATCTTGTGGACCTTGTCCCATCTGAAAGAGTAAACCTTGTTCTTTTTCTCCCCTAGGGAAAGCCCTTCTCCTCCCAGCAATGGCTTTCGAGGCCGGTTGGTTTTGGAATCGCCTGTCTTTCGCTTGTTTTCATTATCGGATGCATTAAAGATATTGGTACTGCTGGAACTCCCGCTTTTACGGTTGTCGTCCCGCTTGCTTTTCCAAGTCTTGTTTCTCTGAGAGTCCGGGGTAGACTCTTGCTTCGAGCGTTCCAGCATTTGGACTTTCTTGGTTAGCTCTTGAAACGTCTTGAGGCCTGCTGTACACAAGAATGGGACCATTCAATTGCTGGGCTTCCCAATGAGAAGGATGACGGACTGGTCCTGCTCCAGCGGCGGTTTGCACTTGACTGTGAGATTACGCCATCGGGCGATAAAGTCGATGTTTCTTTCATTCTTCCCCGGCATGGTCCTCATAAGGTCAGCAATGGAGATTTTATCACTGACACTCATGAACCTTTGCCGAAACAGAGACTCCAATTGGGCAAAGGTAATGACGGACCCATCTGGTATACCCGCGTACCAGTCAAAAGCGACACCGGTTAGGCTGTTGACAAACTGATGAAGAAGGAGAGCATCATTGCCCCCTGTATTTCCGCGCGATGCTTTAAATTGGGCGACATGCTGATTTGCATTTCCCATCCCGTCAAATCTTCCGAACTTAGGAATGATATAGCCGCTCGGGAACTCGATCAGATCATACTGTATGGGATATGGCTGTCCACTACTGCCAATTTGTTTCTGAGCTTCAGCTTCGGCCACCAATGTTTTAACCTTGCTGGTGACCAAATCTGTTATCCGATCTTGTGTTAGCGAGATAGTGCTATCTGGGGCCAAGGCTTCCCCAGAAGCGGAATGTGGCTGGCTTTCATGCGGCTCGACCACTCTTGGACCCAAAGGGACAGGCATCGACCGCTTCGGATTGTCATCATCCGGCTCATGAGTAGCGACTTGTGCTTGATTGGGAGGCGCTCGAGCGATTTGAGCCATGAGCTACATCACAACATTCGTCAAGTCGTCGATTTTGGAGTAAAGCTTGGCCATCTCTTTATCTTTGCTCCTGAGCTGTTTTCGAAGCTCTTGAAGCAGCTCTTGCTCCGCGGTCCTGGGGCAGAAAGTCGGCTCTTCCTCGCTGTCCGAGCTTGACTATACATGGACTGAGAGATCTTTCTGCCTATCATCCTCATTAAGAGGGTTTTCATCATCCAGCGGAGGCGGCTGTTCTTGGGAAGCGGCAACCACATTCAAGCCAGATTGGGCTTGGGATGTGATGGCCCTATCCTTGCTTTTGTTGCGAAGGTTGTCGCTGGGGCGCCCGCCCGCCATATAGACCGTATGGATAACATATCCAGCCGTCTTTTTATTATCGTCGGCTGATTTCACGGATCGCTGTCTTGACCCTCCTGTTCCGGTAACGGGCAGTCGACTGAAGGCGGCTGGCCTGGCCGGATTCTTGAATGGTGCCGACGCTTCCTTTTTGGTTTTGCCCCACTGTTTTCACGCAGCACAGAGCGCTTGGTAAACTCTTGAAGAGTCAGTGTCATACTTTTTCTGTTGGGGCCGGGACATGTCACTTTGTACCAACGTTTAGACCACTGTCTTCTTGATTCTGGCGGTCATGGCATTTCTCTGACCCCACTTCAGAGGTTCGAAGGAATTGCTGATTTTTACGGCCGATTCAGCCGTCGTTGCAGGATGACTCTGCTCTTGGAATCTCACAAGATTCCACTTGGCCGGAGTCCTAGCCCTCTTGTTGGCTCGATACCTGACCCGCTTCTGTCTCAGCCTTTCTGTTTTGAGCACTTGGCTGGTTACGGCTCTTTGGGAAGCCGTCGTAGACTGGGCGATGGAGGGCTTTGGAGATACGCCTGATTGTGCATTTGTTGGAGTCATTACCTGAGCTCGTCCGCAACATTTGATGTTGCCCTTTGTACCGGAAGTCTTGCCCCCAGCTGGAGCACCAGAGAGTCGTTCAGACACCGACTTAAGTTTCGGTAATGGTGCTTTAGAGATCACAACATTCGGCCTCTTGCCCCTTGAGACCAGCTTGGCCACCTGTTTTGCCGGGATTTTTGCCAGATGAGCGCTTCCGGCAGGGTAGACGATGACGGAACCAAATTGGCGGGGCAGTTCCTCCCACTGTCGACTAAGGCTTGCAGGGAGAACCATACGAGTATTGATCTTGACCACGTACGGAATCGGGGTCGCATTAGAAGATGGATCCAGCTTAGGAGACATCGTTGTTGAAAGTTGATTGCTGCACGGAAAAAAAACATTATTTCAGTACAAACATCGGCATATATGTTAAATGAGTTCGCATGAACACTTGACCTGAGGTATGGGAGGAGAGAAAGGTCCCACAGGGCGTGCCAGAATCTGTAGGGTGTTTTTCGTCACCCCATTGAGATGGGAATACGCGCACGCTTGTCGGGCACATTACAGATTCCCCCTGCCTAGGGTAGGCTGGGGTTTATTGATTGTAGGGATCCGAATCTCCGGCAGCCGCGGACTAAGTTGCCGTTAATTACCCCTCACCATTGGAGCGAGAGAACCTTCGATTGACTGGTCAAACAGGTCATGCGAACTCAGTGTGCAGTGTTGTGTTTTGAAGGGGTTTTGGATATATCGGGGGCCCCGCAGAGTTTTTACGGGTGTCTCGCTACCCGGATAGAAAAATTTTCCTATCGGGAGACGTGTTTTGAGTGTAGAGTGTGTGTAAAATGAGAGAAAAGTGGCGTCCAAAGGACGCGTGGGTGCCAGCGCCTCGCGTGCCTAGCATGCAGACGCCGACGCTAGCGCTTTGGTCTCTTGGGTTAGCGCTAGGCGCTTGGGTACTGGCGCTAGCGCCTCACATGCCCGGCACGTGGTTGCTTGGGCGCTAGCGCCTCACATGCCCGGTACGTGGGTGCTCGGGCGCTAGCGTTTTGGGCGCTAGCATCTCACGTGACCGGCACGTGGGCGCTCGGGCACCAGCTCTAGCGCTTTGGGCGCTAGCGCCTCACGTGCCCGGCACGTAGGAGCCAGCGCTAGCACTTTGGGCGCTAGCGAAAGGAAGGGGGTTTTACCCCCAGAAATAGGAGTTAAACTCCAAAAGAGGATTTTGAGTGGAGTTAAACTCCAAAAGATCTAGATTAGGAGTTAAACTCCTTTGAGGATTTGGATCTTGGAGTTGAACTCCTTAAAAATCTTCAGAGGTTCTTCTCTCTTCAGCCTGGAATCTTCTCTTGAGCCTTGGATCTTTTCCAAAGTGGGATTTTCGAAGATCGGTCTCCTTCCTCCTCCTCATTGTTGGCCGGATCTTGAAGAACAAGAGAGGTGAGATTTTAAAAATCTCCCCTTTTTGAAATCTAATGGAAGATCTGAGCTCCCCTTTATGGTTTTTATGGTGAAAAAACTATTTAGTTTTAGAAAAAGAAGAGTAAAACTCTTGATTTAATTCAAAAGAAAGAAGAAGGTTTAGAACCTTGAGAAAGGAGAAGGGGGCACAGAACCCTAAAGTTTTAGAGAAATCAAAAAGTTGTTATAGATATTTTCATCATGTTTGCCTTTATAGGTTACAAACTTTGAGACACTTCAAGATTTGGGTTTCAAAACTCCAAAATTTTAGATTTATCAACTTCAAGAAGTCGAGATCTAAATCGATTTCGAGCAATCATTGAGTTTTCTATTTCGATTTCGAGTAGTTTTTGAATTTCGATCATGAAATTCCAATTCGAGTGAATCCATCTGGTTTCGAGCTACAAATTTTTAGATAGTTTTTAAAAATAATTTAGTAAGTATTTTTATTGATTTGAGCTATGATGCTTGATGTTGGGTATCGAAAATCTTATAACCACTATATTAGCTAATAAATTCTACGAAAATTTTAATTTTGCATTGAATTATTTGAGCATATTTTAGCAAATAATATATTGTCTAAGCAAATTTGTTAAATTTTGGGTTAAATTTAAGCCTAGTACAAAAGCATTATAAAAATAGTTAGAATGTAATGAGATTCATTATTTATTGACAAGAAAAAGAATATTGATGAAACACCACTGTTCTGATTTCTGAGCTGCCTGAGCGACCGCTTAAGAATTTTGGCTTTTCGACTGCTCCGCTTTTCTTTTACACTTTTAAAACACTGATGCTTCCCTTTTAGCGACGTGGACGGTCGATACTGCCCTTTTTGCGATGTGGACGGTCGATATTTTTACTTGGTTCTCTTTTTATGACAAGATGGTCGATGCTACCCTTCTAGCGACATGGGCGGTCGATACTGCCATTTTTGCAACTTAGATCGTCGATGCTGTCATTTTTTGCGACTTGGATGGTCGAACTTGATTTGATTTGCTCTGCTTCTTACGGTGTCAGGGTTGAAGTTGACTTGCTCCACTTCTTGCAGTGTCGGAATTTGATTTGACTTGCTCCGGTTCTTGTAGTGTCTGGGCTGGATTTGACTTTCTCCGCTTCTTGCAGAGTCAGGACTTGATTTGACTTGCTCCGCTATTCGCGGTGTCGGGATTGGATTTGACTTGCTTCACTTTTTATGGTGTCGGGATTTGATTTGACTTGCTCTACTTTCCGACGTGGAGGTCGTTGTTGACGTGATTCCGGTGCGAAGGTCGTTTGCTGAACCGGTTGATTTGATTTGTTTTGGAAGTTTCCTATCTGTCCAGCATGACTTTTTAACTTGGAAACACTGACGGGTGGGACTTAGAATTTAGAATTTTGTTTGGTTTCAGCATCGCTACACTTGAATATGGTACCAAGAGCGAATCATCATTTTCCTTTGAAGGATTTGGAGTTTTGGTTTTGGTTTGGTATCAGCACCGCTAACACCGGAGCATAGTGCTAGGAGTGGCTCATTATCTGCCTTTGGAAGGTTTTATTTGTTCCTAGTTTAATGACTTAGGGGTCATATATTCCCAGTTTAATGACTTAGAGGTCATCTGTTCCCAGTTTAATGACTTAGAGGTCATTTCTTCCCAGTATAACGACGCAGGGATCATTTGTTCCCAGTTTAACTACTTAAAGGTCATATGTTCCGAGTTTAACGACTTAGAGGTCATCTTTGGGGTTTTGATTTTCGAAGTTGGTAGGGTATGATTTTGAGGTGAGATTTGGACTGGAGTTGGATTTGAATTTGGATTGAAAATTTTGAATTTTGGGGATTTGGATTTTGTTGGCGTCTTTATTGCTGCACTGAAATATAGTGTACCAGGAGTAACTCATCATTCGCCATTTGGGAATTTGAAGATTTAGATTTCGGTTGGCGTTTGCATCGCTGCACTAGAATATGGAACCAGGAGCGGCTCATCATTCGCCGTTTGGGGATTTTTTCTTTCTCTTTTTTTAACGAGTTTGCGCCCTTGCGGGTTTTCACAAACTTGCGGGTAGTCTTGCTATTTTTACTCACGATGCCTTTTCAGGTTTTCATTCGTGCCCATTTTGCTTATGGACTGACCCTTTATTTATTTTCTTTTTCTTTTTCTTTTTCTTTCTTTCTTTCTTTCTTTCTTTCTTTTTTTCCCAGTTTAACGACTTAGATGTCAAAAACTAGGCTATCACCGTCATCTAATTCTTTAGGAGCTGTTGGCTCTCTTTGTTTAGCCATCTGTGCAGAGCATTTATCATCTTCTGAACCGAGCCGGAATTGGACAGCAGCAACCATATCTTTATCATGGTTGTGAAGCGTAGGACATGTTCCTTCGGGTCCCACCTTATAGACCGTGTGGATTGTATACCCGTCTATTGCCACATCATTGGCAGAGATATTTGCTGGGCTTTTGGACTATTGTTGTAACCCGCTCCTTTCAGGAAAGAACAAGCGCTGAGGGCAGTCGGTCCGACCGTGGTTTTGGATATAGCTAGTACTTTTGTTTGAGTTCCTCTTTTGATTTTTCTCGGCGAGAGGAGCATGGCATGACCTTGATGAGATCGTGCCGTGCTTTTGATTCCGGGGTTCAGACACGCCTCTTTGCAAAATCCTTTGAATTGTCGTTTTCTTGCAGTCATAGCATACTTCTGCGCCGATTTTAACGGTTCAAAAGTGTTGTTGATTTTCACGGCAGAATTGGCTTTTGTCGCAGGGTAACCATGTTCTCGGAACCCGGCGAAATCCCATTTATCGGGAACCTTAGTCCTCCCATTGGCTCTATATCTGAGCCGTTTCTACTTCAACTATTCGATTTTAAAGGCTTGGCATGCATCTGCTTCCTTAGCGGCCATTTTGGGCTGATCGACATACAGTCTAGAGAAGACATTTGCATTTGCGGTCATCATGGGCCTCGTCTGGACTGGCCTAGGATGTCTTATTGCCCCCTCTGAGTTGACTGCTTTGCCCCCAGAGTGATCGACAAAAGGGCTGGCCTAGGACGTTTTATTTCCCCCGGTGAGTTGACTGCTTTGCCCCCAGAGGGAGCGACAGAAAGCCACTTGAATATCGATTTGCACTTTGGTTCAGGCACCCTTGCAGTTATGATGTTCAGCTTTTTCCCCTTTGAGGCTAGTTTGTTGATTAGTCTTTTTGGAGCCTACGCGACTATAGTGCTGATGGAGATCGGAGAGAATATGATGGACCCGAATTGGATTGGATGTCCTGCCCTATGTTGCATGAGGCTTGATAGGCGAATCACTTTGGCGGTAGCCTTGATTGTGCATGCGCGGTGGTCGCGTTGGAAGTGAGCTAGTTTTCCCTGAAATTTAATATACATTAGTTTAAAGTCATTTCAGACATGACTTGAAAGCTTGAGAAATTTTAGTTTAATGTCATTTCGAACATGAACTTATGGAGAAGGTTTCTTCTTCTTCTTTTTTATCGCGATTACTCCACTATTTCAGCTTTTCTTATCGTGAAGGTCGTGATTGCCCTATCATTTCGGCTATTCATTCGTGGTTGCCCCATCATTTCGGTTATTTATTTTTATTTTTACTCGCTGATTTTTATTACGAGTTGCCCCATCATTTCGTCTATATATTTTTATTTTTTTACATTCCCGGTTTAATAACTTAAGGGTCGAGCTTAGTTTAACGTCATTTCGAACGCTACTTGAAAATTTGAGAAATTTTAGTTTAATGTCATTTCAGACACACTTCATGGAGCATGCATGTGAAGCGGTTCTGTTGCTGGAGACATTGATTTGTGTGAAAAAGTGTTTGTAGAATAACCGCAATCAATAACGGTGTCGCTTGTAGCTAGCCGAGATGAGTACGGGTCGTCCGCAGGGAAACGTGGAATATTTTATTCTTACTTTAAGCATGTTGAGAAAAAAGGAGGAAGAAATAAGAATGGTTATAGGTTCTAGATCTACGTTAAACACGGATGCAAAATATAGATCTAGATTAATTATGGATGTAAGTTCAATATTAAAAGGGGGCTTGTAGGGTTCATTAGGATTTAGTAGTTATGGATGGTTAATTAAAGATTACTCTTTTTATCCTTTAATAGATTTAAAACTAGAACGACAGAGATGCACATAGATTAGGGTTTCTGGAGGGAAAAGGGTTTCCACTCTTAACCCCTATCTCGACATGGAACTCCGTTCATATGTAGCCTTTACCAAAACAATCATTAATCTAATCTCTAATCGCGGTCGAGACTAACAATAAATTGGCAGTGCGCCCGATTAGGATGTTAATGATTCTTTTAGTAAAGTTTATAAACTTTATAGGACGTAAAAAGAGTTTAAGGATCTTCATTATCCATTAATCTACCCTAATCCTATGAACCCTAACAAGCGGAGAATTACTCGCGCATGTTGGGAAAAGAAGATGAAAAGACAAAGAGGGAAAACATAATATAAAATGCAAAAGAATTAAATAAAACAACTACCTTTATTAATCAACTTGAACAATCTACACTTTATTCCTTAGAAAATGATTACAAAAACTTGGTTTGCTTCTCGAACTCTTCCGAAGGAGGTAGATGAACAGTTGATGATCAGCCTGGATGCATGAGCCATCTTGGACTTCGTGATCTCTTCGGCTTGATGCATTCTAACTTTAGCCCTTGGTCCTTTATATAGCCCTCAAAGAAGAAAAACTAGTTACCATATATGGTGACTTCCTAATATGGTGACTTTCCATGCCTGGATTCTGAGTCCCTGTCAGTATTGATTTTATGATTTTGGCAGATTTTTGATCCTGACATCTTGAACACCTTGATCTCTTGACCTGAGCTAAATCTTGCAAAATATCTCTATGAATAATGTTAGTTTATTTATTAAATTAGAGAGAGTATCTTAATCACTATATATGGTAATAAATCTTTAAGAAACTTGATTAAGAATATTTAATATGCTATGCACTTTATATGGTAATAAATCTTTAAGAAACATGATTAAGAATATTTGATATGCTATGCATCTTTTAATTACTAAAATATTATGCATATATTTTGAAATATTATTCTAACCATTTGTATGATATTATATCTTTTAAGAATTGTGATTAGAATATTTGATATGATATGCATATTTTCAATTACCAAAATATTATATAAATATAAAATGCCTATATTTTCCTTCATAATATTAATTATAATATATAAACATATGGCAAATAGTATTTTGCAGATAAATCCAAATATGTTTAATATATATAATAAACACCTTTTATTATTTAAGAAATGTAAGGAAAATACTTATACCAAAGTGCAATATTTTCAACTGAACAAATACCCCCAAACTTAACTTTGATCGTCCCGAGCAAACTAGTTATTCAATAGAAAGAGAAAAAGAAAAAGAAAAACCTAAATAGCACACTTTTGTAGGCAAACATGATTGCACTGAGCACGTGCAACAAGCCGTTAAACCTCTAGGTGTCCCTAGTAGGAGGAGTGTTGTCTCCTGAGGGTTTTCAGCGGATTACACCCATAAAATCCTATAATAAAAGAGAGATGGTGAAAGTTACATATAAAGATAAGAACTATAAAAGAAAGAACTTGAAAATAAGAGTTTTCAACTACACCAGTTTTTCGGTTTTCATGAGCCCTATCTTAATAGTCATGAAAAGATGTTAGAAATCACATCATCCCTCAATGAAATATCGTCTTTATTCTTCATTCCTATCTTTCTTCCAAACATCGATCATATAACCCTATGTGTATGTAATAAACATCCCTACACTCGGAGAATTCAATTCAAGCTATCATACTCTTGTCCATCTGCCTCAGTACTTTTTAATTTGATGAATATTTAGATGGATTTGCTCACACACTTTCATGCGACCGTTAATACTTCTTGAGGTACGAACCGACCGATTACTCATGTGCTTGCTTATTAGGTGTATTCCTCGTCTTGCACCACCTAAGGCTTAGCAGTGACTCCCAGACCAGTTGGTCTAATGCACTAGGTGATGAAGCACCCTCGCTATATTTTTTTATTGCTGCCTTGGCGATTAACAAAACCAGTGTTCATTTTTCTCACCATTTTATATTTTATTCAATTTTTTATTTTCTTCATACTTTGGCTTTTAGACAAGAGCATTTTAAGGTATCCTCTACTATCCCGAGTTTCAAGACGTATGTAAGTGCGTATAGTAGGGTATCAACGTTCAAATATTTGGCTTCCAGAATAGAAACTATTTTTCAGACTTATTTTTATCCTCAGATTAGTGGCTTCTTTCATCTTACTAACCCTTGGGACAACGGCTCATAACTACTTATTACTAGTTCATTTAAGAAAACTTCTAATTTTCTTGGTTTTCTTAAATTTTTCCAATCTTTTGGATGCAATTTTTCACTATCTAATCTTTTTATTATCTAATTAAATATTAAATATTTTTATCTTTTGAATTTTTTTAAACTTTTTTTTAATTTTTATATATTTTAAAAGTTTTGTGCTTATGCAAAGTATGATGCGAAAATAAGCACAAAGCTCCCCTAAACTTGTTTTCAACAGTGTCCTCACTGTTGTCTTCCGCTAGATCACAAAAAACCTGTAAGCCTGGAAGGAAATTTATTAACGGGGCAAGAATAAGTGAAAGTGAAAATCCTCCCCCAAACTTATTTTTTGGCTCACCATTTTGAGTAAAAAATTTTATTTTCGAGAGCCAGATTATACCTCCCCCCAAACTTGAGTTAAACAATATTAATCTTTGAAAATCACAAGAGGAGGTCAAGATTAGTGGTCGATGCCAAGCTTTGCAAAGACCGAAGGTCAACACCAACCATTCGAAGATTTTATCAATGTAATGCTCCAGTTGGTAAAAGAACAAGTTGAAAAGAGCCAAGAAGAAGTGGGGAAAAGGTAAGTGGTGGGATAGAATGTGTTTACGTCTCGTTTTGGAGAGACGACACAGTGATTATGATGGATTACTCGCATTCTCTTTATAGTCCAGAAGAAGGGGTGGAGGTTCAATTTCGTTGTATTGAGGTGGATTCATCTCAACACCCGTGTCTTTCAAAAATGCGAGTTCTTTAGCGAAAATATCCTCAAAACTCTCATCTATACCCCGGAGAATAATGTCATCACAAAGTGCAGGGTGATCTTCAGACTCCAAGAACGGTTTATAATCAGCGTTAGATGTTGATCCGGACAACTCGAAAGAAGGGTCCGTATGTGTATAATACATATCTGGGTCAAACAACAACGTATGAAAAGAGTCTAGATCAGTATCGTGAAGCTGTTCAAATTCGCTGCTGTCGACATCCATTAATTCGACAGAACATACTCGAGCATGAGGTTTGGAGGCTTCACTTCCCAACTTGTAAATGTTAAGTTCAATTGACCTATTCCCGAAGGATAGGGTCATAGAACCGTTTCGACAATTGATTACAGCGTTGGAAGTCGCAAGAAAAGGTCGACCCAGAATCACCGGAATTTGGTTCCGTGGGTTTGCTACAGGTTGTGTATCTAGAACAATAAAGTCCACAGGAAAGATAAATTCCCCGACTTTTATTAACACATCCTCTAACATACCCCTTGGTTTGGTGATAGATCGATCAGCCATCTGTAAAGTGCATTGCGATGGTTTTAATTCTCCGATACCCAATTGCTCATACACAGAATAAGGAAGCAAGTTAACACTAGCGCCTAAGTCGAGTAAAGCACGATCGATATTTTTACCCCCAATAGAAATACAGATTGTAGGATAGCCAGGGTCCTTACGTTTCTTAGGTAATTGCTGTGTAAAAGCTGTGCTTACATTACTCGACATGAAAACTTTTTTCGGCACTTGAGTTTTTCTCTTCCTAGTGCACAAGTTCTTAAGTATTTTCGCATAAGCTGGAACTTGTTGTATAGCATCTAGGAGAGGAATATTTACGTTAACTTGCTTAAACATTTCCACAACCTTCTCCATTTGTGCATTCAGTTTGTTGGACCTCAATCTATCTGGAAATGGAGCTTTATCAATAAGTGTTGGGTCCAACGTATGTGGAGAAGTTTATGGGGGTGGAAAGGATGAAGTGGGTGGAGGGTTTGAGCCTTGGGGAAAACGGAGAATAGGCTAGGAAGAAGAAGGTAAACTAGACGAAATATGGTAAGAAGTAGAAGTGGAAGTGGAAGTGGAAGCCGGGGGTTCAATTTGTTCCTCAATATCAGTTTCAATCTGTTCACCCACATGGTTATCCAGCACTCTTCCAGATATCAACGTGGTAAGTGCATTCACATTATACCGTGAGCACCCAGGATCAGGTAGGGGTTGAGCTGGATGATTCCCTTTCTCTCTAGCACTCATTGCTGCAGTCAGTTGTGCAATTTGTTCTTTTATCAATTTGATATTCTCACCATGGGAGACAGTGTTTTGCACTAACGTATGGATAGAAGACGTTAAAATGTCATTCGTTCGCATGGACTGTGCAATGAACATATCGAGTGCAGAGGGTTTATCGGTACCGGCAGAAGAAGGATCAAAGTTGTTGGTCGGGTTTTGTAAAGGTTGTGGTTGAAAGGGGTGCTGACTCGGTTGTGGTGGTTTCTATTGCTGTGGAGGGACCCTTTGGAAGTCATTTGGGTTTGGAACCGTATTTTGAGTTTGGTGTTGGTTCCAACCAACATTAGGGTGATTCCTCCAACCTTGATTATAAGTGGAAGAAGAAGGATCGTTTCCAGGTCTTTGCTGCTGAAAAGCAGTATTAGTGTGCTCTTGACCTTGAAACGGTACATTCAAAGGACATTCTTTCGTCAAATGTGATGGGTTGGAACAGCAACTACACACGGTTTTGGGAAGTGTGTATTGGGTTAAGGAGGCTGAAGAAATTCTGTTTTCTATAGCGTCGAGTTTCCTTTGTATTGCGGCCATTTCGGCTTTCATTGTGACGGAAATATCGAGCTGATTGATACCTTCCCTAGACAATGGTTGACTAACACTTTCCCATTGTAAAGTATTTTGAGCAAGATCTTCTAGGTATTTCCAAGCTTCACCATCATCTTTAAACAGGAATTGACATTGACACATGGTTTCAAGCATCTGTTTTGTCGTGAGATCAATACCCTCATAGATAATTCGGCATAGATCCCATCTAGGGATTCCGTGATGAGGACATTGTAAAAGAAGATTCTTGAACCGTTCAAAGCATTTCCAAAATGGTTCATTAGGAAGTTAGGTAAATTGGAAGATTTCGTTCCGAACACGGGCGGTCTTATGATTGGGATAAAATTTCTTCAGGAACGCTATAACGAATTCGTCCCATGTTGAAATAGAATGTGCGGGTATGTTATAAAGCCACTTCTCGGCTAAATCGCACAAAGTGAACGGGAGAATACGTAAACGCATAGCATCCACAGAAAGCTGTGAAGTACCCATCAAAGCATATACGTTTTCGAATTTGGTGATAAAGACGTATGCGTCTTCAGACTCGAGCCCGTGAAATTTGGGTAAAAGTTAGATGAAATGAGGTTTAATTTCGAAATTATCCCTATTGGCTGGTGGAATGGAAAGACAAGTGTGAAGGGTCCTACGTGTAGGGTACCATCTCTCCTGGAGAGAAATGCGTGGAGGATTCTGCGCACCTGCGGGCGGTGGCAGAGTGGTGTTAAAGTTTGATGGATATCCGTCCATCGCGGTCGTGGTGGGTGGTGGGTGGTGGGGGAAAATAAGATGAAGAAGCACCGACTTCGGAGTCGATAGCAGGAACGCGGACAAGACGGGCACTAGAATCCCGTGTCCAGCTGAGCATGCACTAAGCGGGTTTAGCGCAAGTGACAGCGTGTGTGATTTAAAAATTTGGTTTGTTTTGAAAAGTGTGTCAGACTTAGACAAATCACACAGAAATGCACAAACAATCCTAGAACTAAGGTTACCTAGGTCAAGTCTCTAGACCGCTCCTAGACTTCCAAAGGACAAGCCGCAGGATTAATCCTCTACCACCTCTTTACTACACTTGTGGCCAGGTAAGTGCCAGGTAAGTGGGAGGTTCTCTACTACGTAAGTAGTGGGCCTAATTAAGTAACCACTTGCCTTAGACACACTTGCCTAGACACCACAAAAGTAATGCGGATAAGCGATAGATTACTCACGACCTTCCTTTGTCCTTATTGAGCGCGACAGTCCTTAGAGTTTTGTCTAGATATATTTTTTTAATTAATGTAGGGTTGATGCGGATGCTCGTTTTGTGATTTGTGGAGCCTAGGAAGGGTGATGAAATCCCCACCTAATCTGAATTGTGGTCTTTTCCCTTAAAGTCCGTATTAAAATATGCAACAACAAACCAATAACAAAACTTTTGCAAAAAGATTTTTGAGCGGCGATATTTTGCAAAGAATCCTGCAGAAAAAATATTTTATTGGATTTTAGAGGAGAGAGAAAGATGTAAAGAAGATACCAGAGAAATTGGAAACCCTAAATCCCTTAATGAGCCGCGATTCCGCCGCTAATAGGCTCTTTATGCCGCGGTTCCGCCGCCGACTAGGAAGATCCGATGAAAATTTTTGCTACGTGGCCTCCCTTCCTCCTCTGGCTCTTTATGAATGTCTCTGAATCTCTGTTTCCTCAAATCTGTGACTCCAAATTCCCTCGCAAAATTCACACAATAATCGTTAAATATACAATTTGCAGTTTTATTTATTTTTATGATATAGATCGAATAAGAATTCAACACGAATAGTAAGAAAAAAATATAATGCACGTATCCCCGGCAACGACGCCATTTGATTTGTGTGAAAAAGTGTTTGTAGAATAACCGCAATCAATAACGGTGTCGCTTGTAGCTAGCCGAGATGAGTACGGGTCGTCCGCAGGGAAACGTGGAATATTTTATTCTTACTTTAGGCATGCTGAGAAAGAAAGGAGGAAGAAATAAGAATGGTTGTAGGTTCTAGATCTACGTTAAACACGGATTCAAAATATAAATCTAGATTAATTATGGATGTAAGTTCAATATTAAAAGGGGGCTTGTAGGGTTCATTAGGATTTAGTAGTAATGGATGGTTAATTAAAGATTACTCTTTTTATCCTGTAATAGATTTAAAACTAGAACGCCAGAGATGCATGTAGATTAGGGTTTCTGGAGGGAAAAGGGTTCCCATTCTTAACCCCTATCCCGACATGGAACTCCGTTCATATCTAGCCTTTACCAAAACAATCATTAATCTAATCTTTAATCGCGGTCGAGACTAACAATAAATTGGTAGTGCGCCCGATTAGGATGTTAATGATTCTTTTAGTAAAGTTTATAAACTTTATAGGACATAAAAAGAGTTTAAGGATCTTCATCATCCATTAATCTACCCTAATCCTATGAACCCTAACAAGCGGAGAATTACTCGCGCATGTTGGGAAAAAAAGATGAAAAGACAGAGAGGGAAAACATAATATAAAATGCAAAAGAATTAAATAAAAAAACTACCTTTATTAATCAACTTGAACAATCTACACTTTATTCCTTAGAAAATGATTACAAAAACTTGGTTTGCTTCTCGAACTCTTCCGAAGGAGGTAGATGAACAGTTGATGATCAGCCTGGATGCGTGAGCCATCTTGGACTTCGTGATCTCTTCGGCTTGATGCCTTCTAACTTTAGCCCTTGGTCCTTTATATAGCCCTCAAAGAAGAAAAAACTAGTTACCATATATGGTGACTTCCTAATATGGTGACTTTCCATGCCTGGATTCTGAGTCCCTGTCAGTATTGATTTTATGATTTTGGCAGATTTTTGATCCTGACATCTTGAACACCTTGATCTCTTGACCTGAGCTAAATCTTACATAATATCTCTATGAATAATGTTAGTTTATTTATTAAATTAGAGAGAGTACCTTAATCACTATATACGATAATAAATCTTTAAGAAACTTGATTAAGAATATTTAATATGCTATGCACTTTATATGGTAATAAATCTTTAAGAAACATGATTAAGAATATTTGATATGCTATGCATCTTTTAATTACTAAAATATTATGCATATATTTTGAAATATTATTCTAACCATTTGTATGATATTATATCTTTTAAGAATTGTGATTAGAATATTTGATATGATATGCATATTTTCAATTACCAAAATAATATATAAATATAAAATGCCTATATTTTCCTTCATAATATTAATTATAATATATAAACATATGGAAAATAGTATTTTGCAGATAAATCCAAATATGTTTAATATATATAATAAACACCTTTTATTATTTAAGAAATGTAAGGAAAATACTTATACCAAAGTGCAATATTTTCAACTGAACAGACATCGTCGTTGAATTTGGGATTGTTCCCCTCCGAAGGGCGGCGCACAGGACTGCGATGTCCTGACGCTGAGATTCGGGGCAGATGCTATTTGGTTTTATCCGTCCACCTCTCCGAAAATGCTAAGTTGATTTATGGCACCGTGTATCGGAGGTTTAGACGGATGCGGCCGATGTAGCAGACTTCGTCAGATTCCCCCTCGCTTGAGGGGTTTTTGATTGTGGGGACGCTCTTCCCTGCAGGCGCAAGCCCCTGCAGTTAATTACGCTACCGCATCGCGGTAACAACTTTCTCCTTCTCCAGAATTTCACTTCGTGTCGTGTGTGTTTGTTTTGTTTGTGGTTGCCCGTGGATTGTATACGGAGACTGAGTAATGCCATCGCCCGTAGGACGTGGATTAGTCCAAATCCGTATTTACTTAGATTTGGGTTTGGTGTTTTTAGTTTAAGGATGCATTAGTCGCGTTGCGGCTAAGATCAACTTAAATGTTCGTCAAGGATACGTTAGCCTTGTTTTGAGACTAAGATCGACTTAACGGGACCGTTTAGATCCGACAAAAGAGCATTTGGGGGCTCTATTGCTCCAGTTTAGGGACGTAGTGGTCCATGTTCCAGTTTAGGGACGTAATGGTCCGTATTCCAGTTTAGGGACGTGGTGGTCCATGTTCCAGTTTAGGGACGTGGTGGTCCATCGCCAGTTTAGGGACGTAGTGGTCCAATATTAGTTTAGGGACGTTTCGGTCCGATATTAGTTTAGGGATGTTTCGGTCCGATATTAGTTTAGGGACGTTTCGGTCCACGAGTTTAAGGACCCCGCAGTCCATATTCATGTGTGGTTGTTGGGACCCGTCGCCTCTCTGACGTCGTTGAAGGATTACAACGAGAGGTGTCGGAGGAGCTCGGAGATGTACCCTCAAACCGGATATAAATTGATTTAAGGGAGCAATATCGCTCAATCAATTTAATTTGAGGACTTACGGCCATGATTGGGCTAAGTCCAAAGTATTCAACGCTTTTTATTTGTTCTTGGTCTGTTAGACCTGTGTTAAGGCTTGGCCCATTTTTAAATAATGCATTGCATTATTTTCTATTTTTTTTGTTTGGGCTCTGCCCATAAAAGATGCAGAGCATCAATTTATTTTGGACTCTGCAAGGCATCTGCATAGCATTTTTATTATTTTGTTTGGGCTCTGCCCATTTATAAATGATGCAGAGCATCAATTTAATTAGGCATGTTTGGTCTTTCAATTGGGCCTGGCCCTTCAGGAAAAGAAATGCATTGCATTTGTCAGGCGCTTTGCGCCAATTACTGAGCGCAAGCGCTTGTGGTGAGGACACGTGTCATGCTCTGGTGAGCGCAAGCGCAACGGCGCAGTGCGCTGCGCTAGTGCGCTGCGCTGTTGCGCTGCTAACACGTGGCGCGCTCTGGTGAGTTGCGCCAATTCCAGAGAACAAAGCTCTATTTCAAGAGCGCGTAGCGCAAATTGTTCTGTAGCTGACACGTGGCGCTCTCTCAAGAGCGCAACAGCGCAGTTTGGAAGTGCAAAGCACTAAGAATCTTTTAGATTCAAGAACAGAAGTGCAGAGCACTATTTGATTTCTTGATCTAATTTAGATCAAAGAAAAATAAGTTTTTTCATTTTGTTTCAAGAACCAGAGGTTCATAAAAGTGCAAAGCACTATTTTTATTTTGTTGTTTTCTTGCTTTTAAAGAACCAGTGGTTCATGAGAAGTGCAAAGCACTGTTTATTATGTGAAGAACATTGATCTGGTTTTTAGATCAATGATTTATTAAAAGATATTTCTTTTCTCTCGTGAAGGTTTTTACCTTTTTCTTTGAAATTTTCTCAGAATTCTCTCTCTGTTTGAAGCTCTTGACTTTTTTCAAGAAAATGTTGATGCTTTGAATTGAGCTCTGGGGTCTCTTTTATAGTGCCCATAAATTAGTTAAGTTTGTTAAAGAGATCTTTCTCTGAGTGATATGGGGAATTTTCCCCACCGTTGGATCTTTGATCCAAGAGCTTCTGTTTTACAGAAGAAAATCTTCTTGTTTCAACAAGAACAGAAAAGATTTCTTTAGAATTTTAATTCTGTTAGGCGCAAATGCTCCAGAGCGTGACACGTGTCGCGCAGCGCACAGCGCAGCGCATCTGCGCTGACACGTGTCGCGCAGCGCACAGCGCAGCGCATCTGCGCTGACACGTGTCGCGCAGCGCTCAGCGCAGCGCAACTGCGCTGACACGTGTCGCGCAGCGCTCAGCGCAGCGCAACTGCGCTAGCGCATCTGCGCTGGCACGTGTCGCGCAGCGCAGTGCTTACGCAATTGAAGCGTTTCTTCCTTTAATTAAAGTTTGAATTTTAAACTGAGCCTTGCTCTGATTGGGTGCGCTGCCTTGGGCGCTGCACCCCCCCTGTGCTAACGTGTCTGATTTTGACACGTGGCGCTTTGCGCGCAGCGCAGGGGATCTGAAGCGTTGCTTCATTTATTTTAACTTTAATTTTCATTTTAATTTTCAAGACAGAGCTTTGCTCTGATTGGAGGAAAACAAAAGCATTGCCTCTTTTCCCTCCTTGGAATTTGAACAGAGCTTTGCTCTGATTGGGGTAAACAGGGATTACGGTTGAAACTTATTAACCCCCTGCACGAAGAAACTCGACTTCAGTACAACAAAAATTTCTATACTAATTGAGTTCGTATGAACGTTTGACCCGAAATATAGGAGAGAGAAGTCCCACTGGACGTGCCAAAATCTGTAGAGTGTTTTTCGTAACCCTATTAAGATAGGAATACACGTCGCTTGTCAGGCGTATTACAGATTTCCCCTGCGTGGGGTAAGCAGGAGTTTATTGATCGTGGGGATCCCGAATCTCCGGCAGCCGCGGACAAACTACCATTAATTACCCTTCGCTTTCGGAGCGAGGGAACTTCTGATTAACGGGTCGAACGGATCAAGCGAACTCAATGTACAATATGCCTAGGTTGTGTTTCGAAAACAATTTTGAGGGTGCTTTGGGGAGTGCTTGGAACAAACTAGGTGCGTCTAGCGCAGGCTATGCACGAAGGCCGTGCGGGACGTGGTGCGTACGCGTGCACGGCGGTGTGCACGGTGGCGGTGCACGTGTTGCGTGGTGGCGGTGCGCTGTGGTATGTGTGGTGCGCGGTGCGCGTAGTGCGCCAGGTGCGCACATAATGCGTGTGGTGTGTACTTGGTCCGTGCAAGCACTGCGTCTGGTGCGTGCGCATGCGCACTGTGCACGCACCATGCGCACTACGAATGCTCATGGAGGGCCAAAAGGTCCGGTTTTGGGGTTTAGGCCTGGATTTTGAGCTCAACGGGGGTGTTCTTCTCTTCTTTTGGCTTTGAGAGGCTCTCTTCAATTTTCAAAACTTGGATCTTAGATTTTGAATGGTGAAAAGAAGCTTCCTTCCCCTTTCCTAAGTCTTGGACCTCCTCTTAAAGGAGTTTTTGGAGGCGGGTTCTCTTTCTTCCTCTTTCAAATTGGATTTTCAGGAGGAAGAAGAAAGTATGTAAAAATCTCCCTTTTTAGGATTTTGATTGGAGAATCACTCTCTTTTGGATGGGTTTATGGCTAAAATCTATTTTGTTTTGAAAAAAGAGAGGCTTTCTTCTTCATTTAATTCAACAAAGAGATGAAGAGAAAGAAGAGAAGAGGCTTGAAACCCTAGAAATGATTTGGGGGAATTGATTATTTTTCATTTCTTCATATATTTGCCTTATATAGGCTACACATTTTACACATAGCCCCTTGGGCTTTATAAAATGGCATTTTGCTCATCCCATGCCTATGTGCTCATTACATTTTGCACAAGAGCCATGTGTTTTTACATATTTTAGCTTTTTGCCTATTTAATTTAAAATTTAACATTTATTTGCATATAAAAGCTATTTATTACAGATTTCTTTTTATGTCTTCTTCGCCGGTCGGATTTGCATGGGCTTGAGGCGGTTTGGGTGTGGGCCTAGTTGTTTAGGATCGAACTCGGTTTAGTCGGACCCGAGTCCACTTGGGCGTTGATTTTGACCCGTTGATTTTGACTTTGACTTGGTCAATGGGGTGTAAATTTTGACCCCAACACCCCACTCATACTATTCATGTTCCTCACATACCTTTGTCAGAGCTTGATTCGACTGTTCAACCTGTGAGCCCTAGTTTTCAGCATGTAGCCCTTTATCCCCTAGTTTTCAGCATGTAGCCACTTATCCACAGGTGTATCACCGTCGTAAGAAAGTTGTGCCACCCCTTCCCACCAATGCTTCTTCTAACAATTCTTCTGCAGGTACTCCTATATAGTCCAATGTTCCAAATTCTCCACCGTTGCTGCCTTTAGAAGAAGATCTCTCTCTTCCTATTGCCTTACGCAAGGGAAAACGTTGTTTTACTACTGCATATCCAATTTCTAACTTTATTTCCTATCATAGACTGACACCATCTGTTAGTCAGTTTGTTTCTTCCTTGTCTGCTATCATCCTTCCTTCCTCTATTCAGGAAGCTCTTCAGCACCCAGGTTGGCATGCGGGTATATTAGAGGAGATTAACGCACTGCGCTCTAATCAGACTTGGAAATTGATACATCCGCCTTCAGATAAGAAGATTGTTGGCTGTAGATGGGTCTTTACTGTCAAACATAATCCAGATGGGATGATTGACCGTCTCAAAGCTCGATTAGTGGCCAAAGGTTTTACCCAGCAGTATGGTTTGGATTATGTTGAAACTTTTTCACCAGTAGCTAAATTGACCTTGGTTTGTATTCTTATATTCTTGGCTTTTTCTAAGAGTTGGCATCTTTATCAGCTTGATGTGAAGAATGCCTTTCTTAATGATGATCTTTCAAAGACTATTTATATGCAGCAGCCTCCTGGGTTTGAGCGACTGGGGGGTCTATAGTTTGTCTTCTACATAAATCGTTATATGGATTGAAGCAGTCACCGCGTACCTGGTTTGAAAATTTAGTACAGTTCTACAACAAATTCGCTACAATTGCGTCCGCGCCAACACATCTCTCTTTACACATAATCGTCCTCAGGGCAGGGTAATTGTGCTGGTGTATGTTGATGATATTATCATTACTGGAGGTGATTCTGCTGGCATCTCTAAGGTGAAAGAATATTTTGCTTCACACTTTCGTACCAAGGACCTTGGGGCATCTAGATATTTTCTTGGACTTGAAGTATCATGGAATTCTGGAAGATTACAGCTCTTTCAGCGCAAGTACGTGTTGGATATAGGCGCCTTCAAGGAAATTATTGTAATTGAAGGAGAACTTATACGAGAGAACAATCTTACTCGAGATGATAGTATGCTATCTGGTTTGTCTTTATCTGTCATGTGAATACACTTTACTAGTTATCACGTATCACTAATACATGAAATAAAACCCTTAGGATTTTGCTTGACTATCAGGAGGAGGATGCAGATCATACTAGTAGGGCATGGGTAGTCGATAAGAACATCCTTAAAGGTCCATAGTCATAGGAGTATCAAGACTGGGTATCGGTACTCCAGTTTAGACTAGTGTAAATGTTTTCTGACCCGGCTGGAGGGTGATAGCTGATTCCACAGCTATTGGTGTTTGACACCGAGGATTGTATACATGTGCTCATTAGATGAGTTACACTAGACGGACTCACCGAGAACTCCTAGTTGGTAATATACTAATGTCAGATAGCAGTTCTCTGGTGACATGAGTATAGGGTAGTCCCTAGGACCTGAGATCACCACAGTGTCTCATGTGTGTTCCCACTATACTTAGACTTCTACCCTATAACGACTTAAAGGATTCATGCAAATAGGTTTTTGCTGGGTATAGTCCCGAAGCACGTGGAGACAGTGAGCAGTCGAGGGGATTAGTCTCTCTCGGTATAGAGAGTTGATGTCGCACTGTGCAGGACATGACCATAACCAAAAGTCGGTGGCCATCGCAGTGAAGATAAACTGATAAGTATTATCAATTGTGTCTCTGGTTGGTTATGATTCTTTTGTCGCACGACTTATTGAGTTATTGGTGACAGATTCCAAACCCTAGACCCAATATGTGATACTCATAAACGAAGAGACCGGACTATACAGTGACTGTCACTTATAGAATTTGTAGGGTCCAGATGAGTTTGCTCGTCGACCTGCTTTTATCTTGTTCATATCTGGGTAGTCGTTACGTACAGTTAGTGCCACCGACGTGCTTGTGGGTTACCCCGTCAAGGGATTGGATCCGAAAAGGTTTTGGATTCAATCGGATATGATCCTATATAAGCTACTGCCAGCATATTGACAGGTATTTAAAGTCTCGCAATGAAAGTGCCAGCCCGGGCAAAATGTTGATGTGACGTGTGTGTTGGATACGTGCGGGAGTTCGATTAAATGTATAATTTAATCGAATGTCCGAAAAATACTAGCCGGTTTAAAAGCCGGAATATTAAGTCAAGTGTTGACTTAATGACCGTATTTTGATATGCTCACTAGTATTGTATATTGGATACACACACACTCTCTCTGTATATGTATTAGTATGCGATACTGATTTATTATTGCGCATGCGATACGTAATATAGAAATGTATTTAATACATGTTTTCTTCTTTTTATAAATTTTTGTGTGTGTGTAAAGTAAAGAGAAATCATTTATGTTGAGAATAAACATAAAATGAAAAGAAGAGAAAAGAAAAGAAATGAATAGAGGAGTGGACTTCTTTTAACCTCTTCTATCTTCTATTCTTTGTTTTATTCATTGTTCTCTTCTATTCTTCTCTTTTCTTTTTATGTTAAATCTTTAACATATTTTTTCATTGCTCGTCTTCTTCATCTTCTTCCTCTCTCTCTACAAAAATGGTGGAGCTATGAAATGATATTAGAATTCAAAAAGAGGGTGTTTTTCTTTATCACATCGCTTCACACATTAACCTAGATAGTTCTATATATGAGTCTCTTCACTTGAGAAATGAAGATAAAGTTTTGGGTTTGGTGCTTTCACGCGGATCATCTACGGCGAGACGGTCGGCGTCCTAGACTCTCCGGGAGCTCGCTAGGTCTAGCCAGAGTTCAAGTTCTTCATTGAAGTATATGAAGATGCTACAAAGGTTGTAACATCCCTCACTTGTTCTATTTTTCTTTTTCTATTGTGAGAATCTGAAGATCTTGGTATGGTTTTGGTTCTATATTTGAAAAATTATTGTTTTCTATTTCCACCGCGGTCTGTGAATGTCACGATCCTAGAACCGAAACCCTAACAAGGTATCAGAGCCATATCAAATTTTTTTGCAATAGTTTGTGACCAATTGTGTTTCCGAAACCAATTTCAAAACTGTTTTTTCACTTGGTGTTAAATCGATTCATTTCAGAGTTTTTTTTCTTGTTCTCGGGGACATTCGAGGGTCGAGTGGGATTGGAATTGATCGTGTGAGGGTTCGGAAAGGTCACTCCTACCCGGGAGCACAACGAAGTGCTCCCGGGGAGGGGTGGGGGCCGAGAGCACCCCAAAAGGTGCTCTCGGCCACCTGCAGACTAGAGACCACCTTCGTGGTGGTCTATGGTCCGTACATCCCCCAAACCCCCCACGACAATTTGGTATCCCCCGGATCTCTTTTCGATGCTCGGGCGAAGTTTCAAGTCAATCGGACTTCGTTTGTTGCCGAAATGAATTGGTTTTTGGAGTTGTTAACAAAATTAAATTTCAGTTTTTTCAAAATTTTATTTTCGGATCCGTTGGTTTTTGAAATGGTCGGCCATGTTGTTTCCTGCCCCTTGTTCTTGTTGCCATTTTTTTAATATTCCCCGCTGCACTTTAATTAAGTGGCAGCATGAATCCATTAAGCAAAATAACATGAAACATTTTTTTATATTCTTGCTTGATTTCATTGACAGCCTCCCCCCTCTTTACCTCTTTTTATTTTCTCTGGGAAAATCAGTTTTTAACTGTCCTCCTTGGCTAGGGGTTTGGGAGACTATCCGTGTTCTCCGGTGTTTAAATTTATTGGATCATCGGCGGTGCAAACTAGTTAAATTAAATTGTTTAATTTAGTTGGTTTGCAATCATATGGGATATGTTATTGTTTTGTTTGGTTTGGATTTGGATTTTCGCGAAATGAAAAACCCTGTGCGGAATTGTGTGTTGTGATATGTAAGTTTCATTTTCATTACATGTCTAGCCTATGTATATTCTTTAGTTCGGGACGAGCTCCAATTTGTGGCCATCGTTTCCGCTAAATGTATATTCTTTTTCGGAGCGTGGCGGTTCACATGTGGTCGTAGTCACCGCTTAATGTATTATTATTTGTCGGGACACGATCAAGTTGCGATCGTTGTTGCTATTGTATTAATACAGGTTTAGGATTACCCCGCGAAGAAGCGCACGGGCGGCTAGATTCTAGATTGCAGCGGGTGACCATCTCAAGGAGTTGAGATCGGGTCACTCGAGTTTAGAATTAGCGGGCTGCTTTCCGCGCTTGTAGGGGTATAGGATAGCCTCACGGAGGAGTGCTGAAGTCACCGTATTCGAGAAAGTGTCGGGTGACCTCCTCATGATGATGATGTTGGGTTGCCTCTTTTCTGTTGGATATATATGTCCTGGAGGCCTTCATTGTATAGGATACTATGAATATGTATGTATACGACAATCTTGCTCGATATGATAGTACGCTATTTGGTTTGTCTTTTCCTTAACATGTGATATATTTTACTTTGTATTTCATATATTGTGTACATGTTAATAAAGCCC
The DNA here is from genome assembly GCA_030015575.1 of Agapanthus africanus. NCBI lineage: Eukaryota > Viridiplantae > Streptophyta > Magnoliopsida > Asparagales > Amaryllidaceae > Agapanthus > Agapanthus africanus. Next base: position 159,759,946 of record JASDDO010000026.1, on the reverse strand, counting down.
GTAGGATATTTGCCTGACTATCAGCGTTGTGATGGCAGTCATACTTGTGGGAGCTGGGCGGTCAATAGGAACATCCTTAAATGGCCCTGGTCATAGGAGTATTGAGACTGGGCATCGATACTCCAGAGTAGACTAGTGTATACATATCTAGACCCTGATGAGGGGCGATGGATTAGTCCTGCAGCCATTGGTGATGTGCACCTAAGATTGTATACAGATGCTCACTGGTAGTGAGTTCACCGGACAGGACTCACCGAGGACTGACTAGATGGTATTGTACTTAGCGTCAGATAGCAGTTCTCTGATGACATGTGTGCAGATAGTCTGTCGACTTGAGATCGTCATTTGTCTCGTGTGAGTTCCTAATGCGCTTTGATTACTACCCTACCACGGCTCAAAGGAGTCATGCAAACAGGTTTTAGTTGGGTACAGTCCCGAGCCACATGGAGGCAGTGCGTGACTGTTGGGGATTCGTCTCTCCCGTTATAGGGAGTCGATATCGCACAGTGAGCGGTTAGTCATTACCATAAATCCCTGGCCAGGGTTGATAGAGAATTACTAGTGGGCGGACCAGTAGATTTTCGGATGGTCTTGAGCCACACTGACACGACTTGTACGGTTATTAGGGGTCTGACATTGTCCACCCCCTGAACCTTACATGCGATACTCTCAGACGAACAGACCGGACTGCACGAATATTGTCACGGACAGGCTCAGTAGGGGTTTCACGAGTTCGCTCGTCGGCCTCCTTTTCGACATGTACCTGGGTTACCGTTACGTACATCTAGTGCCACTGACGGAGTTATGGTTAAACCCACTGCCAGGGTACTGTCGAGTCTTTAGAGTCCTACACAGAGGGTTTCCCTGGATTAGGCGAGACGATGTAGAGGCTGCATGGTCTTACGGCAGGGTTTCGATCGCATACGTGTACCGGCTACACGAATGATGTTCGGACAGATAATACTAGTGGGTTTTGATTTAAGCTGGATCCTAGTATTATACTATTGGATTATACTTGTCTCTATATATCCATATTTTTCGGAATAAAGATATGGGTATGTATATACGATGATGGCATTCTTGTAATTTCACAAGAATGAGCTTCTAGAAGGAGACACATCATTATTGATTTATCCTTTTTTGATAAAAGGATTAATGAGGTGGAAATTAGTAGATATTTGAGAAATGGGTTGCAAGCATTGCTTTGTAAATTGTTTATTCATTTGGGTTTCCTATTCAAGCATGGTTGCATTTTTTGTGACTATTTTATTCCATGCTTGAGTTCTTGGAAAAAGACTTGGTCATTCTCACACTCATTTATCAATTTCATTCTTATGATATCATTCTCTCTCCTAGGTTTTCTCTCCTCCTCCCTCAAGCTCATGTCATCACATGTGTTGTGAATCAATGAGCTTAGAGACAAACTAATCCAATACACCTTCTCTACTTCTACTTAGTAGTCTTCCTTAGCAAGTTGGATCACTAAGTTACCTCTTTTGAGGTTGGAGCTTGACTATAGGCCCTTGGGTGGATCTTTCTTCGGCACAAAGGAGACCGGCAACCGAGTTCTTTTAAAGCTTTGGAGGAGCCAAAGAAAGGAGATCAAGAAGAAGCTTGAACCAAGGAGCCAAAAACCACTTGAGGACCCGAAGGACTTGTTACGAGGGTATAATACTTTAACTGAGTAGTTAACGCCTTCTTGTAGTTTAGTTTTTGTTAGCTAAGGTTTAATCAAGATCCTAAAAGTGGAAAAAGTCTATGTTGCAAAGCCAAACATGATCTTTTGATGTGAGAAAAAAAACGTTTTTGATGTATTCCGCCTCCCCGCGAACACGTGGGGTGTGCTACATAGACTTACACTGGTATCAGAGACTAGTAAACCTTAACTAACTTGTTAGCAAAGTTTTAGAAATTCGATCGCCGGAAAAATCCCAAAATCATGTCCAAAATTGCATGTTTCTGTCGATTTTAAAATTTAGTCTAAAAATCTTTTCAAAGGGCTTAAAATTACATGCAGGGTTTTTGAGAACACAGAAGAAATTTGGGCTCACGAATCGGCCAGACCACCGTGGATCCGTGGCAGAACCATGCGTTCTACCGCCGTTCCGTGACCGAGTCGACTCCGAATCGGTCCAAAGTTTTTCTGTTGTTCTAATTTATGGAATTGTGGTTTATGGGATATTTTGTTTCTGCCCAGATATTTTGTGTAGTGTGTTGTACTTGGGGTAGATTCAAATTTGCTTAATCGATCGAAATTCTAAGTATTTTAGCTAATCGGATCTTCTGTGTTTGATATATGTGCTGAATGTCTGCTAATCGATATACGTCGATTAGTGGGGGTTGCACAGAACTGTGATGTTGGTTTGTGTATATGAACTTTATTGGATCATCGATGATGAATAGCCAGGGGATGTGAGATATGTGTTTTCTTTTCTTTCATTCAATGTAATTTGTAAAAGTGATGTAATATTATTTTGCGGGGCACATCCAGGTTGAGCTTGTAGCCACCGTTGTACTATTTTCTTTTACTGTTTTTGTTCCTAAGATAGACCCAATGAGGGGTGCACAAACTACCGGGTTCTTTAAAGTGCTGAGTGGCTTACTCACTTTATTGAGAGAGGTTGCTTCACTTCGGAAATTTGGAGAGTAGTTTACCGCACCTGTAGGGGTCTAGGCTGGGGTTTGGCTATTCATCACGACCGTGGAATCCGTTTTTCGTTATGGGCTTAAAGGAAGCACGGAATTCCTAGTATATCCAATATGCTCATCTGTGATTTGGAATGCCTATTATTGCGTGAGACGAATGTATATATCTAAATATGATATTTAGTAGGCGTTGCTTATGTTTTGCACCCGCGCTAGTCCAGCCCCCGCTCTGTCGTTAGTTAAGTAACCTAACGGGTGATGACAGGGCCCTGTGGCGAATGCGGATGGCATAAGCGTACGTTGTATTTTCATTTCTTTCTGCAATGGTAGGATTAATTGATGGGACAACATTAACTAATTAATGCCAAGAAAAAAAACCTAAGCTAAATCGTTGGAATAATTTCAAAATCACTTGGTTTTCTTCAAAAAGCAAAATTTTAAATGCGGAGCCTAAACCGCTCATTTTAAAAAGCTATCATGGTTCCTTCGATTATATCAAGTTCATTATGTTAACGGTTTTGCCAAAAACCAGCCGTAGCCCTCCGTCGTTTCAAATAAACAACACATCGTATTCATGCTATGTTTGTTGGCCTTCATCAAGGCATAGTGAATGGTAGCAATGTGTTGCTTATTTGTTTCATAGATAGATGCATTAGTTTAGGACAGTCGTACATCCTTGTTGGCCTTCGTCAAGGGCGAGTACTGATGGGTCTAAATTAATCAGGACAACGATGGGTAGAACTTGACTTGCATCTTATGATTTGTTGGCCTTCGTCAAGGTCATAAGAGCTCGGGGTAAAAATCACATCAGGAGTTTCAAACATAAAGGAAACTTGTAGATTTAGCATACCTTCTGGAGTATGGTGACTAGAGTGGCTTCCATCTAGGTCATCATACAATGATAGTTGGATCCCGATCCCACTGATGAGTAGGATTACTCTCGGGAAATTTTCTCACTTAACAATCAATACTATAAACCAAGTAGGTGTCTAGAACAGTGTTAGTGGGGCTACGCCTCCAGGAAAAAGAGGTTATATAATTAAGAAATTTTGTGAAAGCGTTGGAAAACCTCCCTCAAATTACCGACACTAGTCTGGCTGAAAGGTTAAGCAAGTATTGTGATGTGCGATTAATCCTGACTAATTCTTCTTTTAGGGGTTTGAAGAAAAATTTGAGGAAACAGTGGGAGCCATCCTGTTTAGATAAACTAATAAACCAATCTAAACTTGCAAGAGCATATGCTGAGTGTTTCTTTTCTCTCTCTCTCTGGCAGCTACCATGATAGGACTAAAACTATTACTTGAAAAAAATACACTGACTGGGCCAAACTATAAGGATTGGCTGAGGAACGTCAACATTGCACTGACTTATGACAAAGTTGCATATGACACCACCGCTACTGCTCCCCCTGTCCCAGGACCAGATTCCTCAGTTGCGGACAAAGAGGTCCGCAAAACTTGGGATCTGGACTGCGAGAAAGCTAAGTGTATCGTGCTGGCGTCCATGAATAATGAACTCCAGAAACAACACGAAAGTATGGATATTAAATCCATTTCTCTCCATTGCAAGGATTTGTATGGAGAGCACTCTCGGATTGCGAGGTACGAGACCTCCAAGAAACTATTCCAGATGAGGTTAGCTCTAGGATCACCTGTAGGAGAGCACGTCCTAAAAATGATCAGCCTCATTGAGGAACTCGCAAACCTAGGACGCGTGCTAGAAAATGAGTTGTACATCGACTTGATTTTGCAGTCCCTTCCCCACACCTTCTCTCAGTTCGTGCTAAACTTCAACATGCACGATATGGAAGCTGATCTTCCAAAGCTCCTCAACATATTGAGGGTAGCAGAGAGCTCCTTGAAAAAGGAGAAGACACCCGTTCTGTATGTTGGTTAATCATCCTCTTCTAAATCCAAAGCAAAAGCTAAGGGGAAGAAGAAGATGAACGCCACCAAACCGAAAGGTGGGGTCAAGAAGGTGCAGGGAACGAATAAGGCAGGGAGAGTGAAAGTGGACAAGAGTGAGTGCTATTATTGTCACAAGAAGGGGCACTGTAAAAAGGATTGCATGGCTTTTAAAGCCAAGGGCACGAAGCAAGCTTCTGCTTCTGCTTCAGGCGTGTTTGTAATCGAAAATTGTTTTTCAGTAAACACTACATCATGGGTACTTGATACCGGTTCTGGTTCTCACATCTGTAATTCTTTGCAGGCTCTGAGAAACTGTAGAGCACTGAAGGCAGGTGATATGACCCTCCGGGTTGGCAATGGAACAAACGTAGATGCTGTTACAGTGGGGGATTATCATCTGGGGTTGACTAGTGGGCACATTTTGGTGTTGTACAGCTGTTTTTGTATTCCCAGTATGATATTTAATATTATATTAGTATCTTTATTGTCTAATGAAGGATATAATTTTGCACTTGCAAGGAATGTCATGAACATTCTCCTGAATCAAGAAATGATTGGGTTTGGCACACTGGAAAACAACATATACATACTTAATCAACCTCAAGTTTTCAATATCCAAAACACACTCAAAAGAAAGGCTCCAGATTTAAACCAAGCCTTCCTATGGCATTGTAGACTTGGTCATATAAATGAAGCAAGGTTGACTAAGTTGCATAAAGATGGATATTTAGATCCGTTTGAATATTCATCATATGCAACTTGTCAATCATGTATCAAAGGGAAGATGACCAAATCTCCGTTCACCGGACACGGAAAAAGAGCCACGGAGCTCTTGGGACTTGTACACAGCGATGTATGTAGTCCGATGTCTACACATGCATGAAGCAGTCACTCCTACTTCATCACTTTTACTGATGATTTCTCAAGGTATGGATATGTGTTCTTAATGAAGCATAAATCCGAGGCCTTTGAGAAATTTAAGGAGTATAAAAATGAAGTGGAGAAACAGACTGGTAAAAGAATCAAGACGCTTCGATCTGATCGAGGTGGAGAATACTTAAGTACCAGTTTTCTTGAATACTTAAAAGAGAATGGAATTCTCTCTCAGCTTACTCCTCCATATACACCTCAGCATAATGGTGCATCAGAAAGGAGGAATCGCACGCTACTGGACATAGTGCGTTCAATGATGAGTAGTGCCGAGTTGCCACTTTCCTTCTGGGGTTTTGCACTGGAATCAGCTGCATACTTATTGAATAATGTTCCGACTAAGTCTGTGCCTACCACTCCATATGAAATGTGGAATGGGAAGAGACCATATCTCAAGTATCTCGAGATATGGGGGTGTCCAGCATTTGTTAAAAAGCAGAATCCGGATAAGCTCGAGGCACGATCGGTTTTGTGCAAGTTTGTGGGATACCCCAAGAATTCAAGGGGATATCTTGTCTACCACACTGAAGAACAAAAGGTGTTTGTTGCTCGCCACATTGTCTTCTTAGAGAGCGAATTTCTTGCAAAAAAAATTAGTGGGAGCGCGGTAAAACTGGAAGAAATTTCAGAACCCCAAACTACTGCCGAAGACTTAGTAGAACCTCAGGTTTCAATAGAGCCCGACGAACCAACGTAGCTCCGCAAATCTAGTAGGTTTTCTTGTCCGCCTGAGAGATACTATGGGTTTTTTATAGATGGGGATCGAGAGGATTGCATTATCGATGATAATGAGCCTACTAATTTTCAGCAGGCTATCATGAGTAAAGACTCGGTGAAGTGGCTGGATGCTATGAGATCCGAAATGGAATCCATGTACACCAATAAAGTATGGACTTTGGATGTTGCTCCTCCTAGGGAGAAACCAGTTGGATGCAAATGGATCTTCAAAAAGAAGATTGGTGCATTTGGATAAGTGAAAACCTACAAAGCTAGACTCGTTGCAAAAGGTTTTCGTCAAAGACCAGGATTGGACTATGATGAAACCTTTTCTCCAGTAGCTATGCTTAAATCCATTCGGATCTTGCTTGCCATTACTGCCTTCCATGACTATGAAATCTGGCAGATGGACGTAAAAACAGCTTTTCTAAATGAACATTTAGAAGAAAGTGTTTACATGGATCAACCAGAAGGTTTCTTAGACAGTGGGAGCAGCAGAAAAATGTGCAAGTTGCTTAAATACATTTATGGGTTAAAGCAAGTATCGCGGAGTTGGAACATCTGCTTTGATGAGACGGTCAAAGAATTTGACTTTATCAAAAATGTAGACAAACTATGCATTTATAGGAAGATTGTAGAAGGAGCAGTAGTCTTCCTCGTTTTGTACGTTGACGACATACTACTGATAGGGAATGATATCCCTATGCTACAATCAGTAAAGCTCTTCTTGTCACAGAAATTCTCCATGAAACACTTGGGAGTTGCCTCCTACATTCTGGGGATTAAGATCTATCGTGATAGATCCAAAAGAATGTTGGGACTTTCACAGTCCGGGTACATTGACACTATACTAAAGAGATTTAGTATAGAAGATTCCAAGCGTGGTAATTTACCCGCTATCACGGGATCACCCTCTCCAAAGAGATGTCTCCAAAGACCGATGAAGAGAGGGCTCGCATGGGCATTATACCCTATGCTTCGGCTGTAAGATCTATAATGTATGCGATGTTATATACCAAACCAGACGTAGCTTATGCACTTAGTGCGGTAAGCAGGTATCAGTCTGACCTAGGTGAGAAGCATTAGATAGCGGTAAAGAACATTCTCAAGTATCTGAGAAGGACTAAGGAGATGTTCTTGGTTTACGGTAGTGGAGACCTTCAGGTCGAGGCCTTTACCAACTCCAGCTTCCAAAGTGACAAAGATGACTCTAAATCCATTTCGGGTTTTTTGTTTACCCTCAATGGAGGGGAGGTATGTTGGAAGAGTTCCAAACAGGATACCGTCGTAGACTCAACGATGGAAGCTGAGTATATAGTTGCTAACGATGCTGCGAAAGAGGCTGTCTGGATGAAGAAGTTCATCTCTGAACTTCAGATGGTTCTGTCCATTACCAATCCAATACCTTTGTATTGTGATAACAATGGGGCTATAGCATTAGCGAAGGAACCAAGGTCCCATCAGAAATCCAGACATATTTTGAGGCGGTATCACCTGATCAGAGAGATCGTGGATCGCCGGGAGATCGAGGTGCGGAGAGTGGACACAAAAGACAACACGGCAGATCCATTCACTAAGGCCATCCCTCAAGTCCAATTCGAGAGGCTGTTTGAGATATTGGGCATGCGGTACGCCAGCAACTGGATCTAGTACAGACAGTGGGTACTCATTGCAACAATTATAGGCCTTAGTGCAAGTTGGAGATTGTTGGATATATATGCCCTAGAGGCCTTCATTGTATAGGATGCTAGGGATATGTATGTACAGGAAAATCTTGCTTGATATGATAGTACGCTATTTAGTTTGTCTTTATCTTAACATGTGATATATTTTATTTTGTATTTCATATATTGTGTACATGTTGATAAAGCCCGTAGGATATTTACCTAACTACCAACGTTGTGATGGCAGTCATATTTGTAAGAGCTGGGTGGTCAATAGGCAATCCTTAAATGGCCCTGGTCGTAGGAGTATTGAGACTGGGCATCGATACTCCAGAGTAGACTAGTGTATATATATCTAGACCCTGACGAGGGGCGATGGATTGGTCCCGCATCCATTGGTGATGTGCACCTAAGATTGTATACAGATGCTCACTGGTAGTGAGTTCACCGGACATGACTCGCCGAGGACTGACTAGATGGTATTGTACTTAGCGTCAGATAGCAGTTCTCTGGTGACATGTGTGCAGATAGTCTGTCGACTTGAGGTCGTCATTTTTCTCGTGTGAGTTCCTAATGTGCTTTGATTACTATCCTACCACGGCTCAAAGGAGTCGTGCAAACAGGTTTTAGTTGGGTACAGTCCCGAGCCACATGGAGGCAGTGAGCGACTGTTGGGGATTCGTCTCTCCCGGTATAGGGAGTCGATATCGCACAGTGATCGGTTGGTCATTACCATAAGTCCCTGGCTAGGGCTGATAGAGAATTACTAGTAGGCAAACCAGTAGATTCTCGGATGGTCTTGAGCCACACTGACACGACTTGTACGGTTATTAGGGGTCTGACATTTTCCAACCCTAGACCTTACAGGCGATACTCTCAGACGAACAGAACGGACTGCATGGATATTGTCACGGACAGGCTCAGTAGGGGTTTCGAACGAGTTCGCTCGTCGGCCTCCTTTTCGACATGTACCTGGGTTGCCGTTACGTAAGCCGGTGCCACTGACGGACTTGTGGTTAAACCTACTGCCAGCGTACTTTCGAGTCTTTAGAGTCCCACACAAAGGGTTTCCCTGGATCAGGAGAGACGATGTAGAGGTCGTATGGTCTTACGGTAGGGTTTCGATCGCATACGTGTACCGGCTACACGAATGATGTTCGGACAGATAATACTAATGGGTTTTGGTTTAAGCCGGATCCTAGTATTATACTATTAGATTATACTTGTCTCTGTGTATCCATATTTTTCGGAATACGGATACGGGTATGTATATACGGTGATGGCATTCTTGTAATTTCACAAGAATGAGCTTCTAGAAGGAGACACCTCATTATTGATTTATCCTTTTTTGATAAAGGATTATTGAGGTGGAAATTATGAGATATTTGAGAAATGGGTTGCAAGCATGGCTTTGTAAATTTTTTATTCATTTGGGTTTCCTATTCAAGCATGGTTGCATTTTTTGTGACTATTTTATTCCATGCTTGAATTATTGGAAAAAGACTTAGTCATTCTCACACTCATTTCTCAAGTCCATTCTTATGATATCATTCTCTCTCCTAGGTTTTCTCTCCTCCTCCCTCAAGCTCATGCCATCACATGAGTTGTGAATCAATGAGCTTAGAGACAAACTAATCCAATACACCTTCTCTACTTCTACTTAGTAGTCTTTCTTAGCAAGTTGGATCACTAAGTTACCTCTTTTGACGTTAGAGCTTGACCATAGGCCCTCGGGCGGATCTTTCTTCGGCATAAAGGAGACTGGCAACCGAGTTTTTTTGAAGCTTTGGAGGAGCCAAAGAAAGAAGATCAAGAAGAAGCTTGAACCAAGGAGCCAAGAACCGCTTGAAGACCCGAAGGACTTGACACGAGGGTATAATACTTTAACCGAGTAGTTAATGTCCTCTTGTAGTTTAGTTTTTGTTAGCTAAGGTTTAATCAAGATCCTAAAAGTGGAAAAAGTCTATGTTGCAAAGCCAAACATGATCTTTTGATGTGAGAAAAAAATCATTTTTGATGTATTCCGCCTCCCTGCGAACACGTGGGGTGTGCTATATAGACTTACAGTTTCTTGGGTTGCTTAGTAGCTTGCCGCACTCGTAGGGGTCTACTTTTGGCTGCGCACGGGTTATTCACACGACTGGGGAATGTTACGTTTTGTTTGATGACTCGAACGAAATGCGGGATTCCTAGATAATCCGACCATTCCATCTCTGCATTTTTCATTACTTGCTTGTGATATGATTACCTGCCTGTGTTGATATTTATCGCTTGCCTGTAATATTGATTATCTGCCTATGATGATATATATAGTGATTACACACACACACACACACACACACACGGTTTGCACCCGCGCTAGCCCTGCCCCCGTCTTGCCTAGAACACGTTGTAGAAACCAAATAATAGATATTGTGGTGTTAGAGTTGAATATTTTATTTTGCACAGAGGTATTCGGTTAGGACTATCCAGCACCTTATTCTACGTAGAGAGGGCATAGATCCCTTCATAAGGAGTGACCTCTTTGGTAAAAGATTGTGTTACTATAAGTTTGCAAATTGAATAGCCGTATCTTATTGCTTTGCACAGAGATATTTGGTTCGGAATATCCTGCACCTTATTCAATGAGGTAAGAGCCCTGATCCCTTTACGGGGAATCCGCACTTAAGCAATAGTTTACGTAACTATAAATATGCAAAACCACTCGGTTCCTACGATGAGATCAAGTTCATTACGTTAAAGGTTTTCTTAAAAACCAGCCATAACCCTCTGTCATTCCAGAAAGTAGAGTACTTAGTATTCGTGCTGCGTTTGTTGACTATAGTTAAGGCGTAGTGTACGGTAGTTAAGTAATATCTTTCAGCTTGCATATGATGCGACCGGTTAGGACAGTCGTACGACCTTGTTGACCATAGCTAAGGATCATGCGGGTGGGTCTAAAACAGTCACGAAATGACGGGTTGAACTTGACTAGCGAATTTTGATTTGTTGACCATAGTTAAGGTCATAAGCCGTTAGAGGGAAAACCGATATCGGGAGTTTCAAGTGTTGAAACTTGCAATAAGATTGCATACCTTCTATGGTGTGTGGTAACTTGTTGACGCCGTCAAGGTTACCACTCCATAATAGTTAGGATCCCGATTCCCACTGTGAGTAATAGTTACTTTCGGGATATGACCCCGGCTAATTCTCTTTTTAGGATTTGAAGGAGGATTCGACGGAATAGTAGGAACCATCCTGATTAGATAAATATTCCAATCTAATCTTGATAGAGTGCACGAAGAGTGTTTCTTTTCTCTCTCTCTCTCTGACAGCAACCTAAGACCGACCTTAAACTAAACTCGTAAACCTAGTTAACCGAACCTTTTTACAATCAACGGCTTTGGAATGTCATGATTGTCCTATTTTCATGATATAGTCGCATATATCTTTACCCCTCCCACTTCCCCTTTTGCTTCCTTCAGAACATTCTGTATCTGATACAGAATCCATATTGCTTAGAAGGTCATCATATAGTTAGATACGAACTCGAAGAAATTATTTCAGTCGAGAATGGCCGCAGGTTCTGAAGAAAGTGTATTATATATGATAAAATTCATTTGTCTCTACTCTCCATCTTATCTTAAGTTTGAGAACTCCATCAATAAAGAGAATATACCAGTTACACTTGTTAGATAGTTTTCTTATAATCCCGATACTGGAGCTAGAAAAGGGAAAGAAGAAAACCAATTAGCACAAGTCCGGTATACACAAGATAAGAAAGAGAGACAACAATAAGGGATGAAGTGAGCGGAAAGGAAAATACAACTACTGTTATGACCCTGGGCAATGAAAGAGGCATTATTTGGAATACCCGGCCACCCCTTGAAACAATTTGATGTTTCATGATTTTCTATGTGATTGTAATTAAAAACCGTTTTCCAATTAATTCTGACTTCTGGGCATATAGATAACATCCCACATCTGTAAGTCGTTACAGATGATGAGAAGGATTAGATTATTGGAAAGGTGATTTGATCCTCAATATCGGATATCGGAGCAATTGTTGCTATTGGGGAAATCACCTGGTTTTACCTTTCGGCAAACTTTAGATTTTGAATATCTGTTATTATACACCAACTTTTAAAACTGATATATACATCACTTTATTTGATAAAGTGGGATATAAATTTTCAAAAATTATGTTATAAACATTTTCCTTTATCATTTGATGATTGGGTAAGCTACATTGAATAACGGGATATACATTGTTAACTAAAATACAGTTTTCAAATTTGTAACGACCCCAATATTACTATACCTTCATGTTTTCTTTCTTTAGTAAAATATTGTATTTATTTATTCTTAGTATTTTTCCGTATATTTTGTTTTCTATTAAATATATTATTTTATTATTCCATCTATTTTTCCCAAACCCATTTTTTAAAACTAAATCTTAACCTATTTTAAATTAAACGTAAGACCTGACCCAGCACATAACCCAAATCTAATCTCATTTTCATTTTCTTTTATAAAACTATGAGCCCGAAAACCCACTTTCTTTTTATGAAACAATATATATTTAATTTTAATTAAATATGTGCATGAACAACTTTGTAGCTCATTGGTTAATTCCTTGCATTGATATTTCATAGATCACATGTTCAAATCCCTATTCTTACAACTATTTTTTTTTTAAACTCTCTCATAACCTACAAATGAGACCTTTCATTTTTTTTAAACTTCCAAATGAATGGAAACCCTTTCAATTTCTTTTTTACTCCCAAAATGAATTCATAATAAATTAAAATTATTATGAAAAGTTTTTATCGCTATTAAACTTATTTTAATATTTTTTTAATACAAATAACGCTCTCTTCTTCATCCTACCTTAGCCATTCTCTCTTCATCAATTCTATTTTTTTTTTCCTTTGGAAATTTGAAGAAGTATCAATTTCCTTAAGCTTTCGAAGTCTTTATCAAGTCGAGACTTTCTTTACCAATCGGTAATACGGCTGTTATACCGTATTGCAAGACCCGTAAGTCCCTTCTTTCTCCCTCCCTCCATCTCTTTATTCTCCTCTTATCATATCTCGTGAAACTGCTATTTTTTTCATATCGTAATCTATAAGAGAAGATAAACATAAACATATACATATATATAAGTCTAGATATATATGGTTCTATATGGTTTAATAATACCTTATTTCCTCTTGTTCAAATTAAAGTGTTTTCAATTCTTTATTCATAACTATGAATATTTATTATGAGTTGTGAGAACATAAATTTCATGCCACAATATATCTACGATATCTTATGAAATCGGTTTGCTTATTAAAAGAAAAAGAGAAGCTTGCATAAAAATACTAGTTAATCTTTTTGCCGATTTTAGTATACATATTAATACCTTTACCTTTAAAATAATATTTTAGAAATTAATTTTTACTTCTGGAAATTTCATGAAATTTAAGTATTATAGAATATATTTTTTTGTACATTCTGTAAAAATTTTAGATCGAACCGCATAACGGTTTAGGAATTGCATCGTTTTTGTTCACTGTTCGTAAAACAGAAAACTGCAGTTATCGGTCAACTTTTAGGACACATAACTTAGTATACCGATATCCAAATTGATTAAACTCAGGTGTTTTAGACATATAAATTGAAAGATCTAGATTTTCTTAGTTTTAAGTTTTTATTGAAAATCGACGTAAAATATAGAAAACTGCATTACAATATTAAGCGACGAATCTGGACAGAATCTGTCCTGATTCACACGTTGTTTTTAAATAGGACATAACTCGAACTCCGGATGTCCGTTCGTGACAAAATTTAGATGTGTAGATGCACAATTGATAGAGCTATAATTTCCTGTATATTATATTACTTATAAATGCATGAAATAACCCGATATAGGCCTTATAATATAACATATAGTTGCTGTCCAGAAATCTGAAATTCTGTTTTAAATGTTGATCTTAAAATGATCATAACTAGAGCTTCAGAAATCCAAATCATGCGAATCTTAGTGTTTTAAATAAGTATATCGAAATACCTACAATTTTATAATAATTATCGTAACCTGAAACTTGATGGAAATTAACTCAAACTATGTTTTAAAAATATGCGACGGTGCTGGACAGATTCTGATCTGTTCTGCGCGACAAAACGAAAATAGGTATATCTCCCAAACCGGTAGTCGTATTTAGGCACGACTAGAACTAACGCGTGTACAACACATATATCTATATTTATGTTTATATTCTGAATTTTATTAACTTGATTGATTAGTCGTACACAACACTTCTTAATAACATTGTTTATGGTCGTTACTTGAATAATATACTTGACTCATTTCATGTTATTCGATCATGTATACCTTATTTATCTTTATCTTTAAATTGTTGTTTGTACATGAAGATATAATTAGATATTATATGTTTGACATAATCCAATTAAATGCCAGACTTGACCTGACCCGAACCACGAATACAACTTGACATGAATACTTGAAACGTGACATGGATACTTGATCTTGACATGAACTCAATCTTGAAAAATTGATGTATTCATGGATTTGGGCAAGACTTGTAATTTTAATTATAAACTAATATACGTGGGAATTTGAGTTGTGATTCCAATGAAATCTCAAGAGTCCTATGCTAACAATCACGAATACAAGCAATCACAAATACTAACAATTATGAGGGTCCGTGTTTCCTTACTCCTGGATTATAGCCTGTTCAGTTTGGAATACTTTAACTCTAGGTTAAAGTCCCTTTACTGACTATCATGAGGGCCCGTGGTTCCTTATCCCTGAATTACAGCCAGTTAGGTTTGAGAACACTCTTGAGATTTGGTTGATACAAACACCTTGAACCCACGTTAGTTATTTTTACCCTTTTAGAGACCTTTTATGACACTTGCATTCCCTTCATATTCACTATACCTACACTCCATGGCCATATTATACTTGTTTGCTATGCTGATATAGTTGATATACACATTACCATGCACGCTACTATATTTGTTTACATGTTCATGATTTATATTCATACTATACCATATATCACATTACACCTTGCATTTCATTTATATACATCACGCCATTCTTTTGGGGACTTACCGAGCATTATTTCGCTGATGGGCATTCCACCCATCTTTCTTTTTTCTTTCTTGGAATGTTCGTTAGGTGACATTGAGACAGAGGAGATAGAAGCGGTCGAAGAGGAGTACAACTAGTTCGCATCACAACCAGACGTCTAGTTTCATTCAGCTTTTCAATTCATTTTAGCTTATTTATGTATGCCTCATTATTAAGGCTTATCATGTTATCATATCTTGTATTCAGATATTTTGTCAATTGTGAATCTTGAATGTAATAAATCAAAATTGGATTTTATTCTTTTGTCTATTCTTGCTACTTTATGTTGCTTATAGACGCTTAGCGTATTTATTTCGAGAAATGATCTTCTCGGAATAAATACGTCGCGGGCCTCGTCACATGCCGTTACCACTGTTTTGGGAAGCGGGGCGTAACAAAATTATAACACACAGAGTATAAGTTAGTGAACTCATAAGACTTATACATAATAATGTATGTTGTTCGGTGTCCGCACGGACAAGGGATTGGTACTCATACTTCATTCCGTTTTCTTATGAGTTCTCTAGTTTTAGGCACGCATTCTTGTTGAAATACAAAGTCCAAAGATTTTGAGAAGTTCATAGGATATAAGAATAAAGTAAAGAACCAAAAGTTGAAAGTATCAAGATTCTTCGAAGTGTTCGAAGATGTGGATACTTTTGCTAAGTATTCCGTAGTAAAATAATCGAGAATTTGATTCTCTCTCAGATTGCTCATCCACGGGTGTACTCCATGATGAGTAATGCTGAATCGTCTTTTTCGATTAAGGGATGCACTAGAAATAGATGCATTTTAATTGATACCGTTTTCACCTAAATTTGTACCTCAAATTTTATATGTGATATAGAATGGGTTATCAACTTAAAATTGTTAAGATGTTGAGTTGTCCGGCTTATGCTTAAAACCAGAATCCGGATAAACTCAAGGCACGTTTCAGTAATGGCAGTTTGCGGGTTATCCCGAGCATTGACGAGGGATTAACTTTCTACCATTTTCGAGATCAAAAGTTATTTTGTTCTCGACACGTTATCTTTTTAGAAAAGTAATTTCTTGCAAAAGAAATTAGTAGGAGTATGGTAGAACTGGAATTAATTCCATAACCACAAACCGTAACACCCTAATTTGGATACAGTATTTCTAGTGTTATCAAAATATTATTTTTCATTAATAAAATTTTACCTATAATTTTAGAATTTACTTTATGATTGGTTGCTAGTATATTTATTTTAACTTTTGCCGTATACAATTTTGATAAGAAAATCTTCAGTTTTTAGGTAACATGTGTTAATTCATTAGTGGCAACAAAATAATATTTTTCATATCTTATCAACAATTATATCTCCTTAATATAATAAGATCCTTAAACTAATTAGTATTTGGTTTGCAAATATATTTCTTTGCCTAACTCTATTTGTTGTCGATACGAGAATAAGTAAAATCCATATCAAATCTCTAAACAAACACACACACACACACACACACACACACACATATGTATATGTAACAAATTACATCTCTCTCTCTTTCCAAATCTATATATATAAATATATATCCTTTTCTCTCTCTCTCTCTTATACACACACATCTCTCTCTCCCCTCTATTCCTCAACCTTTTCTTCCCGAGGCCCCAACTCCTTCGTCGCCACCATCCTCGCCACCATCCTCGCCACCTCCACCCTCGTAGCCACCGCGTCCTCCTCCACGACTCATCGCCTGCACTCATCTCCACCACCAACCCTGCACCACCATCTCTGTCGCCACCTCCTCGTCATCGCCGCAGCAACCCAAACCCATCACCCATCGCACCACCATCTCTGTCGCCATCTCCTCGTCGCCGCTACCCTCATCTCCACCTCACAACCGCCGCCCCCTTCCTCGATCATCACCTTCATCGTCATCTTTTTCTCCCCGTGCTACCATCACCATCGTCGTCCTACTCTTTCTCCATCTCCCCTCGAACCCAACTCCAGCCTTCTGCGTCTCCTTCACCACCCTCAGCGAGGACCCATCGTTTGCACTCACCCGATAGCCCTCACCATCGTAGTCATTACCCTTCACGTTCGTCGCCGATCTCCTTAGCCGCCGGACCCAAACACCAACCCGACGTCGACCTCCACCTTCAAAACCATATCACCTCAGCTCCGCGACTCTCTTACCGGTGCCTCATATCCATCACCACCCTCATCATCTTCCCTCTACTTTGCTCACCCGAGACCCTCGCCATCGCTGCAACCACCATCACCGATCAACCTCACCGGCCTCCCAGCAACTTCACCCTTTTCTCCTGAGACCAAGAAACCCAATTCCACATCGTCGCCAGCATCTTCATCCCATCGCGGCAAACCCAGATCGCCAGAGCCGAGCCCAAGTCCATCGTGATCTTTAACCGTGTTCCCTAACATCAAGCTTGGAGTTTGCATTCCATCGTCGTGTTTTTCCCGTCTCCGACCCAAGTATTCTTGCTTTACTTTTGGTCGATGCAATATCAGCAATCCCTCGTATATATATTTTTTAACCTGCACTGTTCAAATAAAAAAATGTGTTAGTACTCAAAATTATTTTATATTGTTATAAAAATATAGACTCATATACAGCAAAGTGATAAAAAAAATTAGATTAAGTGTGGATCTGCAATGAGATTAATTTAAATACAAATAAAGTTCGAAAGTTGTTAATCTATCTTTTATATATATATATATATATATATATATATATATATATATATCTTACTAGCCAGCTTGTGATTATTATATCCATATTAAGGTTAACGACAAAGATAACAATTATGACTTATACCAGCTTGTACATCGCTTTCATGCAGTTACTATTACCTGATAACAATTACATTTGACATGTCATGATTATTCATTACTCTAGTCTTTTAAGAACGAGATCTCTAATTAGAATGATGAACTGCATTACATGACACCACCTACTGTTTACCGATTTCATTTCTATACAATTACCATATTACAAGTTCCAGTCTTTTCAGCATTCTTAATTAGTGATTTAGTTAATACTATAGTAGATACGAACACGCGGGGTGTGGGGGTAGTTTGAGTGTGCGTTCGTACAACAGGATCTCAGGAGTCCCATGCCGGCAGCTCGTACCGGACTATATCGGTCGCATGTTATTACAGCTCATACCGGGCTATATCGGTCGTATGTTATTACAGCTCGTAGCGGGCTATATCGGTTGCATGTTATTACAGCTCGTACCGGGCTATATCGGTCGCTTGTTCATTCTACATTTTGGGGCCGTGTTTCCTAGCCTATGGGGCCCTACTCTTGGGTTAGGAATACTCCTGAATAGGTTGACGCACATTCTCAAACTCACGATAGGATAGGTTACCTTTTTAGCGACCAGTTAGGTTATGACTTGACCCGTTTACATGTCTGCTTCATAGTATTAATGTATCTATTTATCTGTATCTACTTGTACATACGGGCTTCACTACACTCATATATTCACGTTATCACACCACACATACACACCTTATATGTAGAGTACTTGTTGGGATGTTCTGACATCCCTAAGATTTGCCATCTCAGGTTTGGAGACAGATTTTCAGGCTGAGCAGGATCGGAGCGGCTATCAGAATTTTGCCGAAGATTAGTAACCCGTAGATTTATCTCTTTTAAGTTAGTATTTAGCAGCCCTTACGGGACATTAGGACTTATGTATCTCTTTTCGGATTTTGTCTTCATTTCGAACCTATTGATTGGATCTTTATTTGCATTGATTATCTAGTGGACCTATTTTTAGTATTCCTTGTAATTTCGTTGCAGAATGATTATCAGTGTTATCCATTCTGTTTTGAACATTATTGTTCTCCACCGAAAGCCGGGAAGACAAACGTTTCGCCTGAATTTGGGGGCAGATGCTATTTAGTTTTATCCGTCCACCTCTCCGAAGATGCCAAGTTGATTTATGGCACCGTATATCGGAGGTTTAGACGGATGCGGCCGTTGTAGCAGACTTCATCAGATTCCCCCTCGTTTGAGGGGGTTTTGATTATGGGGACGCTCTTCCCTGCAGGCGCAAGCCCTTGCAGTTAATTACGCTACCGCATCGCGGCAACAACTTTCTCCTTCTCCAAATGGTCACTTCGTGTCGTGTGTGTTTATTTTATTTTTGGTTGCCCGTGGATTGTATACAGAGACTAATTTATGTTATCGCTCCTAGGGCGTGGATAAGTCCAAATCCATATCTTCTTAGATTTGGGTTTGGGTTGGGTTTAAGGATCGTTAATCTCATTTGAGATTAAGATCAACTTAAACGTTTGTTGAGGATACATTAATCTGATTTTAGAGTAAGATCTACTCAACAGGATCATTTAGATCCAACAAAAGAGCATTTGGGCTCTATTGTTTTAGTTTAGGGACGTTGTGGTCCATAAGTTTGGGGACATCATAGTCCATGGAGTTTAAAGACATCATAGTCTAGCTTAGAGATATTATAGTCTGTAGGGTTTAGTTTAGGGACGTTGCGGTCCATAATTAGTTTAAGGACATTACGGTCCAGTTTAAAGACGTCATAATCTGTAAAGTTTAAAGACATCATGGTCTATGAGTTTAAGGACCTCACAGTCCATAAAGTTTAAGGACATCTTAGTCTGGTTTAAAGACATCATAGTCTATTTGGTTTTGGTTCAACAGTTTGGGAATGCACCAAAAGTTATCGGTTATTGGGACCCTCCACCTCTCTGAAGATGTTGAAGAATTACAACGACATGTATCAGAGGTATGAAGAGATGTACCCTTGAACCAATGTTGATTGAAAGGCTCTGGGAATTACTTTGAATGTCATATAGGATGATCAATTTTGGAAGACAAGAGTATAGTTGGGGTTCAGTTTCAGGGTATCTTGCCTCTTGAAAACTTGGCTAATTTGGGTTAAGATTGGCTCGAATATAGTGTTAAACACTAGAGTACATTCGGCGCTCACGTGCTCCCACATGAGGCGCTTAAAGTAGTGTTAAACACTAAAACTGAAGCGCTCACATGGGTCATGTGAGGCGCCTGAAGATTGGGCCTTGCTTCTTTTATTTTACTCTCAGAATATGCATAAAAGTGTTAAACACTTGACCTTTATGACCATCACGTGTGAGTACGTGATGGGTATCCATGCGTTGGATATTAAAGTATTTGTCAAGGATCACGTGGGAGCACGTGATACACCCTAAAAGAGAAACTGTCTTGGCTTTACTCCCTTTTGTTTTGAGGAGCTTTTTAAGGGTCACGTGGGAGCACGTGATACACCCTAAAAGAGAAACTGTCTTTATTGTTTTCCCTTTTCCCTTTTAAATAAGTGTTAAACACTTTGGGAAATTTCTTTTTCTGGTTCAAAGAAAGGGGATCACGTGTTACCACGTAATCATCAATATGCATATAATTCTGAGTTTCAAGTCCCTTACTAACTTCTCTTCTCTTCTTTTTTTTATAGGAATTTAATTCCTCGGAAATTTGCATGACGGAATCTCCCCACTGAGAATTAACTTTTCAATTTTATGGGGAGATCTGCTTCTGCAGATCTATCACCATGAGGAAGAACTAAGTTCTTATATTAAGGGTTAAACCCTATCCTTGTTAGAGGAATTAAATTCCTATATGTTTTTGTAGGAGAATAAAATTCTCTGAACTTAGGTCTTCCCTTAAGTTTTAGATCTGCATGGCATAATCTCCCCGATGAGAATTAAATTCTCAACTTATTGGAAGATCTGCTTCTGCAGATCTTCAACCAGAGAAAGAACTATGTTCTTATTTAGAAGAGTTAAACTCTTAGTTTTGAGAATTAAATTCTCTTTTGTTTTATGGAATGATCTCTTTCTTTCTTTTACCTAGAGTTTCTTTCTTCTCTGAAGAGATCTTCTTCTCTCCGGAGAATTAAATTATCCTTTTCTTTTGTTTTTAGGGTGAGGTTTTTCTCTTTTTCTCTGTTCAATCCTCTCTTCTGTATTATTTCTTTTCTCTTCCTTCTTGGCTCCTATTTATAGGAGAAAGAAAAGAATCAGTTTGTTCAGTCCATCTCCCATTAAGAGATTTTGATTGATTTTATAACCAACATGATCTTTTAGATCACTCGGTGAATTTTATTCACCATTGGATTTTTAATCCAAAAGATATTTTATTTGTTGTTCCTGGTAAATTTTAGGAAAATATTTCCTTGTATAGAATCTTTCTATAAATTGGTAATTTTTAATCACTATTGGATTTTTAATCCAACGGTGCTCCCTTTTTATAGAGTGCAATCTTTTTTGTTTGGAAAGATCTAGGGAAATATTTTTCCAATTAGGGTTTTTGATTCCTTTTAATTAGAATTTAATTCTATTAGTTCAGAGGGTTTAAGAGTCTATCACGTGTTGGCACGTGACCTTACCAATTAAGCATTTAATTAGAATTTAATTCTATTGGTTCAGACTTCAGAGGGATCAGGAACCCATCACGTGTTGGTACGTGACCCCACTGATTAAGCATTTAATTAGAATTTAATTCTATTAGTTCAGAGGGCTCAGAAACCCATCACGTGTTGGCACGTGACCCTACTGATTAAGCATTTCCAATTGTTTATTTCATTCAACGCCTATAGGCTTTGCCTGTAAAAGGTCACGTGCTTGCATGTGAGACCCGGTCACGTGTGGGCACGTGATGCCCCCTTTGGGGGTTTTCCTTGCTGCTTTATTTGTATTTTATTCAGTTCCCATGAGGGAAAAAATGCTTTTAATTACAATTTAATTCTATTAATTCAGTAGGTTCAAGAGCCCATCACGTGTGGGCACGCGACTTTATCAATTAGGCATTCAGGCGTAGATAGAATCTGCCCATAAAAGGTCACGTGTTTGCACGTGAGGCTCGGTCACGTGAGAGCACATGATGCCCCATTTGGGGGTTTTCCATGTTGCTTTATTTTTATTTTATTCAATTCCCATGAGGGAATAAATGCCCCCACAGCGTTGTTCTCACGTATTTGCACGTGAGTGCAACGCTATCATTTTTGTGGCCGTTGGATTTGCCTAGGGATCGGGGCAGATGAACCGTTTCCTATCACGTCCTATAAATGCAGCGGTCTTATCAGTAATGCCTCCATTCTTTCATCTTCTTCCTTCTTCGTTTTCTTTGAGAATTTAATTCTCTTCCTCAGAGCTCAGTTCTCTGTTCAACAAAACAAAATCCAGAGTTTAACTCTGTCAACAAAAAAGAATCTTTTTCAGGTAAGGATCTTGAATGGCCGAGGAACTTTTTATAAAATTCTCTTTGGATTTTAAATCCACACCAAGGGTTTTTTCCTTTAATAAAAACTCATCTTTCCAAGTTCTATGAATGCACGATCTTTAGGTAGTAAGCCCCCCAATGTTAGGCGTTTTTCTGCTCTTAGAGGATTGATGATGGTACTTGTTTTCTTCAGGAATTTAATTCCATTCCCAAGAGCTCAGCTATGAAAATTTTCTTGGAATTTAATTTCTCTGTTCAAAAGGAATTTAATTCTCTTAGAGAACTTAGTTCTAACAATAAGACCTCTTGGGCTTTTTATCCTCAGTTGTTCTTGACAAAAAAATTTAGAAGAGATTCTGTTTGATTTGCACAGAGTTCATGATGGGCTTTTCCTTGGGGGAATGTGCAGAGATGTTTGAACTCCACTATTCATTTATTGAGAATCTTCATTTTGTTCTCATAATGATTACCCTACCTCATCATTAGTGAGCCGCCATATTGATTTTGTGGGGCTCATGTGTTTTCCAACCAATGGTCCTATGAAATAAGCTGCTTGTCGTTTTCTTTCATTGTCTTTACACACACACACACACACACACTTGTGGGTTTCATTAACAGTTTTCCCTTTCCTTATTTCAGGAACAATGGCTTCTCTTCCATACTTTCCTTTTACTCGCTCGGAGGCCGCTTTTCCTCAATCACTATCTGACGAAGAAATGATGTCAATGATTAGGGCTCATGAACCGGATTGCACCAACTTGCTTTTGTAGGAAACCTGGTATGGGCATATCATTCAGGGCCGCTGCAGCTTTCTTTGCGAGGTGCCAACAGAGCCTCTCCACCCATTCTTGTCGATGGAGCGTCCGCAGACTGCCTTTGCCGTGGAGGTGTAGGATTGGACTCCTACGGGCCGGCTTGAGCCGTTGACAACTGGGATACCAAACCACCCTTTGCCAGCCATAGACATCTTGGGGAATCATATTTGCCAAGGTGAAGCCCAGCCCTGGGGATAAGTCTATTAGATAGGGCTTACCCCTCGCCATCCAACAGGCTATCTTCTCTGGGCTCGTTATATCTTGTCTGCCCATCGTGCGCGACTGCAGAAGGTCGGGCTTTATCAGACGGTGTACGCGTCTCTCTTTCATTATCAGTCTCCTCGTTTCTGGTAGGTTAAAGCTTTCCTAAATCAATGGAATCTTCCCACCAACACTTTCTTGTTAGAGGATCGCGAAGTTTCGATTTCTTTGGAAGAGTTTCACGAGATCTTTGGATTGCTGATCAGGGGAGCGCCCTATAAAGAATTGCTTCTTCCTGACGAGTATGCATTCGCAACTGTGCCTGCTGCGCTTGACGGCTTGTCGACTGAAAATGCCGTCCGTTACAAGTATCCAAGTCTAATCAAGACTCTGGGTATTTTCGAGAAGCTGTTCGCAGAGTCAGAGGAACATGGCATCACTTTTAAGAGTTTTATCACCTTCTTCCTTCGTGGAGACGTCCTATCAAAGGAGGCTCCGAAATTCGCGAATATTAATGACCCCTTCGAGTTTGGGCTAAATAAGCTACCGGTCAGAGAAGAAGATTTGCCACAGTTTTACATCCCAATCTTGTCGGCCGTACCTTTTGGGTCGATTGCGACTCCCGGTATGGATGAAGAAACTTTCTTCGTCGGTTTTATCAGCCTTCGGCTTAGTTGGTTTGTCGTTCCAACGCATCGTTGCTTTATGAGAGCCTCGGTCATTTATCCTGCTCATCGCATTGCCGAAAGGACACGACTAGCCGTGGGCATTGCAGGGTTATCGCACTTGTACCATGGGCTGAGTACTGCTGCCAATACCTCGACCCGGGTGTGGATGTGGTGAGTTTCTCTCTTCATTATTTTACGTCGTGGATTGAGATGCACGTGTTAGGGACCCCGGGTGTGGATGTGCTGAGTTTCTCTCTTCATTATTTTACATCGTGGATTGAGATGCACGTGTTAGGGGCATTCGCTATGCACTAGAGATCGGGTTTTTATGATGCTTATACCTTCCCGCAGCTCATGAGGTTGGTGGACGCTTCTTTTCCTGATCCGACTCAGTTAAGGGATCTTCGTGTGCTGCTTAATCCTTATACCAACGAAGGCGGGATGGTATTCAATGATCGAGTCCTCTCTGCTCCTTCGGGACCTATTCAGCAGCTGTTTGATTTATTGAAAGAGGGAGCACCATCCTTGAAGCCTAGGGAAGCCATGCACTTGTATTCGATCAGATCGGGTTATTTGGTGTTCCGTCGAAACGATGTGGTTCTTTTTATGCGGTATAATCCACACCGCTTTGCCCGGCAATTGGGTTATAACCAGGGTGTTCCCTTCGAGGCATTCATAGTGGAGCCCAGCTCATCTTTGGAAGTTGTTCGTGACGCCACTCATCACTTCATGCGGCTGAACACCGGCTCTCGCTTCATGATCCCTGAGGCCGACTACATTCCAAGGTGTGTGGAGGCTTTTACGGGTTGGTACCGCCACCGAATTGGTCCCATCATTGCTGAGGAGAAGAGGATACTTTTTGGATATAAAGCTCCCACCCCGGTCCAGGCTATGGGAGTCCCGCCGCGACCGCGGACAATGGTTCGCCCTCCCTTGAGGGATACTGGTGCCTTACTTATTCCTGAGGCGGTGGATGCGGGCCTGACTCCACCCACAGTTGGTATGCCGATACGCACTAGAGCTCAGGCAAGGGCTTCTGATGAGGCATCAGTAGCAGTTCCATCAGTTGCGGTGTCATCGATGGCAGTGTCATCATCGGTAGCACTGCCAAAAGAGGATATTGGAGGCGAGGTTGGGCAACGTCGCACCAAAGCGCCGAAGTGAATGAAGCGGTCATCTTCCAGCGCTAGTTCCGGGTCGAAGCGGAGGAAGAAGACAGTCACCGGTTTATTTGACTTTTTAATGGAATCCGAGCCTATCGTTCAAGACGAACCAATATCTATGCAAGAGCTCGATGATGGTCTTCTTTTTCCAGGTTCATCTGCCGAGGAAGCCGCACAATTGGCTGAGGCTATAAGGCGTTCCCAGGATGAGACCGAGAACGTGCGCGTCTCGAAGAGTTCCTATCCTGCCATAATATTCTACGAAGATCCTCCATCTATACGGCGAGTATTTATTGGTCCTCTGGAGCAGGGGGCGAGATAGCCCTCAAAAAGCCTATCTCATCCGCTTCTGAAGATGAGTTGTCGTTGTGGACCGGTGGCCATGAATCTACCTTAGAACCCCGGCGAGCATACCTTCTTAGGAAGGAACGTCGGCTTGAAAAAGCTATACTCGAGGCATCTTGGCGTATCGGTATGCACGTTTTCTGTATTTTTCCTTTGGCAAGTAATTTGTTTTGCTTTCTATGTCTTCTTATCTTCATAAAACTTTGCAGGGACTTCAGCCATGGCAGAGAATCTGAGCTCGAGTAGCGTCTTGACCGTGGACTCTGTAAATATCCCCGATGAGACACCAGTAGGTGTGGAGGGGGTCGCTACAGTTGTTTTTCCTGCTGCAGAGCTTCCATTGGCGGCTTTTGTTCCCCTTATGCCCGTTCACCCTGAAGAGGTGTCCCTTCCCGCCGTGGATTTAATGGACCTTTCTAGTGATGGCCTGGAGATGGTGGAACAGGTAACTGAGATTGCCGTCTCTGAAGTGGTGGCCGCTGTCCCTCGACTGATAGCCGTCACACCAGCAAATGTCTTCGATGATGTGCTTGAGGGTATGGAGAAGGTTGCCGAAGCTGCTATCCCTCCTGTTCAAAGTGGGAGGAGTATCGAAGGTATTCTTCTATCTTTTGTTTTAATGATCTCTTCATTATCTGAATCCTTCTGTATTTTTAGAATTACGTGGATTGGAGGTGTCTATCGTGGATTTATCCCCCAGAAAGTCTTTCCAGCGTTTGCTCGAGATGGCCGCTCCGCAGGCAATATCCTCGCAACGCATCGTCCTCTCTTCCAGGCAAGGTTAGTGTTATTTGCCCCTCCTAATGGCATTATTATTATTTCGTATAACGATGCTAATGTCTTCCGTAGTTCTGGAAGCTGACGACAAAATTGAGATCCTTGACGGGCCTCGAGATCTTTTAAACCCTTCTTGCATGACTGTGGGTAAGTAAAGTTTTGAAGTTGTTCCATCTGCTCTTTGTTTGTAAATCTCGCTGATTATTTATGAATCTTGATAGCTTTGCCCGTTCTTATCCCGCTGGAATCTCGCATCCTTATGCTACCTAGCCCTTATGCCCTACGCGCATCTGAACGGATGGCGAAGCAAAGCCTTCACTCTTTGTCATCTCTCATCGAAGATCTTCGTTCTGGTAGCTCGATCATGGCCGAAGAATTTGCTGCCGAAGCCAACATTTATCCCCCCTTTCTTGCTGCTTACCATGATGAAACAGTGGTGCATGTTTGGGTCGAGTTTTGTCATCGGGTGGAGGCTTGCTTACATAGTCTTGAGTGCATGCGCCTTCCTTCAGAGGTCGTGGCTGCAAAGGCGAGCTTGCGGGGGTTGGTTAAACGGTGCACCGTAAATCTGCAGTCGTGTGAGAAGAGGCTCAACCAAAAGTTTTTGGAGAGGGAGCTGGCTTCCAATGCGCTGGAGGAACTTCAAGCTGAACTCACGGCCAAGACCACTCGTGCGTATGAACTTTGGCGGGTGCTTCAAGAAGCTATCAGGGAGGTGGTAGCTATTGATAAAGCCATCATTTTTACACGTGGGATGGTTGAAGCTCACAAAGTTACCGAAAAGGAGCTTGAAAGTCGGCTCGCCCTGTACCAGGCCAAACAGTCTCAAGCGGAGGCCCGTCTCATAGCAATAACAAATTATGAAGCCGAGACCCAGTGGAAGAAGGATGAACTGATGAATCTATTAAACCATCCGCCGGCTTAAACAAATGTATATGTTTCTTTTTATTCTCCTTTTGTACTTACTCCTGAATGAGAGTATTTTTTGATTCTTTTATAGATTGTACTTTGTATTCATTTTTATTCATGAATAAAAGACATATTTTGTTTCATTGTGGTGTGTCCCTTTTAGCAAATGAATTTTGTGGATAATCTATTTAAATATCTTTGTAGGACAGCGATGGCTTAGGCGTCAGGTTCAGATCTGCCTCCTAAGGCTTTCCAACTTTATGAGCCATGAGGGTCTCATAAAGATTTTTCTCCCTATGAGTCGATAGGATCTCGTAGGTGTATTTTCTCCTTAGGAATCGTGAGGATTCCTAAGTGTGTTTTTCTCTTGAGAGTTATAAGGATCTCCCAAGAGAATTTTCTTCCTTACAAATCGAGAGGACTCGTAAGTGATTGATGAGTTGACCTGCTCCCGAATTAAAATATTTCTTTGACGGGGAGGTCGAGGGTTGACTTTGGCCGTTTTCCACGGGGTCAGGATTGACTTTAGCCGTGTTCCATGGGATCAGGGGTTGACTTTGGCCATATGGGGTCAAGATTGACTTTAGCCACACGGGGTCAGGATTGACTTTAGCCATACGGGTCAGGATTGACTTTAGCTATACGGGGTCAGGATTGACTTTAGCCATACGGGGCCAGGATTGACTTTAGCTATACGGGGTCAGGATTGACTTTAGCCATACGGGATCAGGATTGACTCTTGGTTGTCTGTGCACCACCGAGCCATGGAACTGGGAACTTTGCCGCGGCTCCGAGATAGTCTTTAGGCTTTCTGTGAACCTTCAAGATTTGGAACTAGGGGCTTTGCCATGGCTCCGCTTTGCTGACGTTGCGTCTGCTGTAACGAGACGAATGTCGAGGTGGTCTCTAGGTTGTCTGTGAACCGTCGAGATTTGGAACTAGGGACTTTGCCATGGCTCCGCTTGATTGTCGCGTCCGAATCCTGCTGGAATAAGGAGGAACGCTGTTGTGGGTCTCCAGGCTGTAGATGCGACCGTCGAGACTTAGAACTAGGGACTCTGCCGTGGCTCCGAGATTGTCTCTAGGCTGTCTGTGAACCTTCAAGATTTGGAACTAGGGGACTTTGCCATGGCTCCGTTTGTTGACGTCGTATCTGCTTCTGGTTGGAACGAGAAGGAATGCCGTTGTTGATCTCTTGAGATGTAGATGTTGCCATCAAGACTTGGCTCTCTTTCTGATGGAGCCTGGTGAGATGATATGGTTCCCACTTTGTTTGTGCCCCTGGATTGTATACAGGGATCGATGTGATCTCACTTGTAGGGCAAAGGTTTCATTTTATATGTATTATATTATTTTTTTTGTTTTCTTTCCGTGATGCTCTATCATTTCAGCTTTTTGTATCGCGAAAGTCGCGATTGCCCAATCATTTCGGCTATTTTTCGCGGTGCCCAATCATTTCGGCTATTTTTTTCTTTTTACTCACTGCTTTTTATTTCGTGTTGCCCGATCATTTCGGCTATTTTGTATGCATATATTTTACTTGCTGATTTTTTTGCAAGTTGCCCTACCATTTCGGCTATTTCATATGCATTTATGGCTCGCCGACTTTTGCCGCGAGTATGAGACTTGGGATCTGATACCGATTTAGGCATCAACATCGCTACAACTGAGATATTGTCAGGAGCGAATCATCATTTGCCTTTGTCGATTCGAACAAAGGTGGCTTAGAAATCAGGGTTAGGATTCTATCGACTAAGGCTTTTAACTTCATGAGCCATAAGGGTTTCATAAAGGTGTTTCTCTCTACGAGTCGTGGGGATCTCGTAAGTGCGTTTTCTCCTTAAAAATCGTGAGGATTCTTAAGTGTATGTTCTCTTATAAGTCATAAGGATCTTACAAGAGTGTTTTCTCCTTATAAGTCGAGAGGACTTACAAGGGTCGTTCACCGTGTGAGCATATCCCTAGTCGCTGGTGGGACTTTGTTAGGGAAATGTTTATTCGTGCCCGTGGATTGTATACAAGGGTTAGTATTGAAACGCTTGTAGGGCATAATTGGGGTGTATGACGGCTTAAGAACAGGTTCAGATCCCTGTAGCTTAAGGCTTTTGAATCCTATGAGCCGTAAGGGTCTCAAAAGGGAATTCTCCTTACGAGTCGTGAAGATCTCGTAAGTGTAACTTCTCCTTAGAAATCATGGGGATCCCTAAGTGTGTTTCTCCCTTGTGAGTCGTAAAGATCTCACGCAGGTATTTTCTCCTTACAGGGTCGAGAGGACCTTGCAAGTGTCTTTTAACGAGATTGCGCCCTTTCGGGTTTTCACAAACTCGCCGGTAGCCCTGCTGTTTTTACTCACAGAGCCCTTTCGGGTTTTCATCCATGCCCATTTCGCTTATGGACGTACCCTTTTTTTTAACGCGTCAGCCCAAGGATGCAGCGGGTTTGCAGTAGTTTAAAGACGTTTTGATCAGTAGTTAGTTTTAGGACATTTCGGTCCGTTGCTAGTTTAGGGACGTTTCGGTCCGTAGTTAGTTTTAGGACATTTCGGTCCGTTGCACATTTTCGAAGCGAGGTTTCGTCGGATACTACTTATAGAGTTTGGGCTTGGGAAGATAGCGAGCGGACATAGGCGTCGTCATCTATCGTTGACCTAAGCCGTGACTCGTCAGGCATAGTATTTTTTCAAGAATCGGCCGTTTATTGGCCTAAAGGGTCTTTCGCCATGCATATTCATGAGCAAGTAAGCTCCACCTTGGTAGATCTTGTCTATGATGTACGGACCCTCAAAATTCGGCTCGAATTTTCCCCGTTTGGCACGATTGGGGATCATAGGTCTCTTGACCACTAGCACGAGTTCGCCTTGGCAGAATGTTCTCGGCTTAGTCAATCTCTCATATGAGCGCGTCATCTTTTCTTTGTAAGCCTCCAAGTTTTGCTGCGCCATAAGACGAGTTTCATCGAGGGCATCGAGCTTCTCAAGCCGAAGATGAGCGTTCTCATCGTCCATTAGTTCGTAATGAACTGCCACTGTAAGGAGGGTAGCTCTATCTCCAAGGGGAGCACTGCTTCAGTGCCGAATGCCAATGCATACAGCATTGTGTTTGTGGCCGTTTTGAACGTAGTTCGATATGCCCAGAGAGCTTCATGCAGTCTCTCTTTCCAGTCCTTTCTATTTTTGGACACTGTCTTTTTCACGATCTTCATCAAGGTCTTGTTGAAAGCCTCAGCCAGACTGTTAGCTCGGGGATTATAGACTGAAGAGTATCTCCAGTCTATATTATGTTGCTGCGCGAAGCGGCTGATTTTGTGACTTCTGTAGGCTGGCCCGTTATCGGAGATAATCCATCGCAGAGTGCCGAACCGATAGATGACGTGTGTCTTGAAGAAATGGAGGATATTCTCCGTCTTCACTTCTCTTAGTGGTACCACTTCTGCTCACTTGGAGAATTAATCAGTTGTCCCTAGTATGAACTGATGTCCTCTGGACGATGCTAGTTCAATGGGCCTGATTATGCCAGTTCCTCACATTTCGAACGGCCAGCTAGCCACCGTTGGATGTACCGAATTTGGATGCTGGTGGATAAAGTCCCCGTGAATCTGGCACGAGTGGTACTGCTTCGCATATTCGAGGCAGTCTTGGATCATTGTGGCCAATAGTAGCCCATCCTTTTGATCTTCAGCTTCATTTTGGCCCGGCTTGATGAGAACCGCAGAGTCCGTCATGAGTTTCTTAGACGACTTTCTTTGCTTCTTCTGGTCCTAGGCATCTTAGCCACAGAGAGTCGAATGATCTCTTATACAGAGTATCATTGACGAAGACGAAAGACAGAGCTCTATTCATGAGCTGATGTCTCGAGGACGCGTCTTCAGGTGTTCAACGGGATTTGAAGTAGTCTATAAAGACTTCTCTCCAATCCTTAGCCTCTTCCTTGTATTTGTGGAACCATGGCGATCTGCAAACTCTGATCATCTCCAATGAAGGCTTGCACTGATGGACGAGCCGAGAATACTGTGTTGGCCTCGTCTTCAGAGTCACTGCCAAAGACCAGAATAGGGGTAGACGGTCCCGGTTTGTTGTATCGGGGAGGTCCCGAATAGACTATCTCTTCTTCCTCCTCGGTATCGCTCCCGAAGACCAGAATGGTGGTGATATCTTTTTGCTTATCCTCAGGTTTATGCGATCTTTTCGTGTCTTCAAAGTCTTGTAAGAAGTACTTTGCATCTTCTTACTTTCAGACTTTGTTTATGGAGAATGGGTTCAGCTCCCCTGTCACAGTGTATTCAAGCCCATCTTTGAAGTACTTCATACACTGATGCTGTGTAGAAGGGATAATGTTGTACTCGTGTAACCAAGGCCGGCCGAGCAAAGCGTTGTAGCAAGTCTTGGCGTCAATGACGTGGAACTTGATATCAGTGACGAGCAGCCCAAAGCGTAACGTCAGTATCACAGACCCGAGCGTCCGTGATGACTGGGAGTCGAACCCGAAGATGGTGATTTTATCCCGAGCGAGGTGCTGGACGCTCATGCAGATTTCTTTTAGTACCCTCACATTTAGGAGATTGACAGAGGACCCGTTGTCAACTAGAATCTTCCCTATCTTAAGGTCATGGCAGTATCCGGTGACATACAGGGGACGGTTGTGCTTGCATGTTCCGAGAAGGAGATCTTCATCCCCGAAAGTGATGTCAGCAGTGTGCACTTCTTCCAGCTCATCCTTCATCTTTTCTTCGGCAAGGAAAGCTTGGAACTGCTCGGGCTGTTGTAGTGCCTTGATCAAAGAATCTCTCGCCTCTTTAGATAGTAGAAGGGCGTCGAGAATGCTTAGCTGCGAGGGTATCTTGCTCAGGTGTGCCAGAATGTTGTAATCCACCTTGTTTTTCTTGGGCGGGTCCTTCGCTTCCAGCTCTTTGACGACTCGGTCATCGAGGGCGATATCCTCAGGGACCTTTTCTTTCCCCTTATCCTTTTTGTTCGATCCCTTGTTTGCGAGTCCGAGATTCTTTTCAGGTAGCGTGCGATAGCGCAGCTGAATGTTCTCGCAGGTCTTCATCTCTTCTGTTTCAGAGATGGATTCCTTGAAGAGAGGGCCGAGGGTTATTTCTTCATCAGAATCACTCCCGAAGGTGAGAACTTGCGATCCCCCGGAATCAACCATGTGACATTCACCGGCAGTTCTTTTATGCTCATCTGTCGTGCTTCTTTGTTCCCGACGAGTTTTGCGCTTCATCCGGTTGAAATGCTGCCGGTGAGCAACGTATCCCTGCCACTAATTTTTAAAGGCGTTGCATTCTTCAGTAGGGTGTGTGGTCCTCCGATGGTACAAGCAGTAGTTTAAATGTGCATCCTCTTCGTTAAGGTGTATCCTATCAGGAGTGTTTCCTTCGGAGGGTGGCAGCTTCATTCCCATCGATATGGCTTTGGCGAACCTTTTCCTTATCTTGAACCTGCTTTTGCTGGCGGCCGAAGTGCTCCTATCCGGTTGGGGTATTTCAATCCTTTCGTTCAGTCGCCGACGTTTGGCTTTTTCGTATACGGCAATTTCATGCTCCTGATCAGCTTTGCTTTTCAGAAGAACTTCGTTCAGGAATACGTCAATCATCTCGTCTGACGGTCCTAGGAGTTCCGGTTCGGGATC
Source organism: Agapanthus africanus (assembly GCA_030015575.1). Taxonomy (NCBI): domain Eukaryota; kingdom Viridiplantae; phylum Streptophyta; class Magnoliopsida; order Asparagales; family Amaryllidaceae; genus Agapanthus; species Agapanthus africanus. The sequence continues at coordinate 159,727,236 of JASDDO010000026.1, read as the reverse complement.
TACCCCCAATTTCTCTTTATCAGGAGCTTCTTCACCATCTACTGATGAGTGAGAAATCACGTGGCAACTTGCCACATAATCTTCAGGTTTGTCTAACGAGTCTTCTCCCTCATCTTCATCGCCATCTCTATCTTCAAGGATGTGGTTGAGAAACTCTCGGAGTGTGACCGGGGTTCGCGCCTTCTGGTTATATTACTCCAGCGCGTCAATATGTTTTTGCAGGTCCGTACGCTTGTCATCAGGCTTCACGGGCTTTTTGGTCTTCTTCTTCGAAAACTTTGACGGCTGGGCCTGAGCGTTTTGATCATCGCTACCAATTCTTGGAGTCAGGCGCAGCTTCAGCATTCCCTCAATGATCTCGGGCTCCAGCAGACCTTTCCACCTAATTGTCGGGCATGTTTGGAGATCCTTCATCATTCTTTTCGTCTTGGCTGAAAGAGCGACCTCCCATGGAGCTTCTTCTATAAAAGAGCATGATGCATGTTTCCCCCAATCAGAGCAAAGCTCTGTTTGAATTTCAAAAATTCAAAATTTGAAGCAACGCTTCAAATTTCTTGCGCTGCGCGCAATGCGCTACGCGCAATGCGCCACGTGTCAAAAGCTGATACGTCAGCGCAGCGCCCAAGGCAGCGCGCCCAATCAGAGCAAGGCTCTATTTAAAACAAAATTAAAGGAAGCAACGCTTCAGCTGCGCAAGCGCTGCGCTGCATGACACGTGTCAGCGCAGTTGCGCAAGTGCTGCGCTGCGCGACACGTGTCAGCGCAAACGCAGTTGTGCTGCACCGTGCGCTGCGCGACACGTGTCAGCGCAGATGCGCTGCGCCGTGCGCTGCGCGACACATGTCAGTGCAGTTGCGCTGCGCTCTGTGCTGCGTGACACGTGTCACGCGCTGGGGCGTTTGAGCCAAACATAATTAAATTCTAGTAAGATCCTTCTGTTCTTGTTAAAACAAGAAGATTGTCTTCTGTAAAACAGAAACCCTTGGATCAAAGATCCAACGGTGGGGAAAATTCCCCAAATCACTCAGAGAATGATCTCTTTAACAAACTTAACAAACCTATGGGCACTATATAAAGACCCCTAGATCCCAATTCAAAACATCATCAACATTATGAGAGATCAAGAACTTCAAAACAGAGAGAACTCTGAAGAAAATTCAAGAAAAAGGTAAAAACCTTTATAAAATAGGAGAATTTCTTCTAATAGATCATTGATCTAAGAACAAGATCAATGATCTTCAATAAAAAAGCAAATAATAATAGTGCCTTGCACTTTTTATGAACCATTGGTTCTGGAATCTTAAAGATTCTTTTTTCTGAATCCAAAACTGGATCAAGATTTTGAAACAGTGCCCTGCACTTGCAAAACTGCACTGTTGCGCTCCTAGGTTGGCGCAAGCCACCAGAAAACGCCACGTGTCAGCATCTGAACCACTTGCGCTATGCGCCTTTAAGATAGAGCCTTGCTCTCTGAAATTAGCGCAACTCACCAGAGCGCGCCACGTGTCAGCAGCGCAAGCGCAGCGCACTGGCGCAGCGCACTGCGCTTGCGTGACACGTGTCATCACCACAAGCGCTTGCGCTCAGTGATTGGCGCAAAGCGCCTGACAAATGCACTGTATTGTTTACTGAAGGGCCAGGCCCAAATCAAAAAGGCCTAGTAGGCCAAGATAAATTGCAATGCAATAAAAGGGCAGAGCCCAAACAAAATTGATGCTCTGCATCATTTATAAAAGGGCAGAGCCCAAACAAAATAAAGTGCAATAAAAGGGCAGAGCCCAGACAAAATTGATGCTCTGCATCATTTATAAAAGGGCAGAGCCCAAACAAAATAAGAAATGCAGTGCATTATTTAAAAAGGGGCAAAGCCCTAGCACAGGCCTAATAGGCCAAAGACAAATAAAAGCGTTGAACATTTTTCAACTGGACTTAGCCCAATCATGGCCGTAAGTCCTCAAATTAAATTGACTGAGCACAGTTGCTCTCCTAAATCAATTTACATCCGGTTCGAGGGTACATCTCCGAACTCCTCTGACACCTATCGTTGTAATCCTTCAACGACGTCAGAGAGGCGACGGGTCCCGACAACCACACATTAATACGGACTGTGGGGTCTTTAAACTTATGGACTTATGCGTCCTTAAACCAAAACACGGACTGTGGGGTCCTTAAACCCGCGGACTTAAGCGTCCTTAAACTGCCTATGGACCACCATGTCCCTAAACTGGAATATGGACCACCATGTCCCTAAACTGGCAATGGACCTCCATGTCCTTAAACTACCTATGGACCACTACGTCCCTAAACTGGAACAATAGATCCCCCAAACGCTCTTTTGCCAGATCTAAACGATCCCGTTTAAGTTGATCTTAGCCTCAAATCTGGATAACGTATCCTTAAACATTCAAACAGACTTTAGTCCCAAATTAGACTATAAGACCCCCAATCAACTTTGGTTCAAGGGTACATCTCCGAACTCCTCTGACACCTATCGTTGTAATCCTTCAACGTCATCAGAGAGGTGATGGGTCCCGACGGCCATATATATTAAATAGACCACTACGTCCCTAAAATGGAATAATAGAGCCCCTAAATACTCTTTCCGTTAAGTCGATCTTAGTCTCAAATCAGACTAATGTATCCTTAACGAACGTTTAAGTTGATCTTAGCCTCGATATGGCTAACGTATCCTTAAACTAAAAGACCAAACCCAAATCTAAGTAAATACGGATTTGGACTAATCCACGTCCTACGGGTGACGACATAAATTAGTCTCCGTATACAATCCACGGGCAACCACAAACAAAAAAAACACATACGATACGAAGTGAAATTCTGGAGAAGGAGAAAGTTGTTACCGCGACGTGGTAGCGTAATTAACTGCAGGGGCTTGCACCTGCAGGGAAAAGCATCCCCACAATCAAAAAACCCTCAAGCGAGGGGGAATCTGACGAAGTCTGCTACATCGGCCGCATCCATCTAAACCTCCGATACACGGTGCCATAAATCAACTTGGCATCTTCGGAGAGGTGGACGGATAAAACCAAATAGCATCTGCCCCGAATGTCAGGAAAGACGAACCTGCACGGTCGCGTCTCTGGATTCGGAGGGGAACAGATTCTGGCACGCCCGGTGGGACCTTTTCCTCTTTCCACTCCACACTTCGTGTGTCGTCTTCGCGAACGAATCGCGGTTTGTTAATGGTTTCCTTTGGATTTTAAAGTTACTAAGATTTGGTCTTTTGCCTGGCACAGAAATCAAGCACCGATGGCCTCTAACTGCTCGAACTGCTCGAAGTGCCAATGCAACCGACGCTCCGCCTCACCTGGAGGTGTAGCATATGGGCCTCAAGCGGCCTCCGTCCTTACTATGCTCGTGGAACAAATGACTCAGGCTACCACTGGACTGTTCTTCGGAACCATGATCCCTCCAGCAAGCTTCACCATCCCTGTGCCCGCACCGGAAGCTTCAAGAAAGTCGGTCTTCGATCGACTTGCTACTCCCACGGCCCCTCTCAACGGGTCGTCCAATTCTTCAGTCTTCACCAGGCTGAGCTCGAGCACCAAAGGGCCTATCAAGAAGCCCATAACACCTGAGGTGGTCATCCCAAAGAAGATGGGTGGTCCCGAAGCCGCCAAGGCGGCTTCTCCTGTCAAAGAGTCAGTCTTTGCACGGCTGACTGTTCCCACTCCCGCTCAGAAATCTGCTTTTGACCGCTTGGACACAACTCCTCGACGGACGTCAGTCTTCAGGAGGCTGACACCGGTAACAATCCCTCGCCTGAACAGGGGACAAGAAGAAGCTGTCTCTGAACCAATACCGACAACTCGTCGCGCCCGACGACGCCACTGGCACCGGATAAGGAAGACTGGGGGCAACTCCCCCTCTGGGATAACTCTGCCAGCTCCAACGGTGGAAGTTAATGTTGCTGTTCCAACTGGGAATAGGTTTGAGCTGCTGAACATGGTACGCAAAAATTCGTCAACCGCGGTGCTCAAAAGATCTCCTCCACTAGTAGAGACCGCCGTGGAAGCAGAAAAGCCGGAGCAGTCTCCTCAATCGTTGTCCTCCAGGATCTATAAGACATGGAAACGAGTCCGAGAATCTGTGATTGATCCTAATTTCTCTTGCCAACACAAGAAGTCGAAAGGTCGGCAGGAAGAAAATCCCCCTGTCAAGCAACGAAAGGCGACGACCACTTGGGTGCCCAAAGCAACGGCCCCCTCAACTTCAACGGACCATAAGAGAAGAAGGCCGGAGAAAGTCCTCACGCCGACGGCGAATATCAAAGGTGGTGAACCCAAACGCCCTAAGTCCGGGGGCATCGTAGTTCATACCGTCTATATGGCGTCTGGTAAAGAGGACAGCCGCATATCCACAGGTCATAGACCGCTTACGCGATCGGTGACCAAAGCGCAGGAGCAGCAGCAGAAGCTCGAAGAAATGATGACCGCAATGGCCGCACTCACTGGGCCAAAAGAAAGCCTTGAAACGTCCTCGGATGAACGCCAGGAGCAAGAAACAGACGTCGAATTCCTTCGTCGGATATTGGAGAAGAAGGATAAAGAGGTTGCTGAACAAGCAGCCAACATAAAGCATATGGCCCTCCTGTTCCAATACATGGTGGGGATGATGATCCAACAAGATCCTCCAGCTGAAGATCCCCCGATCGTCCTTGAAGACGATAGGGGAGAAACGTCGAATCCTCCACCAGCTCTGTCAACAGCCAAGGAGGAGACAATCTCCAAAGCTGACTTGGACGAGTATATAGCCCAACAAATACGGGTTCATTATGCGACTGAGGCAACCGGTCGGGTCGTAAAGACAGGACGACCATATCCGAGCTGGTACGATCAAATAAAGTACCCGCCGGGCTATACAATACCCAAATTCCATGTCTATAAGGGGACGGGCAATCCTCACCAGCATGTTGCCCAGTTCAGGGCGCTCTGCGGCAACACCGGCGGTGATGATAAGTTGTTGCTTCGCCAGTTCATGGGCAGCTTGTCAGATACAGCGTTCGAGTAGTACTCTGAGCTCCCAAACGACTCTATTAAGGCATTTGCGGAAATGGAGCTGCTGTTTACCCAGCGTTTTGCAAGCGCCAGCGAACGCACCCTGATGACAGCATTGATTAATGCCAAGGTGAAGCCAGACGAGACATGGGTCCAATATGCTATACGGCGGCGGAACTTATGGTCAAAATGCGAGCAACGCATTGAAGAAGCTCCTGCAGTGGGTATGTTTGTGGGAACCCTCGATCCGCAAGCAACCATCTCGCAATTTATGATGTTCTTCAAGCCGACTACCTTCCAAGCCCTGATCGACAAGCTAGCGCAAATGGATCAGATGGGCCATAGACCTCCTCTTCCAAAGCCGGACTCCCGAAATGAAAAGGGGAAGGGGAAAGCGATCATTGTTGCTAACGGTCAACAACAGCCGAGCAACTCGAAGCCGGTTGTTCGTCAAAATAATATGTGTCCACCGTACCCCTTGAGGAGAGGCTAGGACGTCCTTACTCGTTTCCCCGAGATAAAACGAGAAGATTATTCGAGCTGGCGTTGCGCAACCGACTCATAAATCTGCCGGATCCAAATCGTCCGTCGCAACCAAATGATGTCAATGAGCCCAACTACTATCCCTATCACCGAGTACTGGGTCATCCGATCGAAGATTGCTACGTCTTCAAAAATTGGCTTGAAGACCAGTACCAACAGGGCAAGTTCGTGTTATCCGACAGATGGAAGGTGAATCCGCCGCAACCTTACACCTCTAAAAGGATGAATATGCCGGGGGCAACGTGCTCTCTCATCGAAAGCCCCATGGGAGGTTGTGCTGTCAGCCAAGACAAAGAGGATGCTGAACGATCTTCAAACATGCCCAGCGATCAAGTGGAAAAAACCGTTGGAACCGCAGATCATTGAAGGGATGTTGAAACCGCATCCAAATCCAAAGACCGATGGTGGTGGCCCAAGCGCTCACAACCAGCCGTCAAAATCTTCGAAGAAGAAGAAATCCAAGAAGCCCGTGAAGCATGGCGACAAGCGTACGGACTTACAAAAACAAATTGACGCACTGGAGGAATACAACTAGAAAGTACGGACTTCCATTACACTCCAAGAGTTTCTCAACCACGTCTTTCAAGAGGAAGATGAGGGAGAAAGTTCGTCGGATGAATCTGAAGAATACGTAGCGAGCTGTCATGTGATTTCCCATTCGTTCACGAGCGATGAGGAGACTCCTTGCACTGAAAAGCTGGGGGCAAATCCTGAACCAAAAATTCCGGGGCCATCAGATGAAGTAATTGACGCATTCCTCAACGAAGCTCTGTTGAAAAGTAAAGCTGATCGGGAACGCGAGACGGCTATATTTGAAAGGGCCAAGCTCCAGCGACTTGATGAAAGAGCTGAGACACTCCCGCTGGAGCAAAATACATCCACCGCGGATAGAAGCAAATTCAAGACGAGGAAAAGGTTTGCTAAAGCCATATCAATGGGCATGAAGCTACCATCCTCTGAAGGAAGCATTACTGGTGAAGTGGAAATGCACCCCTTCTACTGCTTGTATCATCGGAAGATTTCGCACCCCACCGGAGAGTGCAAAGCTTTCGATAGATGGTGGCAAGGATATGTCGCTCACCGACAACATTTTAAGCGGGAGAAGCACAAAACTCGTCGGGAGCGGAAAAATACGACCGAAGGGCTTAACAGAACTACCGGCGATTGTCGCATGGTTAACTCCGGGGGATCACAAGTTCTCACATTCGGGAGCGATTCTGACGAGGAGATGGCTCTTAGCCCCCTCTTTAAAGAATCCACCTCGGGGAAAGAAGAAGAGCCAAAGGTCTGCGAAAATATCCGGCTGCGTAATCGGACGCTGTCCGAAAAGAATTTCGGACCCTCAAACAAAAAAGATAAAGGGAAAGAAAAGGTCTCTGAGGATATCTCCCTAGATGACCAAGTCATGGAAGAGCTAACTGCCAAGGACCCGCCGAAGAGAAATAAGGTGGATTACAACGTCTTAGTGCATCTGAGGAAACTACCCTCACAGCTCAGCATTCTTGACGCCCTTTTGCTATCAAAGGAGGCGAAAGACTCATTAATCAAGGCACTACAGGAGCCGGAACAATTCCAAGCTTTCCTGGCTGAAGAAAAGATGAAGGATGAATTGGAGGAAGTGCACACGGCCAATGTCACTTTTGGTGATGAGGACCTTCTCCTTGGGACGTGCGAACACAATCGCCCCCTCTATGTCTCAGGATACTGCTACGATATAAAGATAGGCAAAATCTTGATCGACAATGGATCCTCCGTTAATCTCCTCAATGTGCGGGTGTTAAAAGAAATCTGCATGAGCGTTCAACACCTTGCTCGGGACAAGATCACCATCTCCGGGTTTGACTCCCAGTCATCAAGAACTCTTGGATTTGTGATACTGACACTATACTTCAGGCTACTTGTCACAGACATTAAGTTCCACGTCATAGACGCCAAGACATGCTACAACGCCCTGCTCGGCCGACCATGGTTATACGAGTACAACATCATCCCTTCTACGCAACATCAATGTATGAAGTATTTTAAGGATGGTCTCGAGTATACCGTGACGGGAGAACTGAACCTGTTCTCTATGAACGAGGTCCGCAAATATGAAGATGCCAAATACTTTTTACCGGATTTCAAAGACACAGAGAGGTGTCACAAGCCGAAGAATAAAGCTAACGCCACCATCCCTGTCTTCGGCAGTGATACTGAGGAGGAAGAGGAGATAGTTTATTCGGGCCCGCCCCAATACAACAAGCCGGGACCATCTGCTCCTACATTGATCTTTGGCAGTGACTCGGAAGATGAGGTCCATGCTGTATTCTCTGCTCGACCTTCAATACAAACGTCCGCTGACGAAGAGCAAAGTCTACAAGTCGCCATGGTTCCACTTAAACACCATAAAGAATTGGATGCACTTGATATCTACAGTGTAGAGGAGCTGCGGACGTTCTATATCCCTCCCAGGAGAGAAGGTGAAAAAGCAATTCTATTCTACCGCTCTGAGGAAACCAAAGTGGAGAAAGAAATCTGGCACGGCGCGGATCCTATGCTTGACAGGCTTCAGCCCATCCGTCTTCCCAGATATTATACAGAAGGTTTGAAAAGGCTGTTGAAGCGCCAGGGGATATCCTTCAAACAGACCGTTCGGAAAGCCAAATTCTATGACAGGGTCTGGAACGTTCCCGGGACTCAGCACAAATTACTTAATGGGAGAATGGAAACAATCGGGCTTGGATACATTCGGTCCAAGAAACGAGAGCTACTCCACGATTGCTACGTCGTGCATGACTTCGATGAAGAAGCGGATGCTCAATGGAAAGATGTTAATCCTAAACCAGTAAAAGTTCCTGATGCAAAAGTGCCCAGTCCGTCGTTCAAAGAACAAATGGACAAGCTTATAAGGGAAGCTGGTCAAAAAGTCCGAGACGACCATAACCGCGAGATGGCCATTTATGAGAAAGCCAAAACGCAACGCCTCCTCCAACAGGCTATGAAAGATGAAGATGCCGCTCCCTGTCAACCTGTTGTAAAAAAGGCACGACGCAGGGGCAGAAATAAGTCGAAAAGCGAAAAAGGCACTCAACAGCAACAAAGTGGGACTAAGAAATCATGCAAGCGGGAATCGAACGGTTCCGATCTATCCCTCATAAGAAAAATGGGTCGGGCGTACTCTTTTCCTCGGGACAAGACGAAGAAAACACTTGACCTCGCTCTAAAACATCAGATGCTTACACTGCCGGAGTCTAAACACCCCGAACAAACAGGCGAAGTCTCACACCCAGACTATTGCTTTTATCACCGAGTGGTAGGGCATCCTCTCGAAGACTGCTTCACCTTCAAGAATTGGGTCGAAGATCAGTATCAGCTTGGCAAGTTCGTTCTGTCTGACAACTGGAGGGTAACGCCGCCACAGAAGCACGAACCCAAGGCCACGAAAGAAGAACCAGTTCCACATTGGGCTTGGAAGCGAATTCGTACTTGTCACATGATAACAATATTAAAAGAAGAGCCCGAGAATATGGATGACCTTCCTTGGTGCTTCGAAAACAGCAACGATGAGGTGATCTCAGAATTTCCACCAGCGCCAAAAGAGCTGGAAGATGGAATACATACCACTGCGGATAACCTCAAGAAAATTGAGTTGGGGACGGCGAATGACCCGCGACCGACATTCGTCAGCGAGCTGCTATCCGAAGAAAGGCTGACTTCATTAAAAGACCTGCTTATGCAGCATAGAGATTGCTTCGCATAGAACTATTCCGAAATGCCGGGACTAGATCCAGAAATTGCTGTGCACAAATTGGCAATATCCCTGGACGTCAAGCCAGTCAAACAGGCACCGAGGAGAATGCGGCTCGAGCTTGAGATGAGCATCAATGCCGAGGTCAAGAAGCTGATCGACTCCGGCTTTATCCAGGAGGTTCAATATCCTGAATGGATCGCCAACATCGTCCCCGTGATGAAGAAAAATGGGACAGTGCGCATATGCGTGGACTTCCGGGATCTCAATAAAGCATGTCCGAAGGACGATTTCCCAGTGCCAGTCACCGAACTAATGATAGACAATACGTCCACTCACGAGGTTTTCTCCTTCATGGATGGCTCATCAGGGTATAATCAGATAAAGATGCATCCCGAAGACCAGAAGCACACCGCCTTCAGGACCCCTTTGGGTATATTCTGCTACAAGGTGATGCCCTTCGGTCTAAAGAACGCCGGTGCCACCTATCAGAGGGCCATGACAAAAATCTTTGATGACCTTATACACGAAATCGTCGAATGCTATATCAACGATCTCGTGGTTAAAAGCAAATCATACGAGGAACATCTCGAGCATCTGAAGACCTTATTTCAACGCCTTCGACAATACAACTTGAAGATGGACCCTCTCAAGTGTGCATTCGGAGTTTCCTCGGGCAAATTCCTGGGGTTCATTGTCCGACACCGAGGTATTGAGATAGATCCGTCAAAGATCAAGGCGATCATGGAAATGCCTCTGCCAAGGACTCTCAAACAATTGCGATCTCTCCAAGGGAAGCTCACGTATATACGACGATTTATAGCCAACCTTTCAGGCAAGTGTCGTCCTTACAACCACCTGATGAAGAAGGGAACCCCGTTCGTCTGGGACCAAAAATGCCAAAGCGCGCTAGACGAGATCAAGCAATACATGCAGAACCCGCCAGTATTGGCTACTCCGGTCAAGGGAAAGCCCCTCATTCTTTATACAACCGCCCTCGAAGGTGCCTTAGATGCATTATGGGCACAAGAGAACGATCAAGGGAAGGAGAGAGCTCTCTATTACTTGAGTCGAGTTCTACTGGGGGCAGAAAGCAACTATTCCCCTATTGAAAAACACCGCCTGGCGTTGATCTTCGCGATAACAAAGCTCAGGCACTATGCGTTGGCGCATGAGGTCCGTCTCATTTCGAAGGTGGACCCTCTTAAATATTTAATGTCAAAGGCCATATTGAAGGAGCGACTCGCTAAATGGGCCCTGCTCTTGATGGAGTTCTCGATAACGTATCAACCTCTCAAGGCAGTGAAAGGCCAGGCCATCGCCGACTTCCTCGCTGAGCATCCGATACCCTCCGATTCTCTTCTGAATTGCGATCTTCCAGACGAACATGCGTTTGATGCGATCTACGGTGGTGATACCCGATGGGAGCTTTATTTCGATGGAGCATCTTCCATGAAGAAGCGCAAACAAAATACCCCTATAATCAAATCGGGGGTAGGACTCATCTTTGTGATTCCACAAGGTGGGATAATGCACTTTGCTTTCTCCCTAACAGAGCCAAGGACAAACAATGAAGCCGAATACGAAGCTTTGATAGCAGGCCTCGAGATCGCCATAGACATGGGAATTGAAAACCTCCTCATATACGGGGACTCCCAGCTGGTCGTTAGTCAAGTAAACGGCGACTACCAAACGTGCAAACCAGAGCTGGTGAAGTACGGCGAAAGGTGCAGCAACTGTTGACCCAAATCCCTTCCTACACTTTGGAAAACATACCGCGCGAGGAAAACAGCAAAGCGGACGCATTAGCCAAGCTCGCTAAAGAACTGGCTGACGAGAACCTCGATGACGTCAGAATTGTGGTACAAAGCCGTCGGGTGCTTGCCCCAGCGGAAATATCTCCAGAATCATCCGAAGAAAAGGGAACGACTGAGCAAACGACCCTGCAAATAAAACATCGGAAAAATACCGAGGATTGGAGAGAAGTCTTTATAGACTACTTCAAATACCGTCGAACGCCCGAAGATACGTCCTTAAGACATCAGCTTATGAAACGAGCTCTTTTTTCCGCCTTCGTCAATGATACTCTGTACAAGAGGTCGTTCGATTCTTTGTGGTTGAGATGCCTGGGACCTGACGAAGCGAAAAGAGTCGTTCAGGAAGTTCATGACGGACTTTGCGGTTCTCACCAAGCAGGCCCAAAGATGAAGTTGAAGATCAAACGGATGGGCTACTACTGGCCCACGATGATCCAAGACTGCCTCGAATATGCGAAGCAGTGCCACTCATGCCAAATCCATGGGGACTTCATCTATTAGCATCCAAATCCGCTACACCCGACAGTGGCTAGCTGGCCATTCGAAATGTAGGAAACTGACATAGTCGGCCCCATCGAGCCAGCGTCGTCCAGGGGACATCGTTTCATCCTGGCGATGACTGACTACTTCTCCAAATGGGCAGAGGCAGTACCACTGAGGGAAGTGAAGACGGAGAATATCCTCCATTTCTTCAAGACGCACGTCATATATCGGTTTGGAACTCCGCGACGGATCATCTCCGATAACGGGCCAGCTTACAGAAGCCACAAGATCAGTCGCTTCACGCAACAACACAATATAGACTGGAGATATTCCTCGGTTTATAATCCACGAGCTAACGGTCTAGCTGAGGCCTTCAACAAGACCTTGACAAAGATCATGAAGAAGACAGTGTCCCGAAATAAGAAGGACTGGCACGAGAGACTGCAAGAAGCTCTCTGGGCGTATCGAACTATGTTCAAGACGGCCACGGACACAATGCCATATACGTTGGTATTCGGTACAGAAGCAGTACTCCCCCTCGAGATAGAGTTACCTTCTCTACGAGTGGCAGTCCACTACGAGCTGACGGACGAAAAAAATGCTCACCTTCGGCTTGAGGAGCTTGATGCCCTCGATGAAACCCGACTCATAGCGCAACAAAATCTGGAGGCCTATAAAGTAAAGATGACACACTCATATGAAAGATTGACCCGGCCGAGGACATTCCGCCAAGGCGGACTCGTACTAGTGGTCAAAAGACCTATGATCCCCAATCGCGCCAAACGGGGAAAATTTGAGCCAAACTATGAAGATCCGTACATCATAGACAAGGTCTACCAGGGTGGAGCCTATCTACTCATGGATATGCATGGTGAAAGGCCTTACAGGCCAATAAATGGTCGATTCCTAAAGAAATACTACGCTTAGCGAGTTACTGCCTAGGTCAATGATAGATGATGACGACTATGTCCGCTCGCTATCTTCCTAAGCTCAAACTTTATAAGCAGTGGCCAGCCTTCTCCTGGACGGACCGAAACGTCCTTAAACTAATGGCGGACCGAAACGTCCTTAAACTAATGGCGGACCGAAACGTCTTTAAACTAATGACGGACCGAAACATCCTTAAATTACTACCGCAGCATCTTCAGGCTGACGAGATGAATAAAAGAAAAAGGAAAATATAAAAAATATAAAAATATATATATATATATATATATAAACGGTATGTCCATAAGCAAAAAGGGCACGGATGAAAACCTGAAAGGGCTTCGTGAGTAAAAACAGCAGGGCTACCGGCGAGTGTTCGTGAAAACCCGAAAGGGCGCAACCTCGTAAAAAAATAATAAATAATATAAAAATAAAAAGAATAAAAAAAACGGTATGTCCATAAGCAAAATGGGCACGGATGAAAACCCGAAAGGGCTCCGTGAGTAAAAACAGCAGGACTACCGGCGAGTGTTTGTGAAAACCCGAAAAGGCGCAATCTCATTAAAGGACACTTACAAGGTCCTCTCGATCTTGTTAGGAGAAACCACCCGCGTGAGATCCTTACGACTCATAAGGGAGCAACACACTTAGGGATCCCCATGATTCCTAAGGAGAAAATACACTTGCGAGATCCTCACGACTCTTAAGGAGAACTCTCTTATGGGACCCTCACGGCTCATAAGATTTGAAAGTCTTAAGTTACAGAGACATAAACCTGTGCTTAAGCAACCCCCTCAACCTTCGATATTGCCCTACAGGTGGCTCACCACTGACCCTTGTATACAATCCACGGGCGCGAATAAACATTTCCCTAACCAAGTTTCATCCGTGACTGGGAATATGTACGCATGATGAACAACCCTTGTAAGTCCTCTCGACTTACAAGGAGAAAACCCTCTGGTAGGATCCTTACGACTTACAGAGGAACATACACTTAGGAATCCTCACGATTCCTGAGGAGAAACACACCCACAAGATCCTCACGACTTGTAGGGAAAAATACCTTTGTGAGACCCTTACGACTCATGAAGTTAAAAGCCTTAGTCAACAGGACCTTAACCCTGTTCGCTAAGCCACCTTTGTTCGACATCGACAAAGGAAAATGATGATTCGCTCCTGGCAATATCCCAGTTGTAGCGGTGCTGATGCCGAAATCGGTGTCTAATTTCAGGTTTGCGGTGAAAAACCAGCAAGCCGCACATGCATACGAAACATCCGAAATGATTGGGCAACTTGCAATAAAAAGCAGCAAGTAAAAACGTATGCATATAAAACAGCCGAAATGATTGGGCAACTCGCAATAAGAAGCAGCGAGTAAAAATAAAATAAATAGCCGAAATGATTGGGCACCATGAAAAATAGCCGAAATGATTGGGCAATCAAGACCTTCACGATATAAAAGCTGAAATGATAGAGCATCGCGGAAATAAAACAATAAAAATAAATGAAACTTTTTCCCTACAGTTGAGATCACATCGATCCCTGTATACAATCTAAGGGCACAAACAAAGAGGGAACAACACCTTCCCAACAGGCTCCGCCAAAAAGCTAAACCAAATCTCGACGGTTCACCAACAGCCTAGAGACAACCGCGACATTCTTCTCAATACAGCAGACGCAGTGCCAACAAACGAAGCGAAGATCAAATTCTTAGCTTCACGGTATTGACGGTAACATATATAAAACCTGAAAGATCACCACAAATTCCTCAACTCAGGGAAACTAGCGTCCTTGATGAGAGCCTCCTGATTCGTGTCGGCTCGCAGAGAAACCGGTGTCTCCGCGAGAAATTCCCGATCCGTCTCAACCCCGAAGAAACCAGTGTCTTCGGCAAAATCCTTCGACTCGGGGATACAAGTGTCCTTGACGAAGAAAATCCTGATTCGTGTCGACTCGCAGAGAAACCAGTGTCTCCGTGAGAAATTCTCGATTCGTTTCAACACCAGGGAAACAAGTGTCCTTGGCAAATTCCTCAACTCAGGGAAACTAGCGTCCTTGATGAGAGCCTCCTGATTCATGTCGGCTCGCAGAGAAACCAGTGTCTCCACGAGAAATTCCCGATCCGTCTCAACCCCGAAGAAACCAGTGTCTTTGGCAAAATCCTTTGACTCAGAGATACAAGTGTCCTTGACGAAGAAAATCCTGATTCGCGTCGACTCGCAGAGAAACCAGTGTCTTCGTGAGAAATTCTCGATTCGTTTCAACACCAGGGAAACAAGTGTCCTTGGCAAATTCCTCAACTCAGGGAAACTAGCGTCCTTGATGAGAGCCTCCTGATTCGCGTCGGCTCGCAGAGAAACCAGTGTCTCCGTGAGAAATTCCCGGTTTGTTTCAACCCCGAAGAAACCGGTGTCTTCGGCAAAATCCTTCGACTCAGGGAAACAAGTGTCCTTGACGAAGAAAATCCTGATTCGCGTCGGCTCGCAGAGAAACCAGTGTCTCCGCGGGAAATTCCCGGTTCGTTTCAACACCAGGGAAACAAGTGTCCTTGGCAAACTCCTCAACTCAGGAAAACTAGCGTCCTTGATGAGAGCCTCCTGATTCGCGTCGGCTCGTAAAGAAACCAGTTTCTCCGCGAGAAATTCCCAGTTCATTTCAACCCCGAAGAAACCAGTGTCTTCGGCAAAATCCTTCGACTCAGGGAAACAAGTGTCCTTGACAAAAAAAATCCTGATTCGCGTCGGCTCGCAGAGAAACCAGTGTCTCCGCGGGAAATTCCCGGTTCGTTTCAACACCAGGGAAACAAGTGTCCTTAGCAAACTCCTCAACTCAGGGAAACTAGCGTCCTTGATGAGAGCCTCCTGATTCTGTTAGTGTATATGCCCTAGAGGCCATTACTGTATCATACTGGTTTGTATATTACTTAATGGATGCTTGGGATATTCACCTTGTATATACAATCTTGCTCAAAATAGTAGTATGCTACTTGGTTTGTTTCTACTTCAATGTGTACTTGTGTTTATTTCAGTATATCACTTATACGCATTAGTGGAGCCCTTAGGATCTTTGCTTGATTACCAGCGTTGTGATGGCAGTCACACTAGTGGGGGCTGGGTAATCTATAAGCACATCCTTATTCAGGTCCCTGGTCGCAGGACTATCGAGACAGGGCATCGATACTCCGGAGTAGACCAGCGCATGCGCTTCTCATCCCAGTGTGGGAGACGGTCTGTCCCACAGCCGTCAGTACGTCGTACTTGAGATAGTATGCGGGTGCTCGTTAGGTTACGGGTACACTGGACAGGACTCGTCGGGAACTGACTAGTTGGTATTATACCTATCGTCAGTTATCAGTTCCCAGGTGACATGAGTACAGCTTAGTCCGCTGACTTGACACTGTCACTCCGCCTCGAGTGTGTTCCCACTGTACTTTGATCACTACCCTACCACGGCTCAAAGGAGTCGTGCAAACAGGTGGTGGTTGGGTGCAGTCCCGAAGCACTTGGAGGCAGTGACGGTTAGACAGGATTCGTCTCTCCCGGTATTGGGGGTTGACATCGCGCTGTGTCTAGGAGAGCCATTACACGAGTAGTCCCTGGCCAGGGCAAACGAGATATACTGGTAGGTTTCCAGTGTTATCTCAGGGTGTATTGGGCTTCACTCCGGCACGACTTGTACCGCTATTGGGGGACTGACGTTTACCGCCCCCTAGGCCCGCCATGCGATGTATCAGACGAACAGACCGGACTGTACGGAGAATGTCACGCTCAGGCTCAGTAGGAGTTCAGATGGGTTTCGCCTCGTCGGTCTTCTTGTCGGCATTACCTGGGGACCGTTACGCACAGCTAGTGCCGCTTGCGGTCTGTGGTTAAACCCACTGCCAGCGTAGTGTCGAGTCTTTAGAGTCCCACACAGAAAGCTTTTCGCCTTTAGGCAAAAGAGTAGAGGTCGCATGGTATTGCGACAGGTCGCATGGTTTTGCGACAGGGTTCGGTCACATCCGTGCACTTGTGCGCGTACAGTGTCCGGACAGTTTACACTAGCGGGCTTTGGTTTAAGCCAGATCCTAGTGTACCTTATGGGATTGGATTTATCCAGTTTGCATTCGTGTTCCTCGGAACGCGGATGCGGGTGTGTATGCACAGTTGACAGGGAGGCAGAGGCAGTGGATTCTCATTAGGGTTGCTGACAGTTGACCGTTGACTTTTGACTTTTTGCTCAACCCTAATGAGAATATGATATGTGATTAACTATTATATTAATTAAGTATTATGGTGATATGGTTGTTGACTTGTTGACTTTTGTTGACTTGTTGACTTTGGTGACTTGTTGACTTTTGTTGACTTGTTGACCGGTTGACTAGGCTTGACTAGTTGACCATCATGATAACCATGGTTATCATTTCATGCCAAAGACTTTTTTCTTGCTTGCTTTTTGAGTAAAATGAGTGCATGATATGATAACCTTATGGTTGCTTCTAACCATCACCAAAAGACTTTTTTGATATGATGAGTGATGATCACCTTGGATTATGAGAGGGTGAGAGAGAAAAGAGAGCCTCATTCTTTCTTGCTCATTCTCTCTCTTGTTCTTGAGCTCTCCCCTTGCTCTCACCCTCAACCTCTTGTTCCCTCTCTTGATCTATGGTTCTCTTGTCTCATGAGTTGAGAATCAAGAACCATAGATAAAATCCCATTCTACTTCCTCTCTACTCATTCTAGTTCACTAGGTTTAGCAAACCAAGTGAACTAGTTTCTTCAAAGACCGAAGAAGGAGCTAAAGGTTGGAGCTTTCAAGTGGATCTATCTTCGGCGTACGGAGACGACGAGAAGGAGCCATCGGACCACCACCGGAGCTTGAAGAGAAGGAGTTCAAGTTTAGGTATAACCATCTTCATCCGAGTAGCTAAACATCTTTAGCTTAGTTTGCTAGTTTTAGTTTAGGTAACGATCCCGACCATAAGTTAGTCCATGTTGCCTCTTGCGATAAAAATTTTGATTTTATACCGTTTCCGCCTCCCCGTAAGAACCGGGGGTCGCAATATGGACTTACAGTGGTATCAGAGCCTAACTAAACTTAAACTAGCTTGGTAGTGAAGTGTAACGAAGTTCGGAACCGGAAAAATCCAAAAATCAAACTTTACAAAATCTGAGTTTCTGTTGAAATTTTTCCTGGTCAAAATGAAAAACTTTATACTCCTAAATTCGGCTCAGGGTTTTGTGTGAACACCCAAGAAAAACGATACAGTGATTCGCCTAAAGTGCCGCGCTTCCGCCGCGTGATCCTTCTTGGACGCCGCGGAACCGCCGCGACTTGGTTTCTTCTCTGCATCGTTTTTCGTGCAGTGTGTTTGTGTGTTGGTTTTGGGATTTTTAAAATATATTATATGTGCCCAGATTTTCCAGAAAAGAAATTTCCTTTTAGGGTCCTATAATTCCGTATTTTTTCCGAACTTCACTGCACTTTGACTATGATGGTTATATCTGTGATGCTTGCATGTATTGAACGTCGGCTAATCGCTATAAGTCGATTAGTCGGGGTTATACATGATCTGTAATGTGCTGGAATGTGTATATGAATGTGTTGGACTGTCGCGGGTGAATAGCCGGGGTGGATGTGAGATGAGCTTTTGTTTTTCTTTCATTCATTGTAAATGTAAATTGATGTAATAATTATTATTTGTTTGGCCGCACAACCGGGTCGGGGTTGTAGCCGTCATTGTATAATTCTTTTTACTGTTTTTGCTCCTAGGATAGACCCATGGAGGGGTGCACAAACTACCAAGTACTTGGCGGGTAGTTTGCCGCACTCGTAGGGGTCTTGGGTGGGATATTTGGCTATTCACCGCGACCGTGTTATCCGCTTTTCGTTTCAGGCTCGAAAGGATTGCGGATTGCTAGTATATCCAATGCATTCATCTGTGATCTGTAATGTCTATCATTGCTTACTATTTAGGCGTTGCTTATGTTTTACAGACGCGCTAGCCCAGCCCCCGCTCTGTCGTTAGTTAAGTAACCTAACGGGTAATGACGGGGCCCAGTGGCGAATGCGAATGGCATAAGCGTACGTCATATTTTGGTTGTTTTCTGCAATGGTAGGGTTAAATGATGGGACGCATTAAAAGTACTAATGCAAGAATATCACGCATTAAAAGAACTAATGCAAGATAATAAACCAAGTTAAAGTCGTTGGAACACTTTCGAAAAACCACTCGGTTCTTTTCAAAACAAACTTTTAAAATACGGAGTTTGAGCCACTCCATTTAAAAGCTATCTCGTTCCATCGACCATATCAAGTTCACTACGTTCACGGTTTTGCCAAAACCATCCGTAGCCCTCCGTCGTTTCACATGAATAGTCAATAGTATTCAAGCTGTGTATGTTGGCCAAAGTCAAGGCACAGTGATTGGTAGCTATTGGGTGTTCATGTGTAGCATAGATAGATGCGTTGGTTTGGGACAGTCGTACTGCCATTTTGGCCAAAGTCAAGGGTAGGTACGGATGGATCCAAATTAACCTGGATAATGACGGGTAGAACTTGACATGTGACTTATGATATTTTGGCCAAAGTCAAGGTCATAAGAGCATGGGGCAAAAATCCACATCGGGAGTTTCATAAGTACTGAAACTTGCTAGATTTGCATACCATTTGGAGTGTGATGATTCTGGTAGGATTCCTTCAGTTTCGTCACGCAATGATATTTGGATCCCGATCCTACTGTGAGTATATGCTACTCCTCGGGAAATTTCTCACTTAACGATCAATGCTATAAACCTAGTAGGTGCCTAGAAAGGTGTTAGCGGGGCTACGCCCCCAGGGAAAAGAGGTTCTCTAATTAAGGAACTTCGCGAAAGCGTTGGAAAACCTCCCTCGAAGTACCGACACCGGCCTGGCTGAACGGTTAAGCAAGTATTGTACGGTGGGATTGATCCTGACTAATTCTTCCTTTATGGTTTGAGGAGGGATTCGAGAAACAGTGGGAGCCATCCTGTTTAGACAAACTAAAAACCACTCTAAACTTGCAAGAGCATCATGCTGAGTGTTTCTTCTTCTCTCTCCTAATTGCAGCGACCAATCAACATGACTGGACTTAAGTTACTCCTAGATAAAAACAAACTGACAGGGCCAAACTACAAAGATTGGCTCAGGAATGTCACGATAGCAATCACTTATGACAAGCTGGGGTATCTTCTTACCACCAAAGCTCCCCCTGTCCCTGGTCCAACTTCCAGCGTCGCGGATAAGGAAATCCGCAAGACTTGGGAGATTGATAGCGCGAAGGCCAAGTGCCTCCTGCTTGCCTCGATGGACAACGAACATCAGAGGAGGCATGAGAATATGGACATGGAGTCCATATTGCTCCATACAAAAGAACTGTATGGAGAGCAATCACGTATCGCAAGATACGAAGCGTCGAAAAAGTTATTTTCGACAAGAATGGCCGTCGGATCATCAGTAGCCGAGCATGTGCTAAAGATGATCGGCTTCATTGAGGAGCTCGCTGACCTAGGGATCACATTGGAGAGTGAGCTATATACGGATATAGTTCTCCAGTCCCTTCCTTCCACTTACGCCCAGTTTATACTGAACTTCAACCTACAAGAAAAAGAGGTTGAACTATCAGAGCTCCTCAACATGCTGAGGAGCGCAGAGGGCACCCTACAGAAAGGTAGGGAAACATCCACTTTGTTTGTAGGAGGATCATCTTCTTCTAGGTCCAAGGCGAAAGCCAAGGGAAAGAAGAAGAAGGCCCCCGCCAAACCAAGGGGCGGTGTTGGTAAAGTGGATACGAAGGGAAAAGGCAAAGCAACAAAGATAGCGGGGAAGCTTGTGGATAAGGAAGAATGCTTCTATTGTCATAAGAAAGGACACTGGAAGAATGATTGCAGGGCCTGGAAGGCCAGAACACAGGAATTGAAGCAGGTTGCAGCTTCAGCTTCAGGTGTGTATGTTATTGAAAACTGTCTTTCAATAAACTCTACTTCCTGGGTATTGGATACCGGATCAGGATCTCATATCTGTAATTCTTTGCAGGCGTTGAGAAACCGTAGTGTTTTGAAAGCAGGTGACATGACCCTCAGAGTTGCAAACGGAGCTAGCATGGATGCTAAAGCCGTGGGGGACTATCACCTGGGAATGTCAGATGGACATGTTTTGGTTTTGCGTAATTGCTTTTTTGTACCCAACGCAACTTGTAATATCATTTCTGTATCTTTAGTTTCTAAAGAAGGTTATGAATTTGCGTTTGTAAGTAATGTTGTAAACATTCACCTTAATCAAGTTTTGATTGGGTCAGGTACATTGAGTAATGGTATATACGTGTTAAACCAACCACAGATTTTCAACGTCCAGAATACACACAAAAGAAAGTCTCCAGAAATAAATCAGACTTTCTTATGGCATTGTAGATTGGGTCACATCAATGAGAGAAGGTTGACTAAGTTACATACAGAAGGATATTTGAATGCGTTCGAATATCAATCGTATGCCACTTGTCAATCTTGTCTCAAAGGAAAGATGACAAAGACTCCGTTTACTGGACAAGGAGTAAGAGCGAGCGAGCTCTTGGGACTCGTACACAGTGACGTGTGCGGTCCAATGTCTACACATGCCCGAAGCGGACATTCTTACTTCATTACTTTTACGGATGACTTCTCAAGGTACGGTTATGTCTTCTTAATGAAACATAAGTCCGAGGCCTTTGGAAAATTCCAGGAGTATAAGAATGAAGTAGAGAAACAGACCGGCAAAAGTATTAAGATTCTAAGATCGGATCGAGGTGGAGAATACTTAAGTGCCGAGTTCCTGGACTATTTAAAAGAGAACGGAATTCTCTCTCAGCTTACTCCTCCATACACCCCGCAACATAACGGTGTATCGGAGAGACGGAACCGCACCCTATTGGATATGGTGCGGTCCATGATGAGTAACGCTGAGTTACCGCGATCATTCTGGGGGTATGCGCTAGAATCAGCCGCATACCTTTTGAACCGAGTTCCCACTAAGACTGTGCCTACCACGCCATTTGAGATGTGGTGTGGGAAGAGACCCCATCTTAATCACATTAAGATATGGGGAAGTCCAGCTTTTGTCAAAAAGCAGCATACGGACAAGCTCGAGGCACGCTCAGTACTGTGCAAGTTTGTGGGATATCCAAAGAATTCCAAGGGATATTTCTTCTACTGTGAAGAGGAACAAAAAGTTCTTGTTTCTCGACATGCCCACTTTCTAGAACACCAGTTCATAGAAAAAGAAATAAGTGGGAGCGCAGTAGAACTGGAAGAAATTCCAGAACCACAGACTGTTACTGAAAGCTTGATGGAACCAGAGGGTTCAACAGAACAGGACATTCCTACGCCGCTCCGCAGGAGTAGTAGGCAGTCTCATCCGCCCGAGAGATACTGCGGTTTTCTCATAGACGGGGATAGAGAGGATTGCATCATAGATTATGATGAGCCTACTAGCTTCCAGCAGGCCGTTCAGAGCGTTGACTCAGTGAAATGGCTGGATGCAATGCGGACCGAAATGGAGTCCATGTACACCAACAAGGTATGGACGTTGGACATTGCTCCAGACGGGGTAAAACCCGTAGGATGCAAGTGGATCTTCAAAAGGAAGATTGGTGTAGATGGACAGGTTGAGACCTATAAAGCTAGGCTGGTAGCAAAGGGTTTTCGTCAAAGACCTGGCTTGGACTACGACGAAACCTTTTCTCCAGTAGCCATGCTGAAATCCATTCGGATCCTTCTTGCCATTGCTGCCTTCCACGATTATGAGATCTGGCAAATGGACGTAAAGACAGCTTTTCTAAATGGAAATTTAGAGGAGTGTGTCTATATGGACCAGCCAGAGGGTTTCATTCAGAGTGGGAGCAGCGGAAAGGTGTGCAAGTTGCTTAAGTCCATCTATGGACTAAAGCAGGCATCGCGGAGTTGGAACATCTGCTTTGATGAGACGGTCAAAGAATTTGGCTTTATCAAAAATCCAGATGAACCATGCATCTATAGTAGATTTGTAGCGAGAACTGTAGTATTCCTCGTTTTATACGTGGATGACATTCTCTTAATAGGAAATGATATTCCTATGCTACAATCTGTCAAGGGGTTCTTGTCACAAAGGTTCTCCATGAAAGACCTGGGTGATGCCTCATACATCCTGGGGATCCGGATCCATCGTGATAGATCCAAGAGGATATTGGGACTTTCTCAGTCCAGGTACATCGACACCGTACTGAAAAGATTCAGTATGGAAGATTCCAAGCGCGGTAACCTACCGGCTTGTCACGGGATCACCCTCTCTAAAGAGATGTCTCCCAAGACTGATTTGGAGAGGGATCGCATGTCTATTATACCCTACGCTTCTGCGGTAGGCTCTATAATGTATGCGATGTTGTGTACCAGACCGGATGTAGCTTATGCACTGAGTGTAGTAAGCCGGTATCAGTCAAACCCTGGGGAGAAACATTGGATAGCGGTAAAGAACATTCTCAAGTACCTGAGGAGGACTAAGGAGATGTTCTTGGTGTATGGCGGAAAGGACCTCCAGATCGAGGCCTTTGCTGACTCCAGCTTCCAGAGTGACAAGGATGATTCCAAGTCCATGTCGGGTTTTGTCTTTACCCTCAATGGAGGGGCGGTGTGTTGGAAGAGTTCCAAACAGGAAACCGTTGCAGACTCGACGATGGAAGCGGAATATATCGCTGCATCTGATGCCGCAAAAGAAGCTGTCTGGATGAGGAAGTTCTTGAAAGAACTTCAGGTGGTTCCGTCCATTGTTGATCCAATACCTCTGTATTGCGACAACAACGGGGCTATAGCATTAGCGAAGGAACCCAGGTCCCATCAGAGATCCAGGCACATCTTAAGGCGGTATCACCTGATCAGGGAGATCGTAGATCGCCAGGAGATCGAGGTTCGGAGAGTCGCCTCAGAAGATAACACTGCTGATCCATTCACCAAGGCCCTGCCCCAGACTCAGTTCGAGCGGCTAATCGAGATGATAGGTCTTCGATACGCCAGTACATGGCCTTAGTGCAAGTGGGAGATTGTTAGTGTATATGCCCTAGAGGCCATTACTGTATCATACTGGTTTGTATATTACTTAATGGATGCTTGGGATATTCACCTTGTATATACAATCTTGCTCAAAATAGTAGTATGCTACTTGGTTTGTTTCTACTTCAATGTGTACTTGTGTTTATTTCAGTATATCACTTATACGCATTAGTGGAGCCCTTAGGATCTTTGCTTGATTACCAGCGTTGTGATGGCAGTCACACTAGTGGGGGCTGGGTAATCTATAAGCACATCCTTATTCAGGTCCCTGGTCGCAGGACTATCGAGACAGGGCATCGATACTCCGGAGTAGACCAGCGCATGCGCTTCTCATCCCAGTGTGGGAGACGGTCTGTCCCACAGCCGTCAGTACGTCGTACTTGAGATAGTATGCGGGTGCTCGTTAGGTTACGGGTACACTGGACAGGACTCGTCGGGAACTGACTAGTTGGTATTATACCTATCGTCAGTTATCAGTTCCCAGGTGACATGAGTACAGCTTAGTCCGCTGACTTGACACTGTCACTCCGCCTCGAGTGTGTTCCCACTGTACTTTGATCACTACCCTACCATGGCTCAAAGGAGTCGTGCAAACAGGTGGTGGTTGGGTGCAGTCCCGAAGCACTTGGAGGCAGTGACGGTTAGACAGGATTCGTCTCTCCCGGTATTGGGGGTTGACATCGCGCTGTGTCTAGGAGAGCCATTACACGAGTAGTCCCTGGCCAGGGCAAACGAGATATACTGGTAGGTTTCCAGTGTTATCTCAGGGTGTATTGGGCTTCACTCCGGCACGACTTGTACCGCTATTGGGGGACTGACGTTTACCGCCCCCTAGGCCCGCCATGCGATGTATCAGACGAACAGACCGGACTGTACGGAGAATGTCACGCTCAGGCTCAGTAGGAGTTCAGATGGGTTTCGCCTCGTCGGTCTTCTTGTCGGCATTACCTGGGGACCGTTACGCACAGCTAGTGCCGCTTGCGGTCTGTGGTTAAACCCACTGCCAGCGTAGTGTCGAGTCTTTAGAGTCCCACACAGAAAGCTTTTCGCCTTTAGGCAAAAGAGTAGAGGTCGCATGGTATTGCGACAGGTCGCATGGTTTTGCGACAGGGTTCGGTCACATCCGTGCACTTGTGCGCGTACAGTGTCCGGACAGTTTACACTAGCGGGCTTTGGTTTAAGCCAGATCCTAGTGTACCTTATGGGATTGGATTTATCCAGTTTGCATTCGTGTTCCTCGGAACGCGGATGCGGGTGTGTATGCACAGTTGACAGGGAGGCAGAGGCAGTGGATTCTCATTAGGGTTGCTGACAGTTGACCGTTGACTTTTGACTTTTTGCTCAACCCTAATGAGAATATGATATGTGATTAACTATTATATTAATTAAGTATTATGGTGATATGGTTGTTGACTTGTTGACTTTTGTTGACTTGTTGACTTTGGTGACTTGTTGACTTTTGTTGACTTGTTGACCGGTTGACTAGGCTTGACTAGTTGACCATCATGATAACCATGGTTATCATTTCATGCCAAAGACTTTTTTCTTGCTTGCTTTTTGAGTAAAATGAGTGCATGATATGATAACCTTATGGTTGCTTCTAACCATCACCAAAAGACTTTTTTGATATGATGAGTGATGATCACCTTGGATTATGAGAGGGTGAGAGAGAAAAGAGAGCCTCATTCTTTCTTGCTCATTCTCTCTCTTGTTCTTGAGCTCTCCCCTTGCTCTCACCCTCAACCTCTTGTTCCCTCTCTTGATCTATGGTTCTCTTGTCTCATGAGTTGAGAATCAAGAACCATAGATAAAATCCCATTCTACTTCCTCTCTACTCATTCTAGTTCACTAGGTTTAGCAAACCAAGTGAACTAGTTTCTTCAAAGACCGAAGAAGGAGCTAAAGGTTGGAGCTTTCAAGTGGATCTATCTTCGGCGTACGGAGACGACGAGAAGGAGCCATCGGACCACCACCGGAGCTTGAAGAGAAGGAGTTCAAGTTTAGGTATAACCATCTTCATCCGAGTAGCTAAACATCTTTAGCTTAGTTTGCTAGTTTTAGTTTAGGTAACGATCCCGACCATAAGTTAGTCCATGTTGCCTCTTGCGATAAAAATTTTGATTTTATACCGTTTCCGCCTCCCCGTAAGAACCGGGGGTCGCAATATGGACTTACAGATTCACGTCGGCTCGTAGAGAAACCAGTGTCTCCGAGAGAAATTCCCGGTTCGTTTCAACCCCGAAGAAACCAGTGTCTTAGGCAAAATCCTTCGACTCAGGGAAACAAGTGTCCTTGATGAAGAAAATCCCGATTCGCGTCGGCTCGCAGAGAAACCAGTGTCTCCGCGGGAAATTCCCGGTTCGTTTCAACACCAGGGAAACAAGTGTCCTTGGCAAATACCTCAATTCAGGGAAACTAGCATCCTTGATGAGAGCCTCCTGACTCGCGTCGGCTCGCAGAGAAATTAGTGTCTCCGCAGGAAATTCCCGATTCGTCTCAACTTGCAAGATGAAGCCTGAGGTAGCAGGGATTAAAAAACTTGTTTCCTGAGTAATGGGACCCTGCAAGTCGGTCTAAAACGGTCTCTTGCATACTATTCACGGGTCTCACTCTCCAAAGTCGAATTTCGACAAGGAGGGAAACAACCGCTTACGGGTCCTCTCGACTGGTAAGAGGGAAAATTCTCTTATAGGATCCTTACGACTTATAAGAGAAAACGCACTTAGAAATCCTCACGATTCCTATGAAGAAAATACACCTACGAGATCCTCTCGATCCCTAGGGAGAAAAATCTCTATAAGACCCTCACGGCTCATAGAGTTGAAAAGTCTTAGGCGGCAGATCTGAACCTGCGGCCTAAGCCATCGCTATCTCTGGGCAAAAACTAAGATGCTTACTCTATTATCTGCCAATTATGTTTATCAAGACAGCATGCTGATAATAAGTGAAGGGAGAAAGCAAAAGAGCACATAAGACATTGCAAAAAAAATGTGTATCTTTATTTATTAACTTCAATCAAATACAAAGTGGAAAAGAATAAAGAATGGATACATATTATTTTTTTAAAAAAATTTACAAGTACAAAGGCAGCTACTAGAAAGGAAGCGTCTTAAATAGCTCTATCAGTTGTTCGCACACTTCCTTCCATGCCTTTTCCTAAACGGCCACCACCGCCAGTTCTGCCTCCACCTGAGCCTTTTGCTACAAGAGAGATGCAAGCTGCTCCCCAATGGCCTGCTGAGCTGCTTCGCGGCCATGGGCATTACGCTCAGCAGCGTCAAGTTTCTGCTTCAAGTTCAGCCCATTTGAGATACGCACCAGAAGTACCTCGAAGACAGCCTTCACCTCGGCAGCGTTCGCCTCAACTTCAGCACATAGGCGAGCAGTTTCGCTTGAAGACTCCTGACACTCCTTCAGCCTTAAAGCTGCTTCTTGTTCCAAATGGCAGAAATAAGAAGTGCTTTGCTCGAGCCATGCTGCCCGTTGAGTACTCACGGCCAAAACCTCAGGGGCAGGACGCATCGACTCCAGCTGATGCAGGCAGCCTCGATCTCCCTGCAGTGATTAACCAAAGATGCAACGATGCCCTCGTCATGGAAATTTATGAGTATCACCAGCATTGGGTTAACCGCCGTAGAAAAATCTGCAGCAGACGTAGGAGTCTCGACGTCGAGTTCCTCGATGTAGCCGCTCAACATGCGCAGACTATTCGCGGCGCCTTTCGAGGACGGACGTCTCAGAAAAGGGCCTGCCGGCATTGTGACACGAGACTCGAAAGGCGCCGAGATCGGAACTACAACTGAAAAAACAAGATACGATTAGATAACAGTTTAAGAAAGACAAAAAAAGGGGGGTCATCAATGCGATAGTTTGCTATACCAGCTGCAGCAGGTGGCAAGGCCGGAAGGGCCGGTGGCGCGGCCGATCGTTCATCCCCTCCTTCGATTTGTAGTACTGCAGTCAGGACGAGAGAAAGTTAGAAATAATTCCATCACTGAAGAAGAAAGATATCAGTCGGAAACTATACTCACCAGCACCACTAGAGGAAGAAGCGAGTTCAGATGGGAAGGAGAAGTGTGGGAGCAACACCTGATAAAGATGGTCAAAAAGCACTCCTGAAAAGACACAACAGTACGACTTTAGTACATAAATTATGCGTCTGAAAGATAAAACTAATAAGTTGCAAACCCATACTTTCCAACATATTTGATGGTACAAGGGAGGGATGAGAGGTGACCACCGCCAAGGCAGTAGTTGACGGCGCTCCCTCGTGCAATGGAGCATCGGCACTGGCCGCACCTGCGTTAAAAACAAGGATAAACCTGTCAGGAAAGATTACAAGATAAAGAAAAAAGGACAGTAATCCGAAATTTACCTGATGAGCCTCCAGCCGAGACGGAGGCGTCTCCCTCCTCCATCGACATAAGTCCACCACCCGTGGCCTCATCCCCAGACTCTACGGGGGCCGTCGTCGTGCTCGCGAGGCCAGGAGACGGCGGAGGGCCGTAGGTGGGGAGAGCAATGATCGGCGCATTGCCAGACTCTTGAGAAAGAGCGGTCGGCTCGTCCTCAGGAATCATGTCCACCTCACCCGCTACTCCCTCGGGCTCAGCAGTCGCGGCCGTCTCGTCCACCGTTGCCACGGGGTCATCGGTCTCAGGCACCTCGTCCGCTGCTACCTCGGGCTCGGCATCAGCCACCTGCTCAGGCATAGTGGACGTGACCATTTCGTCAGCCACTAGCTCGGGCCCGGCAATCCCGGTTGTGTCATCCGCCATCGGCTCGGCTTCGACCAATACCTCTTCCTCTGGCCCCTCAGGTTCGACGGTCTCCGCCTCCCCCTTGGTTGGACTTAGCCCTGCAGGATAGAATATATAAGAACCGACGGCTTTATAATTCTTACAATAAAATTCTGAAAGAAATATTACCTGAGGTGGACTTATCGTTAACCTCCCTATTGGCGCGCACCGCCTGTCTGTGAGCTGTAGACAAGGCGACCGGGGGCTCATCTAAGGGAGTATCAGCACTAGGGATGGTGCTTGGGCACGCTCCAATGGCCAAAGCAGCCCTGTGTGCCTTCGCTTCGCGCCTCAACCGCTTCCTCTCCTCCCGGACCGTCGCGATGGACCTCTTTGACGCTTCCTTCATCAAGGTGTCGTCGTCCTCATTTAGAGTTGCCTCCAGAGCCTTCAAGGCATCTCTCATCGGCTCTTCAAGTCGGGTCTCTCGCGGTAGCCCCGAGGAGGCAGAAACATCAGCGGCTGGCCCGGGAAGAGTCTCCGCGTCACCTGGCGCGACCGGCATTGTGGTTCCTGCGATAAAAAAAGGGGGATTAGATCGACCATAACAAAAGGAGAATAAAGACTTGATGAATCGAAATGTACCAAGGCCTAAGGATGCTCTAAGTCGTTCCTCTGGTGATGCCTATTTGAAGAAAAGAGGGAAAAAACGTTAGTCAAAGGCAATAATAAAGATATGATGCAATAAAAAATGCGACTAGTGATTACCCGATTGCGCAAGCTTAGCTAGCCACGCGTCGCGCCTCGCCAATCGCTCTGAAGCTACGATGGCGGCCGCCAAGTCCGTGTCATCCGGCGGCATGACTAATCCCCTGTTGGTCCCGTACTCACCCAGGCCCTTACTATAGGGAGCGTGGGGTTCCTGACCGAACGCAACGTCAGCTGCGAAGAGAGACTTCTTTTTCTTCTTCTTCCCACCAGCCCTAGGTGCACCCGGGATCGACTTGCGCTTTGCAGCCACCTTGGGGTGGCGGGTCCCGATGTCCGCACCCACACCAGACTCCGGCGAGGCTACAACTACTGTCTCCACTGGAGCACAGGGCGCTGGTGGTGCATCCGCGGTATCGGGAAGCGGCAATCCGCGTGGAAGACTCTGCACACGCGGTGGTCCGTCTCTAGCATCTTTCAGAGGGGGAACTACCGGGGTCCTTGGCACTAGAGGAGCTTTGCGGTCGCTACCTGGAGGCACACCCTTACGGTCGACCAGCAATCGCTTTTCTTCCTTTATAACGGCTCCCGTCGAATGATTGTACCATTCTGTATATACCTTGAGGAGTCGTGGGGCACAAGCCGGCTCGCTGATAAAAAAATGAGAACCCGTATTCAGACACATGAAGTGATGCAACGCGTTCTCCATCCCTTCTTCAGTAGCAGCAGGTTCCGATAGGAAAGCCTCCAATGGTACCCCTTGATTGTAGCTCAGTTGTTGGGCGAAACGATGCGGGTTGTATCTCATGAAAATCGCCGCACCATTCTGCCTGAACACCAAGAAGCCCGGTCTAATAGAATATAGATGGAGGGTCTCCCGGGCCGTCAAAACTGAGGTCCCATCTTTGAAAGTTTCTTGCAATGGCCGCACTGCAGTGGTAGATGCCTTTCTAATAGTCAGCACTTTGTCAATGAAAGACACCCCGTCTCCAACGGTGTGGGGGAGAAGGAGCAAACCCCTGGCATTCCGTGGCGATGGAGTCACAATTGATGCGCTAATCAGCTGTATGATTCGAGGGAAGCTGCACCTGTCATAAAACGAGGGCCTTTTGTGCATACCGAAGACACCCGATGTATGTAGCTCGAGCCATGATACAAAGTAGTGCATCGGGAAGATCACGTGCAGTACCCCAGGCTCATTAGCATCCGCCGCTTGATTAAGGCCGTGATACAAGTGTGCCAAGCCGGCGATCCCAACAACCACTTTTACCCCAATGGTCATCCGGTGAACTGGGTAAAAGACAGAGGGCCGCATATGGCGAGAATGCATCGGGAGCGCAAACCAACTCAGCCATAGCCCAAGAAATCCTAAGAAGAAGGCTTCCTCGTCCATCCCGGGGGCTGCAACTTCCGCAAAAGACACGGTCGGGGAGTTAGGAAGGAAAAAACCCTTTTGGTCTATTTCCTTCACCGGCAGGTTATCCAAACCTTGACCGAAAGGGTCATCAAGTGTGGCAAACTTGGCAGCTTCTGCCCAGAGGACGTTTGGGTGAAGGAACCGAGTGATGAAATCCTCGAAGCTAACTCCGCGACTCCCACGTTCGATGAAAAGGGCCTCATAGATGTTCAACACTTTGATCAAACTTGGGAATTGATGTTGAACAGCATTCTCCGGAGTGAGGCCCCTTACTGCCGGCTTAGCACCGAAAACATACTCGTCTGTAGGAAGCAACTCCTCATAGTGCTCCCCTATAACCGGTAAGCCGGAGACCTCTGTGAATTACTCTAAAGAAATCGACACTTCCCAGTCCATTGCGAGGAAAGTGTGAGTAGGAATGTTCCACTGCTCCAAAAAGGCCTTGAACCACCAGGTGGGAAGCGTGGGATATTGGAAGAGGGAGAAGTAAACTGCAGTGTACAACCCTAACCTTATCAACTGCGACTTCTTCGCCGACAGAATATAGCGAGCTCATGGCAGATAGCCGATCGGGTGGCGGGGGATCAGACCTATGTTATATGATTGCCCCCAAGGTCGCGCCTCGCCTTGACAAATACGGCGTCCCAGGATATCCAAAACCATAGGACGCTGAACCGGAATTGCATCTATAGCGGGATGAAGAAAGCCCTTTGAAGTCCAATCGACCATCTCCACGGCATACTGCACCGGGGGTGGGCTGGCATAGTGGATCGCCGTAATAAGCTCTGACGGCACTGCGCACGAAAAACTCCGTCGACCCATGATAATCTGGTTGTACCACGACCCCCAAAGGTGGAGATTCTTATATTCCGGGTCGTGGTCCCTGATCATAGGTAGGACTTCGCAGTCCACGGGCGCTTCGGGAAACCCTTCCTCCGAACGAGCAAATGGGAATGAAGAATCGAAAGACATGGTCACTGCAAGGGAACAAAATTAGCCGTTAGTGTTGTAATTCCAACGCTTGGCGTTTAAATTTTTTTAATTAATTAATTAATTAAATTAAAAATTAATTAAAATTAAATTAAAATTAATTACACCACACTGTAGTGCAGTGGGTAGGAGACCAAAGGGGGACCCACAAAATCTGGATGACAATACATCAGTTAATAAGACAACCCCATCATTGGATGAGATTGTCAGTTAATCCCCAAGAGAATATTCTCATTAATAATAAAAAAATCCCTAGAGACAAGGAGAAAATCTCCTCTTTCAGAGCAAAACTCTGTCACAGAGTGACACTTGTCAAACTCTGGTCTCAGGGGAATAAGATTCTTTAAAAGAGCCTAGCTCTGTAATAATGATGGAAAAATCCATCAAAGAAAAAAAATTAATTAATTAATTCCTAAAAAATTA
Source organism: Agapanthus africanus (assembly GCA_030015575.1). Lineage (NCBI taxonomy): Eukaryota > Viridiplantae > Streptophyta > Magnoliopsida > Asparagales > Amaryllidaceae > Agapanthus > Agapanthus africanus. Next base: position 159,695,393 of record JASDDO010000026.1, on the reverse strand, counting down.
AAGTTCTGGGATCTTAAAGATCCATATAAAAAAAACTCTTAAGAGTTCATCATCAGAAGATCAAAAGATCTATATTCTGTCAATGAGCAAAGCTCTGTTCATGGGTTAAGAAACCCTGAAACAAATTCTTGAGAGCAAACCTCTGTTTATGAAACCCCAAAGAGGATTTCTTTAGATCAAAAGATCTATAAGAGCAAGGCTCTATTAATTAAAATTGACTTAATTAAGTTTAAATTTTTACCTAAAAATTTCTAGAGTTCTAACTCTGAAGTTCTTGAAAATGATAGCAAAGCTCTGAAAATGAAAATCTTGGAAAATGGTAAAAATTTTCTAAGGGCCAGGGGTCCTATTTATAGGCGCTTGCGCCCCTTCAAATCCTTAATTGATCCAACGGATAGGATCTTGCCACCGCTGCACTCACGTGTGCGCCACGTGAGCACAACGGTGGGGGGCATTTGTTTCCCCCAATCAGAGCAAAGCTCTGTTTGAATTTCAAAAATTCAAAATTTAAAGCAATGCTTCAAATTCCTTGCGCTGCGCGCAATGCGCCACGTATCAAAAGCTGATACGTCAGCATAGCGCCCAAGGCAGTGCGCCCAATCAGAGCAAGGTTCTATTTAAAACAAAATTAAAGGAAGCAACGCTTCAGTTGCGCAAGCGCTGCGCTGCGCGACACGTGTCAGCACAGTTGCGCAAGCGCTGCGCTGCGCGACAAGTGTCAACGCAAACGCAGTTGCGCTGAGTCGTGAGCTGCGCGACACGTGTCAGCGCAGATGCGCTGCGCCGTGCGCTGCGCGACACGTGTCAGCGCAGATGCGCAAGCGAAGATGCGCTGCGCCGTGCGCTGTACGACACGTGTCTGCACAGTTGCGCAAGCGCAGTTGCGCTGCACTCTGCGCTGCGTGACACGTGTCACGCGCTGGGGCGTTTGTGCCAAACAGAATTAAATTCTAATAAGATCCTTCTGTTCTTGTTAAAACAAGAAGATTGTCTTCTGTAAAACAGAAGCCCTTGGATCAAAGATCCAACGTGGGGAAAATCCCCAAATCACTCAGAGAATGATCTCTTTAACAAACTTAACAAACCTATGGGCACTATATAAAGACCCCTAGATCCCAATTCAAAACATCATCAACATTGTGAGAGATCAAGAACTTCAAAACAGAGAGAACTCTGAAGAAAATTCAAGAAAAAGGTAAAAACCTTTATAAAATAGCAGAATTTCTTCTAATAGATCATTGATCTAAGAACAAGATCAATGATCTTCAATAAAAAACAAATAATAATAGTGCCTTGCACTTTTTATGAACCATTGGTTCTGGAATCTTAAACATTCTTTTTTCTGAATCCAAAATTGGATCAAGATTTTGAAACAGTGCCCTGCACTTGCAAAACTGCACTGTTGTGCTCCTAGGTTGGCGCAAGCCACCAGAAAGCGCCACGTGTCAGCATCTGAACCACTTGCGCTATGCGCTTTTAAGATAGAGCCTTGCTCTCTGAAATTGGCGCAACTCACCAGAGCACGCCACGTGTCAGCAGCGCAAGCGCATCGCACTGCGCTTGCGTGACACGTGTCATCACCACAAGCGCTTGCGCTCAGTGATTGGCGCAAAGCGCCTGACAAATGCACTGCATTGTTTACTGAAGGGACAGGCCCAAATCAAAAAGGCCTAGTAGGCCAAGATAAATTGCAATGCAATAAAAGGGCAGAGCCCAAACAAAATTGATGCTCTGCATCATTTATAAAAGGGCAGAGCCCAAACAAAATAAAGTGCAATAAAAGGGCAGAGCCCAGACAAAATTGATGCTCTGCATCATTTATAAAAGGGCAGAGCCCAAACAAAATAAGAAATGCAGTGCATTATTTAAAAAGGGGCAAAGCCCTAGTACAGGCCTAATAGGCCAAAGACAAATAAAATCGTTGAACATTTTTCAACTGGACTTAGCCCAATCATGGCCGTAAGTCCTCAAATTAAATTGACTGAGCACAGTTGCTCTCCTAAATCAATTTACATCCTGTTCGAGGGTACATCTCCGAACTCCTCTGACACCTATCGTTGTAATCCTTCAACGACGTCAGAGAGGCGACGGGTCCCGACAACCACACATTAATACGGACTGTGGGGTCCTTAAACTTATGGACTTATGTGTCCTTAAACCAAAACACGGACTGTGGGGTCCTTAAACCCGCGAACTTAAGCGTCCTTAAACTACCTATGGACCACCATGTCCCTAAACTGGAACATGGACCACCATGTCCCTAAACTGGCAATGGACCGCAATGTCCTTAAACTACCTATGGACCACTACGTCCCTAAACTGGAACAATAGAGCCCCCAAACGCTCTTTTGCCGGATCTAAACGATTCCGTTTAAGTTGATCTTAGCCTCAAATCTGGTTAACGTATCCTTAAACATTCAAACAGACTTTAGTCCCAAATTGGACTATAAGACCCCCAATCAACTTTGGTTCAAGGGTACATCTCCGAACTCCTCTGACACCTGTCGTTGTAATCCTTCAACGTCGTCAGAGAGGTGACGGGTCCCGATGGCCATATATATTAAATGGACCACTATGTCCCTAAAATGGAACAATAGAGCCCCTAAATGCTTTTTCCGTTAAGTCGATCTTAGTCTCAAATCAGACTAATGTATCCTTAACGAACGTTTAAGTTGATCTTAGCCTTGATATGGCTAACGTATCCTTAAACTAAAACACCAAACCCAAATCTAAGTAAATACGGATTTGGACTAATCCACGTCCTACGGGCGACGACATAAATTAGTCTCCGTATACAATCCACGGGTAACCACAAACAAAACAAACACACACGACACGAAGTAAAATTCTGGAGAAGGAGAAAGTTGTTACCGCGACGCGGTAGCGTAATTAACTGCAGGGGCTTGCGCCTGCAGGGAAAAGCGTCCCCACAATCAAAAACCCCTCAAGCGAGAGATGGAAGCTTTCGGAGGTAAGCCAAGACATTATAGTCTACTGGGGAAGGACTCGAATCTTCATGAGCAAGTTCTCTGCCATCTTCTTCATTAGCGACTTGTTTTTCCTTCCCTTTTGGGGCGTTGCCCTGATTTGGCAGTAGAGCCCTGCCGCTTCTGAGCTGGATTTGGTTGGCCTTTGTGGCGAGCTCCTCGTCCTCTTCGGGAAAACAGTGCTCCTCCTCAGAGTCTCTACCAAGATGGATGGCGTAGCAGGTCACTACTGGGATCTCTTCATTGGAGTCTTCTTCTAACCCCTCCAGAATTTCAGCCGCTCGTACAGGGAGGAACTCCTTCAATTGAATTAGAGTTCTTTCCTTCTGATCATATTCTTCGAGGGAATCGATATATTTTTGAATGGTCGATCTCCCTGCAGACTCCTTTTCGCGCCGAGCTGCACTTTTCTTCTTCTTGAGCTTTTTGGATTTTGAGCCTGATTGGGCCGAATTGGCAGCTGGAATGGTAGGCTTCTTCTGTCCTTCCCATTCCGTCCTGAGCTCTTTCTGAAGAAGCTTTAGCATCTTCTTCGTCTTATTAGATATGTGCTTACTCCAAGGAGGCTTAGGTGAGTCGGTCTCATTTTTCAGGCAGCGAGTTCGGCTGTCTGCTCCCAGAAGGCTTCAGCTTCTGTCTGTATAAAGTTGGTGGTTGCAACTTGATTGTTCACCAACACACTTTTGGACAGCTCGATCTCTCCAGCCTTGTACTGCTTCTCGACCCAGTCTTTGAAGATATAGCAATCCTCGATCACATGGCTCACTACTCGGTGGTACGGGCAATACAGGGGATTGTCGGTCATTTTTGCTTCTTGAGGTCTTTTCGACTCCGGCAATTGTAGACCGTTGTTCAAGGCATCTTTAAATATCTTGCGGACCTTGTCCCTCCTGAAGGAGTAAACCTTGTTCTTTTTTTCCTCCGGGGAAGGCCCTTCTCCTCCTAGCACTAGCTTTCGAGACCGGTTGGTTTTAGATTTTCCCGCCCTTCACTTTTCTTCATTGTCGGACGCATTGAAGACATTGGTACTGCTAGAACTCCCGCTTCTACGGTTGTCGTCCCGCTTGCTTTTCCAAGTCTTGTCTCTCTGAGAGTCCGGGGTAGACTCTTGCTTCGAGCGTTCTAGCATTTGTACTTTCTTGGTTAGCTCTTGGAACGTCTTGAGGCCTGCTGTACACAAGAACGGGACCATCCAATTGCTGAGGTTCCCAATGAGAAGGCTGACGGACTGGTCCTGCTCCAACGGCGGTTCGCACTTTACCGTGAGATTACGCCATCGGGCGATAAAGTCGGTGTTGCTCTCATTCTTCCTCGGCTTGGTCCTCACAAGGTCAGCAATGGAGATTTTATCACTGACACTCATGAACCTTTGTCGAAACAGAGACTCCATTTGGGCAAAGGTAATGACGGACCCGTCTGGTATACTCGCGTACCAGTCGAAAGCGACACCGGTCAGGCTGTTGACGAACTGACGAAGAAGGAGAGCATCATTGCCCCCTGTATTTCCGCACGATGCTTTAAAATGGGCGACGTACTGATTTGCATTTCCCGTCCCATCAAATCTTCCGAATTTAGGAATGACGTAGCCGCTCGGGAACTCGATCAGATCATACTGTGCGGGATATGGCCGCCCACTACTGCCAATTTCTTTCTGAGCTTCAGCTTCGGCCACCAATGTTTTAACTTTGCTGGTGACCAAATCCATTATCCGATCTTATGTTAGCGGCATAGTGCTATCTGGGGCCAAGGCGTCCCCAGAAGCGGAATGTGGTCGGCTTTCGTGCTGCTCGACCAGTCTTGGACCCAAAGAAACAAGCATTGGCTGCTTCGGATTGTCATCACCTGGCTGATGAGTAGCGACTTGTGCTTGATTGGGGGGCGCTCAAGCAATTTGAGCCGTAAGCTGCATCACAACGTTCGTTAGGTCGTCAATTTTCGAGTAGAGCTTGGCCATCTCCTTATCTTTGCTCCTGAGCTATTTTCGAAGCTCTTGAAGCAGCTCTTGCTCCGTGGTCCTGAGGCGGAAAGTCGGCTCTTCCTCACTGTCCAAGCTTGACTCTGCATAGACCGAGGGGTCTTTCTGCCTTTCATCCTCATCGAGAGGGTTTTCTTCATCCAGCGGAGGCGGCTGTTCTTGGGAAGCGGCAACCACATTCAAGCCAGATTGGGCTTGAGATGTGGTGGCCCCATCCTTGCTTTTGCTGCGAAGGTTGTCGCTGGGGCGCCCGCCCGCCATATAGACCGTATGGAAAATATATCCAGCTGTCTTTTTATTATCGGCGGCTAATTTCACAGATCGCTATCTTAACTCCCCTGTTTCTGTAGCGAGCAGTAGATTGAAGGCGGCTGGCCTGACTCGATTCTTTAATGGTGGCGGCGCTTCTTTTCTGGATTTGCCCCGCTGCTTTCACGCGGCATAGAGCACCTGATAGACTCTTGAAGAGACAGTGTCATACTTTTTCTGTTGAGGCCGGGGCACGTCTCTTTGTAGCGACGTTTGGACCGCTGTCTTCTTAATTCTGGCGGTCATGGCATTTTTCTGAACCCACTTCAGAGGTTCGAAGGAATTGCTGATTTTTATGGCCGATTCAGCCGTCGTCGCAGGGCGACTCTGCTCTTAGAACCTCATAAGATTCCACTTGGCCGGAGTCCTGGCCCTCTTGTTGGCTCGATACCTGAGTCGCTTCTTCCTTAACTTTTCTGCTTTAAGCACTTGGCAGACTTTGGCTTTTCGGGAAGACGCCGTAGACCGGGTGATGGAGGATTTTGGAGATACGCTCGATTGTGCATTTGCTAGAGTCATCGCCTGAGCGCGTCCGCAGCATTTGATGTTGCCCTTTGTACCGAAAGTCTTGCCCCCAGCTGGAGCACCAGAGAGTCGTTCAGACACCGCCTTAAGTTTCGGTTGTGGTGCCTTGGCGATCACGACATTCGGCCTCTTGCCCCTTGAGACCGGCTTGGTCTCCTGCTTTGTCGAGATTTCTGCCAGATGAGCGCTTCCGGCAGGGTAGATGACGACGGAACCGAACTGGCGGGGCAGTCGCTCCCACTGTCGACTGAGGCTTGCGGGGAGAACCACACGAGCGTTGATCTTGACCACATACGGAATCGGGGTCGCGTTGGAAGCTGAATTCCTCTTGGGAGACATTGTCGTTGAAAGTTGATTGCTTGAAAGCCTGCATGAAAGAGCATTATTTTAGTACAAATATAGACATGTATGTTAAGTGAGTTCGCATGAACACTTAACCCGAGATATGGGAGGAGAGATTGGTCCCACCGGGCGTGCCAGAATCTGTAGTGTTTTTTATTTGTTTTTTTGTCACCCCATTGAGATGGGAATATGCGCGCGCTTGTTGGGCGCATTACAGATTCCCCCTGCCTAGGGTAGGCTGGGGTTTATTGATTGTGGGAATCCGAATCTCCGGCAGCCGCGGACTAAGCTGCCGTTAATTACCCCTCGCCTTTGGAGCGAGGGAACCGCTGATTAACGGGTTAAACTGGTCGTGCGAACTCAATGTGCAGTGTTGTGTTTATAAGGGGTTTTGGGAATATCGGGGGCCCCGCAGAGTTTTTACGGGGGTCCCGCTACCCGGATAGGGGGCTGAGGGTCAAGGGGGCTAGCAGCCCCCTAGCGGAGTGCGGGGCAGCGCCCCGTTAGAAATTTTTTTCTAACGGGGAAGGTATATTTAGTGTGGAGTATGTGTGTGTATATATAAATAAAATAAAATAAAATAATAATAATAAAAAAAAAGGAAATGGCGTTCAAGGGCCGCGCGCGTGGCATATGGGCGCCTTAAAACCCGGGGTCACGTGGGCACACGCGACCGATGGGCGCCTTGGCGCCCCGGAGGTCACGTGCGCACACGTGACCGATGGGCGCCTTGGCGCCCCGGAGGTCACGTGCGTACACGTGACCGATGGGCGCCTTGGCGCCCCGGGGGTCACGTGGGCACACGTGACCGATGGGCGCATTGGCGCCCCGGGGTCACGTGGGCACACGTGACCGATGGGCGTCTTGACGCCCCGGGGTCACGTGCGCACACGTGACCACGGGAAAACGCCCGCGGAAAGGGGCTTAGCCCCTAGGCTGGGGAGTTGAACTCCCAAGGCGATTTTAGGAGTTGAACTCCTAACAAGAAATTAATTTATGGAGTTAAACTCCCATAAATCTAGAAAGGAGTTAAACTCCTAGGAATCTTTGGCTCTTCTTTTGAGCCTTGGGTCAGTCCAAAGTTAGATTTTGGGGATGAATCTCCTTCTTCCTCCTCTTGATCGGCAGGATCTTGGAGAAAAAGGGGGTAAGACTTAAAAGTCCCCCCTTTTCGAGATCTGATTGGAGATCCGAGCTCCTCTTCATAGGTTTTGTGGTGAGGAACTATTTATCTTTGAGAAAGGGAGAGTTAAACTCTTGATTTTATTCAAAAGAAAGAAGAAAGTTTTAGAATTTTGAGGAAGGAGAAAGATCTCAGATCTGGAGTATTTTTTGGAGAGAGAAAAAAAGTTGTTGAGATATTTTCATTATCTATGCCTTTATAGGCTATACACTTTACATATAGCCCCTTGGGCTTTTCAAAATGGCATTTTGCTTATTCCATGGCTCATGTGCCATTTCTTTTTGCACATAAGCCATGGGCTTTACAAAAATTCGGCTTTACGCCCGTTTTTCTTACATTTATTCAAAAAATAAAATAAAAGAAATACAACAAAATTTTGGCATGGGGGGAGGCCGGCCGCTTCATGTTCGGGCTAGCTCCGGGCATTGGCCCACTTGACCTGGGCTTGGGCCCACCTGGCTTGGGGTTGACTTTGATTTTGACTTGGTCAATCGGGGTATAAATTTTTACCCCAACAGCGACAAAGGTCGCTTTCCCTTTCCCCTTTTCGTTCTGAGGCTCCGTCTTTGAAGAGGAAGGCCTATAGCCCATCTGGTCCATTTGGGCCACCTTGTCGATCAAGGCCTGGAAAATGGTCGGCTTGAAGAACATCATAAACTGGGAGTTGGTCTCCTGAGGATCGAGGGTTCCCACAAACATGCCTACTGCAGGAGCCTCTTCTATGCGTTGTTCGCACTTCGACCATAGGTTCCGCCACCGTATCGCGTACTGAACCCATGTTTCTTCACACTTCACCCTGGCATTGATCAATGCGTGATTGTGGTGCGCTCGCTAGCGCTTGCGAATCTCTGTGTAAACAGTAGCTCCATTTCTGCAAATGTCTTAACGGAGTCGTTCGGGAGCTAAGAATACCATTCAAACGCTGTCTCCGACAAGCTGCCAACAAACTAGCGAGACAGCAGTTTGTCGTTACCCCCAGTATTACCGCACAAGGCTCTGAATTGAGCAACGTGCTGGTGTGGATTTCCTGTCCCCTTATATACGTGGAATTTAGGGATCGTATATCCTGGCGGGTACTTTATTTGATCGTACCAACCCGGATAGGGTCGTCCAGTTTTAACGATTTGGCTAGCCACTTCGCTAGCCTGATGAGCTCATATCTCTTGAGCTATATAGTCATCCAGGACGGCTTTGGAGATCGTCTCCTCTTTAGCCATTGATAGAGCCGGAAGAGGGTTCGATGTCTCCTCTCTGTCGTCTTCAAGGACAATCGGAGGGTCTTCAGCTGGAGGATCCGACTGTATCATCATCCCGACCATATCTTGGAATAAAAGCGTCATTCGTTTTATGTTGGCCGCTTGTTCTGCGGCCTCTCTGTCTTTCTTCTCGAGGATTCTGCGCAGGAACTCGGCATCGGTTTCTTGTTCTTGACGCTGTTATGACGACGTCTCCGGACTTTCTTTTGGCTCAGTAAGTGTGGCCATCTGTGTTAGCATCTCCTGGAGCTTCTGTTGTTGCTCCTGAGCTTTTGTTACCGATCGGGTGAGTGGTCGATGACCCATGGAGATACAGCTATCCTCTTTCCCGGATGCCATATAAACAGTGTGCACCACCATGCCCCCAGACCTGGGGCGTTTGGATTCAGTGCCTTTGAGCTTTGTCGCAGACACGGGGATTTTCTTCGACCTTCTTCTTTTGTGAGCGGTCGAAGTTGAGGGGGCCGTTGCTACGGGCACCCAAGTAGACGACACCTTCTGTGGTGCGATAGGGTGGTCCTTCTCTTGCTGTTGGGTCTTCATCTTCTTCTGTTGGCAGGAATAGTCCTTGTCGATCATAGAATCCTGGACTCTCCGCCAGACCTTGTGGATTTTGGAAGACAGCCGCTGAGGGGGCTCCTCGGGCTTCAACTTTGTAATATTCTCCACAGATGGAGGAGATCTTTTTAATACAGTGGTCGGAGAATTCTTGCTGACCCTCTTGAGTGGTTCAAAGCTGTTCCCAGTAGGAACAGCAACATCGACTTCAACCATCGGAGCTGGTGGAGTCAATCCAGAAGGGGAACTGTCCCCAGCTTTCCTCACTCGGCGCCAGTGGCGACGTCGAGCATGTCTTGAAAATAGCACTGGCTCAGTTACGGGGGTGGCTTCATCATGCCCCCTGTTTTGGTGAAGGGTTGCTGCTGGTGCCAGCCTATCAAAGACCCGTTGAGAAGGGATGGTCAACCCGTCGAAGGCAGACTTTCGAGCAGGGGTAGCGGCTTTGGTGACTTCGCCTGGAGCGGGAGTTGGCATGGCCAGTCTTGTGAAGACCGACCCCTTAGCAGGAAAAGCCTCTCCGACGATTTCATTTACTGGAACAGGGATGGCTATCCGTTTCGGGATATCCCCTTCAGGTAATGCGGGCTTCTTCACGGGCCCATGGGAACTTTGGCCCAGTCTGTTAAAGACTGAGGCGTTGGATTTGGGTGACCCGTTGAGAGGGGCCGCGATAGTTGCAAGCCGATCGAAGACCGACTTCTTTGGAGCTTCTTGCGATGGCACTGGGGCATTAAAGCTCATTGGTAGGAGCATGGTCCCGAAGAACAGTCCAGTGGTGGCCTTAGTCACCTGTTCCACTGGCATCGCGAAAATAGAGGCCGCTTGAGGCCCGTAGGTCACTCCTCCTGCGAGGACGGAGCGGGAGTTGTTGCAATTGTTGCAGCTGGAGCAGTTAGAAGCCATTGATCTTCTTTTTCTGCACGGAGCAAGACACCAAATCTTAGTACCTCGAATTCAGGGGCAACCATAGCAAATCGCGATTCGTTCGCAAAACACGACACACGAAGTGTGGAGTGGAAAGAGAAAAAGGACCCACCGGGCGTGCCAGAATCTGTTCTCCGCCGAAAGCCGGGAAGACAAACGTCTCGCCTGAATTTGGGGGCAGATGCTATTTGGTTTTATCCGTCCACCTCTCCGAAGATGCCAAGTTGATTTACGGTACCATATATCAGAGGTTTCGACGGATGCAACCGTTGTAGCAGACTTCGTCAGATTCCTCCTCGTTTGAGGGGGTTTTGATTGTGGGGACGCTCTTCCCTGCAGGCGCAAGCCCCTGCAGTTAATTATGCTACCGCATCGCGGCAACAACTTTCTCCTTCTCCAGATGGTCACTTCGTGTCGTGTGTGTTTGTTTTATTTTTGGTTGCCTGTGGATTGTATACGGAGACTAATTTATGTTGTCGCCCGTAGGGTGTGGATTAGTCCAAATCCGTATCTTCTTAGATTTGGGTTTGGGTTGGGTTTAAAGATCGTTAATCTCATTTGAGACTAAAATCAACTTAAACGTTTGTTGAGGATACGTTAATCTAATTTTAGACTAAGATCTACTCAACAGGATCATTTAGATCCAACAAAAGAGCATTTGGACTCTATTGCTTTAGTTTAGGGACGTTGCGGTCCATAAGTTTGAGGACATCATAGTCTATGGAGTTTAAAGACATCATAGTCTAGTTTAGAGACATCATGGTATGTAAGGTTTAGTTTAGGGACGTTGCGGTCCATAATTAGTTGAAGGACATTACGGTCCAGTTTAAAGACGTCATAGTCTGTAAAGTTTAAAGACGTCATAGTCTATGAGTTTAAGGACCTCACAGTCCATAAAGTTTAAGGACATCTTAGTCTAGTTTAAAGACATCATAGTCTATTTGGTTTTGATTCAACCGTTTGGGGATGCACCAAAAGTTATCGGTTATTGGGACCCCCCACCTTTCTGAAGACGTTGAAGAATTACAACGACATGTATCAAAGGTATGAAGAGATGTACCCTTGAACCAATGTTGATTGAAAGGCTCTGGGAATTACTTTGAATGTCATATGGGATGATCAATTTTGGAAGACAAGAGTATAGTTGGGGTTCAGTTTCAGGGGATCTTGACTCTTGAAGACTTAGCTAATTTGGGCTAAGATTGGCTCGAATATAGTGTTAAACGCTAGAGTACATTCGGTGCTCACGTGAGGCGCTTAAAGTAGTGTTAAACACTAAAACTGAAGCGCTCACGTGGGGTCACGTGAGGCGCCTGAAGATTGGGCCTTGCTTCTTTTATTTTACTCTCAGATATGCATATAAGTGTTAAACACTTGACCTTTATGACCATCACGTGTGGGCATGTGATGGGTATCCATGCGTTGGATATTAAAGTATTTGTCAGGGGTCACGTGGGAGCACGTGATACACCCTAAAAGAGAAACTGTCTTGGCTTTACTCCCTTTTGTTTTGAAGAGCTTTTTAAAGGTCACGTGGGAGCACGTGATACACCCTAAAAGAGAAACTGTCTTTATTGTTTTCCCTTTTCCTTTTTAAACAAGTGTTAAACACTTTGGGAAATCTCTTTTTCCGGTTCAAAGAAAGAGGGTCACGTGTTACCACGTGATCATCAATATGGATATAATTCTGAGTTTCAAGTCCCTTACTAACTTCTCTTCTCTTCTTTTTTTATAGGAATTTAATTCCTCGGAAATTTGCATGGCGGAATCTCCCCGATGAGAATTAACTTTTCAATTTTATGGGGAGATCTGCTTCTGCAGATCTATCACCATGAGGAAGAACAAAGTTCTTATATTAGGGGTTAAACCCTATCCTTGTTGGAGGAATTAAATTCCTATATGTTTTTGTGGGAGAATAGAATTCTCTGAACTTAGGTCTTCCCTTAGGTTTTAGATCTGCATGGCAGAATCTCCCCGATGAGAATTAAATTCTCAACTTATGGGGAGATCTGCTTCTGCAGATCTTCAACCAGAGGAAGAACTAAGTTCTTATTTAGAAGAGTTAAACTCTTGGTTTTGAGAATTAAATTCTCTTTTGTTTTATGGAATGATCTCATTCCTTCTCTTACCTAGAGTTTCTTTCTTCTCTGAAGAGATCTTCTTCTCTCCGGAGAATTAAATTCTCTTTTTCTTTTGTTTTTAGGGAGAGGTTTTTCTCTTTTTCTCTGTTCAATCCTCTTTTCTGTATTATTTCTTTTCTCTTCCTTCTTGGCGCCTATTTATAGGAGAAAGAAAAGAATCAGTTTGTTCAGTCCATCTCTCATTGAGAGATTTTGATTGATTTTATAACCAACACGATCTTTTAGATCACTCAGTGAATTTTATTCACCACTGGATTTTTAATCCAAAAGATATTTTATTTGTTGTTCCTGGCAAATTTTAGGAAAATATTTGCTTGTATAAAATATTTCTATAAATTGGTGATTTTTAATCACCATTGGATTTTTAATCCAATGGTGCTCCCTTTTTACAGAGTGCATTCTTTTTTGTTTGGAAAGATCTAGGGAAATATTTTTCCAATTAGGGTTTTTGATTCCTTTTAATTAGAATTTATTTCTATTAGTTCAGAGGGTTTAAGAGTCTATCACGTTTTGGCACGTGACCTTACCAATTAAGCATTTAATTAGAATTTAATTCTATTGGTTCAGACTTCAGAGGGATCAGGAACCCATCACGTGTTGGCACGTGACCCCACTGATTAAGTATTTAATTAGAATTTAATTCTATTACTTCAGAGGGCTCAGAAACCCATCACGTGTTGGCACGTGAACCCCACTGATTAAGCATTTCCAATTGTTTATTTCATTCAGCACCTATAGGCTTTGCCTGTAAAAGGTCACGTGCCTGCACATGAGACCCGGTCACGTGTGGGCACATGATGCCCCCTTTGGGGGTTTTCCTTGCTGCTTTATTTGTATTTTATTCAGTTCCGATGAGGGAACAAATGCTTTTAATTCCTTTTAATTAGAATTTAATTCTATTAATTCAGTGGGTTCAAGATCCCATCACGTGTGGGCACGTGACTTTATCAATTAGGCATTCAGGTGTAGATAGAATCTGCCCATAAAAGGTTACGTGTTTGCACGTGAGGCCCGAGCACGTATGAGCACGTGATGCCCCATCTGGGGGTTTTCCTTGCTGCTTTATTTGTATTTTATTCAGTTCCCATGAGGGAAAAATTATCTTGACAGATTTAGCTAGACATCCTTTATGTGACTATGGAAGGATCTTTACTTACTGTAGGTAGCACGTCTAGCCTTTGTTACTCTCCGTATTTCCGTATTTTGGGAAGCGGGGTGTGACACAAACGGTCACTGAAGATTTAATAGAACTTGGAGATTCAATTGATCCTGACAAACCTTAGCCAACTCCGCAGATTTAGTAGGTGACCTCAGCCATCTGAGAGATACTTCGGTTCCCTCGTAAACGGTGACAGAGAGGCTTGTATCATGTGATGATGACCCTACTAGTAATCAATTAGCCATGGAAAGTAATGACTTTCGATTGATGGCTGGATGCCGAGTTATCCTAGTTGGACTCCATGCACTGCAACAAAGTGTGGAGTTTGTTGGGTGCTCCTAAGGGGGTAAAACCCAGTAGGAGCAACTAGATGTTATAAAATCAGTGCAAATAGAAAGGTACTAACCTAAAAAAGGTAGACTTGTAGTAAAAGGTTTTCATCAAATACCCGATATGGATTGTGATGAAACCATTACTTCAGGGTCTGAGCTGAAGTCCATACGGATGTAACGTGTCATTATTGTCTTTCATGACTATGATATCTGGCATGTGGATGACTATAACGTCTTTCTAAATTAGATTTAGAAGTATACATGTATATAACTCTGCCAGAGGGTTATCTTAATCAGTGGGAGCAGCGGTAAGCGTGCAAGTTGCTTAAGTCCATCTTTAGACTAAAGCAGGCGTAACAGAAATGGATCATCTGTTTTGATGTCATGATTAAAGTGTTTGACTTCATCAAAATAAGAGATGAACCTGGTATTTATAAGAAGGCAGTAGGAAGTGTTGTCATATTCCTCATATGGTATGTGGATGACATACTCATGATAAGAAGTGATATTCTTAAGCTGCAAATCAGTAAAACAATGGTGGTCACATGTGTTTCTCCATATAGGATATGGATATAGGTCCAATCCTGGAGAAAAATAGGGTAGCAGTGAAGTGCATTTGATGTTCTTAGTATATGGTAATAACAGCCTCCTGAAGGAGGTAGTTACTGATTCTTGCTTCCTTGGTAATATGAAAGATAGAGCGTCTGTCGCGAGTTATAAGTTTACCCTCTTTTGAGGAGAAATATATTAGAAAGAGTTCTAAGTGGGATACAGAGGTAGTCGTGGCACTAGATACTGATTGTGAATCAGCAAAAGATACTATCATAGAATTCGCTGGATATAATTGTTAGTTTATGAACATGATCCCATCGTCTGTCCAGGCAAATACTAAGGAAGATATGGCTCAGTTCAGAAGAAATTTGATCTCCGCGAAGTTGAGATTTAGGGAGAAAAAGATAGATGCACTGTTCCGGGTCAACTCATTGAGACTAGTTCTCGACACAGTTTGCGTAACTGTTAGTACAGAAGTTGGGTACACAATAATTGGCCTTACGTGCAAGCGGAAGATTGTTTGTAAATCCCCAGTTTCCGTATATTTTTCCGTATATTTCCAAAAAAAATCCTATTTTTCATTATATTTATATATATATTATTTTAATTATTACCTAAACCTAAACTTAAAATAAAAAAATCTTAAACCTACCCCATACCCGACCCGACCCACGCCCTACCCGACCCGCTTCCTCCTCCTCTTCTTCCTCGTTCTCTTTTCTTTTCCCGCCACAAAACCCAACGGCTCCCCTCTTCTAACGCTCGCCCGTGACGACCGCGCCCATCTCCACGAGACCCGCGTCCCGTCGCCAACGAACTCCCCGCGATCCCCTCCACCAAATCCTCTCGACTCCAACGACTCCCCCCTCTCTCGTCCTCGCCGCGAGACCCGCTCCCCCATGTCCTTGCCTCACCCATGTCGACGACCGAGCCCCTCTCCCTTCTTTTCTATTTCGCTCCTTCCCCCTCGTTATCATCCTCTTCTTTCCCCTCTGCAACCCAATCTCCTTTCTCTACACCCACTGCCAACACTCGAACCCACCACCACCTCACCGATGAGCCTCCTCCTCCGGCCATCCCCATTTCCTCCTCTCCTCCACCGCCGACGAACCACCACCGCCAGAGCTTCTCCTTTCCTCCACTGCACCCGAACCCACTACCCACTGCACCCCCACTCCTTCGCCGACGACCACCGAGCCCCTGCATCCATCACTGCAGCCACCACCAGCTCCTCCTCACCGACGAGCCCTGACCTCCTTATCTCCTCAACTCCATCCCCTAACTGAGCGCATTCCACCTCGCTGCAACCGCCACCGGAGCTCGACGTCACTGACGCCACTGTTGGGGTAAAAATTTACACCCCGGTTGACCAAGTCAAAATCAAAGTCAACCCCAAGCCAAGTGGGCCCAAGCCCAGATCCAATGGGACCATGCCCGGGTCGAGCCCGAACATGAAGCGGCCGGCCTTCCCCCACACTAAGATAAAAATTTTGTAATAAACAATTTTGTTGTATTTATTTTTATTTTATTTTATGGATAAATGTAAGGAAAATAGGCATAAAGCCCAATTTTTGTAAAGCCCATGGCTTATGTGCAAAAAGAAATGGCACATGAGCCATGAAATAGGCAAAATGCCATTTTGTGAAGCCCAAGGGGCTATGTGTAAAGTGTATAGCCTATAAAGGCAAGGATAATGAAATATCTCAACAACTTTTCTCTCTCCAAAAAAGTTTGAGATCTGAGATCTTTTCTTCCTCCTTCAAGGTTCCAAAACCTTCTTCTTTCTTTTGAATTAAATCAAGAGTTTTACTCTTCCTTTTTCAAAACTAAATAGTTTTCCACCACAAAACCCATTAAGGGGAACTCAGATCTTCCATTAGATCTCAAAAAGAAGAGATTTTTAAAAAAATCCCACAGCTCTTAATCTTCAAGATCCAGCTAACAGAGGAGGAAGAAGAAGAACATCTTTCACTAAACCCCCCCCCCAAAAAAAAGAAGAAAAACACACTCAGGAGTTCAACTCCTGTCTGATTTCTCTTCTGAGAAATTTTTTCAGGCTAAAAGCCTCTTTTTCTCGCCGGCGCTAAGCGCAGAGCGCCCACGTGCTGACACGTGGCGCACTCACGCTCAAGCGCTCACGCTCAAGCGCTCGCGCTCGAGCGCAAGGCGCCCACGTGCTGACACGTGGCGCGCTTGCGCTCAAGCGCAAGCGCTCGAGCGCAAGTCGCCCTCATGCCGACATGTGGCGCTCTTGCGCTCAAGCGCAAGCGCCCGAGCGCAAGTCACCCCGGTGCCGACACGTGGTGCGCTTGCGCTCCAGCGCAAGCGCTCGAGCGCAAGTTGCCCTCGTGCCGACACGTAGCGCTCTTGCGTTCAAGCGCCAGCGCTCGAGCGCAAGTCGCCCCGGTGCCGACACGTGGCGCGCTTGCGCTCCAGCGCAAGCGCTCGAGCGCAAGTCGCCCCCGTGCCGACACGTGGTGCTCTTGCGCTCAAGCGCTCGAGCGCAAGTCGCCCACGTGCCGACATGGCGCGCTTGCGCTCAAGCGCCCAGCGTCCGAGCGCAAAGCGCCCACGTGCCGACACGTGGCGCGTTGCGCTCCAGCACTCTGCGCTCGAGCGCAAAGCGCCCACGTGCCGACACGTGGCGCGCTTACGCTCAAGCGCCTAGGCGCTGGCCCCACGCATCCTTTGGATGTCTTTTTCCCCTTTATTTATATATGCATGTATATATATACATATGTATACAAATGTACACATACACATACTCCACGACACTGTCCCTGTTAGAAAAAATTTCTAACGGGGCGCTGCCCCGCACCCCGCAAGGGGGCTGCTAGCCCCCTTGACCTCCAGCCCGCTATCCGGATAGCGGGACCCCCGTAAAAACTCTGCGTGGCTCCCGATATATCCAAAACCCTCCTTTCAAAACAAAACACACGTACACCGCACATTGAGTTCGCATGACCAGTTTAACCCGTCAATCGGAGGTTCCCTCGCTCCAAAGACGAGGGGTAATTAACGGCAGCTTAGTTCGCAGCTGCCGGAGATTCGGATCCCCTCAATCATTAAACCTCGGCCTACCCTAGACAGGGGGAATCTGTAGTACGCCTGACAAGCGCACGCGTATTCCCATCTCAATGGGGTGGCGAAAAACACCCTACAGATTCTGGCACGCCCGGTGGGACCATCTCTCCTCCCATATTTCGGGTTAAACGTTCATGCGAACTCAATCAGTATACATATCGATTGCCTATACTGAAATGATGTTCTTTTTTTTCCGTGCAGCAATCAACCTTCGACGACAATGTCTCCCCAGACGAATTCAGCTTCCAACGTAACCTCGATTCCGTACGTGGTCAAGATCAACGCTCGTGTGGTTCTCCCCGCAAGCCTCAGTCGACGGTGGGAGGAACCGCCCCGCCAGTTCGGCTCCGTCATCATCTACCGTGCCGGAAGCGCTCATCTGGCGGAGATCTCGGCGGAACAGGTGGCCAAGCCGGTCTCAAGGGGAAAGAGGCCGAATGTCGTGATCGCCAAGGCACCACAACCGAAACTCAAGACGCTATCTGAACGATTCTCGGGTGCTCCAGCGGGGGCAAGAACTTCGGTACAAATGGCAACATCAAATGTTGCGGACGAGCTCAGGCGATAACTCCAACAAATGAACAATCGAGCGTATCTCCAAGGCCCTCCATCGCCTGGTCTGCGGCGTCTTCCCAAAAAGCCGAAGTCTGCCAGGTGCTTAGAACAGAAAAGTTAAGGCAGAAGCGGCTCAGGTATCGAGCCAACAAAAGGGCCAAGGCTTCAGCCAAATGGAATCGTATGAAGTTCCAAGTGCAGGGTTGCCCCGCGACGACGGCTGAGTCGGACGTAAGAATCAGCAATTCTTTCGAGCCTCTAAAGTGGGTTCAGAAAAATGCCATGACCGCCAGAATCAAGAAGAAAGCGGTCCGAACAGTGCCACAAAGAGACGTGTCCCGGCCCCAACAGAAAAAGTATGACACTATCTCTTCAAGGGTCTATCAGGCGCTCTGTGCCGCACGAAAGCAGCGGGGCAAACCCAGGAAAGAAGCGCCAGCACCATTTAAGAACCTGGTTAGGCCAGCCGCCTTCAATCGACTACCAGCTACCGAAACAAGGGGTCAAGACAGCGATCCGTGAAATCAGCTGCCAATGATAGAAAGACGTCCGGATATATCATCCATACGGTCTATATGGCGGGCGGACGCCCCAGCGACAACCTTCGCAGCAAAAGCAAGGACGGGGCCACCACATCCTAAGCCCAATCTAGCCTGAATGTGGTTGCCGCTGCCCAAGAACAGCCGCCCCCCGCTGGATGAAGAAAACCCTCTCGACGAGGAAGATAGGCAGATAGACCCCTCGGTCCATGTAGAGTCAAGCTCGGACAGCGAGGAAGAGCCGACTTTCCGCCCCAGAACTGCGGAGCAGGAGTTGCTTCAAGAGCTTTGAAAACAGCTCAGGAGCAAAGATAAAGAGATGGCCAAGCTCTATTCGAAGATTGACGACTTAACGAACGTGGTGATGCAGCTTACGGCTCAAATTGCTCGAGCGCCTCCCAATCAGGCACAAGCCGCTACTAATCAGCGGGGTGATGACAATCCGAGGCAGCCAATGCCTGTTCCTTTGGAACCAAGACTGGTCGAGCCGAATGAAAGCCGACCACATTCCGCTTCTGGGGACGCCTTGGCCCCAGATAGCACTATCCCGCTAACACAGGATCGGATAATGGATTTGGTCACCAGCAAGGTTAAAACATTGGTGGCCGAAGCTGAAGCTCCGAAAGAAATCGGCAGTAGTGGACGGCCATATCCCGCGCAGTACGATCTGATTGAGTTCCCAAGCGGCTAGGTCATTCCTAAGTTCGGAAGATTTGATGGAACGGGGAATGCAAACCAGCACGTCACCCACTTCAAAGCATCATGCGGAAATACAGGGGGCAATGACGCGCTCCTTCTTCGTCAGTTTGTCAACAGCCTGACCGGCGTCGCCTTCGACTGGTATGCGAGTATACTGGACGGGTCCGTCATTACCTTTGCCCAAATGGAGTCCCTATTTCGGCAAAGGTTCATGAGTGTCAGTGATAAAATCTCCATTGCCGACCTTGTGAGGACCAAGCCGGGGAAGAATGAAAGCAACACCGACTTTATCGCCCGATGGCGTAATCTCACAGTCAAGTGCGAACCGCCGCTGGAGCAGGACCAGTCCGTCAGCCTTCTCATTGGAAACCTCAGTAATTGGATGGTCCTATTCTTGTGTACAGCGGGCCTCAAGACATTTCAGGAGCTAACCAAGAAAGTCCAAATGCTAGAACGCTCGAAGCAAGAGTCCCCGCCGGACTCTCAGAGAGACAAAACCTGGAAAAGCAAGCGGGACGACAACCGTAGAAGCAGGAGTTCCAGCAGTACCAATGTCTTCAATGCCTCCGACAATGAAGAAAAGCGAAGGGCGGGCGAATCCAAAACCAACCGGTCTCGAAAGCCATTGCTGGGAGGAGATGGGCCTTCCCTAGAGGAGAAAAAGAACAAGGTTTACTCTTTCAGAAGAGACAAGGTCCGCAAGATATTTAAAGATGCCTTGAACAACAGCCTACAATTGCCGGAGTCAAAAAGACCCCAAGAAGCAAAAATGACCGACAATCCCCTGTATTGCCCGTACCACCGAGTAGTGAGCCATGCGATCGAGGATTGCTATATCTTCAAGGACTGGGTCGAGAAGCAGTACAAGGCTGGAGAGATCGAGCTGTCCAAAAGTGTGTTGGTGAACAATCAAGTTGCAACCGCCAACTTTATACAGACGGAAGCTGAAGCCTTCTGGGAGCAGACAGCCGAACCCGCTGCCCTGACAAATGAAACTGACTCATCGCGGCCTCCGTGAAGTACGCACATATCTAATAAGACGAAGAAGATAATAAAGCTACTTCGAAAAGAACCCAGGATGGAATGGGAAGGACAGAAGAAGCCTACCAGTCCAGCTGCCAATGCGGCTCCATCAGGCTCAAAATCCAAGAAGCTCAAGAAGAAGAAAAGTGCAGCTCGGTGCGAAAAAGAGTCTGCAGGGAGATCGACCATTCAAAAATATATCGATTCCCTCGAAGAATATGAACAAAAGGAAAGAACATTGATTCAATTGAAGGAGTTCTTCCCTGTACAAGCGGCTGAAATTCTGGAGGAGTTAGAAGAAGACTCCAATGGAGAGATCCCAGTAGCGACCTGCTACGCCATCCATCTTGGCAGCGACTCCGAGGATGAGCTCTGTTTTCCCGAAGAAGACGAGGAGCTCACCACAAAGGCCAATCAAATCCAGCTCAGAAGCGGCAGAGCTCTACCGCAAAATCAGGGCAACGCCCCAAAAGGGAAGGAAAAACAAGTCGCTAATGAAGAAAATGGCAGAGAACCGGCCGATGAAAACATAAGTCCTTCCTCGGTGGACTATAATGTCTTGGCGTATCTCCGGAAGCTTCCGTCTCTCCTGAGCATCTACGACGCCTTGGTCCTATCTAAGGAGCTTAGAGATGTTCTCATTCACGCTCTACAAAACCCCGAGCGGTATCAGGCTCACTTTGTGGAAATTAATATGAAAGAAGCCCAGCACGCTTTGCATACCGCCGCAGTCACATTTAAGGATGAAGACTTGCTACTAGGAACGACAGAGCATAATCGGCCGCTTTACGTGACCAGGTACAGCGACGGAGATCGAATTAATCGCATATTGATTGATCCGGGGTCCTCAGTGAACATCATGAACTTGCGAACTCTGAAGAGTTTGTCAATGGACGTCTGACACCTGTCAAGGGAAAGGATTGTCATTCAAGGCTTCAACCAAAATTGCCAGCAAGTTCTGGGGTCTATAGCTTTGCCAATCAAATTTGGGGATCTGCAAACTGAAGCTAAGATATACGTGATCGACGCTGACACGTCTTATAAGATTCTCTTGGGGAGGCCGTGGCTCCACGATTATGGCATCATTCCGTCAACTCTCCATCAATGCATGAAGTATACTAAAAATGGCGAAGAAAGACGAATTGACGGAGACATCCAGCCGTTCGGTGTGCATGAAGTCCGATATGAAGATTCTCGGTACTTTATGAACCACTAAAATGCTAAGCCACAACTGACTGAGGATAAACCGGCCCCAAGACTCAAAAGCAAATCTACGCTGCCTGTCACTTTCAAAAGCAAAAATACCCAAGTGCGCCCGCATTTCGGCAGCGACACTGATGAGTCCGACGCTGGAAGCCCGTCCTTCCGTAAAACTCGCCCTCATTTTGGCAGCGATACGGACGAATCTGTTACTGAAGGCCCGTCTAGCAGCAAAGTCCGCCCTCATCTTGGCAGTGACACTGAAGAGTCAGAAGAAGAGGACCTGCCGTGCAACAGTTGTGCAGATCGGCCCCCCATGCAGCAAGCGAAACTACGAGAGACCTTCGAAGTCGCAGAAGGGTCCCTGGCCATCACAAGGGTGCCAGAATGGATGTGCAAAGAGCTCGACGCATTGTCAGTCTCTACCGTGGACCAGCTGAAAACTTTCTACGTGCCCGGGAGGAAAAATGGACAGAAGGGCATCCTGTTTTACAGGTCAAACCCCGTTGTGCACCCGGACGACCTTTCTGTCGTGTGCCTTCCCTATGAGAGAGGCATAAGAGCCGTCCTCAATCCCAGATACTATGCGCCCGAGATGCGGGAATATTTTAAGAAGTGCGGATGCCGGTTATATCAAACGAAGTCCGAAGCAAAGTTTTACGAAGGGCTATGGTATCCCCCCAGGTCCGAGCACTCATCGATGGACGAATTCCAGATAGACGGGGCATAGGCTACATTCAACCTGATTCTAAAGCGTGCTACATGATCCATGTTGGTGAGGCCAGCGAAAGATCGAATAATGATGACGAGATAGTCGAGCCAGAAGAAGCTCCTCAAGAGCTCGAAGATGGCGGACAAGCAACCTTTGATGAGCTAACCGAGATTGACTTAGGAACGCCCAATAATCCAAGGCCGACCTACATCAGCTCACTCTTGTCAGAGGAAATGAAAGAGCGGATAATTGCCCTGCTGCGTGAGTTCGTCGACTGCTTCGCGTGGACGTACAAAGAAATGCCTGGCCTTTCCCCTGAGGTAGCCGTGCATAAGCTGGCTATATCTCCTGATGCTAAGCCAGTCAAACAAGCTCCTCAAAGAATGAGAAGGGAGTTGGAAGAAAAGGTCATCGAGGAAACCAAGAAACTCATCGATGCCGGCTTCATCGGGGAAGAGAAATATGCAGACTGGATCGCATGCATAGTCCCAGTGAAGAAGAAAAATGGGCAGATCCGAGTTTGTGTCGATTTCAGGGACCTCAACAAGGCATGTCCTAAATACGACTTCCCGCTACCGGTCATGGAAATGATGGTCGATGACACCTCAAATTACGAACTGTTCACCTTTATGGACGGCTCGTCTGGATATAATCAGATCAAGATGTCGCCTGAGGATGAGAAGCACACAGCATTTCGAACCCCGATCGGAATATATTGCTACAAGGTAATGCCATTCGAACTGAAGAACGCAGGTGCTACATATCAAAGGGCAATGACTAATATCTTTGATGACCTAATCCATAAAGTCGTCGAATGTTATGTTGATGATCTGGTCGTCAAGACTAAAGCCAAGGCCGATCATATCCAAGATCTCAGGACCGTTCTCACCAGACTGAGGGAATACGATCTGAAGATGAATCCTCTGAAGTGCACTTTCGGCGTGTCATTGGGAAAATTCCTGGGCTTCATAGTCCGACATCGAGGGATCGAAGTTGACCCATCAAAGATAAAGGCCATCATGGAGATGCCCCCTCCGAAGAGTCTGACACAGCTAAGATCTTTTCAAGGCAAGCTTGATTATATACGGAGGTTTATCTCAAATTTATCAGGGAGATGTAGGCCCTTCTCAAAGCTCATGAAGAAAGGAGCTCTTTTTATCTGGGATGCCGAATGTCAAGCAGCATTCGAAAGTATCAAACAATACTTGTTGCGCCCTCCAGTGCTGGCCGCTCCCATTCCAAATAAACCGCTGATTCTCTACACTGCCACGCTGGACGAGTCACTCGGTGCGCTCCTTGCCCAGAATAACGAGGAGGGAAAAGAAAATGCCCTCTACTACCTCAGTCGAACTCTAGTCGGGGCGGAACGCAACTACTCCCCAATCGAAAAGCAATGCCTGGCTCTAATATTTGCTGTGAAGAAGCTGAGGCACTATTTGCTCGCTCATCGGGTTATGCTGATCTCCAAGGTCGACCCGCTCAAACATTTGATGACCAAAGCAAGCCTAGCCGGCAGAATGGCAAGATGGGCTGTCATGCTACTTGAGTTTGACATAGTTTATACCCCCCAAAAAGCAGTAAAAGGGCAAGCTATTGCAGACTTTCTCGCCGCTCATCCCATACCAGAAGGGTCGCCGCTAAATTGTGAGTTACCCGATGAACAAGTGCTGCACCTCAAGGAAGATGAGCCATGTTGGGAGCTCTACTTCGATGGAGCCTCGTCAATAAGGACCTCCAGTAAATCAAGCGTCCCGGAGATAAAAGCAGGGATAGGATTGGTGTTCATCACACCATCAATGGGAACCCTACGGCGTTCTTTTGCTCTCACCGAGCCTCGGACAAATAATGAAGCTGAGTATGAAGCTCTGATAGCTGGTTTGGAGCTTGCCGTAGAAATGGAAATCCGTCGGCTACGAGTCTGCGGTGACTCCCAGCTTGTCGTCAACCAAGTAAGCGGCGACTATAAGATATACAAACCCGAGTTAGCTCGGTACAGAGGTCGAGTGGTGGAACTCATGAAACGGTTCACTCATATTGAACTAACGAGAGTCCCTAAAGCGTTGAACGGAAAGGCTGATGTACTCGCTCGCTTGGCCAAGGAGCTGGCTGATCCTGACATGGACGAAATTCTGATCACAGTCAGGAGCCGGCAAATTCTACCCCCAGTCTCTCTATAAGAAGAGGAAAGCGCGGAACAGAAGAGCAGTCATGTGGAAGAAGCTTCGATCATCCAAGACGAGCCCGATTGGAGAGAACCCTTCATAGAGTACCTCCGATACGACAAGCTGCCCGAAGAAAAATCTGCGAGGATTCAGCTGAAAAAAGAGCTCTCCGATACGTGTTTGTAAATGACACGTTATACCGCAGGTCATATGACCAACTCTGGCTCAGGTGTCTGTCATTGGCCGAAGCCCAAAAGGTCATGAAAGATGTCCACTCGGGCGTTTGCGGTGCTCACCAATCTGGCCCCAAGATGCGACTTCAAATCAAACGGCTTGGGTATTACTGGCCCACCATGATACGGGATTGCGGAGAGCATGCAAAGAAATGTTATATCTGCCAAATTCACGGTGATTTTATTCACAAGCATCCCAACCCATTGCATCCTACAGTGGCATCGTGGCCCTTCGAAGTTTGGGGCACCGACATTGTTGGCCCAATTGATCCTCCGTCATCTAAAGGTCACCGGTTCATACTGGCCGCGACAGACTACTTCTCCAGGTGGGCTGAAGCTGTCCCGCTAAAAGAAGTCAAGACAAAGGATATTCTGACATTCTTCCAGCATAATATTCTATACCGCTTCGGTACACCAAGAAGAATCATTTCTGACAACGGACCTTCTTTCAAGAGCTTCAATGTCTCAAGGTTCGCTACTCAGCACAAGATAGACTGGAGATATTCCTCCATCTATAATCCAAGAGCCAATGGGCTAGCCGAAGCCTTCAATAAGACTCTATGCAAGCTCCTGAGGAAAAATGCTTCAGCCAACAAGAGAGACTGGAATCTCAAGCTTCACGAGGCATTGTGGGCATATCGTACCACGCACCGTACTCCAACTCAGTCCACTCCATACTCATTGCTCTTCGGAGTGGAGGCGGTCTTCCCCCTCGAAGTCGAAGTTCCAAGCTTAAGAATGGCCGTTCAGCATGAGTTGACGGAGGAGGAAAACATGCTCCTTCAACTTGAAGAACTCGATGCCCTCGAAGAAAAGAGACTCACGGTGCAGCAAAGTCTGGAGCTATACCGAGCCCAAATGTCACGGGCCTATGATAAGATAACCCGTCTCCGCGCTTTCAAGAAAGGTGAATTGGTGTTGGTCCTCAAAAGACCGATCATCCCCAATCGACATGCCAAGGGAAAATTCGAGCCAAACTGGGAAGGACCATACGTCATCGAGAAAGTGTTCGACGGAGGATCCTACCAACTAATAAGTGCAGAGGGAGAAAGGCCCATGCCACCCATCAATGGACGATATCTCAAGAAATACTACACATGAATGCTCCAAGTCGCAGGCGAATTGAGCACATCAGCCCTACGGTCTGGATCAGACATCCTGCAAAACCGTATACAATCCACGGGCGTAAATGACCCCTATTTCTCCTAAATCCTGCCGGTGAGACTACTTTAAAGTCCCACCAGCGGCAAAAAAAAAGAAGAAGAAAAAGAAGAAGAAAAAAAAGAAGAAGAAATAAACGGTATGTCCACAAGCAAAATAGGCACGGATGAAAATCCAAAAGGGCTCCGTGAGTAAAAACAGCAGGACTACCGGCGAGTCTGTGAAAACCCGAAAGGGCGCAAACTCGTGAAAAGAGATGAAATACACTCACAAAGTTCTCTCGACCTTGTGAGGAGAAAACCCCTGCGTGAGATCCTTACGACTCACAAAGGAGCAACACACTTAGGAATCCTCACGATTCCTAAGGAGAAAATACACCTGCGGGATCCTTACGACTCGTAGGGAGAAAATGCTTTTATGGGACCCTCACGGCCCATAAAATTGAAAAGCCTTAGGTGGTAGGGACCCAAACCTATCTCCTAAGTCATCGTTCCCCAACGGGCAACGGCAAATGATGAGTCGCTCCTGGCATTTCACTTCAGTGTTAGCGGTGCTGATGCCGACCAAAAACCCAAATCCCAAGTCCTCCCAAGGCAAATGATGAGTTGCTCCTGGCATTATTCCAGTGCAGCAATGCTGATGCCAAACAAGATCCAAATTCCAAGTCCCCAAACGGCGAATGATGAGTCGCTCCTGGTATTATATTCCAGTGTAGCGATGCAGACGCCAACAAAATTCCAAATCCCATACCCCAAACGGCGAATGATGAGTCGCTCCTGGTATCATATTCCAGTGTAGCAATGCAGACGCCAACCAAATTCCAAATCTCATACCCCAAACGGCGAATGATGAGTCGCTCCTGGTATCATATTCCAGTGTAGCGATGCAGATGCCAACCAAATTCCAAATCCCATACCCCAACGGCGAATGATGAGTCGCTCCTGGTACCACATTCCGGTTTGCAGCGATGTAGACGCCAACAAATCCCTGAAATCTTCCCGGCCCTACGGTCTGGATCATACATCCTGCAAAACCGTATACAATCCTATGGGCGTAAAACAATCCCAATCTCTCCTAAGTCCTACCGGTGAGACCACATTCAAAGTCCCACTAAAAAAAATATAATAAAAAAAGGGGTATGTCCACAAGCAAAATGGGCACGGAGGAAAACCCGAAAGGGCTCCGTGAGTAAAAACAGCAGGACTGCCGAACGAGTTTGTGAAAACCTGAAAGGGCGCAAACTCGTGAAAAGGAGATGAAATGCACTCTCAAAGTCCTCTCGACTTTGAGAGGAGAGAATTCCCGCGTGAGATCCTTACGACTCACAAAGGAGCAACACACTTAGGAGTCCCCACGACTCCTATGGAGAAAATACACCTACGAGATCCTTTCGACTCGTAGGGAGAAAATGCTTTTATGGGACCCTCACGGCCCATAAAATTGAAAAGTCTTAGGTGATAGGGAGTTAAACCTGCTCCTAAGCCATCAATTCTCAAATTCTCTCGGGGCAAATGATGAGTTGCTCTGGCATTATTCCAGTGTAGCAATGCAGATGCCAAACAAAAACCAAAATCCCAGAATCCTCTCAATGACAGATGATGATTCGCTCCCGGTACCATATTCCAGTATAGCGATGCTGATGTCAACCCAAATCAAAATCAACAAGTCAACTTCCACTCCGACACCGCAGAAAGCGGAGCGAGTCAGAATCCAATCTCGACGCCGCAAGAAGCGGAGCAAGTCAAGTCTACCCCTGACACTGCAAGAAGCAGAGCAAGTCAAATCAAGCACCGACCGTCCAAGTCGCAAAAAGGGCAGAATCGACCGTCCAAGTCGCAAAAAGGGCAGCATCGACCGTCCAAGTCACTAAAATGGCTAGCACCGACCGTCCATGTCGCAAAAAGGGCAGATCGACCGTCCAAGTCGCTAAAATGGCAGCACCGACCGTCCAAGTCGCTAAATGGCAGCATCGACCGTCCAAGTCGCAAAAAGGGCAGAACCGACCGTCCACGTCGCTAAAAGGGCAGTACCGACAGTCCAAGTCGCAAAAAGGGCAGTATCGACGTCCAAATCGCAAAAAGGGCAGCATCGACCGTCCAAGTCGCTAAAATGCAGCACCGACCGTCCATGTCGCAAAAGGGCAGATCGACCGTCAAGTCCGTAAAATGGCAGCACCGACCGTCCAAGCCGCTAAAATGGCAGCATCGACCGTCCACGTCGCTAAAATGGCAGCATCGACCGTCCAAGTCGCAAAAAGGGCAGAACCGACCGTCTACGTCGCTAAAAGGGCAGTACCGACCGTCAAGTCGCAAAAAGGGCAGTATCGACCGTCCACGTCGTTAAAATGGCAGCATCGACCGTCCCAGTCGCAAAAAGGGCAGCATCGACCGTCCAAGTCGTAAAAAGGGCAGCATTGACCGTCCATGTCGTAAAAAGGGCAGCGCAGGATTCCTACAAAGCGGGAACCGGATCACTCCGGGCCAGGGAAACGTCTATCACGGACACTCCATCTCGGAGTCATGTCAAGCAACGACCGTCCATGTCGTAAAAAGGGCAGTGCCAGCTTCCCAAAAAGCGGGAACCAAATCAGGTCGCCTCCAAGTAAAAGAAGATCCATCAATTTCATGCACACGACCCATATATGTGGTGTGCATTTATTGATGGGGGGCAATTTGTTGGGGTAAAAATTTACACCCCGGTTGACCAAGTCAAAATCAAAGTCAACCCCAAGCCAAGTGGGCCCAAGCCCAGATCCAGTGGGCCCATGCCCGGGTCGAGCCCGAACATGAAGCGGCCGGCCTTCCCCCACACCAAGATAAAAATTTTGTAATAAACAATTTTGTTGTATTTATTTTTATTTTATTTTATGGATAAATGTAAGGAAAATAGGCATAAAGCCCAATTTTTGTAAAGCCCATGGCTTATGTGCAAAAAGAAATGGCACATGAGCCATGAAATAGGCAAAATGCCATTTTGTGAAGCCCAAGGGGCTATGTGTAAAGTGTATAGCCTATAAAGGCAAGAATAATGAAATATCTCAACAACTTTTCTCTCTCCAAAAAAGTTTGAGATCTGAGATCTTTTCTTCCTCCTTCAAGGTTCCAAAACCTTCTTCTTTCTTTTGAATTAAATCAAGAGTTTTACTCTTCCTTTTTCAAAACTAAATAGTTTTCCACCATAAAACCCATTAAGGGGAACTCAGATCTTCCATTAGATCTCAAAAAGAAGAGATTTTTAAAAAAATCCCACAGCTCTTGATTTTCAAGATCCAGCTAACAGAGGAGGAAGAAGAAGAACATCTTTCACTAAACCCTCCCCCCCCAAAAAAAGAAGAAAAACACACTCAGGAGTCCAACTCCTCTCTGATTTCTCTTCTGAGAAATTTTTCAGGCTAAAAGCCTCTTTTTCTCGCCGGCGCTAAGCGCAGAGCGCCCACGTGCTGACACGTGGCGTGCTTGCGCTCAAGCGCAAGCGATCGAGAGCAAGTCGCCCTCATGCCGACACGTGGCGCTCTTGCGCTCAAGCGCAAGCGCCCGAGTGCAAGTCACCCCGGTGCCGACACGTGGTGCGCTTGCACTCCAGCGCAAGCGCTCGAGCGCAAGTTGCCCTCGTGCCGACATGTGGCGCTCTTGCGCTCAAGCGCCAGCGCTCGAGCGCAAGTCACCCCGGTGCCGACAAGTGGCGCGCTTGCGCTCCAGCGCAAGCGCTCGAGCGCAAGTCGCCCCCCGTGCCGACACGTGGTGCTTTTGCGCTCGAGCGCAAGTCGCCCACGTGCCGACACGTGGCGCGCTTGCGCTCAAGCGCCCAGCGTCCGAGCGCAAAGCGCCCACGTGCCGACACGTGGCGCGTTGCGCTCCAGCACTCTGCGCTCGAGCACAAAGTGCCCACGTGCCGACACGTGGCGCGCTTGCGCTCAAGTGCCTAGGCGCTGGCCCCACGCATCTTTTGGATGTCTTTTTCCCCTTTATTTATATATACATGTATATATATACATATGTATACAAATGTACACATACACATACTCCAGGACACTGTCCCTGTTAGAAAAAATTTCTAACGGGGCGTTGCCCCGCACCCCGCAAGGGGGCTGCTAGCCCCCTTGACCCCCAGCCCGCTATCCGGGTAGCGGGACCCCCGTAAAAACTCTGCGTGGCTCCCGATATATCCAAAACCCCCCTTTCAAAACAAAACACACGTACACCGCACATTGAGTTCGCATGACCAGTTTAACCTGTCAATCGGAGGTTCCCTCGCTCCAAAGACGAGGGGTAATTAACGGCAGCTTAGTTCGCGGCTGCCGGAGATTCGGATCCCCGCAATCATTAAACCCCGGCCTACCCTAGGCAGGGGGAATCTGTAGTACGCCTGACAAGCGCGCGCGTATTCCCATCTCAATGGGGTGACGAAAAACACCCTACAGCCACCTCCATCGACTCCTCCCCCGGAGCTTCGTTGCCCCCACCGCCGTGTCACAGCGCCGTGCTCACCTCTGCAGTGCCGAGCCTCTCCAAGTCTTCACCCGAGCCCGTGCTAGTCGTGCGTGTATCGTGCCATACCGTCTCCGCACCGTGATCGTGTCGCTGCTCTGTGTCGCGTGTTGTGCTGCCACCGTTCGTCATTGGCATCCCGACTATCGAGCTATCGCTGGGCAAGTGAATCCCTCACTTGCTCATACATGCTAATATTATACTAATTAAGGCTAAGTGTTTATTTAAACTATATATATATTTATATATTTGTAGTAAATGGTCTTTCGTATTACAACGATGCCGTAGTGCTTGGATTACTATGCGTGAATGATTGGGACTGAGTTTAGAATCAAGTGTTAAAGGTATAGAGACTATAAGGATCGATATCATATTCGGGTCGGCTAAATTGAATAAGATCCCGAAAATCCTTGATATGTTGTGTTAACTGCTCGATGCAAAACCTAAAGCAAAACATATCTTGTTATGGCGGAACTTGCGATAGATAGATTCTTTTACTATTTACGAATATCGTGTTGAAATTTGGATGCAAAATATCATGTTTTTAATCATGTAAAGTCGCCCCCCTAAAGGCGACACTAAATCTGAAATTTTACCGCGTATGTTACCTTATTAAAATCATTGTAAATTCAATACAGTTTGGAATGTAATATTCTATGGCTCATATCGAAGCCGACTTAATAATCTAAAACCATCTGTAGTTTATTTTTCGATATTGATAGATTACTGTAACGAGATTTCACTGGGAATGCGACTCTGGAGTGCAGTCTAGGGCATTATTTCTCGTAGATACCTGACTTTAAATACCTGTACATACCTGCTTTAAACTGAAAATGCACGGAGCCCCATATAGTCGCGTAGATAATTTAGTTAGCTAACACATGAATCTAGTCCCGTGAAGTTTCACCGTCGTTTGATATTTAGTTTGTACTTTTTAGTATCGATGTGTTCTGCAGTTTCTGCAGTAACATTTCTTACTCCGACATTAAACAGGGCGTAACTCCTAGTACAGGAAGGATATTGATAATCTGTTTGATGCATTGGAAACCTAACAGATAGAAATAGATTTTATTCAACTGGGGAGACAGCTGAAACTGAACACAATCCCTAGTAAACTGCGTGCGAAGTTGCACTTCCAGTTCTGAAACTGGAATTCCAACAATCGATCGCTAATTTAAAATGATGATCGGTCCCTAACCTGAGTTCCATTTGACATGAGATTAATTTTATTGCTTAGATAATCAAGTATACTTCGTACGCCTTTTATATTGTTTTGGTTGATTTTATACGTGTGTTTTATGGTAAATTGTGCAAGTTATATGGCGATGGCTGTCGAAATATAGTGAATGTCTGTTCAGTGCATTTTTGCCTATTTGTGTGCTTGCTTTATACCTGTTGCATATTGATTATTTACATTGAGACCTAGTGACTGTTTTGCTTTGTCGTTATAGAAGTGTTAGTGAATGGATTGTGGCAATACGAAAGTGACATGGATAAGTGGAAACGTGATTGAAAGTGAAAGCAATATGTATTTGTTTACAACCTATCTAATACCTAAATTCATACTATAACCTGGGGAATGGGGAAATTAAGGTGGAATTGAACTTATATTTAGCGAGGTACAGTGATTTAGAGGATGATCATTCGCTATTAGTGATATATACATACATACATTAGGTCGTGGGCCTAACGGCCTGGCTGCAGGGTTATGTCCCGGGCAACAGTGGACAGCAGTCTCATGCAGGCACGAGACTGTTGTTAAAAAGGAGCATCCTTTCCACCAATTGATTTCATTGACTTAGTGACTGATATGTTGCGACATACACATTGCCTAGCTTACTGACATGATACTCATATCGCATTGTTCATATTCAAATGATGTTCATTATTCGTATGCTCTATTTTCTGTTGCACCCTTCATGTTTAATAGCATTGCACCCATCATATATATTTATTGCTATATGTGTCGCCCTGACGATCTGAGTGTGCATGCTCAGAGGACGAAGTGGATCCAGCCCAGGAGCAGGACCGCCATTCGAGATCGCGGAGGTCTAGACTACATCATCAGCGCCGTTTCTTTTGCTTTAAGCACCCTGTATTTCGTTGGTTAGTTTTTCGCTTGTGCAAAATAAATGTATTTCGAACTCTTTTATTGCAATTTAATAAAGTTGTGAACTGTGATTTTCCTTTACTCTAGTACTGTTTACTGACTACCATATAATGCTAGAAGCCGAAGTGTGACTACGGCGGGATTATTCCTTGACCGTAGGAGCATGGCTGGCCTAGTCACCCCTCGTATTCCGTATTTTGGGAAGTGGGGCGTGACATGGTTTTGTTGGTATCAAAGGCAAGGTTTTGGATGAAATTACAGTTCCGTCGAGGGATCCCTAGTTTGAGTTACACCCTTGACATGTGCTTTAGTACATTTCTGTTCACTTTCTAATCCTCGTTGAATCATTGTGTAGCTCTTGTTTGAATCTAATTTCTTTTGATCATCTTTCAGAAATATGGACTCCTCGGGCAACTCCTCAGGTGCCGGTTCCCATGATCGTACAGAGAAAATTCTCAGCACACTGACAACCCTTGCCCAGGCTCAGGAGAGGAAGGCCGATATCTTTGCTGAAGGATTGAAGGCGGTACAAGAGTCTGCAATTACTGCCCTAGAGAGATCTACGGCTATCCCCGCTGCCCCCGAGGGCGCCCTCGTACCGACTACATAGGCTCGGGTTGGTACTGTTTCGGACTTTAGGAGGCTTCATCCAGCGTTCTTCACGGGATCAGCAAATCCGCTTGAGGCCGAGCAATAGCTCATCAACGTAGAGAACCTTTTGATGGTCGCTCGAGTTCTTGACGATGACAGAGTGAACGTGGTGAAAATTTAGCTGGAGGATGAGGCCCGCACGTGGTGGTCAGTGGAGGAAATCCGACTAGAGAAACCTATTGGATGGGACACGTTCTCCGCATGCTTCCTGGATCACTATTTTCCGACCACTGCCAAGGCCAATATGGAGGAGAAATTCATCATGTTAAAGCAGAATGAACGCTCAGTGGATGTCTACGCCGTAGAGTTTAACCGGCTGAGTCGCTTCGCACCGTACATGGTAGCCACCGAAGCCGCCAGGACCAGACGGTTTCAGCAGGGGATCGATATTGAACTACAACAGCTTATCGCTTCACTTGATCTACCGACCTTTGCTCAAGTGTTGAACGCTGCTCGAGTGCAGGAAAGATTGGCGGAGAAGGCTAAAGGCCAACGATCAATGGACATGAGACCCTACGCATTGCCAGCACGGGCTACCATTTCCTCCCGTGGAGCGATCCCAGTTCACAGGTCGGGTGTTACACATATGAAGCGTACTTTCTCACCTCAGCAGCTGCAGCGGAGGGCCCTGTTTTGCATTTATTGCCAAAGACCAGGAAACATGCAGAGAGATTGTTGCAGAGCCAATGGGCGATGTCTTCTTTGCGGATCCAGCGAGCACAGGGTCAGCGGATTCCCCTAGAGATCTGAGCTACAGGGAGGGTTCGAGCAACATCAACAGTCGTATGGCACTTCATCTCAGAGGGGTCCACCTCGGGTATCCCAACAGCGGTTATTCGATCAGTGGCAGACTAGTACGGGTCGGAATCAGGGACGGTATTTCACCCTATCCGCCGAGCAGGCGGAGGCTTCTGGAGAAGTTGTTACAGGAACCCTCCTTGTTTATTCTGTGCCAGCTAGAATTCTTTTTGATTCGGATGCTTCGCGTTGCTTTATTTCTACGCGGTTCGTTGATACACATTCTATACCTCACGAGTCGTTGACCAAGGGTTGGGAGATACATACGGGTAACGGAATTATTATGTCCAACCAAGAGTGTAGGTTATGTCCAGTGGTAGTATGCGACAAGGAATTCTATGTGAATTTCCTTTTACGGGCAGCTATGACGCAATTCTCGGGATGGATTGGATGAGTACCTTCCATGCGATCATCGATTGCCGAGCTAGGAAAGTGACTTTCCGCATTCACAATCACCCTGAGTTTGTTTTTGAAGGTGGAAGTGAGTCTTTGGAGCCAGCCAAGTTTAGAGACAAGCCAAAAGCGTTGACGGTTATGGAGATTGATGAGAGTCCAGCCGCAGAGATCGTTCGGGAATTTCTTGATGTGTTCCCTAAAGATTTACCAGGTTTACCACCTCCTCGCGTATTGGGCTTCTCGATTGACCTGATCCCAGGGACGGCGCCAGTTTCCAAGGCTCCTTATAGGATGGCGCCAGTTGAGCTGGCAGAATTAAAGAAGCAGATAGAAGATCTTCTAGACAAGGGATTTATCCGTCCAAGTGCCTCCCCGTGAGGTGCTCCTGTGTTACTGGTTAAGAAGAAAGATGGTTCCTTGCACATATGCATTGACTACCGGGAGTTGAACATGGTGACCGTGAAGAACAAGTCCCCATCCCCCGCATCGACGACTTATTTGATCAGCTTGGTGGTGCTTAGGTATTTTCTAAACTGGACCTTCGGTCAGGGTATCACCAAATCAGGGTTAAGGTAGAGGATGTATGCAAGATGGCTTTCCGAATCCGATATGGCCACTATGAGTTTCTTGTGATGACGTTTGGTGTTACCAATGCACTGGCCATATTTATGGACTTGATGAACAGGATTTTCTAGAAGTACTTGGATCGGTTTGTTGTCGTATTCATCGACGACATTCTAGTCTATTCCAGAAGTCGAGAGGAGCACGCTGAGCATCTACGAATTGTATTGCAGGTTCTACGGGAGGAGAAGCTCTATGCTAAGCTAAGCAAGTGCGATTTTTGGCTCGACAAAGTGCAATTTCTGGGGCATGTCGTTTCGAGTGACGGCATTTCAGTGGATCCGGCGAAAATTGAATCTATCAAAGACTGGCCGACACCGAAATCAGTTGCTGAGATAACAAGCTTCTTAGGATTAGCTGGGTATTATCGGCGGTTCGTCCAAGATTTCTCCAAAGTAGCGGAACCCTTGACGAAGCTCACATGGAAGGAGGTGCCTTATGTTTGGTTGGAGGAATGCACCCAGGCGTTCGAGCTGTTGAAACTGAAGTTAACCACGGCCCCAATCCTGACTGTGCCAGACAACTCGGATGACTTGGTTGTTTATAGTGATGCGTCAAGAAAAGGTTTGTGTTGTGTATTAATGCAGCACGGTCGAGTGGTGGCTTATGCCTCTCGTCAGCTGAAAACTCACGAGAAGAACTATCCCACGTATGACCTGGAGTTAGCGGCCGTTGTGTTCGCCTTAAAGATTTGGAGGCATTACTTGCTAGGAGAGAGAGTGGAGGTGTACACAGATCACAAAAGTTTGAAATACATGTTAACTCAGAAGGAGCTGATTATAAGACAACGCAGATGGTTGGAGTTGATGGTAGACTACGATATTGATCTGCAGTATCATCCGGGGAAGGTGAACGTCATTTATGATGCTCTCAGTCGCACGCCGTCAGCTGCATTGCTGACTTGGTAGAAAGGGATTCTCGATGACCTTCAGAGATTCAAGTTGGAGGTAGTTACACCGGGTGTGCCCAGACAGCTCTGGCAGTTGCAGGTTCAATTATCGCTTATAGATCGCATTAAAGCTGCGCAGGATGGAGACCCTCAGTTGCAGAAGTTTAGAGGGTTAGTTGAGGCTGGTTTGAGGACGGATTTGCAGGTTCACGAAGATGGCTCTCTGAGATTTGGCAGTCGGCCGTGTGTTCCAAAGGGGGGTATTCGAGATGAAGTTCTAGCTGAAGCATATAGTTCCGCTTACTCGGTGCACCCAGGTGGCACCAAGATGTACAGAGAC
Organism: Agapanthus africanus; assembly: GCA_030015575.1. Lineage (NCBI taxonomy): Eukaryota > Viridiplantae > Streptophyta > Magnoliopsida > Asparagales > Amaryllidaceae > Agapanthus > Agapanthus africanus. Next base: position 159,659,487 of record JASDDO010000026.1, on the reverse strand, counting down.
CTGATGCAGCACTTCTGGTGGAACGGGATGAAAAGGGAGATTGCTCGCTTTGTCTTCAAGTGTCTGGTATGCCAACAGGTGAAAGCCGAGCATCAGAGAATAGCTGGGTTGTTGCAGCCGCTTCCAGTGCCAGAGTGGAAATGGGAGCACATCACCATGGATTTTGTGACGGCACTATCTCGAAGCCCAAGGGGCAATAATGATGTCTGGGTTATTGTCGATCGTCTTACGAAGGCAGCGCATTTCTTACCCTTCCGAGTCAGACAATCGACGGAGTCGCTCGCGGAGAAATATTTGCAGGAGATTGTAAGACTGCACGAAGTGCCCGTTAGTATCGTGTCTGATCGAGACACCAGATTCATTTCCCATTTCTGGAAGAGCCTGCAGGAGAGTTTGGGCATACGTCTCAAGTTCAACATGGCCTATCATCCGCAGACGGACGGGAAATCCGAGCATACTATCCAGACTCTCAAGGATATGATGAGGGCATGCATGCTCGATTTTCAGGGTTCTTGGGAAGATCACCTCCATCTGGTAGAGTTTTCGTATAACAACAGCTACCAAGCTAGCATCCAAATGGCACCGTTCGAGGCTCTGTATGGACGAAAGTGTCGATCCCCTCTTTGTTGGGATGACATGGGTGAACGAAGGTTGTTGGGCCCTGAGCTGATAGTGCAAACAGCGAGAAAAGTTCAGACGATCAGGCAACGTATCAAGACGGCTCAGGACCGATAGAAGAGTTGGGAAGATACCGGCAGAAGGTCGTTGGAATTTGTTATTGGTGACCACGTGTTTATAAAGATATCACTCACTCGGGGAGTGATCAGGTTTGGTGGTCGCGGGAAACTCAGTCCCCGACTCATCGAACCTTTTGAGGCGCTAGAGCGAATAGGAGATGTGGCTTATCGACTTGCCTTGCCTCCATCGCTGGCTGGTGTGCACAATACGTTCCATGTTTCTCAGTTGAGGCGCTATGTTCGGGATGACAGTCATATCTTGGACCATTCAGAGTTAACGTTGGGCACTGATCTGTCTTACGAGGAGCAGCCTACCACCATTCTCGATCGTCGGGAAAAAGTGCTGAAGAACAAGGTCATTCCCCTGGTTCGAGTTTTTTGGGGTGGTCGTTCTCCAGGGGAGTCTACCTGGGAATGCGAGGAGTACATCCGTGCACGTTTTCCGCACCTGTTTGTGTAGTGTTGTTGTTCCGTTGTTTTCGTTCATTAATTTCGAGGACGAAATTTTTTTTAAGGAGGGTATGATGTAAATCCCCAGTTCCTGTATATTTTTCCGTATTTTTCCAGATTTTTTTCCTATTTTTCATTATATATATATATATATTATTTTAATTATTACCTAAACATAAACTAAAAATAAAAAAATCCTAAACCTACCCCGTACCCGACCTGACCCACGCCCTACCCGACTCGCCTCCTCCTCTTCTTCTTCCTCATTCTCTTTTCTTTTCCCGCCACAAAACCCAACGGCTCCCCTCTTCTTATGCTCGCCCGCGACGAACGCGCTCACCTCCACGAGACCCGTGCCCTGTCGCTAACGAACTCCTCGCGATCCCCTCCACCAAATTCCATCGACTCCAACGGCTCCCCCCTATCTCGTCCTCGCCGCGAGACCCGCTCCCCCACATCCTCGCCTCACCCACGTCGATGACCGAGCCCCTCTTTTTTCTTTTCCATTTCGCTCCTTCCCCCTTGTTATCATCCTCTTCTTTCCCCTCTGCAACCCTACTCCTCTCTCTACACCCACTGCCAACACTCGAACCCACCACCACCTCATCGACGAGCCTCCTCCTCCGGCCATCCCCATCACCTCCTCTCCTCCACCGCCGATGAACCACCACCGTCGGAGACCCTCCTCTCATCCACTACACCCGAACCCACTCCACCCCCACTCCTTCGTCGGCGATCATCGAGCCCCTGCATCCATCGCCGCAGCCACCACCAGCTCCACCTCGCCGATGAGCCCCTACATCCATCGCCGCAACCACCACCAGCTCCACCTCGCCGACGATCCCCAACCTCCTCATCTCCTCAACTCCATCCCCTCACCAAGCGCGTTCCACCAAGCTGCAACCGCCACCGGAGCTCGATGCCACTGACGCCACCTCCATTGACTCCACGACTCCTCCCCCGGAGCTCCGCTGCCCAACCGCCGTATCACAGCGTCGTGCTCACCTCTGCAGTGCCGAGCCTCTCTAAGTCCCCACCCGAGCCCGTGCTAGTCGCGCGTGTATCGTGCCGTGCCGTCTCCACGCCGTGATCGTGTCGCTGCTCTGTGTTGCGTGCTGTGTTGCCACCGTTCGTCGTTGTCATCCCGACTATCGAACCATCGCAAGGCATGTGAATCCCTCACTTGCTCATACATTCTAATATTATACTAATTAGGGCTGAGTGTTTATTTAAACTATATATATTTATATACTTGTAGTAAATGGTCGTTCGTATTACAACGACGCCGTAGTGCTTGGATTTCTATGCGTGAATGATTGGGACTGAGTTTAGAATCAAGTGTTAAAGGTATAGAGACTATAGGGATCGATATCATATTCGGGTCGGCTAGATTGAATAAGATCCCGAAAATCCTTGATATGTTGTGTTAACTGCTCGATGCAAAACCTAAATCAAAACATATCTTTTTATGGCGGAACTTGCGATAGTTAGATTCCTTTACTGTTTACAAATATCGTGTTGAAATTTGGATGTAAAATATCATGTTTTTAATCATGTAAAGTCGGCCCCCTAAAGGTGACACTAAATCTGAAATTTTACCACGCATGTTACCTTGTTAAAATCATTGTAAATTCAATACAGTTTGGAATGTAATGTTCTACAGCTCATATCGAATCCGACTCGATAATCTAAAACCATTTGTAGTTTATTTTTCGATTTTGATAGATTACTGTAACAAGATTTGACTGGGAATGCGACTCTGGACTGCAGTCCGGGGCAACATTTCGCATGGATACCTGACTTTAAATACCTGTACATACCTGCTTTAAACTGAAAATGCGCGGAGCCCCATATAGTCGTGTAGATAATTTAGTTAGCTAACACATGAATCTGGTCCCATGCAGTTTCACCGTTGTTTGATATGTAGTTTGTACTTTTGAGTATTGATGTGTTCTGCAGTTTCTGCAGTAACATTTCTTACCCTGTCACATTAAACAGGGCGTAACTCCTACAGGAAAGCTATTGATAATCCGTTTGATGCATTGGAAACCTAACAGACATAACTAGATTTTATTCAACTGGGGCGACGCCTGAAACTGAACACAATCCCTAGTAAGCTGCGCGCGAAATTGGACTTCCGGTTCTGAAACTGGAATTCCAGCAATCGATCGCTAATTTAAAATGATGATCAGTCCCTAACCTAAGTCCCGTTTGACATGAGATTAATTTTATTGCTTAGATAATCAAGTGTACTTCGTACGCCTTTTATATTGTTTTGGTTGATTTTATACGTGTGTTTTATGGTAAATTGTGCAAGTTATATGGCGTTGGCTGTCGAAATATAGTGAATGTCTATTCAGTGCATTTTTGCCTATTTGTGTGCTTGCTTTATACCTGCTGCATATTGATTGTTTACATTAAAACCCAACGACTGTTTTGCATTGTTGTTATATAAGTGTTAGTGATTGGGTTGTGGCAATACGAAAGTGACATGGATAAGTGGAAATGTGATTGAAAGTGAAAACAATACATATTTGTTCACAACCTATCTAATACCTATATTCATACTATAACATGGGGAAATCAATGTGGTATTGAACTCGTATTTAGCGAGGTACGGTGATTTAGAGAATGATCATTCGCTATATATATATATATATATATATATATATATATATAGAGAGAGAGAGAGAGAGAGAGAGAGAGAGAGAGAGACATACATACATTAGGTCGTGGGTCTAGCGGCACAGCTGCAGGGTTATGTCTCGGGCAATAGTGGACCGTAGTCTCGGGCATGCATGAGACCCTTGTTAAACACGAGTATCTTTTCCACCAATTGATTTTATTGACTTAGTGACTGATAAAATGAAAAGAAAAGAAAAGAAATGAATAGAAGAGTGGACTTCTTCTAACCTCTTCCATCTTCTCTTTGTTTTATTCATTCTTCTCTTCTATTCTTCTCTTTTCTTTTTATGTTAATTCTTTAACTTCTTTTTATGTTAATTCTTTAACATCTTTTTCCATGGCTCATCTTTTTCATCTTCTTCCTCTCTCTACAAAAATGGTGGAGTTATGAAATGAGGTTAGAATTCAAAAAGAGAGTGTTTTCTTATCACATCGCCTCACACGTTAACCCCGCTGGTTCTTTGTGTGAGTTTCTTTACTTGAGAAGTGAAGATAGAGTTTTGGGTTTGGTGCTTTCACACGGATCATCTACGGCGAGACGGTCGGCGTCCTAAGCTCTCCGAGAGCTCGCTAGGTCTAGCCAGAGTTCAAATTCTTCATTGGAGCATACGAAAATGCTACAAAGGTTGCAACATCCCTCACTTGTTCTCCTTTTCTTTTTCTATTGCAAGAATTTGAAGATCTTGGTTTGGTTCCGGTTTTATATTTGAAAAATTATTGTTTTCTATTTCCGCCGCGGGCCGTGAATGTCACGACCCTAGAACCAAAACCCTAATAGTACGCACTTGATCTTTTATTTGAGACGGGATTTCTGGGATGTAAACCAGTAAACACCCCTATGGATTCCTCAATCAAGCTATCTCGATTGAGCTCTTACTCGGATTCTCCACTACCTGATCCAGGAAGATATCGACGTCTAGTTGGGAAGCTTATTTACCTTACTGTCACTCGTCCTGATATTTCCTTTGAGCACAGTGAGTCGGTATATGCAGAATGTTTTGACATCTCACCTTAAGGTGATTGAGCATATTCTCATATACATCAAAAGTTCTATAGGACATGGTCTTCTTTACAAACCATCAATGTTGTCGCTCATGGCCTTTGCGGATGCTGACTTTGCTGGATTTATTGATGATTGTCGTTTCACGAATGGCTATTGTGTCTTCTTGGATGGAAACTTGGTTACATGGAGGAGTAAGAAGTAAAATGTAGTGCTTCGTTCTTCTGCAGAGGCTGAGTATAGATATATGGCGCATACAGTTACTGAGTTGGTATGGTATGACTTACCTCTCTTGTGACAGATCTTGAACTTCTTTCTTCACTTACGACCAGGAAAGGACTTATGTGAGGGCCCCACCCTATTTTTTGAAACAGAGGTACCCTGTGGTCCCTATTTGCACTTGCAAAATTGATGGTTTCCTCCCTTCGAAAAATGATGCCTTTTGGGGGAAATTCAGCGCAAAAGGTCAGAAGTGAAAGGAGAGCCAAAGCCTAGTCCTCGATTTGAATCGATTATGGCGACGAAAGCGCCGGAGGAAGAGATGTTTCCCGAAGGGATGGCGGTCCTCGATTTCGACATGCCGTGCGCCACGATGGCGCTTCAGACGCAAGGGGTTGTTTCTGTGGAGAAGGGAAGGAAAGAGGACGAACTGGAGGGAAATGTAGGGGATTTTGGGGGAGTTGAGAGGATGTGGGAAGGGGAAATCCTTGATTGCTTCGAGGAACGGAGGATTGCGAGTGAATCATCTTGGTGAGCCTATGATTTTCTCAGAAATTTACGAGTTTTTATTCATATTTTACCCTTAAAATTGTTAAAGGTGGCAACTTTTTTAGGAAAGAAATGGTGAAGGTTTAGGGTTGCTGAATTGGATTCTGTTCTTGAGGCTGTCTAGAAATCGAATTTGATAAAATACTTGATTTTGAGAAAAAATACGGTAGGGGTGTTTGGATTTATGGAATTGTCGTGGGTTTGTTTTCCTGTTATTTCATGAACAGTTGCAAATTTTATTCAAAAAAGTTTTTTTTTTGGCATTTGGATTTGTTGATTTAAAAAACACAAATATATGTCTGGTAAGGGATTCTTTTGAATTCTATGATGCTTGGGATGATAATATAGTGCTAATTTTTCCTTGATCCCTTACTTCTATTCTTCTTCTCCTCGATCTAGCTAGGTATCGTTGTTTGGCCCCACCATTTGAAAATTCCTGGATCTGTCACTGCTTCTGACTGCACTCTTTTGTGATAACAAGGCTGCAATCCATATTGCTGAGAATCCAGTTTTTCATGAGCGGACCAAGTATAATGAAGTAGATTGTCATTTCATTTGTGACAAGATGACAGATGAGATGGTTGCACTCCAACATATTTCTTCTTCGACTCAACTAGCAAATATCCTTATCCAACATCTTCCTTGACCGGTTTTCGCTCGTCTTTTGTCTAATCTTTGGCATGATTGACATCTATACTCCAGCTTGCGGGGAGTGTTAAGAATATAATTAGTTATTATATATTAGTTATGAGTATATGTAGTTAGTAGATATTAGTTATGAATATATTTTGTAATTAGATTGAGAGGTGATCTATAACTCTTTCTATATAGATTTGTATGGACTCTTGTTTAGTTATGCCAATAAATTATTCTTTTGATTCTTTTCAGCATTCAAAATGATGCGCATGAAATGCAAAACTGGATTCCCAAAATAGGCAAACCATGGAAGTTTAAATTATAATAATAGAGTTGAATCTCGATGGACAATATAAACTAGGGACATTGATAAATAAGAGTTTCATGATCATTGAAGAATAGCTAGAATGTTTTATTTAAAAGATACATAAGGAAATCTTAAATCTTAAGTGTTAGTTTAAAAGCATGTCGTATGGGACAGTGTTTGATCAAGCATCGGCCTCTACAATGTTCTCATCAAGGATAACATATTTGGCAGCTCCACTGAATGACGATGAGTTCGTTTCTCCATTTTCACTTGGACAGCCTTCGTGTAGTTTTTGATACCTGAAAAGGATGGCATCTGCACAATTTAAACAGAAGCTCAAAATCATTAGTAGTTCTATGAGCTTTAGGGCCATTATTATAGTGCGCCATTCCTTTTTAATAATACGAGTGAATTACTCATATGGAAGGTAAAAATTAAATGAAACAACATCCTAGAATCGTATTTTTGTGCACATGCGCACACACACGTACACATATGCACGCACAAACATACACTAAAGTGACGTTCAACATAGTACCAGCCATGGAAAATCATTTCTCAAGGAACCACAAGAAAGATATGTCATTTACTTAAACCAGTTAAATAAACTAACCCCAAGCACTACTGTGAAAATTAAGCTCGGTTCCTTTCAACAATGTGAATTATTTGTGGAAGTAAGATGCAACAATTTGAAAACCGTATGCAATTGTTTCGATGAGGAAGATGAAATCGATAAATTTCCTGAATATGTGAATGTAACCTTAACTACATGTCACATGCTATTAAAAAAAATGGGGGGAAAGTTCTCTGAGATTTCAAAGAAATTCTATTCCCAAAGATTAGTTGAAAAATAATTAAGTTGTATGTATTCATAAGTCAAGACAATGTTTAAGAATTTATATACGTCTCTGCAAATGAATAGGAGCCTGTTTCAGGAAGACCACTTAGAACACACAATCTGGGTGTGTAGCTGAAAGAGAAGATGGAAAATCAGCAGGACGCATGGTGTCAATGATCCGACATTAGGGTCTAATTTCTATTCCTACGTTGTTAGTTTATCAGACGATGTATGAGCAGACCTGCGACTGCAATAAGGTTTGTTTCTGCGAGGTATCACATTGCATTCCGCAATTGGAGATAACTGCATAGAAACCAACAAATGCTCCAGTTTTTTAATTTTGGATTTCAGTGCCCATCATCAAGCAAAGCAAAAAAAAAAGTTAACAACAAACAAGCAGAAAATACAGCATAAGAATGAAATTATAAAAAGAAGCCATTTCTTCCATGCAAGCGGATAAGTAGAATGAGATGTTCAAAAGAAGTACTGAAAATGCAAATTATACCAAGATAGTTACAGCTTTCTTAACAATACCAGAGATTGTTACTGTTACTGCACTAGTTGCCGAAACAAGAACATATTCAGTTAGGACCTGCAAAAAACAATGTGGAATCATTTTCAAAAAGTATGAGTAGAACAACTGCACCCACTCCAATGTCAGGAGAAAAAGAAGAGGTTGAGAAATACTTCTAGTCTAAAGGAAAACAAATTATCTTACAACTGCAGTTCAGCACATACTTTTACTATGAAAAGTGCCAATGCTCCTCCCAAAAGCATTAATAGTCAACTTTGTATCAAGTGACTAAAATGATCAACATACTTGGTTTTATGCCAGGGGTCAAGCATAAGTGAGAAAATTGTAGTCACGGTTACAGAAGTAACATAGCTCATCAGAGTGATGAGATTCTTAAAACCTGCAAACTGTATAGCCATAACAAATATGAAATATATTCACAATGGTAAGGATCTTTCAAGGTTTCAAGTTGGTGAGATAAGCTCATGTATTGCAATAAGCTTATCAAACTTTTTACAACCAACAATAGATGTGAACATGTGAAGTCGAAAACTCGGAGTTCTCTACATGGAGACATGTATTGTTGCATATAATATGTATTAATGTTAGCAAACAATCATGTTGCATTACCACTAAGCACGCTATATATGGTAGAATTCATAGGTAAACATGAACCATGAAGCCCTCAGCTTTTACTGTTTATAAGAAGCTGGGATACATTGCTTACCATATGTCTCTTTCTTCAATATCGTATGTGAAAAGATTTAAGAGAAGAAAATATTTTATTGGCTCAAGAGAAAAATAATAGTCCATACAACTATATATATAGAGTTACAGATCACCTCTCCTAACAAATATATAATAACTAATCAAACTGATAACTAAATATATTTCCATAGCAATATTCTTAACACTCTCCCGCAAGCTTTGAGCGTAGATATCAATTATACCAGGCTTGAACAAAAGACAAGCGAAAACCGGTCGAGAAAGATCTTTAGTAAGAATATCTGCTAGCTGAGTTTTAGAGAAAACATGCTGGAGTGCAACCACCTTATCTGTCATGAATGAAGTGACAATCTATCTTGATATTTTTGGTCTGCTCATGAAAAACTGGATTATCAGCAATTTGAATTACGTCTTGTTATCACAGAAGAGTGTAGTCGGAAGAGAAGAAGGAACTTCAAAATCTATCAAAAGTGAGTTAAGCCATACCAACCCAGCAACTGTATGCGCCATAGATCTATACTCAGTTTCTGCAGAATAACGAGCAACTACATTTTGCTTCTTACTTTTCTATGTAACCAAATTTCCTCTTAAGAAGACACAATAATAACTCGTGGAATGCCGATCATCAATGGACCCAGCAAAGTCAGCTTCCGCAAAGGCTATGAGCGATAACATATATAATGGTTTGTAAAGAAGACCCCGTCCTAGAGAACTTTTGATGTATCTAAGAATATACTCGACTGCTTTAAGATGAGGGGTCAAAAGATTCTGTATATATTGACTCACTGTGTTAATGGTAAAGACAATGTCTTTTCGAATGACAGTGAGGTAAATAAGCTTCTCAACTAGATGTTGATATCTTCTTGGGTCAGGTAGTGGAGAATCGAAGGAAGAGCTTAATCGAGATAGCTTGACCGAGAAATGCATAGGGGTATTTATAGGGGTGTTTGCTGGTTTACATCCCAGAAATTCTGTCTCAGATAGAAGATCAAGTGCAGACTTGCGTTGAAAGAGCTGCAATCTACCAGAATTCCATGATACTTCAAATCCAAGGATATATCTAAGTGGCCCAAGGTCCTTGGTATGAAAGTGTGAAACCAAATGTTTTCACTTTAGATATGCCAGTAGAATTATCTCCTGTGATGATAATATCAACATACACTAACACAATTACCCTGCCCTGAGGACGATAATGTTTAAAATGAGTCGTGTCGGCGTGACTATGCTAAAATCCAGTATGTCGTAAAATCATGCTAAATTTTTCAAATCTGACATGTGGCGACTGCTTCAATCCATATAACGATTTGTGTAGAAGACAAACCATAGACTCTCCCGATCGCTCAAAATCAGGAGCCTGCTGTATATAATAGTCTATGATAGATCGCCATTAAGGCATTCTTCACATCAAGCTGATGAAAAGGCCATGCCTTAGAAACAGCCAATGAGATGAGAACACGAGTCGAAGGTAATTTGGCAACTGGTGAGAAAGTCTCAACATAATCTAAATCATACCGCTGAGTAAATCCTCTAGCTACCAATCGAGCTTTGAGACGGTCAGTCATCCCATCTGGATTTTGCTTGACAGTAAAAACCTATAGACAGCCAACAAATTTATAATCTAAAGACGGAGGTATCAATTTGCAAGTCTGATTAGAACGCAGCGCGACAATCTCCTCTAAACTAGCTGCATGTCAAGCTGGGTGTTGAAGTGCTTCCTAAACAGAGGAAGAAAGAGTGATGGTAGATAAGGAAGAAAAAAATTGACGAGTGGATGGGGCCAATCTATGATATGAAACAAAGTTAGAAATCGAATGTGCAGCAGTACATGAATGCTTACCCTTGCGTAAGGCAATAAGAAGAGATATATTTGGAAGGCAACGGTGGTGGAGAATCGAAAACAATAGACTGTATCATAGTACCTGCAGAAGAATCGTTAGAAGAATTATTGGTAGAAAGTGGCTGGATAACTTTCTTACGACGGTGGTACACCTGTGGATAAGGGACGATAAGCTGATCACTATGGAGCACAGGTTGAACAGATGAATCAAGCTCTAGGGAAGGCATGTGTGAAACCATAATAGTAGAAATGAGTTCCTTAGCAGGTGGTGGAAAATAGGTTTGATCTTTTAAGGAGGTCACATCACATGAAGTACAAACTTTGGATGTGGCAGGGTCAAAGCAAACATACTTTCTTTTGGGATCGAGATTAACCTACAAACACCATACGTGTAGCTCTAAAATCAAGTTTGTCAATATGAGGATCGAGAACATGGGAATAACATAGGCAACCAAACACAATAGGAAAAGGCCTGCCCTAAGGAAACAGAATAAAGAAAAGAGATTGACTGCCTAGGACCGAAAACGACATGCGATTGATATAAAAGCAGGCAGTTAAAACTGCAAAATTCCACAATCGTTTAGGAACATGCATATGTAATAGAAGAGAACGAGCTACCTCATGTAAATGTCGATTCTTTCGTTCAGCAATACACGAAAAGATTTAAGAGAAGAAAATATTTTATTGGCTCAAAAGAAAAGTAAATATATCATACAACTATATATAGAGTTATAGACCACCTCTCCTAATAAACATATAATAACTAATCAAACGGATAACTAAATCTATTTCCATAACAATATTCATAACAGTATGCAATAATGCAACAGAAAACAAGAACCAAGATTTTGGTGGAAAAAATGGCCGACATAAAATATTGCCAACCAATTTTTTAACAGCGTATAAGATAAAAGGATTTGAAAAAAGAAGTGCATCAGAAACCAGAAAAATAATCTTAGTCCTGCACTAGGAACTCAAACTGAGTTTTCTTGGCAACTGACACATATTTCGGTTGATTTATCTGTCTAAAGACAGAAAGACAATAGAAATATGAAATATGGAAAAAACTTAACATAACAGGAGGGAAAAAATGTGGTGGCTTTGGCTATAGTCATTTTTGGATATGATCCTCATAAGAATCGATCCACCGTCCTCCCACATTGGAGAGGAAAGTCTTTACCATAGAGCTATGCTCCTTTAGTGTTTGGCTATTGTCTACCTGTGTATGAGTAAAGCCAGCCAGAGATCCATAAAAAAGACATAATAAAAATCTGAACGAAGTTACAGTTCAAGACATTCATATCCACATGTCATCAAGATAGGCATAGATGTGGAGGGGGAAAAATAGGCATATAGATGTTGAGGGGGAATCTGATGCATGGGAGGGAGAAACTAAAGGACATTGAAATTCAAAAAAAAAAAGAATTACATCTGAACTAAATCATATATTCTCACTGTAAAACGGCGCACAAATAAAGCCGTCTCCAAACTGTGTGGTTCAGATGAAGAACAAAAGTGATATTCTGCTGTCAATAGTTCTTGTTACCCTGTTACTGATTTGCTTTGCACATTTATTTTTATAAGCCCATGGTTAGATTTTTTCCATGTTATGATATAAGTTTGTTACCAAGAATCTGGCATATAACACTTTGATATGATCTTTTCATAGCATATAATGAGTGGAAGAGAAAGAATACTACTCTTTTTATAAAGCAGATTCGTCTCCACCAAGAAAGAATATATCAAAACACAAACATGTGTAAGAGCTAGAAGAGAACAATTATTAAGTACTCCCTAGCTCGCATTGCAGTTGATTACTGGAAGAATGAACCCTAACAGCCTTTCATTAATTTCCTCCCGAAATTTGGGAGGTCACCGAAATCAGTATGAATCTTCCAGTGATCATGAGGAGGAGCAGGTCTATATGCACTTTTACGTCCCTTCGCCCAGCTTTCACCATCTTCCGGTAATCTTGTACTATTGCACCAGCATTAATTCTTCATTTGATTGGGAACCATGAATGAATAAAAGATATAAAAAATTTCACTTCTTTTACTAATTACGTTAATATTAATAATTTTATATAAATATTCAGGAAGAAGGAGGCACATATGCTCCATGGAGACAATTCGAGGAGAGAGTAAGGACTGGACCTTATGGCTTAAGCAGGTATACATTGATCCTTTACATCTTGTCATCTTCTTTTATGTTCAAAATTTCCCATTTTTTCCTGTAAAAAGGAAAATCAACCTATCCTCATGATTAATCTGCATGACATTTATTTTTTCAAGGTTGTTTAGTCGTTATTATAGTGATTCAATGAACCCAAGGAAAGATTTCCATCTCTGGAAAGGAAGCAAGGATTTCACATTTTATATGGAAAGGGCAGAAAATAAGGTTTTATTGTTATGCCGATTCCTGTGCATGCTTCCATTCTGCTCTGTTATCGGTCATTAAACATATGGGGGGAAATATCGTATTATACAAAGATACATGAGATGATAATTATGAAATGTCTCTTCCACTGCACCAAAATTCCTAAGTTGTGATAAAGGGCTGAGAGAATATATTTTATATTCTAACACGCCTCCACAGGTCGAATGCCCTTTGGGCCGAAATCTGGGCTTTTACGCAGCTGTATTTTTAATTTAAATAAATATGTATTTAGTACGCGCCCGGTGGGAATCGAACCTGGGTTGTTCTGATACCACGTGAAATGTCTTTTTCACCGCACAAAAACTCCGAAGTTATGATAAGGTTTGAGGGAATATATTTTATATTCTAACAATAATTTAGATAAGGACATATATTTCAGGAGATAATGAGGGACCCATCACCTATGGATGCATTTATAGACTGCTAATAAATGTATACTTGGTTGTAGTTTGCTATGTAACCTCACCTTCACTGTTGCATTTGGGGGGTTTGCAATTTTGGAATGCAATTAGATGTCATGTGTTTATCTCTCTAATTAAATGCTACAGTACACACTCTTTTGCAATTTTGGAATGCAATTAGATGTCGTGTGTTTATCTCTCTAATTAAATGCCACAATACACTCTTTCCTGATCCAATTATTCAATCTACTACCAATGAGCTATAGCTCAGTTTGGTATGGACACTTCCCCTTGGGGAGTCCAGGGTTCAAACCCTAGGAGGAGAAACGGCTACAAATTAACGTTTTCGGGGTAAATTCGTGGGTCTTCTGGGAAGCGCGCATGTATGCTGTATGTTGTATGTATAGGTTAGAGTTTACAGGACAGTGCCCCCCAAAAAATATTCAATCTACTCCTTTATATATGTAAAATCTATCTTGATTTTTAAATTTGACATGCAGAGTTATCTATTAAAATATGATTCGTGATAGGGGAAATTGTTTTCAGGCCCAGTTTGAAGAGATGATTTATTTTTAAAATCACATATTTTCAAAATTGTGAAAAAACTCAACATTTACAAAATGCAGATGTTCCAAGTCTAAAATAGATTGTGTGTATTATACTTATGATATTTTTGTAAAAGTTGCAGGTTTACCCTCATTCTTTTTAATCAAATACAAATATGATTATTCTCTCAACAAAATTACTTGTATGATTTTCTCGCGCAACTACTATGGTTCGCTCTTTCTTTTTCGGTGCTTCTCTCTCAATTCCAATTTTTCTCCCCAATCTCTCCTAAAATTTGCATTGCCGCCCTCATCTCCAATCCAAAATTCCTCTGATTCCCCTTCTCTGTTTTCAATTTCTGCATCTCCTCTTTTAAATCCCTAATCTCCGATCCGGTTCCTCCATCTCCGCTCTCAATCCCACATCTTTTCTTTCGTTTCCAACATGTCCACTCCCATGACAATTGAAACTAAAACAATTAATAATAAAGAGGTTATAATAAAGAAGTCGGAAATTAGGATAAGCAATAATAAAGAGAACAATCAACAATAAAGAAGATGGGTTTAGAAAAGAAATTAGGACAAGTAATGATAAAGAGAGAATAATAAAGATGGCATGGAAAATTATAGGTGCATAATAAAAAATCACATGTTCTAATATCTTAAAAAAATATTAAAGGGGTATTATAGGCAATGCATATATAAATACGTATACAAATCAGGGTTTGGGTTTAAAGCAATGTCAAAGTATATTTTTGGGGTTTTTCACGATTTTGGCACTTCATGGGTTTAAAAGTAAGTCATCCCTCCAAATTGGACCGGGAAACAATTTTCCCTAATTAATAATACTCTTTCTCAAGCCTTTAAAATTTTGTAATTCTTTTTTTTATTGCACATGCCAGAACACTAAGAATCCTAATTTTACAGTATTTCGACTATAAGAAGCTAACAGTAAATGTAATGGCAGCTTCCCCAATCAACCATATTCTCCAATTCGGATACTAATCGTCAGCTCAGGGACACATCAAGAGAGGATGAACCCAAGACTAAGGCACTTCATCACCAACTCCTCTCCACCCAGGATCAGAAACCAGTGGCAAGCAGGGCCCACCGAGCACAACTCAAGAGGCCTCACCGACCATGATTTCAACAAAGCCATGCAGAAGCTCAGGAAAGAAACATACAATTACACCCCTCCTACTACTAATACTACTACAACTAATAATAATACTAACAATTATAATAATAACTCAAGAAAGAAATCTGGTTTACGAGGTATTTTCGGCTCTAAGATGAGCAACATCAATATCAACATTGCTGATCATAATAATAAAGCAGCAGCAGAAGACGAGGCAAAGAAGAAGAATAACTATGAAGGGAGCAACAGTTGTACCATTTGCTTGGAGGTTTTCGTCACGCACGATCGAGTTTTGGTGACCCCATGCAACCATATGTTCCATAATGATTGTCTTGTTCCTTGGGTGAAAAGCCATGGAAAGTGCCCTGTTTGTAGGTTCGAGCTCTGCGAAAAGAGAGAGATTAATGGCTACAGCAACACTAATAACAATGGTGGCGTTGATGACTTGAATACTGATGTAATCTCTCTTATAAGAGCCATGGAGGAGGCTTTTAGCTGGGTTCATGTCACTCGCTACTAGTTGCATGCAATTTCCAAAATTAAGAGTGAGGGTGTTGTGCTGTAGCATTGATCTCTTGCTTCAGTAATGTAACATTATTCCCTGCCTTTTGCATCCATGTTCACATTGCGAAGATGTAATTCCTTGCTTACCCCCTATCATAACAACCATCTGAAGTACTATATTTGTCACATGCATTTCCAAAAATATCATCACTCAACTACGATGAATGCTATGTTTCTTATTTATGACATAATTCAGAATGCAATGTTGATGGCGGAAAAGTGGCAGAAAGTCGGAGATAACTTAAATTTTAATGGCTATTCATGTTGGACATGAAGTGTAGACTTTTAAGAGAATGATTATTCAGCTATAGGGCAAACATAAGAAGGATTAAAAAAAAAATTAGCCATTATATATACAAGCTGTAATTTTATTTTATTTTTTTTGAGAAAAATATATAAGCTGTAATTATAATACACTCATGGTGTTAATGGTTGTTGATGTTAGAATGATATGCTTTGATGCCAAAGAATTTTCAAGGTATATATATGACTTGACAATTTTGAGATGCATTCAAGAAAGCTTAATTGATTATGGAACTGGAACTTCTTTTCTAACTTTCAGCATCATTGAAATAAATACTCTAATGTCTGCATTGCTTGTAGTTTTCGTTCTCAATCAAAGCAGGGGTCAAGTCAATGGTGCCTGCTCCCAGCAACAGCTTATCAAACAGGTTTTATTGAACACAAGAATAGTATACAACTAATATTTCCAATTGTTGCCTTCACTTGCTAGAGAATGATGCATCATCTCCTAGGCTCCTAGTCATAACTGAACGATAAGACTATCACAGTATAGCTTACTCCTATTTAAAAATGAAGAGGGGTTAAAAAATACCGACGAAGGATTGACAACAGTTGAAATATTCTCTATGTTCAAGTTGAGTGGGAATTGCCATTTCAACAATGCAGCTAAAGCCTTCCATATGGCAAAGAATCCGCCAACGAGTTCATAAAATTCGCAGCCTTTGGAGTGTTTCTTCTTTCATTGCTCAAACAAACCTCTGCTGAAGAAGTACACAGATGTGAGACTAGTGGTAAGAAGAACAATAATGTTGCTTTTCAAAAAGACTAGAAGACTGAACGGATGCCTGTCATGATATTATATCCTCAATGAAACCCAACTAATGCCCCAATCGACAAACTAACCAAACAAACACGCTATAGTTTCACCTTAACAAGTCGGCATGTTAAATATGATCATATAAATACAAGTATATGTCCCTTCGTAACTTTCACCATCCAACAAAAATGAAAGAATGTGTGGATTTTACAACGGCTCAAACTATAACACTGATACGGCAACTGAGACCGATACTTCCCCACCAACAAAGCTCGAGCTCCTCCTAAACGATCCACTCCGGGCCATCGCATCCTCTATACTGGGCATTGGTGCCATCTCACACCTCTGGCACATTCTGGCTAAAGAAGCCGCTTTTCTTCTAGCCCTCTTTGTCCCCGTGAACAACAGCGTCTGAATCAATCCGTCAAGTGCAGGAGTCCTTGCCACCCTCCGAGTCAAAGCCGCACCTCCGCTCTTGCACAGGTCATGCAATACCGACACGGCATTCTCCTTGGCTTTGGGGCTCCCTCTTCTCATTACATTCACCAGACTTACCACAGCCTTATCGTCCCTCCCTACCACTAGCGCTACCATCTGCTGCCTCACAAGCAATGCCAGAGCTCCGGCAGCTTCCTCCACTGCTCCATCCTCCATTACCAAAGACTGTAGCAACGCACCCACTGCTCCTGATTCCATCATGCTTAGACCACACCCAGGATGAGTCGAGAGATTGAACAGAACAGTCACTGCGTCTTTTTTTCCTCTAGTGCTCCCGTGCTGTAACAATCCCGCTAATGCCTCGAGCGCTCCCGGCTCATCGCTGATCCTCTTCTTGTAATCATGCACGGCCGACAGGCTGAATAAGGTTGCCGCGGCATTCTCCCGTGCCTCTTCTGTTTGCCCGTTCCTCAAAACATCCGTGATCGATCTCAAACAAGCTTCTTGCTCCATAATTCTGCACTTGTTCTTATCTAGTATCGATAGATTCAACATAGCGGTAACCGAGTTCTCTTGTGTCAGCGGATTCAACGAAGTGAGAAGCTTCAGAAGGAGGGGAATCGCCCCTGCCTCTGCAATGCAAGCGCGGTTCTCCTTCCCTGTTTTCGCAAGCAGTCTCAGTTCTCTAGCGGCGATGGTTATCTCCTTTTCAGACCCATCATCAAGTTTCTTAACCAAGATGTCAGCCGTTGCCCGATTCGCTTCGATCGCTGCTCTGCTTGAAGAAGCAGCTGCTATGTACTCGGCCAAGGCATCGAAGCCCTCGGGCGGATCATACCGAACCCCCTGAGCAGCACACCATCGAGAAATCAGGCTTCTGAGAGCCTTGTTCGGTACGAATCGAATATGCACAAGGGTTTGTCTGGAATTTGGGCAAGTACCATGCCCATCTTCAATCCATTGAGCGATCGACGATCGGTCGTAAGTCTGACCGGTCGAAACGATCACAGGATCTCTCATTAAATCCAGCGAGATCGGGCAGCAGAAATCCTTGGGTATCATGACCGAAGAAACATCTCCAATCTCCTTAAAAGAGAGACCTTTCTTGTCGGATATCTCGCTTTCTTCTACAAATCCAAACAGCAAGAACCTACAATACCAAGTCAGGGCGACGACTCCACCGAGAATCGAAGCTTCATCGACATCGTCTTCTTCTCTGGTGCTATTAAATATCCGTTCTTCGAGGAAATCGATCTCGGCCCTGCAAGCTTCCGCATTTCCTATCTCTAACCGATCGACAAACACAATTTCAAGATCCCCGCGGTCAGGCGCCCGTCCTTTCTCGAATTCATGGAGAAACGAGAGCAACCGAAGCCGGAGGGACTCGTCCCGAGGGTCCACGTACAGATTCAACCGCCTCACCTGTCGCCCAAGGAGCTGGAGCTGTTCTCTGAGATCGTAGCCGAGACCGATCTCTCGGATCGGTAAAACGTCGAGGATCGTCGCAATTTCCTGGGTCAGATCATGGAAACAGCTCGAGATCAGCGGATTGTGCAGCAAAAGCCACAGCTTGCTGGAGCGCGCGCAGTGATCCAATAGGAGCTTCGCGCGATAGATCAATATGTAGAGCTCTTTGAAGCAGACGGCCGCCGACGACGGAAGCAGCGGCGACGAGGGGTCATTGAGGGAGTCGAAGAGAGAGAGGAGGATCTGCAGCTTGAGCAGCAGCGAGCGCGCGTTCTTCCTTTGGAAAGGGAAGAAGGCGGCGGCGGCGGTTGGGATTGAGTAGGCGGCGAGGAGGTCGCGGGAGAGGGAGGCTAGGGTTTGGATGAGGGCGAGGCCGGTGAGGGACGGAGGCGCGAAGAACGCCCCCGCCACCGGCGACCTCTTCCACGCCATGGAATGATTCTAGACCCAAAAAATAACAAAAAGAAGAAAAAAAAGTCAGGGATTTTGTGAGGTTAGGGTTAGGTTACGGATTGGGGAGGAAGAGGAAGTCAAGATTTTTGGGATGCGTGATCGTTTACCTCTTTTAAATCTCTCCATCGTCTCGGTGACGTCAGCGGCGGGGGGGTGGCATTTGAGGCATTTTACTGGGGGACACGTTAAAAGTCGTCGACGGAGAAGCAGACACGTGAAGGGAAAAAGACAGCGGAGACATACTTGCGGGCCTTGCATTTGACATCGTGTTGGCAGAAAGTTAATTGGGATTAACATCACCTGAAACGCCTCGAGATCTACTACAAAGACAAGTTCTGAGGGAAATAAAGAAAATCATTTTTCTCATTTAGACATGTTTCGTTGCAGGATTTTTGAAGATTTGGATTCTGGATTCCATAATTTTGCGTTTGGTTGGAGAATTTGGTTTTGTAGGATTCCTTTGTTTTTTATGAGGGGGGCCACCACAAAACAAATATTCTTGAATCCTAAATTTTTTAAGGATTTGACACTATTCATTGTACTTTTAGATGTGACCCGTGTACTTTATTTATTTAATAATCCTCTCTCTATCTATCTCAAACAAGCTTCATTGTATTTTTTAAGGATTTGACACTATTCATTGTTTTTTAAGGATTTGACACTATTCATTGGTTGCTGGATTTGAGAAGGATTGTGAGTTTTGGATTCACAAATCCTTAGGATTTACAAATTCTTTGTTTGGTTGGGTCCAAAACAATTGCTTGGATTCTCAGCCACGTAGGGAAAAACCAGGATCCTAAAGTCCTGAAAAAAAAGGAGGATTTGTGAGAAATCCTTAGCCACGTAGGCATTTCCACAAAAAACAATTCGTTCCCACGCTCTGTAAGTCCATGCTACCTCTCCCGGTACTTTCGGGAATGCGGAATTTGGTAAAAAACGATTTTCTTAAAGATGGTAACATGGACCTAAAACCCGGATCTTGGTTAAACTTCTATCTAACATCCTAACTATGAGTTTTAGCTACTCGGTTAGGGGGTTATACCTTGCTTGTCTTGAACTCCTTCGTCTTCAAAGCTCCGATGGTGGTCCGATGGCTTCTTCTCGTCGTCTCCGTACGCCGAAGATAGATCCACCTGAAAGCTCCAACCTTTAGCTCCTTCTTCGTTCTTTGAAGAAACTAGTTCACTTGGTTTGCTAAACCTAGTGAACTAGAATGAGTAGAGAAGAAATAGAATGGGATTTTATCTATGGTTCTTGATTCTCAACTCATGAGACAAGAGAACCATAGATCAAGAGAGGGAGCAAGAGGTTGAGGGTGAGAGCAAGAGGAGAGCTCAAGAACAAGAGAGAGAATGAGCAAGAAAGAATGAGGCTCACTTTTGTCTTTCACCCTCTCATAATCCAAAGTGATCATAACTCATCATATCAAAAAAAGTCTTATGTGATGGTTAGAAGCAACCACAACCATATCATTTCATGCACTCATTTTACACAAATGAGCAAGTAAACAAAAGTCTTTGCCATGAAATGATGGCTATGGTTATCATGATGGTCAACTAGTCAAGCCTAGTCAACCGGTCAACAAGTCAACAAAAGTCAACAAGTCAACAAAGTCAACAAGTCAACAAAAGTCAACAAGTCAACAACCATATCACCATAATACTTAATTAATATAATAGTTAATCACATATCATATTCTCATTAGGGTTGAGCATAAAGTCAAATAGTCAACGGTCAACTGTCAACAACCCTAATGAGAATCCGCTGCCTCTGCCTCCCTGTCAACTGTGCATACACAACCGCATCCGCGTTCCGAGGAACACGAATGCAAACTGGATAAATCCAATCCCATAAGGTACACTAGGATCCGGCTTAAACCAAAGCCCGCTAGTGTAAACTGTCCGGACACTGTACGTGCACAAGTGCACGGATGTGACCCAACCCTGTCGCAAAACCATGCGACCTGTCGCAATACCATGCGACCTCTACTCTTTTGCCTAAAGGCGAAAAGCTTTCTGTGTGGGACTCTAAAGACTCGACACTACGCTGGCAGTGGGTTTAACCACAGACCGCAAGCGGCACTAGCTGTGCGTAACGGTCCCCAGGTAATGCCGACAAGAAGACCGACGAGGCGAAACCCATCCGAACTCCTACTGAGCCTGAGTGTGACATTCTCCGTACAGTCCGGTCTGTTCGTCTGATACATCGCATGGCGGGCCTAGGGGGTGGTAAACGTCAGTCCCCCAATAGCGGTACAAGTCGTGCCGGAGCGAAGCCCAAAACACCCTGAGATAACACTGGAAACCTACCAGTATATCTCGTTTGCCCTGGCCAGGGACTACTCGTGTAATGGCTCTCCTAGACACAGCGCGATGTCAACCCCCAATACCGGGAGAGACGAATCCTGTCTAACCGTCACTGCCTCCAAGTGCTTCGGGACTGCACCCAACCACTACCTGTTTGCACGACTCCTTTGAGCCGTGGTAGGGTAGTGATCAAAGTGCAGTGGGAACACACTTGAGGCGAAGTGACAGTGTCAAGTCAGCGGACTAAGCTGTACTCATGTCACCTGGGAACTGATAACTGACGATAGGTATAATACCAACTAGTCAGTTCCCGACGAGTCCTGTCCAGTGTACCCGTAACCTAACGAGCACCCGCATACTATCTCAAGTACGACGTACTGACGGCTGTGGGACAGACCGTCTCCCACACTGGGATGAGAAGCGCATGCGCTGGTCTACTCCGGAGTATCGATGCCCTGTCTCGATAGTCCTGCGACCAGGGACCTGCATAAGGATGTGCTTATAGATTACCCAGCCCCACTAGTGTGACGGCCATCACATCGCTGGTAATCAAGCAAAGATCCTAAGGGCTCTACTAATGTGTATAGACGATATACAAGAATAAACACATGTACACATTGAAGTAGAAACAAACCAAGTAGCATACTACTATTTTGAGCAAGATTGTACATACAAGGTGAATATCCCAAGCATCCATTAAGTAATATACAAACTAGTATGATACAGTAATGGCCTCTAGGGCATATACACTAACAATCTCCCACTTGCACTAAGGCCATGTACTGGCGTATCGAAGACCTATCATCTCGATCAGCCGCTCGAACTGAGTCTGGGGCAGGGCCTTGGTGAATGGATCTGCAGTGTTATCTTCTGAAGCGACTCTCCGAACCTCGATCTCCTGGCGATCTACGATCTCCCTGATCAGGTGATACCGCCTCAAGATGTGCCTGGATTTCTGATGGGACCTTGGTTCCTTCGCTAAAGCTATAGCCCCGTTGTTGTCGCAATACAGAGGTATTGGATCAACAATGGACGGAACCACCTGAAGTTCTTTCAAGAACTTCCTCATCCAGACAGCTTCTTTTGCGGCATCAGATGCAGCGATGTATTCCGCTTCCATCGTCGAGTCTGCAACGGTTTCTTGTTTGGAACTCTTCCAACACACCGCCCCCCCATTGAGGGTAAAGACAAAACCCGACATGGACTTGGAATCATCCTTGTCACTCTGGAAGCTGGAGTCAGCAAAGGCCTCGATCTGGAGGTCTTTTCCGCCATACACCAAGAACATCTCCTTAGTCCTTCTCAGGTACTTGAGAATGTTCTTTACCGCTATCCAGTGTTTCTCTCCAGGGTTTGACTGATACCGGCTTACCACACTCAGTGCATAAGCTACATCCGGTCTGGTACACAACATCGCATACATTATAGAGCCTACCGCAGAAGCGTAGGGTATAATAGACATGCGATCCCTCTCCAAATCAGTCTTGGGAGACATCTCTTTAGAGAGGGTGATCCCGTGACAAGCCGGTAGGTTACCGCGCTTGGAATCTTCCATACTGAATCTCTTCAGTATGGTGTCGATGTACCTGGACTGTGAAAGTCCTAATATCCTCTTGGATCTGTCACGGTAGATCCGGATACCCAGAATGTACGAGGCATCACCCAGGTCTTTCATGGAGAACCTGTGTGACAAGAACCCCTTGACAGATTGTAGCATAGGAATGTCATTTCCTATTAAGAGAATGTCATCCACGTATAAAACGAGGAATACTACAGTTCTCGCTACAAATCTACTATAGATGCATGGTTCATCTGGATTTTTGATAAAGCCAAATTCTTTGACCGTCTCATCAAAGCAGATGTTCCAACTCCGCGATGCCTGCTTTAGTCCATAGATGGACTTAAGCAACTTGCACACCTTTCCGCTGCTCCCACTCTGAATGAAACCCTCTGGCTGGTCCATATAGACACACTCCTCTAAATTTCCATTTAGAAAAGCTGTCTTTACGTCCATTTGCCAGATCTCATAATCGTGGAAGGCAGCAATGGCAAGAAGGATCCGAATGGATTTCAGCATGGCTACTGGAGAAAAGGTTTCGTCGTAGTCCAAGCCAGGTCTTTGACGAAAACCCTTTGCTACCAGCCTAGCTTTATAGGTCTCAACCTGTCCATCTACACCAATCTTCCTTTTGAAGATCCACTTGCATCCTACGGGTTTTACCCCGTCTGGAGCAATGTCCAACGTCCATACCTTGTTGGTGTACATGGACTCCATTTCGGTCCGCATTGCATCCAGCCATTTCACTGAGTCAACGCTCTGAACGGCCTGCTGGAAGCTAGTAGGCTCATCATATTCTATGATGCAATCCTCTCTATCCCCGTCTATGAGAAAACCGTAGTATCTCTCGGGCGGATGAGACTGCCTACTACTCCTGCGGAGCGGCGTAGGAATGTCCTGTTCTGTTGAACCCTCTGGTTCCACTAAGCTTTCAGTAACAGTCTGTGGTTCTGGAACTTCTTCCAGTTCTATTGTATTCCCACTTATCTGGGTTTCCAAAAACTCAGTTTCCAAGAAGCGGGCATGCTGAGAAACAAAGACCTTTTGTTCCTCAGCTGAATAGAAAAGATACCCCCTGGAGTTCCTTGGGTATCCCACAAACTTACACTGTACTGAACGTGCCTCAAGCTTGTCCGCATGCTGCTTTTTTACAAAAGCTGGACATCCCCATACCTTAAGATACTTAAGACAGGGTTTCTTCCCAGTCCACATCTCATATGGGGTGGTAGGCACAGTCTTGGTGGGAGCCTTGTTCAAGAGATACGCAGCTGCTTCTAGTGCATATCCCCAGAATGATCGCGGTAACTCAGCGTTACTCATCATGGACCGAACCATATCCAATAGGGTTCGGTTCCGTCTCTCCGATACACCATTATGTTGCGGAGTGTATGGAGGAGTAAGCTGAGAGAGAATACCATTCTCTTTTAAGTAATTCAGGAATTCGGCACTTAAGTATTCTCCACCTCGATCCGATCTTAGAATCTTAATACTTTTGCCGGTCTGTTTCTCTACTTTATTCTTATACTCCTGGAATTTTTCAAAGGCCTCGGACTTATGTTTCATTAAGAAGACATAACCGTACCTTGAGAAGTCATCCGTAAAAGTAATGAAGTAAGAATGTCCGCTTCGGGCATGTGTAGACATTGGACCGCATACGTCACTGTGTACGAGTCCCAAGAGCTCGCTCGCTCTTACTCCATGTCCAGTAAACGGAGTCTTTGTCATCTTTCCTTTGAGACAAGATTGACAAGTGGCATACGATTGATATTCGAACGCATTCAAATATCCTTCTGTATGTAACTTAGTCAACCTTCTCTCATTGATGTGACCCAATCTACAATGCCATAAGAAAGTCTGATTTATTTCTGGAGACTTTCTTTTATGTGTATTCTGGACATTAAAAATCTGTGGTTGGTTTAACACGTATATACCATTACTCAATGTACCTGACCCAATCAAAACTTGATTAAGGTGAATGTTTACAACATTACTTACAAACGCAAATTCATAACCTTCTTTAGAAACTAAAGATACAGAAATGATATTACAAGTTGCGTTGGGTACAAAAAAGCAATTACGCAAAACCAAAACATGTCCATCTGACATTCCCAGGTGATAGTCCCCCACGGCTTTAGCATCCATGCTAGCTCCGTTCGCAACTCTGAGGGTCATGTCACCTGCCTTCAAAACCCTACGGTTTCTCAACGCCTGCAAAGAATTACAGATATGAGATCCTGATCCGGTATCCAATACCCAGGAAGTAGAGTTTATTGAAAGACAGTTTTCAATAACATACACACCTGAAGCTGAAGCTGCAACCTGCTTCAATTCCTGTGTTCTGGCCTTCCAGGCCCTGCAATCATTCTTCCAGTGTCCTTTCTTATGACAATAGAAGCATTCTTCCTTATCCACAAGCTTCCCCGCTATCTTTGTTGCTTTACCTTTTCCCTTCGTATCCACTTTACTAACACCGCCCCTTGGTTTGGCGGGGGCCTTCTTCTTCTTTCCCTTGGCTTTCGCCTTGGACCTAGAAGAAGATGATCCTCCTACAAACAAAGTGGATGTTTCCCTACCTTTCTGTAGGGTGCCCTCTGCGCTCCTCAGTATGTTGAGGAGCTCTGAAAGTTCAACCTCTTTTTCTTGTAAGTTGAAGTTCAGTATAAACTGGGCGTAAGTGGAAGGAAGGGACTGGAGAACTATATCCGTATATAGCTCACTCTCCAATGTGATCCCTAGGTCAGCGAGCTCCTCAATGTAGCCGATCATCTTTAGCACGTGCTCGGCTACTGATGATCCGACGGCCATTCTTGTCGAAAATAACTTTTTCGACGCTTCGTATCTTGCGATACGTGATTGCTCTCCATACAGTTCTTTTGTATGAAGCAATATGGATTCCATGTCCATATTCTCATGCCTCCTCTGATGTTCGTTGTCCATCGAGGCAAGCAGGAGGCATTTGGCCTTCGCGCTATCAATCTCCCAAGTCTTGCGGATTTCCTTATCTGCGACACTGGAAGTTGGACCAGGGACAGGGGGAGCTTTGGTGGTAAGAAGATACCCCAGCTTGTCATAAGTGATTGCAATCTTGACATTCCTGAGCCAATCTTTGTAGTTTGGCCCTGTCAGTTTGTTTTTATCTAGGAGTAACTTAAGTCCAGTCATGTTGATTTGGTCGCTGCAATTAGGAGAGAGAAGAAGAAACACTCAGCATGATGCTCTTGCAAGTTTAGAGTGGTTTTTAGTTTGTCTAAACAGGATGGCTCCCACTGTTTCTCGAATCCCTCCTCAAACCATAAAGGAAAAATTAGCCGGGATCAATCCCACCGCACAATACTTGCTTAACCGTTCAGCCAGGCCGGTGTCGGTACTTCGAGAGAGGTTTTCCAACGCTTTCGCGAAGTTCCTTAATTAGAGAACCTCTTTTCCCTGGGGACGTAGCCCCGCTAACACCTTTCTAGGCACCTACTAGGTTTATAGCATTGATCGTTTAGTGAGAAATTTCCCGAGGAGTAGCATATACTCACAGTAGGATCGGGATCCAAATATCATTGCGTGACGAAACTGAAGGAATCCTACCAGAATCATCACACTCCAAATGGTATGCAAATCTAGCAAGTTTCAGTACTTATGAAACTCCCGATGTGGATTTTTGCCCCATGCTCTTATGACCTTGACGAAGGTCAACAAATCATAAGTCACATGTCAAGTTCTGCCCGTCATTATCCAGGTTAATTTGAATCCACCCGTATATACCCTTGACGAAGGTCAACAAGGTAATGCGAATGTCCCAAACCAACGCATCTATCTATGCTACATATGAATACCCAATAGCTACCAATCACTATGCCTTGACGAAGGTCAACAAACACAGCTTGAATACTATTGAATATTCATACGAAACGACGGAGGGCTACGAATGGTTTTGGCAAAACCGTGAACGTAGTGAACTTGATTTGGTCGATGGAACGAGATAGCTTTTAAAAGGAGTGGCTCAAGCTCCGCATTTAAAACTTGGTTTTGAAAGGAACCGAGTTGTCACGCCCCGCTTCCCAGAGTACGCAAGATTGGGCACGTGACATAGCCAACCATGCTACCTGTGGGTAGGAAGTATCCATCCACAGTCACATTACGGTTGTAAGGATATCAAGAACAAGATAAATAAACTATCTAACACATGTCCAAATCCATAATAACCAGAGTCAATGATAAATAAGTGCGGAAGCAAATGATCCAATGCAATAATAGAAAGGTACGTCCCGTAATGCGGGATCACACCTGGAAATAAAATGCAATAAATGAACTAACCACTACAGAACTCACAAATCAGCCTGTTGGCTGAAGTACTCCTGCTCAGTCGTCGACAGTGGTAAAGAATCTGGGCCATGCAAAACCCAGACGTCAGCGCGTCATGTCAACCAACAATATAATATGAACATGGTAATAAGCAATGCAGGTATGAACATGAATAAAGCAGTACTAAGAAATAACAGTGCAGGGTAATGTGCAGTGGTAACTAAACTGTCCTATCAGGTTTCTACTCTATAGTCTTTGAAATCAATTGATGAATCGTCGATGTAACCCAATAGTATCCCGTACATACCCGGGACCACGGCCACAATATTCTCGGCGGCAGCCGAGACATGCCGTTAGGCACAGAATGGGAAAGTGTACACTCGGTATTACCCCGTACATACCCGGGATCACGGCCACAATATTCTCGGCGGAAACCGAGACATGCCGTTAGGCACAGAATAGGAAGGTGTTAGTATCCCGTACATACCCGGGACCATGGCCACAATATTCTCGGCGGCAGCCGAGACATGCCGTTAGGCACAGAATGGGAAAGTGTACACTCGGTATTACCCCGTACATACCCGGGATCACGGCCACAATATTCTCGGCGGAAACCGAGACATGCCGTTAGGCACAGAATAGGAATGTGTACACTCGAACGGTAGTGAACTGTCGAGTTACAAGTCAGGTTCATCTTTGATTTCCCCATACCCCCAAGCTATGTATGTCAGGTCAGGTATTCAGTAGTCAAGGACTAATGCCAACACAAAATCCGGTAAGAGTAGGTCTGTCTGGATAGACAGCAGGGATGGTCGGGTTTGTCGGCATTAGGCATGAGATCAGGTAACAGGTAAAGCCATGGTACATCAGGTCAACCAGGTAATGTATAAAGGTGTCATGTCATGTCAAGAGTGTACGGTACCATGTCATGTCAAGTAGGAAGTGTAACAGGTCATGTCAGGAAGCACAAGATGTCATGTGGGTGCTCATAATCAAACTAACATAAACATGTGTATAAATAAACAAGCATGAGTACTATCAGAACAATAACTGGAACATGTAATATGATATGCCAATAGATATAATTTCAAGGATATGGATGCACAGTTATCGATTAGGGTTATATTTATAGTTCCAATATTAATTAGGATACAATTTATTAAACATGGAGTGTTAATATCACATTATTATGTAGTGATGTGATCTATGGATGCAATTATATGTATCTTAAATGCGATGGATGCAAACGGGTATCCGAAAAGTTATAAAACTATAAAAATGGTAATGTGGGATGTACAACTAAACAATATGCGATATAATAACATTAATATGGATAGCATATTCAAAGCGATTAGTAACTATAAAAGATGTCTTGATTAACCATGCACAAGAAGGTTCCGTTCAGAAATTTAGCGTCACCCTAATTTGTAAAATAGCTTAAAAATAACAAATGTTCTCCAAAAGAGACGTATCTTATACCAAAACAAAGATAATTCAATAAGGTTTTCAGTTTTATAAGTATAAGCATCTCAGGTTATCCCTACAAAAAGTTATGAATATTCAAAGTTGAAAGTTTGCTGCTGGAATTTCCCTGGACAGCAGTTTAGAGACGTGTTCATTTGCATTTTACGTTAATTAAACAATTTATTTTGCAAGTAAATATTTCATAGAGTTATAGTATTCTGAATTAGCTTCGTAACGAACTAAAGAACGTATCCTAATGATTTTTCTATGATTTATAATGAATTTTATAAGATAAGGTGTACAGTAAATTTCAGATTTGTCATATCCGATTTTTCAACGACATTTCATATGTAAACTATAAGATTTTCAAATGTATAATATTATAAAATGAAGATTATAAAAGTATATAGCATGTACAAGATTAACTTGCCTCGATGGGTCGCGAATCGGGAAAACGGAACGTTAACCGTCGGCGGGGAAAACTCGCGACGGCGCACGGTTCACGGAATGAACCCAAACGACGAACAAAGGAACCACACGGGTCGGGGTATCTCGCTGGAACGTCGAGAAACGTCACCGGCACGACGGAATTCCGGTAACAAAAGAACAGTTAAAAGAAATGAGAAACGAGACATGAAGTAAGAAGAGAAAAATGATAAAGAGAAGTACGAGAGAATATATAAGGGGTAGAGAGAGAGAGAAAGTGGAGAGAGAGAGAAGAAGGAGAGAGAGAAAGTGGGGACCACGGGGTTAAAGGGGAGGTTGCGATTGGCTGAGAGAATAAATTGAGAAGGATATAAAAGATTGTAAAAATATTATATGGTTAACTTAAAGATTTAAAAGATAGGTAATGAACAGTAAGATATCAGATTAGTTAGAAAAATATATGCGAAGGTTTTAATAATATTAAAAATTTGGGATTTTGGCGCCAAATGAAACATTTCCAAATTGCGCCCGGGTTGGGTCCAAAAATTCGAAATTCAAATAATAGGATTTTAAGCGGGTTCCAAATTTTAAAATGAAATGTTTTATGATTAAAAAGTATACTCTCAAAACGGACACACGTGCGTGCACGTAGCCATCCAAACTTGCCCGTTTTACTGAACGGGACGAGAACACAATGCACGGACGCTACCACGAGGCTAGGGGTGTCAAGTAGGCCAAGATGAATATTTTCAATTTTATTTTAGATGCTAAAATTTGTTATATGTAGAAATGACTTTGCCGGATAAATTTTACAGTAAGCAACAAACAAGCAAATTAAATGAAATGAGTACCACATTATGCTCAAACAGTAACTGAAAATAGTAGCATTGGGCTCGGGTGTTACATTATACCCAACTACAAAAAGAATTTCGTCCTCGAAATTCCAAGAATACAAAGATAGATAACTACAAGAAAAGGTGAGGAAACTTCTGCCGGATTTCATCTTCTCGTTCCCAAGTGGATTCTCCATGCGATCGATTACCCCAAGAAACTAGCACAAGAGGGGTAACCTTGTTCTTAAGAACCTTTTCTCTTCGATCCTTGATTTCAACTGGTCGCTCTTCAAAAGTTAGGTCCTCCCGTACGGTCAACTCCGAATGATCCAATACGTGGGTTTCATCTCGAACATACCTCCGTAGTTGAGATACACGAACCACATCGTGCACACCTGCCAAGGACTATGGTAACGCCAAACGGTACGCTACCTCTCCAACACGCTCCAATATCTCGAAGGGTCCAACGAATCGAGAACCAAGCTTTCCCCGACTCCCAAAGCGAATCACCCCTCTAGTCGGTGATATCTTCAAGAATACCAAATCACCCACGGTGAAATCCAGAGGTCTTCTTGACGTATCTGCCCAACTCTTCTGTCGGTCCTGTACTGCCTTCATATGATTTCTGATAGGGTTAACCTTCTCAACTGTCTGCACAACCAAATCTGGTTCCAATAATCTTCGTTCACCGACATCGTCCCAACAAACAGGTGAACGGCATTTACGACCATACAAAGCTTCAAATGGAGCCATCTGAATAGTTGCCTGAAAACTGTTGTTGTAAGACAACTCCACCAAAAGTAGATGATCCTCCCAAGACCCCTTGAAGTCCAACCTGCATGTTCTCAACGTATCCTCAAGAGTTTGGATCGTTCTCTCCGACTGACCATCAGTTTGAGGATGATAAGCTGTGCTAAACTTCAATCGAGTCCCCAAACTTTCCTGTAAACTCCTCCAGAAGTGTGATAAGAACCGAGTGTCCCGATCGGACACGATGCTCACCGGTACTCCATGCAATCTTATGATCTCCTGCATGTACCGCTCTTCCAAAGTCTCTATTGATTGACCAACCCGAAAAGGAATAAAATGAGCTGCCTTGGTCAACCGATCAACAATCACCCTTACTGCATTGTTGCCTTTTGGACTCCGCGGTAAAGGCGTCACGAAATCCATGGTTATATGTTCCCACTTCCACTGAGGAATCGGAAATGGTTGCAATACTAGCAACCATTTGGTGTTCAGCCTTGACTTGCTGACATACCAAGCACTTAGCCATGAAGCGAGCAATCTCCCGTTTCATGCCTTCCCACCAGAAATGCTGTCGAATATCTTGGTACATCTTTGTCCCTCCTGGATGTACAGAGTAAACTGAATTGTGTGCCTCCTTCATAAGCTCTTCACGCACATCCCCTTTTGGCACACACACACGGCTACCATACCTCAACGAACCATCTTCGTGGATCAATAAATCTGTTCGTAGTCCGGCTTCAACCTGCTCTCGAAACTTTTGTAGTCTAGGATCCTGCGATTGTGCTGTTTTAATCTTCTCAACTAAGGACGACTGTACTTGCAACTGCATCGACTGTCCCGTAGCATGTGGTAGCACAACCTCTAAGTCAAATCTCCGAAAATCCGCAATGATCTCCCTTTGTGTGGTCAATACCTGAATTGCTGGTAACCGACTTAGCGCATCTGGCACGACGTTAACTTTTCCCGGATGGTACTTAAGATCAAGGTCGTAGTCGGCCGTCAGTTCCAACCATCTGCGTTGCCTCATGTTCAACTCCTTCTGCGTGAACACGTACTTCAAGCTCTTATGATCTGTAAAAACTTCGACTC
Source organism: Agapanthus africanus (assembly GCA_030015575.1). Lineage (NCBI taxonomy): Eukaryota > Viridiplantae > Streptophyta > Magnoliopsida > Asparagales > Amaryllidaceae > Agapanthus > Agapanthus africanus. Next base: position 159,627,768 of record JASDDO010000026.1, on the reverse strand, counting down.
TTACGCCCAAAAGGTAGTGTCTCCAAATCTTCAAAGCGAAAATCATAGCCGCAAGCTCCAAGTCATGGGTTGGATAATTCTTCTCATGGGTCTTCAGTTGTCTTGATGCGTATGCTACGACCTTCCCATGCTGCATCAAAACACATCCCAATTCTTTCCCAGATGCGTCGCTATGAATCATCAGTCCTCCGGAATTGTCTGGTACGGTCAGGATAGGGGCGGTTATCAACTTCTGCTTCAACGTCTCAAAGCCAACGCACACTTATCCGTCCATACAAAAGGTACCTCCTTACGCATAAGCTTGGTTAACGGCTCAGCTAAACGAGCGAAGTTCTCCACAAATCTTCTGTAGTAACCGGCGAGTCCAAGAAAACTTCTTATCTCCGCAACATTCTTTGGAACAGGCCAATCCCGAACTATTGTAATCTTCTCGGGATCAACGGCGATTCCTTTGCCCGACACAACATGCCCCAGAAACTTCACTTTTTCCAGCCAGAATTCACACTTACTCATCTTCGCAAATAACTTCTCTTGTCTCAGCGTCTGCAGTGCGATCCGTAAGTGCTCAGCATGCTCCTCCGGACTCTTCGAGTACACCAGAATATCGTCAATGAATACCACAATAAACTGGTCCAAGAACGGTGAAAAGATCCTGTTCATCAAATCCATAAATATTGCTGGTGCATTAGTCACTCCGAAGGGCATCACTAGATACTCGAAATGTCCATATCGAGTTCGAAACGCCGTCTTGCAAATGTCTTCTGCTTTCACTCGGACTTGATGATATCCTGATCGCAAGTCCAGTTTCGAGAATACCCTCGCGCCACTAAGCTGCTCAAAAGTTCTCCAATGCGAGGGATCGGGTACTTGTTCTTAATAGTCGCCCGGTTCACTTCTCGATAAACAATGCACATCCTTCTCGTGCTCTCCTTCTTCTTTACTAAGAGAACTGGAGCTCCCAAGGCGAGTTGCTGCTTCGAATCCAACCCTTCTCAAGTAATTCACTAACTTGCTTCTTAACTCCTTCCAATTCCACTGGTGCCATTGGATAGTAAGCTTTAGACACTGGCGCTGCACCAGGACTAAGGTCAATCGTGAACTCCACGTCTCGCTTCGGCGGTAAGCCCGATATATCTTCAAACACGTCCATAGAATCACGAACAACAGCCGGCTCTTTACTTTCATCACCTCCATTGATGCAAGAACATTGTTTGTCGGCCTAGCCCTAAACTCGACCGGCCCGACAGAACTGCTTCCTTACCGCAACTGCTGTCTACGTCGTTGGCCGCGAAAGGTCCAGCGAGACTACTGAGTCTCGTCCACTCTGCTGCATGCACGTCCACGGCCGCTCCATTCCGCCTTAGTCCGATGAACTTCTCTTCCATTTCCTCCCGTGCGGTCCGCAGGAAACTTTTAGAGAAATCCGCCCAACTGATCGGCCTGGGAAAGCGGGTCTCCTCCACAAGCCACCACTCTCGGGCGTAATCCACCAGCTGAATGCGCACCACATCAACTCTCTTGTCGTCTGGGATCTGTGCCGCAATCAGTAAATTCTCCGTGTTACTAGCCACTGCTCGGCTGGCAACAGCTCCTCCAGACCAGTGAAAGTAGTAGGACCCAACCGTCTGAAATCTGCTACGGTCCTTACTCGGTTGACTGGTCTAGTTCCAACTTCGTTTACAGACTGCTGAACGATCTGCAAACCTTCCTGAAACAAGTCCGCGTGCTGCTGGATCAGCTCGGTCTGTTTCTTTGATTTCCAGTATTCCTCTTATCACTCCAAGCATGGCGGCTCCGTTCACACGCCTCTGGTACGTCTTCAACTTCTTACCTGTCATAATCCTGAACTCAAAACACCCAATATTAGCATGATGATAGATTCTGAATATGGATCAAGGCTAGAACTTCAAGATACTTAAATAGAGTACCGCATTGTAGCTATGCCGCGGTATCATAGCCGCAATTACTTAACTCCACCCAAGTCGCCTAAGTCCTAGGGATAACAAGAAATTAGGTTTTCGAGTTGACAATGCAAAGTAAGTTTGCATGTCGACATAATCCGGAAGAATGATTCAAGGATGGTAAAACGGTCAAGGTGGCAGGACATGTTTCCTAATCACGGGTATTATGATTCGTGTATCGGGTGCAATACCCAACTACAAAGAATCAACCCAATTAACCTATGTCTCTGATACCAAAAGAACCATGTCACGCCCCGCTTCCCAGAGTACGCAAGATTGGGCACGTGACATAGCCAACCATGCTACCTGTGGGTAGGAAGTATCCATCCACAGTCACATTACGGTTGTAAGGATATCAAGAACAAGATAAATAAACTATCTAACACATGTCCAAATCCATAATAACCAGAGTCAATGATAAATAAGTGCGGAAGCAAATGATCCAATGCAATAATAGAAAGGTACGTCCCGTAATGCGGGATCACACCTGGAAATAAAATGCAATAAATGAACTAACCACTACAGAACTCACAAATCAGCCTGTTGGCTGAAGTACTCCTGCTCAGTCGTCGACAGTGGTAAAGAATCTGGGCCATGCAAAACCCAGACGTCAGCGCGTCATGTCAACCAACAATATAATATGAACATGGTAATAAGCAATGCAGGTATGAACATGAATAAAGCAGTACTAAGAAATAACAGTGCAGGGTAATGTGCAGTGGTAACTAAACTGTCCTATCAGGTTTCTACTCTATAGTCTTTGAAATCAATTGATGAATCGTCGATGTAACCCAATAGTATCCCGTACATACCCGGGACCACGGCCACAATATTCTCGGCGGCAGCCGAGACATGCCGTTAGGCACAGAATGGGAAAGTGTACACTCGGTATTACCCCGTACATACCCGGGATCACGGCCACAATATTCTCGGCGGAAACCGAGACATGCCGTTAGGCACAGAATAGGAAGGTGTTAGTATCCCGTACATACCCGGGACCATGGCCACAATATTCTCGGCGGCAGCCGAGACATGCCGTTAGGCACAGAATGGGAAAGTGTACACTCGGTATTACCCCGTACATACCCGGGATCACGGCCACAATATTCTCGGCGGAAACCGAGACATGCCGTTAGGCACAGAATAGGAATGTGTACACTCGAACGGTAGTGAACTGTCGAGTTACAAGTCAGGTTCATCTTTGATTTCCCCATACCCCCAAGCTATGTATGTCAGGTCAGGTATTCAGTAGTCAAGGACTAATGCCAACACAAAATCCGGTAAGAGTAGGTCTGTCTGGATAGACAGCAGGGATGGTCGGGTTTGTCGGCATTAGGCATGAGATCAGGTAACAGGTAAAGCCATGGTACATCAGGTCAACCAGGTAATGTATAAAGGTGTCATGTCATGTCAAGAGTGTACGGTACCATGTCATGTCAAGTAGGAAGTGTAACAGGTCATGTCAGGAAGCACAAGATGTCATGTGGGTGCTCATAATCAAACTAACATAAACATGTGTATAAATAAACAAGCATGAGTACTATCAGAACAATAACTGGAACATGTAATATGATATGCCAATAGATATAATTTCAAGGATATGGATGCACAGTTATCGATTAGGGTTACATTTATAGTTCCAATATTAATTAGGATACAATTTATTAAACATGGAGTGTTAATATCACATTATTATGTAGTGATGTGATCTATGGATGCAATTATATGTATCTTAAATGCGATGGATGCAAACGGGTATCCGAAAAGTTATAAAACTATAAAAATGGTAATGTGGGATGTACAACTAAACAATATGCGATATAATAACATTAATATGGATAGCATATTCAAAGCGATTAGTAACTATAAAAGATGTCTTGATTAACCATGCACAAGAAGGTTCCGTTCAGAAATTTAGCGTCACCCTAATTTGTAAAATAGCTTAAAAATAACAAATGTTCTCCAAAAGAGACGTATCTTATACCAAAACAAAGATAATTCAATAAGGTTTTCAGTTTTATAAGTATAAGCATCTCAGGTTATCCCTACAAAAAGTTATGAATATTCAAAGTTGAAATTTTGCTGCTGGAATTTTCCTGGACAGCAGTTTAGAGACGTGTTCATTTGCATTTTACGTTAATTAAACAATTTATTTTGCAAGTAAATATTTCATAGAGTTATAGTATTCTGAATTAGCTTCGTAACGAACTAAAGAACGTATCCTAATGATTTTTCTATGATTTATAATAAATTTTATAAGATAAGGTGTACAGTAAATTTCAGATTTGTCATATCCGATTTTTCAACGACATTTCATATGTAAACTATAAGATTTTCAAATGTATAATATTATAAAATGAAGATTATAAAAGTATATAGTATGTAGCAAGATTAACTTGCCTCGATGGGTCGCGAATCGGGAAAACGGAACGTTAACCGTCGGCGGGGAAAACTCGCGACGGCGCACGGTTCACGGAATGAACCCAAACGACGAACAAAGGAACCACACGGGTCGGGGTATCTCGCTGGAACGTCGAGAAACGTCACCGGCACGACGGAATTCCGGTAACAAAAGAACAGTTAAAAGAAATGAGAAACGAGACATGAAGCAAGAAGAGAAAAATGATAAAGAGAAGTACGAGAGAATATATAAGGGGTAGAGAGAGAGAGAAAGTGGAGAGAGAGAGAAGAAGGAGAGAGAGAAAGTGGGAACCACGGGGTTAAAGGGGAGGTTGCGATTGGCTGAAAGAATAAATTGAGAAGGATATAAAAGATTGTAAAAATATTATATGGTTAACTTAAAGATTTAAAAGATAGGTAATGAACAGTAAGATATCAGATTAGTTAGAAAAATATATGCGAAGGTTTTAATAATATTAAAAATTTGGGATTTTGGCGCAAAATGAAACATTTCCAAATTGCGCCCGGGTTGGGTCCAAAAATTCGAAATTCAAATAATAGGATTTTAAGCGGGTTCCAAATTTTAAAATGAAATGTTTTATGATTAAAAAGTATACTCTCAAAACGGACACACGTGTGTGCACGTAGCCATCCAAACTTGCCCGTTTTACTGAACGGGACGAGAACACAATGCACGGACGCTACCACGAGGCTAGGGGTGTCAAGTAGGCCAAGATGAATATTTTCAATTTTATTTTAGATGCTAAAATTTGTTATATGTAGAAATGACTTTGCCGGGTAAATTTTACAGTAAGCAACAAACAAGCAAATTAAATGAAATGAGTACCACATTATGCTCAAACAGTAACTGAAAATAGTAGCATTGGGCTCGGGTGTTACACGAGTGGTTTTTCGAAAGTGTTCCAACGACTTTAACTTGGTTTATTATCTTGCATTAGTTCTTTTAATGCGTGATATTCTTGCATTAGTTCTTTTAATGCGTCCCATCATTTAATCCTACCATTGCAGAAAACAACCAAAATATGACGTACGCTTATGCCATTTGCATTCGCCACGGGGCCCCGTCATTACCCGTTAGGTTACTTAACTAACGACAGAGCGGGGGCTGGGCTAGCGCGTCTGTAAAACATAAGCAACGCCTAAATAATATCATATATAGATATACTGCAATGATAAACATTTCAGATCACAGATAAATACATTGGATATACTAGGAATCTGTAATTCGTACGAGCCTGTAACGAAAGACAGATTACACGGTCGCGGTGAATAGCCAAATACCCCACCCAAGACCCCTACGGGTGCGGCAAACTACCCGCCAAGTACCCGAAGCATAGTAACCTCCCTCATCTCCTATGAGTAGGCCACTCGACACTTCGGCATACCCGGTAGTTTGTGCACCCCCTCCATGGGTCTATCCTAGGAGCAAAAACAGTAAAAAGAAATTATACAATGACGGCTACAACCCCGACCCGGTTGTGCGGCCATACAAATAATTATTACATCAATTTACAAATTTACAAGAATTGAAAGAAAAGAAAACTCTCGTCTCACAACCCCCGGCTATTCACCCGCGACAATCCAACATATTTATATACACATTCCAGCACATTACAGATCACAGATTTGTATAACCCCCACTATTCGACATATAGCGATTAGTAGACGTTCAATACAAATATCACATTACAGAAAAAACCCGTTAGCTCAAGTCTTTTAGAAGTTCGATCAAAAATACGGATTTTCGGGACCCCAAAATAAAATTTTCGTTCTGGAAAATCTGGGCAGAAAATATATATACCAAAAATCCCAAAATACCCCCAAGAGTAAACTGCAAAAGATAAAACCCCTGACCGAGTCAACTCGGCCGCGCTTTGACCGAGTCAGGGGCCCAAAATTTTGCAGATTCTTTTAAAAAGCCTGAGTCGATTTTAGGTGTGTTCCAAAAAGTTTTTCCAGTACTTTAAAAATCGACAGAAAGTTGAAAATTTGGGGTTTTGTTTTCGGGACTTTTTCTTTGATCGATCTTCTACTTACTTGCTAACATGTTAGATAGAGTTTAACTAGGCTCTGATACCACTGTAAGTCCATGCTACCTCTCCCGGTACTTTCGGGAATGCGGAATTTGGTAAAAAACGATTTTCTTAAAGATGGTAACATGGACCTAAAACCCGGATCTTGGTTAAACTTCTATCTAACATCCTAACTATGAGTTTTAGCTACTCGGTTAGGGGGTTATACCTTGCTTGTCTTGAACTCCTTCGTCTTCAAAGCTCCGATGGTGGTCCGATGGCTTCTTCTCGTCGTCTCCGTACGCCGAAGATAGATCCACCTGAAAGCTCCAACCTTTAGCTCCTTCTTCGTTCTTTGAAGAAACTAGTTAATTTGGTTTGCTAAACCTAGTGAACTAGAATGAGTAGAGAAGAAATAGAATGGGATTTTATCTATGGTTCTTGATTCTCAACTCATGAGACAAGAGAACCATAGATCAAGAGAGGGAGCAAGAGGTTGAGGGTGAGAGCAAGAGGAGAGCTCAAGAACAAGAGAGAGAATGAGCAAGAAAGAATAAGGCTCACTTTTGTCTTTCACCCTCTCATAATCCAAAGTGATCATAACTCATCATATCAAAAAAAGTCTTATGTGATGGTTAGAAGCAACCACAACCATATCATTTCATGCACTCATTTTACACAAATGAGCAAGTAAACAAAAGTCTTTGCCATGAAATGATGGCTATGGTTATCATGATGGTCAACTAGTCAAGCCTAGTCAACCGGTCAACAAGTCAACAAAAGTCAACAAGTCAACAAAGTCAACAAGTCAACAAAAGTCAACAAGTCAACAACCATATCACCATAATACTTAATTAATATAATAGTTAATCACATATCATATTCTCATTAGGGTTGAGCATAAAGTCAAATAGTCAACGGTCAACTGTCAACAACCCTAATGAGAATCCGCTGCCTCCGCCTCCCTGTCAACTGTGCATACACAACCGCATCCGCGTTCCGAGGAACACGAATGCAAACTGGATAAATCCAATCCCATAAGGTACACTAGGATCCGGCTTAAACCAAAGCCCGCTAGTGTAAACTGTCCGGACACTGTACGTGCACAAGTGCACGGATGTGACCCAACCCTGTCGCAAAACCATGCGACCTGTTGCAATACCATGCGACCTCTACTCTTTTGCCTAAAGGCGAAAAGCTTTCTGTGTGGGACTCTAAAGACTCGACACTACGCTGGCAGTGGGTTTAACCACAGACCGCAAGCGGCACTAGCTGTGCGTAACGGTCCCCAGGTAATGCCGACAAGAAGACCGACGAGGCGAAACCCATCCGAACTCCTACTGAGCCTGAGTGTGACATTCTCCGTACAGTCCGGTCTGTTCGTCTGATACATCGCATGGCGGGCCTAGGGGGTGGTAAACGTCAGTCCCCCAATAGCTGTACAAGTCGTGCCGGAGCGAAGCCCAAAACACCCTGAGATAACACTGGAAACCTACCAGTATATCTCGTTTGCCCTGGCCAGGGACTACTCGTGTAATGGCTCTCCTAGACACAGCGCGATGTCAACCCCCAATACCGGGAGAGACGAATCCTGTCTAACCGTCACTGCCTCCAAGTGCTTCGGGACTGCACCCAACCACTACCTGTTTGCACGACTCCTTTGAGCCGTGGTAGGGTAGTGATCAAAGTGCAGTGGGAACACACTTGAGGCGAAGTGACAGTGTCAAGTCAGCGGACTAAGCTGTACTCATGTCACCTGGGAACTGATAACTGACGATAGGTATAATACCAACTAGTCAGTTCCCGACGAGTCCTGTCCAGTGTACCCGTAACCTAACGAGCACCCGCATACTATCTCAAGTACGACGTACTGACGGCTGTGGGACAGACCGTCTCCCACACTGGGATGAGAAGCGCATGCGCTGGTCTACTCCGGAGTATCGATGCCCTGTCTCGATAGTCCTGCGACCAGGGACCTGCATAAGGATGTGCTTATAGATTACCCAGCCCCACTAGTGTGACGGCCATCACATCGCTGGTAATCAAGCAAAGATCCTAAGGGCTCTACTAATGTGTATAGGCGATATACAAGAATAAACACATGTACACATTGAAGTAGAAACAAACCAAGTAGCATACTACTATTTTGAGCAAGATTGTACATACAAGGTGAATATCTCAAGCATCCATTAAGTAATATACAAACTAGTATGATACAGTAATGGCCTCTAGGGCATATACACTAACACGCTCAAGCTCACTCGCGTTCTTTCCTTCTCTCTCTTCTTTTTCTCTTCGAGATCGGCGACGATCCCCTTTCCAAAATTGACGTCGCGATCTCGCCGATGACCACCGTGGTCGCACGAAGCCTACTTCGAAGCCTTGCAAGCAAACATCCCCTATTCTAAAGACAAATCGAGCTCGATTTGGGGTTTGACGGTGAGTTCGACGTGCTCGATTTGGGGCTCGGTGGAAGTCGACGACGCGGCTGCGAGGATGACAACCATGGTGCGACGACCCTAGTTCGCAGCCTTAGAAGAAAACCTCCCCTAATCTAAGAACAGATCAAGCTCGATTTGGGGTTTGGGTTCAACGCAGTGTGAGTTTGACGAGCTCGATTTGGGAGTTGGTGGTCGGTGTCAGTTCGACGAGCTCTGAAAGGTGGTTTGGTGGTCGGGTCGACGACGGTAGTGACTTGGACGACCACGAGACTGATCAGTTCTGCAACGGTGGATTTCTTCGACGATCACGAGGCCAGTCGCTGCAACAAAGATGATCACTTCGACGATTGAGATCCCCGATCTCTTGCCGTTATAACTGCAAAGGTAAAACTAACCTAGTTTTAGCTGAAATTTTGAACATAGATATAATTTTCCCCCTGTACAGATAGATTATTTGGGTAGGATGTCTTTTAGCTGAAATTGTTCTAGTTGTGTTTTATGAATCATAGCTGCGTATTAGGTATATGGAAAGAAATGCAGGGAGATAGTGTTGGTTGGTGATGGTTTTGTAAGTATGGAACTGTTGATATTTTCCAATTTTCATCTGCAATTCTAACTCTGTTGTTCGAGTCAGCTTACTGCTAGAATCATTATGGTCTTCGAATGCATTAGTTGTGATTGGTGTCTTTGAATTTATCTTTTGCATGTTTAGTTGTGATATTTTTATTTAATTTGCGATTGTAGATGAGCTCACAATCGGAGGAAATGATTTACGACTTTGCATTGGAGGTGCCACTGCTGTAGTCCTTGCGCTAAGAGCTTATGTTCTGTTAAAGCGCAACGAACATAAGAGAGGTAGCAACATTCCTAGAGACCCCTCATTGAGAAGACATTTATGTAGAAATGTGCACATGTTTCGGATATTGAATGATAGTAGTACTAGTTGTGTTGATTATTTACGAATGCGTAAAATACCTTTTCTCAAACTTGCACAACTATTTAGGGAGTTACGAATCTTGCAAGACACCGTTCATATACCAATTGAAGAGCAAGTAGCCATGTTTCTTCATATAGTAGGACACAAAACTAAAAATAGAGTTGTGAGACTGGAATTTGTAAGATCCGGTGAAACGGTTAGCCGTTTTTTTAATGACGTCTTGCGCGCTATATTTTCTATTCGTAACCGTTTTATGAAGCAACCAACCGGTGCTACTCCTCCAGAAATCATCCATAATTGTCACGCCCCGCTTCCCAAAATACGGAAAACGAGGGATGACTAGGCCAGCCATGCTCCTACGGTCAAGGAATAATCCCGCCGTAGTCACACTTCGGCTTCTGGCATTACATGGTAATCAGTAAACAAAGCACAGAAGTAAAGGAAATAAATCACTAAAACATTACATCAGAGTTCATTGTCTACAATTTACAAATAAACAAGAAAAAACCGAGTTCGAATACAAGGTCTCTTTAGGGAAAGCAGAAAAGAAGAAAAAGATACTCCAGACTAAATCTCCGCTAGCTCGAAGGGTAAGTCCGACTCCTGCGCTGGTTCTTCCTCGAGGTCTGAGCATGCATACTCAGGCCGTCAGAGCGACGTAATAGCAATATAATAATAGTGACATGAAACAGGCAAATAAGGTAATAACAGTGGAAGTAAAATGCAGATAATCACTATGTCACTAAATGATGCAAAGTATGATCTGTGTCCCTATCAGTCTCTAAGTCATGTTTGAAATCGAGTTGTGGAAAGGAGGATCATGTTTAACGGGAGTCTCGTACATACCCGAGACAACGGCCCACACGTCCGGGACATAACCCTGTCAGCCGGATCGCTAGATCCTACCTAATATATATAAGAGTTGCTGTTCGAATGATCATCCTCTAAAACACGGTCCTCGCTAAATACGATGCTCTTTCCACTCCGATTTCCCCTTTCCCCCCAGGTTTACACTGTTGATGATTATGATTTAGTCGTGTATAAGTATTCACCAATAACACGGTTTTATCACTGTTCGCTGTATTAATCACTGTCATGAATCATTCACTTTTCCATTGGCGTACTTGACACTCCTAAACCAATATCATTCACGCACGATAATGCATTGTACACTGAATAATAACGCGCACTATCACTATGTGTGTGGCAGTTGGGTAAGGTATGTACATTTATGCAGTTGACAAGTCATGTGTAATATGAACTATTATGCACTTCATGAGCTTACAAAAATTGCAGTAAATCATATGTTCAGAATTCAGTGAAACGATACAAATACGGTAACAATTATACTCTATCGGCAGTTCAGAAAAATTTGTTTCAGTGCAATCGGATTTCGGGTTTGCAAGTTACAGCCGTTTCATTTTAAGTGCTCGTTGCAGGAAATTCAGTTTCTGAACTGAACGTCCGTTTCGCGGCACAATTATCACCCTGTTGGGATCAACATTTAGTGTCGCTACAGTTGAATGAAATTTAGGGTTTTCGATAGGGTTTCCAATGCACTATACGGATTCTCAATCGCGTCTCTACGTCAGAAGCTACACACTGTTCAACACTAGGGTATCAGTTCTGTTTCTGTTTGGGACTGCTATACGTCCTGTTCTTTTAAATTGCAGTTTAAATAGTAAACGACGATAACAAGGGGTGAAATCACTTGCGTTATTTATCTAACAGTTTCATCTTCCATAAGGTATAGGGTTCCGCAACATACAAGTTCAGGCAGCAAAGTAGTAAGCATTACGAGATAGAAATCAACAGCCGGAGCTGCTCTGGACTGCAGTCCAGAGCCGCTCTCCGAACCAATTCTCATCATAATTTCTGTACAGGAACAATTAAGAACTTGTATAGGGTTCCCGGTCGTTGAGTCGGCTTCGATTTGAGCCCTCGAACGCATCATTTCAATGTGTACAAACTTAATTATGATTTTAACAAGTTTCAGACGCGGGAAGTATTCAGTTTTAATGGGTGTAATTGGGGGTGATCATTCAAGACAGTAACGATCAAATTTTCCAGTCAAATTTCACCACAATGTTCATTGCCACACGAGCCAGCATATATAATCAAGTTCCGTCAGTTTAATGGAAGGTTTTCGTTCGGGTTTTGCATCAAACAGCTATGTCATATAAGTTTTCATGAATCGTAAACATGGAATTAATACGGTTTTGATTTGGAACGGAAATAATCTAGCATGTAGCAAGTAGGGTACTTGCTTGGAGACGCTTTGGCGACGCACGGCAGCGGTAACGGCACGAACGCGCGACGAACGGCACGGTTTGGATTCGCGGCCTCGGCTCGCGTTTCGGGTTCGTCGTCGGAGTTGCCCGGGGGATGGCTCGTGATCGCTGGAGGCGGAGTGTGGTGCTGTGGATCTCCTGGGGTGTGTTGGGGTCGACAATGGTCGCTCCGGCGGTGAGCACAGCGAGGGTTCGGAGCTTGGTGGTTTTGGAGAGAGAGAGAGAGGGGTAGTGGGAGCTCGGGTTTGGAGGTGATGGGGATGATGCTGAGGATGTAGAGTTCGACGAGGTGGTTCAGGGCAGTGGGGAGCTCGTCGGCGTGAGGGTGCAGGTGATGGCCGAGGTGGTGCAGGGAGCTCGGCGGTGGGTTGAGAGTGGTGAGGAGGGGTTAGGCTGTGTAGGGGGCTTGAGTTCTGGAGAAAAGAGAGCGAGGGAGGAAGGATGAGGTGGTTGTAGTCGTCGTTGTCGTCGGTGAGGGCTCGAAGCTTGCAGCTTTGGAGAGAGGAGAGGAGTGAGTTGGAGAGGGATTGAAAGTGAGCAGGGAGAGAGTTGGAGAGACAAGGAGGGGTTTGAGAGCTCGTAGGGCGCGCGGTCGTGGGCGACAAGCACGGAGACGTGGGGCGGCGAGGCGACGTGGGTTTGCGCGGAAGACAGAACGAGCGGGAAATTTTATTTTATTTTTTTTGAAGAGAGGAAGAAGACTTGAGGCGGGTCGGGTCGGGTTTGGAGGAGGATGGGTTTGGGCGCGGGCTGGGCCGGAGGAGGGAAAATAATTCATTATTAAAGAGAGAAAAGGAAGTGGGCTGGGAAGAAATAGAGCTTGGGCTGAGGAATTGTTTAATCTAAGATTTGGATTTTGGGCTGAGGTTTTAAAATGGGGAAATTATATATATTTTGTCTTGGGCTTGGTTTTAGGGAAATTGTTTTAAGCTTTGATTTTAAGGGTTTAGAAAAATAAATACCAAGTCTTAAGCAACCAATTACCTACAAATATACGAGGAAAAATGGGACATTCGGGGACTTGGGAAAAATAGAAAAATTCTAAAGATGGGAACGGGGATTTACAATAATCCTCGTTGGTATCCATACTTTTCGGTAAGTAAGCATTAATTTTTATTCGTAAGCGATATTTGAAATCACAAGTAGCACTTGAAATTTGTTATAGGACTGTATTAGGCTGATCGATGGGACATATGTAGATGCAATGGTCCCTGTAAAGGACGTACCGCATTTTAGGGGCCGTAAGGGCTTGACGCAAAATATTTTAGCAGCCGCAACTCCGGATAAACTATTCACCTATATCTTGGCTGGTTGGGAAGGGGCAGCCAATGATTGTACCGTCCTTAAGGACGCTTTATCATTACCACCGCCACACGGTTTGCGAGTGTTAGAAGGTACAAAATATCTTCGTTAAATACGATTAAGATTAAGTAACTAATAATTATTTAATAAACTATTATTTCGTTTCTTAGGGAAATACTATTTGGGCGATTCGGGTTACAGTACAGGTTATGGAGTAATTTCATCTTATCGCGGTGTTCGATACCACTTGAAGGAGCATTCTGTTCACATGCCCACCAATAGAAAAGTGCTTTTCAACCTACGCCATTCTACTTTACGAACAAAAATTGAAGCCACATTTGGAATTCTTAAAAACCGATTTAAGATACTATCGGTAAGGCCACATCATCCATTTCCAACACAAGTTCAAATTGTTATGGCATGCGCTATTCTTCATAACTACATAGCCATGGTTGATCCAGATGGCGACAAATTCAATGACGTCCAAGAACCCCGGTTTGAAGAAGGCGAGGATGTGGAGGAGGATGGTCCGGACATCATTCAGTTCGACCCAAATCAGACACTCGTCAAGTTGAGAGCGGAAAGAGAAGAGTGGAAGACCCGATGCGATCAATTGGCTTGGGATATGTGGGTAGATTATTGCAATGAATATCAGGGAGGACACAACATAGTCGATTACATGATGCTCTTTTTTAATTCAATTTATATTGTAACCATAATAAATGTTAATGGAGTCAGCCACTCTTTGTTTTTATTTTATGTTGCATGTAGTAAATATTATTTTATGTTCAGTTCATTTAAATAGTGTTGTTTGTTTAAACTTATTAAGTCTTTATATCATATTTCATTGTGTTAAATTTTAAGTGTGTTTATTGCATGTTTTGAATACTAGTGTACTTTCCAATAAAATAGTATGCCATGTTGCTTGTTGTTATGACTTAGGTATGTCGAATACTCTTCTAAGATTCCATCCTACAACCGGCGAGTGGGTTCAGTTTCCATTCTCACCCCAGACTCAAAGTCCCCTAGATCCACAAGAAGATAATAATCATGCTCGATTCAGGTATCCTCCACCTAGCACAGGTTTTTACCCCGTAGCCGGTATGAACATGTACCCTCCTATACAAGGTGAGTCTTTCTTTCCGGGTTTGATGCCGGGTTCGGCAAATCAAGGTTTTATGCTGTACTTTAACAGCCCTGGCAATACACATGTACACTATCCAATGAGCTCGAACGCAAAAACGTTCATAGAATCATCAAATAGCGATGCACATGGATCTAATACTAGCGGTGGATCAGGAAAATCTTTACATAGTCGTGCCGAAGAGATTAAGCATTCTTCGCCTATGAAAAAACGTAACAAGAAAGCCGCTGCAAAACTTAAGAAAACAGTTCCGGTTATGAGAGGACGGAATAAAATTTGGCTAGATGTCCATGATGATATACTCATCCCTTTTTGGCCTCACGGGCTAAAAAAGGATTGAAAGGAGATAAAGGGTTTAAGAGGACAACTCTCACGGCAGCAGCCATACATATTAACCAAGAATTTGGTAAGACTTACACTACGGATAATGTGCACACTCACATTAAAACTCTGAAGAAGACGTATGCCAAAAATGCTTAAATGTTTTGATTTGACCGGCGTGGGATGGGACGAAGATAAGAAAATGTTAGTAATGGAAGACGAGGAGTACAAAACCTTTTCAAGGGTAAAATTGCTTCTAATTTATTCTTAAATTTCATCTTCATTAAATAACTTGATTAATTTATTTGTAATATTTATTTTGGCAGACGAATCCTAAGCTGAAGGATTATGTGAACCATCCACTCACACATTTTGATGATCTTAAACTAATATGTGGGGATGACGGGGTCACGGGGGCCTATAAATAGTCGATTTATGAAGAAGTTGATAGGACACAAGCTTACGAGGCTCTAACCGGAGAGAATACTAATGAAATACAAAATGATTACCCTCAAGTTCGTAAAACTAGCAATGCCTCTTCGAGTATCAATAGTCAAGGGAGTCGTCGTCGGACCAAAGGTAAGACTATATCGAATGATGTTGAATATCTTGATAATGTTATGAGCGGCATAGAAAAGGTTGCTATGTCGATCCAAAGGGTGCAAATGCATTGGATCGAGACGCTTTCAGAGTGTATGCATGAAGTTGGGAGAAACTATCCCCGCAAACTCTTGGATAAGGCAGTCCAAAGCTTTCATAATGATGAAATAGGTGCGCGGATATTTACGGTGATGTCGGAAGAATCGAGAAGGGATTGGGTAGAGGAATTTGCATCAAATGAGGACGTAGACGTTCAAGATGGTGGAAGGGACCCTGATGATGGAAACGATGATGATGAAGTTACTCCTCTTTAGGATTGAGATCTTATGAATTTTATAATATTATTGAGAACGCATTTTCTAATATTTTTATTCTCTAGTTGGTACTTGTTATATTATGGTGGTAGTGTTGTTGGTGTTCCTAATATTGTTGTTATTGTTAGTATTGTTGTTGTTATATTTGAGATTGTTCTAGTTGTTATTATTGTTGTTGCTATAATTGTAATGCTCATGTTGGTAGTGTCATGATTGTTATTAATATTTGTTGATGTTGGAATAATGTTGTGTCACGTTGGTGTTCATGTAAGTTACATTCAAGCTATATTTGTTGATGTTGGAATATATGCAGCAGCAACAAGCAATATTTGTTGATGTTGGAATGATGGTTGAAACACTTCTACTAGTTATAATTGATGTTGGTATGATATTATTGTTGATGTTGGAATAATGTTGCTTTATCTCCTTTTATGTTGTTTTCATTATATTGTCTATTTCTTCGCTACGGCGTCGTATATATGCTTGTGGTGGTTGTTTTCCTCTTTTGGACGTGATTCGCTCCCGTTTGGGGATGCTTTACTTATATTCTATGTTTGTACCCGTTTCGGGGCTAGTTTTTACAAAGGAGGTACTGCCGAAATTTTTAAGAAAATGAACTTAAGCTTTAAACTTTTACTTGAGATTTCCAAATATTTTTAACAATATTTTTATCACTTGCTTTTTTTTATGGTTTAGATTTCTGGGTTTTCGGCTTACTTAAATTGCGTTATGCCTGTTGACGTCACGTGGTTTAAATGCCGGTCACGTGTCAAATCTTGGGTCGTGACAAATCTTAAAGAATTTACTCCTCTTTAGGATTGAGCTTCTTGCTTGCTGCTGCTGCATATGCAGGTAACAAAACATTATTCTTGCTGTTGCTGCATATGCTTCATTTTTGAAACATTTTTTTTCAAGACAATAAAAAACTTTTTTGTCTTATTATAAGGTAACAAAACTTACACTCACCTCCTTAAAGTTACCTATAAATCCTTCTTTTAGAATCCATCATTACAATTCTAAAACCAAATAAGGATTCCAAGGATTTACTAATTCAAAACTAGGATTTCATACCAACCAAACAACAAATTCCACAATCCCTAAAATTTCAAAACTAGGATCTTGGAATCTAAATTCTCAAATCCTGCAACCAAACAGACCCTAAAATCCTCAAATCCAAATCTCATTTCCTTTTCACCAACCAAACAAAAATTACAAGGATCTACAAATACAATACTAGAAATCCAAAACCAACCAAACAACAAATTACCAAAACCAGAAATTTTCAACCCTATTGTTTTGGAATCCAAATTTCATAATCTTGCAACCAAATAGGCCCTTATGGATTTCTCAAATAAAAGCTATCAGGCACCACAGTCCTGAAAGGTCTGATAGTGTGTACGATTTATAAATGAGGTACTCGGAAAGTAACAATCTACCAAAGATCTGATAGTGTGTTCGATTTGAGGATTTAACAAGAAAGGAAAAATAGCATAGTCAAGATCTTGCATCAATTGGAATTGCATCTTCATGATAGAGCTTGGGAAAGTTAAAGAAGTGGTCGTTGAATACAAATAAAATATGAAGAGAAAGCAAATTAATGTTCATAAGCATCGACCTATGAAAGTCATTTGTCCCATGCCCTTACCTTAGGAAATAGCCAAGTCCAATACGACTTAAATGCAATATGCAACACTTGGGATTAATCGACAATGTCGGTCGTTAATAGCCGAAAGACAAATTAGTAGCTAATTAAACTTTTAAGCCAATAGTGGATGTATCTTGGATGGCAGCAGGAGCCTCATGCGGTCTAAACTATAATGAAATTCTAAAATATATGTTTAGTCATACATATATGTTGCTTCAAACCACAATCTTAAGCAAGGAAAATGATCTTCCAACTACAGTTATTGGAATATATATGAAAATATAAAAAGAGAACCAGTTATTGCATCAGTGCACCAAACCAACACAAATTTTTCGAAATATGTAACAAAGATATGACGTTTTAGCTGCAACAGTTGAATTTCTATGCAGTTACGTACAAATACATTACATTGCCTTTCCAACCATAATGTACCATGTCAAAGAACAAATATATGAGCTTTCACACTCCCAAGAAATTATGTGTGTGGATCGTATTATATTTTTATCTTCTTTTATCATGCAACAAACCGAACAGCGCAGAAAAATATATATATATGGCGAAATCATATGAGAATTGTAGTTTCAAATTGAAGGGTGGAAACGTGCATCCAATAACAAATGCTTTCTTTTTCCCTCCCCTTTTGAATGATATAAGTAATAAACTAATGCTAGCGGGAAGTGAATCCTGGACCTTTGCACAGTTGCAAAAGGCTAATACCAATACGCTATAATGGCTTACCAGATACATTGATTTTCCAACTTGTTCATCACAACACAGCCAACAAAAATTGAACGATCACTTGGGTTCTATTTGACACTAGATTATTAATAGATGTCATTTTTTGATCCCTATATTTCAACACGTATAAGTAATTGAGACTGAAAATATTCAACATATAGGTTTTCCTATTATTTTATTGGGCTTTGAACTAAAATTCCCCTTCATACTTTGCTAATCACTAAAAAGTCTCTCCATACTTCATATTTACTTCAAAAACCCTTCATACATTCAAATTGCACTAAAAAAAAACCCCTCATTAGTTTTTCATCAAAAGTTAATGTCCTGATAGGAGGACGGAACATAAACTTGTGTTTGAGCCATTCTCTTAGCTTCTAGGTATTTAGATAGGCCACATCTCGCTTAGCTAAAAAGTGAGATTTAGAGCAACTAAACAATGGTTCTCTTTTCAAATGAGATTGTCCATGAACTCGAAACTTGCAATTGAAGAGACGACGGCACCCGACAAGCTCATTGCTGGAGAAGTTTGAGAACGATGAGCCGGTTTTCATGATCAATTTGAGAGATCCTTAATCGAAACCGTAATCATAAAACCAATTTGGATGAAAATTTAGTGATTTCAGTAAAGAAGAGAGATCGCGAAGGTTTTAAAACCCTAACCTGATGTTCACCGTTAGCCTCCTAACGACGAAATGGAAGATGCCAAAAAGATTCTCTTTTTGGCATGTTAGGGTTCTTTTTAGTGCAAATTAAATGTATAGAGGGTCTTTTAAGTAAATACGAAGTATAGAAGGGTTTTTTAGTAATTAGTGAAGTGCGATAGGACCTTTTAGTAAAAAGCCCTATTTTATTTAAACATTGAAAACTTATAATATGGAAATTTGTCTATTCACATGTCATTTTGAATATCCTCCAGTTGCATAAGATACAACTTACAGGCCTAATTATATCAGATTTGTGATTACATTTTAGTTTGAAATCTCTATTTTCGGACATTGTATTTGGTTGCTTCTTTGATTATAACCAAGGCTAGAACCTAATAAGGCACTAAATATATTATCACATTTCGGTAGTTTTCTGGATTGACACAAACCTTTGGGAGTTTAGTGGACTTCAGCGGAGCAGCAGCAGCAGCAGCAAAGTAGTCGTCTCTAGAAGAGGAGCAGCACAAGCAGTAGAAAAAGGATTCATATTATGTAAATAAGGATAAGGACTTCCATATTTCAATAAGAATAAGAAATCTTAGTGGTTATCCTACATTTTTCTATAAACACGGGGGCTCTCAAATAAGGCAAAAACATTATGGTAGAAGGCATGCCGTGAAATACTCTAATACTCTCTCAGGCTTTTCCTGTGAATTAGGTATGTAGCCAAACTACGTCAAATCTTTATGTCTCTCTGTCGCCTGTTTACTTTTCTTGCGTTGCGCTTTACTCCCCTGGTTTTGCTTCCATCTTTGATTGATTGTCATAAGATGATCCGTATCAGAGAAATTAAGACGACAAGTGTTTTAGACGTGAAGTTTGAGACACAGAAGTTTGATGGCAAAGATAACTTCGGGTTTTGGCAAAAGAGAGTGAAAGCTATAGCTTGGTTCAACAAGGGCTTCACAAGGACTGCAAGCGAAGTCTGAAAAACCTACAAAAATAAGCAATGAAGATTGAGAGCAGTTAGATCCTAAGACGGTAAGCATAATTCAACTTTGTTTGGTGTCATGGATGAAAAAACCATTACAGGACTTTGGGAAAAATTCTAAAATTTATATATGACCAAGAATCTTTCCAACAAGTTGTATTTGAAGAAACACTTGTATGGGCTGCCGTATGAAGGTTGGTACAACTATTCAGGATTATAGAGAGCTTCTTAGCATTGATGTAAAGTTGGATGATGATGATGATAAGGCGCCAATCTTTCTCACATCGATTCCTCAAATCATACAATCATATTGTTACATAATCCTATATGGCAACGAAACTCTCATAATCGAGAAGATCATGGCAATACTTCTATCTAATGATATTAGAAGAAGACCGAATCGTGAGGATGAAGAGATGGGTTAAGTTGCTACGGGATCGTCTAAAGGATGGGGAAGATCAACTAACTAACGATGCTAAAGGGAATAAAGATTCTTCAAAGCGCAATTTCACTAAGCGCAATTTCACGATAAAGAATGCAGTCCGTAAAGGTTTTATAAAAAGAAGCAAGATTGGTTGAAGAAAATGAAACAGAATGGAAATACCAATGCAGGAGAAGATGGTGCAGTGGACGATCAGACGTTCTCATAGTCTCTACAGGCACGAATACTCCTTGGAAAGACCGGATATTGATTCCTGTTCTCCGTTAAAAACAACTGTTAAATTGGGCGATTGCTCGATTTACGAGACCGCTGGTGAAAGAACTATGATTATACAGAGCGGTGTGTATTTTGAGTGCGGTAAAATATGTCCCAAAGTTACAGATGAATCTAATAATATTAGATATGCTAGACTTCAAATGTTGTGGTGTTACCGTTGAAAAGTTGAATCATGAAGGCCACACGCCACAAATGAAAGGAGTAGAGCATGGAAATGTATTCAGGCTTATATATCAGAAACACGGTTTCAAGTGGAGCTTCAAAGATTTCTACAGTTGTATAGGATTTTTTGGTAGGCTGGATATAGAATCTTTACCTGAGGTATTTGATTGATCCGTTGCAGCTTAAGCAAAAGACTAGAAGAGTAGCATTGGCTGCTATGATTGGAGCTGTGGTACGTTGTTGTAGATGATAAAGACGGATTTAATTCGGACTTAGATCCGCATCAGGCTCACTTGCAATGGGCCCTTGAGAGAGAAGGTACAAGGATGATGAGAGGAACATAAAGGAGCATTCTAAATTTTAACTAAGGTGGAGATATTTCAAATTTAAATTATATGGTGGCTAGTTAAAGTAAATGATATATAAAGAATAAAGGATTCTTATTAGATAAGGATTAAAATTCCATATTTGGATAAGAATAAAGAATCTTTATTTGACTCGGAGTTATCCTATTTTTTGCTATAAATAACGGGTCTCTCGTCTAAGGAAAAAAACATTGTTATAGATAAAGGTTTAGAGTAGAGAGGCATAAAAGTCAATTCTCTAATATTAAAGATTAAAGCAGGGGCCGAGGTATTGTCTCCATAAGGGTGTTTACCACTTTTTAACATTTTTAAAGAGCTAATGTTTAAAATTGGTAAAGATTAAATAAACAAAAGCTTTTGTGGTTTGAAAGTTTTGATTAAGAAATCTTGGGATTCGAGAAATTCAATAAGCGCAAGCACATACTGTTAATTATACCCTATCGTCTTAGGCTATGCCTAGACATGATAACTTATTAGGTTACTTTGAATCACATCAAATAGAGCGGGAGATCATATTACAGATAAAATACTTGCAAGACAACATAAAAATTTATCATATTAAGAATCATCATGTTATCAGAGTACAATTACATATTACAACACCTGAAAAATCTTAAATTGCACAAGGGGGTGAGACTAAATACTCAAAAAATCTGATTATTGAGTAAATAGTCAAAGCATGAGGAATTTAATGTCCATTTTGACATTAAGAGCATAGGTGCATACCTTTAATGGAACCCAGCCGCATGCAAAGTGAAGCGGGCATCCTAATTAAGGTTTCCGCTCACTGTGTGTCAAGCGGATACCCTATTTTAGGGTATCCATATGGACCCAATAGGGGCGGATACTCCTTTTGGGGTGTACACAAGTGATATTTTAGCACAAGAATTTGGCATTTTGGCCAATTCTTGGCTATTCTTGAGGTGAGATAACCAGGGCTTTGTTATGAACACAAGTATGTGTGTTATGTTCCAGACTTTATTGAGAACGTTGAATTTCTTTCATGTTCTACTTTTGATTTCTAAGGAAATAGGGTTGCTTCCTATTCTCAAATCTTATATACGGAAAATAAATTTTCCTCTATTTTCATATTTTGTTCATGAAAAATTAGGTTTCCCCCACTTCTAGTTTATGTGAGAAAATAAGATTTCAATCATTTTCAAGTTGAGACACAGAGTTTCCTCTGTGTCTATAGTCTAGAGTGACATACAACTCATATGTCACAGTTCTTGTGGAAGAACATAGAATTATCCCTATGTTCAAAAGTCTTTTTTCTTTCTTAGGACATGAAGAATTCCATGTTCTTTGTTCAAGAACAGAAACGGGGCCACAAGGAACACATTTAAGCTTAGAACTTGTTGAATTCTTCAAGTGGTCGTCTCGGGCCATGAAGGCAGAAGGGGGAGGAGGAGAAGAAGAGAGGAACTTGGCTTCAAGTTCTCACCTTGTATTTCTTTCTTTAATTGATATGTGTATCCACTACTTTTTTCCACTTTGAAGCGATACTTACAGGCAGTGTTTTAAAAGGCGGCCGGACACCTAGGCGTGTAATGCACCCGCTCTGCACTGCATTGGACCGCATAGTCAGTAGTTATGCCCTCCCGTATATTTTTGTAATTATACTCTTTCCATTTGTGATTTGGGGGTGTAATTGTAATAGGCTAAATTGCACAAATGTACTCATTAACTTATATAATTTTTGCGATTGATACAATGAACTTTCATATTTTTTGCGATTGATACCATGAACTTTAATAATTAGAGAAAAGTACCGTAAACTATTTTTTTGGCATAACTACCATATGGCGTTAACTTTTGTGCCTTAATGAACCATAATACCCTTAAAAATGTTAGGGGTTGACTGAGAACATAAGGGTAAAATGAGGAAAACAAGTCAAATATTTATGACGTGGCAGTTAAATATAACGTTTACAGACGGAAGAAAAGTTGAATGTATTTAGTTGCAATCGGAGGTGATAATTCATAGTACTTGTTTGTAATTAAATTAGTTCATGGTATCAATTGTAAAAAACGTGAAATTTGATAGGTACATTTGTGTAATTTAACCTTCTAATAAATTAGGGTTACATTTGTTGGGTTACGTCAGCGCCCTGGCCATCTGCTGTGGCCGATACGGAACAAAAACTAGCGTTTAAAAATTTTTGGCGCTAGCAAATCCGTCAAGATCGAACCATAAACCTTCACTAGCAATCTACAAAGTGATAAACTATAGTGATAGAAGGTTATACCGAACGATCCATGTCTTTCGGTCTTCTACCATCTTCATAAGCTCCTTGAGGCGTTCTGGATCGAGCTTGGCCTCCGGTCTTTCTCCGTCGAAGATAATCCACCCGAGGGAGACGATGCAGGCTCCAGCTTCGCCTAGCGAAGCAACCGACACTCCAAGATTGCTAGCAATGGAGAGTGGGGTGTGTAGGAATATCTCACTATCTTTTTCTCTCATGTGTCATGCTCAAGTGAGCAATCAAAGAAGAAGATGGAGGAGGTGAGGAAAGCCATGCGCATGAGCAACTCAAGAAATGGCTAAGTCTCTAAAGAGAATGAATGAATGTGAGTGTGTGTGTAGTATGTAGAAGGAATGGCTAAGTCTTTTGAACCATGGAAAAAAAATCGCATCTCATTTAGCAATAAACAAATAAGTGCCATACTTCTCTACATGCTTCAACCATGCTGATGCCACCTCACCTCTCTACCTCATTTCCAAAATGATTTTCTAAAAATAAAAATCATATAATGAGGCGTCCATCTTCTAGAAGATATTCCGTATAAATACGGAATACAACCCGGTATATGTATCGAAATACATATACGCGAATTCGTATAAAAATACGAATAGACAAGAAAGAAAATGAATAGTGAACAATAATACTAGAATATATATATATATATATATATATATTATAAAATCAAAACTTGATTTAATAATCCGGCTCAATCCTAAGCCGCTAGTATTATCAACCGCCCGATAAAAGTCTGTGTAGCCTGTACACATATTTAATCGGACACCTGTATGTACCAATATACGTCATCTACATCATATCGCCTGAACCGTGACAACCATCTGTGTGGGACTCTAAACACTCGTCAATACGCTGACAGTGGGTTTAACCACAGCACGTCAGTGTCACTAGATGTATGTAACGGCTACCCAGGTATTGAGCGAAAGAAAGGACGACGAGCAAAATCATCTGAACCCCTACTGAGTCTATCCGTAACAATCTCCGTACAGTCCGGTCTGTTCGTCTACGAGTATCGCATATCGAGTTTAGGGGGTGGATAAAGTCAGACCCCTAATAATGCGATGTTTCGTGTCGGTATGAAGCCCATCACTAACTGAGAAACTACTGATCCAAATCAGTAATTCTCGACTATCTTGGCCAAGGATTTCTGGTGATGGCCACCAGTGCACCGCGCGACATCAACCCCCAATACCGGGAGAGACGAATCCCCGACGATCCGCTCACTGTCTCCATATGGCTCGGAACTGTACCCAACTAAAACCTGTTTGCACGACTCTTTTGAGCCGTGGTAAGGTAGTAATCAAAGCATAGTGGGAACCCACACGAGACAAATGACGATCTCAGGTCGACAGACTGACCTGTACACTTGTCACCTGGGAACTGCTATCTGACAATAGGTATAATAACAACTAGCATGTTCTCGGCGAGTCCGTCCAGTGTACTCATAACCCAATGCGCACCTGTATACTATCTTAGGCGACTGATTGACACCAATGGCTTATGAGACCAGCCACCGCCCCTCGTCGGGGTCTTGATAAGTATACACTAGTCTAATCTGGAGTATCGATGTCTAGTCTCGATACTCTCTCGACTAGGGACATTTAAGGATGTTCTTATAGACCACCCAGCTCCCACGTATATGATCGCCATCATAATGCTGGTAGTCAAGCAAGAATCCTATGGGCTTTATCAACATGTAATAGTGATCTGTAATACCACATAATGCATGTACATGATGATAATAACAAACCAGATAGCTTACTATCATTTTGAGTAAGACTGTTCTATCCATATAGGTCCTCCCTCAATCATCATAATCGTGTGCCTGCGATTACAATAATTGACTTGAGGGCACTATTGCCAACAATCTCCCACTTGCACTTAAGGCTAATTATTGCGGTGTTGCATACTCACAGCCCGTGTGATACCGAACACCCAACTTCTTTACTAATCAGTCTTGCAAAGCCCGTTTGCAAAACTATTGCGTTCGAGAAATAGTCTCAGTGAGTGGATCTGCTCCAATGTTTCTATCTTTATCTCTCTATATCTCAATTTCACGGAGAAAGACTATCTCCCGAAATGAGCGATACCTGTCTTAGAATTTGTCTGGATACCTGATGAGACACAGTTCACAAATGAACTCCAAATTCAACAAACTTCTTAGAGCGTATCATCCACTGAATTTAATCAGTATCCCGCGCCATGCCTTCCTCGGTATCTGTTTGGACCACCTGTCCAACATACTGCCTCTCAAAAGAGAGAAAACTATAACTCTGACAGCCACTCTGTCATCCAGGTCACCTTGGAAGCCTAAAATGATAACCGCCTCCCTAAGGAGGCTGCCGTTACCATATACCGAACATCCACTTATGTTCATAATTTCTTCCCAACGTTTCTCCAGGATTGGATTAATATATGTTTATTGCAGCCAGTGCAAAAACAATATCTGGTGTGGTGGTTGATATCTCATGATTGACTCAATTGCCTAAGCAAGTGATATGCCAATCATGCAAATCTCTCTCCTCATCAGTCTAGAAGACATCTATTTAGAGAGGGTGACTCCATCACCTGCGGGTACACTACCTCGCCAGGAGTCGTCCATTCTAAAATAGTTTAGAATATTGTCAAGTACCCAAATTAGGACACTTCCCAAATCTAGATCTAAAACCATAGATCTAGTTACCATTACCCCTGATATTTTATCCAGATCCTTTATGGAGAAATACATCGTGACAACCACAGTATAACCGATCATAGTATAGGAATATCACTTCCTATCAAGAGCATGTCATCCAAATAGCAGGACATTACTCCCTACTACCTTCTTATCAGGTCCATCTGTTGTTCTGATGAAGTCAAACTCTATGACTGTCACATCAAAACTAGATGATCTATCTCCGTTGTACTTGCTTTAGTTTATAAATAGACATAAACCACTTGCCCACTATACTTCCGCTGCTCCCACTGACTAGAACAACCCTCTGGTAGAGTCATATATACGTGCACTTCTAAAGCTAATTTAGAACGACGCTATATTCATCCTCCTACTAGATCTCATAGTCTAGAACAGCAGCAGTGACAAGTTTGGGCAACCAAAAACCTCCCTATCACTGTCTTTGAGGAGACCGAAGTACCTCTCGAGTGCCTGAGATTACCCACCAAATCTGCGGAGTGGCTAATGGAATGTCGAAACCATTTGAATCTTTAGGTTCTTCTAAATTTTCAGTAATTGTTTGTGGTTCTGGAATCACTTCTAGTTCTACTATACTCCTACTAATGTTTTCTGAAAAGAATTTATTTTACTAAAACTGTGGTGAGTCAAGAACAATATAACTATTGATCTTCCAGATGGTAGAATGTTAACCCTCGTCAAAGCCCGGGATAACCCACAAACTGCCATTACTGAAACGTGCCTTGAGTTTGTCTAGATTCTGGTTTTAAGCATCAGCCGGACAACTCCATATACCTTAACATCGTTAAGATATGAATTCATTATATATCCAGTATATAGAAACAGAGGTAATAATTTAATTGGAATAAGATTCAAAAATCATGTAGTTGTTTCTAGTGCATATCAACCAAATAGAAGAAGGACATACAACATTACTCATCCAGGAATACATCCACGTATGAGTAACCTGAAAGAGAAGCAAGTTCTCAAAACTATTACTTACAACGGAATACCAAACACAACTATCTACATCTTCGATCACTTTGAAGAATCCTGATACTTGCAACATATGATTCTCTACCTTATTCTTATACCTATAACTTCTCAAAATTTGGACCCTGTATTTCAACGAAATATTTGTCTAAAACTAGAGAAGTCATGAGTAAACAGAATATAGTACGAGTACCAACCCCTTTGTTCTAATGGACATCTGACAACATACAATACTTTGTATAAGTCTACTGAGTTTAATAACTCAAACCATGTGCGTCGTAGATTGAAAACTGTGCTATGGTTAAGAAAAATTACACCGTTGTTGAATGCATCTTACCTAACCATCAACTGATACAGGTAAATGTTATAGACATAATTTCAAAATGTTATATCTCACTTTATAAAATAAACGTACAGATATATCAGTTTGAAATTGGTGCATAACGACAGATATTCAAAACCAAATATTTACCATTAGGCAAAACCAAGGTGATTTCCTCAAATATCACCAATTACAAAGAATTCTGATATATATTGTAATATTTCAGAAAATATAAAATATTATATTTGGAAATTTATCGGAGATTAAAATGATTTATTTATTATAATGATATTTATCGGATTTTTGGCCAAATCCGTATTTTTTCTACATTTTTCTTTCCGTGACAAGTGCACCATGTCATGTGCATGTTGTGTTTGTGAGTTTGTATGTGTGATTTGTGAGTTTGTGAGATATAGAAAAGAAAAACAAAGAAAAGAAAAGAAAAGAAAGAGTTATGAGTGAGAAACAAAAGAGAGATGAAACAAAATAGATATTTGTGAGAGAGTGAATGTAGGGGGGATATTTTTGAGTGAGAGAGTGAGCTTGAGGGTTAGACTTGGCTGCACCTTTCCCTCCTCCTCCATTGTTTCTTCAACTCAACTCCTCCATGCTTCTTCACCTCACTACCGCCATTCAATCTTTTCATTTTCTTCTCAAAACCCTATGCCACCTTTGTTCCCCTCCGAAAGACGGCACGACGTAGAGACGTCTTGCCTGAGATTCGGGGCAGATACTATTTGGTTTTATCCGTCCACCTCTCCGAAGATGCCAAGTTGATTTATGGCACAGTGTATCGGAGGTTTAGACGGATGCGGCCGATGTAGCAGACTTCGTCAGATTCCCCCTCGCTTGAGTGGTTTTTGATTGTTGGGGCGCTCTTCCCTGCAGGCGCAAACCCCTGTAGTTAATTATGCTACCGCATCGCAGTAACAACTTTCTACTTCTCCAGAATTTCACTTCGTGTCGTGGGTGTTTGTTTTGTTTGTGGTTGCCTGTGGATTGTATACGGAGACTAATTTATGTCGTCGCCCGTAGGACGTGGATTAGTCCAAATCCATATTTTCTTAGATTTGGGTTTGGGGTTTTTGTTTAAGGATACGTTAGCCCTATTTAAGGCTAAGATCAACTTAAACTTTTGTTAAGGATACGTTAGCCTAATCTCCAGACTAAGATCAACTTAACGGGATTGTTTGGATCCGACAAGAGAGCAATTGGCTCTATTATTCCAGTTTAGGGACATAGCGGTCCATTTCCAGTGTAGGGACATGGTGGTCAATCATTCCCATTTGGGGACGAACATTAGTTTAAGGATATTTCGGTCCAACATTCCCATTTCGGGACGAATATTAGTTTAAGGACGTTTCGGTCCAACATTCCCATTTCGGGATGAATATTAGTTTAAGGACGTTTCGGTCCACGAGTTTAAGAACCCCGCAGTTCGTATCGATGTGTGGTTGTCGGGACCCGTCACCTCTCTGACATCGTTGAAGGATTACAATGATAGGTGTTAGAGGAGTTCAGAGATGTACCATTGAACCGGATGTAAATTGATTTAGGAGAGCAGTCTTGCTCAGTCAATTCAATTTGAGGACTTACGGCCATGATTAGGCTAAGTCCAGTTGAAAAATGTTCAACATTTTTATTTATCTTTGGCCTATTAGGCATGTGCTAGGGCTTTGCCCCTGCTAGGCCTTTTTGATTTGGGCTCTGTCCCTTTGTAAATGATGCAGAGCATCTGTTTTGGTTTGGGCTCTGCCCTTTTTAAAATAATGCATTGCATTTTATTAGGCCTTCTTTAATTGGGCTTGGCCCTTCTATAAATAATGCAGTGCAATAATTACTTGACGGTGGCTTGTCAGGCACTTTGCGCCAATTACTGAGCGCAAATGCTTGTGGTGGTGACACGTGTCACACTCTGGTGAGTGCAAGCGCAACAGCGCAGAGCGCTGCACCTGTGCGCTGCGCCTGTGCGCTGCGCTGTTGCGCTGCTGACACGTGGCGCGCTCTGGTGAGTTGCGCCAACTTCAGAGAGCAATGCTCTATCTTAAAAGCGCATAGCGCAAGTGGTTCTGGAGCTGACACGTGGCGCTCTCTGGTGGCTTGCGCCAACCCAGGAGCGCAACAGTGCAGTTTTTTACAAGTGCAAGGCACCGTTTCAATAACTTGATCCAATTTTGGATTCAAGAAAAGACTCTTTAAGATTCCAGAACCAATGGTTCATAAAAAAGTGCAAGGCACTGTTATTATTTATTATTGAAGATCATTGATCTTGTTCTTAGATCAATGATCTATTCATAAGAAGTTCTTCTTTTATAAAGGTTTTTACCTTTTTTCTCTTCTTGAGTTCTTCTCACAATTTTTTAGAGCTCTCTCTATTCTCTGTTTTTTTTATCTTGATGATGTTCTTTTTTTTTGAATTGGCGTCTAGGGGCCTTTATATAGTGCCCATTAATTTGTTAAATTTGTTAAAGAGATCATTCTTTGAGTGATTTGGGGAATTTTCCCCACCGTTGGATCTTTGATCCAAGGGCTTCTGTTTTACAGAAGACAATCTTCTTGTTTTAACAAGAACAGAAAGATCTTACTGGAATTTTAATTATGTTTGGCGCAGATGCATCAGCGCTTGACACGTGTCGCACAGCGCAGAGCGCAGCGCAACTGCGCTGCTACGTGTCGCGCAGCGCATAGCGCAGCGCGACTGCGCTAGCGCAACTGTGCTGCCATGTGGCGCGCAGATCATCTGAAGCGTTGCTTCTTTTAATTTTTGTTTTAAATAGAGCCTTGCTCTGATTGGGCGCGCTGCCTTGGGCGCTGCGCTCCCTGCGCTGGCGTGTCTTATTTTGACACGTGGCGTTCTGCGCGCAGCGCGGAGGATCTGAAGCGTTGCTTCATTTATTAAAATTTAAAATTTCAAAGTAAAGCTTTGCTCTGATTGGGGGGAATTAGAAGTGTTGCTTCATTTCCCGTCTTGGAATTTGAACAGAGCTTTGCTCTGATTGGGGTAAACAAATGCTCCCCCACCGTTGCGCTTACGTGGCCCCAAACGCGAGCGCAACGGTGGCAGAATTCCAACCGTTGCGGTAACTTTTGGAAGTTGAAAGGGCATTTGATGCCTATAAATAGGATCTTTGGTCCTCAACAGATAATTATCATCTTTAAGGTTTTTATTTTCAAAACTTCATAGCTTCGTTCTTGCCTTCAAGAACTGCCAGAGTTAAATTTTCTTTAAAAGAATTTTCTTAGGTAAAAATTAATCTTGAATTAAATTAATTTTAATTAATAGAGCCTTGCTCTCATAGATCTTTTGATCTAAAGAAAACCCCTTTGGGGTTTCACCAACAGAGCCTTGCTATCAAGAATCTGTTTCAGGGTTTCTTAACCCATGAACATAGCTTTGCTCTTTGGCAAAACATAGATCTCTTTGATCTAAAAAAAAATGATGAACTCTTAAGAGTTTGAATATGGACAATGAAGATTAAAAATGGAGTTTTGTCTTTAATGGATTGTATCATCTTTTAATAGTAAGGCTCTTAGAGTTCTCGGGGAGTTTCTTTAAATTCCCCTCATTATTGGATTTTGACATTCACTCCTGTTTGCAGAGCATTGCTCTCGAGGAGTTCAACTCTCTGTGTTTTTTTTTATCTCTAATCTTCCCATGATGTTTCCTCCAGGCATTATGGCGGTACGTCTATACAGTTTGCACGAATTCATCACCTACGAGGATATCCGCGTACAGGGCCGTCAACAAAACCAAGAGTTTACAGATGCCTAGTGTGCGGAGGTCATGGGTCGCCTTAACGCAAGCGTTGGTTGGCTGCTTCCTCGTCGTTCAGCTCTCTTGAAAGTCGTGCTGGGAGCAATATGGAGAGCACTTCCGGGGCTTCACGAGGCCATGCCGCTTAATGCGCTGGATGATGCCGAAGACAAGGTGCATTCGGTGTACCTGTCTGGGCTGATCTCGAAGAAACGGCGGGATAGCCTCATCGACATTCTGCATCAAACTTTCCAGCAGACGATGATAATCGTTGCTTATCGAAGGATGGGGGGCCTTGCCGAAGATCTTGACACAATTGAGCGCGAGAGGCTGCGCACGAGAATAATCAGAAAGGCCAAAAGAACTTTAGATGGCCTTACTTTTGAATTCCTCAATCCGTGCCCCGGGTCTGAGGTTATACCATTGTAATAATTTGAATAATGTTTTTGCTTATTTTCTTTATGATTGTAAGAACCCTTTGTAATAGGAATGAAAAATTTCTCATTTCAGCTTGTCTTATTTCTCGTTCTGAGCCTTTTTCACATGCATGAATGGGTGTGTCTCGAATGCTAGATCAAACGCCATTCAGATGTTTTTTTTAATCGCGTTCTTCTTCCTTTCATTATCGGCATGCTGTCTTGATAAACATGGTTGACAGATAATAGAATAAGCATCTTGGTTTCTTCAAGAGACAGCGATAGCTTAGGCCCCAGGTTCAGATCTGCTGCCTAAGACTTTTCAACTCTATGAGCCGTGGGGGTCTCATAGAGACTTTTCTCCCTACGGATCGAGAGGATCTCGTAGGTGGATTTTCTCCTCAGGAATCGTGAGGATTCCTAAATGCGTTTTCTCTTATAAGTCGTAAGGATCTTATAAGAGAATTTTCCCTCTTACGAGTCAAGAGGACTTGTAAGCGGTTGTTTCCCTCCTTGTCGAGATTCGACTTCGGAGAGTTAGACCCGTGGATAGTATGCAAGAGACCGTTTTAGACCGACTTGCAGGATTCCAGTGCTTAGGAAACAAGTTTTTTTTAATCCCTGCTGCCTAAGGCTTCATCTTGTAAGTCGAGACGAATCGGGAAGTCCTCGCGAAGACACTAATTTCCTGACGAGTCGAGACGAATCGAGCAACTCTCGTCAAGGACACTAATTTCCCTGAGTTGAAGTATTTTTCCGAGGACGCTGGTTTCCTCGAGGTTGAAACGAATCGGAGTATTCCTGCGGAGACACTAGTTTCTCTGCGGGCCGACGCGAATCAGGATGTTCTCGTCAAGGACACTGGTTTCCCCGAGTCGAAGGATTTGGCCGAAGACACTAGTTTCTTCGGGGTTGAAACGAATCGGAGTATTCCTGCGGCGACACTGGTTTCTCTGCGGGCCGTCGTGAATCAGGAGGCTCTCATCAAGGACGCTAGTTTCCCTGAATTGAGGTATTTACCAGGGACACTGGTTTCCCTGGGGTTGAAACGAATCGATGTATTCCTGCAAAGACGCTAGTTTCTCTGCAG
The DNA here is from genome assembly GCA_030015575.1 of Agapanthus africanus. Classification (NCBI taxonomy): domain Eukaryota; kingdom Viridiplantae; phylum Streptophyta; class Magnoliopsida; order Asparagales; family Amaryllidaceae; genus Agapanthus; species Agapanthus africanus. Next base: position 159,595,254 of record JASDDO010000026.1, on the reverse strand, counting down.
GCCGACGCGAATCAGGATGTTCTCGTCAAGGACACTGGTTTCCCTGAGTAGAAGGATTTGTCCAAAGACACTGGTTTCTTCGGGGTTGAAACGAATCGGAGTATTCCTGCAGAGACACTGGTTTCTCTGCGGGCCGACGCGAATCAGGAGGCTCTCATCAAGGACGCTAGTTTCCCTGAATTGAGGTATTTGCCAGGGACACTGGTTTCCCTGGGGTTGAAACGAATCGATGTATTCCTGCAAAGACGCTAGTTTCTCTGCGGGCCGACGCGAATCGGGATGTTCTCGTCAAGGACACTGGTTTCCCTGAGTCGAAGGATTTGGCCGAAGACACTGGTTTCTTCGGGGTTGAAACGAATCGGAGAATTCCTGCGGAGACACTGGTTTCTCTGCGGGCTAACGCGAATCAGGAGGCTCTCATCAAGGACGCTAGTTTCCCTGAATTGAGGTATTTGCCAGGGACACTGGTTTCCCTGGGGTTGAAACGAATCGATGTATTCCTGCAAAGACGCTAGTTTCTCTGCGGGTTGACGCAAATCAGGATATTCTCGTCAAGGACACTGGTTTCCCTGAGTCGAAGGATTTGTGGTGGTTTTTCAGGTTTTATGTAAGTTACCGTCATAACCGTGAAGCTAGGAATTTGATCTTCGCTTTGTTTGCTGGCACTGCGTCTGTTGCATCAAGACAAATGTCGCGGTTGTCTCTAGGCTGTTGGTGAACCGTCGAGATTTGGCTTTGCTTTCTGGCGGAGCCTGTTGGGAAGGTATGGTTCCCTCTTTGTTTGTGCCCTTGGATTGTATACAGGGATCGATGTGATCTCAACTGAAGGGCAAAAGTTTCATCATTTTTTTTATTGCTTTATTTCCGCGATGCTCTATCATTTCACCTTTTATATCGCGAGGGTCGCGATTGCCCAATCATTTCGGCTATTTCCTGCGGTGCCCAATCATTTCGGCTATTTATTTTATTTTTACTCGCTGCTTTTTATTGCGAGTTGCCCAATCATTTCGGCTGTTTTATATGCATACGTTTTTACTTGCTGCTTTTTATTGCAAGTTGCCCCATTATTTCGGCTATTTTGTATGCATGTGCGGCTTGCTGGCTTTTCGCCGTAAGCCTGGAATTAGACACCGGTTTCGGCATCAGCACTGCTACAACTGGGATATTGCCAGGAGTGAATCATCATTTGCCTCTGTCGATGTCGAACAAAGGTGGCTTAGCGAACAGGGTTAAGGTCCTGTCGACTTCATGAGCCGTAAGGGTCTCGCAAAGGTATTTCTCCCTACAAGTCGTGAGGATCTTGTAGGTGTATTTTCTCCTTAGGAATCGTGAGGATTCCTAAGTGTATGTTCCTCTGTAAGTCGTAAGGATCCTACAAGAGGGGTTTCTCCTTGTAAGTCGAGAGGACTTATAAGGGTTGTTCATCATGCGAACATATCCCCAGTCACGGATGGGACTTGGTTAGGGAAATGTTTATTCGCGCCCGTGGATTGTATACAAGGGTCAGTATTGAACCACTTGTAGGGCAATATCGAGGGTTGTGGAGGTTGCTTAAGCACAGGTTTAGGTCTCTGTAACTTAAGACTTTCAAATTTTATGAGCCGTGAGGGTCCCATAAGAGAGTTCTCCTTACGAGTCGTGAGGATCTCGCAAGTGTATTTTTTCCTTAGGAATCGTGAGGATCCCTAAGTGTGTTGTTCTCTTGTGAGTCGTAAGGATCCCACGCGGGTGGTTTCTCCTTACAAGGTCGAGAGGACCCTGTAAGTGTTTTTTTAACGAGGTTGCGTCCTTTCGGGTTTTCACAAGACTCGCCGGTAGCCCTGCTGTTTTTACTCACGGAGCCCTTTCGGGTTTTCATCCGTGCCCATTTTGCTCATGGACATACTGTTTATTTTTTTATTATTATATATTTTTTTATTCTCTCTTTTTTTTTATGAGGTCGCGCCCTTCCGAGTTTTCACGAACACTCGCCGGTAGCCCTGCTGTTTTTACTCACGGGGCCCTTTCGGGTTTTCATCCATGCCCATTTTGCTCATGGACATACCGTTTATTTTTTTATTTTTTATTATTATTATATATTTTTTTATATTCATCTCGTCAGCCTAAGGATGCTGCGGTAGTAGTTTAAGGACGTTTCGGTCCGTCATTAGTTTAAGGACGTTTCGGTCCGCTCAGGAGAAGGCCCGCTACTGCTTATAAAGTTTGAGCTTAGGAAGATAGCGAGCGGACATAGTCGTCATCATCTATCATTGACCTAGGCTATGGCTCATTAAGCGTAGTATTTCTTTAGGAAGCGGCCGTTTATTGGCCTGAAAGGCCTTTCACCGTGCATATCCATGAGTAGATAGGCTCCACCCTGGTAGACCTTGTCTATGATGTACGGGCCTTCATAGTTCGGCTCGAATTTTCCCCGCTTGGCGCGATTGGGGATCATAGGCCTTTTGACCACTAGCACGAGTTCGCCTTGGCGGAATGTCCTCGGCCTAGTCAATCTTTCATATGAGCGCGTCATCTTTGCTTTATAAGCCTCCAGATTTTGTTGCGCTATGAGCCGGGTTTCATCAAGGGCGTCAAGCTCCTCAAGCCGAAGGTGAGCATTTTCTTCGTCCGTCAGCTCATAGTGGACTGCCATTCGTAGAGAAGGCAGCTCTATCTCGAGGGGGAGTACTGCTTCTGTACCGAATACCAACGCGTACGGCGTTGTGTTCGTGGCTGTCTTGAACGTAGTTCGATACGCCCAGAGAGCTTCTTGCAGTCTCTCATGCCAGTCCTTCTTATTTCGGGACACCGTCTTCTTCATGATCTTCGTCAGGGTCTTGTTGAAGGCCTCGGCTAGACTATTAGCTCACGGATTATAAACCGAGGAATATCTCCAGTCTATATTGTGTTGTTGTGCGAAGCGACTGATTTTGTGGCTTCTGTAAGCTGGCCCGTTATCGGAGATGATCCGTCTCGGAGTTCCAAACCGATATATGACGTGCGTCTTGAAGAAATGGAGGATATTCTCCGTTTTTACCTCCCTTAACGGCACTGCTTCTGCCCATTTGGAGAAGTAATCAGTCGTCGCCAGGATGAAACGATGTCCCTTGGACGATACTGGTTCGATGTGGCCGACTATGTCAGTTTCCCACATTTCGAACGACCAACTAGCCTCCGTTGGATGTAGTGGATTTGGATGCTGGTGGATGAAGTCCCCATGGATTTGGCATGAATGGCATTGCTTCGCATATTCGAGGCAGTCCTGAATCATCGTGGGCCAATAGTAGCCCATCCGTTTAATCTTCAACTTCATCTTCGGGCCTGCTTGGTGAGAACCACAGAGTCCGTCATGAACTTCCTGAACGACACTTTTCGCTTCGTCAGGTCCTAGGCATCTCATCCATAGAGAATCAAACGACATCTTATACAGAGTATCATTGACGAAGGCGAAAAACAGAGCTCGTTTCATAAGCTGATGTCTTAAGGACGCATCTTCGGACGTTCGACGATATTTGAAGTAGTCTATAAAGACTTCTATCCAATCCTCGGCCTTTTCCCGGTCTTTTATTTGCATAGCCATTTGCTCAGTCGCTCCCTTTTCTTCGGATGATTCCGGAGATATTTCTACTGGGGTAAGCACCCGACGGCTTTGTACCACGATTCTGACGTCATCGAGGTTCTCATCAGCCAGTTCTTTAGCGAGCTTGGCTAACGCGTCCGCTTTGCTGTTTTCCGCGCGCGGTATGTTTTTCAAGGTGTAGGAAGGAATTTGGGTCAAGAGTTGTTGCACCTTTTCGCCGTACTTCACCAATTCTGGTTTGCACGTTTGGTAGTCACCATTTACTTGGCTGACGACCGGTTGGGAGTCTCCGTATATGAGGAGGTTTTCAATTCCCATATCGATGGCGATCTCGAGGCCTGCTATCAAAACTTCATATTCGGCTTCATTGTTTGTCCTTGGTTCTGTTAAGGAGAGAGCAAAGCGCATTATCCCTCCTTGTGGAGTCACGAAGATAAGGCCTACCCCCGATTTGATTATGGGCGTACTTTGTTTGCGCTTCTTCATGGAAGATGCTCCATCGAAATAAAGCTCCCATCGGGTATCACCACCGTCGATCGCATCAAACGCATGTTCGTCTGGCAGATCGCAATTCAGAGGAGAATCGGCAAGTATCGGATGTGTTCCCCTCCGAACGGCGGCCTGGACTTTGGGGCGTCCGTGCCTGAGGTTCGGGGCAGATGCTATTTGGTTTTATCAGTTTATCTCTCCGAAGATGCCAAGTTGATTTATGGCACCGTGTATCGGAGGTTTAGACGGATGCGGCCGATGTAGCAGACTTCGTCAGATTCCCCCTCAGGGTGAGGGGTTTTTGATTGTGGGGACGCTCTTCCCTGCAGGCGCAAGCCCCTGCAGTTAATTACGCTACCGCATCACGGCAATAACTTTCTCCTTCTCCAGAATTTCACTTCGTGTCGTGTGTGTTTGTTTTGTTTGTGGTTGCCCGTGGATTGTATACGGAGACTGAGTAATGCCGTCGCCCGTAGGACGTGGATTAGTCCAAATCCGTATTTACTTAGATTTGGGTTTGGTGTTTTCAGTTTAAGGATGCATTAGTCGCGTTGCGACTAATGTCAACTTAAACGTTCGTTAAGGATACGTTAGTCTTGTTTTAGACTAGGATCAACTTAACGTAGTGATTAATTTAATGTATGGCCATCGGGACTCGTCACCTCTCTGACGTCGTTGAAGGATTACAACGACATGTATCAAAGGAGCTCGGAGATGTACCCTCGAACCAGAGTTGATTGGGAGTTTTATAATCCATTTGAATATTTAAGGATACGTTAGCCGTGTTTGAGGCTAAGATCAACTTAAACGTTTGTTAAGGATACGTTAGTCCAGTTTAAGACTAAGATCAACTTAACGGGACCGTTTAGATCCGATAAAAGAGCATTTGGGCTCTATTGCGCCAGTTTAGGGACGTCTCGGTCCGATGTTAGTTTAGGGACGTCTCGGTCCGACGCCAGTTTAGGGACGTAGTGGTCCGTTATTAGTTTAGGGACGTTTCGGTCCAATATTAGTTTAGGGACGTTTCAGTCCGTTATTAGTTTAGGGACGTTTCGGTCCATTATTAGTTTAGGGACGTTTCGGTCCAATATTAGTTGTGTGGCCGTTGGGACCCGTCACCTCTTTGACGTCGTTGAAGGATTACAACGACATGTGTCAAAGGAGTTCGGAGATGTACCCTCGAACCGGTTGTGAATTGATTCAGGAGAACCATTTTGCTCAATCAATTTGATTTAAGGACTTATGGCCACGATTGGGTTAAGTCCAATTTTTATTTATTTTGGGCTTTGCTCAAATAGAATATTAATTCAAATAGGGCTCTGCCCTTTTATTGCTTTGCAATTTGATTTGGGCCAGGCCCTTTAAATAATGCATTGCATTTGTGCAGAGCATTAAGAATCTTTTAGATTCAGGAAAAGAAGTGCAGGGCACTTTTTAATTTCTTGATCTAAATTTAGATCAAAGAAAAGAAAAGAAAGAAATCTTTTCTTTCTTTCTGTTTCAGAGAACCAGAGGTTCATAGCAAGTGCAAGGCACTATTTATTATTTTTATTTATTTATTTATCTGAGAACCAGAGGTTCATAACAAGTGCAAGGCACTATTTTTATTATTTTTATTTATTTCCCTTTTCTTTTTTTTAAAATCCTTTGTTCTTCAGAGATTTTTCTCTTAAAAAAAAGGGTTTTTACCTTTCTTTTTTTTTTTGTTCTTGAATAATCTCCAAGAGTTCTCTTTTCTTTTTTTTTTTTTGCTAGAAGTCAATTATCCAAGTTGATGCCCATCGAATGAGGTCTGGGGTCCTATTTATAGTGCTCACAAATTTGTTAAATTTGTTAACAAGATCTTTTCTGAGTGATTTTGGGAATTTTCCCACCGCTGGATCTTTGATCCAAAGGCAGAAGAAAATCTTCTGGTTTTGGAAAGAACAGAAAAGATTTCATTAAATTTTCATTCTGTTGTTGCGCAACTCACCAGCGCGTGACACGTGTCGCGCAGTAAGGCGCTTGCGCAACAGCGATTGCGCAACTGCGCAGACACGTGTCGTGCAGCCGTGCGCTTGCGCAGTTGCGCTTGCGCAACTGCGCAGACACGTGTCGCGCTGCGGTGCGCTTGCGCAGTTGCGCTTGCGCAACTGCGCAGACACGTGTCGTGCTGCCGTGCGCTTGCGCAGTTGTGCTTGCGCAACTGCGCAGCGCAGTTAAGTGTTACTTATGTTTTTAAAGAGCCTTGCTCTGATCGGACATACCGCCTTTGGGCGTTGTGCTGCCGTGTCAACTTTGACACGTGGCGCATTGCGCGCAGCGCACGGGAACCGAAGCGTTGCTTCAAAATTTGAATTTTCAAAATTCAAACAGAGCCTTTCTCTGATTGGGGGAAGATGAAGCGTTGCTTCTTCTCCCGCCTTGGAATTTGAACAGAGCTTTGCTCTGATTGGGGTAAACAAATGCCCCCCCACCGCTGCGCTTACGTAGCCTCCAAACGCAAGCGCAACGGTGGCAGAATCCGAACCGTCGCGGCACCTTTTGGCAGTTGAAGAGGCGATTGATGCCTATAAATAGGACCCTTGGTCCTTAGTAATTCTTTTACCATCTTCAAGAATTTGAATTTTAGAGTCTTGCTCTTGTTTAAGAACTTCCAGAGCCTTGCTCTTGTGAGAGCTTCAAAGTTCTAGTTTTAGAATCACTCTAGGTAAAATTAATTAAATTAAATTGATTTAAATTAAATTTAATTAACAGAGCCTTGCTCTTATAGATCTTTGATCTAAAGGAAAATCCTTTTGGGGTTCCACCAAATAGAGCTTTGCTCTAAGGAATCTGTTTCAGGGTTTCTCAACCCATGAACAGAAACTTGCATCTTCGGCAAAACATAGATCCCTTTGATCTAAAAGAACTCTCTTAAGAGTGTTTCATTGATCTTAGAGCTTGAAGATGACATTTTATTCCTCAGCGCGTTATATCGTTTTACTTAATCGGTCTTTCTGATAATTCGGTTGATCTTCTTTCACAGGAACAATGAACGCCCGCATGTATGCTCTCAACGAGATCATCTCTTATGGAGACATCCGCCGACTTGGCCGCACTCAAAATCGGGAGTTCACAAACGCGGAGTGTGCTGAAATCATGAGCCGCTTCGACGCATATAACGGTCCACTGCTTCCCCGACGTTCCTCCCTCCTGAAACTTATTGTGGGAGCCATCTGGGAAGCGCTTCCCCTATTCTGTTCCGGTGTGCCGCTTAAGGCGCTGGATGCCGCTGAGGATAAGGTGCACTCGGTGTACCTGTTGAACTTTATCTCAAAGAGACGGCGAGACAGTCTTATCGATCTCTTGCACGAGGTCTTCCAACAGTCTGCCATACTCGCTGCTTACCGGAGGGTGGAAGACATCAGGGGGGATCCTGACGCTTGTGCTCGTGAAAGGAAGCACACTAGGATGGTCCGCGAGGCTTGGAAAGTCATAGATAGGGTCGCTTTTGAATTCCTCAATCCATGCCCTGGATCTGAGGTTATTCCATTGTAACTTTCGTTTATTATTTTTATGACTGTAAGAACTTCAGGCAATATTAATGGAAATTTTTTTTTATCCCAGCTTGTCTTTATTATATATCTTTGTCCTGAGTCTTTTTGTCCATGCATGAATGAATACGTCCTGAACGCTTGATCAAACGTAAATCGGGTGCTCTTTCTGTTGCTTTTCCTCTTTCTCAGCATGTCGTCACAATTAGCAGGTAATAGAGTAAGCTTCTTGATTTCTTTATGAGATAGCGAGGGCTTAGGCCGCAGGTTCAGATCTGCTGCCTAAGACTTTTCAACTCTATGAGCCATGAGGGTCTCATAGAGACTTTTCTCCCTACGGATCGAGAGGATCCCGTAGGCGGGTTTTTCTCCTTAAGAATCGTGAGGATTCCTAAGTGTGGTTTTCTCTTGTAGGTCGTAAAGATCCTACAAGAGAATTTTTCCCTCTTACGAGTCGAGAGGACTTGTAAGCAGTTGTTTCCCTCCTTGTCGAAGTTCGATGTTGAAGAGAGAGACCCGTGGATGGTATGCAAGAGACCGTTTTGGGCCAACTCACAGGGTCCCAATGCTTAGGAAACAGGCTTCTTTTATGCCCACTGCCTAAGGCTTTATCTCACGAGTCGAGCCGCCTCGACAATTTTTCACAAGTCGAGACGAATCGAACGTTTCTCGCAAGAACATCTTAACGTCGCATTTAACCTCTGCTCTTTACGACAGAAGCCCGTTAAGGTTGGTGGTACTTAGGGTTTTGGCCATCGTACCGTCGCATAAGCTGATATAGTCCTCGATAGGCAATCGTGCTGTTCGAGTAGCCCTGCGACTGCCGTGTCTCTGATCCCTTCGGGGGCTGGACAAGACGTCTTCAAGCAATCCTCCTTGGCAGTTTGACCGTCGGAAGAGCAAACGCTAGGAATTTGCCATGCCGCTTTTTACTTGAGGTTAGGCTCATTTTGGAGAGCCCCGATGAGTCATAACCACTCCGCGCTGGTGTGGGGATGATCTCCGATAGTCTTTCGGGCTTTATGTGAGTTGCCGTCAAGACCCTGAAGCTAGGAGTTTGGCCTTTGCTTCGTTTGCTGGCATTGCGTTTGCTGTATCGAGACGAATGTTGCGGTGGGAACTAGGGATTTTGCCGTGGCTCCGTTTGTTTAATGACGTTGCGTCTGCTGTGTCGAGACGAACGTTGGGGTGACATCTCGTCTGCTGTATCGAGACGGACGTCGAGGTTGTCTCTAGGTTGCTGGTGAACCGCCGAGGTTTGGAACTAGGGATTTTGCCGTGGCTCCATTCGTTTAATGACGTTGCGTCTGCTGTGTCGAGACGAACATTAGGGTGACATCTCGTCTACTGTATCGAGACGGACGTCGAGGTTGTCTCTAGGTTGCTGGTGAACCGTCGAGGTTTGGAACTAGGGATTTTGCCGTTGCTCCATTCGTTTAATGACGTTGCGTATGCTGTGTCGAGACGAACGTTAGGGTGACATCTCGTCTGCTGTATCGAGACGGACGTCGAGGTGGTGACCATTCTGTGCTGGTGCGAGATGATCTCCGATTGTCTTTCCGGTTTTATATAAGTTACCGTCAAGACGTCGAAGTTAGAAATGTTGCCTTCGCTTCGTTTGCTTTGGTGTGTCCAAATCCTGTTGGAGGAAGAACGCTGGGGTTGACATTTCGTCTGCTGTATCGAGACGAATGTCGTGGTGGTGACCACTCCATGTGGGATGATCTTTGTTTGTCTTCCCGGTTTTATATGACTTACCGTCAAGATGTTGAAGCTAGGAATTCGGCCTTCGCTTCGTTTGCTTTGTCACGTCCGAATCTCTGTTGGAGGAAGAATGCTGAGGTTGACATTTCGTCTGCTGTATCGAGACGAACGTCAAGATGGTGACCACCCTGTGCTGGTGCGAGATGATCTCCGATTGTCTTTCTGGTTTTATGTGAGTTACCGTAAAGACGTTGAAGCTAGGAATGTGGCCTTCGCTTCATTTGCTTACACTGCGTCTGGTGTATTGAGACGAATGCTGAGGTGGAGCTGGGATTTTGCCATCACTCCGCTTTGTTTCGACCATGGGGTCTTTTGTTAACTTTGCATGTACACCCCGCTGGGCTGCGAAGGAACGCCGTTGTTGACATTGCGTCTGCTGTAACGAGACGAATGCTAAGGTGGAGTTGGGATTTTGCCGTTACTCCGCTTTGTTTCGACCGTGAGGTCTTTTGTTGATGTCATGTTTGTATCTGGTTGGAATGAGGAGAAACGCCGTTGGTGATCTCTAAGTCGTCGATGTTGACGTCAAGACCGCGAAGCTCGGGATCTTCCTTTTTCCTCGTCTGTTGATATTATGTCTGCAATATTGCGACAAATGTCGAGATTGTCTCTAGGTTGTCTATGAACCGTCGAGATTTGGCTTCGCTTTCTGGTGGAGCCTGTTCGGAAGGTATGGTTCCCTCTTTATCTGTGCCTCTGAATTGTATACAGGGATCGATGTGATTTCACCTGTAAGGCAAAAAGTTTCATTCTTTCATTTTTATTTTTATTTTTATTTTTATTTATTTATTTATTTTTTTTTTTTGCGATGCTCTATCATTTCAGCTTTTATATCGCGAAGGTCGCGATTGCCCAATCATTTCGGCTATTTTTCGCGGTGCCCAATCATTTCGGCTATTTATTTTATTCTTACTCGCTTTTTTTATTGCGAGTTGCCCAATCATTTCGGCTGTTTTGTATACATACATTTTTACTTGCTGATTCTGTTTGCAAGTTGCCCCATCATTTCGGCTATTTCGTATGCATTTTTTTTTTTTGCGTGTAGTGAATTTGGGGTCTGATACCAATCTTGGCATCAGTATCGCTGCGACTGGGATATTGCCAGGAGCGAATCATCATTTGCCGTGAAAGGACTTGGAATTTGATACCGATTTAGGCATCAGCATCGCTACAACTGGGATATTGCCAGGAGCGAATCATCATCTGCCATGAAAGAACTTGGAATTTGATACCGATTTAGGCATCAGCATCGCTACAACTGGAATATTGCCAGGAGCGAATCATCATTTGCCTCTGTCGATATCGAACAAAGGATGGCTTAGTAAACAGGGTTAGGATTCTGTCGACTAAGGCTTTTGACTTCATGAGCCGTAAGGGTCTCACAAAGGTATTTCTCCCTACGAGTCGTGAGGATCTCGCAGGTGCGTTTTCTCCTTAGGAATCGTGAGGATTCTTAAGTGTATGTTCTCTTATAAGTCGTAAGGATCTTACAAGAGTGTTATCTCCTTATAAGTCGAGAGGATTTACAAGTGTTGTTTGCTGTACAAGCATATCCCTAGTCACGGATGGGACTTTGTTAGGGAAATATTTATTCGTGCCCGTGGATTGTATACAAGGGTCATTATGAGCCGCTTGTAGGGCAATATCGAAGGTTGTGGGGGCTGCTTAAGAACAGGTTAAGGTTTCTGCAACTTAAGACTTTCAAATCTTATGAGCCGTAAGGGTCCCACAAGAGAGTTCTCCTTAAGAGTCGTGAGGATCTCGCAAGTGTATTTTCTCCTTAGGAACCGTGGGGATCCCTAAGTGTGTTGTTCCTTTGTGAGTCGTAAGGATCTCACGCAGGTGGTTTCTCCTTACAGGGTCGAGAGGACCCTATAAGTGTTTCTTAACGAGGTTGCGCCCTTTCAGGTTTTCACAAACACTCGCCGGTAGCCCTGCTGTTTTTACTCACGGAGCCCTTTCGGGTTTTCATCCGTGCCCATTTTGCTTATGGACATACCGTTTTTTTTTATTCTTTTTATTATTATTATTTTTTTTTACGAGGTCGCGCCCTTTCGGGTTTTCACGAACACTCGCCGGTAGCCCTGCTGTTTTTACTCACGGAGCCCTTTCGGGTTTTCATCCGTGCCCATTTTGCTTGTGGACGTACCGTTTTGTTTTTTTTTTGTTTTTTTTTTTACCACGTCAGCCTGAAGATGCTGCGGGTTGGGAGTAGTTTAACGACGTTTCGGTCATTTGCAAGTTTTAGGACATTGCGGTCCGCCGTTAGTTTAAGGACTTGGTCCGTTGTTAGTTTAAGGACGTTTCGGTCCGTTACCCAGTTTTAGGACATAGTGGTCTGTTAGGCTTTCTCTATGAATGAGCATGATGCCCCCGGCGTGTCCATATTTTTCGGAGCATGCGGTCGTGGCGGGTTCACATTCCAAATTTCGGACAACGCGAACTTGCCCTGTTGGTATTGGTCTTCAAACCAGTTTTTGAAGACGTAGCAGTCCTCGATCAGGTGACCTACTGTTTGGTGGTAAGGGCAATAATTAGGATTATTAACGTCGCCTGGCTGCAACGGACGTTTTGGACTCGGCAGATTGATGAGTCTGTCGCACACTGCCAGCTCGAACAGTCCCCTTGTTTTATCTTGCGGAAACGAGTAAGGACGTTTCAACTTTTTCTGGAGGGGTTGCCGCTTGTTGCTTTGGAGAGCAACCGGCCTAGGGTCGCCTGATTGTTGTTGAGTGCTGGCGACGAGGGCCGTTTTTCTTTTTCCTTTATCCTTTTTGTTCGATCCTTTGTTTACGGGGCCGAGATTTTTTCCGAGTGGCATGCGATTGCACGGCTGAACGTTCTCGCAGCTTCTCAATTCCTTTATTTTTGAAATAGATTTCCCGAGGGAAGAGTTGGGGGTAGCTTCTTCGTCAGAGTCGCTTCCAAAGGTGATAATTTGTGATCCCTTGAAGTCGGCTATATGACAGTCGGCGGCGGCTCTTTTGCGCTCATCTATCGCATTTTTCCGATGTCCACAAGCTTCACACTTTGTTCTGTCGAAGTGTCGCTTTTGAGCGACATACCCTTGCCACCAACAGTTAAAGGATTCGCAGTCTTCGGTAGGATGTATGATCTTCTGATGATATAAACAGAAGTTAGGGTGCATCTCTACCTCAGAGAAAGAATTTTCTTCAGAGGGCGGTAGCTTCATTCCTACTGATAGAGCTTTGGCGAACCGTTTCCTCGTCTTGAATTTGTTTTTACCCGCAGTGTGTGGCTTTTGATTTGACGGGAATACCTTGGTTCTTTCCAGTATGGCCATTTCATGCTCTTGATTGGCTTTTGCTTTCAGACGAATTTCATTTAGGAAGGCATCGATCAACTTGTCTGACGGCCGCGGAATTTCTGTTTCAGGGTCCGCCATTGATTTCTCTGCGCAAGGATCCTCCTCCTCATCCGTCAGTGAATGAGAAATCACATGACAAGTCGCTACGTAGTCTTCGGATTCATCCGATAAGTTTTCTCCATCGTTTTCATCCTCGACGAAAGAACAAGTTGCCCCCGGGGTGTCCGTCTTCTTTGGAGAGTGCGGCTGTGGGGGGTTTACCTTCCAGCTTTCAGACAGCGTGAACTTGCCTTGCAGGTATTGATCCTCAATCCATCCCTTAAAGACAAAACAATCCTCAATCGGGTGACTTACCGTTTGGTGGTAAGGGCAATAATTGGGATTATTAAGATCGCCTGGCTGCAACGGACGTTTTGGATTCGGCAGATTAATGAGTCTGTTGCGCACTGCCAGCTCAAACAGTCTTCTCGTTTTATTCTGAGGAAACGAGTAAGGACGTCCTAGCCTCTCTTCGAGAGATGGGCATGGACGCACGTTGTTTGGCGAACGACCGGCTTTGAGTTGTTCGACCGTTGTTGAGTATTGGCAACGAAGGTTGCCTTCCCTTTGCCCTTTTCATTCCAAGGCTCTGTCTTTGAAGAAGAAGGCCTATGGCCCATCTGGTCCATTTGGGCTAATTTGTCGATCAAGGCCTGGAAGGTGGTCGGCCTGAAGAACATCATGAATTGCGAGATGGTCGCCTGCGGATCGAGAGTTCCCACAAACATGCCTACCGCAGGTGCCTCTTCTATGCGTTGTTCGCATTTCGACCATAGGTTCCGCCATCGTGTTGCGTATTGAACCCACGTTTCGCTTGGCCTTATCCTGGCATTTATTAGTGCTGTTATCGGGGTGCGTTCACTAGCACTCGCGAATCTTTGTGTAAACAGCAGTTCCATCTCTGCAAATGTTTTGACAGAGTCGTTAGGTAGCTCCGAATACCATTCAAAGGCTGTTTCTGCTAAGCTGCCGATGAACTGACGTAGCAACAATTTGTCATCTCCTCCAGTATTGCCGCATAAGGCACTGAATTGAGCGACATGCTGATGCGGATTCCCTGTCCCTTTATATACGTGGAATTTAGGGATCGTATATCCTGGCGGGTAACTGATTTGGTCATACCAGCTCGGATACGGTCGTCCAGTTCTAACAATTTTCCCAGTCGCTTCATTCGCCTGATGAACCCGGATCTGCTGAGCTATATATTCGTCTAGGTCAACTTTGGAGATTGCCTCCTCCTTGGCTGTTGACAGAGCCGGCGGAGGATTTGACGTTTCTCCCCTGTCGTCTTCAAGGATGATCGGAGGATCTTCAGCAGGAGGATCCGGCTGTAACATCATCCCTACCATATCTTGGAAGAGGAGCGCCATCTGTTTTATGTTAGCCGCTTGCTCTGCAGCTTCTTTGTCCCTCTTTTCGAGGACTCTGCGTAAAAAGTCAGCGTCGGTTTCTTGTTCTTGACGCTCATCTGAAGACGTTTCAGAGCTTTCTTTTGGCTCAGTGAGTGCAGCCATTGTAGTCATCATTTCCTGAAGCTTTTGTTGTTGCTCCTGGGCTTTCGTCACGGATCGGGTGAGCGGTCGGTGGCCCGTAGAAGTGCGGCTTTCCTCCTTTCCAGAAGCCATATAAACAGTGTGCACCACCATGCCCCCAGATTTGGGGCGTTTGTGTTCAGCGCTTTTGTGCTTCGCCATGTTCACAGGGGCTTTTTGTGGCCTCCTTTTTTGAGTGATTGGAGTTAAGGGAGCCGTTGTAGTGGACACCCCAGTAGCTTTTGCTTTTTGTGGTTTGACAGAGTAATCCTTCCCCTGCCGAACCTTCATCTTTTTCTGTCATCGGAGGCAGTCTTGATCGATCACCGACTCTTGGACCTGTCGCCAGACTTTGTAAATTTTAGAGGACAGCCGTTGAGGGGGCTGCTCTAACTTCTTCTCTGGAGTATTCTCCACAGGTGAAGGAGTTCGTTTCAACATCGCAGTAGGAGAGTTTCTGCGCACCTTGTTGAGCAGTTCAAAGCTGTTCTTGGTTGGAACAGCAGCATCGATCCTCACCATCGGAGCTGACGGAGTTATCCCAGAGGGGGAATTGCCCCCAACCTTCCTTACTCGACGCCAGTGGCGACGTCGGGCATGTCGTGCTGATGGAGTTGTTTCCACTATAGGGGTGACCTCCTCATGCCCCCTGTGTTGGTCAGAATATACTGGTACCAGCTTTTTAAAGATCGACGTCCGTTGAATGGGGACGGCCAACTTGTCAGAAGCGGACTTCTGAACATGGGAAGCAACCTTGGTGATTTTGCCAGGAATGGGAGTTGGAATGGCTATCCGCTTCGGGATAACGCCTTCTGGTATGGCAGGCTTCTTCATGAGCCTGTTAGAGCTCTGGCCTAGTTCGTTAAAAACTGAAGCAGTGGAGTTGGATGACCCGTTGAGAGGGGTCGCGGCAGTGGTAAGTCGATCGAAGACCGACTTCTTTGGAGCTTCTTGCAATGTCATTGGGGCGTTGAAGCTCATTGGTGGGAGCATGGTCCAAAAAAATAGTCCAGTGGTGGTTTGAGCCACCTGCTCCACCGGCGTTTTGAAAAGGGAGGCCGCTTGGGGCCCATAAGTCATTCCTCCAGTAATGACGGAGCGAGAGTTGTTGCTGCAGGCGATGCAGTTCGAAGCCATTGATCTTCTGTTTTCTGCACGGAGCAAGACACCAAATCTTAGTACCTTGAATCCACAGGCAATCACAGCAAACCGCGATTTGTTCGCGAACACGACACACGAAGTGTGGAGTGGAAAGAGGAAGAGGTCCCACCGGGCGTGCCAGAATCTGTTCCCCTCCGAACGGCGGCCTGGACTTTGGGGCGTCCGTGCCTGAGGTTCGGGGCAGATGCTATTTGGTTTTATCAGTTTATCTCTCCGAAGATGCCAAGTAGATTTATGGCACCGTGTATCGGAGGTTTAGACGGATGCGGCCGATGTAGCAGACTTCGTCAGATTCCCCCTCAGGGTGAGGGGTTTTTGATTGTGGGGACGCTCTTCCCTGCAGGCGCAAGCCCCTGCAGTTAATTACGCTACCGCATCGTGGCAACAACTTTCTCCTTCTCCAGAATTTCACTTCGTGTCGTGTGTGTTTGTTTTGTTTGTGGTTGCCCGTGGATTGTATACGGAGACTGAGTAATGCCGTCGCCCGTAGGACGTGGATTAGTCCAAATCCGTATTTACTTAGATTTGGGTTTGGTGTTTTCAGTTTAAGGATGCATTAGTCGCGTTGCGACTAATGTCAACTTAAACGTTCGTTAAGGATACGTTAGTCTTGTTTTAGACTAAGATCAACTTAACGTAGTGATTAATTTAATGTATGGCCATCGGGACTCGTCACCTCTCTGACGTCGTTGAAGGATTACAACGACATGTATCAAAGGAGCTCGGAGATGTACCCTCGAACCAGAGTTGATTGGGAGTTTTATAATCCATTTGAATATTTAAGGATACGTTAGCCGTGTTTGAGGCTAAGATCAACTTAAACGTTTGTTAAGGATACGTTAGTCCAGTTTAAGACTAAGATCAACTTAACGGGACCGTTTAGATCCGATAAAAGAGCATTTGGGCTCTATTGCGCCAGTTTAGGGACGTGGTGGTCCGATGTTAGTTTAGGGACGTTTCGGTCCGACGCCAGTTTAGGGACGTAGTGGTCCGTTATTAGTTTAGGGACGTTTCGGTCCAATGTTAGTTTAGGGACGTTTCGGTCCGTTATTAGTTTAGGGACGTTTCGGTCCATTATTAGTTTAGGGACGTTTCGGTCCAATATTAGTTGTGTGGCCGTTGGGACCCGTCACCTCTTTGACGTCGTTGAAGGATTACAACGACATGTGTCAAAGGAGTTCGGAGATGTACCCTCGAACCGGTTGTGAATTGATTCAGGAGAACCATTTTGCTCAATCAATTTGATTTAAGGACTTATGGCCACGATTGGGTTAAGTCCAATTTTTATTTATTTTGGGCTTTGCTCAAATAGAATATTAATTCAAATAGGGCTCTGCCCTTTTATTGCTTTGCAATTTGATTTGGGCCAGGCCCTTTAAATAATGCATTGCATTTGTGCAGAGCATTAAGAATCTTTTAGATTCAGGAAAAGAAGTGCAGGGCACTTTTTAATTTCTTGATCTAAATTTAGATCAAAGAAAAGAAAAGAAAGAAATCTTTTCTTTCTTTCTGTTTCAGAGAACCAGAGGTTCATAGCAAGTGCAAGGCACTATTTATTATTTTTATTTATTTATTTATCTGAGAACCAGAGGTTCATAACAAGTGCAAGGCACTATTTTTATTATTTTTATTTATTTCCCTTTTCTTTTTTTTTTAAAATCCTTTGTTCTTCAGAGATTTTTCTCTTAAAAAAAAGGGTTTTTACCTTTCTTTTTTTTTGTTCTTGAATAATCTCCAAGAGTTCTCTTTTCTTTTTTTTTTTGCTAGAAGTCAATTATCCAAGTTGATGCCCATCGAATGAGGTCTGGGGTCCTATTTATAGTGCTCACAAATTTGTTGAATTTGTTAACAAGATCTTTTCTGAGTGATTTTGGGAATTTTCCCACCGCTGGATCTTTGATCCAAAGGCAGAAGAAAATCTTCTGGTTTTGGAAAGAACAGAAAAGATTTCATTAAATTTTCATTCTGTTGTTGCGCAACTCACCAGCGCGTGACACGTGTCGCGCAGTAAGGCAGAAGAAAATCTTCTGGTTTTGGAAAGAACAGAAAAGATTTCATTAAATTTTCATTCTGTTGTTGCGCAACTCACCAGCGCGTGACACGTGTCGCGCAGTAAGGCGCTTGCGCAACAGCGATTGCGCAACTGCGCAGACACGTGTCGTGCAGCCAGGCGCTTGCGCAATAGCGCTTGCGCAACTGCGCAGACACGTGTCGTGCAGCCAGGCGCTTGCGCAACTGCGCAGACACGTGTCGCGCTGCGGTGCGCTTGCGCAGTTGCGCTTGCGCAACTGCGCAGACACGTGTCGTGTTGCCGTGCGCTTGCGCAGTTGTGCTTGCGCAACTGCGCAGACACGTGTCACGCTGCGGTGCGCTTGCGCAGTTAAGTGTTACTTATGTTTTTAAAGAGCCTTGCTCTGATCGGACATACCGCCTTTGGGCGTTGTGCTGCCGTGTCAACTTTGACACGTGGCGCATTGCGCGCAGCGCACGGGAACCGAAGCGTTGCTTCAAAATTTGAATTTTCAAAATTCAAACAGAGCCTTGCTCTGATTGGGGGAAGATGAAGCGTTGCTTCTTCTCCTGCCTTGGAATTTGAACAGAGCTTTGCTCTGATTGGGGTAAACAGGATGCTCAGCGAGGAAGTCGGCGATGGCCTGGCCTTTCACTGCCTTGAGAGGTTGATATGTTATCGAGAACTCCATCAAGAGCAGGGCCCATTTAGCGAGTCGACCAGTCAGTATGGCCTTCGATATCAAATACTTAAGGGGGTCCACCTTCGATATGAGATGGACTTCATGCGCCAACGCATAGTGCCTGAGCTTGGTTATCGCAAAGATCAACGCCAGGCAGTGTTTTTCAATGGGGGAATAGTTGCTTTCTGCCCCCAGTAGAACTCGACTTAAGTAGTAGAGTGCTCTTTCTTTCCCTTGGTCGTTCTCTTGCGCCCATAATGCGCCTAAAGAACCTTCGAGGGCGGTTGTATAAAGAATAAGGGGTTTTCCCTTAACCGGAGCAGCTAACATTGGCGGATTCTGGAGGTACTGCTTGATTTCGTCCAGCGCGTCTTGGCATTTATGGTCCTAGACGAAAGGGGTTCCCTTCTTCATCAGGTGGCTGTAAGGACGACACTTGCCTGAAAGGTTGGCTATAAATCGTCGTATATACGCGAGCTTCCCTTGGAGAGACCGCAACTGTTTGAGAGTTCTTGGCGGGGCCATTTCCATGATCGCCTTGATCTTTGACGGATCTATCTCAATACCTCGGTGTCGGACGATGAATCCCAGGAATTTGCCTGAGGAAACTCCGAATGCACACTTGAGAGGGTTCATCTTCAAGTTGTATTGTCGAAGGCGTTGAAATACGGTCTTCAGATGCTCGAGATGTTCCTCGTATGATTTGCTCTTAACCACGAGATCGTCGATATAGCATTCGACGATTTCATGAATAAGGTCATCGAAGATCTTCGTTATGGCCCTCTGATAGGTGGCACCGACGTTCTTTAGACCGAAGGGCATCACCTTGTAGCAGAATATACCCAAAGGGGTCCTGAAGGCGGTGTGCTTCTGGTCTTCGGGATGCATCTTTATCTGATTATACCCTGATGAGCCGTCCATGAAGGAGAAAACCTCGTGAGTGGACGTATTGTCTATCATCAGTTCGGTGACTGGCACTGGGAAATCGTCCTTCGGGCAAGCTTTATTGAGATCCCGGAAGTCCACGCATATGCGCACCGTCCCATTTTTTCTTCATCACCGGGACGATGTTGGCGATCCACTCGGGATATTGAACCTCCTGGATAAAGCCAGAGTCGATTAGCTTCTTGACCTCGGCATTGATACTCATCTCAAGCTCGAGCCGCATTCTTCTTGGCGCTTGTTTGACTGGCTTGACGTCCGGAGATATCGCCAATCTGTGCACAGCAATTTCTGGATCTAGTCCCGGCATTTCGGAATAGTTCCACGCGAAGCAATCTCTATGCTGCATAAGCACGTCTTTTAACGCAGCCACCCTTTCTTCAGATAGCAGCTCGCTGACAAATGTCGGTCGCGGGTCATTCGCCGTCCCCAACTCAATTTTCTTGAGGTTATCTGCAGTAGTATGTATTCTATCCTCCAGCTCTTTCGGTGCTGGTGGAAATTCTGAGATCACCTCATCGTTGCTGTTTTCGAAGCACTAGGGAAGGTCATCCATATTTTCGGGCTCTTCTTTTGATATTGTTATCATGTGACAAGTACGAGCTCGCTTCGACGACCGATGTGAATCTGGTTATGCTTTTGTGGCTTTGGGTTCGTGCTTCTGTGGCGGCGTTACCCTCCAACTGTCAGATAGAGCGAACTTGCCGAGCTGATACTGATCTTCCACCCAGTTCTTGAAGGTGAAGCAGTCTTCGAGAGGATGCCCTATCACTCGGTGATAAGAGCAATAGTTTGGGTGTGAGACTTCGCCTGCTTGTTTGGGGTGTTTAGACTCCGGCAGCATAAGCATCTGGTATTTTATAGCTCGGTCAAGTATCTTCTTCGTCTTGTCCCGAGGAAAAGAGTACGCTCGACCCATTTTCCTCATGAGGGATAGATCGGAACCGCTCGATTCCCGCTTGCGTGGCTTCTTAGTCCCGCTTTGTTGCTGTTGAGCGCCTTTTTCGCCTCTCGACTTATTTCTGCCTCTGCGTCGAGCCTTTTTTATAACAGGTTGACAGGGAGCGGCATTTTCATGTTTCACAGCCTGTTGGAGGAGGCGTTGCGTTTTGGCTTTCTCATAGATGGCCATTTCGCGGTTATGGTCGTCTCGGACTTTTTGACTAGCTTCCCTTATAAGCTTGTCCATTTGTACTTCGAACGACGGACTGGGCACTTTTGCATCAGGAACTTTTACTGGTTCAGGATTAGCGTCCTCCCATTGAGCATCCGCTTCTTCATCGAAGTCATGCACGACGTAGCAACCGTGGAGTATCTCTCGTTTCTTGGACCGAATGTAACCAAGCCCGATTGTTTCCATTCTCCCATTAGGCAACTTATGCTGAGTCCCGGGAACGTTCCAGACCCTGTCATAGAATTTGGCTTTTCGAGCGGTCTGTTTAAAGGATATCCCCTGGCGCTTCAGCAACCTCTTCAAGCCTTCTGTATAATATCTGGGCAGACGGATGGGCTGAAGCCTGTCAAGCGTAGGATCCATACCGTGCCAGATTTCTTTCTCCACTTTGGTTTCTCCAGAGCGGTAGAATAGAATTTCCTTTTCGCCTTCTCGCCTGGGAGGGACATAGAACGTCCGCAGCTCCTCTACATTGTAGATATCAAGTGCATCCAGTTCTTTTTGGTGTTTAAGTGGAACCATGGCGACTTGTAGACTTTGCTCTTCGTCAGTTGATATTTGTATTGAAGGTCGAGCAGAGAATACAGCATGGACCTCATCTTCGAGTCACTACCAAAGATCAACGTAGGAGCGGATGGTCCCGGTTTGTTGTATTGGGGTGGACCCGAATAAACTATTTCCTCTTCCTCCTCGGTATCACTCCCGAAGACAGGGATGGTGGCGTTAGCCTTGTTCTCCGGCTTGTGACACCTCTCCGTGTCTTCGAAATCCGGTAATAAGATCTTCATATTTGCGGACTTCGTTCATGGAGAACGGGTTCAGTTCTCCCATCACGGTATACTCGAGACCATCCCTAAAATATTTCATACACTGGTGCTGTGTAGAGGGGATGATGTTGTACTCGTGTAACTATGGTCGGTCGAGTAGAGCATTGTAGCATGCCTTGGCGTCTATGACGTGGAAATTAATGTCCGTGACGAGTAGCCCAAAGCGTAGCGTCAATATCACAGACCCAAGAGTTCTTGATGATTGGGAGTCGAACCCGGAGATGGTGATCTTGTCCCGAGCAAGGTGCTGGATGCTCATGCAGATTTCTTTTAACACCCGCACGTTAAGGAGATTAACAGACGATCCGTTATCGACCAGGATTTTGCCTATCTTTATATCATGGCAGTATCCTGAGACATAGAGGGGGCGATTGTGTTCGCACGTCCCAAGGAGAAGGTCTTCATCGCCAAAAGTGACATCGGCCGTGTGCACTTCCTCCAATTCATCCTTCATCTTTTCTTCGGCCAGGAAAGCTTGGAATTGCTCGGGGTCCTGTGGTGCCTTGAATAATGAATCCCTTGCCTCTTTTGATAGTAAAAGGGCGTCAAGGATGCTGAGCTGCGAGGGTAGCTTCCTCAGATGTTCTAGAACGTTGTAATCCACCTTATTTTTCTTCGGCGGGTCCTTGGCAGTTAGCTCTTCCATGACTTGGTCATTTAGGGCGATATCCTCAGAGACCTTTTCTTTCCCTTTATCTTTTTTTGTTTGAGGGTCCGAGATTCTTTTCGGGCAGCGTCCGATTACGCAGCCGGATATTTTCACAAACCTTTTGCTCTTCTCCTTTTCCCGATGTGGACTCTTTAAAGAGGGGGCTAAGAGCCAGCTCCTCGTCAGAATCGCTCCTGAATGTGAGCACTTGCGATCCCCAGGCGTTAACCATGCGACAATCGCCGGTAGTTCTGTTAAGCCTCTCGGTCGTACCGTTCTGCTCCCGACGAGTTTTGCACTTTTCCCGCTTAAAATGTTGCCGGTGAGCAACATATCCTTGCCACCATTTATTGAAAGCTTTGCACTCTTCGGTGGGGTGCGAAACCTTCCAATGATATAAGCAATAGGAGGGGTGCATCTCCGCTTCACCAGTAATATTTCCTTCAGAGGATGGTAGCTTCATGCCCACTGATATGGCCTTAGCAAACCTCTTTCTCGTCTTGAATTTGATTTTGTCCACAATGGATGTACTTTGATTTGACGGAAGTGCCTCGACCTTTTTGTCTAATCACCGGCGCTTGACCTTTTCAAATAGGAGCGTCTCGCGTTCCCGATCAGCCTTACTTTTCAACAGAGCTTCATTGAGGAATGCATCAATGGTTTCATCCGATGGCCCCAGAATTTCCGGTTCAGGATCTGCCCCCAGGTTTTCAGTGCAAGGAGTTTCCTCATCGTCTGTAAACGAATGGGAGATCATATGACAGCTCGCCACGTATTCTTCAGATTCATCCGACGAACTGTCTCCCTCATCTTCCTCTTGAAAGACGTGGTTGAGAAACTCTTGGAGTGTAATGGGAGTCCGCGCTTTCTGGTTGTATTCCTCCAGCGCGTCAATTTGTTTCTGTAAGTCGTGCACTTGTCGCCAGGCTTCACGGGCTTCTTGGATTTCTTCTTCTTCTTCTTTGAAGATTTTGACGGCTGGTTGTGAGTGCTTGGGCCACCACCATTGGTCTTTGGAGTTGGACGCGGCTTCAACATCCCTTCAATGATCTGAGGTTCCAACGGGTTCTTCCACTTGATCGCTGGGCATGTTTGAAGATCGTTCAGCATCCTCTTTGTTTTAGCTGATAGTACGACCTCCCATGGAGCTTCTTCAACGAGGGGGCATGTTGCCCCCGGCGTATTCATTCTTTTAGGGGTGTGAGGCTGCGGCGGATTCACCTTCCATTTGTCGGACAACGCGAACTTGCCCTGTTGGTACTGTTCTTCAATCCAATTTTTGAAGACGTAGCAATCTTCGATCGGATGACCCAGTACTCGATGATAGGGACAGTAGTTGGGATCATTGACATCATTTGGCTGCGACGGACGTCTTGGATCCGGCAGATTTATGAGTCGGTTGTGCAAAGCCAGCTCGAACAATCTTCTCGTTTTATCTCGGGGAAACGAGTAAGGACGTCCTAGCCTCTCCTCAAGGGGTACGTGCGGACGCATATTATTTTGAAGGACAACCGGTTTCAAGTTGCTCGGCTTTTGTTGAGCATTAGCGACAATAATTGCTTTTCCCTTCCCTTTCTCATTTCGAGAGTCCGGCTTTAGAGGGGGAGGTCTATGGCCCATCTGATCCATCTGAGCTAGCTTGTCGATCAGGGCCTGGAAGGTAGTCGGCTTGAAGAACATCATGAATTGCGAGATGGTCGCTTGCGGATCGAGGGTTCCCACAAACATGCCTACCGCAGGAGCCTCTTCGATGCGTTGTTCGCATTTTGACCATAAGTTCCTCCATCGTATTGCGTACTGCACCCACGTTTCACCTGGCTTCACCCTGGCATTAATCAATGCCGTTATCGGGGTGCGTTCGCTGGCGCTTGCGAAACGCTGGGTAAACAACAGCTCCATCTCCGCAAAGGTCTTGATAAAGTCGTTTGGGAGCTCGGAGTACCACTCGAATGCTGTATCCGATAAGCTACCAACGAACTGGCGAAGTAACAATTTATCATCACCGCCAGTGTTACCGCAAAGCGTCCTGAACTGGGCAACATGTTGGTGGGGATTGCCCGTCCCCTTGTAGACATGAAATTTCAGTATTGTATAGCCCGGCGGGTACTTGATTTGATCATACCAGCTCGGATATGGTCGCCCCGTTTTTACGATCTGGCCGGCTGCCTCAGTCGCCTGATGAACCCGGATTTGCTGAGCTATATATTCGTCCAAGTCAGCTTTGGAGATTGTCTCCTCTTTGGCTGTTGACAGAGCCGGTGGAGGATTTGACGTTTCTCCCCTATCGTCTTCAAGGACGATCGGGGGATCTTCAGCAGGAGGATCTTGTTGGATCATCATTCCCACCATGTCCTGAAACAGGAGGGCCATTCGCTTTATGTTGGCTGCTTGTTCAGCAGCCTCTTTATCCTTCTTCTCCAATATCCGACGAAGGAATTCAGCGTCAGTTTCTTGCTCCTGGCGTTCATCCGAGGAGGCTTCGGGGCTTTCTTTTGGCCCAGTGAGTGCAGCCATCGCGTTCATCATTTCCTGGAGCTTTTGCTGTTGCTCCTGAGCTTTGGTCACTGACCGTGTAAGCGGTCTATGACCTGTAGATGCACGGCTGTCCTCCTTCCCCGACGCCATGTATACAGTATGGACCACGATGCCCCCGGACTTAAGGCGTTTAGGCTCATCGCCTCTGGCATTTGCCGCGGGCGTGGGAATTTTCTCCGGCCTCCTTCTCTTGTGGGCCATTGAAGTTGAAGGGGCCGTTAAAGCGGGCACCCTGGTGATTGGCGTCCTTTGCTGTTTGATTGGACGGTCCTTTTCTTCCTGCACTTTCTCCCTTTTCTGCTGACGAGAGTGACCTAGGTCAATTACGGAGTCTTGAACCCTTCGCCAAACTTTATAAATTTTGGAGGATATCCGCTGAGGGGGCTGCTCCAGCTTCGTTTCCGGAACCCTCTCCGCAGGTGGATGAGATCTTTTTAGCGTAGCAGTTGGAGAGTTCTTACGTACCCTCCTAAGTGGTTCAAAGCTGTTCCCAGTTGGAACAGCAGCATTAACTTCCGTCATCGGAGCCGGTGGAGTTAGCCCTGAGGGGGAGTTGCCCCCGGCCTTCTTTACTCGGCGCCAGTGGCGACGTTGAGCATGACGAGCCGTTAGGACTAGCTCGGCGATAGGGACAGCTTCATCCTGCCCCCTGTCCGAATGAGGTGCTGCTGGTGTCAGCCTCTTAAAGACTGATGTTATCCTTTGAGTGACGATGTTCAATCTGTCAAAGACAGATCCTTGAGCAGGAGCAGGAGCCGGAATAGTCAGCCTTGAAAAGACTGACTCTTTAACAGGAGAAGCCACCTTGGCGACTTATGGAGCGGGGGTGGCTGTCTTTCTCGGGACGGCCATTTCAGGGTTCATAGGCTTCCTGGCGGGCCCATCAGGGTTCTGGCCCAGCCTGGCAAAGACAGAGGTTGCCGGTTTGATATTGGATGACCCGTTGAAAGGGGCCGTTGTAGCAGTGAGCCGATCAAAAACCGACTTCTTGTTCGCTTCTGGCGCGGGCACTGGCATGGTGAAGCTCGCAGGCGGGAGCATGGTCCCGAAAAACAGACCGGCGGTCGCCTGGGTCACCTGTTCTACCGGCATGGCAAGGATGGAGGCCGCTTGAGGCCCATAGGCTACACCTCTAGGTGAGGCGGAGCGTCGGTTGCACTAGCACTTTGAGCAACTCGAGCAGTTGGAAGCCATTGATGCTTGATTTCTGCACCAGGCAAAAGACCAAATCTTAGTAACTTGAAATCCAAAGGCAACCATTAACAAACCGCGATTCGTTCGCGAAGACGACACACGAAGTGTGGAGTGGAAAGAGGAAAAGATCCCACCGGGCGTGCCAGAATCTGTTCCCCTCCGAAAGACAACGCGACGTAGAGACGTCTTGCCTGAGATTCTGGGCAGATGCTATTTGGTTTTATCCGTCCACCTCTCCAAAGATGCCAAGTTGATTTATGGCACCGTGTATTGGAGGTTTAGACGGATGCGGCCGATGTAGCAGACTTCGTCAGATTCCCCCTCGCTTGAGGGGTTTTTGATTGTGGGGATGCTCTTCCCTGCAGGCGCAAGCCCCTGCAGTTAATTACGCTACAGCATAGCGGTAACAACTTTCTCCTTCTCCAGAATTTCACTTCATGTCGTGGGTGTTTGTTTTGTTTGTGGTTGCCCGTGGATTGTATACGGAGACTAATTTATGTCGTCGCCCGTAGGACGTGGATTAGTCCAAATCCGTATTTTCTTAGATTTGGGTTTGGGGCTTTTGTTTAAGGATACGTTAGCCCTATTTAAGGCTAAGATCAACTTAAACTTTTGTTAAGGATACGTTAGCCTAATCTCCAGACTAAGATCAACTTAACGGGATCGTTTGGATCCGACAAAAGAGCAATTGGATCTATTGTTCCAGTTTAGGGACATAGCGGTCCATTTCCAGTTTAGGGATATGGTGGTCCATCATTCCCATTTGGGGACGAACATTAGTTTAAGAACATTTCGGTCCAACATTCCCATTTCAGGACGAATATTAGTTTAAGGACGTTTCGGTCCAACATTCCTATTTCGGGACGAATATTAGTTTAAGGACGTTTCGGTCCAACATTCCCATTTCGGGATGAATATTAGTTTAAGGACGTTTCGGTCCACGAGTTTAAGGACCCCACAGTCCGTATCGATGTGTGGTTGTCGGGACCCGTCACCTCTCTGACGTCGTTGAAGGATTACAAAGATAGGTGTCAGAGAAGTTCAGAGATGTACCCTTGAACCGGATGTAAATTGATTTAGGAGATCAGTCTTGCTCAGTCAATTTAATTTGAGTACTTACGGCCATAATTGGGCTAAGTCCAGTTGAAAAATGTTCAACGTTTTTATTTATCTTTGGCCTATTAGGCCTGTGCTAGGGCTTTGCCCCTGCTAGGCCTTTTTGATTTGGGCTCTGTCCCTTTGTAAATGATGCAGAGCATCTGTTTTGGTTTGGGCTCTGCCCTTTTTAAAATAATGCATTGCATTTTATTAGGCCTTCTTTAATTGGGCTTGGCCTTTCTATAAATAATGCAGTGCATTAATTACTTGACGGTGGCTTGTCAGGCGCTTTGCGCCAATTACTGAGCGCAAGCGCTTGTGGTGGTGACACGTGTCACGCTCTGGTGAGCGCAAGCGCAACAGCGCAGAGCGCTGCGCCAGTGCGCTGCGCTGTTGCGCTGCTGACACATGGCGCGCTCTAGTGAGTTGCGCCAACTTCAGAGAGCAATGCTCTATCTTAAAAGCGCATAGCGCAAGTGGTTCTGGAGCTGACACGTGGTGCTCTCTGGTGGCTTGCGCCAACCCAGGAGCGCAACAGTGCAGGTTTTTGCAAGAGCAAGGCACTGTTTCAATAACTTGATCCAATTTTGGATTCAAGAAAAGAATCTTTAAGATTCCAGAACCAATGGTTCATAAAAAAGTGCAAGGCACTGTTATTATTTATTATTGAAGATCATTGATCTTGTTCTTAGATCAATGATCTATTCAGAAGAAGTTATTCTTTTATAAAGGTTTTTACCTTTTTTCTCTTCTTGAGTTCTTCTCACAATTTTTAGAGCTCTCTCTATTCTCTGTGTTTTTTTTTATCTTGATGATGTTCTTTTTTTTAATTGGGGTCTAGGGGCCTTTATATTGTGCCCATTAATTTGTTAAATTTGTTAAATAGATCATTCTCTGAGTGATTTGGGAAATTTTCCCCACCGTTGGATCTTTGATCCAAGGGCTTCTGTTTTACAGAAGACAATCTTCTTGTTTTAACAAGAACAGAAAGATCTTACTGGAATTTTAATTCTGTTTGGCGCAGATGCACCAGCGCTTGACACGTGTCGCACAGTGCAACTGCGCTGCCACGTGTCGCGCAGCGCAGAGCGCAGCGCAACTGCGCTGCCACGTGTCGCGCAGCGCAGAGCGAAGATCATCTGAAGCGTTGCTTCTTTTAATTTTTGTTTTAAGTAGAGCCTTGCTCTGATTGGGCGCGCTGCCTTGGGCGCTGCGCTCCCTACGCTGGCGTGTCTGATTTTGACACGTGGCGCTCTGCGCGCAGCGCAGAGGATCTGAAGCGTTGCTTCATTTATTAAAATTTAAATTTTCAAAGTAGAGCTTTGCTCTGATTGGGGGGAATCAGAAGCGTTGCTTCATTTCCCGTCTTGGAATTTGAACAGAGCTTTGCTCTGATTGGGGTAAACAGCCTTCATTAAAAACATGCACAACCCTATTCTAAACCCTTTGAACCATTCAAATTTGGATTTTGAAGACTTTGGGAAACTCAAGAATTTTCCTAGGTTGCCAAATGAGGTAATCCATACACTTGTAGATTTGTATTTGTGTTTATATATTAGTTTAGTCAGAAATCAATTTAGTTAGGTTTTGTGATCTTGGAAATTCCAGGTTGTTGTTAAGTGGTAAATAGATGTTTAATGAGTGTTTTCAAGACCTTAGAGATTGCTTTGCTAGACCAGAAAAGAGAATAGAACCCGATACGCGAAGTTAGAATTGTTCCGTGTCGGTTTTGTGAACCTAAAGGCCTACAGGGTATCTGGAGCTATCTGGGGTATTTCTAAGAAAATCAAACAAGTCCATTGACCTAGATAGACCACCACAGAAGTACGAACCCATTTGCCCCTAGTACGGCCGGCGAGACCGGATTTCAGGATGATGTCGCCGGACCCCCAAATTCCTTTGGTGTTGTGGTT
Source organism: Agapanthus africanus (assembly GCA_030015575.1). Classification (NCBI taxonomy): domain Eukaryota; kingdom Viridiplantae; phylum Streptophyta; class Magnoliopsida; order Asparagales; family Amaryllidaceae; genus Agapanthus; species Agapanthus africanus. The sequence continues at coordinate 159,566,842 of JASDDO010000026.1, read as the reverse complement.
TTGCCTGTAGCTCACTTACCCTATAACCTATCCCCTGTACTTGCTTGTTTAGTCCCTATTTACCTGAGCCAAAATCTGGGAGTTGTTTGCGAGTGCTTTGGCTATTGTTTCCGATATTCGAATTCTTGGTTTTTATATTCGTAGTTTTGGTATTTGGATTTGATTCCGTCGTTGGACGTTTGTACGTCAACGGACGATGGTTGTTTGGTTGTTTTTGCATGCGTAAGCTATAGGTTCTAACCTATAAGCAATTCGTGTGCCGTATCGGTTTTCAGACTTGATTTTAATAGTATTTCGATTGTGCATTGATTGTAGGTACTTTCGTGTGGACTTCCGAGACGACGAAGCACATCGACTTCGGCTAAACGAGGAGTTTAGCAGGTGAGTAGATTTATATCTACGGGGGAAGTCGGGTGGATAGCGTATAGCACCCCCGCAACAATTAATATGGAAGATCTTTTTATAATTATATTTGATAACGGATATACTACGAATTTAGGATAACCTAATTATAGGATTTAGTAATAGGATTTAGTAAGATTTAGTGAAGAGATGATATGATAAAGTTGACACTAATGAATATAGATTGGCTTGAGAATAAGATATAGGTATATAAGATAACATGATGTGAGATATTGAGATGATAGATTTAGATGACTCGGATTGATATATGAGAATATGAAATGAGAAGTGAATCATGATAAGTATGAATTGAAAGATGACAAGTATGGGTTGATAATGATAGGATATGAGATCGAGAACGATAAACACGACACGAGATTGAGATAGAGGTGTTGTGAAATTAATAAGATATGACGTTGTTAGTTATATGTATGCTCTAGAGGCCATTACTGTACATGAGATGTACACTGTAGTAGATGCTTGGACATATATAGGAAGGACTTTCTTACTCGACATGATAATATGCTATCTGGTTACTCTTTATCTTAACATGTACACTGATTATCTCTCTGTTACATGTTGGTAAAGCCCTTAGGATGCGTACTTGACTACCTAGATTATGATGGAGATTATACTAGTGGGGCCTGGGTAGTCCATGAGTTCATCCTTCCATGTTCCTAGTCGTGGGAATATCGAGACGGGGCATCGATATTCCACAGTAGACTAGCGTATATCTTCTCGACCCATGTGATGGGCGATGGAAGATCCCATATCCATTGGTGTTTGACATCAGAGATGGTATACGGGTGCTCAGTGGAGACTGGGTACACTGAACGGACTCGCCGAGAAGTCCTAGATGGTATTATACCTCACGTCAGATAGCAGTTCTCTGGTGACATTGGTACAGGTTAGTCTGTCGACCCGAGATCGTCATAGAGTCTTCTGTGTCTCCTACCGTGCTTTGATTTCCACCCTACTATGGCTTTACTGAGTCGTGGAAATAGGTGGTTTTTGGGTACAGTCCCGAGTCACAAGGAGGCAATGAGCGATAGGAGGGGATTCGTCTCTCCCGGTATTAGGGGTTGATGTTGCGCTATGCTCGATTGGCCATAACTGAAATCCCTTGCCAGGGTAGAAGAGATTTACTGATAAGTGTTATCAGTAGTTTCTCGCCCGTTATGGACCTTACATCGGCATGACTTATCAAGCTACTGTGGTCTGACGTTTAGCACCCCTAGGTGAGATATGCGACATATCAGACGAACAGACCGGACTGTACGGTAGTTTTACTGATTGGATTCGCAAGAGTATGAGCAGGCTTGCTTGTTAATCTTCTGATAGCTCAATACCCGGGTGGCCGTTACACTTAGCACGCCTCTTGCGGCTTGTGGGTGTTTGATATGATCATCACCAACTGCCGGCGTATTGAAGAGTATTTAGAGTCCTACACAGAGGTTTCCTGGCTCAGGCGAAACGGAGTAGGAGCACATATGTGATATGTGCGGGACCGAGTGTAACAACCATAATTTTTCCTATACAAATTTTTTCCAATATTTTTTTTCAAAATCCATAAAGGGGTATTTATTGCCTGAGCACAAGACTAAGTGATTATTTTGTTTTTAATTACAAGTTACAAGAATGTAATAACTCCATTTTTAGTGTACAAGAAATTACTTTAAATTTAATGTATACTTGGAGTATTTACTCTTGCTGCTATCATTTTAAGTAATCAATTCACACCATAATTACAAGAAGGAGCTTGTAGCTCATTGGTAATACCTTGCATTGCTGAACTAAGCCACCAGAGTTCAAATCCCATACCCCACATTATTTTTAATATTATTTTTTTTTAAAATTTCTAGAATACCAACAGTTACACGTGCATTTCTCACAAAAACCCCACTACTCATGAAAAGTTAGAAGCTCCAGTGCCTACCCCAGATGACCCCCCACCTCCCCTCGGCCCGACTCGGCCCGACTCGGCCGAGTTGGCCGGTGGACCGGCCGACTCGGGCCGGCGCCGCCGGCCGGACTCGGCCGGACGGCCGAGTCACCTGAAGGGGAAATGTGCCCCTTGGTCTCCCCTACCCCTCTGCACACTTTTATTTCTCAGATCGTTTCCAGAGAGCACAATAACTTTCATTCAATCCATTTTTAATACATTTTTCCTATTTTTTTTACATATTTTAATTAAAAACCCTATACCTACCCTAACCCTAGCCTAACCCTATAAATACACCCCTACCTCCTACCCTCTAATCCCAAAATTCTGAGCCCACTCTCTCAAAATCTCAAGAAAACCTGGTGTACTTTGAAAACGAGCGAAAGGCGAAACTCCGACGAAATCGACGGCGAACTTCCGGTGATCGTGACAGGTTTTGTTGGTGACCTGTCACGATCACCGGAAGTTCGCCGTCGATTTTGTCGGAGCTTCGCCTTTTGCTTGTTTTCAAAGTACACAAGGTTTTCTTGAGATTTTGAGAGAGTGGACTCAGAATTTTGGAATGAGAGGGTAGAAGGTAGGGGTGTATTTATAGGGTTAGGCTAGGGTTAGGGTAGGTGTAGGGTTTTTAATTAAAATATGTAAAAAAAATAGGAAAGATGTATTAAAAATGGATTGAATGAGAGTTATTGTGCTCTCTGGAAACGATCTGAGAAATAAAAGTGTGCAGAGGGGTAGGGGAGACCAAGGGGCGCATTTCCCCTTTAGGTGACTCGGCCGTCCGGCCGAGTCCGACCGGCGGCGCCGGCCTGAGTCGGGCCGAGTCAGGCCGAGGGGAGGTGTGGGGTCATCTGGGGTAGGCACTGGAGCTTCTAACTTTTCATGGGTAGTGGGGTTTTTGTGAGAAATGCATGTGTAACTGTTGGTATTCTAGAAATTTTAAAACAAAATAATATTAAAAATAATGTGGGGTATGGGATTTGAACTCTGGTGGCTTGGTTCAGCAATGCAAGGTATTATCAATGAGCTACAAGCTCCTTCTTGTAATTATGGTGTGAATTAATTACTTAAAATGATAGCAGCAAGAGTAAATACTCCAAGTATACATTAAATTTAAAGTAATTTCTTGTATACTAAAAATGGAGTTATTACATTCTTGTAACTTGTAATTAAAAACAAAATAATCACTTAGTCTTGTGCTCAGGCAATAAATACCCTTTTATGGATTTTGAAAAAAAATATTGGAAAAAATTTGTATAGGAAAAATTAGGGTTGTTATATTCTACCCTCCTTATAAAAATTTCGTCCTCGAAATTTGTAAAAGAAAAGTGTAACAAATCCAAGAAAATTTTGGTGCTGGTGTACTGACAGTATGTGAAAAAAATAACAAGGTGGTGCAAGGGTTTTAAAAATGTGAAGAATGTGTGAAGGAATGAAAGAATACGAAGGTTTCGGTAAGATTGTAAAAGAGGTGAGGGAATTTTGGATTAGGACGGATTCAAAGTATATAGAATGATAGGATTCAAGGAACATGATTGTAAAGAATGTTTTAGTTGCTGGTTCTTGTGTTATATTGCTTAGGTTGTTCACGCAGAACAGAACTGCATAGTATGATTCTATACAGCTGTAACACCCGAGTTCATTTATACTAATTCCAGTTTCCGTATTTACTTATCCATGGTATTTTCTTGATTTAGCGTGTTTGGGTGCGAAGGGTATTTTACATATTACTTTGCATTCGACCGACCCACTTGCTTGAACCTGTTTGATTCTTATTTATAGACTACCTTGACTTGTTGCATGGACACGTGCATCTCATGTTTAGTACATACTGGTATTTTATCTAATATCGCATCTTTTATCATATAACTTTTTAAGTCACATAAAATATTTTAAAAATACATTGCATGGCCTGCATGATAACTCTAACCCCGTGGTAGCATCCGCACATCTTGTTCTCGTCCCGTTCAGTGAAACGGACGTGTTTGGATGGCTACGCGCACATACGTGCATCCATTCTTGGGGGTATGCATTTTCTTTAACTGGGTTTTCATTTTGAAATTTGGAAGTCGCATATATTTTTCATATTTTAAACCTGAATTTTTAGACCCGATCCGGGCGTGTTTTAGAGTAAGTTTGTAATTGCCAAAATCCCATAACGGACTAATATTATATTCTTTTAAACTATTAATATAATTTAACTAACCTATATTATAATATCTTATACCAACAGTTATAAATTTTTTATATATATATTATATATTTTTTTTAACTAATAAAATCAATTTGTTTTTACTCTCTCTCTTTCCCCCGACTCTCTCTCTCTTCTTCTTCTTCTTCATTATTTTTCTCCCGCCGCCTCCTCACGAAACCCAAGCCCTAACCCACGCCTTCGCCCGCGTCGCCGTTTCTGCCTCATCCTCGCCACCATACTCACCTCTCTCGTCTCCTCTCCTCTCTCGAGTATCTCTCTCTCTCTCTCTCTCTCTTTCTCCACTCCCCGGCTCCAACCTCGACGAACCCTTTCCCCATTGAACTCCGATCACCCATCATCAAGAAACCCGTAACCAAGAACCCATGACGAGAATGCAACCCTAACCCATCGCCATCTGATTCTTTGATTCAGAGCTCGGTTGATTCGTTTTTGAAGGATGGCCGCAAGTTCCGAGTAGGTGATTATGCATCTTATGCAACTCGACAGGAACGAAAGAAAAATTGTTTTGGCTGGTAGGTTATTAGTTGCAGATGTGATTGCATCTACAGATAAAATTGAGTGCCTTGGTAGGTTTGTTCAGCTTAGGGGTGTTCCTGTTTTGGATGAATGGCTTCAAGAGGTACACAAAGGGAAGTCTGGCGATGGGAGTAGTCCCAAGGAAAGTGATAAAGGAGTAGATGAGCTTCTCATAGGTCTGCTTCGAGCACTTGATAAATTACTTGTAAATCTTAATTCTTTACAGACCTGTAACATTGGCAAGTCTGTGAATCACTTGCGCAGTCATAAAAACCTTGAGATCCAGAAGAAAGCTAGGAGCCTCGTCGACACTTAGAAGAAACGAGTCGATGCAGAAATGACAATGATCAACGATGCAAGGTCACAAGGATCTACTAAAGCCTCTATCACTCAGACATCTGCATGTAAAACTCTTGCTGGCAAGCCCGTGCATTCAGATGCTATTGTGAAATTGACACCATCAACATTAGGAAATTTGAAATTTCCATCATTTTTGCCTATATCCATGTCAATTAGCTCAAAGGATTCACCAGGAAAAGGAGCTGGTAGCAGTGGAAATTCAGAGTTACCCCTGGCGACTGTAAAAGTGGAGAAAAAGGTGAAGAAAGAGGAGGAGACAACTGAAGAGCAAGCTCCCTTAAGCAGGAGCAAGTTCGGATTGCTTGGATCAGTACACGTTATATTAGCCCCTAGTATCACCACCAGATCGTGTCCAGATCGCACCAGGCCGCCTGCATATCAACCATTGTTCTGAGGCAAGTGAAACTTGCTACATGCTATTCATAATACTTTATACTTATTTTGATTACCTATTAAACCTACACATTTAATCCAGTGTCTCATGTTACATTTTAACATTCGATGTCCATTTTATCGTTTTAGATTCATAACTTGGAACATATTATGTTGCATTTTAGTTTACTATATATAGTACCAACATCCATATTTAAATCACATAATAACTATTTGCATAGTCTATGGTACCCTTTTATAGTTTTACCCTATTGGACACCCGTGTGCATCTTTAACCTGTTTAGATATAATTGCATCCCTAGATCATTTAACCCATACTAGCGAGATTTTAATATTCCATCTTCATTTACGTGTATGATACTTACTGTTGGAACCATAACTCTAACCCTAATCGATAACCATACATCCTTATAGTTTAATCTGTACCTATTTGCATATCATATTACATGTTCCAGTTTGTTGTTCTATTAGTACCCATGCTTGTTTTGTATACCATGCTTATGCTAGTTTGATTATGAGCACCCACATGATATCTTGTACACCCTGACATGACTTGTTACACCTATTACTTGACACGACATGGTACCGTGCAACTCTTGACATGACATGACACCTTTATACATTACCCGGCTTGACCTGATGTACCATGGTTTTACCTGTTACCAGATCTTGTGTCTAATGCCAACAAACCTGACCTGTTGTCCTTACGGACCGTTCCTGTTGTCTATCCAGACAAACCTGTACCTGCCTGACCCTGTGTTGGCATTAGCTCTAGATTATTTAATACATGACTTGAACACATATAACTTGGGGGTATGGGAAAATCAATGATGAAACCGGACTTGTAACTCGACAGTGTGCTACCTTTACCGATCAGTTTTAGAGGCTAGGCCAGCCTTGGGATGATACTGCTGACATCATCCATCGTTATCCACTACCTTTTTAGAGGTTAGGCCAGCCTTGGGATGATGCCGTTGACATCATTCATCGTTACCCTTTTCCTTTTAGTGCCTAGCGGCATGTCTCGGTTTCAGCCCGAGAATCTTCACCGTGATCCCGGGCACGCACGGGATACTATTGAGTTACATCGATGATTCATCAAATTGATTTCAAAGACTTGAGAGTAGTTAACCCAATAGACCAGTTTAGATAACTCACTACACATTACCCCACTGTCCTTACTTATATCACTGTTATGCTTGTTGTACCATTTATACTCATACTTGCATGTATTGCTACCCCCTGTTTATATTATTGCGTGATGTTATGACGCGCTGACGTCTGGATTTTACATGGCCCAGATCCTCTACCTTTGTTGCAGACTGATCAGGAGTATTGCCGCTGTTAGACCGAGCGGTGAAGATCCTGTTGGTATGCAGTTTTACTTTCCAGGTGTTTCATTTATTGTATCTTTTTCTTCCGCATATTATCATCTCTTGACTCATTTATTCTGGCTCATGGACATGTACTAGATAGTTTAGTCTACTTTCCTGTTCTTGATATCTCTGCAGCCGTAAAATGACCGTGGAAGGATTTTCCTATCCACAGGTAGCATGGTTGGCTATGTCACGTGCTTATTTTAGCGTACTCTGGGAAGCGGGGCGTGACAACAGCTCTGACCTGCATAGGCCGCCAACAAAACCTATCACGCCCCGCTTCCCATTCTACGGCGAAGGCGACGCGACTGGCCGCTACGTATATGCTCAGAAGTACATACGCTAAGCGTATCTAAGCAATATAAAAGAAAATATACACAAGAGGCAAGCTATAATAAAAACAACAACTTTATTTATTAACATTCTTTCTGTACAATACATGGAAAGTAAATACAACTGAAATAAAAGTGGATGCCTAAACAATGGCATAATAGAAAAAGAAAAAGTACTAAAATGGAAAAGTGTACAATGAATTAGAGCTCGGGGTCTTCACCGAACCGGTCCAAGTCTTCAGCGCTGGGCTTGATCTCTGATGTGTCCAGATCACCTGACGACATTCAAAGAAGAAAGAAAGAGAATGTCGTCAGCGAACAAGTCGCTCGGTAAGTCCCAAAGATAAGGGAGAAATAGAATAGACAGAAAGAGAGAGTGTGTAGCTTTTAAAGTTGTATTATATTGTTATAATGTTATATTTAGTGTTAACGCTGTTGTTTGAAGCTTGGTACAGAAGGATGCCAGTGTATACGAGAGGAGTCTCTATATGCCAGAGACTAGAGGCAAATGGAAGTACAAAGCTCCGTTATACAACCCGGAACAACAGCAATTGGATTTATGTTAGGTGTCTTAATCTTGCAGTCTCGTGCCACTTTTAACACCTTCCGTACCAATCTACCCCTTAAACCCCGAGATGTCTTGTTTGTATTGTTTGTTTTGTAAATTGTATTGATTGTATAATTGGATGACTGACCGAAACCAAGATATCAGTTACATCCAATTATACAATCATGGTTTCGGTCAGTCATCCAATTATACAATCAATACAATTTACAAAACAAACAATACAAACAAGACATCTCGGGGTTTAAGGGGTAGATTGGTACGGAAGGTGTTAAAAGTGGCATGAGACTGCAAGATTAAGACACCTAACATGAATCCAATTGCCGTTGTTCCGGGTTGTATAACGGAGCCTTGTACTTCCATTTGCCTCTAGTCTCTGGCATATAGAGACTCCTCTCGTATACACTGGCATCCTTCTGTACCAAGCTACAAACAACAGCGTTAATACTAAATACAACATTATAACAATATAATACAACTTTAAAAGCTACACACTCTCTCTTTCTGTCTATTCTATTTCTCCCTTATCTTTGGGACTTACCGAGCGACCTGTTCGCTGACGACATTCTCTTTCTTTCTTCTTTGAATGTCGTCAGATGATCTGGACACATCAGAGATGGAGTCCAGCGCTGAAGACTTGGACCAGTTCGGTGAAGATCCCGAGCTCTAGTTCATTGTACACTTTTCCATTTTAGTACTTTCTTTTCTATTATGCCATTGTTTAGGCATCCGCTTTTATTTCAGTTGTATTTACTTTCCATATATTGTACAGAAAGAATGTTAATAAATAAAGTTGCTGTTTTTATTATACCTTGCCTCTTGTGTATATTTTCTTTTATATTGTTTAGATACGCTTAGCGTACGTACTTCTGAGTATATACGTAGCGGCCAGTCGTGTCCCCTTCGTCGTAGAATGGGAAGCGGGGCGTGACACCGAGAATAATATGAGTATGAGATACCGTATTCTATTCTCGTGATTTGTATCATCGGTAGGTTATATGCGATATAGCCGGGTTATCGAATCAAGTGTTGATTCGATAAATTGATACACATGATATTAGTCGGTTATATATGATATGACCGGATCATTAAATCAAGTGTTGATCTAGTGATTTAATGTATAATTATATATTTGATATATTACTTTACATTAACTAGTATTGGCTCACTTAAGATTGTTTTCTCACTTGATGTGCACATAGTGTATATGTGATATATGTTTGTGTACATGATTGTATCATGCTTGATGATATATGCAAATTTGAGTGTGTGTATGACTTACACCATACTTAAGATAATGGTTAGGGTTTTTATTTATTTTGTAATTCAAAATTGGTGGCATTTTGTCATGGCATGAAGCTTCATGAAGCTTATAGATTACCATTGACCAAGTCCACTTGTTTTGTTTTACTAAAAATATTTATTAACCAAACCATTAGATTAAACCATGGTTATGTCTCTACAATGGTTAGTATATGACACTAACTCACCCATGGTTGCTATTCTCGCCTCATTAGTTTTCATTTTCTCATCTTGATCATTTTCATCTTCTTCTTCCTCATGAAAGCTTGCTAGCTTTCAAAAATGGTGAGAAAATATTGTGAGAAAATAAAATCTAAAGTGAGACCATTTCCTACATCATCATCCTCTATTACTTGCCATTTAGTTTAGGGTGTTCTCTTCACAAAGTTCATCACCAAGTGAAGAGGTAGCTTGGGTTTGAGTCTCCTCGACGTAGATCATTTTCAGCCTCGAAGACTTCGAGCAAGCTTGTTCATTTCTCCAAGAGAACCCATACTAGAGTTCGGGAGATCTTCACTCGCAGCGAAGGGACTACTACACGGAGCTTTAGAAGTGAAGGACTGGTCTACAAAGGTTGTATTCCTCATTCACTTTCTATGTAAAGTTGTTTACATTCTATTTTAGCTCCTAAAACTCTAGTTAGATCCTAGGTTAGGTTGTTTGGCAAACTTGAAATTTATGAAATTGGCATGTTTAATGACTTGTAGAACCTTGTTCTAGTGCCTAAGAACCCTACATTGGTATCAGAACCTAGCTAGAGCATTAGGCGTTGTCTAGACGAAGTTAGAATTCTGATCGAACCCCGAAAACCCAAAACGGACCCCCTCTCTGGAAATTTTTCAAAAAGTTGGATTTTTCCATGTTAAAAATATTCAGAAAATCATGCAGGTAATTCTATGGACACACCTGAAGAACGAAACCCTAACTCGTCTAAGTGACCGCGGATCCGCGGCCAAAATATGGTTTTGGCGGCTGATCCGCGGCGCCACTTGAGAGGCTTGGGTCGGGCCCTTCAGCCGTTGGTCCGTAAGTACTGGGGCATGCTTCTGGGAATTTTTAATTTTGCTTAAGTGTTGAGCTCTCTGGGAATTTTAGGAATTCGTTAATTCGATCGTAATATTTAACGTCGCCTAGCTTTCTGTGATTGTGATACAATGTTTGGAATCCACTATAATTAGTTATGTGATAACTAGTTTGAATTTTGTAAATCTAGCGGTTTAGTCTCATTTGATCGGTTGCCACGGAATTTTGATGTTGATCAAAAGTCCGTCGCAATTACGTAGTGCACGCGGATACTCGCCGGGTAACCTTATGAGATAGCCACGCCCCATAGCCCCGACCAAGTGACTGTAGGAGAACCCCGTCGCCAAAAGTATCTGTTCGGGTGCTCACGGCACCGGTGTTCCGCCTTAGTGCACTTTGTCGACGGCATCGGGGGGTGCGGCCGTCTAATAAAGTTTCTGACGAGCATTCGATCATGTTATCGGGAATCTTGTTGAATTACCCGACAGGCTATTGGAAAGTGTTTTCAATATCGAGACTAAAATGCGGGGTTTGTAATTGTTAGGCATGAAATCCAAAGTATGTGATACATTGGGTTTACGATGTCTAAGATAGTTGCGGATTCCAACTGTTGTAGTTTTTCACTTTCTTTTCTGCGACCGTAAGTGTAATATGTGGAGTATCGCCGGTTTCGTTGCTATACGTCAACGACAATTGTGATACGCATATTTACTTACGTTGATGACATGTGATGTTATGTGTTGTTGTAATATGTTATATTGGATCGTCGTGTTTGAATGGACAGATTTTTTTTATGTGAGATGAAAGTTTTTCATTTTCATTCATGTCAAATTCATTGTATATAATATTCTTTTATTGGGGCACTTCCGGGTTGAGGAAGATGTCACCATTGTTGTATATTATTTACTTTTCCGCATTAGGATAGGCCTAAGGAGGGGAGCACAAGTAACCGGGTTTTAGAGTCCAGTGGGAGACCATCTCGAGGCGTCGAGTCTGGGTCTCCTAACTCTAGAATTGGTAGGGTTGCTTGCCGCTCTCGTAGAGGTCTAGGGATGTGGGATTGGCTATTCATCACGACCGTGGAATTCGTGTTTTATACAGGATCAAAATAAAACACGGACATTCTAGTACATCCAATATTTCATATATTATTTTCTGCTGCGATATCTGTGATGTGATCATTTGATATGTTGAGATAGATACAGGATATAGTATATATGATATATTATAGGCATTGCTTATGTTTTACACCCGCGCTAGCCCTGCCCCGCTCTGCCGTTAGTTACCTAACCTAACGGTGCAGGACGGGACCCGTGGCGAATGCGGATGGCATAAGCGTACGTTGTATTTATCTATGATGCTTAGGTAACTTAAATGATGGGACATTCATTAATGTGATTAATGAAGGAAAATAAACCTAATGATATTGTGGAATCAAATTTTCAAAAACAGGTAGCTATAGTTGTTGCTTTGCATAGCGGTGTTCCTTGTAGAACATTCTGCACCTTATTCGATAAGGAAAGAGCCGAGATCCCTTCACAGGGAGTGACCTCTTTAGCAATAACTAGCAGATGCTACAACCCTCGGTTTTGTCTTTTGATTGCTTTTCTAGTTCTTGCTTTGCATAGTGGTATTGTGAATATCCTGCACCTCATTCGACGAGGAAAAGCCGAGATCCCTTCATCGGGAGTGACCTCTTTAGCGAAACTAGCAAAAGCCTAAAAAACACTCCATTTAAAATCATTTGATTCTGCAACGATATCAAGTTCAAAGCGTTAAAGGTTTTCTTAAAAACCATCCGCAACCCTCCGTCATTTCAGAAAGTAGAGTACTTAGTATTCGTGTTGCGTATGTTGATTATAGTCAAGGCATAGTGTACGGTAGCTAAGTGATATCTTCCTACAAAACATATGATATGATTAATTAAGACAGTCATGTGATTTTGTTGATTATAGTCAAGGGTCATATGGGTGGGTCTAATTAATCAAGAAATGACGAGTAGAACTTGACTAGTGCTTATGATATGTTGATCATAGTCAAGGTCATAAGTGCTAGGGGTAAAAACCATTATCGGGAGTTTCAAGTGTTGAAATTTGCAATGAGATTGCATACCTTCTATGAGATAGTTGGATCCTGATACCCACTGCGAGTAATTGTTACTCCTGGGAGAGTTTTGCACTTTACAATTAGCCGATCAAGTAGGTGTCTAGAAAGGTTTCAATAGAGTTACACCCCTGGGAAAATGAGGTTTATTTTAATTAAGTCCGTGCGAAAGTACGGGGAACCACCCTCAAAGTACCGGCACTGGCCTTGCTGAAAGATTGGCGAACTTGTAGGGTGTAATTAATCCCGGCTAGTCTTTCCTTTTAAGCTTTGAAGGAAGATTTGATAAAAACAGTGTGAGCCATCCTGATTAGATAAAATATATAACCAATCTAATCTTGCAAGAGCGCACGCAGAGTGTTTTCTTCTCTCTCTCTCTCCAGGTAGCGACCATGTCACGCCTTAATCAAGATAATAATACGGATGTATTGACCGAACCCGCTTGTTATACTGTGATAAGGAATGTTGGTCCCGCTCTAATTTATAATTGTTATAAGACCGAGCAGGAAATAGGGGATTACCAGGATTCCCGTACCGCCCAAACGAAGAAAGTGCATGATGATGCATCTTCTTCGGGTGTGTTCATTACCGAGAACTGTTTCTCAGTATCCTTTACGTCCTGGGTATGTGATACCGGATCAGGATACCACATATGTAATCTGTTACATGGGCTAATGATAGGTAGAGGACTGAGAACGGGTGATAAAGTTTCAAGAGTTGGAAACGGTGCAATAGTTGCAGCCAAGGTGTTGGCGGTTATCACCCTGTATTACAAAATACATTGATTTTGAACGAATGTTATTAGATACCGAACCTGATATACAACATCATATCAGTCTCTTTACTTAGTAAAGAAGGATATAATTTTGTATTGTTGGATAATGTTTTGAACATTTCCTATATCAAGAGTTTATCGGTTCAGACACGTTATCTAAAATCATATACGTTCTAAATCAAAATACAGTTCTTATCGTACAAAACACACACAAGAGGAAGAGTTCAGAAATGAACGAATCTTTCTTGAAGCATTATAGACTAGGTCATATCAATGCGACCCGACTAGATAAGTTACATTAAGATGCATATTTAAATCAGTTTGAATTTACATCTTGTGAAACTTGCCAGTCATGTCACAAAGATAAAATGACCACAGCTTCGTTTACTGAAAACAGAGAAAGAGTTAGTGAACTCTTGGGATTGCTACATGATGTTGTATGCAGGTCCCCTGTCTACAAATGTCAGGACCGGTTCTTTGTACTTCATTACATTTACTGATGATCTATCAAGATTCGCACGTATGTTCCTGTTGAAACACAAGTCTGATGCTTTTGAGAAATTCAATGAATATAAGTCAGAAGTAGAGAACCAAAACGGGTATAAGTATTATGTCCTTTGATGTGATCAGGGAGGAGAATACTTGGGCATGGAGATCCTGGACTATTCTAAAGGAGAATGAGATTCTCTCTCAGCATTACTCATCCGTATACACCACAGCACGTCGGTGTATCGGGGCGGAGAAATCGCACCCTATTAGATATGGTGAGCTCTATGATGAGTACTACTGAGTTACCTATTTCCTTTTGGGGGTTATGCATTTATGAAGTTGCATACCTATTGAATAGCGTTTAAACCAAATCAGGTGCCTACCACTCCATATGAGATATGGTATGGGAAGTGCCCATGTCTTAAGTAAGGTAAGATTTGGAGTTGTCCGGCCTATGTCTAAAAGCAAAATTCGGACAAGCTCGAGGCAAGGTCAGTTCTGTAGAACTGGAAGGAGTTCCAACTATACAAACTACAGTTGATGATTTGGTAAAACTGGAGGATTCAATAGTTCCCGACGAACCTCAGCCTCTCCGCTGATCTGGTAGCGTTCCTCATCCACCTGAGAGATACTTCGGTTTCTAGATGACAGTGGGAGCGAGGATTGCATCATAAGATGATGACCCAACTAGTTTCGAGCATGCCATCAAGAGTAGGGACTCTATAAGAATGACTGGATGCTAAGCGATCTGAGATGGAATCAATATACACCAACAAAGTATGGACTTTGGTTGCTACATCTGAAGGGTTAAAACCCCATCAGAAGCAAGTATATATTGAGAAGATTACTTGGTGTAGATGAAAAAATTGAGACTTTCAAAGCTATGCTTGTTGTAATAGGTTCTCGTCATTGACCAGGTATGGATAATGATGAAATCTTTTTCTCCAGTACCTGTGCTTAAGTCTATCTAGACTTGCCATTGCTATATACCATGACTACGATATCTGGCGGTTGGGTGTCATGACTGCTTTTCTAAATACTGATTCAGAAGAGAACGTCTATAAGTACACAGCCGGAGGGCTTCGTAGACAGTAGGAGCAGCGGAAACATGTGCAAGTTGCTTTATGCGTTAAAGCAGGCATCGCGGAGTTGGAACATCTGTTTTGATGTGATAGTCAAAGCGTTTGATTTCATTAAAATGGTAGATGAACCTTGTATATACAAAAAGGTAGTAGAGAGTAAGGTGGTCTTCCTCGTATTGTACGTGGAAGATATACTCTTGATAGGGAAGGAGTTTCTTATGCTACACTCGGTCAATCTCCTCTTATCACATTGATTCTCCATATAGGATCAAGGTGATACCTCCTAAATCCTGGGTTTTGGATCTATGAGATAGATCTAAATGGATGTTAGGATTCTCACTAGGTGTAGTGAGATGGTATCAATAGATCATGGGGAGAATCACTGGATAGCTTCCAGAGTGGTAAGGTCGACTGAATGTCAGTCACATGCATTGTCTTTACCCTCAGTGGAGGGACGGTATGTTAGAAGAGTTCCAAGCTAGATACCGTGACAAACCAGACGATAAAGGTTGGATACATCTCTACCAAAGATGCTACCAAAGAGGGAGTCTGGGTGTATATAACTTCATGAGATGAACTTCGTTCCTACCATTGTGTGACAATGGAGTTGTGGCTTTGGCCTAGGAACCCCCGTCCCATCAGCGACCCAGACATATTCTAAGGCAGTATCACCTGATCATGGAGATGGTCGATCTCCAGGGAGATCGAGATTAGGAGAGTAGACTCAGAGGACAACACGGTGGATCCACTCACAAAGGCCTTTTCTCAGAGAGAGACTTTTATGGGATGGTTGAGTATGAGATACTACAACCACTGCTATATCATGTCTCTAGTGCAAATGGGAGATTGTTAGTTATATATATGCCCTAGAGGCCATTACTGTACATGAGATGTACACTGTAAGGGATGCTTGGACATATATAGGGAGGACTTTCTTGCTCGACATGACAGTATGCTATATGGTTACTCTTTATCTTAACATGTACACTGATTGTCTCTTTGTTACATATTGGTAAAGCCCTTATGATGCGCACTTGACTACCTAGATTATGATGGAGATCATACTAGTGGGGCCTGGGTAGTCCATGAGCTCATCCTTCAATGTTCCTAGTCGTGGGAATATCGAGACGGGGCATCGATATTCCAGAGTAGACTAGCATATATCTTCTCGACCCATGTGATGGGCGATGGAAGATCCTATATCCATTGGTGTTTGACATCAGAGATGGTATATGGGTGCTCAGTGGAGACTGGGTACACTGAACAGACTCGCCGAGGACTCCTAGATGGTATTATACCTCACGTCAGATAGCAGTTCTCTGGTGAAACTGGTACAGGTTAGTCTGTCGACCCGAGATTGTCATAGAGTCTTGTGTGTCTCCTACTGTGCTTTGATTTCCACCCTGCCACGGCTCTACTAAGTCGTGCAAACAGGTAGTTTTTGGGTACAGTCCCGAGTCACAAGGAGGCAATGAGCGGTAGGAGGGGATTCGTCTCTCCCGGTATTGGGGGTTGATGTTGTGCTATGCTCGATTGGCCATAACTGAAATCCCTTGCCATGGTAGAAGAGATTTACTGATAAGTGTTATCAGTAGTTTCTCGCCCGTTATGGACCTTACATCGGCATGACTTATTAAGCTACTGGGGTCTGACGTTTAGCACCCCTAGGCGAGATATGCGACATATCAGACGAACAGACCAGACTGTACGGTAGTGTTACTGATTGGATTCGCAGGAGTATGAGCAGGCTTGCTTGTTGATTTTCTGATCGCTCAATACCCAGGTGGCCGTTACACTTAGCACACCTCTTGCGGCTTGTGGGTGTTTGATATGATTATCACCTACTGCCGGCGTATTGACGAGTCTTTAGAGTCCTACACAGAGGTTTCCTGGCTCAGGCGAAATGGAGTAGGAGCACATATGTGATATGTGCGGAACCGAGAATAATACGAGTATGAGATATCGTATTCTATTCTTGCGATTTGTATCATCGGTAGGTTATATGCGATATAGCCGGGTTATCGAATCAAGTGTTGATTCGATAAATTGATACACATGATATTAGTCGGTTATATGTGATATGACCGGATCATTAAATCAAGTGTTGATTTAGTGATTTAATGTATAATTATATATTACTTTACATTAACTAATATTGGCTCACTTAAGATTGTTTTTTTACTTGATGTGCACATAGTGTATATGTGATATATGTTTATGTACATGATTGTATCATGCTTGATGATATATGCAAACTTGGGTGTGTGTATGACTTACACCATACTTAAGATAATGGTTAGGGTTTTTATTTATTTATTAATTCAAAATTGGTGGCATTTTTTCATGGCATGAAGCTTATAGATTACCATTGACCAAGTCCACTTGTTTTGTTTTACTAAAAATATTTATTAACCAAACCATTAGCTTAAACCATGGTTATGTCTCTACAATAGTTAGTATATGACACTAACTCACCCATGGTTGCTATTCTCACCTCATTTGTTTTCATTTTCTCATCTTGATCATTTTCATCTTCTTCTTCCTCATGAAAGCTTTCTAGCTTTCAAAAATGGTGAGAAAATATTGTGAGAAAATAAAATCTAAAGTGAGACCATTTCCTACATCATCATCCTCTACTACTTGCCATTTAGTTTAGGGTGTTCTCTTCACAAAGTTCATCACCAAGTGAAGAGGTATCTTGGGTTTGAGTCTCCTCGACGTAGATCATCTTCGGCCTCGAAGACTTCGAGCAAGATTGTTCATTTCTCCAAGGGAACCCATACTAGAGTTCGGGAGATCTTTACTCGCAGCGGAGGGACTACTACATGGAGCTTTAGAAGTGAAGGACCGGTCTACAAAGGTTGTATTCCTCATTCACTTTCTATGTAAAGTTGTTTACATTCTATTTTAGCTCCTAAAACTCTAGTTAGATCCTAGATTAGGTTGTTTGGCACACTTGAAATTTATGAAATTGGCATGTTTGATGCCTTGTAGAACCTTGTTCTAGTGCCTAAGAACCCTACAGTTTATACAAATGTGATTTGAGATATATGTGTATATATATTTATGAGTAATGAGTAATATGCCGTACGGGACTTTAGATCCGTACCCTCATTATTGTATAGGTCGATAGATTCCCTATTCTGTTTGATGACCCCGTACGATGGATTACCGTACGCGATGAGATGTACCGGATGATTGATCCGCGCTAGTGATTTAAGGATGATGATCGATGATTATTGTCATATCGGATGTTATGAGGCGGGATCGCCTATATAAAGATTGCCACCTGAACCATACCTATTTTCAAAATGACGATGTGTATCATTTAAGAAGTGACCGTATGATTCTTGTGTAGATAGATATACCCATTTATTGTTCATGTTGTGTAGGATATTACCCCACGTGATGTACATACCACGTGCCGGTATTTAATACTATATGATATCATTTGCTAGTACACCTGCACAGTTACCGTTGATGTGCATGTTCACAGATTTGCCGGCTCACACACATTCTTCATCGGTAATTGTCATGTCACTTACACAGTAGAACTGCCTTATTATGAGATAAATCTTAAGAGTAAAAGTACATTCATTATTCAGTATTATCATTTGACATGCTTGCATGATATACTCGATATGCTCATATTACTACTCTATGTTGCATACATCGTACTTATGGTTATATGCATTGAGATGCTGTTTTTATGAGATCTCGGGATTTGAGAACCGTGGTATATTTCAAAGGAAATGGTTTATTGTTTTAAAAACCCGATTTCCCTTGATATGATATTTCGAGACGTCCACCATGAGTTTTCTCAGTTATGAGCTTGTTTTCAAGACCCGATTCGAGGCGTTGGCGGATGCCATTTGCGGGTACATGGTGGACCCGGTATGGTACTTCGGGGAAAGAAATGATTTTTTTGGTGTAGACGATGAGCCTGGCAGTGGGAACACTACCTACCGGTGATTGTATAGAACTCGGCGGATATCCGGAGGATACCGTTTTGGAGTTATGATATGAGATGGATATGAGAACTGATCTGTGGATGCGGTGCCTGGGATGAGATAGATATGAGGGTCGATCTGAGTATGCAGCGCCTGAGATATGAGGATTTACGTGTCGATGCTGGACACGGGTTATCATGATGTTTCGAGGGTCAGTGTTGGACACTCAGGTTCCATGATTTTGATGTGTCGTTGATAGACACACGTGGTTGATATCCAAATATATAAATACATGCATATGTTTTCATGATGTTCGAGCGTCCGTGTGGGACACTCAGGTTCCATGATATTGTTTGTGTCTTTGATAGACACATGGATGATATCCACATGCATACAGGCATATGATGTCGTATGTTTATTTATATATGTTATTGCATTGATCGATTGTTGACATATAGGCATATGTGGTCACCCTAGATATCATAGTATTACTTTCAGGATATAGTGACCTAGGAAATTGTTGTTTTATTCGATTTCTACTTGCTGATGTTTTCTACCCACGAGTTGGCAACTCACCCTTGTTGTGCCACAGTTCTTGCAGGTTTGACCGCTTAGGATCAGTTGCGGTATTGCTGGCACACAACTTCTTCCAGGGTGCTTTGCTTTGGTAGGTAGGACACATGTTGGATCGTGCCCACTCTCGTACTGTTATATTCTATTGTATCTAGATAAACTCCATCACATCAAATCAGAGACTAGAGATTGTATTATTTGTAGACCTAGTCAGATTTGGGTTTTGTGTGAGACTTAGACCGATGGATTTATGATCGCTTTTCTTGAGTTTTGATGTCTTGCTTCTTTATTAGTTCTTTCTGGGTTGATTCTTCGCCGTTGGGCGTCGTATATATGTTATTGCGTGGTTGTGATTCTGCCAGTTGGCGAAGAGCTAGCTCCCGCTTGGGGATGCCTATATACTGTTGTGTATATGTTTTTGGATCAAAATATACAAGGGAGGTGCTGCCCCAATTTTTAAAAGAAAAACATGATTCATTATACCTTTATTTCAAAATTGCACCCCCACTATTTTCCGCAAAAAAGTTTAGATTTTCTGGGCTACACTTGATTTACGTCACGCCTTTAGACGTTGCGTAATTTAAGTGCCGGTCACGTGCTAAATTACGGGTCATGACAAAGTTGGTATCAGAGCATTAGGTTTAACCTTGGTTTGAGTCTGGGTTTGACTATGCGGAGTCTAGGGCGTATATATTTCGGAACCTAGGCTTCATCTTACGGAACTTAGACTTGACGAGGGGTATTAGACCCGAACTTTCGTTTCATAGGTTGACCTTGATTGATGGAGTAGGTAGCTTGAGTAGAGTGACGTACCGTACGTATGGCCCGCGACATATTTACGATACGATACTCCACTTACAAAACCTTAGGATGTACTTATCTTGAGATCTTTGATACTATTCGTTCCTATGATCATATATCCATTTGGGATCTGTTGATTTCTTTCATTCATTGATCTATCTTCTTCGATACCTGCTTGAGGTTTCTGTCACCATGGTTTGAGCACAGATTGAGCTGCTGCTAGTGTTGCGGTCAGGGCGAGCTCGTCATGGACGAGGACTAACCATGTTGTTTTCTGGTGACATAGGGACGTGTAGGTATAGTGTTGTGTTGTGATCTCTCGTTTGAGGCGAGTGTTCGGTTTTGCACCGGATGATCGGGCCATTGATAGAGGCTGTCGGATTGAGAAGACTGTTGATGTACAGCATACATCAGAGATCGTGATGTTGTCTACTGTGCAGACAGATAACCCAGTTGTTGCTGAGATTGATGGGATGTCATTTCCAGAGTTTATGAGCTGAGACCGCTAGATCTTTCAGACAGAGATGTGACAGGAGATAGCTAGTTTATCTCGAGTGGAGCGACGGATATGATTCGCCAGATTTGATGTGCCGATGCAGGCTCAGTTGAGTTGAAGAATTCCAGTTGAAGGATCTTACTTAGATCTAGATTAAATCGAGCAAAAGAGGACGTTGTTCGTTGGATGCTCCGATGTGAGATCGGTAAGTTGACCAGTTTCAGATAGAAGGACCTCACTCAGATGCATTGTGAGTTGATAAAGAACGGATGAATAAAGTGTATTCCTCCAATGATTTGGACGAGTTCCCGAGGACGTGTTCGGCTAGATATCTTCTACAGAGTGGTGAAGATACCGAGTTTTTAATTTCGAGTTCGTGTGAGAGACTCCAGATTGACCGTAGCCGAGAATGAATTGCAATATGCAGACAGCAAGAGATGACGTCGAAGTGGACGATAATAAAGACGAGTGGAACAAAGAGGTTCGTGCAAGATGTTAGCGAGCGGTTGTTAAGCTCCGTTGATGCCAGAGGATTGATATGTGTTCAGAGGCGTTAGATACAACCAAATTTCCATATGAAAGCCGTGCTAAGGACGCAGCTATCCGGTTATGAGAAAAGAATTAAGCAAGAGTGCCAACCTTCGTATAGTTCGGCATAGGTGAGATCGGAAGAAGCCATGAGCAGGTTCTTTCCAGGACACCGTAGCGATAAAGATTTGCACCCAGGATCAGTTATATCGTGTGTATTCATAGGGCCATATGCCGATGTTTCCCCCAATCAGAGCAAACCACTGTTTTGAATTTTAAAATTCAAAAATTGAAGCAACGCTTCAGATTCTGCGCGCTGCACGCTGCACACCACGTGTCAAAAGCAGACACGCCAGCGCCAGGAGCGCTGCACCCTAGGATTCGCACCCCATCAGAGCAAAGCTCTGTTTCAAAATTCAAAATTTAAAAAGTTGAAGCAACGCTTCAGATTCGGCGCTCTGCGCTGCGCGCCACGTGTCAGACACAGGTGCGCTAGCACGGTTGCGCTGCGCTCTCCACTGCGCGCCACGTGTCTAACACAGTTGCGCTAGCGCAGTGGCGCTGAGCGCCATGTGTCGAACGTAGGTGCACTAGCGCAAAGTGCGCCAGCGCTGGAATTAAATTCCCCCACCGTCAGATCTAAAGATCTACTAGTAATAAATTATTAATTAATCAGAACTAAAATTCTGTTATGGAAAGATCTTTCCAATCTTATTAAAATAAGAAGATTATCTTCTGTAAATCAGAAGCCTTAGGATCAAAGATCCAATGGTGGGAAATATTCCCAAATCAATCAGAGAAAGATCTCTCAAAACTGATTTTACAAATCAATTGGCCCTATATAAAGGCCCCTAGACTTCAAGTCTCAGGGATACAGAGAAGACAGAAGAAGGGAGAGAAAAAAACCCTCTGTAAAAGAAGAGAAAACTCTTAGAAAAAAGAAGATTTTTCTTCATCTTCAAGGTAAAAAAGAACTATGTTCTTGAATAATAGAGATGAAACCATCTCGTAAAAAGAAGAACCATCTTCTAAAAATATCAGAGATCTAAGAAAAAGACCAATGTCTTTGATAAAAAAGAAAAGATCAAAGATCTAATCATAAAATAATAAAAAGAAGTATTTTACTTCATTCACAGATCTTTTGATCTATAAAGGCAGAGCCTTTTATAAAAAAAAAACAAGAACTTTTGTTCTTGGATCTTGAGGCAAAGCCTCCTTAGGAGAACATAAATTTGTTTTTTGATTTTAAAATTGATCAGATACGCTTTGCGCTATTAGACAGTGCCTTGCACTCATGAACTGCGCCTTTGCGCTCCTTGGATCGGCGCTCAGCGCCAAAACATGCCACGTGTCAGCCATAAACACCACTTGCGCTTTGCGCATTTAAAACAGAGCGCTGCACTCATAGACTGGCACTCAGTGCCAAGCGCGCCACGTGTCATTCACTGGTGCGCCAACAGACTAGCGCAAGGCGCTCATAAATGGAAAGCGCAAGTGCGCTAATGACTAACGCTTAGCGCGACACGTGTCACCTCCGTGTGCGCTAGCGCAATGCGCTCTTTAATTAGGCACAAAGCGCCTGGCGCGCCACGTGGAGCACTGTCAGAACAAACTTTGTTTTTGATAAATGCTATGCATTCGATACAAGACAAAAATGTCAGAGCCCAATGCCTAGCATTATTAAAAGGGCTGAGCCCAAATAAAGGCTTAATAGGCAGAACAAAAAATAAAATGTTAAAATTTTTTAATTGGACTTAGCCCAATTTTGGCCATAAGTCATCAACTTGTTTTGAATTGAGCACATCTGCTCTTTCAACCAACTCACCTCGGTTCAAGGGTACATCTCTTCACTCCTTTGATATTCATCGTTGTAATTCCTCAACGTCTTCAAAGAGGTGACGGGTCCCGACAACCACACATTTCACAGACTATGGCGTCTTTAAACTGGACTGTGGGGTCTTTAAACTCATGGACTATGATGTCCTTAACCTCGACCGTGATGTCTTTAAACTAACAACGGATTGTGAGGTCCTTAAACTCATGGACTATGATGTGCTTAACCTCGACCGTGATGTCTTTAAACTAACAACGGACTGTGAGGTCCTTAAACTCATGGACTATGATGTCCTTAATCTCGACCGTGATGTCTTTAAACTAACATCGGACTGTGAGGTCCTTAAACTCACGGACTATGATGTCCTTAACCTCGACCGTGACATCTTAAAACTAACATTGGACTGTGGAGTCCTTAAACCCACGGACTATGATGTCCTTAACCTCGACCACGATGTCTTTAAACTAACAATGGACCGAGATGTCCCTAAACTAACAATGGACCGTAATGTCCTTAAACTAATCGACCGCAATGTCACTAAACTAAACAACAGAGCCCAATTGCTCTCTTGTCGGATCTAAACGGTCCCGTTAAGTTGATCTTAGTCTAAAATTAGACTAACGTATCCTTAACAAACGTTTAAGTCGATCTTAGTCTCAAATGAGATTAACGTATCCTTAAACCCGAACCCCCAAACCCAAATCTAAGAAAGATACGGATTTGGACTAGTCCACGCCCTACGGGCGACAACATAACTTAGTCTCCGTATACAATCCACGGGCAACCAAACACAAAACAAACACCCACGACACGAAGTGACCATATGGAGAAGGAGAAAGTTGTTACCGTGATGCGGTAGCGTAATTAACTGCAGGGGCTTGCGCCTGCAGGGAAGAGCATCCCCACAATCAAAAACCTCTCAAACGAGGGGGAATCTGACAAAGTCTGCTACATCGGCTACATCCGTTTAAACCTTCGATACATGGTGCCATAAATCAACTTGGCATCTTCAGAGAGGTGGAAGGATAGCACTAATTAACATCTGCCCCGAATTTCAGGCAAGACGGACCTACGCGGTCGCGTCTCCGTATCTTTCGGAGGGGAACAGATTCTGGCACGCCCGGTGGGACCTTTTCCTCTTTCCACTCCACACTTCGTATGTCGTGTTCGCGAACCAATCGTGGTTTGCTAATGGTTGCCCTTGGGTTTCGAGATACCGAGATTTGGCGTTTTGCTTGGTGCAGAAAGCAAAGGATCAATGGCGTTCACCTACTCGAAGTGTTCTAGCTGCAACTGCAACGTACCCTCCGCCTCATCTGGAGGCATAGCCTACGGGCCTCAAGCGGCGTCCATGTTCACGATGCCGGTGGAATAGGCCACTCAAGCTACCACGGGATTGTTTTTCGGGACCATGCTCCCGCCAACGAGCTTCAGCGCTCCTATGCCAGCACCGGAAGCTCCCAAGAAGTTGGTCTTCGATCGGCTTGCTACTACCACGGCCCCTCTCAACGGGTCGTCTAGCTCCAACTCCTCGGTCTTCGCCAGACTGAGCCTGAACTCCGATAGGCATGCTAAGAAGCCCATGACACCTAAAGTGGCCATCCCAAAGAAGATAGCCACCCCTGCTCTTGAAGTCGTCAAGGCAGCTTCTCCTGCCAAAGAGTCGGTCTTTACAAGACTGACTATTCCGGTTCCCGTCCCTGCTCGAAGGTCTGTCTTTGACAGATTGGATACCACTGCTCAAAAGACGTCAGTCTTCAAGAGGCTGGCACCAGCGACGCCTCATCTGGATATGGGGAAAGACAAAGCCATCCCCATCGCCGAACCAGCCCCAACAGCTCGACACGCTCGAAGTCGCCACTGGCGCCGAGTAAGGAAGGCCGGGGGAAACTCCCCTTCTGGGCTAACTCCACCAGCTCCAACGGTGGAAATTAATGCTGTCATTCCAACTGGGAACAATTTTGAGCTGCTGAACAAGGTACGCAGGAACTCGCCTACTGCCGTACTGAAAAGATCCCCGCCACCGATGAAGACTGTCACAGAAATAAAGCGGGAGCAGTCCCCTCAACGGTTGTCTTCCAAAGTTTACAAAATCTGGCGGCAAGTCCGAGAGTCAGTGGTTGATCAAGACTATCCCCGCCGGCAGAAGAAGCTGAAGGTTCGACAGGAAGAAAACCGTCCTGCTAAGCCACAGAAGATGACGACCACTTGGGTGCCCACTGCAATGGCCCCCTCAACTTCGACCACGCATAAGAGAAGAAGGCCGGAGAAAATCCTCATGCCTGCGACAAATGTCAAAGGCACTGAGCCCAAACGCCCTAAATCTGGGGGCATAGTGGTACATACCATCTACATGGCATCCGGGAAAAAGGATAGGCGCGCTTCTACGGGCCACCGACCACTCACCCGATCCATCACAAGAGCTCAGGAACAGGAACAGCAGAAGCTTCAAGAGATGCTGACTGCAATGGCCGCACTTACCGGGCCAAAAGAAAGCCCGGAGGCGTCATCGGAACAACGCCACAAACACGAGACTGATGCTGAATTCCTTTGGAGAATGCTCGAAAAGAAGGACAAGGAGGCTGCAGAACAAGCGGCCAATATAAAGCAAATGGTCCTTCTATTCCAGGATATGGTGGGCATGATGATCCAGCCGGACCCTCCAGCCGAAGATCCTCCAGTAATAATTGAAGATGATAGAGGAGAAACATCGAATCCTCTGCCGGCTCTTTCAACAGCCAAGGAGGAGACAATTTCCAAGGCTGCCCTGGACGATTATATCGCTCAGCAGATACGAGTTTACTAGGCGAATGAAGCGGCTGGGCAAATTGTTAGAACTGGGCGACCGTATCCAGGCTGGTATGATCAGATAAAATACCCGCCGGGCTACACGATTCCGAAATTCCATGTATACAAGGGGACAGGCAATCCCCATCAACATGTCGCTCAGTTCAGGGCCCTCTGCGGCAATACTGGTGGCGATGATAAGCTCTTGCTTCGCCAATTCGTCGGCAGCTTATCGGAGACGGTATTCGAGTGGTACTCCGAACTTCCAAATGATTCTGTAAAAACTTTCGCGGAAATGGAGTTGTTGTTCACCCAATGATTCGCAAGTGCTAGTGAACGCACCCCAATAACGGCATTGATCAATGCCAGGGTGAAGCCGGGCGAGACATGGGTTCAGTACGCAATCCGATGGCGGAACCTGTGGTCGAAGTGCGAACAGCGCATCGAAGAAGCACCAGCGGTGAGCATGTTCGTGGGCACCCTAGACCTTCATGCAACTATTTCACAGTTCATGATGTTCTTCAAACCGACCACGTTCCAGGCTCTAATTGACAAGCTGGCCCAGATGGACCAGATGGGTCATAGACCATCTCCCTCGAAGCCGGACCGCGGAACGAAAAGGGTAAAGGGAAGGCGACCTTCATTGCGAACACTCAACAGCAACCCAGTGCTCCAAGACTAACGGATAAATTGGAGGAGAGACGGCGCTATTACAATGAGAAAATGAAGCACCCTTACTCATTCCCGCAGGATAAAACGAAGAGGCTGTTCGATCTGGCGATGCGCAACAGGCTTGTCAATTTGCTGAATCCCAGGCGACCACCGCAACCCAGCGAAGTGAATAATCCCAATTATTGCCCTTACCACCAAACGGTAAGCCATCCGATCGAAGATTGCTTCGTCTTTAAGGGATGGATCGAGGATCAGTACCAACAAGGCAAGTTTGCGCTGTCTGAGAAGTGGAAAGTAAACCCACCACAGCCACACACTTTTAAGAAGATGGATACACCGGGGGCAACGTGCTCTTTTGTTGAAGAAGCCCCATGGGAGGTGACTCTTTCGGCCAAAACCAAAAGAATGCTGAATGATCTCCAGACATGCCCGGCGATCTGGTGGAGGAATCCGCTGGAACTCCAGATCATCGAAGGGATGCTGAAGCCGCGCCCAATTCTAAAGATTGGTGGTGATAGACAAAGCTCGCACACCCAGCTGTCGAAATCTTCGAAGAAGCAAAAGAAATCCAAGAAGCCCTTGAAGCCTGATGACAAGAGCATGGACCCGCAGAGACAGATCAATGCGCTGGAAGAGTACAACCAGAAGGAGCGGGCTCCAATCACGCTCCAAGAGTTCCTCAGCCACGTCCTTGAAGACGGAGATGATGGAGAAGACTCGTCGGATGAGTCTGAGGATTACCGTAGCAACTTGCCATATGATCTCTCATTCATCCACAGACAATAAAGAAGCTCCTTCCACCGAAAGACTGGGGGCATGTCTTGAACCGGAACTTCCAGGGCCATCAGACGAAATGATCGACGCATTCCTTAACGAAGCTCTTCTGAAAAGTAAAGCTGATCAAGAGCGTGAGATGGCCATATTTGAAAAAGCCAAACGCCAGCGACTGGACGAAAGAGTCAAGACACTCCCGCCGAATCAAGAGACATCCGTCGTGAATAAAAACATATTCAAGACAAGGAAATGGTTCGCTAAAGTCATATCAATAGGAATGAAGCTGCCATCCTCCGAAGTGAATACCCCTGGTGAAGGAGAAACACATCCTAGCTACTATCTATATCATCGAAAGATTTCGCACCCCACCGAAGAGTGCAACGCTTTTACAAGATGGTGGCAGTGATATGTTGCTCACCGGCAGCATTTCAAGCGGATGAAATGCAAAACTCGCCGGGAGCAAAGAAATACGACCGAGGAGCATAAAAGAACCACTGGCAATTGTCACGTGATTAACGCCGGGGGATTACAAGTTCTCACATTCGGGAGCGACTCTGACGAGGAAATAGCTCTTGGCCCTCTCTTTAAAGAGTCCACTTTGGGAAAAGAGGAAGAACCGAAGACCTGCGAAAACATTCAGCTACGCAATCGTGCGCTACCCGAAAAGAATCTTGGGCCCTCGAATAGTGGGTCAAACAGGAAAGATAAGGGAAAAGAAAAGGTCTCCGAGGATATCGCTCTAGATGACCAAGTCATAAAAGAGCTGACCGCCAAGGACCCTCCAAAGAAAAGTAAGGTGGACTACAACATTCTGGCGCACTTGAGGAAGTTACCTTCGCAGCTCAGCATTCTCGACGTCCTTTTACTATCAAAAGAAGCAAGAGATTCATTGATCAAGGCGTTATAAGAGCCAGAGCAATTCCAAGCTTTCCTCGCCGAAGAAAGGATGAAGGACGAGCTGGAAGAAGTACACACAGCCGATATTACCTTCGGCGATGAAGATCTCCTCCTTGGGACGTGCGAGCATAACCGTCCCCTATATGTCTTCGGATATTGTCATGATATCAAGATAGGCAAAATCCTGGTCGACAATGGATCTTCCGTCAATCTCCTCAACGTGCGAGTGTTGAAGGAAATCTGCATGAGCGTTCAGCACCTCGCTCGTGATAAAATCACCATCTCCGGTTTCGATTCCCAGTCATCACGGACCCTCGGGTCGGTGATACTGACGCTGCGCTTCGGACTACTCGTCACAGATATTAAATTTCACGTCATCGATGCCAAGACGTGCTATAATGCTTTGCTCGGCCCGCCTTGGTTACACGAGTACAGCATCCCTTCCACACAACATCAGTGTATGAAATACTTCAAGGATGATCTCGAGTATACCGTAACAGGAGAGCTGAACCCATTCTCCATGAACGAAGTCCGAAAATACGAAGATGTAAAATACTTCTTGCCAGATTTCGAGGACACGGAGAGATGTCATAAACCGGAGAACAAAGCTATCCCTACCATTCCGGTCTTCGGGAGTGATATCGAGGAGGAAGAAGAGATAGTTTACTTAGGTCCGCCCCAGTGCAACAAACCAGGACCGTCCGCTCCTATGTTGATCTTTGGCAGCGAATCGGAAGATGAGGTCCATGCTATATTCTCCGCTCGTCCTTCAATACAAACATTCGCTGATGAAGAGCAAAGTTTGCAAGTTGCCATGGTTCCGCCCAAGCATCATAAAGAACTAGACGCGCTTGATACCTACAGTGTGGAAGAGCTGCAGACATTCTATGTGCCTCCCAGGCGAGAAGGTGAAAAGGCAATCCTATTCTACCGATCAGGGGAAACTAAAGTGGAGAAAGAAATCTGGCACGGTGCGGATTCTACACTTGACAGGATCCAGCCCATCTGTTTGCCTAGATATTACACAGATGAACTAAGGAGACTCTTGAGGCGCCAAGGAGTACCTTTCAAACAGACCGCTCGGAAAGCTAAGTTCTATGACAGGATCTGGAACGTTCCCGGAACTCAGCGCAAGTTGCCCAATGGGAGAATGGAAGCGATCGGGCTTGGATATGTTCGGTCCAAGAAACGGGAGCTACTCCGCGACTGCTACGTCATACATGACTTTGATGAAGAAGGAGATGCTCAATGGGAGAATGCTAACCCTGAACCAGAAAGAACCCCCGACGTGAAAATGCCCAGTCCGTCGTTCGAAGAATAAATGGACAAGCTTATAAGGGAAGCTGGTCAAAAAGTTCGAGACGACCATAATCGCGAAATGGCCATCTACGAGAAAGCCAGGATGCAACGCCTTCTTCAACAGGCTGCGAAATATGAAAATGCTCCTTCCTATCAACCTGTTGTGCAAAAGGCCCGACGCAGAGGCAGAAACAAATCAAAGAGCGGAAAAGGCGTTCGACAGCGACAAAGCGGGACCAAGAAATCACGCGATCAGGAATCGAGCGGTCCGGATTTGTCCCTTATGAAGAACATGAGTTTAGCATACTCTTTTCCTCAAGACAAGACAAAGAAGATACTTGATCTTGTCATAAGACATCAAATGATTACACTTCCGAATTCTAAACACCCTGAGCAAGCCAACGAGGTCTCTCACCCAGACTATTGTTCTTATCACCAACCGATAGGACATCCTCTCGAAGACTGCTTCACCATTAAGAACTGGGTTGAAGACCAATATCAGCTCGGCAAGTTCGCTCTATCCAGCAGTTGGAGGATAACTCTGCCGCAGGGGCACGAACCAAAAGCCGCACATACAGCGAGAGTAGAACCAGATCAATATCGGTCTTGGAAGCAATCTCGTACCTGTCATATGATAACACTATCAAAAGAAGAGCCCGAGAATATGGATGACCTCCCATGGTGCTTCGAAAACAAGGATGACGAGGTGATCTCAGAGTTTCCACCGGTGCCAAAAGAGCTGGAAGATGGAATACATACTACTGCAGATAACCTCAAGAAAATTGATTTGGGGACGGCAAGTGACCCGCGACCGATATTCGTCAGTGAGCTGTTGTCTGAAGAAAGGGCGGTTACACTAAAAGACGTGCTTATGCAGCATAAGGATTGCTTTGCATGGAACTATTCCGAGATGCCAGGACTAGATCCGGAGATTGTTGTCTACAAACTGGCGATATCTCCAGACGTCAAGTCGATCAAACAGGCGCTGGGAAGAATGCGGCTCGAGCTTAAGATGAGCATCAACGCTGAGGTCAAGAAGCTAATCGACTCTGGCTTCATCCAAGAGGTTCAGTATTCTGACTGGATCGCCAACATCGTCCCGGTGATGAAGAAAAATAGGACAGTGCGCATATGTGTGGACTTTCGGGATCTCAATAAAGCCTGCCCGAAAGACGACTTCCTAGTACCAGTCACTGAGCTGATGATAGATAACACGTCCACTCACGAAGTTTTCTCCTTCATGGACGGCTCGTCAGGATACAATCAGATAAAAATGCATCCCGAAGACCAGAAGCACACCGCTTTCCGGACCCCTATGGGTATATTCTGCTACAAGGTGATGCCCTTCGGTCTAAAGAACGCTGGCGCCACCTATCAGAGGGCCATGACGAAGATCTTCGATGATTTCATACATGAAATCGTCGAATTCTATATCGACGACCTCGTGGTGAAAAGAAAATCATACGAGGAACATTTAGAGCATCTAAAGATCGTGTTTCAACGCCTTCGGCAACACAACTTGAAGATGAACCTTCTCAAATGCGCGTTCGGAGTTTCCTCGGGTAAATTCCTGGGATTCGTCGTCAGACACCGAGGCATCAAGATAGACCCGTCAAAGATCAAGGCAATTATGGAGATGCCCCCACCAAGAACTCTCAAGCAGTTGCGGTCTCTCCAAGGGAAGATCGCGTATATTCGGCGATTTATAGTCAATCTCTCAGGCAAGTGTCGTCCTTACAGTCACCTGATGAAGAAGGGAACCCCGTTCGTCTGGGATCACAAATGCCAAAGCGCGCTGGGCGAAATCAAGCAATACCTGCAGAATCAGCCAGTACTGGCCGCTCCGGTCAAGGGAAAGCCTCTCATTCTTTATACAACAGCCCTCGAAGGTTCCTTAAGCGCATTATGGGAACAAGAGAACGACCAAGGGAAAGAGAGATCCTTCTACTATTTGAGTCGAGTTCTACTTGGGGTAGAAAGCAATTATTCTCCCATCGAAAAACACTGCCTGGCATTGATCTTCGTGATAACGAAGCTCAGGCACTATGTGTTAGTGTTTATGCCCTAGAAAGCCATTACTGTATCATACTAGTTTGTATATTACTTAATGGAAGCTTGGGATATTCACATGTATATAACAGTCTTGCTAAACATGGTAGTATGCTACTTGGTTTTTCTATCTTAATATGTGAGTGTACGTATTGATAGAGCTCTTAGGATCTTGCTTGTCTACCAGCGTTGTGATGGCAGTCACACTAGTGGGGGCTGGGTAGTCTACAAGCACATCCTTATTCAGGTCCCTGGTCGTTGGATTATCGAGACAGAGCATCGATATCCGGAGTAGACTAGTGTGTACGCTTCTCATCCCAGTTGGGGAGATGGTCTGTCCCACAGCCGTCAGTACGTCGTACTGGAGATAGTATGCAGATGCTCGTTAGGTTACGGGTACACCGGACAGGACTCACAGGGAACTGTTGGTTGGTTTGATACCAGTCGTCAGTAAGCAGTTCCCAGGTGACATGAGTACAGCGTAGTCCGCAGACTTGACACTGCCACTTCGCCTCGAGTGTGTCCCGCTGTTCTTAGATTGCTACCCTACCACGGCTCAAAGGAGTCGTGCAAACAGGTAGCAGTTGGGTGCAGTCCCGAGCACTTGGAGGCAGTGGCGGTTAGAAAGGATTCGTCCCTCCCGGTATTGGGAGTAGATATCGTGCTGTGTCAGAGAGCCATTACGCAAAGTCCCTGGCCAGGGCAAGCGAGATTTGCTGGTAGGTTCCAGTAGTTTCTCAGGGTGTAATGGGCTTCACTCCGACACGACTTATACCGCTATTAGGGGACTGACGCTTGCCGCCCCCCTAGGCCCGATATGCGATAGTCTTGGATGAACGGACCGGACTGTATGGAGATTGTCACATCAGACTCAGTAGGAGTTCGGATGGGTTTCCTCATCGGCCTTCTTATCGACAACTACCTGGGGACCGTTACGTACAGCTAGTGCCGCTTGCGGTCTGTGGTTAAACCCACTGCCAGCGTAGTAGTCGAGTCTCTAGAGTCCCACACAGAGAGTTTCCTACTCCAGGCGAAACGATATAAAGGTCGCATGGTTTTGCGACAAAGGGTTCGGACGCATACGTGCGTTTACGCACGTACGACTTTCGGACAGTTTTTACCAGTCGGCTTTGGTTTAAGCCAGTTACTGGTATCCGGTTATTGGATTTTTACAGTCTAAAGTTTTTCCGTATTTTTGCGGATTGGAGGGGCGTTCTCGTAATTGTACGAGAAGCTTCTAGAAGATGTGACTAAGGAGGTTAAGGTGACATAAGCTTTGGATAAGATTAGTGAGTCATGAGGGTGATTCATCATGGTCATTAATGCACCATAAATGCTTAATGACTCATGTTAATGAATCACCTCTTTTCATTTATGAAGCATGCTTATTCATTTCTTTTATTCATTATTCTAAAATAAGAATGCTTCATAATATATTATGATACACTCTCTCTCATCTCATGATATCATCTCACATTCTCTCTCCTCAAGCTCTCATCTTCAAGAGACTAATCCTTAATCCTCATGTGTTGAGATCAAAGGATTAGTTAGACTTAAACATCCATTACCTTCACTCTATATCATCCTTTCTTCTTTGATTAGCAATCAAAGTAGATTAGTTGCCTCAAGTTAGAGGTGTAGCTTGGAGTTTTGCTCTCGGGTGGATCGTCTACTACCTAGAGAAGGCCGAGGAGAACAAGGAGATCGTAAAGACGAAGGACTAGTTTCATTTGGTATAATCCCTAAACACAATAGTTAAGAAACACTTTGTGTACGGTTATTTATAGTTTAGCTTCGATTTAAGCGGTTAGTCGATGTTCGTTCTTTAAACATGATCGTTTTTGAAAATTCCGCCTCCCCACAAGTACTGGGGTGAAGTACATCGACTTACAGTGGTATCAGAGCCTCGCTAAACAATAAATAACTTGATTGCAAATTTGTACGAATTTCGAACGGAAAAACGAAGCCGGAAAACCCTAAATCTGTTCAGTTTCTGTCGAACTTAAAATGATGTCCAAAAATTTTTCAGGTAAGTTCAGAGAGCTTGAAAAGGCACCAGAAGAACACCCAAGAAAAACAGTCACCTGAATCGCCTAACTCGCCGCGGAACCGCGGCCTCAGCCTACTGAGTCGCCGCGCCTCCGCCGCCGAGTTGGCGAGTCAGGAGCCGATTTTTCTTCTGTTGCTTCTGTGTATTATTTGGGGTTTTCTGGAATATTTAATATTTGCTCAGGTTACAGTTTAACAGAGCAGATTTTGGAGCAATATTGATGTTGTTTAATCGATCGAAATTGTACAGTATTTGCATATTGGATTATATCTGTGATTGTTTAATGTGTTCGTAAACCTCCCCTAACTGCTAGTATGTCAGTTGGCAGGGGGTTGCACATTTCTGAAATGGTTATATCTGTTTGTGCATATAAACTGTATTGGACTGTTGTGGTGTTTAGCCGGGGTTTAGCAATGGGTTATTGTTTAATTCATTTGTTGTAAATGTAATTTGTTGTAATATTTTTTTTTGCGGGGCACTTCCAGGTTGCGGTTGTAGCCACCGTTGTATTATTTCATTTTACTGTTTTTGCTCCTAGGACTGACCCAAGGTGGGGTACACAAACTGCCGGGCGGGTAGTTTGCCGTACCCGTAGGGGTCGAGGGTGGGGTATCGGCTATTCATCACAACTGTGTAATCTGTCTTTTCTTGCAGGCTCAAAAGAAATACAGATTGCTTGCAAATCCAATATTGTTTATCTGTGTTCTGGAATGAATATCATTGCGTCAGACGAATGTAAAATATCTATATTTATGATAGCTATTTAGACGTCATTTATGTTTTACACCCACGCTAGCCCAGCCCCCGCTCTGTCGTTAGTTAAGTAACCTAACGGGTGATGACGGGACCCAGTGGCGAATGCGGATGGCATAAGAGGACGTTGTATTTTCGTTGTTTTCTGCAATGATAGGTTAATGATGGGACGCATTATCTGTAATGCAAAGAAAACAAACCAAAGTTTAAATCGTTGGAACAATTTAAAAGAAACCACTCGGTTATTTTTAAAACAGATATTTTTAAATGCGGAGCTTTAACCACTCCTTTTAAAAGCTATCAGGTTCCTTCGGTTATATCAAGTTCACTACGTTCACGGTTTCGCCAAAACCATTCGTAGTCCTCCGTCATTTCATTTGGGTATTCAGTAGTATTCAAGCTATGCATTTTGGCCAAAGTCAAGGCATAGTGTTTGGTAGTTGCTGGGTTTTCATTTGTTGCATAAGATAGATGAGTTGGTTTGGGACAGTCGTATTACCATTTGACCAAAGTCAGGGGTATATACGGATGGGTTCAAATTGACAAGATAATGACGGGTAGAACTTGACATGTGACTTATGACATTTTGACCAAAGCCAAGATCATAAGAGCATGGGGCAAAAACTTATATCGGGAATTTCTAAAGAAACTGAAATTTGCAAAGAGATGCATACCATTTAGAGTTTGATGAATGTTGGTAGGATTCCTTCAACATTATCATACGATGATATTTGGATCCCGATCCTACTGTGAGTATATGCTACTTATCAGGATATTCGTCACTTAACGATCAATGCTATAAACCTAGTAGGTGTCCAGAAAGGTGTCAGCGGGGTTACGCCCCCAGAGAAAAGAGGTTATTTAATTAAGGAACTTCGCGAAAGCGTTGGAAAACCTCCCTCGAAGTATCGACACTGGCCTGGCTGAACGGTTAAGCAAGTATTGTACGGTGAGAATAGTCCTGGCTAATTCTTCTTTTATGGTTTGAGGAAGGATTCGAGAAACAGTGGGAGCCATCCAGTTTAGATAAACTAAAAACCACTCTAAACTTGCAAGAGCATCATGCTAAAGAGTTTTCTTCTCTCTCTCCTAATTGCAGCGACCCTGAAAATGACTGGACTTAAGTTACTTTTAGAAAAGAATATACTGACGGGGCCAAACTATAAAGATTGGCTGCGGAATGTCAAAATGGCCTTGACCTATGACAAATTGGGGTACGTCCTCACCGCTACGGCACCTGCTGTCCCTGGTCCCAAATCCAGCAATGCGGATAAGGAAATCCGCAAAACCTGGGATTTAGATTGCGCGAGAGCCAAGTGCATCGTGCTTGCCTCGATGAACAATGAACATCAGAGGAGGCACGAGGATATGTCTCTAGATGGCATATTTCTCCATACAAAGGAACTTTATGGAGAGCAATCTCGTATAGCAAGATACGAGACCTCTAAGAAATTGTTTCGAGCGAGGTTGGCTGTCGGGTCATCGGTAGGTGAACATGTCCTACAGATGATCGGCTATATAGAAGAGCTCGCAGACCTTGGGACGACTTTGGATAATGAGCTCTATACAGACCTTATTCTCCAGTCCCTTCCTCCCACCTACGCCCAGTTTATCCTCAACTTCAATCTTCAAGGAAAAGAAGTTGAACTTGCGGAACTCCTGAACATGTTAAGGAGTGCAGAGGGCACCTTGCAGAAGGCAAGGGAAACACCCGCTATGTTTGTTGGCGGTGCATCTTCTTCCGGGTCCAAGGCTAGGGCCAAAGGAAGGAAGAAGAAGGCCGCCCCAAACCTAGAGGAGGTGTTAGTAAGGTGAGAGGGAAAGGAAAGAAAAAGACTGCAGTACCGATAGTTGGCCAGGATGAGTGCTTCCATTGTCACAGGAAAGGGCACTGGAAGAAGGATTGCAAGGCGTGGAACGCCAAGAACCAGGAACCGAAGCAAGCTGTGGCTTCGACTTCAGGTGTGTTTGTAATTGAGAATTGTCTGTCGATCAACTCTACTTCCTGGGTATTGGATACCGGATCAGGATCTCATATTTGCAATTCATTGCAGGCACTGAGAAACCGTAGAGTGCTGAAGGAAGGTGATATGATCCTCAGGGTTGCTAACGGAGCTAGCGTGGGAGCTGCGTCCGTCGGGGATTATCACCTAGGATTGACGAGTGGACATATTTTGGTTTTGCATAACTGTTATTTTGTACTAAGCTTAACGTGTAATATCATATCAGTTTCCTTGTTATCAAATAAAGGTTATGATTTCACGTTTGTAAGAGATGTTGTTAACATCCACCTTAATCATGGTTTGATTGGGTCCGGTACATTAAATAACGGCATATATGTTTTAAACCAACTCCAAATTTTCAATGTCCAGAACACACTAAAAAGAAAGTCTCCAGATTTAAATAAAGCTTTCTTATGGCATTGTAGACTGGGTCACATCAATGAGAGAAGGTTGACTAAGTTGCATAGAGAAGGATATTTGGACACGTTCGAATATCAATCTTATGACACTTGTCAATCCTGTCTCAAAGGAAAGATGACAAAGACTCCATTTACTGGACAAGGAGTAAGAGCGAGCGAGCTCTTAGGACTCATACACAGCGATGTATGCGGTCCAATGTCTACACATGCGAGAGGTGGTTTTTCCTATTTCATTACTTTCACGGATGATTACTCAAGATACGGATTCATTTATCTGATGAAACATAAATCCGAGACTTTTGAGAAATTCCAAGAGTATAAGAATGAAGTAGAAAACCAAACCGGCAAAAGTATTAAGACACTAAGATCTGATCGAGGTGGAGAATACTTAAGTACCGAGTTCCTAGGTTACCTAAAAGAGAAAGGAATTCTCTCTCAGCTTACTCCTCCATACACTCCACAGCATAACGGTGTATCGGAGAGACGGAATCGAACCCTATTGGATATGGTACGATCCATGATGAGTAATGCTGAGTTACCGCGATCTTTCTGGGGTTATGCGCTAGAATCAGCGGCATATCTTCTGAACAGGGCTCCTACCAAGACTGTGCCTACCACTCCATATCAGATGTGGACTGGGAAGAAACCCCATCTTCAGCATATGAAGATTTGGGGATGTCCAGCTTTTGTTAAAAAGCAGCATGTGGACAAGCTCGAGGCACGATCAGTAAAATGTATGTTTGTGGGATATCCAAAGAACTCCAAGGGATATTATTTCTATTACGCAGAGGAACAAAAGGTTTTTGTTTCTCGTAATGCCCATTTTCTGGAAAATCAGTTTTTAGAAAAGGAAATAAGTGGGAGCGAAATAGAACTGGAAGAAATTCCAGAACCACAAACTGCTACTGAAAGTTTGGTAGAACCAGGAGTTCAAGAAGAACAGAACATTCCCGCACCCCTCCGCAGGAGTAGTAGGCCGTCTCATCCGCCTGAGAGATACTACGGTTTTCTCATAGATGGGGATAGAGAGGATTGCATCATAGATGATGATGAACCTACTGACTTCCAGCAGACCATCCAGAGCGGCGACTCGGTACGATAGCTAGATGCAATGCGGACCGAAATGGAGTCCATGTACACCAACAAAGTATGGACTTTGGACTTTGCTCCAGATGGGGTAAAACCCATAGGATGCAAATGGATCTTCAAGAAAAAGATTGGTGTAGATGGACAGGTAGAAACCTATAAGGCTAGACTTGTTGCAAAGGGTTTTCGTCAAAGACCTGGTTTGGACTATGACGAAACTTTTTCTCCAGTGGCTATGCTCAAATCCATTCGGGTCCTTCTTGCTATTGCTGCTTTCCATGATTATGAAATCTGGCAGATGGACGTAAAGACGGCTTTTCTGAATGGAAATTTAGAAGAGAGCGTCTATATGGATCAGCCAGAGGGTTTCAATCAGAGTGGGAGCAGCGGGAAAGTATGCAAGCTGCTTAAGTCTATTTATGGACTAAAGCAGGCATCGCGGAGTTGGAACATCTGTTTTGATGAGACAGTCAAAGAGTATGACTTTATCAAAAATCCAGATGAACCTTGCATATATAGTAAAGTTGTGGCCAGAAGTGTCGTATTCCTCGTCTTGTACGTGGATGACATTCTATTGATAGGAAATGACGTTCCTATGCTACAATCTGTCAAAGGATTCTTGTCACACAGGTTCTCCATGAAAGACCTGGGTGATGCCTCTTACATTCTGGGGATCCGGATCTATCGTGATAGATCCAAAAGGATGTTGGGACTTTCGCAGTCCAGGTATATCGACACTGTACTGAAAAGATTCAGTATGGAAGATTCTAAGCGCGGTAATCTACCGGCTTGTCACGGAATCACCTTCTCCAAAGAGATGTCTCCCAAGACTGATTTGGAAAGGGAACGCATGTCTATTATACCCTACGCTTCTGCGGTAGGCTCTATAATGTATGCGATGTTATGTACCAGACCAGATGTAGCTTACGCACTGAGCGTGGTAAGCCGGTATCAGTCAGACCCAGGGGAGAAACACTGGATAGCAGTAAAGAACATTCTCAAGTACCTGAGGAGGACTAAGGAGATATTCTTGGTTTACGGCGGAAAAGACCTCAGGTTGGAGGCCTTTGCTGATTCCGGCTTCCAGAGTGATAAGGACGATTCCAAGTCCATGTCGGGTTATGTCTTTACCCTCAATGGAGGGGCGGTGTGCTGGAAGAGCTCCAAGCAGGACACCGTTGCTGACTCGACGATGGAAGCGGAGTATATAGCTGCTTGCGATGCCGCAAAAGAAGCAGTCTGGATGAAGAAGTTCCTAACAGAACTTCAGGTGGTTCCTACCATAGTTGATCCAATACCTCTGTATTGCGACAACAACGGAGCTATAGCTTTAGCGAAGGAACCAAGGTCCCATCAGAAGTCCAGACACATCTTGAGGCGGTATCACCTGATCAGGGAGATCATTGATCGTCAGGAGATCGAGGTTCGGAGAGTTGCTTCTGAAGAGAACATTGCTGATCCATTCACGAAGGCCCTTCCTCAGATTCAGTTCGAGAGGCTACTCGAGATCATTGGTCTACGATATGCCAGTACATGGCCCTAGTGCAAGTGGGAGATTGTTAGTGTTTATGCCCTAGAAAGCCATTACTGTATCATACTAGTTTGTATATTACTTAATGGAAGCTTGGGATATTCACATGTATATAACAGTCTTGCTAAACATGGTAGTATGCTACTTGGTTTTTCTATCTTAATATGTGAGTGTACGTATTGATAGAGCTCTTAGGATCTTGCTTGTCTACCAGCGTTGTGATGGCAGTCACACTAGTGGGGGCTGGGTAGTCTACAAGCACATCCTTATTCAGGTCCCTGGTCGTTAGATTATCGAGACAGAGCATCGATATCCGGAGTAGACTAGTGTGTACGCTTCTCATCCCAGTTGGGGAGATGGTCTGTCCCACAGCCGTCAGTACGTCGTACTGGAGATAGTATGCAGGTGCTCGTTAGGTTACGGGTACACCGGACAGGACTCACAGGGAACTGTTGGTTGGTTTGATACCAGTCGTCAGTAAGCAGTTCCCAGGTGACATGAGTACAGCGTAGTCCGCAGACTTGACACTGCCACTTCGCCTCGAGTGTGTCCCACTGTTCTTAGATTGCTACCCTACCACGGCTCAAAGGAGTCGTGCAAACAGGTAGCAGTTGGGTGCAGTCCCGAGCACTTGGAAGCAGTGGCGGTTAGAAAGGATTCGTCCCTCCCGGTATTGAGAGTAGATATCGTGCTGTGTCAGAGAGCCATTACGCAAAGTCCCTGGCCAGGGCAAGCGAGATTTGCTGGTAGGTTCCAGTAGTTTCTCAGGGTGTAATGGGCTTCACTCCGACACGACTTATACCGCTATTAGGGGACTGACGCTTGCCGCCCCCCTAGGCCCGATATGCGATAGTCTTGGACGAACGGACCGGACTGTATGGAGATTGTCACATCAGACTCAGTAGGAGTTCGGATGGGTTTCCTCATCGGCCTTCTTATCGACAACTACCTGGGGACCGTTACGTACAGCTAGTGCCGCTTGCGGTCTGTGGTTAAACCCACTGCCAGCGTAGTAGTCGAGTCTCTAGAGTCCCACACAGAGAGTTTCCTACTCCAGGCGAAACGATATAAATGTCGCATGGTTTTGCGACAAAGGGTTCGGACGCATACGTGCGTTTACGCACGTACGACTTTCGGACAGTTTTTACCAGTCGGCTTTGGTTTAAGCCAGTTACTGGTATCCGGTTATTGGATTTTTACAGTCTAAAGTTGTTCCGTATTTTTGCGGATTGGAGGGGCGTTCTCGTAATTGTACGAGAAGCTTCTAGAAGATGTGACTAAGGAGGTTAAGGTGACATAAGCTTTAGATAAGATTAGTGAGTCATGAGGGTGATTCATCATGGTCATTAATGCACCATAAATGCTTAATGACTCATGTTAATGAAACACCTCTTTTCATTTATGAAGCATGCTTATTCATTTCTTTTATTCATTATTCTAAAATAAGAATGCTTCATAATATATTATGATACACTCTCTCTCATCTCATGATATCATCTCACATTCTCTCTCCTCAAGCTCTCATCTTCAA
This sequence comes from Agapanthus africanus, assembly GCA_030015575.1. Lineage (NCBI taxonomy): Eukaryota > Viridiplantae > Streptophyta > Magnoliopsida > Asparagales > Amaryllidaceae > Agapanthus > Agapanthus africanus. The sequence goes on along the minus strand of JASDDO010000026.1, from coordinate 159,525,934 downwards.
GAGACTAATCCTTAATCCTCATGTGTTGAGATCAAAGGATTAGTTAGACTTAAACATCCATTACCTTCACTCTATATCATCCTTTCTTCTTTGATTAGCAATCAAAGTAGATTAGTTGCCTCAAGTTAGAGGTGTAGCTTGGAGTTTTGCTCTCGGGTGGATCGTCTACTACCTAGAGAAGGCCGAGGAGAACAAGGAGATCGTAAAGACGAAGGACTAGTTTCATTTGGTATAATCCCTAAACACAATAGTTAAGAAACACTTTGTGTACGGTTATTTATAGTTTAGCTTCGATTTAAGCGGTTAGTCGATGTTCGTTCTTTAAACATGATCGTTTTTGAAAATTCCGCCTCCCCACAAGTACTGGGGTGAAGTACATCGACTTACACTATGCATTGGCACATGAAGTCCGTCTTATATCGAAGGTGGATCCCCTCAAATATTTGATGCCAAAGGCCCTACTGACGGGGCGACTCGCTAAATGGGCCTTGCTCTTGATGGAGTTCTCAATAACCTATCAGCCTTTTAAGGCAGTGAAAGGCCAGGCCATCGCCGACTTCCTCGCTGAGCATCCGATACCTATCGATTCTCCTTTGAATTGCGAATTGCCAGACGAACATGCGTTTGACACGATTGACGGGGGTGATACCCAGTAGGAACTTTATTTTGATGGAGCGTCTTCCATGAAGAAGCGCAAACAAACTACCCCTATAATCAAATCGGGGGTAGGCCTCATCTTTATAACTCCACAAGGAGGGATAATGCGCTTTTCCTTATCTTTAACAAAGCGGAGGACGAACAATGAGGCCGAATATGAATCTTTGATAGCAGGTCTTGAGATTGCCATCGATATGGGGATTGAAAGCCTTCTCGTATACGGAGACTCCCAGCTGGTCGCCAGTCAAGTAAACGGCGACTATCAGACATGCAAACCAGAACTGGTGAAGTACGGCCAGAGGGTACAACAACTGCTGACCCAAATACCTTCCTACACTTTGGAAAGCATACCACGTGCGGAAAATAGCAAGGCGGATGCATTAGCCAAGCTCGCTAAATAATTGGCTGATGAGAACCTCGACGACGTAAGAATCGTGGTACAAAGCCGTCGAGTTCTTGCACCGGCAGAAATATCTCCGGAGCCATTCAAAGAAAAGGGAGCGACCGAGCGAACGGCTCTACAAGTAAAATACCAAGAAACGGTTGAGGATTGGAGAGAAGTCTTTATAGATTACTTCAAATCCCGTCGAACGCCTGAAGATGCGTCCTCAAGACATCAGCTTATGAAACGAGCTCTGTTTTTTGCCTTTTTCAACGATACTCTGTACAAGAGGTCACTTGATTCTTTATGGCTAAGATGCCTGGGACCTGAAAAGGAAAAAAGAGTCGTCCAAGAAGTTCACGACGGACTCTACGGTTCTCACCAAGCCGGACCGAAGATGAAACTGAAGATCAAACGGATGGGTTATTATTGGCCCATGATGATTCAAGACTGCCTCGAATATGCGAAGCAGTGCCACTCGTGCCAGATTCACGGGGACTTCATCCATCAGCATCCAAATCCACTACATCCAACGGTGGCTAGCTGGCCGTTCAAAATATGGGGAACTGACATAATCGGCCCCATCGAACCAGTATCGTCCAGAGGACATCGATTCATCTTGGCGACAACTAATTACTTCTCCAAATGGGCAGAAGCAGTACCGCTGAGAGAGGTAAAGACGGAGAATATCCTCCACTTCTTCAAGACGCACGTCATTTATCGGTTCGGAACTCCGAGACGGATTATCTCCGATAACAGACCAGCCTACAGAAGCTATAAGATCAGCCGCTTCGCACAACAACACAACATAGACTGGAGATACTCATCAGTTTATAATCCCCGAGCTAACGGTCTAGCCGAGGCTTTTAACAAGACCTTAACGAAGATCGTGAAAAAGATGGTGTCTCGAAATAAAAAGGACTGGCACGAGAGACTGCATGAAGCTCTCTGGGCGTATCGGACCACGTTCAAGACGGCCACGAACACAACGCCATACGCATTGGTATTCGGTACAGAGGCGGTGCTCCCCCTCGAGATAGAGCCACCCTCTCTACGAGTGGCAGTTCATTACGAGCTAACGGACGAAGAGAATGCTCATCTTCAGCTTGAAGAGCTCGATGCCCTTGATGAAACCCGGCTCATAGCGCAACAAAATCTGGAAGCTTACAAAGCAAAGATGACGCGCTCATATGAAAGATTGACTAGGCCGAGAACATTCCACCAAGGCGAACTCGTGCTAGTGGTCAAAAGACCTATGATCCCTAATTGTGCTAAACGGGGGAAATTCGAGCCAAACTATGAAGTCCCGTACATCATAGACAAAGTTTACCAGGGTGGAGCCTATCTACTCATGGACATACATGGCGAAAGGCCCTTCAGGCCAATAAATGGTCGCTTCCTGAAGAATTACTACGCCTAACGAGTCACGGCCTAGGTCAATGATAGATGACGACGACTATGTCCGCTCGCTATCTTCCTAAGCCTAAACTCTGTAAGTAGTAACCGGCTTCCTTAACAGCGGACCGAAACGTCCTTAAACTAACAACGGACCGAAACGTCATTAAACTAACAACGGACCGAAACGTCCTTAAACTAACGACGGACTGAAACGTCCTTAAACTAGCAACGGACCACTATGTCTTAAAACTAGCCGTTGACCGAGGCGTCGACAAACTACGATAGATTGCAGCATCCCAAAGCTGATACAAAAAAAAAAGAATAAAAAAAAAGAAAACGGTATGTCCACAAGCAAAAAGGCACGATTGAAAACCCGTAAGGGCTCCGTGAGTAAAAACAGCAGGGCTACCGGCGAGTCTTGTGAAAACCCGAAAGGGCTCAACCTCGTTAGAATAAAAAAAAAACGGTATGTCCACAAGAAAAAAGGGCACGGATGAAAACCCGAAAGGGCTCCGTGAGTAAAAACAGCAGGGCTACCGGCGAGTTTTGTGAAAACCCGAAAGGGCGCAATCTCGTTAAAAGACACTTGCAAGGTCATCTCGACTTTGTAAGGAGAAAGCGCCTGCGTGAGATCCTTACGACTCACAAGGGAGCAACACACTTAGGGATCCCCATGATCCTTAGGGAGAAATTACACTTGCGAGATCCTCACGACTCGTAAGGAGAACCTTCTTATGGGACCCTCACGGCTCATAAGATTCAAAAGTCTTAAGCTACAGGGATCTGAACCTGTTCTTAAGCAGCCGCCACAACCTTCAATACTGCCCTACAAGCGGTTCAGTATTGACCCTTGTATACAATCCACGGGCGCGAATAAACATTTCCCTAACCAAGTCCCATCCGTGACTAGGGATATGTCTATACGGTAAATAACCCTTGTAAGTCCTCTCGACTTAGAAGGAGAAAACACTCTTGTAAGATCCTTACGACTTATAAGAGAACATACGCTTAGGAGTCCTCAAGATTCCTAAGGAGAAAACACGCCTACGAGATCCTCACGACTCGCAGGGAGGAATACCTTTATGAGACCCGTACGGCTCATGAAGTCAAAAGCCTTAGTCGACAGGATCCTAACCCTGTTTACTAAGCCACTTTTGTTCGACATTGATGGAGGCAAATGATGATTCGCTCCTGGAAATATCCCAGTAGTAGCGGTGCGGATGCCGAAATCGGTGTCTGATTCCGAGCTTGCAGCAAGAAGCTAGCGAGCCATATATGCATACGAAATAGCCGAAATGATGGGGAAACTTGCAACAAAATCAACAAGTAAAAATGTATGCATGCAAAATAGCCGAAATGATTGGGCAACTCGCAATAAAAAGCAGTGAGTAAAAATTAAAAAAAAATAGTCGAAATGATTGGGCACAGCGAAAAATAGCCGAAATGATTGGGCAATCGCGACCTTCGCGATATAAAAGATGAAATGATAGAGCATCGCGGATAGAAAAAAATATATATATGAAATTTATGCCCTACAGGTGATATCACATCAATCCCTGTATACAATCCAGGGGCGCAAACAAAAAAGGGAATCGCACCTCTCCTCCCCAGGTTTCATCAGAAGAAGAAGCCAAATCTCAACGGTTAACAGATAGCCTCGAGATCATCTCAACATCCGACACAACATCAAGTAAAGCGGAACAGCGGCAACCCCCAGTTCCATGACTCGGTGGCGCACAAATGACCGAGAGTCAAACCCCGACTTCGTAAAATGCGGATAAAGTCAAAAATTCCTGGCTACGTGGAACGCGGATTATGTCACTTCTGACCCCGTGGAAAAGTCCAGAGCGGATCCTGGTCCTCGCAGAGCACGACAATGACCCGTGTGAAGCATCCAGAGCGGAGCCTGGTCCTCGCCGAACACGGCAGTAAACCCGTGGGAAGCATCCAGAGCAAATTCCTGGCTACGTGGAATGCGGATTATGTCACTTCTGACCCCGTGGAAAACGTCCAGAGTGGATCTTGGTCCTCGCAGAGCATGACAATGACCCGTGTGAAGCATCCAGAGCGGAGCCTGGTCCTCGCCGAACATGGCAGTGAACCCGTGGGAAGCATCCAGAGCAAATTCCTGGCTACGTGGAACGCGGATTATGTCACTTCTGACCCTGTGGAAAACGTCCAGAGCGGATCCTGGTCCTCGCAGAGCACGGCAATGACCCCGCGTGAAGTATCCAGAGCGGAGCCTAGTCTTCACCGAACACGGCAGTGAACCCGTGGGAAGCATTCAGAGCAAATTCCTGGCTACGTGGAACGCGGATTATGTCACTTCTGACCCCGTGGAAAACGTCCAGAGAGGATACTGGTCCTCGCAGAGCACGATAATGACCCATGTGAAGCATCCAGAGCGAAGCCTGGTCCTCTCCGAATACGGCAGTGAACCCGTGGGAAGCATCCAGAGCAAATTCCTGGCTACGTGGAACGCGTATTATGTCACTTCTGACCCCGTGGAAAACGTCCAGAGCGGATCTTGGTCCTCTCAGAGCATGGCAATGAACCCATATGAAGCATCCAAAGCGGAGCCTGGTCCTCGCCGAACACGGCAGTGAACCCGTGGGAAGCATCCAGAGAAAATTCCTGGCTACGTGGAACGCGGATTATGTCACTTCTGACCCCGTGGAAAACGTCCAGAGCGGATCCTGGTCCTCGCAGAGCACGTCAATGAACCCGTGTGAAGCATCCAGAGAGGAGCCTGGTCTTCGCCGAACACAGCAGTGAACCCGTGGGAAGCATCCTGAGCAAATTCCTTGCTACGTGGAACGCGGATTATGTCACTTCTGACCCCGTGTGAAGCATCCAGAGCAAATATCGGACTGTGAGGTCCTTAAACTCAATGACTATGATGTCCTTAATCTTGACCGGGATGTCTTAAAACTAACATTGGACTGTGAGGTCCTAAACTCATGGACTATGATGTCCTTAACCTCGACCGTGATGTCTTAAAACTAATATCGGACTGTGAGGTCCTTAAACTCATGGACTATGATGTCCTTAACCTCGACCGGGATGTCTTAAAACTAATATTGGACTATGAGGTCCTTAAACTCACAGATTATGATGTCCTTAACCTCGACCGCGATGTCTTAAAACTAACATTGGACTATGAGGTCCTTAAACTCACGGACTATGATATCCTTAACCTCGACCGTGATGTCTTAAAACTAACATTGGACTGTGAGATCCTTAAACTCACGGACTATGATGTCCTTAACCTCGACCGCGATGTCTTAAAACTAACATTGGACTGTGAGGTCCTTAAACTCATGGACTATGATGTCCTTAACCTCGACCGTGACGTCTTAAAGCTAACAATGGGCTGTGGAGTCCTTAAATCCACGGACCATGATGTCCTTAACCTCGACCGCGATGTCTTTAAACTACGGTATCCTAGAAAACATCCACAGCGGAGTCTGGTCCTCGCAGAACACGGCAGTGAACCCGTGGGAAGCATCCAGAGCAACCCCTGACCCCGTGAAATGCAGATAAGGGCAACTTCATCCATCACTTACGGGTCCTCACGACCCGTAAGGGAGCAAATTCTCTTGTGAGGTCCTTACGACTTTCAAGAGAAAACACACTTAGGAATCCTCATGATTCTTAAGGAGAAAATACACCTACGGGATCCTCTCGATCGGTAGGGAGAAAATCCTTTATGAGACCCTCACGGCTCATAAAGTTGAAAAGTCTTAGGTGACAGATCCTAACCCTGTTTTATAAGCCATCACCATCTCACAAAGAGCACAAGATTGACAGCTATACACTATCTACAGACCGCACTTGCCAAAATCACATGGCAACAACACAGCAAGGAGAAGAAAGCAACAGTATAACAGAAAATGTGTATCTTTATTCATGAATTCAATTAAGTACAAGGAAAATCGTATAAAAGAATAAAGAATGGATACATGTTATTCAAAGATTACAAGTGTATAATCGATACAAAAGCAGCTACTGAGAAGGAAGCGTTTTCAACAAGTCCGTAAGCTGCTCTCGCACTTCCTTCAGTGCCTTCTCATGATCAGCCGCCGCGGCCAGCTCCTCTTCGATTCGAGTCCTTTGTTGCAAACATGATGAAACCTTCTCATCAATTTCCCGCTGGGCAGCTTCGCGACTCCGCCTGACCCGCTCGATAGAGTCGAGCTTCTGTCTCAATACAAGCCCGTCCGAGATACATTGCTGCAAGGTGCCAAAGACGGTTTTCAGTTGTGCGGCGTTCGCTTCGACCTGGACGCGCAATTGGACAGACTCAGCGGAAGCCTCCTCGCATTCCTTCCGCCTCAAGGTCGCTTCTTGTTCAAAATGACGGAGGAAGGACGCACTCTGCTCGACCCATGCGGCCCGCTGGGAGTTCAAAGCCTGAGTCTCAGGGGCGAGACGCATAAGTTCAAACTGATGCAGACAGGCCTCGATTTTCCTGCAGTGCTTAACCTAAGACTCGACGACGCCTTCATTATGGAAATTTACAAGCGTCGCCAGCATCGGATTGACCTCAGGAGCGAAATCTGCGGCAGATGTAGGAGCCTCCGCGTTAAGCTCCTCGACGCGTCCGCTCAGCATACACAGACTCATCGTAGCACCCTTTGAGGATGGACGTCTGGAGAATGGGCCTGCCAGCATCATAATGCGAGACTTGAAGGAGGCCGGAGTCGAAACGACCGCTGCAAAATAAATCACAATCAGATGATGGTTCAAGAAATATAGGAAGGTCATAAATGATGGGATTTACTATACCAGTTGCAGCAGGTGGCAAAGCCGGGAGGACCAGTGGCGCAACTGTTCTCTCATCTCCTCCTTCAATCTGTAGTACTGCAATCAAGACAAAGAAGAATCAGAAATGATTTCACTGTTGATAAAAGAAAGAGCATTAATTGAAGGTTGTATTCACCAGCGCTACTGGATGAAGCAATCTCCGACGGGAAGGAGAAGTGGGGACGCAGCACCTGGTACAGGTGGTCAAAAAGGACTCCTGCAAAAACACGATAACGCAACGTCAGTATCCGAATTATACAGTCTAGAGATAAGACTGATGGGTCACAAATCCAAACCTTCCAGCATCTGAGACGGTGTGAGAGAAGGTAAAGAGGAGGTCACCGTCAGGGCGGTAACTAACGGCGCTGTCCCGGGTGGCGCGACATCAGCACTAGCCGCGCCTGCATTATAAATAAGATAAACCCTGTCAGAAAAGATTGGAAAAGATTACAGAATAAAAGAAGGGCGATGACCTAAAGTCTACCTGATGAGTCGCCAGCCGGAACCGAGACGAGGGCATTACTCGATCCAATAACGGCGTCTCCCTCCTCCATCGGGATGGTCTCACCTCTCGTCGCCTCATCCCCTGACTCCACGAGAGCCGTCGTCACGCTTGCGACGCCAGGAGACTGTAAAGAACCATAGGCGGGAAGGGCGATGATCGGGGCGGTGCCCGACTCTTGAGAGAGAGCGGCCACATCAGACCCAACAATTGCACCCGTTTTGCTCGCCACCACGTCGGGCTCAGTAATTATAGCCGTCTTATCCACCGCTGCTTTAAGCTCAGCCATGGTAGCCGTCTCGTCGGCCACTACCTCGAGCCCGAAAATTGCGACCACATCGCTTACCACCGCCCCAGATTCGGGAATAGCAGCTACCTCCTCCACCGCTCTCTCAGACTCAGCAGTCGCCGCCACTTCTACGGGAAGACTCGGCTCTGCAAAGATAAGATATATGAGAACTGATAGTTTAAAACTTTGGCAACGGAGCCTTAAGGCACATTACCTGGAGTTGATTTGTCGTTTGCTTCCCGAGCCGCACGTGCCGCCCGTCTGTGAGCAGTAGACAAAGCAACCGAGAACTCCTCTGAAGGATTAGCAGTAGGGGTAACGGCGCTTGAACCTGCTCCCGCAGCTAAAGCAGCACTATGCGCCCTTGCTGCACGCCTCAGGCGCTTCCTTTCCTCCTGAGCTGTCAAAACAGACCTTTTAGAAGCCTCCTTCAACAGGACATCGTCGTTCGCATTCAGGGTTACCTCTGGAGCCGTCAAGGCTTCCATCATTGGTTTTTTAAGTAAGGCCTCTTGTGGTAGTGCCGAAGAGGCCGGGACTTCGATAGCTGGCCCGGGGAGAATTTCCGCATCAGCTTGCGGGATAGGCATTGTGGTCCCTGCGATAAGACAAAGAAAGGGTCAGATTACTCATAAGAAATGGAAGCAGAAACATGGCGAACCGAAATGTACCAAGGCCTAAGGATGCTCGAAGTCGTTCCTCTTCCTCAAAAGTCTTGAGAGAAGCAGCGAGAGCTTCTTCGGTAGAAATGCCTATTGAAGAAGTAAAAGCGTTAGTCAAAAAACAATGATAGAAGTATGATGCAATGGAAAAAAATTCAACTAATGATTACCTGATCGCGCGAGGTTAGCCAACCCCTCTTCGCGTCTCGCCAATCGCTCAGAAGCTGCAATGGCAGCCACCAGATCAGTGTCATCTGGTTGCATAAATAGGCCATCGTTGGTCCCGTACTCACTCAAGCCATCGCTGTAAAGAGCATGAGGCTCCTGACCGAATACGACATCGGCAGAGAAGAGCGACTTCTTTTTCTTCTTCTGTGAGCGAGCTCCGGTCGCAGCTAGCACCAGCTTGCGTTTCGTAGGCACTTTGGGACGGCAAGTCCCGATATCCGAGCCCACGCCAGATTCGGGTGAAGCTGCGGTTACCGTCTCCACGGGAGCACGGGGCACCGATGGCACGTCCACAGAATCATGGGGCAATCCACGTGTGGGGCTTAACACACGTGGAGGCTCAACTGCAACAACCTCTCTTAGTGGAGGGGGGACGGCGATCCGTCGCCTTAAAGGGATGTTGCGATCGCTGGCAGGGGGTGCACTCTTGCGGTCGAGCAACAGCCGCCTCTCCTCCCTGATGACAGCACCCATCGCGTGTTGATACCAGGCCCCGTACACGTTAAGGGCCCTCGGGATGCAACTCGGCTCGCTAATAAAGAAGTGGGAGCCCGTATTCAAGCGCATAAAGTGATGCAGCGCACCCCGTATTCCCTCTCTTGTGGCAGCAGGTTCTTCCAAAAACGCCTCCAGTGGGACCCCCTGGTTATAACTTAGCTGCTGGGCAAAATGATGGGGGTTGTATCTCATAAAAAGCGCCGCATCATTTTGCCTGAATACGAGGAAGCCCAGCCTGATGGAGTATAGATGTAGAATCTCCCGGGCTTTCAACGCGGAGGCCCCATCCTTAAAATTGTCGCGCAATGCCAGTACCGTCTTGGAAGTTTCCTGGCCAATCGTCAGGACTTTGTCCGTAAAAGACATACCAGCTCCGACCATGCGCGGACGAAGAAGCAACCCCCTAGCCTCCCGCTGAGACGGATTCACGATGGAAGCGTCAACCAGCCGCATAATTCTAGGAAATTTGCACTTCTCGAAAAATGAGGGTCTTTTATGAATACCAAACATCCCGAGCACGTGCATTTCCATCCACGAAGTAAAGTAATGCATCGGGAAGTTGGCAGCTTGCACCCCCGGTTCAGGTGTATCCGCCGCCACTCTAAGACCATGGTACAGGTGGGCCATCCCGGCTACCCCAATGGTCACTTGTATTCCAGCCACCATTCGATGTGCTGGGTAGAAGATGGACATCCTCATATAGCGAGAGTGCATGGGGAGCGCGAACCAGCACAACCACAGCCCCAGAAACCCGAGGAAGAAATTATCCTCGTCGATGCTCGGAGCGGCGATTTCTAATAGAGGGATGATCGCGGCATCGGGGAGATAAAAGCCCTTCTGATCATCTTCCAGTACTGGTCGACGGTCCAAGCCAAAGCCAAAGGGATCGTCGAGCTTGGCAAATTTTTTGCCTCGTTGCGATAGAATCTCCGGTCGAAGAAACCGAGCAATGAAGTCTGCGAAACTGACCCCCCGGCCTCCGGACTCCAAGAAAAGACTCTCGTACATATTCAGCACCTTTATCAGACTAGGAAACTGGTGTTGGATGGCGTTCTCCGGTGTTAGGCCCATCACCACCGGCTTGGTTGCGAAAACGTATTCGTCCGGAGGAAGCAGCTCCTCGTAGTGTTCCCCCCTAACCGGAAAACCGGAAATCTCAGCGAATTCTTCTAAGGAGATAGAGACTTCTCTGTCCAGTAGAAGAAAGGTGTGGGTTGGGATATTCCATTTCTCCAAGAACGCCTTAATCCACCATGTCGGAGGAGCAGAATATTAGAACAGCGAGGCATAAACCGCAGGGTATAGACCGATCTTCAGCAAGTGCGCCTTCTTCGCTGACAAAATGTACCTGGCACACTGCAAATACCCGGCCGAATGTTGGGGGGTCAACCCGACGTTGTAGGGTTGTCCCCAAGGACGCGACTCGCCCTGGCATATGCGCCGCCCAAAAGTATCCAAAGCCACCGGCAGCTGCATGGGTATGACGGCAATCGAAGGTTGAAGAAGACCCTCCGAAGTCCAATTGACAACCTCCACGGCATAGTTCACCGGGGGTGCATCTGCATATGAAATCGATGAGATCGGCTCCGACGGCGTCGTACAGGAGAAGCTTTGACGACCTTTGATGATCTGGTCATACCACCTAGCCCATAAGTGAAGGTTTTTGTGTTCCGGGTCATAGTCTCTGATAAGCGCAAGAACCTCCCGGTCCACCGGTGCCTCAGGGAATCCTCCCTCTGAACGGAAAAACAGGAAAGAAAGATCGGAAGACATGTCGCCTGCGAGAAAGAACGGAATTTAATCATCAGTATTATAACTTAATTTTAAAATCCCGACGCTCAGCACTTTAAAATTTGTACCACACTGCAATGCAGTGGAAAGGGGACCAAAGATGGACCCACAAAATCCAGATGACAATGCATCAATTAATAAAACAACCTCATCATTAGATGAAGCTGTCAATTAATGAGGAAATCCTCAAGGAATATTCTCATTGAATGAGAAATCCCTTGGAAAAAGGAGAAAATCTCCCTTTAAGAGTAAAGCTCTGCAACAGAGTGACACTTGTCAAACTCTGGTCATGAAGGAATAAAATTGCTTAAAGAGTGTAATGATGATGGAAAATCCATCAAAGATTAATTAAAATTAACTCTTGAGAATTAAATTTCTGGGATCTTCAAGATCCATGAAAAAAAACTCTTAAGAGTTCTTCATCAAAGATCAAAAAATTTACATATTATCAAAAGAGCAGAGCTCTGATGCATGGGATAAGAAACCCCAAGAAAAAATCTGTTCAGATCTATGGATTTTTGAGAGCAAGGCTCTGTTTATGAAACCCTAAAGGGGTTTTCTTTAGATCAAGGATCTATGAAGAGCAAGGCTCTGTTAATGGGTAAAAACCCTAATTTATTAAAATTAATTTAATTTTACCTAAGTTTGGTAGAGTTCTAACTCTTGAAAGTTCTTGAACAGAAGAGCAAGGCTCTGAAATAAAATTCTTGAGAAGAAGATGATAATCATCTGAGGACCAAAGGTCCTATTTATAGGCACTGAACAGCCTCTTCAACTTCTGAGTTGATCCAAGGGCTCAGATGTTGCCACCGCTGCACTTACGTGTGCGCCACGTGAACGCAACGGTGGGGAGGGGGGGTATTTGTTTCCTCCAATCAGAGCAAAGCTCTGTTTTGAATTTCAAAATTCAAAAATTGAAGCAACGCTTCAGATTCTGCACGCTGCGCGCCACGTGTCAAAAGCAGACACGCCAGCGCCAGAAGCGCACCCCATCAGAGCAAAGCTCTGTTTCAAAATTCAAAATTTAAAAAGTTGAATCAACGCTTCAGACGCCACGTGTCATACACAGGTGCGCTAGCGCGGTTGCGCTGCGCTCTGCGCTGCGCGCCACGTGTCTAACACAGGTGCGCTGCGCTCTGCGCTGCGTGCCATACGTCTAACACAGGTGCGCTAGTGCAGTGGCGCTGCACTCTGCGCTGAGCGCCACGTGTCGAATTTAGGTGCGCTCGCGCAAAGTGCGCCAGCGCTGGAATTAAAATTCCCCCACCGTCAGATCTAAAGATCTACTAATAATAAATTATTAATTAATCAGAACTAAAATTCTGTTATGGAAAGATCTTTCCAATCTTATTAATACAAGAAGATTATCTTCTGTAAAACAGAAGCCTTAGGATCAAAGATTCAATGGTGGGAAATATTCCCAAATCAATCAGAGAAAGATCTCTCAAAACTGATTTAACAAATCAATTGACCCTATATAAAAGCCCCTAGACTTCAAGTCTCGGGGATACAGAGAAGACAGAAGAAGGGAGAGAGAAAACCCTCCGCAAAAGAAGAGAAAACTCTTAGAAAAAAGAAGATTTTTCTTCATTTTCAAGGTAAAAAAGAACCATGTTCTTGAATAATAGAGATGAAACCATCCCGTAAAAAGAAGAACCATCTTCTAAAAAGATCAGAGATCTAAGAAAAAGACCAAGGTCTTTGATAAAAAAGAAAAGATCAAAGATCTAATCATAAAGTAATAAAAAGAAGTATTTTAGTTCATTCACAGATCTTTTGATCTATAAAGGCAGAGCCTTTTATAAAAAAAAACAAGAACTTTTGTTCTTGGATCTTGAGGCAAAGCCTCCTTAGGAGAACATAAATTTGTTCTTTGATCTTAAAATTGATCAGATGCGCTTTGCGCTATTAAACAGTGCCTTGCACTCATGAACTGCGCCTTTGCGCTCCTTGGATCGGCGCTCAGCGCCAAAACATGCCACGTGTCAGCCATAGACACCACTTGCGCTTTGCGCTTTTAAAACAGAGCGCTGTGCTCATAGACTGGCGCTCAGCGCCAAGCATGCCACGTGTCACTCACTGGTGCGCCAACAGACTAGCGCAAGGCGCTCATAAATAGAAAGCGCAAGTGCGCTAATGAACTAACGCTTAGCGCGACACGTGTCACCTCCGTGTGCGCTAGCGCAATGCGCTCTTTAATTAGGCGCAAAGCGCCTGGTGCGCCATGTGGCGCACTGTCAGAACAAACTTTGTTTCTGATAAATGCTATGTATTCGATACAAGACAAAAATGTCAGAGCCCAATGCCTAGCATTATTAAAAGGGCTGAGCCCAAATAAAGGCTTAATAGCCAGAACAAAAAATAAAATGTTAAAACATTTTAATTGGACTTAGCCCAATTTTGGCCATAAGTCCTCAACTTGTTTTGAATTAAGCACATCTGCTCTTTCAACCAACTCACCTCGGTTCAAGGGTACATCTCTTCACTCCTTTGATATTCATCGTTGTAATTCCTCAACGTCCTCAAAGAGGTGACGGGTCCCGACAACCACACATTTCACAGACTATAACGTTTTTAAACTGGACTGTGGGGTCCCTAAACTCATGGACTATGATGTCCTTAACCTCGACCGTGATGTCTTTAAACTAACAACGGACTGTGAGGTCCTTAAACTCATGGACTATGATGTCCTTAACCTCGACCGTGATGTCTTTAAACTAACAACGGACTGTGAGGTCCTTAAACTCATGGACTATGATGTCCTTAACCTTGACCGTGATGTCTTTAAACTAACATCGGACTGTGAGGTCCTTAAACTCACGGACTATGATGTCCTTAACCTCGACCGTGACATCTTAAAACTAACATTGGACTGTGGAGTCCTTAAACCCATGGACTATGATGTCCTTAACCTCGACCGCGATGTCTTTAAACTAACAATGGACCGAGATGTCCCTAAACTAACAATGGACCGTAATGTTCTTAAACTAATCGACCGTAATGTCACTAAACTAAACAACAGAGCCCAATTGCTCTCTTGTCGGATCTAAACGGTCCCGTTAAGTTGATCTTAGTCTAAAATTAGACTAACGTATCCTTAACAAACGTTTAAGTCGATCTTAGTCTCAAATGAGATTAACGTATCCTTAAACCCAAACCCCCAAACTCAAATCTAAGAAAGATACGGATTTAGACTAGTCCACGCCCTACGGACGACAACATAACTTAGTCTCTGTATACAATCCACGGGCAACCAAACACAAAACAAACACCCACGACACGAAGTGACCATATGGAGAAGGAGAAAGTTGTTACCGTGATGCGGTAGCGTAATTAACTGCAGGGGCTTGCGTCTGCATAGAATAGCATCCCCACAATCAAAAACCTCTCAAACGAGGCAGAATCTGACGAAGTCTGATATATCGGCCGCATCCGTTTAAACCTTCGATACATGGTGCAATAAATCAACTTGGCATCTTCGGAGAGGTGGACGGATAGCACCAATTAGCATCTGCCCCGAATTTCAGGCAAGATGGACCTACACGGTCGTGTCTCCGCATCTTTCTGAGGGGAACAACCGCCGTCAGTAATGTGTCGTTTGAGAGTGGTCATGTTGATTGGCCAAACAGTGATCAGAGGAGTTCCAGAACAGAACTATTCCATTAGTACACCTGACCGGGCCGACGAGCGGGAGGATCGTGAGATTGGTAATCTACAGAGAAAACGAGGACCCAGAGACCGAAGGCGCTATACCGTGAGCAGGAGGAAAGTAGATGATCTTGCTCTGCCAGTTTAGGCGCACCGACATATTTTTCGACATTGTAGGAGATGTACCTCAATGTCAGTTATTGAGATTTGTGTTTTGTGATCCGAGTATCACACTTTTATCGCTTGGACTTGAGTTTCGATGATTGAGTTTCATGGTATTGGTTTTTTATGCACCATGGCTGCACCTACTGGAGATTTATATTTGTGCATAGTTATTGCACTTGATTATGTTTTATACACCGCTACATTGGTTTATGATTGTGCATATCTATTGCACTTGGTATCAATTTGTTCCTTCGTTGCACGTATTTATGGTTTCGTGGATTCGATACTGTCTATTTCGATTTCGTGCATGTCATACGCACTTGATTTGATTTTTGCACTCGGTATAGCTTATATGTGCTTGCAGTGCATTGGGATGGATTTGTGCACGCAGTTGCACACGTTTATGATTCTATACACCTTGGTATACTCGGTATTGTTTTAATACGTATTTGAGATATTGATGAGTTTTCGTGCATTGGTTGCACCGGATTTGTATTTCGTGTATTGGTTGCACCAGATTTGTATTTTGTGCATTTGTTGCACCAGATTTATGTTTTTGTGCTCGTCTGCACTTGATATTCGTTGTCGTGCATACGATTGCACTGGATGTTTTATATAGACCGGACGCACTTAATTTGGATTTTCACGCACATTGGGCACATGATTTGAGATTTTGTGCACACCGGGTGCACTCGATAGAGATTTTTATTCGTGCATGTTGGATGCACTTGGTTGGGATTTTCTTTCGTGCTTGTTAGTTGCACTGGATTGAGGTTGTCGTGCACATCCGTTGCACTGGACAGATGCTTTCGTGCACACCTGTTGCACATAGTTTTGCTTTTGTGCATATTGTGGCACTTGTATTGGATTTGGTTTCTGTGCACACCAGACGCACGTGATGTTGGATACGCCTTTTGAGGCTGATGTTATTTATGAGTATCGCGTTTTGATGATGGATACTATATTATATAGTAGCCGAGTAGAGCTAGTCTGAGGACAGTGCCTGAGTACTGTTGCATGCATCAAAAGATACCAAAGGTTTTCAAAAAGGAGCTATAGTCTCGCTATTTCCTACGTGTCCACGAGTGACACGAAATTTTACAAGAAAAACCTTCTGGGATATTTCAAAAAGCCAGGACGTATAATTTGAGCAAACCATATATAAGTATATATTTACTACTATACAAATGATCGTCCGCCACTTGTGCCGTGAGCTACGCATAGTACGGCGATTTGGAAAAGAAGATTTGGCATGAGATATTCAGCTTTTAAAATAGTTTTACAAGATGTGTTCTATATACGTATAATGATTTGACTATAGCGCATTTGAATTCCAGTAGTGGAATTCGAGATTCGTTGTAATGACCCCAAAATCTTTATACATTTGTATTATCCCTCTTCAATAATATACCGTATTTATTTTTACTTGGTATTTTCCTTTTTCTATTAAATTTATTATTATTTATTCCTCAATCTATTATGTATTTTTTCTGGGTACAATTTCTTTTTCTTATATTTAAGTTTTTAACTTCTCATTCTTATTTTTCCTTTCATAAATATTTAACCCAAATCCATTATTCTTATTCTCTACATAATTAAAATAACAGCATATATTTAAGCAACAACATATATTTAATTCTAATTAAATATGTGCATGAACAATCTTGTAGCTCATTGGTTAAGTCCTTGCATTGTTATTCCATAAGTCACATGTTCAAATCCTCATTCTTGCAATTATTTTTATCATTTTTTATACTTCTCATAACCTACAAATGAGATCTTTCATTTCCAAAATGAATGGTGGCCTTTCATTTCTCTTTTAATTCTCATGTTAAATTCATATATTATTATACATAATTCACCATTACACCATCTTTATTTGTCCTCCTCTATCTTTTCCTTCCTCACATTTTTTTATCTCTCACTTCTCCCTCTTCACCTAGAGTCCAAGAAGAAGAACATGAAGAAGTCTTCAAGAAGGTCTCGCTAGTAACGCGAGGATATCGGCGGATAGACAAATCCGGTGACAATACCGGCTTTTGTATGTAAGTCCCTTCTATCTTTCTCTACCTCCATCTCTTTCTTTTTATCTTTCTCTTGTCATATTACCATGAACCGCCTCTCGTGTCATATCATAGTTCTTAAATGGATAAAAGTATTGTTACATATATAAATATTGGAAACACATCAAAACACACATATATACTTATATAATTTCGATTAGACTAATGATTGCCTCTTATTCAAGTTACGTTGGCGTTTAATTGAATTATAACTTTCCTTCATGTCTTGCATTTAGATTTAACATAATTAATAATGCAATAAACCTAGAGGAAAATGATATGGCATGATATATATTCACATATAAGTTCTTAGAAAAATAAGTATTGTATCAGTTTTGTCGCTATTAGAAATTCATATATTAAAATTGCGGAGAACAATTAGGATATATCGCTTGTCGGTATATTTTAAATTACTTTATTTATATTTTGTAAAATAAAATGAAGTCACAAATAAATACCATGGTTTTCTCATTCTCACATATTGCATATCAATACCTTTACCTTTAAAATAATTTTTTAGAAATTAATTTTTAATTCTGAAAATTTCAAGAAATTTACATATGATAGAATATATTATTTTGTACACGCTGTCAAATTTTTTAAGATCGAACCGCATACCGGTTTAGGAATTACATCGTTTTTATTCACTGATCGTAAAACAGAAAACTGCAGTTATCGGTCAACTTCTAGGACACATAACTTGGTATACCGGTATCCAAATTGAGCAAACTCAGGTGTTTTTAACATCTACATCGAATGATATAGATTTTCTTTGTTTTATATTTTAACTAAAAACCCACCTAAGATAAATAAAACCGTGTTACAATATTTAGTGACGAATCTGGACAAAATCTGTCCTGATTCGCACACTATTTTAAATTGGATATAACTCGAACACCCGATGTCCGTTCATAACAAAATTTAGATGTGTAGATGCAAAATTGATAGAACTATAATTTTATGTATACTATATTACTTAGAAATGCATGAAACAACCCGATATAGGCTTTGCAATACAATATATAGTTGCTGTCCAGAAATCTGAATTTCTGTTTTAAACGCTGATATTAAAATGATCATAACTAGAGTTTCAGAAATCCAAATCATGTGAATCTTAGTGTTTTGGATAAGTAATTCAAAATACCTACAATTTTATAATAATCTTCGTAACCTGAAACCTGATGGAAATTAACTCAAACTGTGTTTTAAAAATATGTGACGGTGCTGAACAGATTCTGATCTGTTTGGCGCAACGATACGAAAACAGATATATCTCTAAAACCGGTAGTCGTATTTAGGTGAAACTGGAACTCACGCATCCAAAACACTTAGATCCATATTTTTTTTATATTCCGCATTCATTCTACTTGATTAATTAGTCGTACATAATATTTCTTTACAGCATTGTTTTTGGTAGTTACTCGTATAATATACTTGACTCATTTCATGCTATTCGAACATGTATACATATTTATCTTGATCATTAAATTGTTGTATGTACTTAAAGATGATTAAATATTTGAGTTGTATTTTGAAAACCATACAAAATTATTTTTACATAAAACTCACTCAAGTTATATAAATTACAATAAGGACCCTAGTAAATATAGGTTTAAGCGGAACCGGTCTCTTGAGCCTCAGGGAGCCGGAGATATGGGTGCTTGCCTATCTAAGGTAGACAATCTAACAAACGGTGTTATCAACACGGTAATCGTCTATGAAAAAGACACAAGTCCTGCCGCCCATGTGCAGCGGTTACCGATAACACCAAAACCTAATTCAGGATTTTAATTTCTTTTCTAATTGTCTGACTCGGTTTGAGTCTCATTATAATCTGACTTGAATATGATTCAAGTGCAATCTACAATCTACAGTTTTACAATTCAACATGAATCCATATATTCAATCTGTTTAATACATTCAATCTATATTGACTGAACCAAACCATGGATATATTCCATTTACATGATTCTCCAGTTATTCCACTTACATGATTATACAGTTACATCCGTTTACTTATATCATGATTTCGGTCAGTCATCCAATTATACAATCTATACAGTTACAATACAATACAACAATACAATCAAAACACTACGGGGTTTAGGGGGTAGATTGGTACGGAAGGTGTTAAAAGTGGCACGAGACAGTAAGATTAAAACACCTAACCTATATTCCGTTGATATTGTACCGTGGCTTAACGGTTCCTTGTACATTCTGTTTGCCCTGGTCTCTAGCATATAGAGACCCCTCTCGTATATACCGGCATCCTTCTGTACCAAGCTACAAACAACAGCGTTAACACAACATTACAACAATATAATACAACTTTAAAAGATACCTCTTATTCTGTCTTTTTCTCCCTTATCTTTGGGACTTACCGAGCGACCCATTCGCTGACGACATTCTCTTTCTTTCTTCTTTGAATGTCGTCAGGTGATCTGGACACGTCAGAGATCGAGGCCAGCACTGAAGACTTGAACCATTTAGTTGAAGACCCAGAGCTATAGTTCATTGGACACTTTTATTTTAGTACCTTTCCTTTTCTTTTATGCCATTGTTTGGGCATTGCTTTATTTTAGTTGTATTTACATTTCCATGCATTGTACTAAAGAATGTTAATAAATAAAGTTGATGTTTCATTACATTTGTCTCTTGTGTACATTTTTTTTATATTGCTTAGATACGCTTAGCGTATTTACTTCAGAGTAAATACATAGCGGCCTCATCGCGTCCTCTGCCCGTACACTGGGAAGCGGGGCATGACAGGTTTTGTTAGTGACCCATGCAGGTCTGAGTTGTATGAAACTCTATCATGCAGTTCTGTTCTGCGTGAACAACCTAAGCAATATAACACAAGAAACAGCAACTAAAAACATTCTTTACATTGCATATTCCTTGAATCCATCTTGAACTCCACCTTCGGTTTTTATGAAATCTATCTCAAGACTTTTGAATTCTTAACTCTTATTCACCCATTCTATTTGTATCTCGTTGGAATATTAGCTCAATTGGTTAGAGTATCAATCGACGGAGCTCGAAGACGACATCATCCTAATCCTGTTTCCTTACTCTGTTACATTATCCTTCTTGAGTAATTTCGAGGACGAAATTATTTTTAATGAGGGTAGAATGTAATGACCCCAAAATCTTTATACATTTGTATTATCCCTCTTCAATAATATACCGTATTTATTTGTACTTGGTATTTTCCTTTTTCTATTAAATTTATTATTATTTTATTCCTTAATCTATTATGTATTTTTTCTGGGAACAATTTCTTTTTCTTATATTTAATTTTTTAACTTCTCATTCTTATTTTTCCTTTAATAAATATTTAACCCAAATCCATTATTCTTATTCTCTACAGCCCATCTGAAAAGCCCACTTTCTTTTTAAGAACCAGCATATATTTAATTCTAATTAAATATGTGCATGAACAACCTTGTAGCTCATTGGTTAAGTCCTTGCATTGTTATTCCATAAGTTACATGTTCAAATCCTCATTCTTGCAATTATATTTTATCATTTTTTATTCTTCTCATAACCTACAAATGTGACCTTTCATTTCCAAAATGAATGGTGGCCTTTCATTTCTCTTTTAATTCTCATGTTAAATGCATATATTATTATACATAATTCACCATTACACTATCTTTATCTGTCCTCCTCTATCTTTTCCTTCCTCACATTTTTTATCTCTCACTTCTCCCTCTTCACCTAGAGTCCAAGAAGAAGAACATGAAGAAGTCTTTAAGAAGTTCTCGCTAGTAACGCGAGGCTATCGGCGGATAGACAAGCCCGGTGACGATACCGGCTTGTGTATGTAAGTCCCTTCTATCTTTCTCTACCTCCATCTCTTTCTTTTTATCTTTCTCTTGTCATATTACCATGAACCGCCTCTCGTGTCATATCATAGTTCTTAAATGGATAAAAGTATTGTTACATATATAAATATTGGAAACACATCAAAACACACATATATACTTATATAATTTCGATTAGACTAATGATTGCCTCTTATTCAAGTTACGTTGTCGTTTAATTGAATTATAACTTTTCTTCGTGTCTTGCATTTAGATTTAACATAATTAATAATGCAATAAACCTAGAGGAAAATGATATGGCATGATATACATTCACATATAAGTTCTTAGAAAAATAAGTATTGTATCAGTTTTGTCGCTATTAGAAATTCATAGATTAAAATTGCGGAGAACAATTAGGATATATCGCTTGTCGGTATATTTTAAATTACTTTATTTATATTTTGTAAAATAAAATGAAGTTACAAATAAATACCATGGTTTTCTCATTCTCACATATTCCATATCAATACCTTTACCTTTAAAATAATTTTTTATAAATTAATTTTTAATTCTGAAAATTTCAAGAAATTTACATATGATAGAATATATTATTTTGTACATGCTGTCAAATTTTTTTAGATCGAACCGCATACCGGTTTAGGAATTACATCGTTTTTATTCACTGATCGTAAAACAGAAAACTGCAGTTATCGGTCAACTTCTAGGACACATAACTTGGTATACCGGTATCCAAATTGAGCAAAATCAGGTGTTTTTAACATCTACATCGAATGATATAGATTTTCTTTGTTTTATATTTTTACTGAAAACCCACCTAAGATAAAGAAAACTGCGTTATAATATTTAGTGACGAATCTGGACAGAATCTGTCCTGATTCGCACACTGTTTTAAATTGGACATAACTCGAACACCCGATGTCCATTCGTGACAAAATTTAGATGTGTAGATGCACAATTGATAGAAATATAATTTTCTGTATAGTATATTACTTAGAAATGCATGAAACAACCCGATATAGGCTTTGCAATACAATATATAGTTGCTGTCCAGAAATCTGAATTTCTGTTTTAAACGCTGATATTAAAATGATCATAACTAGAGCTTCAGAAATCCAAATCGTGTGAATCTTAGTGTTTTGGATAAGTACTTCAAAATACCTACAATTTTATAATAATCTTCGTAACCTGAAACCTGATGGAAATTAACTCAAACTGTGTTTTAAAAATATGTGACGGTGCTGAACAGATTCTGATCTGTTTGGCGCAACGATACGAAAACAGATATATCTCTAAAACCGGTAGTCGTATTTAGGTGAAACTGGAACTCACGCATGAAAAACACTTAGATCCATATTTCTGTTTATATTCCGCATTCGTTCGACTTGATTAATTAGTCGTACATAATATTTCTTTACAGCATTGTTTTTGGTAGTTACTCGTATAATATACTTGACTCATTTCATGCTATTCACACATGTATACATATTTATCTTGATCATTAAATTGTTGTATGTACATAAAGATAATAATTAAATATTTGAGTTGTATTTTGAAAACCATACAAAATTATTTTTACATAAAACTCCCTCAAGTTATATAAATTACAATAAGGACCCTAGTAAATATAAGTTTAAGCGGAACTGGTCTATTGAGCCTCAGGGAGCCGGAGATATGGGTGCTTTTCTATCTAAGGTAGACAATCTAACAAACGGTGTTATCAACAATCGTCTTTGAAAAAGACACAAGTCATGCCGCCCATGTGCAGCGGTTACCGATAACACCAAAACCTAATTCAGGATTTTAATTTCTTTTCTAATTGTCTGACTCGGTTTGAGTCTCATTACAATCTGACTTGAATATGATTCAAGTACAATCTACAATCTACAATATTACAATTCAACATGAATCCATATATTCAATCTGTTCAATACATTCAATCTATATTGACTGAACCGAACCATGGATATATTCCATTTACATGATTCTCCAGTTATTCCACTTACATGATTATACAGTTACATCCGTTTACTGATATCATGGTTTCGGTCAGTCATCCAATTATACAATCTATACAGTTACAATACAATACAACAATACAATCAAAACACTACGGGGTTTAGGGGGTAGATTGGCACGGAAGCTGTTAAAAGTGGCACAAGACAGTAAGATTAAGACACCTAACCTATATTCCGTTGTTGTAGTACCGTGGCTTAACGGTTCCTTGTACATTCTGTTTGCCCTGGTCTCTAGCATATAGAGACACATCTCGTATACACCGGCATCTTTCTGTACCAAGATACCTCTTATTCTGTCTACTTCTCCCTTATCTTTGGGACTTACCGAGCGACCTGTTCGCTGACGACATTCTCTTTTTTTCTTCTTTGAATGTCGTCAGATGATCTGGACACGTCAGAGATCGAGACCAGCGCTGAAGACTTGAACCATTTCGTTGAAGACCCAGAGCTATAGTTCATTGTACACTTTTATTTCAGTACCTTTCCTTTTCTTTTATGCCATTGTTTAGGCATTGCTTTATTTCAGTTGTATTTACATTTCCATGCATTGTACTAAAGAATGTTAATAAATAAAGTTGTTGTTTCATTACATTTGTCTCTTGTGTAAATTTCTTTTATATTGCTTAGATATGCTTAGCGTATTTACTTCAGAGTAAATACGTAGCGGCCTCGTCGCGTCCTCTGCCCGTATACTGGGAAGCGGGGTGTGACATTCGTATTTCCATTTTTAACTCCAATGATTTCATGATGCTTGACGGAGTTTGATTTTGAGTTTCATACTCGTTTTCAGGCGCACATGATGCGCTGTGGTATTTCTGTATCTTACGTGATTTCGAAGCCCCGTTGATTTGAGCTGATTATTGAAATTTTTTAGCATTTGGGGATTTAAATTTAAATTCAGGGACCAAATTTCTTTAAGGGGGGAAGATTGTAACATTTCAGAAAATATAAAATATTATATCTGGAAATTTATCGGAGATTAAAATGATTTATTTATTATAATGATATTTATCGGATTTTTGGCCAAATCCGTATTTTTTCTACATTTTTCCGTGACTAGTGCACCATGTCATGTGCATGTTGTGTTTTTGTTTGTGAGTATGTGTGTGTGATTTGTGAGTTTGTGAGATATAGAAAAGAAAAACAAAAAAAAGAAAGAGTTATGAGTGAGAAACAAAATAGATATTTGTGAGAGAGTGAGTGTAGGGGGGATATTTGTGAGTGAGAGAGTGAGCTTAAGGGTTAGACTTGGCTGCCCCTTTCTCTCCTCCTCCATTGTTTCTTCAACTCAACTCCTCCATGCTTCTTCACCTCATTACCTCCATGCAACCTCTTCATTTTCTTCTCAAAACCCTATGCCACCTTCATTAAAAATATGCACAACCCTATTCTAAACCTTTTAAACCATTCAAGCTTGGATTTTGAAGACTTTGGGCAACTCAATAATTTTCCTAGGTTGCCAATTGAGGTAATCCATACACTTGTAGATTTGTATTTGTTTTTATATATCATAGTTTAGTTAGAAATCAATTTAGTTAGGTTTTGTGATCTTGGAAATTCCAAGTTGCAGTTAAGTGGTAAATAGATATTTAATGAATGTTTTCAAGACCTTAAAGATTGCTTTGCTAGACCAGAAAAGAGAATAGAACCCGATACGCGAAGTTAGAATTGTTCCGTGTCGGTTTTGTGAACCTAAAGGCCTACAGGGTATCTGGAGCTATATGGGGTATTTCTAAGAAAATCAAACAAGTCCATTGACCTAGATAGACCACTAGAAGACCACCACAGAAATACGAAGCCATTTGCCCCTAGTACGGCCGGTGAGACCGGATTTCAGGATGATGGCGCCGGACCCCAAAATTCCTTTGGTGTTGTGGTTTTGCCTGTAGTTCACTTACCCTATAATCTATCCCATGTACTTGCTTGTTTAGTCCCTATTTACCTGAGCCAAAATCTGGGAGTTGTTTGCGAGTGCTTTGGCTATTGTTTTCGATATTTGAACTTTTGGTTTTTATATTCGTGGTTTTGGTATTTGGATTTGATTCCGTCGTTGGACGTTTGTACGTCAACGGGCGAGGGTTGTTTGGTTGTTTTTGCATGCGTAAGCTATAGGTTCTAACCTATAAGTAATTCGTGTGCCGTATCGGTTTTCAGACTTGATTTTAATAGTATTGCGATTGTGCATTGATTGTAGGTACTTTTGCATGGACTTCCGAGACGACGAAGCACATCGACTTCAGCTAAGCGAGAAGTTTAGCAGGTGAGTAGATTTATATCTACGGGGGAAGTTGGGTGGATAGCGTATAGCACCACCGCAACAATTAATATGGAAGATCGTTTTATAATTATATTTGATAATGGATATACTACGAATTTAGGATAACCTAATTATAGGATTTAGTAATAGGATTTAGTAAGATTTAGTGAAGAGATGATATGATAAAGTTGACACAAATGAATATATATTGGCTTGAGAATAGGATATAGGTAAATAAGATAACATGATGTGAGATATTGAGATGATAGATATAGATGACCCAGATTGATATATGAGAATATGAAATGAGAAGTTAATCATGATAAGTATGAATTGAAAGATGACAAGTATGGGTTGATAATGATAGGATATGAGATCGAGATCGATAAACACGACACGAGATTGAGATAGAGGTGTTGTGCAATTAATAAGATATGACGTTTATACAAATGTGATTTGAGATATATGTGTATATATATTTATGAGTAATGAGTAATATGCCGTACGAGACTTTAGATCCGTACCCTCATTATTGTATAGGTCGATACATTCCCTATTCTGTTTGATGACCCCGTACGATGGATTACCATACGAGATGAGATGTACCAGATGATTGATCCGCGCTAGTGATTTGAGGATGATGATCGATGATTATTGTCATATCGAATGTTATGAGGCGGGATCGCCGATATAAAGATTGCCACCTAAACCATATCTATTTTCAAAATGACGATGTGTATCATTTAAAAAGTGACCGTATAATTTTCGTGTAGATAGATATACCCATTTATTGTTCATGTTGTGTAGGATATTACCCCGTGTGATGTACATACCACGTGCCGGTATTTAATGCTATATGATATCATTTGCTAGTACACCTGCACAGTTACCGTTGATGCGCATGTTCACAGATTTACCGGCTCACACACATTCTTCATCGGTAATTGCCATGTCACTTACACAGTAGAACTGCCTTATTATGAGATAAATCTTAAGAGTAAAAGTACATTCATTGTTCAGTATTATCATTTGACATGCTTACATGATATACTCGATATGCTCGCATGATATACTCGATATGCTCATATTACTACTCTATGTTGCATACATCGTACTTAAGGTTATATGCATTGAGATGCTGTTTTTATGAGATCTCTGGATTTGAGAACCGTGGCATATTTCAACGGAAATGGTGTATTGTTTTAAAAACCCAGTTTCTCTTGATATGATATTTCGAGACGTCCACCATGAGTTTTCTCAGTTCTGAGCTTGTTTTCGAGACCCGATTTGAGGAGTTGGCGGATGCTGTTTGCGGGTACATGGTGGACCCGGTATGGTACCCCGGGGCAAGAAATGATTTTTGTGTTGTAGACGATGAGCCTGGCAGTGGGAACACTACCTACCGGTGATTGTATAGAGCTCGGCGGATATCCGGAGGATACTTTTTTGGAGTTATGATATGAGATGGATATGAGGACCGATCTGTGGATGCGGTGCCTGAGATGAGATATATATGAGGACCGATCTGAGTATGCGGTGCCTGAGATATGAGGATTTACGTGTCGATACTGGACACGGGTTTTCATGATGTTTCGAGTGTCGGTGTTGGATACTCAGGTTCCATGATTTTGATGTGTCGTTGATAAACACACGTGGTTGATATTCACATATATATACAGGCATATGTTTTCATGATTTTCGAGCGTCGGTGTGGGACACTCAGGTTCCATGATATTGTTTGTGTCGTTGATGGACATGTGGATGATATTTACATGCATACAGGCATATGATGTCGGATGTTTATTTATATATGTCATTGCATTGATCGATTGTTGACATATAGGCATATGTGGTCACTGTCACGCCCCGATTCCTAGAGTACGCTAAGATAGGCACATGACATAGCCAACCATGCTACCTGTGGATAGGAAAATCCCTCCACAGACACATTACGGCTGTAGAGATATCAAGAACAAGAAAGTAAACTAAACTATCTAATACATATCCATGAGCCAAAATAAACGAGTCAAGAAATAATATAATATGCGGAAGCAAAAGATCCAATAAATAAAACACCTGGAAAGTAAAACTGGATACCAACAGGATTCTCACCGCTCGGTCTAACAGCGGCAGTACTCCTGATCAGTCTGCAACAAAGGTAGAGGATTTGGGCCATGCAAAACCCAGACGTCAGTGCGTCATAGCATCAAGCAATAATATAAACGGGGTAGCAAAACATGCAGGTATGTATATGAACATTAAAACAGATATAACAGTAATATAAGTGAGGACAGTGAGGGTAATGTGTAGCGAGTGATCTAAACTGGTCTATTGGGTTAACCACCCTCAGGTCTTTGAAATCAATTTGATGAATTATCGATGTAACTCACTAGTATCCCGTGCGTGCCCGGGATCACGGTGAAGATTCTCGGGCTGAAACCGAGACATGCCGCTAGGCACTAAAAGGAAAAGGGGTAACGATGAATGATGTCAACAGCATCATCCCAAGGCTGGCCTAGCCTCTAAAAAGGTAGTGGGTAACGATGGATGATGTCAGCAGCATCATCCCAAGGCTGGCCTAGCCTCTAAAAATGATCAGTAAAGGTATCGAACTGTCGAGTTACAAGTCAGGTTTCATCATTGATTTCCCCATACCCCCAAGTTGTGTATTCAAGTCAAGTAATGATAAATCTAGAGCTAATGCCAACACAGGATCAGCAGGTAAAGGTTTGTCTGGATAGACAACAGGGAATGTCCATAGGGACAACATGTCAAAGCTGTTGGCATTAGTAACAAGATCAGGTAACAGGTAAAGCAATGGTACGTCAGGTCAAGTCAGGTAGTATATAGGTATCATGTCATGTCAAGATGTGTACGGTATCACGTCGTGTCAAGTAATAGTGTATCGAGTCGTGTCAGGGGTGCACAAGTAACAAGTGGGTGCTCATATCAGACTATAATAAGCATGGGTATACAAAACAAGTATGGGGTACTAATGGAGCAATAAAATGGAACATTGTAATGTGGTGTGCAAAAAATAGGTATAACTAAGACATATGGATGTACAGTTATCGATTTGGGTTAAGGTTATAATTCTAACATTAATTAAAATACACTTTATCAAATATGGGATGTTAAAATCACATTAATATGTATTAAATGATCTAGGGATGCACTTTGAATATATACTAGGCTAGATGTATGCAAACGAGTGTCCAATAGAGTATAAACTATTAAAGGGTACTATGGGCTGTGCAAATAATTATTATGTGATTTAAATATGGACGTGGGTACCACGTATGGTAAACTAAAATGCAACATGGTATGTTTCAAGTTCTGAATCTAAATGATATAATGGGACATCGAATATTAAAATGGAACATGAGACATTAGATTAAATCTACAGGTTTAACATGTAATTAAATAATTATAAAATAATAGGAATAGCATGTAGCAAGTTTTACTTGCCTGATCGGATCTCAAAGCGGTACGTGCAACACGTCGAATATCGGGGAAAACGTTGCGATGTGTCCATGCGAGCACACAACAGAACCAGGTGCGGCAATAACACGACCGCGCTATCAGGGAACGTCCTCAGGACCACCCGGATCAACAGCGACGGGAAAGGCTCCGTCGATCACCGAAAAACGTGAATCAAGAAAAGAAAAGAGAAGGAGAGAAGAAGAGGAAGAAAGAGAAGAAGGTTGGGGTTCCCCGGGTTCTCTGGGGCAGAGAAGAAGGCGAGGGGGGTGTCGTCTACAATGAGCCGTCAACGGCAAGGTGCTGGAGGGTTTTCCGGCGATGGTCGGAAAAACCATAAGAAAAAGAAGGAGTAGAAGAAGAAGAATGAAGAAGAAGAAGAAGAGGACTGGGTTGCTTCAGGGGTTGGCTCGAGGGTTCAGAGAAGGCGATGGAGTGGAGGCGACGACAAGTCGGAGCTCCGGTGAAGGTGCAACGACGAATGCAGGGGCTTGGTGATGGGTGTGCAATAGCTCGGGTGTTCTTGGGTCGGGGTGATGGTGGTGTCTGGTTCTCAGATTGAGTAGGATGGGATGGAGGTGATGATGATGAAGGGCTTCCGACGAGGTGGTCGGCGGCGATGAGAGGTGATGGTGGCGGTGATGGGTTAGGGTTTTCGAGGTCAGTGTGCAGGGTCTGTGCAGGTGGAGAGAGCTCGGGATGGAGGAGTGAGGAGATAAAAGAATATGGAAAAGACGACGGCGAAGCCACGTCGGCGATGGCGACGAGACGCGCGCGAGGCTAGGGCGTCGGGTGTCGGGTCGGTTGCAGGTAGAGGTGCAGGCTCGGTCTGGGACGAAGGAGAAAAAGAGGAGGTGGATGAAGGTGAGGAAGTGGAGGCGAGGGCGTTGATGTGAACGGAGGTGGTGCCGACGACGATGGAGGCGAGCGACGGGCACGAACGCGAGGAGGCAGCGAAGGAAGAAGAAAATAAAGAAGAGAAGAGAGAGAAAGAGGCTGTGGGTTTGTACAGGGTTTTTGAAAATAAAAAACTTATAAAATATAAATATATATAGAGAGAGAGAGAGAAGAGAGAGAGAGGGGGGGCTGAGAGAGAGAGAATACGAGAGAAGAGAGAGGGAGGAGAGAGAGAGAGAGAGAATGAGAGAGATCGAGAGGAGAGAGAGAGAGAATGAACAGGGAGGAGATATAAAGTTGTTTGTTTGTGGGGGAGAGAGAAAGGGAGAGAAAGAAAGAGAGAGAAGGAGAAAAAGAAAGAGAGAAAGAAAAGAAAAGAAAGGAAGGAAGGAAGAGAGAGAGAGAGAGGTGGGGTCGGCCAATGAAGAAGCTGGGGATTGGTTTTTAAGAAAAGATTTTTAAAGATAAAAGATTTAAATTTGTTTTAAAAAGATCTGAGCCGTTACGCAAAATATTATAATTAAATTAAAATTTTAAATAATTGAATTTAGGCGGGATACAAAAATATTCCAAAACACGCCCGGGTCGGGTCTAAAAATTCAGATTTAAAATATGAAAAATATATGCGATGTCCAAGTTTCAAAATGAATGCTCAGTTAATGAAAATGCATACCCCCAAGAACGGATGCACGTACATGCGCGTAGCCATCCAAACACGTCCGTTTCACTGAACGGGACGAGAACAAGATGCGCGGATGCTACCACGGGGTTAGGGGTATCATGCAGGTCATGCTAAGTAATTTTAAAATATTTTCTGTGACTTCAAATGTTATATGGTAAAAGATGTCATGCCAGGTAAAATGCCAGTATGCGATAAAGTTGAAAATGCACAAGTCTACATAACAAATCAGGTTGATTCATAAATATGAATCAAACAAGTTTCAAGCAAGCGGGTCGGGTCGAATGCAATGTAAAGTGTAAAATACCATTCACACCCAAAAATACGATAAATCAAGAAAATACCACAGATATATAAATACGTGAACTGGAATTGGTATAACTGAACTCGGTTGTTACATTATACCCAACTACAAAAGAATTTCGTCCTCGAAATTTCAAGAACAAGAAAAGATAAACAATCAAGAAACTACAAGAATAGATGTGGAAACTTCTGCCGGATTTCATCTTCTCGTTCCCAAGTTGATTCTCCATGTGAGCGATTTCCCGAAGAAACAAGTACAAGAGGGATAATCTTGTTCTTAAGAACCTTTTCTCTTCGATCCACAATCAACATCGGTCGCTCCTTAAAGGTTAATTCTTCTCGTACAGTCAACTCCGAATGATCCAGCACGTGTGTTTCATCTTGAACATACCTACGGAGTTGAGATACATGAAACACGTCATGAACATTCGCCAAAGATTGCGGTAACGCCAATCGATACGCCACTTCTCCAACACGCTCCAAAATCTCAAAAGGTCCAACGAATCGAGGACTAAGCTTTCCTCGACTTCCGAAACGAATCACCCCTCTAGTCGGTGATATCTTCAAGAATACCAAATCACCTACGGCGAACTCTAGAGGTCTTCACGATGTATTTGCCCAACTCTTTTGTCGGTCTTGTGCTGCTTTCATAAGATTCCGGATAGTGTTAACATTCTCAACTGTTTGCACGATCAAATCCGATCCCAACAATCTTCGTTCTCCAACATCATCCCTACAAACAAGTGAACGACACTTGCGACCATATAAAGCTTCGAATGGAGCCATCTGAATAGTCGCCTGGAAACTGTTGTTGTACGAAAACTCCACCAAATGTAGATGATCCTCCCATGATCCCTTGAAGTCTAACATGCAAGCTCTCAACATGTCTTCAAGAGTTTGGATCGTTCACTCTGACTGACCATCTGTCTGAGGATGATAAGCTGTGCTAAACTTCAATCGAGTCCCCAAACTTTCCTGTAAGCTTCTCCAGAAGTGTGATAAGAAATGGGTGTCACGGTCGGACACGATGCTTACCGGTACTCCATGCAATCTTACAATCTTCTGCATGTACCGTTCTGCTAGCGCTTCCGTTGACTGACCAACTCGAAACGGTATGAAGTGAGCTGCCTTGGTCAATCGATCAACAATCACCCAAACTGCATTGTTGCCCTTTGGACTCCGCGGTAAAGCTGTCACGAAATCCATGGTTATATGTTCCCACTTCCATTGAGGAATCGAAAGTGGTTGCAATAAACCAGCAACCCTTTGATGTTCAGCCTTAACTTGCTGACACACCAAGCACTTTTCTAGAAAGCGAGCAATCTCCCTTTTTATGCCTTCCCACCAGAAATGCTGTCGTAGATCACAGTACATCTTCGTGCCTTCGAGATGTACGGAATACGCGGAACTGTGTGCCTCCTTCTTAAATTCTTCGCGAATATCTCCTTTTGGCACACACAAACGGCTACCATATCGCAACAAACCATCTTCATGAATTAACAAGTCCGTTCGAAGTCCAGCTTCAACCTGTTCTCGAAACCTTTGCAATCTTAGGTCCTTCGACTGCGCTGCTTTAATACTCTCGATAAATGACGACTGTACTTGCAGCTGCATCAACTGTCCTGAAGAATGCGGTAGCACAATCTCCAATTCGAATCTCCGAAAGTCTTCCAGAAGCTCCTTCTGTGCAGTCAACATCCGAATTACTCGCAACCGACTAAGCGCATCCGGCACTACATTAACTTTTCTCGGATGGTACTTGAGATCAAGATCATAGTCGGCCATCAGCTCCAACCATCTACGCTGCCTCATGTTAAGCTCTTTCTGTGTGAACACATACTTTAGGCTTTTGTGATCGGTGAATACTTCGACCCTTTCGCCCAGTAAGTAGTGTCTCCAAATCTTCAAAGCGAAAATCACTGCTGCAAGCTCCAAGTCATGAGTTGGATAATTCTTCTCATGGGTCTTCAACTGTCTCGATGCATAGGCTATAACCTTCCCATGCTGCATCAAAACACATCCCAATCCTTTCTCAGATGCGTCGCTGTGAATCACCAATCCTCCGGAACTGTCTGGTACGGTCAAAAAATAGGAGCGGTTATCAATCTCTGCTTTAACGCCTCAAAAGCTGACGCACACTTATCCGTCCACATAAATGGTACTTCCTTGCGCGTAAGCATGGTCAAAGGCTCAGCCAAACGAGGAAAATTCTCCACGAATCTTCTGTAATACCCGGTAAGTCCAAGAAAGCTTCTGATCCCTGCAACGTTCTTCGTAATCGGCCAATCTCAGACTACTGCAATCTTTTCGGGATCAACGGCGATTCCATCTCCAAACATGTCATGCCCCAAAACTTCACTTCTTCAAGCCAAAACTCGCACTTGCTCATCTTCGCATAAAATCCTTCTTGCCTCAATGTATGTAGTGCAATCTTCAAGTGTTCTGCATGCTCTTCAATACTCCTCGAGTAAACCAGAATATCATTACTAAACACCACTATAAACTGGTCCAAGAACGGTGAAAAAATTCAGTTCATCAAGTCCATGAATATCGCCGGTGCATTCGTTACTCCGAAGGGCATCACTAAATACTCGTAATGTCCATACCGAGTTCTGAACGCCGTCTTGCAAACATCCTCTGATTTAACTCGGACCTGATGATATTCGGATCGCAAATCCAACTTCGAGATTACCCTCGCGCCACTAAGCTGCTCGAATAATTCTCCAATGCGAGGGATTGGGTACTTGTTCCTAATAGTCACCCGGTTTAATTCTCGATAATCGATGCACAACCTCCTTGTGCCATCTTTCTTCTTTACTAGAAGAACTAGAGCTCCCCAAGGTGAATTGCTGCTGTGAATCCAACCCTTCTCAAGTAATTCGGCAACCTGCTTCTTGACTTCTTCCAACTCCATGTTCATATCAGATTTTTGCATTTTCATACCGCCCAATTTTTATCACATTGCATATCGGTAGATACTCTTGAGCCGTGTTTGCCAGTCAATTGCAGGATACAGGTTCTCGATTCTAAAACGGTGAAATTCATGGAAAACACGACAAAATCCGGGTTCCTGCCAACCACAGATAAAACACGGATCTCCGCTCTTTATCTGTCTGTTGCCACACACCAGTTTAAGAGACAAAATGTCAAATCAATGTCGTTTTCATGCACAAGGCTCAATGGCAGGACAAGATCCAAGAAATCTACGCGGAGCTCGAGGAAATCATGACAAAAAGTCCACATCAAATCACCTTTCCCTCAACAGAAATTCTGGAAAAATCGTGAAGAAAATCGGAGAAAAGATATATACCAGAATAAAGGTCCCACAGAACCAGGAAAAGCCCCAAAAACTTAAGACCTAATTCCTCTATATGGCCGCGGTTCCGCGGCCTAAACATGCTTAGGCCACGGTTCCGCGGCCGTACTGGCGCCGCAGACGAAGATTTTCCAGGGGTGTTTTGGTCTTTTTATTTGTGTTCTGGTAGTTGCCCTAGGTTTTCCTTTTTCAGCCTATAAATAGCCCAGAACTTTGTGAAGGAAGGGGTGCATAATCTTGTATTTTATTTTCTAGGTTTTAGTTGTTGTTCTTCTTCCTCCTCTCATCTCTTCTCCATTAAAATCTTGTAGTGAGCTTTTGAGTGAAGAATGATGAATAAAGAAGAACCGTTTACTTATCATGTTTGTCTTGTTCTTTAGTTAACTTGTTAATTGTTGTAATTTTAATTTGTTAATTTAGTTGTTGTTATTTCTTGTTGTTTCTTTCTTCTCTCTTTTTCTTTATCCTTAAAACAACCATGATGCTTACGCTTGATCCTTGCTAAGGTGAGGTCGCAAATAGCTAGTTATTATCTTCTAATCTCTTTCTTTCTATCTTCCTCTTTTGTTTTGTTTTCTTTTCATTATGATGTGTGAGTAGTTTCATACTTGTTAGGATAGGATAAGGGAAGTTTGAGAGAAGGAAATCTCTCTCACTCTTTCCTTGCCCAACAACTTAATTCGACTCCCGTTAATTGAACCACAATCCGCTCCTTACGGCACCCTATCCTACATGATAGCAGTGATTCCGTAGTGAGACCGGTTGTGGTTGAATTAACCGGAGGTTATGGCTAAGAGCCAAGAACGGACGGACAAGCACCAAAAGGAAGAACTTATGCATTGGAAAGCCTAGTTTATACTCGCAAGTTCCTTCCTAGTCGTGCCAATCCCCGTTGTTGCCGATTACCGTAACACCGATATTAAGAGGGGCAACGAAAGAGGTGAGCGACTCCTAACTCAAACTAACCTAATCCTAACCCTAACAAGCTCTCTTTACATATCTTTTTAACACTTAATTAATCACAACAAAATCTGGAAAACTGGACTTAACTCGTTAAAGCACATAGAAAAAGATTCCCATCTCCCTGCGGACGACCCGTACTCAACCGGCTAGCTACGAGCGAAACCGTCTTGATTGCGGTAATTAACTAAACTTGAACACGCAGAATCCCTAACAATCACTCCATTGGTGCCATTGGATAGTATGCCTTAGATATTGGCACTGCACCAGGATTAAGATCGATCGCGAACTCCACATCTCGTTTTGCGGTAAACCTGAGATGTCTTCGAACACGTCCATGAACTCTCGAAATATAGCTGGCGCTTCTTCCTTATCACTTCCATCGACGATAGAACATTGCTCGTCGGCCTAGCCCTAAACTCGACTAGCCCGACAGAACTGTTACCTCCAGCAAAACAAACTCCGGCTGTCCGGGAATCTGGAAAATCACTTTCTTTGCCCTACATTCAATATGAGCGTGGAAAGTGCCAAGAGAATCCATTCCCAAGACAACAACAACAAAGGGATGCACCGGAATTGGGTAATTCTATTGCGGGGAAGACATGATCAAGTAGGATACCTGAAACGATTTCACCTGAAACCAAACACTGAAGAAGATAAGCACGGTAAACGGAATTCAAGCTTGCAATAAAACATGAGCTGGAAAGCAAGAGAAGCAAGGTAATATAACGACCATGAAACAAGGAAGTGAATCAAGACTAGGACTCCAAGTTACTTAAATAGAGTACCGCATTGTAACCATGCTGCAGTTCATGGGTACAATTACATAACTCCACTCAAGTCGCCTAAATCCTAGTATCAGAATCAAGAAACGGGGAGAAACAATAGAGAACCAAAGGTTTCAAGTCGAGATGCAAAGTGGTTTGCATATCGTCAAGGCGAAGGATAAAAGAAAGATATGATTCAAGAATCATGATAACAATGTGGCAGGACATGCTCCTAGTTACGAGTATTCTGATTCGTGTATTGGGTCCAATACCCAACTACAAAAAGAATCATACTCGATTAACCTATATCCTATGGCTCTGATACCAAAAGAACCATGTCACGCCCCGCTTCATAGAGTACGCTAAGATAGGCACGTGACATAGCCAACCATGCTACCTATGGATAGGAAAATCCCTCCACAGACACATTACGGCTGTAGAGATATCAAGAACAGGAAAGTAAACTAAACTATCTAATACATGTCCATGAGCCAGAATAAATGAGTCAAGAAATAATATAATATGCGAAAGCAAAAGGTCCAATAAATAAAACACCTGGAAAGTAAAACTGGATACAAATAGGATCCTCACCGCTCGGTCTAACAGCGGCAGTACTCCTGATCAGTCTGCAACAAAGGTAGAGGATCTGGGCCATGCAAAACCCAGACGTCAGTGCGTCATAACATAAAGCAATAATATAAACGGGGTAGCAAAACATGCAGGTATGTGTATGAACATTAAAACAGATATAACAGTAATATAAGTGAGGACAGTGAGGGTAATGTGTAGCGAGTGATCTAAACTGGTCTATTGGGTTAACTACTCTCAGGTCTTTGAAATCAATTTGATGAATCATCGATGTAACTCACTAGTATCCCGTGCGTGCCCGGGATCATGGTGAAGATTCTCGGGCTGAAACCGAGACATGCCGCTAGGCACTAAAAGGAAAAGGGGTAACGATGAATGATGTCAACAGCATCATCCCAAGGCTGGCCTAGCCTCTAAAAAGATAGTGAGTAACGATGGATGATGTCAGCAGCATCATCCCAAGGCTGGCCTAGCCTCTAAAACTGACCAGTAAAGGTATCGAACTGTCGAGTTACAAGTCAGGTTTCATCATTGATTTCCCCATACCCCTAAGTTGTGTATTCAAGTCAAATAATGATAAATCTAGAGCTAATGCCAACACAGGATCAGCAGGTAAAGGTTTGTCTGGATAGACAATTGGGAATGTCCATAGGGACAACATGTCAAAGCTGTTGGTATTAGTAACAAGATCAGGTAACAGGTAAAACCATGGTATGTCAGGTCAAGTCAGATAGTATATAGGTATCATGTCATGTCAAGATGTGTACGGTATCACGTCGTGTCAAGTAATAGTGTATCAAGTCGTGTCAGGGGTGCACAAGTAACAAGTGGGTGCTCATATCAGACTATAATAAGCATGGGTATACAAAACAAGTATGGGGTACTAATGGAACAAAAAAATGGAACATTGTAATGTGGTGTGCAAAAACTAGGTATAACTAAGACATATGGATGTACAGTTATCAATTTGGGTTAAGGTTATAATTCCAACATTAATTAAAATACACTTTATCAAATATGGGATGTTAAAATCACATTAATATGTATTAAATGATCTAGGGATGCACTTTGAATATATACTAGGCTAGATGTATGCAAACGAGTGTCCAATAGAGTATAAACTATTAAAGGGTACTATGGGCTGTGCAAATAATTATTATGTGATTTAAATATGGACGTGGGTACCACGTATGGTAAACTAAAATGCAACATGCTATGTTTCAAGTTCTGAATCTAAAATGATATAATGGGCATCGAATGTTAAAATGGAACATGAGACATAAGATTAAATCTACAGGTTTAACATGTAATTAAATAATTATAAAATAATAGGAATAGCATGTAGCAAGTTTTACTTGCCTGATCGGATCTCAAAGCGGTAAGTGCAACACGTCGGATATCGGGGAAAACGTCGCGATGTGTCCACGCGAGCACAGAACAGAACCAGGTACGGCAATAACACGACCGCGCTGTCAGGGAACGTCCTCAGGACCACCCGGATCAACAGCGACGGGCAAGGCTCCGTCGATCACCGGAAAACTTGAATCAAGAAAAGAAAAGAGAAGGAGAGAAGAAGAAGAAGAAGAAAGAGAAGAAGGTTGGGGTTCCCCGGGTTCTCTGGGGCAGAGAAGAAGGCGAGGGGGGTGTCGTCGACAATGAGCCGTCAACGGCAAGGTGCAGGCGGGTTTTCCGGCGATGGTCGGAAAAAACAGAAGAAAAAGAAGGAGTAGAAGAAGAAGAATGAAGAAGAAGAAGAAGAAGAGGAGGACTGGGTTGCTTCAGGGGTTGGCTCGAGGGTTCAGAGAAGGCGAAGGAGTGGAGGCGACGACAAGTCGGAGCTCCGGTGAAGGTGCAACGACGAATGCAGGGGCTTGGCGATGGGTGTGCAATAGCTCGGGTGTTCTTGGGTCGGGGTGATGGTGGTGTCTGGTTCTCAGATTGAGTAGGATGGGATGGAGGTGATGATGATGAAGGGCTTCCGACGAGGTGGTCGGCGGCGATGAGAGGTGATGGTGGCAGTGATGGGTTAGGGTTCTCGAGGTCGGTGTGCAGGGTCTGTGCAGGTGGAGAGAGCTCGGGACGGAGGAGAGGGGAGGTAAAAGAATATGGAAAAGACGACGGCGAAGCCACGTCGACGATGGCGACGAGTCGCACGTGAGGCTAGGGCGTCGGGTGTGGGGTCGGTTGCAGGTGGAGGTGCAGGCTCGGTCTGGGACGAAGGAGAAAAGGAGGAGGTGGATGAGGGTGAGGAAGTGGAGGTGAGGGCGTTGATGTGAATGGAGGTGGTGCCGATGACGATGGAGGCGAGCGACGGGCGCGAGCGCGAGGAGGCAGCGAAGGAAGAAGAAAATAAAGAAGAGAAGAGAGAGAAAGAGGCTGTGGGTTTGTATAGGGTTTTTGAAAATAAAACACTTATAAAATATAAATATATATAGAGAGAGAGAGAAGAGAGAGACAGAGAGAGAGGGTTGAGAGAGAGAGAATACGAGAGGAGAGGGAGGGAGGAGAGAGAGAGAATGAGAGAGATCGAGAGGAGAGAGAGAGAGAGAATGAACAGGGAGGAGATATAAAGTTGTTTGTTTGTGGGGGGGAGAGAAAGGGAGAGAAAGGAAGAGAGAGAAGGAGAAAAAGAAAAAGAGAAAGAAAAGAAATGAAAGGAAGGAAGAGAGAGAGAGAGAGAGAGGGGTGGGGTCGGCCAATGAAGAAGCTGGGGATTGGTTTTTAAGAAAAGATTTTTAAAGATAAAAGATTTAAATTTGTTTTAAAAAGATCTGAGCCGTTACGCAAAATATTATAATTAAATTAAAATTTTAAATAATTGAATTTAGGCGGGATACAAAAATATTCCAAAACACGCCCGGGTCGGGTCTAAAAATTCAGATTTAAAATATGAAAAATATATGCGATGTCCAAGTTTCAAAATGAATGCTTAGTTAATGAAAATGCATACCCCCAAGAACGGATGCATGTACGTGCGTGTACCCATCCAAACACGTCCGTTTCACTGAACGGGACGAGAACAAGATGCACGGATGCTACCACGGGATTAGGGGTATCATGCAGGTCATGCTAAGTAATTTTAAAATATTTTCCGTGACTTAAAATGTTATATGGTAAAAGATGCCATGCCAGGTAAAATGCCAGTATGCGATAAAGTTGAAAATACACAAGTCTACATAGCAAATCAGGTTGATTCATAAATATGAATCAAACAAGTTTCAAGCAAGCGGGCCGGGTCGAATGCAATGTAAAGTGTAAAATACCATTCGCACCCAAAAATACGATAAATCAAGAAAATACCACAGATATATAAATACGTGAACTGGAATTGGTATAACTGAACTCGGTTGTTACAATCACCCTAGATATCATAGTATTACCTTCAGGATATAGTGACCTAGGAAATCATTGTTTTATTCGATTTCTACTTACTGATGTTTTCTACTAACGAGTTGGAAACTCATCCCCGTTGTGCCACAGTTCTTGCAGATTTGACCGCTTGGGATCAGTTGCGGTATTGCTGGCACACAGCTTCTTCCAGGGTGCTTTGCTTTGGTAGGTGGGACACATGTTGGATCGTGCCCACTCTCGTACTGTTATATTCTATTGTATCTAGATTAACTGCATCACATCAAATCGGAGACTAGAGATTGTATTATTGGTAGACCTAGTCAGACTTGGGTTTTGTGCGAGACTTAGAGCGATGGGTTTATGATCGCTTTTCTTGAGTTTTGATGTCTTGCTTCTTTATTAGTTCTTTCTGGGTTGATTCTTCGTCGTTGGGCGTCGTATATATGTTATTGCGTGGTTGTGATTCCGCCAGTTGGCGAAGAGCTAGCTCCCGCTTGAGGATGCCTATATATTGTTGTGTATCTGTTTTTGGATAAAAATATACAAGGGATGTGCTGCCCAAAATTTTAAAAGAAAAACATGATTCATTATACCTTTATTTCAAAACTGCACCCCCACTATTTTCCGCAAAAAAGTTTAGATTTTCTGGACTTCGGCTTACTTTATTTACGTCATGCCTTTAGACGTTGCATAATTTAAGTGCCGGTCACGTGCTAAATTATGGATCGTGACATATATAGAGGATCTAATCACCACCCAATTCTCAATATCTTACTCCCACTCATCATTTGTAACGCCATACAGATGTGAGAATCAAGTCTGGTAAATACATACCCTGGAGTTAGAATCTAATTGGGAAAACAGTTTTCAATTAACACAACACAGTAAAACTGAAACATGAAAATGTTTCAAAGGGGTAGCTGGGTATTCCTAGTAATGCCTCTTCCACTATCCAGATTCATGATAGTAACCGTATATTTCCTTACCCTCACTCCAATCCCTTCATATGTCTTTACTTATTACCTTCTGTACACCACACTTTAGGCTAATTGGTTTTCTTCCTTCCCTATCCTTCGGCATTTGCCTATGGTTTGGAAGAAGACTATCCAATAAGCGCAATATGTGTACTCTCCTAATACCAGGAGCCCTCGCAACCTGAGAGAAGGTAAAGATAAAAGACAACTGAATAATCCTATTCAATTTCTCTAGAACCAGAATCTATTCTCGAACTGGAACAAGTTCCTTCGAGTTCGTATGTAACTATATGATGGCATATCCAATCAATATGGATCTTCGTAGTGATACGGAGTGTTCTGGAGAAACGCAAAGGGTAAGTAGGAGTGGAAGGGGTATACGCGGCTTCGTCGTGAATGATAATAGTCACAATTTCGTTTACCCTAACTTAATATCTTTATATGACTTTACTTATTACCTTCTATACACCACACTCAGGCTTAATTGGTTTTCTTCCTTCCCTACCTTTCGGCATCTGCCTATGGTTTGGAAGAAGACTATCCAATAAACGCAATAGGTGTACTCTCCTAACACTAGGAGCTCTCACGACCTGAGAGAAGGTAAAGAGAAAAGACAACCGAACAATCCTATTCAATTTCCCCAGAACTAGAATCCATTCTCGAACTAGAACAAGTTCCTTCGAGTTCGTATGTAACTATACGATGGAATATCCAAGAAATGTGGATCTTCGTAGTGATATGGAGTGTTCTGGAGAAATGCAAAGGGGATGTAAGAGTGGCAATGATATATACGACTAAATGACAAGCCAAAAGCCAAAGTGTTTTAAGAAGATTCGGTTAACTTGGTTTATGAGTTTTAGTTTGAGGTCGGGTCATGGTTGCTGCCAAAGAGAGAGAGAGAGAGAAAGAAACACTCAGCGTGCACTCTAACCTAGATTAGATTGGTTAATCACTTTATCTAATCAGGATGGCTCCCACTGTTTCCCCGAATTCTCCCTCAAACCCTAAAAGAAGAATTAGTCAAGATCATCTAAAATCATCCGAGGAGTAACACCTACTCATCAGTGGGAATCTGGATCCAACTATCATTGCATAATAACTTGATGGAAGCTACTCAAGTCACCACACTCCAGAAGGTATGTGCATGCCTGGCAAGTTTCCTTTATATTTGAAACTCCCGATGTGGTTTTTACCCCTAACGGTTTATGACCTTGATTAGGTCAACAAACTATAAACCGCTAGTCAATTTCAACCCGTCATTTTCTTGATTGCATTAAACCCACCCACACGTGCCCTTGACTAGGTCAACAAGGACACACGACTGTCCTAACCAATCGCATTTACAATGCACAGAAAAGTACCACTTAGCTACCGTACACTACGCCTTGACTAAGTCAACAAACGTAGCACAAATACTAAATATTACTATTCTGAAATGACGGAGGGCTACGGTTGGTTTTTTGGCGAAAAACCTTTTAACGTAATGAACTTGATATCGTTGAAGGAACCCGAGCAGTTTTACAAATATATAGTGGCATAAAATTTTGCTAAAGAGGTCACTCCCTGTAAAGGGATCTCGGCTCTTTCCTCATCGAATGAGGTGCAGGATATTCCTAACTGAATACCACGAT
The DNA here is from genome assembly GCA_030015575.1 of Agapanthus africanus. NCBI lineage: Eukaryota > Viridiplantae > Streptophyta > Magnoliopsida > Asparagales > Amaryllidaceae > Agapanthus > Agapanthus africanus. The sequence goes on along the minus strand of JASDDO010000026.1, from coordinate 159,483,797 downwards.
GTAAAACAAAAGAATCGACAATAGTAAAGTTATTACACTGACGCAAACTTTTTTCTAAGAGGTCACTCCCTATGAAGGGATCTCGGCTGTTGCCTCGTCGAATGAGGTGCTAGATATTCAAAACCGAATACCGTTGTGCAAAGCAAAATGAAACGTCTGTAATAACAATTTTCAAAATTGGTTCCAACAACATCATATAGGTTTGTTTTTCTTGCATTAATCAAAGTTAACGCAGTCCCATCAATTAATCCATATCACACCAGAAAAAGGAACGAAAATACAATGTACGTATATGTCATCCGCATTCGCCTCGGGGCCCTGTCATACACCGTTAGGTTACTTAACTAACGGCAGAGCGGAGGCTGAACTAGTGCGGATGCAAAAAATATACAACATCTACTAGTATATATAAATATATATATATATATATATAAAATATTCGTCCCAGGCATGTTATAAGCAACATCACAGAACATCAACAAGCAACACAGAATGGTGGATAATCTTGGAGCCTCGGGTTTCATTTGAGCCGCAAATGAGACTCGACGTTCTCGGTCGTGTGGATATCCCATGCAATGAAAACCTGGACCCCTACGAGCGCGGCAAGATACCCGCCAATCCCAGAAGTGAGACAACCCCAATCAACAAAGTGAATGGGCCACCCAGCACTTCACGGAATCCGGTAACTTGATCACCCTTCCGTGGGTCATCCTATACCCCCTACGAGTGCGGCAAATAGCTCGCCAATTCTAGAGTAAGGCCCCCTCCGTCTCAACGCCATGAGATACGGGCCCGTTGCCCTCTAGAACCCGGCTATTCGTGCACTCCACCATGAGGTAATCCTAGTACAGAAAAGAAAAGTATATACAATGGCGACATTGACCTCAACCCGGTCGTGCCCCAATAAAAGAATATACAATCTGGCAGAGACAGCTGTCCATATATCGGACGTTCGCCCTGCAATAACAAATATACAAATGAATCTGAACTGTACTACTGCCATTGCACCACTGGATATCCACCACGATAATCCAACCACAATATCAGCACAACGCAGAACATCAACGTGAATATTATGTTCGCAAACCCGTCTAGTCGAACATATAGCAACTAGTCGGGTTGTACCGCTCAATGATATTCACGGTCGCAGATATATTCACATGCACTGATAAACACGTCTTTAAAATTTCAATCGACTAAAACTTTTTCAAATTGTCCCCAAATGCAATCCAACACTCAAATAAATCTGGGCCAAAACCATACATCCCTAAAATCATATTTCCATGAAATAGAGTGCCAAATGAAATTTGGCACAAAACTACCATGCAACCGCAGCCAATGGGCATGGTATGCCGCGGTTCAGCGGCAAAGTAATAGGTTCATGTTCTCAAATTTCGTCTGGTGCCCTATAAATGCATGCATGTATTTTTAAGATGCACTGAAAGATTTTTTGAACAGGTTTTAAAATCGACAGCGGGCACATGAAAATGGAAAAAACGATTCGGAAAATTCGGTCGATCGACATTTTAACATCGTGCAAACTAGCTAGTAATGGTTTATGGGTGGCTCTGATACCATGTTGGGTTATGTCGGCGCCCTCGCCATCTGCCGTGGCCGATGCGGAACAAAAACCGGCGTTTAAAAATTTTTGGCGCTAACGAATCCGTCAAGATCGAACCATAAACCTTTACTAGCAATCTACAAAGTGCTAAACTATAGTGATAGAAGGTTATACCGAACGATCCATGTCCTTCGGTCTTCTACCATCTTCATAAGCTCCTTGGGGCGTCCTAGATTGAGCTTGGCCACCGGTCTTCCTCCGTCGAAGATGATCCACCCGAGGGAGACAATGCAGGCTCCAACTTCACCTAGCGAAGCAACTGACACTCCAAGGTTGCTAGGAATGGAGAGTGGGGTGTGTAGGAATATCTCACTATCTTTTTCTCTCATGTGTCATGCTCAAGTGAGCAATCAAAAAAGAAGATGGAGGAGGTGAGGAAAGCTATGGGCATAAGCAACTCAAGAAATGGCTAAGTCTCCAAAGAGAATGAATGAATGTGAGTGTGTATGCAGTATGTAGAAGGAATGGCTAAGTCTTTGAACCATGGAAAAAATATCTCATCTCATTTAGCAATAAATAAATAAGTGTCATACCTCTCTACATACTTCAACCATGCTAATACCACCTCACCTCTCCACATCATTTCCAAAATGATTTTCTAAAAAGAAAAATCATATAATGAGGTGTCTATCTTCTAAAAGATATTCCGTATAAATACAGAATACAACCCGGTATATGTATCAAAATACATATACGCGAATTCGTATAAAAATACGAATAACTAAGAGAGAAAATGAATAGTGAATAATAATACTAGAATACATACATACATATATATATATATATATAAATTATTAAATCAAAACATGATTTAATAATCCGGCTCAATCCTAAGCCGCTAGTATTATCAACCTTCCGATAAAAATCTGTGTAGCATGTACACATTTAATCGGACACTTGTATGTACCAACATACGTCATCTACATCATATCGCCTGAACCATGACAACCCTCTGTGTGGGACTCTAAAGACTCTTCAATACGCTGGCAGTGGGTTTAACCACAAGCACGTCAGCGGCACTAACTGTACGTAACGGCTACCCAGGTATTGAGCAAAAGGAAGACCGACGAGCAAACTCATCTAAACCCCTACTAAGCATGTCCGTGCAATCTCCATACAGTCCGGTCTGTTCGTCTAAGAGTATCGCATATCGAGTCTAAGGAGGTGGATAAAGTCAGACCCCTAATAACGCGATATTTTGTGTCGGTATGAAGCCTATCACCAACTGAGAAACTACTGATCCAAATAAGTAATTCTCGACTAGCTTGGCCAAGGATTTCTGGTGAAGGACACATGTGCACCACGCGACATCAACCCCCAATACCGGGAGAGACGAATCCCCGATGATCCGCTCACTGCCTTCATGTGGCTCAGGACTGTACCCAACTAAAACCTGTTTGCACGACTCCTTTAAGCCGTAGTAGGGTAGTAATCAAAGCACAGGGGGAACTCACACGAGACAAATGACGATCTCAGGTCAACAGACTAACCTGTACACATATCACCTGGGAACTGCTATCTGACAATAGGTATAATACCAAATAGCATGTTCCCGGTGAGTCCGTCCAATGTACTCATAACCCAATGAGCACCTATATACCATCTTAGGTGACTGACTGACACCAATGGCTTGTGAGACCGGCCACCGCCGCTCGTCGGGTCTCGATAACTATACACTAGTCTACTCCGGAGTATCGATGCCCAGTCTCGATACTCCCTCGACTAGGGACATTTAAGGATATGCTTATAGACCATCCAGCTCCCACGTATATGATCGCCATCATAATGCTGGCAGTCAAGAAAGAATCCTATGGGCTCTATCAACATGTAATAGTGATCTATAATACCACATAATGCATGCACATGACGATAAAGACAAACCAGATATCATATTATCATTTTGAGTAAGATTGTTCTATCCGTATAGGTCATCCCTCAATCATCATAATCGCGTGTCTGCGATTACAATAATTAACTCGAGGGCACTATAGCCAACAGCATTATCAATTCATATTATTAAAAAGAAAATTGCACCCATCGTTTATGACTTACTTCTCATGAGTCACCCAACTAGCTCGCCGCCTCCAAGACCAGCCTCGCCATCACCAAAGGCCAATCTTTATCACGAGATCGATCTGCTAGCTTTAGTGAGATCGATTTGCCAGCCATCGTCAAGAACTTGAGATCGATCGCCAAGTCCAACCATCGTCCAAAATCGAGATTAATCCACCGCATTTGCAACATGATCCCTCTGCGCCATCGATCTGCCACCACCACCATCGCCGTCGATCTCGAATTCTCAATATCCTTTAATCCTAAAAGCAAAGGGTTTTTCCGGTTTCTTTTATATGTTTTTTCTGTGGTTTTTTCCTGTTTATTCTCTATGATTTTTCATTCTTTGTTCATAAGCTATTAAATTTATATTTATTATATATTTATATTTGTAAATAATTAGATAAATGGTGGTATCAGTATTGTATCCATCGAGGAATGTTGAATTTCAGTTGAAACCAAAATCATCCAAGGATTCGGGATGGAAAAATACAACAAATGCCGACTCAAATTATAAAAATAAAATTTCATGTAGATATTGTTTTAAAGTGACAAAGGGAGTAATCAATAGGCATAAACAACATGTTTCGGGGATTTCAAAAATCCTCGAATCTTGCATTAATACTCCTTTAAAAGCAAAAAACGCTATAGCTAAATTAGTCGGGAAAGGGAGATAAAAGAGAGGGGATGCTAGAAAGAGAAAGAAGAAGAAAGATGAATATTCATGAGTATGAAGAGGTCGTCCATGAGAAACAAAGCCAAGCTAATTAGGAACAATGTTAAACACAAAAGGAAACCAATATAGTTAAAACAAAATTAGAAAACAATGTTAAACACAAAAGCTAAAAGCAACTAATAAAATGTATGCAAAATGAGGAACAACTGTTGCTAATGCGGCCTTAGGTGGCCGTTCAGACTCCCGGACCTTTCGACTACATTAATTTTTTCAGCCGCATTTAAATCACTGCTTATAAGGGTGGGTTCAGTTATAAAATTGTTCTCGTACTTGCAGAGGAGTAAGGGGAGGAATGGGAGAAGGAACGACCCCATTTCTCCTAGGGAGTAGACTAGGAATCTACTTCAGATACCTCATTTTGAGGTATGCACCGCCACATTGACTGGGGGCAGATACCCGTAATGGGGTATCCACCTAGGGGTATCCGTCTAGGGATATCCGGTTTGAGGGTATCTGTTCATCACAGAAAACTGCATTTTAATACTGCTCATTCGTTATCTATTTTGTGATATATAGGTGCTATTAATCAGTGTCTGCTCTGTAGTTACAGTTTACAGGTATTCGTGATAAAATACGAGAAACACATTCAAAATCACGGATATAACGTTTGGGAGCTGACACTGCAAACGGAACAGAAAAACGACCGATATCCGAAGAGCTCTTTTGCAAATAAACAAGTGTGCACATAATTTTTGGTCCAACACAATACATGTGTGACACTAGTGAAGGGTTGTCTAGCACGTCAGCAAGGTTTCGGGAGGCATCATCCATACCATATTTAAATTTTTTCCGTTCTAGCTAACCCTAACCCTAGAATCGAAACTAGAAAATCCGACGAAATGAAATGCAAACAACTTTGCATAAGAAGTGAACAAGGAATAAAACCTTTGTAGACCGGTCCTTCACTTCTAAAGCTCCGTGTAGTAGTCCCTTCGCTGCGATCCTCGAACTCCCGGACTCTAGTGAAGGTTCACATGAAGAAATGAACGGGCTTGCTCAATGCCTTCGAAGCCGAAGACGATCTACGTCGAGGAGACTCAAGCTCATGCTACCTCTTCACTAATGGTGAGATTAGTGAAGCAAACACCCTAAACTAAATGGCTAATAGTAGAAGATGATGAAGTAGGAAGTGGGCTCACTTTAATTTTATTTTTATCACAATTTATCATCACTTAGAAAAAGCTAGCAAGCCTTTTCTCTTGAGGAGGAAGAAGAAGTGACGAAGAGATGAATGAATTCATGAGGTTAGAAATGCAACCATGGTGGGTTATTATGTCATGCCTAACTCATGTAGAGAATAAACCATAGTCTAAGGTTAAGGGTTGGGTTAACAAATATCTTAAGCTAGACAAACAAGTTGAATAAGTCAATATTCTACTAGCTTCTCCAAGCTCAACCTTGATTGAATCCAAAATGTTTGAATTGCTTAAAACAAATAAATCCCTAGCTTTAACCCTAGCATGGTTTAAGTCTCATACATACATGTTGCATGTGTAACCTAGCATGATACAACAATATATATCACATATATATTTTGTGTGCAAATAGAAAATAATACATATATTACATATATGTAAAGTGTATCAAATATGAGAAAAAGAAATATTTAAGTGAGCTAATATTAGTTAATGTAATGTAATATATCAAATATATATAATTATACATTTAAATTATTAAATCAATACTTGATTTAATAATCCGGCTATATCACATATAACCGACTAATATCAAATGTATCCTTTTATCGAATCAACACTTGATCCGATAACCCGGCTATATCACATATAACCAATCGATACATATATCGCGAGAATAGAATGCGGTATCACATACGCGCATTAATCTCGGTCCTGCACATATCTCATATGTGCTCCTACTCCGTTTCGCATGAACCAGGAAACCTCTGTGTAGGACTTTAAAGACTCGTCAATACGCCGGCAGTAGGTGATGATCATATCAAACACCCACAAGCCGCAAGCGGTCTGCTAAACGTAACGGCCACCCGGGTATTGAGCGATCAGAAGATCAAAAAGCAAGCCTGCTCATACTCCTGTGAATCCAATCAGTAACACTACCGTACAGTCCGGTCTTTTCGTCAGATATGTCGCATATCACAGCCTGGGGTGGTATAACGTCAGACTCCAATAGCCTGATAAGTCATGCCGATGCAAGGTCCATAACGGTTAGAGAAACTATTGGTAACACTTACCAATAAATCTCAGCAACCCTGGCCAGGGATTTCCTGTTATGGCCAATCAAACATAGCGCAACATCAACTCCCAATACCGGGAGAGACGAATCCCCTCCTATCGCTCATTGCTTCCATGTGACTCGGGAATGTACCCAAAAACCACATTTTTGCACGATCTCTTTACCATGGTATGGTGGAAATCAAAGCACAGTGGAAATCACACAAGACTCTATGACGATCTCAGGTCTACAAACTAACCTGTACCAGTGTCACCAGAGAACTGCTATCTGACGATAGATATAATACCATCTAGGAGTTCTCGGCGAGTCCGTTCAGTGTACCCAGTCTCCACTGAGCACCCGTATACCTTCTCTGATGTCAAACACTAATGGATGTGGGATCATCTATCGCCCATCATATGGGTCGAGAAGAGTATACGCTAGTCTACTCTGGAGTATCGTTGCCCTGTCTCGATACTCCTACGACTAGGAACAATCTAAGGATGTACTTACCGACTACCCTGTCCCCTCTAATATGATCTGCATCATAATCCTGGTAGTCAAGTACTCATCCTAAGAGCTTTATCAACATGTAATAGAGAGACAATAAGTGTACATGTTAAGATAAAGAACAACCAAATAGCATACTATCATGTCGAGCAAGAAAGTCCTCTCTATATATCTTCAAGCATCCACTACAATATATATCGTATGTACAGTAATGGCCTCTAGGGCATACATATAAGTAACAATCTCCCACTTGCACTAAGGTCATCTGTTGTAGTATCCAATACCCAACAATATAGCAGTGGTTGTAGTATCCCATACTCAACCATCCCATAGAAGTCTCTCTGGGGAAAGGCCTTTGTGTGTGGATCCGCCTTGTTATCCTTCGTGTCAACTCTCCTGACCTCGATCCCTTGGAGATCAACCATCTCCCTGATTAGGTGATACTTTCCTGAAAATATGTCTGGAACGCTGATGGGGACCTGCGTTCCTAGGCCTAAGCCACAACTCCATTGTTATCACAATAACAGTTATTGGACGCTCAATGGTAGGAACCTTGTTCATCTCATGAACAAGAAATGTCCAGACAGCCACTTTGGTAGCATCATTGGTAGCAATGTACTCAGCCTTTATCGTCTAGTATGTCACAATATCTAGCTTGGAACTCTTCCAACATACCGTCCCTCCACTGAGGGTAAAGACAATGCATGTGACTGACTTTCAGTCGAACTTATCACTCTGGAAGATGGAACCAAGAACATTCATTTAGTGCTTCTCAAGTACTTAAGAATGTCCTCCACAGCTGTCCAGTGATTCTCCCAAGATCTGATTGATTCCTTATCACTACACCTAGTGAGTCATCTACATCTGGTCTGGTACATAATATCGCACACTCTGATAGATCCTACTGCCGAAGCATAGGGTATCCTTTGCACGCGAGCTCTCTCCAAATCATTCTTGAGAGACATCTTTTTGGAGAGAGTGGTCTATGAGTAAGTGGGCGAACCACCACGCTTAGAACCGTCCATACTAAACCCTTTTAGTATGGTGCTTATGTACCTGGATTTGGGGCACTCCCAACATCCACTTAGATCTATCTCATAGATCATAATCCACAAGATGTAGTGGGTATCATCCAGATCTTCTATTGAGAATCCCCGTGATAAGAGGAGCTTGACCGAGTGTAGCATAGGAAACTATTTCCTATCAAGAGTATGTCATCTACATACAATACGTGGAAGACAACCTTACTCTCTACAACCTTCTTGTATATACAAGGTTCATCTACCATTTTGATGAAGTCAAACTCTTTGACTGCCACATCAAAACAGATGTTCCAACTCCGCGATGCTTGCATTGATCCTGATGGACTTAAGCATAGATTTGAAAGTCTCAACTTTTCCATTTACACCAATAATTTTCTCAAGATCCATTTGCTCCCAATGGGTTTTACCCCTGCAGGTGCAACATGCAAAGTCATACTTTGTTGGTGTATATGGATTCCATCTTTGATCGCATAGAATCCAGCCTTTTCACAGAGTCGTCACTCGTGATGGCCTGCCTGAACCTAGTTGGCGCATCATCTCATGATGCATTCCTCGCTCCCACTGTCACCGAGAAGACCGTAGTATCTCTTAAGTGGATGAGAAACCCTACCAGATTCGCGGAGAGGCTGAGGTTCGTTGGAGACTATTGAATCCTTTGGTTTCACCAAATCATCAACTGTTAGTTTTTCAAGCTGAAACAACTTCCAGTTCTACCTTATGACCACAAATTTCTTCACAAGAAATTCCTTTTCTAAAAAGGTGGCATGCTGGGAAACAAAACACCTTTCGTTCCTCAGTTAGGTAGAAGATATACCCTCGCAGATGTTTGGGATATCCAACAAACTTATACAGTACTTACCTTGCCTCGAGCTTGTCCGGATTTTGCCTTTCAACATAGCCCGGACAACCCCATATCTTAACTCGTTTAAGACATGGTCTCTTCCCATTCCATATCTCATATAGGCATTGATTTGGACGGAACCCCATTCTATAGGTATGCAACTTCTCAAGTGCATAACACCCAAAAGGAAACAGGTAACTCAACAATACTCATCATAGAGTGCGCCATATCTCATAGGGTGCGATACCTCTGCCCCGATACACCGTTGTGCTGTGGTGTACTCGAAGGAGTAAGCTGAGAAAGAATCACATTCTCCTTTGAGAAACTCCAGGAACTCCATGCACAAGTATTCTCCTCCTCGATCACATTGTAGGACTGTAATACTTCTACCCGTCTGGTTCTTAACTTCAAGCTTATATTCCTTGAATTTCTCAAAATTCTCAGACTCGTGTTTCAACAGGAACACATGTCCGAATCTTGAGAGATAGTCGATGAATGTAATGAAGTACCAAGAACCAACCCTGGCATTTGTAGACATAGGACCGCATACATCATCATTTATCCGTCCAAAGAGTTCATTAACTCTTTCTCTGTTTCCAGTAAACGGAGTATTGGTCATTTTATCATTGAGACAAGACTGGCAAGTATCATAAGATGAAAATTCGAACAGAATCTCATATTCATCCTTATTTAACTTAGCTGGTCGTGTCGCATTGATATGACCTAGTCTACAATGCCACAAGAAGGGTTCGTTCATTTCTGAACTACTCCTCTTGTGTGTGTTCTATATAGTTTGAACTGTGGTTTGATTTAGAACGTATATGCTATTATATAACGTGCCTGATTGAATCAACTCTTGATTCAGGAAAATGTTCACAACATAATCCTCTAATACAGAATTATATCCTTCTTTAACTCATTAATGAAACCTATGTAATGCTGTATATCAGGTTCGGTATGTAATAACATTTGTTCAGAATCAATGTATTAATACAAGGTGATATCTACCAACTGACTTGGCTGCAACAATTGCACCATTCTCTAACACTAAGAGATATATCACATATTGCCAGTTTTCTATCTTTCTGTAGCCCATGAAACTCTTACATATGTGGGATCCTGATCCGGTATCACATACCCAGGACGTAGAGGATACTGAGAAACAGTTCTTGGTAATGAACACACCCGAAGAATATGCATCAACATTCTTATTCCTTGATTGGGTCGCGTGGAAATCCGGATATTCCCCTATTTCCTGCTCGGACTTATAACGGTTATAAGATAGAGTGGAACTAACGTTCCCTAGCTCAGTATAATAAGCAGGTTCGGTCAATGCATCCATATTATTATCTTGATTAAGGCGTGACATGGTCGCTACCTGGAGAAAGAGAGAAGAAAACACTCTGTGTGCGCACTTGCAAGATTAGATTGGTTATTAATTTATCTAATCAGGATGGCTCCCACTGTTTCTATCAAATCTTCCTTCAAACCCTAAAAGGTAAGACTAGTCGGGATTAATTACACCCTACAAGTTCGCCAATCTTTCGGCCAGGCCAGTGTCGGTACTTTGAGGGAGGTTCCCCGTGCTTTCGCACGGACCTAATTAAAATAAACCTCGTTTTCCCATGGGTGTAACCCCGTTAACACCTTTCTAGACACCTACTTGATCGGCTAATTGTAATGTGCAAAACTCTCCCAGGAGTAACTCTTACTCGCAGTGGGTATCGGGATCCAACTATCTCATAGAAGGTATGCAATCTCATTGCAAATTTCAACACTTGAAATTCCCGATAATATTCTGCCCCTAGCGTCCTATGACCTTGACGCGGGCCTACAAACCATAGTCCGCTAATCAAGTTCAACCCGTATATTTCATGATTGAATTAAACCCATCCGCACGACCCTTGACGCAGGCCAACAAAGTCGTACGGCTACCCTAATCCAATCGCATCGTATGCAGCAGATAAGCACTAGTTAGCTACCGCACACTACGCCTTAACGCATGCCAACAAACGTAGCACGAATACTAAGTAGTACTTATCTGAAATGACGGAGGGCTGCGACAGGTTTTTAAGAAAAACGTTTGCGTAATGAACTTGATATCGTTGTAGAATCGAGTGATTTTGAAAAGGAGTGTTTTTTAGGCTTTTACTAGTTTCGCTAAAGAGGTCACTCCAGGTGAAGGGATCTCGGCTCATTCCTCATTGAATGAGGTGCAGGATATTTCACAAATACCACTATGCAAAGCAAAAAACTATAGAAGCAATCAAAAGACAAACCGAGTGGGTTGTAGAATCTGCCAGTTTCGCTAAAGAGGTCACTCCCGGTAAAGGGATCTCGGCTCTTTCCTTATCGAATAAGGTGCTGGATATTCTACAAGGAATACCGCTATTCAAAGCAAAAACTAGAGCTACCAGTTTTTAAAACAAGATTCTGCAACATCTTTAGGTTTCTTTTATTTCATTAATCTCATTAATGAAGTCCCATCAAATTATGATTCCTAAGCATCACAGAAGAAACGAAAGCAGCAATATTAATTATATCTCATATATATAATATGGGCATTCGTCTTATAACATATCAAGTGATCACATCACAAAATATCAGCAGCAGAAGATAACATATGAAATATTGGATATACTAGGATTTCCGTGTTTTAAATAAGCCAATAAAAAACGCGGATTCCACGGTCGCGATGAATAGCCAAACCCACATCCCTAGACCCCTACGAGAGTGGCAAGCAACCCTACCAATTCTAGAGTTAGGAGACCCGATCTCGACTCCTCGAGATGGTCTCCCACCGGACCCTAGAACCCGGTTACTTGTGCTCTCCTCCTTGGGTCTATCCTAATACGGAAAAGTAAATAATATACATCAATAGTGACATCATCCTCAACCCGGAAGTGCCCCAATAAAAGAATATTACATACAAACTTTTACATGAATGAAAATGAAAAACTCTCATCTCACATAAAACCCCCGGCTATTCAAAACACGACGATCCAATATAACATATCACAGCAACACATAACATCACATGTCATCAACGTAAGTAAATATACGTATCCCAATTGTCGTTGACATATAGCAACGAAAACCGGCGATACACCACATATTACACTTACGGTCGCAGAAAAGAAAGTGAAAAACTATAACAATTGGAATCTGCAACCACCTTAGACATCATAAACCCAATGTATCACATATATTGGATTTCATGCCTAACCAAATGAATTCCTTAGACATCACATGCCTAACAATTATAAACCCCGCATTTTAGTCTCAATATTGAAAACACTTTCCAATAACTTGTCGGGTAGTTCAACAAGATTCCCGATAACCTGATCGAATGCTCGTCGGAACTTTTAGTAGACGGCCACACCCCCGATGCCGTCGACGAAGTGCACTAAGGCGGAACACCGCAGCCGCGAGCACCCGAACGGATGCTTTTGGCGACGGGGTTCTCCTACAGTCACTTGGTCGGGGCTATGGGGCGTGGCTATCTAGTAAGGTTACCCGGCGAGTATCCGCGTACACTACGTAATTACGACGGACTTTTAATCAACATCAAAATTCCGTGGCAACCGATCAAATGAGACTAAACTGCTAGATTTATAAAATTCAAACTAGTTATCTCATAACTACATTTGTTGATTCAAAATATTGTATCACAATCACAGATAGCTAGACGAAGTTAAACTCTTCGATCGAATAAGTAAGCACCCAAAATTTCCCAACAAGCTCAACACTTGAGCAGAGTTCAAAAAATACCCAGAACATGCCTCGACTCCTATGAACCAGCCGTAGAAGGGTCAACAAATGCCTCACCTGTGGCACCGCTGAACTACCACAAACCCTAAGCTTTAATGGCGGTTCTGACGGTCATATAATCGAGTTAGGATTTCGTTCTTCTAGAGGGTCCACAGAATCGCTTGCAAGATTTTCTGAAAATTTTAAACCCGGAAAATATCCAACTCTTGAAAAATTTCCAGCGGGGAAAAATTGGGTTATTGATATTCGTTCGAACTTTTTAACATCGTCTAAATAACCCGAAAACATGTTAGAATTACGACTGCGAAACACTCCGAGTTACCTTTGCAGAAAGTTAACATCACATGCAAATTTAGCAAAAACAAACAACACCTGAAACCCTATAACCCAGAGACTAGAACACCATGAAAATTTGAACCCAAAACTCCTTGGAAAAACCAAGCACACCGGTTTTAGAGGGCATGTGGCCGGCCATGTTGAGGTAGAATTGCCTCAAATTTTCACAGTGTTCATGTTATATCTCATACAACATTCTGCGGTTGTTTAAAAAAATTTTAGAGCCCTTTAAAAATTCGACAGAAACTAGGTCATCGTATCGGGTGTTTTGAAGTAGTTTTGGTTTCGTAATCCTAGCAAATATCGTTTAATTTTCTAGCCTGATTCTGATACCACTGAAGGGTTGTCTAGCATGGCAGCAAGGTTTCGGAAGGTATCATCCATGCCATATTTAAATTTTTTCCGTTCTAGCTAACCCTAACCCTAGAATCGAAACTAGAAAATCCGACGAAATGAAATGCAAACAACTTTGCATAAGAAGTGAACAAGGAATACAACCTTTGTAGACCGGTCCTTCACTTCTAAAGCTCCATGTAGTAGTCCCTTCGATGCGATCATCGAACTCCCGGACTCTAGTGAAGGTTCACATGAAGAAATGAACGGGCTTGCTCAATGCCTTTGAAGCCGAAGATGATCTATGTCGAGGAGACTCAAGCCCATGCTACCTCTTCACAAATGGTGAGATTAGTGAAGCAAACACCCTAAACTAAATGGCTAATAGTAGAGGATGATGAAGTAGGAAGTGGGCTCACTTTAATTTTATTTTTCTCACAATTTATCATCACTTAGAAAAAGCTAGCAAGCTTTTTCTCTTGAGGAGGAAGAAGAAATGACGAAGAGATGAATGAATTCATGAGGTTAGAAATGCAACCATGGTGGGTTATTATGTCATGCTTAACTCATGTAGAGAATAAATCATGGTCTAAGATTAAAGGTTGGGTTAACAAATATCTTAAGCTAGACAAACAAGTTGAATAAGTCAATGTTCTACTAGCTTCTCCAAGCTCAACCTTGACTAAATCCAAATGTTTGAATTGCTTAAAACAAATAAGACCCTAGCTTTAACCCTAGCATGGTATAAGTCTCATACATACATGTTGCATGTGTAATCTAGCATGACACAACAATATATATCACATATATATTTTGTGTGCAAATAGAAAATAATACATATATCACATATATGTAAAGTGTATCAAATGTGAGAAAAAGAAATACTTAAGTGAGCTAATATTAGTTAATGTAATGTAATATATCAAATATATATAATTATACATTTAAATTATTAAATCAACACTTGATTTAATAATCCGGCTATATCACATATAACCGACTAATATCAAATGTATCCTTTTATCGAATCAACACTTGATCTGATAACCCGGCTATATCACATATAACCAATCGATACATATATCACGAGAATAGAATGTGGTATCACATACGCGCATTAATCTCGGTCCGATCACATATCTCATATGTGCTCCTACTCCGTTTCGCATGAACCAGGAAACCTCTGTGTAGGACTTTAAAGACTCGTCAATACGCCGGCAGTAGGTGATGATCATATCAAACACCCACAAGCCGCAAGCGGTCTGCTAAACGTAACGGCCATCCGGGTATTGAGCGATCAGAAGATCAAAAAGCAAGCCTGCTCATACTCCTGCGAATCCAATCAGTAACACTACCGTACAGTCCGGTCTCTTCGTCAGATATGTCGCATATCACGGCCTGGGGTGGTATAACGTCAGACCCCAATAGCCTGATAAGTTATGCCGATGCAAGATCCATAACGGTTCGAGAAACTACTGGTAACACTTACTAGTAAATCTCAGCAACCCTGGCCAAGGATTTCCTGTTATGGCCAATCAAGCAAAGCGCAACATCAACTCCCAATACCGGGAGAGACGAATCCCCTCCTATCGCTCATTGCCTCCATGTGACTCGGGACTGTACCCAAAAACCACCTTTTTACATGATCTCTTGACCGTGGTATGGTGGAAATCAAAGAACAGTGGGAATCACACAAGACTCTATGACGATCTCGGGTCTACAGACTAACCTGTACCAGTGTCACCAGAGAATTGCTATCTGACGATAGATATAATACCATCTAGGAGTTTTCGGCGAGTCCGTTCAGTGTACCCAGTCTCCACTGAGCACCCGTATACCTTCTCTGATGTCAAACACCAATGGATGTGGGATCATCCATCGCCAATCATATGGGTCGAGAAGCGCATACGCTGGTCTACTCTGGAGTATCGATGCCCTGTCTCGATACTCCCACGACTAGGAACAATCTAAGGATGTACTTACCGACTACCCTGTCCCCACTAGTATGATCTGCATGATAATCCTGGTAGTCAAGTACTCATCCTAAGGGCTTTATCAACATGTAATAGAGAGACAATAAATGTACATGTTAAGATAAAGAGCAACCAGATAGCATACTATCATGTCGAGCAAGAAAGTCCTCCCTATATATGTCCAAGAATCCACTACAATATACATCGCATGTACAGTAATGGCCTCTTGGGCATACATATAACTAACAACTAGCTCTTTGGCACTAGGACCATGGTGGGGCTGCCCATGGAACACATGACATGATGAAGTGGGCACATGGGGGGACATGAGTTTTAATGCTAAAAGTTTTGATTGATGTGTGGCTTTGTGTTCCCTCCAATTCTCTGCATACAAACCAGATTATTTTAGAACAAACAAACAGCACCAGAGTGATGTTGGAAGAGACACAAGACCACACAATGAGCACGAGACCAAGTGCTCGGATTTTGGCCGAGCACATACCCCCCAAAACCGGCCAGGCCGGCCCCACCATCTCTAATGGGCCCCAGTTTCCTACAGGCCCTCCCTTGATGCCACATCAGCTTATTTTTATTGTTTGTTTAATCTTCTTTTTTGCCTATAAAAGCAAACCAGTGGGCAAGTGATCAAGGGTCTCATATTCTCATAGATTCACATATAGTTTTTCTTAGTTTGTTTTGTTTTTAGTTTAGCTTGAGAGTGGAGTGAGCTTCAATTGGTTTCTTCTTCTTCTTCCCTCTTGAAGCTCTTTTTGGAGAGCTTCATTAAGGAGGTTGAACAAGTAACCAAAATCTTGTATCTCTTTTCTCAAGTGTTAATATCATTATTGTTTCTTTTCTTTACTTTCTTTGTTTTTCTTTTATTATGATGCTTAACTAATTCTATTTGGTTGTGGTAATGGTGATGAAGTGAGATGAAAGGCTTTTACCTCCTCCACCTCTTGTTTATGTTTAATGTGCTTAACTATATGATTCTAACTTAAAGATTGCTTATGTATTGATGTGATATGGTATTTTGAACATGGTTACTTTGTAACCTCCTCATATACCATATTCACTCCCTTTCCCCATTTCAATGTTTAAATTAAAACCAATTTAGTGTTAAGGTTGTTAGGTTTGGATATCGTATTTTGTTATCAAGTGTTTGGCAATCTCTTGTTTTCATATACGATATATCATCACAAGCACCTAGTAAACTCAACACTAAAATCATTTGCTCTCACTCACTAATTGTGTTTTTTATGTTGTGGTATGCTTGCTAACCCTTGTGTTTAGTGTTGATACCCCAAGCTTGGACATACAACGGTTAGTGAACAAAACGGACTAGTTTCGTGATTGCGGAGAATATCGGAATTTGACGACTTGTGCCTCGCAACCGCTTCGACAAGTCGTGCTTCATGCCGGGATCAACGTAAGAACGAACAACTCATGAACAAGGGAACGTCGAGAGAATCGTCGCGATTCAATCTTCCGAGCCAAAGCCGCAACCATTCTTTCTTACTTGTTTTCCTTCCTTCTTTGTTTCCTTGTCTTCGTATTTTCTATTCTTTTGTGACAGCCAACTCAATTCGTTAATTTGTTGAACCTTAAACAACAAGACTTAATACACAACTCCCTACGGATCGACCCGTACTTGCCGGCTCGCTACAACGCGCCGTGCACTTGCGGTTTATAAATTTTAAAATGAGAACGATCTTGCGTGCGCATTCCGTTTCCTTCATTTCATATCCGTTTCTATAACATACGCGTTTGCGCGCGCGGGTGAATTCCCAACAAGTTTTTGGTGCCGTTGCCAGGGAGTTGGTAGTATTGGGTATTGTTATTTCTGGTTCTGACTAACTCATTAACTACTAACTCAATTTTTTTCAAAAACTAACACAATCTAACAATGCGACATTCTTTTCACTTTTGTTCTCTGTCCTTGCAATTTGCTATCACTCTATAATCTAACTTAAAAATCAAGTTATACCAATAGAGCACTTAGCTTACCTAGAGAACTCACCAAAAATTGCAGCACAAAGCAGATTCATTTGGCCGGCGGCATCAAGGAAATATCCGAGCTCGCCGGCCTAGTGAAGGTGTTTTTGATTTTTTCTTTTTTGGTGACCTCCAGTGCAGTGTTGGTACTCTATTAGCATTGTTTGATTTTTATAATTTTGAGTGTGCAGGAATTGGGGCATATATATCGCTTTTTGACACTAAATATCGTATTTTTCCGACATTTCAGTCTTTAAGGAATTACGACCAGCGATCGTGCGGAGCGAGGCTCAAATGCAATTGCAAGACGTTAGGAAAGTACAGTGCCCATGATCCGGGTAGTTTGACCCGCGCAAGCGAACAATCAAAAGCTCGGATCACTTTCAAAGGGGTTTTCTTAAACCAAATCACATTGGTACATTTTCCTAACACACTCTTCTCGAATCCGACGCAGTCCAATAATTCTATCTTCTGCAGGATTCTTCGCACAAACTTGCCGCCAATTGAACAGAGAACTAACCGTATTTGCTGCAGCGCTTAAAACTTAAATGAAAAAGAATTTCTTTATTTGATTGAATTCTTGAATTCTTTTATTGATTGCGCATTTGCATCTTAATACGGAATTAAGGGCAAAATGACCAAACAAGATACGGTAAAGGATTTCATCACCTTTTCTCCGTAGCCCACAAATCACAAAACTGCATTCCTGCATTCCTACAGTAATTTAAAATCAACCAGACTTTGACTTTAAGGATATCGCGCTCATTAGGAGAAGTTAACTGTGTTTAGAACACCGCTTAACGGTATATCGTTCACGGGGTTTCTAGACAAGTGTTTAAGAGAAAGGGTTATTTAATTAAGGAACTTCGCGAAAGCGTTGTAAAACCTTCCCTTCTCTCTTGCACTTACCTGGCTTCGTGATCCGTATATCTTGAACCCGTTTCTCGACACAGTTTTATTTCGACAATCAGGTTCTTGAGCAGGTCTAGTTGACTAGCATACCATAGACTGCTGGGGGTGTGATATTTTTTATTTTTGTGATATTTGTGAATTCTTGTTAATATGGGTGATACACGATTTAATTCAATTTTTCACGATTCTTATTCTTTTGTTTATACCCAATCCCAATACACTTGTTCAAATTGCCAAAATTCTTCGCACATTCATGACAACTGTCCTTTTCTAGGGGGTGATCAACCGTCCCAAATCTTTGATAACGGTCACCCACCTAACACTCTTGAACCCAGTCCAACTTCAACCATAGACCAAATGATTGAACATTTAGAGAAAGAAGTCGACAGATTAACTGCTATAGCATCACCACCATCACAACCCCTCCAACCTGAAACAATTGAACCATCATTAGGGAATGATAGTGAGATGGATGCTAGGTTGACCGCTCTAGAGAAGAGTATTGAAGTAATAACTGCAGTCGAGAATCAAATAGATGCTACACTAGCCCTGTGTATACAGCAGTCTAAGCAATTATTTCTTGCTCAAGATCAATCATTGGCTAGAATAGAGGAACACACGAAACATTTAGCTGTGAGGATTCTAGGGAGTGAGCACAGCCAATTAGAACCCCATAGTGTTAATATCTGTCATTTAGGAAGTCACCCGAGTGAGATAAATGATCAAACAAATTTTGATGATTTCATAGATGATGATACGATTGAATTGACTGAGTGTTACTAGGACGCACAAGAAAACCCTCCGAGGCAGACTAATGATTTTTGTAATCCAATTTTAAATGAGGGACCTTATGAATTTGTCGGGTATGGTTTGGATAGATTGTTTAAAGAGATCAATGATCAGGAACCCACAATTTTTGTATCACCTAGTGATATTGTTTCGGAAGACATTAGGGTGGGAACCTACTTTTTTAAATGACATGACCTATCCATTTGTGAATGTGATGGGGGAGAAATTGTATTGGGAGAGTCTGTGAGCTATAGTGATAAGAATAGAATTGTGAAAAATCATAGGGAAGAAGGCGGTCTTGAAGAATATTCTTTCATATCGAGTTTTGAGAAATTTTTTGCGGATGAACTAGATATACTTGGTGAGTTTGAGTCAGGATCCATTTGGGAACATCCTAAGAACGTTTCTTTTGTCGAACTTTTTTGCGGATGAACTCCAGTTTTTAAACGAACCTGAGTTTGAAACTCCACATATGCTTCTTGAAAATTCAATTCGAACAACAATTCTTTTTCCTCTTCAAAACTTCGTCTTCACCTTCAGCGTCTTCTGATCCCTACCTTTACACGCCCATGCCCTTCACTAATATCTAACATATACCTTTTCTTTTTCTTTTTCTTTTGTATATACATATTCTTTTGCCAGCCATGGCACTATATAGACAAAATCTTTAAATAGCTGGTATTAATTTCTGGACTAACCCAATCTTTTAACATGTAAATGTTGTAATTAGTCTTATTTTTTTCTTTGAATAAAATTCTCACCCTGATGTCTAAGTCTAGCTACCGGAGATGGGGGCAACGATGAGAACATCGTAAAACTTAGGTTTGAGGGTGAGCACTGCGTTTATTTTGCTGCATCATGTGTATATTGTATATTCTGCATTGCATACATATTAAAAAATCCCATAAAAATTGAAAATTTTCCCAAAAATATAAAAACTTTGTTATGTTAGCTAATGGGGGAACTTAGATGCGCAGTCTGATGGTTCGGTTGATAAGTTAGAAATAACTAAATCTTTTTTGTGAGACTGACGATCCAAAAAATAACCCTCATTTGTGTTTAACCATAGCTGATATGCGTCTTTTATAACACTTTACACGTGTCGTATGTTTTTGAGAATTTGATAAATGTCTAATATGTCTAAAAAACTTTTAAAATTGATAAATATCTTTAGGATCAAACAGGTTTGTTCTAAGCTAAGTAATATCAAGAATAATTCATAAAATAAGGTGACTATGAAGAATATTATTGAGGTTTTAACAGAAACTATAGGTCTGGAAAATAACATCTGAAACCTTGTTGGAATAATTACACACCTTATTCACATGTAATGTCTTCGGATTTAAAAGAAATACTGGCTATATCTCCGTTTTCACTGAGTTCAGAATATTTTAAAATAAAATGAGTCTTTTGTTCTGTGGCCTTGGTAACTTGGGTAATTAAGTCATTGGGGTGTCTCCACACCTAATGTCCTAAAACCATCTGGTTGGAAGTCATTGACCCAAAACTCGCTAAGTTTCCAATCACCAAATAAAACAAGCTAAGCAAGTGTTCTCTCTGAGTTAAAAGTCCTAATGGTTCTTCGTGGGAGAATAATCTTGGCGGAGACGAGTTTTCTATTAAAACAGTTTTTTCGCGGAGATATGAAGATATATTTTTATAAGACGTTTTGCATGATAACGAAAGGTGTGTATGAACTAGAATAGGTGAAAGGTAGGAGTGAAACCTCAGACTTATGTTCTCTGTTAAAAAATGATTTAATATTCTGACTTGAAACCTAACTGGAGAATAAAACTCGAGAAAATCTTAACTCCTTTCAAACTCGTTTGATCCTTTAGAAGTCTATCCTGGTCTGTAATGATGACATGATGACCCTAATCAAAGTTCTTAAAACCTTATGGACACTATCCGCACAATCACGTAAATACGCGTATGGGCTTATGTTAAACAAATTGCGATGAGTGAAAAATAGGGTTTGATGTTTCTAAATAGGGTAATAGAACTTCTAACTTTGATCTCAACCTTAAGATTAGATCAACAGTTTCTCCACGACGCTAACTTAACTGGATTTTGTGGGTGTAATCCGCTGAAAACCCTCAGGAGACAACACTCCTCCTAATAGGGACACCTAGAGGTTTAACGGTTTGTTGCACATGCTCAGTGCAATCATGTTCCCTGCGAAAGTGAGGCTAGGATTTTTTGTATTGTTCGGGACGAGCAATAGATAAGTTTGGTGGTATTGGTATCCCTCTAGGAATATCCGGTTTGAGAGTATCCGCCTAGGGGTATCCGTACCTGTTTGGGGTACCCTCTAGAGTACTCCAACACACACTTGTAGTAAAAAAAATTCTAACGGACAACTAGACCGTAAAAACTCTGCGAGGCCCGACAAAATCCGAAACGAGTTATTTTAACGTCAATTAAAGAGTTTGTGTAAGGATCCAGAGAAGATACATAATGAAATACTCTTATACTCTTACTATTATAATAGATTTTCTATGACTCTCATCATGGATTAGATATATTGCCGAACCATCTTAAATCTCTATGTTTCTCTTTTAAATCTTTATGTCTCTCTTTGTCGCTTGTTTAACTTTCATGCATTGGTGTTGCTTGCAACTTTGGTGTTGCTTGCGTCTTTGATTGATGGTCTTTGATTGATGGTTATAAGGTGATCCGTAAGATCTCCGCTGTGTTGTCCCAACACTGTTGGCTCTAAATATTTTCTACAGTTAGCGCCTGATCACATAATGTTTAAAGCAACACTCGTCTCCTTTGTATAACGATCAAGGGAAGGGGAGAACAAACTTCCCTTGGTCGGCTTTTCTCACAAAGGTCTATCAGTAGTCGATTAGGAGTGTCAAGCATGAATACTACAGTTGAAGCAATATTCCAATTTTATCAACTGAAGCAATGTTAAAACTCATAAAACAGACCAGTCAATGAGAAGAACCATAAATTAACCATACATAAACTATTGGCTATGAAACAGACATCATACTTATGAAACATGAGTATTGGCCACTTAGTTGACAGCAATCTTAAATTTATAATTTACATGCTCGACATACAAGCCGCCGCATATAATAAGCACGCACAAGAAACAACATGCATATCAGTCATTTTCGCATTTAAGCATGAATCAAATTGGAGTCACGCCCTGCAGAGCGCACTATACAAGACATGCATGAATGCTCAAGCCTTAGCATCCTCCTTACTTCAGTCGATTTCTGAATGCAGAGATTTGCACTGTACACCCACGACCCGACCTCAGAGAATTTAGACTCTAGTGTCACCCGAGATGAAGCCTCACCGACTAGGGATTCACAATCTACTAGAGCCATCTCCATCCACAGCGCTGACACCATCAAGATAGCAAGAGTTGAATGATGACAAGAGATTCCCACTCTACTCCGGCAAGGCCTTTGGCAGCACAGTCTTCAACGCTACTCCTTGAATATATTAAGACATAATTATGATCAAATTTTGAATTGATCTGATAGAGAGAGCCTTGTTCTTCCTGGATTATATTTACAGTATCTTGGAGTAGCAGTTGCGTCATTGAGGCTTTCAACAACTCCTCATGATCTTTCTTAAACGTGGCTCACATGAAGAAACTATTGCACAAAACGACCCACATTCTTGTGCACATTTGTCTAATCGCGTTTGTTTAATCAGGCCGACAGGAATCAACCGACTTTTTTTCCTTGGCCGAAGAAATGACTTCGGCGGATATCATATTCTCCGCTCTTCGTTAAGCCGTTGCATGTGTTATTATTTCATTGGCCACTCATTTATTCGGCTAGTTTTTGGTGCAAACAGAGTCAACGTGACCCGCAGGTTGGTAAGTTTTTACCTAGTCCGTACTGAAAATGAAGTTGAGGATAAAATCATTATGACGGAGCATCAAAATAGCAATGAGAAGATATCCAACATTGATTTCATGTGAAGTCTTCTAATTATAATTCTATATTTTTATTACAAACTTTGTTTGTGCTTTTATTTTCAAATTTTTGAGTTTATATAAATGTTTTCACCCATGTAATGATTATAATTTAATAAAATTGTTTGGGCTTTAATTACTTTTCAACTTTGCATAATGTAAGTTATAACCCGATCCCCGTTCGACTCCTCTAATTTTCTCTATACCAGTATTGCATTACAGGCATTACTTCAAAAATCTAATTATATAGACCTAGTTCCAAGTTTCATTAATCTTAATCATTTTCCATTCAAATTATCAATGCCAGGCTATTAGAATATTTAAGAATACATTTAAACAATCAATCAGTAAATAAACTTCAGACCACAATTGGCTTGAGAGTCAACACACAATACAAAGTCTTGATGCTACTTGCCTTCAGTTAACAACTAAACAACAAGATGCTTCTATCACAATATAAACCCTGAACAATTTTAATTGATCAAAAATACATTTTTCAAGCTAATATATTCTTCCCAATATTTGTTTTTTTTATCTCCATTTCTCCTTTTCTCTCCCTTTCTCCTTTTTCCAAAGAGGAGACCACATATAAAGAGTCCACATTTAAATAATATACATTCTAAGTTGTCTTTGTAGAAAACTTGGTGCCAGCAATTGTTTGTTTTCACAAAGTCTAAACCTAACATCTAAAGAATTTTCCCCACATCTGAAGTTCCAAGATCAAGACATCGATTTATGCATAAAATAATGCCTGCATTCAGACTTTGTATAAGGAAATAATGGCAGTAATAGATTAGCATTGACCTTCAAGCCTTTTGATAAACTAAATAAACCATACATAATATAGTATCACAAGGAAAAAGGGAGGAAACAAAATTAAAAGCAATAATAAACCGTACCCTGGAATTTATTGTCGGAAAAATAAAGAGCACACACGTAAAGGAAATAAAAATTACTAAGTATGGCATAGGTCAATTCAATATATTGGACTTGCATTTTATATACTTAAAATAGCAGCTACAGAGTAATTAACCAATTGGGTATACTCAGACGGTATTACTTTCCTCTTCAGAGCGAGTTTGATTCCCGAAGGGATCGCAGTGTAATTACCATCATATAACATTCACAGTTGCTTCCTTTTTTGTTTCTACAATCTCCAGTTTTTTTCCATTCTATGAAAGTTTAGTTGCAAGGATTTCAGAGACCAAGACTTTGTGTCTATACGTATCTTCTGCTGACCAGCAACACACCAACCATGTGGTAAAACTCCATATGTCAGTCATAAGATAATTTTATTTTTTGGATGCGAACCCTTCGGGAATCAAATAGGCGACCTCTCACTTTGGATAGGAAAGTAATATTCCATGTGTTATGCCTGATTGGTCATATTCATATTAATTGCTTCAAGGGACAAGTATTGACCATGCATGAGCCAGTGAACATATTATTACAAGAAACTCATAACCAGCTTCACAGAATGGCACAAAAATTTCAGATTAGATGCAAAGCTTCAACAACATTTTCTGCAGGCTTTCAATAACACAGAAAAGGAAAGGATTCATCGCAGCTTTCCTCATCATTTTTGTTTTTATTATTATAAAAAATGATGCTAAAGAGTGAAAGAATCAAGACATGATCTAATAGTTAACTGATACACAAAGAACTAATATACAATAATGGAAACAATCCTAGCTAAATAATACAGTTGTTACCTCGGAGATCTAGCTCCAACACCTTCTGCATGTCACCATTTTCAGCAGGTAGCGTGGTCTCTGCGTCCTAATTTTCAGATGTGGAAGCTGCAGAAACAAATCCAAAGTGAATCATGTGCAAATCCATACTAGAGAAGACCGAATCATGAGGGATATGTATAGATGGTGAAAAGAAATCAGGGTTAGGTTAGACAGCTAACAATGTTATCATAAATGATGCGATGAGAGAATCTTATGCTAAGCAATAACAAATGAAGAAAGGTAATGGGGCCATACCTTCCTCCGGCGAATTCTAGGAACTCTCCAGCATAGCAGGGTTCTTGACCTAGGCTCCAATCTCCTGTCAAACACACATATAACATATGAATGCACCTTTACTACTGATTCTGCATTTAGTTTTTGATCCACAAAGACCTTAATATTACAACAGTAATCTGATAAATAGAGTTGCATGTCAAGCAAAAAACAAACAAATAAATAAAAATAAAGTAAAGAAAGAAAGAAAGAAAAGAAGGAAAAGAGAGAAGGAAAAAAAAACCATCAAAAAGCAGAAAACCATCCTATATCACTTACAAATTATCTTGTTCAAGCTTTTCAGCAATTGAAAGTGCTTTCCGCCTAGACAAGCCACCCCGTTGAGCAGCACAACCTTCAGCCTGTTGAATGACATGCTTAAGAGATACTTTGCCTCTTACCAAGCTCAGTCTCCTACTATGTTGTTGCTCTTCACTCACCCTGCTTTGTTGGTGGTGCAAGGATGCTGATGCTTCGTCTAGCCACACATTTTCTACACCCTGTTCGATGCCATTGGTCATTCCAGTTCTTGCATGCTCTTGAGGAGGAGAATCTACAATTTCAGCGATCTCACTATTTGCCACATTAGCATGAATATGCCTAGCATGGCTCGGACCAAACCCTTGGCCATCTTCTTTAGGAAGCCTTTTCATAAGATTACTCGACCCTGAACAATGCGGTATTTGATTTGCTGTAGAATTGTGTCTCAATGTCATCTGAGAACCATTCTCATATGCAACCATATGAAGTGGAATATGGCTCGTCTCTCCTTTGGACTCGCATCTGATTTCAACTATTACTTCCGAAAGAAAGGTAGATTCAAATGCCTCTGATATATGTCCTCTAAAGTTTTCAGCCTTAGCTTTATTTGCAGGAGAAGTAAAGATCAGTTGTACAGTAGGAGCTGCAATGAAACAAAACACATAATCATCTATTACATTTTGAGTACTAAAGAAATAAAAGCAGTATACTGCAAGAGAAATTCTTTTGGTGTTCATGATAAGTTGACCCAAGCAGTAGTAAGATCATTAAGAGCATCACCTAATGGATTGAAGACTAAACAAAAGAGTGTAGGGAATGAAGTAAAAAAGATATCCACAGAACTAATAATACTGATAAAGGTATTTTCTGTAGATTGCAATTAAGCAATCCAGATGCAATGGTAAATAGGGATTAAACTTGGGTTGCAAAAAGTACGAGCAATGAGTAACTACAATAAAGGACAAAGAAATTAGAAAACAGATAAAGTAATAATGAAACCCAATCATTGAGACTCCAAAAGTGTCACCAAATACCGACAGTAGTTTTCCAACGATATAAATAAGGTACGAGAAGCAAGATAGGAAGCGTTATTTATCAAGATTTTAGTCAAAAGAGGATATAGAAGGTCACAAAAACTAGGATCTTGCCTGTTCCATAGCTGATTGAGTTCAGTTTTCCCTCCTGAAACAAAAACTGCTTTAGCATATCTGACTGAATATTTTCAAGCACCGCTCTCCATAATTTCTCGTTCTCCTTAAGGTTTCTAGCAGATTTATATCCTCCATTTGCATTAGTGGCTTCGAAGGATGTCCTAGGTCTTTCAGGGGCATGCTTGGTGTTTCTCTTTCCACAGAGGTAGCTACTAATAACATTGTCGTTACCATGCATTACACCATCAGTGTCTCTACTGCAGCTGTTTCCTAGTTTGATTTGTCTTGATAATCCCCTGTCGCTAGCAAGCATATCCTCCTGCTCGTTCACAAAATCCCTTGTTATCTCTCTGTGCCTATTATTTACGACTATTGGGCTCTGATTTAAACTAGTGTGTGCAGAAGTTGGCAAGGTGTATTGTTGATCCGGAGCAAGCTGAAGCATTGCAGCTGTAAGCCAAGTTAATTTGTCATTTGACACCCTCAACTGCTTTTCAGCTTCAGATAGTGTTTTTAAAGCCTGACGTAATTTCTCCATATCCTCCTTTGATACTGAAATCAGCAAAACATAACGTTACATGGCTATACAAACCCTCGTTTACTTTTGGTAAGGCAGTAAGAAAGAACTATAGAATCAAAACGAAATGCATGGTGTGCTACCAAGTATGAGTTGCACCAACACATTTATAAGGCAGCAAAAAATTGAATGTTCACAACCAATGCCATCTCAGGCATTAAACAACCGTGCAGAGTTCTAGAAATGGAACCATCTAGTTTGAGCACTCACAAGTCAATCGACGGAAAAACTTTCGGCGAAGTTTTTCACGTGTGAATACATAGCTACCCGCAAGAATATCAGTTATTACGGTAGCAAGTTGTGACATTAATGCCAATGGTTCAACTCCAGTCTCCATAATCTCTCTTAAACTCTTCACAGTATTAACCGTATCAGCAGATAATGCCAAATCGAGCAAGTCCACCAGCTTTTCATCTGAAACCAAACCTACCTGAATAAAGGGGAAAAAATAATGTTGAATTTACTTCAAAATTCCAAAATAACCACTACAAGATAAATCCTCATAGAGCCACTTACTGGTGCTTCAAACACTTTATATCTTCATTCAGTAAAAAGACGTATGCTAGACTACTTTGCCAAAAAAACTAAATTGACGGTCTTGGTCCAACATTAAAATATAGTTAATGGAATACATGCATTTTACAGTTGTTTTTTTGGTAAAATTATTTTTGAAAATACATGACATCAAATGAGAGATAATTTTTGAAACTTACTCATAGAAGGTTTTGCAAAAGTAACATACAAGAACCATCCTCCTCTTGGCTGGGCTGTTGAGTCCTACACATTTGATGGTGTGGTGCCAAGTTCAAGGAATGGTAAAGAGAAAAGGTAACATGCAAGAATTAAAACCATTTGCACAGAAGTATGCAGCTGGTAGTATAATAAAATTTATCTATGAAAATGTCAAGATGGACCCTCACGAGTTGGCTAGGGCATGAGAATTGTGAGAAGTCAGTCAAAACTTCAAAGCATGCAACGAACAAAGTGGGACGAAAGGAAACTGGCTTTATTTAGGGAAGGAATGGATTTTCGATGGGTCCAATCGCATAACTATAAGGTAAATGTGATCTATGATCTTTCCACCATATGTGACTTCCAGTAAAAGCCATGGAAATTCTATTAATAAAATTTAAATGAAGCATGTTCCCGCCCAAATGGTGGCACTTAAAAGCAACGCCAAAGCCACTTTGGGAGTGCCCACATGCAAAGCACGTGGCGCTGATGCCGTTAGCCGTGGGCTGTGCCACGTGCAATGCATGCGTGCATAGGCTAAGCCCTTGATGCGAAGCGACTCGTGCAATGCACGTGCGCATAGGCTAAGCCCATAGGCCAAACCCTTGAAACGCATGCTTCAGCATAACTTAAGTATATTTGGGAAAATATTTCCCTATCTTTCTTAAACAGAAAGATGTTTCTTGTTAACAAGAGAAAATTTTAATATCTTTCTAAAATTAGAAAGATATTAATCCTGTTAACAAAGGACCCTTAGATCAATGATCCAACGATACTTAAGCATCAGGGTTGATCCTAACATCAATTAAAGAGATCTCATATGAAAGATCTTCTCTACCTACCCAACAATTTTCATCCCAAAATAAAAAAGCCCTTGAGATTAATTTCAAGATAGAGAGGACTCCTCATAAGCTTTGAGAGAAAAACCTCAAATACAGAACTTAAATTATTTCGCTGCCATCAAGAATCCTCATCTTCTTTCTCCTTCAAAAACCGAGGCAAAGGAGATTAATCTCTATTTAAAAAAGGTTAACCTTCATACAAAACTTAAGTTCTCTCGGATCTCAAGATCCTTAAGTCAAAACCCTCCTCGTTGAAAACTTAACTTTTCACAGAAGGATTTTTTGATTTTAAGATATAGGGTTTGGGAGAAGAATTTAAGAGACCCTTTTGACCATAGCGATGGAAAGACATCAAAATCTTTAAATTATTATGAAAAATGAAAATGAATGATGACGATGATGAAGTCCAGAATCTGAGACACCCAAGTTCTCACCCTAAGATATGAACAAATCCAAGATCATAGAAAAAAATTGATCTAGATGTTAATGGTGAAAAGACCATTAACAGAAGCTTAGATTTTATGAAACTTAAGTTTCAAAACATAAGAGAATAATTTATGAAAAAACCCTAAGTTGTGCCCCACGTGCTATACACGTGGCGTCGGCATCAAAAGGGGATGCGCCAGTTCTTCCATGCGCCACATGGAAGTCACGTGAGCATGCGCCCATATGGTATGTGCCCGTATGACATGTGCCCGTATAGCATGCGCCCATATGTCATGTGCCTGCATACCATGCGCCCGACCATATTACACAGACCAATTCCTAGCCCCAAATTGGCTAAGTCTTAAGTTTCTTTGATCTTAAGATTAATTCAACCACAATGCTGGAAACTCTAAGTTGATATTAGTCCCAAATACGACAAACGATCCTTAGTTAGACTTCTAAATTGAACTTAGTCTAAAATAAGACTAAACATCCTTAAATAAACTCAAGCATCTTCTGAACCGACGGACATCAGCGACATAAGAAATGCGTCTTAAGTTCAACCCCGTTGGTAAACTAAGATACCAACGTGGATCCACATCATGAAAAAAGTACGAATTTGGACTAATCCGTGCCCTACGGACGACGACATAAATTAGTTTCCATATCCAATCCAAAGGCGAGCCAAAATAAACCAAAACACGACACATGAAGGAATAGATCTGGAGTGCAGAAAGTTGTTATCGTCGCGATAATGTAATTAACTGCACGAGCTTGCGCCTGCAGGGAAAAGTGTCCCCACAATCAATACACCTCTCATCAGGCAACCTGAAATCACTTACATCGGTCGCGTCTGTCCAAATCTTCAATATACAGTGTCATAAATCAACTTGGTATTTTCGGAAAGGTGAATGGATATGTACCTATGCATCTGCCCCCAGATTCAGGCTGGACGCGCTCCCCGCGCCTCAGTTTGGTTTCCGGCAGTGAACAAAGCATGCAAGAAAATCATTAAATTATGGGAATTTGGTACATGCTCGTTCTTAAATTAACATAAGTGCCTTTAAGAACACAATTCACTTTTTGACTCCCTAACCACCGGATCCATATCATCTCACAGCGGAGCACAACCTCCTTTCTCTTGTTCAACTGTGGTCGTTTGTAGAAAGAAAGTAGAAAGCGAGCAGCATCCGGGCTCCCCGAGCTCGCCGGACAGTTTCCTTGAACAAAGGAGCTCCCCCTCAGTCTTATCTTTGTTTCTATAAAAAAAAAAAGAGGACGGGGGCACTTGCCTGGTGGCTGGTATCGCTAGATGTTACAATTCTTCAGAGACCTACATATATTTTGTGATCGGAGCTATTTGCAGTTGAACGATATGAATTACACTACCAATCAGTTGCATTTTCACATCTGTCAATCTACAATTGGGCCGACCAGTTAATAAATACCTTATACTTAATTTTTCGTTGTGATTAGGTAATGGGGCTAGACATGCATATTTATATGTGCATCATGAGTAATCTCAGAGCACATCTATGATTATCAAACTCATACTTGCTAGAAATTGTGAAAGTACATGCTTCAAAAAATGTAGGCTTATAGGAATAATAAATAACTCACAAGTTCCTGGACCAGTGGAAGAGAAATTCTTGGCCCGAGCAAACTAAGTTGATCAAGGGTCATCTCAGCATCTCTTAATGATCCATCCGAGCATGATGCAATTAGTTTCAGCGCGTCCCTATCAATTTGGAGGCCTTCACTGGTTGCAATCCACTGCAACATATAAATGATATCTGAATCTTTGAGTTTCGGAAAAAAGAATTTCTGGCACCTGGATATGATTATATGAGGCAAATGGTCAAGGCTCGAACTGATGAGGATAAAAACGACACGCCGGGGAGCTCGATCAATGACCTTTGATATGGCACTCCAGGAATCAGGGGGCAACGTATCACAATCATCGATGATGGAAACTCTATACTGAGATGACAATGGAGATAAGAATGCCTTGTCGAGGCCATCTTCCATGATGCTTACATAGTCAAATGCATTAACTGGTCCCACTTCCATCACATTCCGACTCTTTCCCATATTGTGAGAGATGCAAGAAGCACAGACATCACAAGGTTTGGGATGGTCGATGGATTGGCAATTAAGGGCTTTAGCAAACACGCGAGCACACGAGGTCTTGCCAGTACCATGAGGCCCATAGAACACATAAATGAAGCCTACTTTTCTTCTCAAAACAGCATTTGAAAGAGCTTGAACAACCAAGTTCTGTCCCACTATATCTTTGAATGTTTTTGGCATGTATTTCTGTGTAAGGCTCCAGTGCCTGCGAAGCACCGCTTTATATTTGTGATGACTGCCTGTTCTTGCTTCAGATTCAAGATCAGAATCCAGTTCACGTCTTGAGCTATTGTTGGCATAAATTTCAAGCTCCCCCGGATAATCCCGCACCAAAAAGCGATCCCCATCGCTTTCCTGAGATTCCGGTGGCTCAACTAGTAAAGGTAATGCCTCAGAATCAGAACCGGTGGATGAAGTCAAGTGATCAGAAGAAATGGGCATTCTAGAAGCATCATTTTGACTCTGTGGAAGTGAGCTCTCAGCCTTCTTTAGCCTCGGATCAGACATCCCGCATGACAAACTCCTTCCTGCTATATCCAGAAATGTTTTACCCCTGTGATGAATTCTGGACCAGTTCCATGGAATTCCACATCCATTTCTTGGTGCTTGATTAACTTCCATCTCTATATTATCTTCTTGTCCTTCCCCCATATAGCGCTTCTGCAGTGCAGAACCATGAGCAAATGAATTCAAATCGGCAACTCCTCTCGAATCAACAGAACCACGAGCTCTCCTCGCACCTCTAATTCTCCGCTTCTTCATTCGTTTCAACCCAGTGCAATATACAAAACTACTTGTTTCGGGTTCCTCTGCTATATCCTCTCCCATCTTATCCCTCCAATTCCTCAATTGGCCAGAATTTCTCTTGCTCTCATTATCCGTATGGCTCAGATGATCTTCCAATCTCTCCGGGATGGTCTTTATCACGTGCACTTTCTTGCCTTTTCTCAACTGGGTTTCCCTCACAACCTCTTCTTCCTTACTAGTCGCCTCGTCCTCATGCTTTTCTTCCACAGCGGCAACCTTTGATGTGGAAATGCTCGGCGTACGTGGTGAGCTCACAGAAAATCGACCGGCTCCGGCCTCTCTTCTCCGGTCGACTCCTACCGATCTCCTTCCACCGTGCTCAGAAAAAACATCTTTCACAGGTTTTCTACCCAATGCACTATCATCAACCAACGGAGAGTTCCAAGAGGCGGGACTAGCAGAAGGGTCTCTAAGCGACCTCGACCTCTGCAACATGATAAGATCCCTGATAAGGGTCCTCTCGGAGAGTATCGGGCTCTGGCGGTGCATGTGGTTCTTCAAGTGGATACAGTTAGTCAAATGCACATGGTTTCGGAGATGGTCACTCAACGAGAACCCAATCAAATTAGTCTCATCTTTACCGAATCTCCGGTGAACGGGCCGGGTCATGATCCAAAGAACCTAACGACTAGGTTCCCCGGTTCAAAATGTCATCTTTTTAAGAATCGGCGAAACATTGTACACTCATCTCACTCCATTCCAGTTTTTCATGTAAAAATGATCAAATTAAGTACCTGGAACCAATTATAAACCTAAATTTTCAAATTTCAAAAAAGATGTCATCCTTTTGTAATATTGATACTTGCATTTCATGCCAAATCAGTATACATTTGTCTTTTCAAGTAAAGTAGATAAAATTAGAAACTCCAAAAGCTATAAACACAAAATTACACCAAAAATAATTCAAAAAATAAAAGAAAGAGCGAAACTCACTTGAAGCTGGAGAAATCAGCGCAAAATCGAGAGACAGCGCTCATCTGCAATCGTAGAAATATATCTCGAGTGGTGTATTTAAATCTCAATCGCTCACTTTCTCGTGAGAAATTTCACAGGAAGCAGATGCCAGGGTTTCCTTTTTTAGAGAGAGAGAGAGAGGAGCAGAGCCCGTGGTTGGCGTTGGTGAGGGCGGTGCTTTCGTCGGAACCAAAAAAATAGAGAGAAAGTACAATAATATTGGGAAATTACACACACGGTGTTGAACTGCACCCATCATATACCCTTCAACGATATGTGGGCCCCACGAGTAGGACTGGGCCTTTTTTCTCTTGCAATAATAATGAAACAGTCGGTGCAGAAATAGTAGTTCGGAAAATTCTTCATTGGAAGGGCTTGCACAAGCCTCTCTCAAGCCATAGAAGGGAAGCACATCTAAGAGCTATATAAGGACTTACATGATACAAGCCTTTGTATATTATATTTTTCCTAATTCTAATGAGCAGTGTGTATTATTTTGAGGCATATTCACCCAAAACTCTTAAAATGTTTGGAGCAGAATCTCTACTGCCATTACCTTTGAAACCATATAAAAACTATCAAATTTTGCGGTCAACATTGGTTAACGTTATTGTTCATGTCAAATGACCATTTTGTTTTTTATAATATAATATAATTAATTATAAATTACATTTTAAATAATTTTAATAATTATTAAATATTAACTAAATAATTAATTTTTTTGGAGGCAGGCGGAGGGTGGTTGAGGAGAGCGAGGATGGGGGTCATCGGATGTGGCGGGGAAGAAGAAGAAGATGATGATGATGATAATGCTGTCTAATTAAAAAAGACCATTATGATGTTAGTGGGCTTGGAGGAAGAGAAGAAAGGGGTGGCGCCGGTGTCGGTAGGGTTGACCGAAGGAGGTGAAGAAGAAGGTTTTTTTTTTTAATTTTCTAATTTTTAAAAATATTTTTAGTGATTGGGATTAGGGTTAAAGAGGGGTATTTTGGGGATTTTATAATTTTTTGCTGATGCGGCAATTTGGTTGACATGACACTGATGTGGTATAGACGGTGCCAACGTATCACCGTTAAGTTTGGTAGTTTATTGATAGTTTCCAAAGGCAATGGTAGTTTTATGATTCTGGCCTAAACATGCTTGGAGTTTTCAGTAAATAAGCCTTATTTGGAAGATTATACTTGGATAACCTTCCAAAATTTTTTTATGGTTTCCTGACAACAGAATATTTGGTGATGCAAGACGAATAGACAAGAATATCCAGACGACATAAGAGTTGGTGTACAAATAGTTTAGGACATGAAGATCGATATGACCAATGTTAATTGTCTTAAATCTGATAGACGGTTAGCTTTTTTATGCTACTTTACACTTCCTATCCACAACTTATATTTTCCCTGTGCACTCCAAATATATAGTTTCAATATTTTCTCCATTACCTATTTTGATAATGTATTGAAACCACATCGGGGATTAAATATCTAGTCCTTGAACTATTAGAGATTCATCGTGAAAAACAGCGGAAGCTCACACCAAATATTCCTAGAGAGAGGGTGAATAGGACTATACTAACTATATGCCCAAATTAAAAATTCTAACCTATACACTTGCTAATCAAAACCCTCAATTATAAATCTTAGACAATATGAGAAAAGATGATATAATATTAAGCAAACTACAATTGAGAACTATAACATATAACAAGAGATAAATATCACAATCAAGCAAGAATGAGCATATAAAGCAAAGATAATCTAGCATGCAATTTCTATCAATGAAAACTTGCAATCAATTAAGCACAATATAAATGGCAAGTAATGAAGGAGAGATATAGAGAAATTGCAGATTCAAGACACAAAAGATTTTTAGAGTGGATCAAGAGATCCCCCGGTCCACTTTGTTTAGGCGTACGAGCCCATTCCACTAAACACGTCTTTTTCGGAGACAACATGTTGCCTGCAAGCAACCCACAACCCCGCTTCCAGTGGAGGCCTAACCAACACGTCTGCTAAAAAGACTACACGTTGTTCGCCACTACGAACAACACTTCTTACAAGCTCTTCCCGCCTCTCTCTCAATACAACAACACATGCTCACACTTGAGCACTTCTTCTCTCAACATGCTCTTTTATCTTACAAGACACTCTTGCACTCAAGAATTCTCTCAATGAAGAAAAAAGGAAAAATACAATCTCAAGATTACTCCCAAAAGAGTTTGCAATTGAAGCACTAGTACTCAAGAAGAATGGAATATCAAACTAGAAGCTCTTGTGTGATTTTGTGTATGAGAGTGATTTTAGATAAGCAAATGAATATTTTATCAAACTATCACAAGATGTGGGATTTTTCTCTCTTGATCACTGATGAATTTTGACAATTGAAATATTGAGTGATGAAAGCTCAAAACACCAACCCAAAACTCTTTTATAACCCCACACAAAAAACTAGCCGTTATAAGTCAAATCAGCATTTTTCCAGTAAGAACAGACGTCTGAAGTTTTAACAAAATAAATCGCAACAGCTATATTTTCAAAAACTTTCTTCTTCAGACGTCTGCCTCGTATAGCTGCAGACGTCTGTCGATCATTTTAAAGAAGGCAATCAAAAACACAGCGTAAATAGACGTCTGAAGAACAATAGGCAGACATCTAAAGAACAAAAAATCTGTTTTGAAAACTTTCATTAGACGTCTGTCCATATAAACTACAGACGTCTGTCTCTTATAAAAAATAGGCTATATAAAAGCAGAGATAATAGACAGCCGTCTGAGTAAGTAAGGGACAGACGTCTGTATCTCATAAAAATAGATTATATAAAAACACAGAGAATAGACAGACGTCTGAACAAGGAAGGGATAAACATCTGAAGCACAAAATATATGAAAACTGATATTTCTGATATTTGGGGATTTTATAAATACACAGTAAGATGACAGATGTCTGAATCACATGGGGACAGACGTCTGAAGTGTAAAAACTCATAAACATGTATTTTGTGATGAAAATCAATTTTAAATCGAAAACCCCAAAATTCATGCAATGTAAAACGTTTGTGTAAGCGTGTGAGTGTTTCAAGAGCTCTAATTGATAATAACCACATTCAATAAAATACTACATAGAATCCTATGTCGATATCATATTTCCTCGAAATCTTGAATCTTCGACACTTCAACACGAGCTCTTGAAACTTTTCTGCGTTGCTTGAACTTTGTATTGGTCGATTGATCTTCAATTAGCTTCGACACTTGATGCTTCAAACTCGAACACGCCATTCCACTCACTAGCGTTTTGAAGTTGATATTTGGTCTTCAAATGAACTTCGCTTCGACTTCGATTTTTGACGCTTCAAACATGGACTTGGCTTCTAACTTCTTGGCTATTCGTAACTTGAACTCTTGAATCCTTGTTTTTCGGCTAAGTAGTTTGAACTCACAAAGCTTGATATGCAATTTGGGAAGCTCTCGTCTGTATCATCCAACATCCATTAGATATTCCATTTAAGCTCAATATCCATCCATCCTCCTTCATAAGCTTGTGTCGTGAGATATCCTGAATATCCTTAAAACCAATCTCAAACACGACAAGTATATCATATACAATGTTATGAAATATAAGCAAGATAGTAAACACAAGTATATAAACATTCATTATTTTTTGATATCACAATTATGAATAGTATATCAATTTCAAGATATAACTCAAGCTCAAAGCATAAGATATTGATATACTAAATATATATACATGGTACAAGAGAAGCAAGATATAGATCATATGTATATACAAATTCATATTGTGAATTACCAAAACTATGAATGAGAGTAATATATCAATATCAAGAATATAACATAAGTATAGCATGAGATATTGATATATTATTAGGTATTCACAAGATATATGATAAGCAAGTAAACAACAAGTGTATACGAGTTTAGTGTCGATATGATAAGCAAGTGACACTAAACGAATTATTCATGTTTAAGCTATCATCAAAACTAAATAAATGGATTATCGAAATCCATGAGCTATCAGTTTCCCCCTTTTTGATGATGGCAAAATATGAATAGGAAATAGTATATCTATATCAAATAAAACCAAATATTCGATATCGATATACTAAAAACTCCTATTATTCTCCCCCCTTTTGACATAATCAAAAGGGGTATTTAGGAAAACTAGAACGTTTGAACTACTTCCCTTAAATATATGTGTATATCTAAAGCGAATCAAACGTTTGAATCACTCCCCCTAAATGTATGTATAGAAAAACACTAGGAAATGGATACGAGCACAAGTAAAATGCAAATTTTGAAAATGAAACTCAACTCGTATCCAAAATCATGTATATAAAAGATATGCAAAGTAAAGTAAGGATACATGCAACAAATAACCACATAAGCAAGATATAAACAAGTTTTAATGACATGCGCAGGCAAGTATGTGTTGATACCAATTGAAAATGAACAATTTTGAAAGCGGGGCTCAATTCATACATAAAAGCATGTTTTGGAAAAGATATTCAATGAAAAGCTTAAAAATAAGCGCTAACTCATAAAAATTAAAACAATTTTTGAAACTTATGAGTTAGAATACATGTCGTAATATGAACCATAGGATATCAATAAAAAACATAATTGTATTACACATGTACAAAGTGTGTGCGTGTTTCTTTAAAAAATGAAATTTTTAAAATGTGCACAACACAAGAACTGGGAAGTAAATACGAAAAATTAACCTCACAAGTGTGAGATTTACCTCCCCCAAATGCTTGAATCTTCCAAATGGGAGATGCAAGCCTAAATGATCGATTCATGAGTTCCATCTCACAATCATTTGAATACCAAACCATTAGAGTTCAAATATGAAGTATAATGGAATGCAAGTGATAGAAATTTAATGATACTAACTTATGAACGGATCAAAATATACACAAATAATCATGATGATACCAATGAAAGGTACAAATGAGCAAACGACTCAAATAGAAAAAGCTACCAATTGAAAACAACATGATACCAATTGTAAATAATTGAGAATCGTATGTGAGTGCAACCATGAGTAACTGTCTTATCTTAAGTATCGACTACCGGTGAAGGGTCTCTAATTCTCTCCGCTATACTCTTAGAATTCGTTGTAATTAACGAAATCCACAATTGAGTCCCCTAAAAGGGTTGCAAAAGCCATTTGGCAAGATGAGCTAAGAATTCAACATCAATGAATAATTCTACTCATGCAAGAAGTGTGTATGCAACAGTTAGGCAAGTTTAATCATAAACACATTGTAAGGACCCTAGTGCACGTGCCATAAGATTCGCGGCGAAGACGGAAGCGAAAACAAAATTTTTATAGCATGTACTAGAGACCAATACCCTAGAATCGATTCCAAATACTAAACTAGATAACTACACATGCAAGGTTAGGGGGCTAGCTACCTTTGTAGTGTGTTCGCGTAATTGCGGAAGACCACTACACTGCTTCAAGGACTCTAGCATAGCTTTGAAGTTCCCGGGAACTAGCTTGTACACTGATTTTCCTCGTCGAAGATGATCCCCCGAGGGAGTCCGATTCAAGCTCTGGCTTCACATCTAAAAAATCAAGTGAAGCACCTCACAATTAAAACTTTCTAAGAATTGATTGTGAGATTGATGTAATAGTGGTCCTCAATCTTTCTCTCTTTTCAAATTTTCCTCTCAAATTTGAAGCTAACACAAAGAAAAAGAGGAGAAGAAGAATGAATCATCCATATCTTTTCTTTTTCTTTCTTCCCTTTTTAATTATGGAGAGTGGGTGGATGAGTGAATCACCCTAATCAGTCATCTATCCACACTCTTCACAAAGCTTTTAAAGGCGAGTGGAAAAGATGTATGTGTACACACACACACACACACATATACATATATACATAAAACTAAATATGTATCATAATACATATATCTGTATCCATATTTTAATACGAATACCATATTCGTATTGAGATAACAATACCCGTATTCGTATTGAGATAAAAATACCCGTACTCATATTAAGATACAAATACCTGCATTTATACAAATACTTGTATTCGTATAAATACCGTATTTGTGTCAAAATACAAATACCGTATTCATATAAAAATATGAATACGAAGAGAAAGATAATGAGAGAGATATAATATTAGCTCACAATGATCCGGCTATCTTTCAAACTTACCAGTATTTTCACGCCCCGCTTCCCAAAATTCGTAAATACGGCACGTGACAGAGTCAACCATGCTACCTGTAGTTAGGAATAATCCCTCCATAGTCATATTACGGCTGTCAATCGGATATTAAGAATAGTAAATAAAATCTAGCTAACATATGTCCATCAGCCACAATAGATAAAAGCCAAGAAATCCATATAGCGGAAACGAATCAAGATCTAATAAAATAATCGCTGAAACACGTCCCTTATGGGATCACATCGATAAAAATAAAACTACGGAAATAAATAAACCAAGCATCTCTAAAAATAAACATCTAGCTACTCATTGCTCAGCTTGCTTGCTAAAATACTCCCGATCTGCTTGCGACAAAGTCAAAAGAACTGGGCCATGCAAAACCCAGACGTCAGCGTGTCATAAATATCAAAACAATAGTAATAACCAGGATATGATGATATGAGTAAACATGAGTGTGAATAATAAACACATGTATAAAACAGTGAGCTATAGGTATGTGATGTGTATCCTAAAATCTATACTTCTAAGTTATTTATTCTATAAGTCTTTGAAATCAATTAAATGGAATCGTCGATGTAACTCAATAGCATCCCGTACGTATCCGGGACCACGGTCAAGACTCTCGGGGCTGAATCCGAGACGTGCCGCTAAGTAGTAAAAACAGGTATCATATATAGACGAATGATGTCAGCAGCATCATTCCAGGGCCGGAGCTCGTATCGACTGATCAGTCTCTGGGAGTATCGAACTGTTGAGTTACAAGTCAGGTTTCATTATTGATTTCCCCTTACCCCCAGGTTTTGTGTTCAAGTCAGGTATTGATGATATCAATCTGATACCAACACAGGATCAAGCAGGTACAGGTCTTGTCTATCTAAACAATAAGTCACGTCCATCAGGACAACAAGTCAGGATTGTCGGCATTAGTAATTGTCTAAGTAACAGGTCTGGTAATGTGTCGTGAGCATGTCAAGCAGTGTATATTAATAGAAAGAATACCAAATGTAAAACTGTAACCAATATCTAAACACGGTAAACATAACTAATGCCAGGATGCATATGTATCTATTTGTAATAACCGTTTTACGTCTGTTACCAGGTGCATGGCAATCTAGATAAAGATTATTGAACTGATATAGTAGTATGATAATATTGTGATGATCCGGCATGCAATTAGATAACCCATTATTGGTACGGATATAGATTGATAATATAAAACTGTAAATCGGTAATATTTGCTGAATAGTAAAACACATGTACTATAATTAATCATATAAATATTGATATAAAAAAATAGCATGCTTGTAAGGTTTGCCTAGCACCCTATGAGGAGTTTTGAAGCATCAATGCCTTAAAGTTTTAATCTTGATGGTGCTAAACAAGCATGCAAAGGAATCGATCCTAGAAAATTAGGGTTTCGAAACTAAAGACTTATAAAGATAGGGTTTCGAGACTACAACCTTTGTAGCTCCCTATTGCTGGACTCCTTGGTGTCTTGGGTGTTGAATGGAGGTCCTCTTGAAGTCCTCTCGCGTCCACGACGATCCACCACGGAGTTCTCCGTCCAAGCTCGCAACTTCGTAAAACCGAAGAGAACACTCTAAACAAGTCGGCTAAACTTGTGTAGAATGAAGTTGTGGTTTAGAATCTCACTTCAAAAACCTTTCTTTAAGTGTGTATTACTCACTAGGAAAAACTAGAGAGCAAAAGGAAGAAGGTGGATGAAGATGGAGGCTTTCTTTTAACAAGGGTTAATATGATCACATAGAAAAGAAATGAAATATATCTATATATATTTTATTTCTTCTCATGACCAATCATGGTTAAGTGATGGAGACATAATTTAACTTGAGTTTTAAATGATAAAGAGAAGGATAACCCAAGGTTAGAGGTAGGTGAGCAAGGTTAGGTTAGAAGAAGAATGTAGAAGCTAACAAAGATTATCCTTTTCTTTTCAATTTGTTTTAAATCCAAAATTAAATAAAAATCCATCACTTAATCTATGGTGTGAGTCTTATATTGCCACCATTTCCATGTGCTAACAACCATGATAGATGGGTGTATGTGTGTATGCATGTATGCACATCCACATGTGCATGAAACTAGATAGAAAGAAAGAAACATATACACACATGCATACATCCATCATGTCCATGAAAGGTTTTAAGTGAGAAAACTAATGGTTAAATGATAAATCAACACTTGATTTATCAATCCGGTCATATCTCATATGACCCCACCAAAAGAAGGCCGCCCGATCAATGTCCGATATCATATACGCACATTTTAATCGGGTGCATGCGCATATCGCATACGCGCACCATAACGTTTCGCCTGGACTGGGTAACTCCTTTGTGGGACTCCAAAACTCGTCAATACGCCGGCAGAGGGTAATGATCATATCAAGTCCCCCAAGCCGCAAGCGGTCAGCTAAACGTAACGGCCACCCGGGTATTGAGCGATCAGAAGACAACAAGCGAACCTGCTACAACTCCCGTCGAGCCAACCGGCAACACTACCGTACAGTCCAGTCTCTTCGTCAGATATGCCGCATATCGAGCCTAGGGATGGTAACGTCGACCCTAATAACTCAATAAGTCGTGCCGGTGAATGGTCTATAACAGATCGAGAAACTACTGATAACACTTATCAGCAATTCTCAGCAGCCCTGGCCAGGGACTTACTGATATAACCAGTCGGGCACAGTACAGCATCAACTCCCAATACCGGGAGAGACGAAACCCCTCCTATCGCTCATTGCGTTCGTGTGTCTCGGGACTGTACCCAACGGCCACCTGTTTGCACGACTCAGTAGAGCCGTGGTAGGGTGGCAATCAAAATACAGTGGGAGAACACACAAGACTCCATGACGATCTCGGGTCTACAGACTAACCTGTACCAGTGTCACCTGAGAACTGCTATCCGACGATAGATATAATTCCATATAGGAGTTCTCGGTGAGTCCGTCCAGTGTACCCAGTCAGCACTGAGCACCCGTATATGATCTTGATGTCAAACATCGATGAATGTGGGAACATCCATCGCCCATCATATGGGTCTAGTATCATATACGCTAGTCTACTCTGGTATATCAATGCCCCGTCTCGATATACCTACGACTAGGGACTTTTCAGGATATGCTTATAGACTACAGATGTCCCACTAGTATGATCTCCATCATAATCAGAGCAGTCAAGCCAATATCCTCAGGGCTTTATCGGCATGTATGAGTGAATAATAAGCATGGTCAAATCAACATGTCAGATAAAGAAGAACCAGATAGCATACTATCATGTCGAGCAAGAATGCATACTGAATATATATACATGTATAGATACATCCACTATCACATAATGGCCTCTAGGGCATACATATATCCAACAATGCTGCAAGTTTAGAACTTGCCTGATCGAAATCTCATGACGAGTATGCGGATATCACGTTCCTGTTGGAGATAGTGCCCTCAGAGTCAATTATTGGATCACAGGCACGTGATTGCAATGATTGAGGGAGGACCTGTCCCAGTAGGACAGTCTTACTCAAGATGATAGTATGCTATCTGGTTTACCTTTATCATCGTGTACTGCTTTAGGTGACCTTACATGTCACTATTGCACGTTGATAAAGCCCCTAGGATTCTTGCTTGACTACCAGCAGTATGAGGGCGATCATATACGTGGGAGCTGGAGTCTATAAGCAAATCCTTAAAAGGTCCCTAGTCGTGGGAGTTTCGAGACAGGGCATCGATTCTCCAGAGTAGACTAGTGTATACAGTCGAGACCCGACGAGGGGCGGTGGTCGGTCTCACAAGCCACTGGTGTCAGTTGGTTCACCTAAGATGTATACAGGTGCTCATTGGGTTATGAGTACACCGGACAGGACTCGCCGGGAACCTGCTAGTTGGGATTATACCAGACGTCAGATAGCAGTTCCCAGGTGACATATGTACAGGTTAGTTCATCGACCTGGGATCGTCATTTGTCTCGTGTAAGTTCCCACTGTGCTTTGATTACTACCCTACCACACTCAAAGGAGACGTGCAAACAGGTTTTAGTTGGGTACAGTTCCGAGCCATATGGAGGCAGTGAACGGATCTGCAGGGGTTCGTCTCTTCCGGTATTGGGGGTGAGTTCGCGCTGTGTCTAGGAGAGCCATTACACGAAGCCCTCGGCCGAGGCAGGAGATTTACCGGTAGGTATTCCAGTAGTATCTCAGGGTGTTCTGGGCTACACTCCGACACGACTTGTACCGCTATTGGGGGTCTGACTTTTACCAAAC
Organism: Agapanthus africanus; assembly: GCA_030015575.1. Classification (NCBI taxonomy): domain Eukaryota; kingdom Viridiplantae; phylum Streptophyta; class Magnoliopsida; order Asparagales; family Amaryllidaceae; genus Agapanthus; species Agapanthus africanus. Next base: position 159,440,393 of record JASDDO010000026.1, on the reverse strand, counting down.
CCCTAGGCCCGCCATGCGATGCTCATAGACGAACGGACCGGACTGTACGGATATTGTCACTGACAGGCTCAGTAGGGTGTCAGGATGAGTTCGCTCATCGACGTCCCTTTGGTCAGTAGCTGGTAGCTCGTTACGTATGGCTGATACCTCTGACGTGCTAGTGGTTAAATCCACAGCCATAGTATTGAAGAGTCTTTAGAGTCCCCCACACACAGTTACTCAAGTTTCGGGCGAAACGCTGTAGAGGCCGTATGGAGATATGGCAGGGTTCGATCAGATACGTGCGGTATTGCACGGAACGTGATCGGACGGATTTTACTAGCCGGCTTTGGTTTAAGCCGGGTCCTAGTATTAGACAGTGTAGTTTTGTCTCTTTGCATTAGTATTCAGTGGGAATACAAATGCGGGCATGTATATGCAGCAGCGGGGTTTTCCTGTAATTTATTACGGGATCAGTTTTCTGAAGTTGCCAGTTTGCATTCCGTTCCGGCCGGTTTTCCTTTATTCCTTCGCGGCTGGACTTTCCGATGGAGGGGGTTATTTGCAGTTTTGCAAATTACCTATGTGGAGGGGGTTTCTTGCATTTATGGCTTCATTATGATATTCTTATCATCATGAGATTCTTTTCTAGTCCATTCCATTGCATTTATTATGATGGTTGGTGAAAGGATATGAGTTAGAAATTGGAGTGACCATTTTTCTCATATATTCATTCTTTTTCTTCTCTTGTATGAGGCATTCCTTTTTCCCTCCACCACCATAAGGGGCCGGCCACATTTTTGGAATGAGGGGATGAGGTTTCTTTTGGTGGGGAAATTTGTCACTCTCATTTTGATAGCCACCAAATTCCATAGCTCTTTTCTTTAGTATATTTCTCCACCTCCACATCAAAGGCAACTTCATAAACCCAAAAGAGACAAGCTTCTACACTACACCTATAGTACCCTTGGATGCGTCGGCTAGCCAACTTCGCGTCCGAGTTGCCTCGGTCCAGAGGTGGGAGCCCGTAAAAGAAATCGGCTACGTGGTGCCTTTCCGACGAGGAGGTGACGAACGGAGATTCCGCGGGAGATCGGAGTGGAGATGAAGATCGAAGCACACGGATCGCTTGGTATAACTCTCTACCCGTCTTTTAGTTTGCTTGTAGCTAGGTTAATGGCCCGATTCGGGTTAAAAGTGCGCGGTGGTGCCGGTTTGCTAGTTTTGCAAAGTTTTTTTTTGTTTCCGCATTTCCGGCGTCGGATCGACGGCCGGGGTGCCGCCGTGCACTTACACTGGTATCAGAGCCACGCCATTAACCTAGTCTAGCTTGCTCTAGTATGTTTAAAGACTCGATCGAACAAAATTTCCAAAAACCGTATTTTTCTTGCATCAGGTTTCTGTCGAAATTTTTTTAAGCTCCAAAATTTTTTCAGGGTATTGCAGAAATATGTGCAGGGTGTTCTAAGACTTCTGGAAAAATTTGGTGGCTTGATTCGACTTTTCCACTGCGGAACCGCGACCAAACACATGCATTGGCCGCGGGTCCGCGGCCATAATGACCCCTTGTTGCACCATTTTTTTCCAGTGGGTCCTAGTCTGTGAAATAGGGTTTTTGGAATATTATTTTTGGGCCCAGGTTTTCTGTGAGTGCTACAGTAGTGCTTAGGGCCCACTTCGGTAAATTTGTTCGATCAGATATTTTAAACATACTAGTTCACAGTATTTACATTATATCTGCGACCGTGAATGTCATTTGATCGGTAAATCCTGTCTAACTGCTATAGCCCTTTTAGACGGATTTACGAACGTGACATTCACGTTGATGTTCTGTGTTGTGCTGTGATGTTGCGGATTGGTCGTGGAGGATAGCCTGGATGCAATGTTAGTACAGTTTTGTTTTATATGTACATTTGATATTGCGGGGCGAGCGTCCGACATGTGGACTGCCGTCACTGCCTGTTTGTATTATTCTTTTGGGGCACGACCGGGTCGAGGTCGATGTACCCGTTGTATGTATATTTTACTTTCTGTACTAGGATTACCCCGCGGAGGGGTGCACGGATAGCTAGGTTCTAGAGGGCAACAAGCCCGCATCTCATGGCGTTGAGACGGAGGGGGCTTCACTCTAGAATTGGCGGGCTATTCGCCGCACTCGTAGGGGGTATAGGTTGACCCAGGAGGGGTGCCCAGGTTACCGGATTCCGTGAAGTGCTGGGTGGTCCATTCACGTTATTGAAGCGGGCTGCCTCACTTCAGGTCTTGGCGGGTAACTTGCCGCGCCCGTAGGGGTCTAGGATTTCATTGCACAGGCTATCCACACGACCATGGGAACGTCGGGTTTCAGTAACGGCTCTATGAAACCCGGGGATCCCAGATATCTGTATTGTTCTGTGATGCTGGTTACATTTCTGTGATGTTGCATTTTATCACGCCTTGAGCGAATATTATATATTGATATATACACTAGTAGATGTTGTATATGTTTTGCATCCACGCTAGTCCAGTCCCCGCTCTGTCGTTAGTTAAGTAACCTAACGGCTGATGACGGGACCCAGTGGCGAATGCGGATGGCATATATGTACATCATTATTTTCGTTCTTTTGTGGTGTGATCAATTGATGGGACTGCGTTGATTCGGATCAATGCAAGATAAACAAACCTATTCTGATGTTGTTGGAACATTTTTTCAAAAAGCTGTTATTGCAAGGGCGTTCTCTTTTGTTTTGCACAGTGGTATTCAGTTAGAATATCCTACTCCTCAGTCGACGAGGCAAGGGCCGAGATCCCTTCACCAGGAGTGACCCCTTGGACAGAAGTTTGCGTCAGGGCAATAACTTCACTATAGCCAATTACTTTTGCTTTGCATCGTGGTATTCAGTTGGAATATCCTGCACCTCATTCCACGGGGAAAGATCCGAGATCCCTTCACCGGGAGTGACCTCTTTAGCAAAGGTTTTCGTCACTATATTTTTTAAAAAAGCTATCCGGTTCCTTCAATGATATCAAGTTCATTACGTTAAAGGTTTTTGCCAGAAACCATTCGTAGCCCTCCGTCATTTCATATGAATAGTCAATAAGTATTCAAGCTGTGTATGTTGGCCAAAGTCAAGGCACAGTGATTGGTAGCTATTGGGTATTCATATGCAGCATAGATAGATGCGTTGGTTTGGGACAGTCGTACTACTATTTTGGCCAAAGTCAAGGGTATGTACGGATGGGTTCAAATTAACCTGGAGAATGACGGGTAGAACTTGACATGTGACTTATGATATGTTGGCTAAAGTCAAGGTCATAAGAGCATGGGGCAAAAAAATCACATCGGGAGTTTTTAAAGAAACTGAAACTTGCTAGATATGCGCATACCTTCTGGAGTGTGATAACGTGAGCGGATTCCATCACATTATCATGCGATGATAGTTGGATTCCGATTCCCACTGATGAGTTGGTTTACTCCTCGGGTGATCCCGACTAATTCTTCTTTCAGGTTTGGGGAAGAATTTGACGGTACAGTGGGAGGTTTCCAGATTAGATAAAGTAATAACTATTCTGATCTAGGTTAGAGTGCACGCTGAGTGTTTCTTTTCTCTCTCTCTTTGGCAGCGACCATTGACCCGATCCTAGACTTTGACTCAGTGACCAAGATTAACCGAACCTTCTTAAACACTGGCTTTTGGATTGTCAGAGTTGCAGACCTCATTGCCACTCCTACTTTTACCCTTTTCTCCAGGACGCCCCGTATTACTACGAACGTCCACTTCCATTGGACAAAACCATCGCATGGTTATATACGAACTCGAAGGAATTTATTCGAGGATGGTTTCCGGTTCTGCAGAAAACGAATAGGACTATTCAGTTGTCTTTTCTTTTTACCTTCTCTCAGGTTACGAGTGTTCCTTGGATTAGGACAGTACACCTCTTATGCAAATTGGATAGTCTTCTTCCAAACCATAGGCAGGTGCCGATCGGTAGGGAATGAAGAAAACCAATTAGCCTAAACGGTGTACAGAAGGTATTAAGTTAAGACAAAGAAAGGGATTAGAAGGAGGGCAAAGTAAATTGCGACTGATATTCACGACCAAACCAAGTATTTCGTTACCACTCCCACTTCACCTTTGTATTTCTCCAGGACACTCCGTATCACTACGAAGATCCACAGTTTATTGGATATTCCATCGTATGGTTATTTACGAACTCGAAAGGAACTTGTTCCAGTTCGGGGATGGATTCTGGTTTAGGAGAAATAGGAATAAGGTTTATTCGGTTGTCTTTTATCTTCACCTTCTCTCGCATTGCGAGTGCTCCTAGGATTAGGACAGTACACCCATTATGCTTATTGGATAGTCTTCTTCCAAACCATAGGCTGGTGCCGAACGGTAGGGAAGGAAGAAAACCATTTGGCCTAAAGGGGTGTGCAGAAGGTAATGACTAAAGACATATAAAGGGATTTGGAGAGATGACAAAGATTTATACGGTTACAGTTGTGAATCTGGATAATGGAAGAGGCATTACTAGGAATACTAGGATACCACATCGAAACATTTCAATGTTTCAGTTTCACTGTGTACTGTTAAAAGAAAACTGATTTCCCAATTAGACACTTGCTTCAGGGTATGTATTTACGAGGTATGATTCTCACATCTGTATGGTTTTACAGATGATGAGTGGGAGTAAGTTATTGGGAATTAGGTGATCATCCTCATTATATCGGAATTCGTTGTAATTGGTGATATTTGAGGAAGTCACCTGGGTTGTTTGCCGGATGGCAAATATTTGGTTTTGAATATCCGTTGTTATGCACCAATTTCAAATTGATATATCTGTACGTCTATTTTTATAGAGTGAGATATAACTTTTTAAAATTATGTCTATGACATTTACCTATATCAGTAAATGGTTAAGTAAGGAGCATTAAACAGCGGTGTAATTCTTCATAATCATAAGTACAGTTTTCGACCTACAACACACAGGGAATGAGTTATTGTACTCAGGGGATTTATACAGAGTATTGTATATTGTCCAGTGTCCATTAGGACAGAGGGGTTGGTTCTCGTACTATATTCGGTTTACTTATGACTTCTCTAGTTCTTAGACAGGTGTTTCGTAGAAACACAGGGTCTAAGTTTTGAGAAGTTATAGGTGCATGAATAAAGTAGAGAACCAGGAGTTGCAAGTATCGGGATTTTTCAAGGTGATCGAAAATGTAGATACTTGTGTATGGTATTCAGGTTATAGTAATGATTAAGAGAACTTGCTTCTCTTTCAGGTTACTCATAATTGGAAGTACTCCTAAGTTGAGTAATGCTGATCGGCCTCTTTCCATTTAGTTGATATGCACTGGAGACAGCTGCATGTTTTGAATCTGGTTCAATTAAATTAGTGCCTCTGTTTCTATATTGGATATAGAACAGTTCATATCTTAATGATATTAAGGTACGGGGAGTTGTCCGGCTTATGCTTAAAACCAGACTCTGGATAACTCAAGGCATGTTTCTGTAATGGCTGTTTGTGGGTTGACCCAGGCTATGACGAGGGTTGACTTTCTACCATCTGGAAGATCAATAGTGATATTGTTCTAGACTCGCCATAATTTTAAAAGAAATGGTTTTTTTTCCAGAAAACAGTAGTGGGAGTATGGTAGACCGCAAACGATTACTGAAAATTTGATAGGAACCTAAAGATTCAATCTGGTTTGACATTCCATTGGCCACTCCGCAGATACGGTGGGTAACCTCAGGCACCCGAGAGGTACTCCGGTAGCCTCAAGGACGGTAGTGGGGAGGTTCTTGTTTACCCAGACTTGCCATTGCTGTTGTTCCAGGCTGTGAGACCCGGCAGGAGGATGAGTATAGCGTCGTTTATTGCAATGATTGAGGGAGGACCTGTCCCAGTAGGACAGTCTTACTCAAGATGATAGTATGCTATCTGGTTTACCTTTATCATCGTGTACTGCTTTAGGTGACCTTACAGGTCACTATTGCACGTTGATAAAGCCCCTAGGATTCTTGCTTGACTACCAGCAGTATGAGGGCGTCATATACGTGGGAGCTGGAGTCTATAAGCAAATTCTTAAAAGGTCCCTAGTCATGGGAGTTTCGAGACAGGGCATCGATTCTCCAGAGTAGACTAGTGTATACAGTCGAGACCCCGACGAGGGGCGGTGGCCGGTCTCACAAGCCACTGGTGTCAGTTGGTTCACCTAAGATGTATACAGGTGCTCATTGGGTTATGAGTACACCGGACAGGACTCGCCGGGAACCTGCTAGTTGGGATTATACCAGACGTCAGATAGCAGTTCCCAGGTGACATGTGTACAGGTTAGTTCATCGACCTGGGATCGTCATTTTTCTCGTGTGAGTTCCCACTGTGCTTTGATTACTACCCTACCACGCTCAAAGGAGACGTGCAAACAGGTTTTAGTTGGGTACAGTCCCGAGCCACATGGAGGCAGTGAGCGGATCTGCAGGGGTTCGTCTCTCCCGGTATTAGGGGTGAGGTCGCGCTGTGTCTAGAAGAGCTATTACACGAAGCCCTCGGTCGAGGCAGGAGATTTACCGGTAGGTATTCCAGTAGTATCTCAGGGTGTTCTGGGCTACACTCCGACACGACTTGTACCGCTATTGGGGGTCTGACTTTTACCAACCCCCTAGGCCGCCATGCGATGCTCATAGACGAACGGACCGGACTGTACGGATATTGTCACTGACAGGCTCAGTAGGGTGTCAGGATGAGTTTGCTCATCGACGTCCCTTTGGTCAGTAGCTGGTAGCTCGTTACGTATGGCTGATACCTCTGACGTGCTAGTGGTTAAATCCACAGCCATAGTATTGACGAGTCTTTAGAGTCCCCCACACACAGTTACTCAAGTTTCGGGCGAAACGCTGTAGAGGCCGTATGGAGATATGGCAGGGTTCGATCAGATACGTGCGGTATTGCACGGATCGTGATCGGACGGATTTTACTAGCCGGTTTTGGTTTAAGCCGGATCCTAGTATTAGACAGTGTAGTTTTGTCTCTTTGCATTAGTATTCAGTGGGAATACAAATGCGGGCATGCATATACAGCAGCGGGGTTTTCCTGTAATTTATTACGCGATCAGTTTTCTGAAGTTGTCAGTTTGCATTCCGTTCCGGCCGGTTTTCCTTTGTTCCTTCGCGGCTGGACTTTCCGATGGAGGGGGTTATTTGCAGTTTTGCAAATTACCTATGTGGAGGGGGTTTCTTGCATTTGTAGCTTCATTATGATATTCTTATCATCATGAGATTCTTTTCTAGTCCATTCCATTGCATTTATTATGATGGTTGGTGAAAGGATGTGAGTTAGAAATTGGAGTGACCATTTTTCTCATATATTCATTCTTTTTCTTCTCTTGTATGAGGCATTCCTTTTTCCCTCCACCACCATAAGGGGCCAGCCACATTTTTGGAATGAGGGGATAAGGTTTCTTTTGGTGGGGAAATTTGTCACTCTCATTTTGATAGCCACCAAATTCCATAGCTCTTTTCTTTAGTATATTTCTCCACCTCCACATTAAAGGCAACTTCATAAACCCCAAAGAGACAAGCTTCTACACTACACCTACAGTACCCTTGGACGCGTCGGCTAGCCAACTTCACGCCCGAGTTGCCTCGGTCCAGAGGTGGGAGCCCGTAAAAGAAATCGGCTACGTGGTGCCTTTCCGACGAGGAGGTGACGAACGGAGATTCCGCGGGAGATCGGAGTGGAGATGAAGACCGAAGGATACGGATCGCTTGGTATAACTATTTACCCGTCTTTTAGTTTGCTTGTAGCTAGGTTAATGGCCCGATCCGGGTTAAAAGTGCACGGTGGTGCCGGTTTGCTAGTTTTGCAAAGTTTTTTTTTGTTTCCGCATTTCCGGCGTCGGATCGACGGCCGGGGTGCCGCTGTGCACTTACAGTTCCGAATGCGGAATAACGTCACGATGCAAAACCCATGTACGTAGGACTTGACCGAGCAACTGCGTGATGTGGTAACTGGACTAGACGACGACGGTTACTGGATCGTCTGGATTGTGCTCGTCGGCGGTGAACAACTCCGGCGAACTAGTCGAAAAAGAGAAGAAAAGAAGAAGAAAGAAGAAGAAGAAGATGGCGGGGTTGCTGGGTTCTGGGGTTAGCAAGGGCAAGGAGAAGAGAGAGGCGGTCGGCGATGAGGTGACGGGGAAACGAAGTCGACGGCGAGGGGTCGTTGCCGATGGGGGTTGATGGTGAAGAAAGAGAAGAAGAAGAAGGTGTGGTGGTGGTGTTAGTGATATATGCCCTAGAGGCTATTATTGTATAATACATTGTATATTATATATTGGAAGCTTTAGATATTCACGGTTATAATAACAGTCTTGCTCGAAATGGTAGTATGCTACTTTGTTTGATTCTATCTCAATATGTGCATATGTTTCTTTTAGTATATCACTTATACATATTGGTAGAGCCCTTAGGATCTTTGCTTGACTACCAGCGTTGTGATGGCAGTCACACTAGTGGGGGCTGGGTAGTCTATAAGCACATCCTTATACAGGTCTCTAGTCGTAGGATTATCGAGACGGGGAATCGATACTCCAGAGTAGACTACTGTATACGCTTCTCATCCCAGCAGGGGAGATGGTTTGTCCCACAGCCATTAGTACGTCGTACTGGAGATAGTATACAGGTGCTCATTAGGTTATGAGTTACACTGGACGGACTCATTGGGAATTGTTGGTTGGTATTATACCTATCGTCAGGTAGCAGTTCCCGGGTGGCATGAGTACAGGTTAGTCTGTTGACTTGATATCGCTATTCGTCTCGAGTGTGTTCCCACTGCACTTAGATTACTACCCTACCATGGCTCAAAGGAGTCGTGCAAACAGGTAGTAGTTGGGTGCAGTCCCGAAGCACTTAGAGGCAGTAGCGGTTAGATAGGATTCGTCTCTCCCGGTATTGGGGGTTGATATCACGCTGTGTTCGGAAAGCCATTACACAAAGTCCCTGGCCAGGGCAGTCGAGATATACTGGTAGGTACTCCAGTAGTTTCTCAGGGTGTTTTGGGCTCTACCCCGGCATGACTTATTGCGTTGTTAGGGGTCTGAGGTTTACCATCCCTCTAGGCCCGATATGCGAGTATCTTAGACGAACAGACCGGACTGTATGGAGATTGTTACAGATAGGCTCATTAGGAGTTCGGATGAGTTTGCTCATTGGCTTTCTTATCGACAGATACCTGGGTAGTCGTTACGTGCAGCTAGTACCGCTGACGGACTTATGGTTAAACCCACTGCCAATGTACTGTCGAGTCTTTAGAGTCCGACATAGAGGGTTTCCCTGTTTCGGGCGAAACGATGTAGAGGTTGTATGGTTTTACGGCAGGGTTCGATCATATACGTGTACTGGCTACACGGATCATGTTCGGACGAATAATACCAGTGGGCTTTAGTTTAAGCCGGATCCTAGTATTATATTGTTGGATTATTTTCGTCTCAATGTATTCGTATTTTTTGGAATACGAATACGGGTATGTATATACGGTGAGGGAATTCTTGTAATTTTATAAGGTATGCTTCGAAAAGGGGACACCTCATTATTGGATTATCAATTTTGCAAAATAGATTAATGAGGTGGATATTTGGAGACATACATGGCATGGGTGAAGCATGGCTATTTTGCTTACTTTATTTGTTTGGACTCACTATTCAAGCATGGGTGATATTTCTTATTGTGAAATATTGCATACTTGAATAAGTGATGAGAGAGTAGCCATTCTTCACATGCCATTAACCCTAGCTCATTTGCAATTTCTCACACTCTTTCCAAGTTTTCTCTTTCTTCCTCAAAAAGATCCTAACCCTCAAATGAGTTGTGAAACATAGGATCTTGTGAGATAAATCAATCCATCATCATTCTCTACATCATCTAGGCTACTTAGCTTAGAATACTAGGCACCCTAGTTATCTCGGTTTAGAGGTTGGAGCTCAACGCGAGGAGGCTGACGTCGCAAGCTCGATCCAATCTTCGAGGAGCCAAGGAGAGGAGGAAAAGAAGACCCGAAGGACTTGTTCATGGAGGTATAAAAACTCTTCATAATAGTTAAACCTCCCAGTTAGTTTAGCTAGTTAAGGTTCCGTAAAGATCCTGGAGTTTAGTCGGTGTTGCGAGCTTTGTAAAAATCATTTTTGTAAATTCCGCCTCCCCGTGACCCCGCGGGGTGCGTGACGTCGACTTACAGTGGTATCAGAGCCTACTGAACCTTAACTAGCTAGTCAGCAAGTAGTTAGAACTTCGATCGTCGGAAAAATCCCGAAATCACAATTTTAAAACCAAGCTTGCTGTCGATTTTAAAAAGTATTCAAAAAATCATTTCAGTGGCCTTAAAATTACAAGCAAGGTTTTTAAAGAACACAGAAGAAAAACGAGAAAGTAACTCGCCAAGACCACCGCGGAAGCACGGCGGAACAGTGTGTTTCGCTGCGGTTCCGCGGCCGAGTCGAGGCCGAGTTGCTCCGATTTTCTCCTGTGGGTCTAATCTTTGGAGTTGTGATTTCTGGTATATTTGGTTTCTACCTAGATTTGTTTGTGTACTGGATTGTGCATGGGGTAGACACGGATTTGGCTTATTAATCAAAATTCTAAGTTACTTGGCTAATCGGGTTTTCTGTGTTTGGATATATGATGCTAAACGTCTGCTAATCGCTATACGTCGATTAGTGGGGGTTGCACATATCTATGATCTGTGATTGTGGTTTGTGGATATGGAATATTGGATCGTCATGGATGAATAGTCAGGGGATGTGAGAAGAGTGTTTTCTTTTCTTTCATTCATGTAATTTGTAAATTTGATGTAATATTATTTTGCGGGGCACATCCGGGTTGAGGTTGTAGCCACCGTTGTATTATTTCATTTACTGTTTCTTGCACCTAGGATAGACCCAAGGTGGGGTGCACAAAATACCATGTTCTTGAAGTGCCGAGTGGCCTACTCATTTTACTGAGGGAGGTTGCTTCACTTCGGAAATTTGGCGGGTAGTTTGCCGTACCCGTAGGGGTCTAGGGTGGGGTTTGGCTATTCATCACGACCGTGGAATCCGACTTTCGTTATAGGCTTAAACGAAATGCGGAATTCCTAGTATATCCAATATATTCATCTGTGATCTGGAATGCCTATTATTGCGTGAGTCGAATGGATATATATATATATATATATATATGACGTTGCTTATGTTTTGCATCCGCTCTAGTCCAGCCCCCGCTCTGCCGTTAGTTAAATAACCTAACGGTGCATGACAGGGCCCCGTGGAAAATGCGGATGGCATAAACGTACGTTGTATTTTCGTTTCTTTTTGTAATGATAGGATTAAATGATGGGACCGCATTGACATTGATTAATGCAAGCAAAACAAACCAAAGCTTAAATCGTTGGAACGGTTTCAAAACCACTCGGTTTTCTTCAAAAAGCAACTTTTAAATGCGGATCCTAAACCACTCCTTTTAAAAGCTATCATGGTTCCTACGACTATATCAAGTTTATTACGTTCACGGTTTCGCCAAAACCATTCGTAACCCTCCGTCATTTCAGATGGGTATTCAGTAGTATTCAAGCTATGTATTTTGACCTTTGCCAAGGCATAGTGATTGGTAGCTGCTAAGTATTCATCTGTAGCATAGATAGATGTGTTGGCTTGGGACAGTCGTACTACTATTTTGTCCTTCATCAAGGGTATGTATGGGTGGGTTCAAATTAACCTGGACAATGACGGGTAGAACTTGACTTGCGACTTATGATATGTTGGACTTCGTCAAGGTCATAAGAGCTTGGGGCAAAAATCCACATCGAGAGTTTCTAAGGAAATTGAAACTTTCTAGTGTTGCATACCATTTGGAGCGTGATGATTTTGATAGGATTCCTTCAAAGTTGTCACACGATGATATTTGGATCCCGATCCTACTGTGAGTATCCGCTACTCCTCGGGAGATTTTTTCACTAAATAATCAATGCTATAAACCATATAGGTGTCTAGAACGGTGTTAGCGGGGCTACGCCTCTAGGGAAAAGAGATTATGTAATTAAGGAACTTCGCGAAAGCGTTGGAAAACCTCGCTCGAAGTACTAACACTAACCTGGCCGAAAGGTTAAGCAAGAATTGTAAAAGTGAGATTAATCCTGACTAATTCTTCTTTTATGGTTTGAGGAAGGATTCGAGAAACAGTAGGAGCCATCCTGTTTAGATAAACTAATAACCAATCTAAACTTGCAAAAGTATCATGCTGAGTGTTTCTTCTCTCTCTTAATTGCAGCGACCACAATGACTGGACTTAGGTTACTGCTAGATAATAATAAATTGACTGGGCCAAACTATAAAGATTGGCTAAGGAATGTCCAGATGGCCATTACCTATGACAACCTGGGCTACTTCCTTACTACTAAAGTCTCCCGCTGTCCCAGGTCCAGATTCCACCGCCGCGGATGTTGTTATCCGTAAGACATGGGAAAAGGATTGTGCGAGAGCCAAGTGCCTCATGTTAGACTCAATGGATTATGAACACCAGAGGCAGCACGAGAAGATGGACTTAGCTTCCATCTTCCTCCATACCAAAGATTTATATTGAGAGCAATATCGTATCGCAAGATATGAGACCTCAAGGAAATTGTTTCAGGCGAGGTTGGCTGTCGGGTCATCTGTAGGGGACCACGTCCTTACGATGATTAGCTATATTAAAAAGCTCGCAGACCTTGGTGTAAGTCGATGTCGCACACCCAGCAGGTTTGTGGGAAGGCGGAATGCGTAAAAAATGATTTTTACGGGCTTCGCAACACTGACTTGAACTCCAGGATCGATATTAAACCCTAACTAGTAAAACTGTATGAAGTTAACTACTCGGATAGATAGTTATACCTCACAGAACCATGTCCTTCGGGTCTTCTTGATGTCCTCCTCCTCGGACCGTACACGGATTGGGCCTCCTCGTCGGTCCTCTCAAGTCAAAGACGATCCACTCGAGAGTCTATAGTCCGAGCTCCAACCTCAAATCCGAGGTAACTAAGGCACCTAGTTCGCTAAACTAGATGTCCTAGATGATGTAGAGAGTGAAGATGGATTAGTGATTGATATGAAAGAGTGTGTTTGTTTTGTCGTTTAACCGCAATCAATAACGGTGTCGCACGTAGCTAGACTGAGATGAGTACGGGTCGTCCTCTGGGAAACGTGGAACCTTTTACTTTTACTTTAGATGTGTTGAGAAAGAGAGGAGGGATAAAGAATTTTATAGAAAGATTTCTAGATCTACGTTAAACAAGAATGTAAAATATAGATCTAGATTATGTTAAAGATGTAATTAATATAATAAGAGGGCTTGTAGGGTTCGTTAGGATTTAGTAGTTATGGACGATTAATTAAAAGTTACCCTTTTTATCCATTAATAGATTTAGAACTAGAACGACGGTGATGCGTGTAGATTAGGGTTTCTGGAGGGAAAAGGAATCCCACTCTTAACCCTTATCTCAATACGGAACTCCGTTCATATCTAGCCTTTATCAAAACAATCATTAATCTAATCTCTAATCGCGGTCGGAACTAGCAAAGAATTGCTAGCGCGCCCGATTAGGATGTTAATGATTCTTTTGATAAAGTTCCTAAACTTTATAAGACTTAAAAAGGGTTTAATTATTTTCATCGTCCATTAGCCTACCCTAATCCTACGAACCCTAACAAGCGGAGAATTACTCGCGCATGTTGGGAGAAGAAGATGAAAAGACAGAAAGGAAAAACATAATGTAAAATGCAAAAGAATTAAATAAAACAACTACCTTTATTAATCAACTTGAACAATCTACACTTTATTCCGTAGAAAATGATTACAAAACTAGTTGCTTCTCGATCTTTCCTAAGGAGGTAGACGAATAGTTGATGATCAGCCTGGATGCGTGAGCGTCTGGGGCTTCGTGATCGCGTCGGCTTGATGTCTTCTAACTTTAGCCCTTGGTCCTTTATATAGCCCTCAAAGAAGAAAAACTAGTTACCATATATGGTGACTTCCTAATATGGTGACTTTCCATGCCTGGATTCTGAGTCCCTGTCGGTATTGATTTTATGATTTTGGCAGATTTTTGATCCTGACATCTTGAACATTTTGATCTCTTGACCTGAGCTAAATCTTGCACAATATCTCTATGAATAATGTTAGTTTATTTATTAAATTAAAGAGAGTATCTTAATCACTATATATGGTAATAAATCTTTAAGAAACTTGATTAAGAATATTTAATATGCTATGCACTTTATATGGTAATAAATCTTTAGGAAACATGATTAATAATATTTGATATGCTGTGCATCTTTTAATTACTAAAATATTATGCATATATTTTGAAATATTATTCTAACCATTTGTATGATATTATATCTTTTAAGAATTGTGATTAGAATATTTGATATGATATGCATATTTTCAATTACCAAAATATGATATAAATATAAAATGCCTATATTTTCCTTCATAATATTAATTATAATATATAAACATATGGAAAATAGTATTTTGCAGATAAATCCAAATATGTTTAATATTTATAATAAACACCTTTTATTATTTAAGAAATATAAGGAAAATACTTATATCAAAGTGCAATATTTTCAACTGAACAAATACCCCCAAACTTAACTTTGATCGTCCCGAGCAAACTAGTTATTCAAGAGAAAGAGAAAAAGAAAAACCTAATTAGCACACTTTCGTAGGCAAACACGATTGCACTGAGCACGTGCAACAAGGCGTTAAACCTTTAGGTGTCCCTAGTAGAAGGAGTGTTGTCTCCTGAGGGTTTTCAGCGGATTACACCCACAAAATCCTATAATAAAAGAGAGATGGTGAAATTTACATATAAAGATAAGAACCATAAAAGAAATACTTTGAAAATTTAGAGTTTCCAACTATACTAGCTTTTCAATTGTCATGAGCCCTATCTTAATAGTCATGAAAAAATGTTAGAAATCACTTCATCCCTCAATAAAACATCGTCTTTATTCTTCATTCCTACCTTTCATCCAAACATCGATCATATACCCCTACGTGTGTGAAATGGACATCCCTACACTCGGAGAATTCAATTCAAGCTATTATACTCTTGTCCATCTACCTCAGTACATTTTAACTTGATGAATATTTAGATTTGCTCACAAATTTTCATGCGACCGTTAATACTTCTTGAGGTACTAACCACCGATTACTCATGTGCTTGCTGATTAGGTGATAGTATTTTCCTCGTCTTGCACCACCTAAGGCTTAGCAGTGACTCCTAGACCAGTTGGCCTTAGGGCACTAGGTGAAGAGGCACCCTCGCTATATTTTTTTATTGCTGCCTTGGCGATAACAAAACCAGTGTTCATTTTTTTCTTTTCACCATTTTTATATTTTCTTCATTTTTTTTATTTCCTTCATACTTTGGCTTTTAGACAAGAGCATTTCAAGGTATCCTCTACTATCCCGAGTTTCAAGACATGTGTAAGTGCATATAGTAGGGTATCAACATTCAAATGTTCGGCTTCCAGAATAGAAACTATTTTTCAGACTTATTTTTATCCTCAGATTAGTGACTTCCTTCATCTACTAACCCTTGGGACAACAGCTCATAACTACTTATTACCAGTTCGTTTAAGAAAACTTCTAATTTTCTTGGTTTTCTTAAACTATTCCTATCTTTTGGATATAATTTTTCACTTTCTACTCTTTTGTTATAAAAGAATTTTTTTAAAAAAATTTTTGAAAATGTTGTGCTTATGCAAAATATGATGCAAATTGATGTGTAAATAAGCACAAACCTCCCCCAAACCTGTTTACAGCAGTGTCCTCACTGATGTCATCCGTTAAGCTCAAAAACCTGTAGACTTGGGAGGAAATTATTAATGGGGGCAAGAATATATGAAAGTGAAAATCCTCCCCCAAACTTATTATAGGCTCACAATTTTGTAAAAATCATTTTCTTTCAAGAGCCAAAATATACCACCCCTCCCCCAAACATGAGTTAAACAATTTTAATCTTTTAAAATCACATGAGGGGGTCAAGGTTATTGGTCAATGCCAAGCTTTGCAAAGACCGAAGGTCAACACCAACCATTCAAAAAATTTATCGATGAAGCACCAAGGTTGGTGGAAGAACATGTCACCTTTTGACGTGAAGAAATGGGGAGGTGACAAGAGGTGTAATGGAAAAGGATTGCGTCTCAATTTGGAGAGACGACACAGTGATAGTGATGATGGATTACTCGCATTATCATGATTGTCCAAAAGAAGGGGTGGAGGTTCAATTGCTTTATCTTGGAGTTGATTTATCTCAACACCCGTGTCTTTTAAAAATGCGAGTTCATCAGCGAAAATTTCCTCAAAACTTTCATCGATACCCCGAAGAATAATATCATCAGAAAAAATGGGATGATCGTCAGACTCTATAAAAGGTTCCTCATCAGCGTTAGATGTTGACCCGGACAACTCGGTGGAAGAGTCCGTGTCAAGCAACAACATATGAAAAGAGTCAGAATTATGAGGTTGATCATATTCGCTGCTGTCGACATCCATTAATTCGACAGAACACACATGAGCATAGGGTTCGGAGGGTTCACTTCCCAACTTGTAAATGTTAAGCTCAATTGACTTCTTTCCAAAGGATAGGGTCATAGAGCCGTTTCTACAATTGATTACTGCGTTGGAAGTGGCCAAAAAGGGTCGACCAAGTATCACCGGGATTTGATTGCGTGGGTTTGCCACAGGTTGTGTATCTATAACGATAAAGTCCACAGAGAATATAAATTCCCCGACTTTGATTAACACATCCTCTAGCTCACCCTAGGTTGGTTGATAGTTCGATCGGCCATCTGAAGAGTGCAATGCGCAGGTTTCAACTCTCCGATCCCTAATTGCTCATAAACAGAATACGAAAGCAAGTTAACACTAGCACCTAGATCGAGTAGAGCACGATTGATATTTTTACCCCCAATGGAAATAGAAATTGTAGGACTTCCGGGGTCCTTTCGTTTCTTGGGTAGTTGTTGTGTAAAAGCAATGCTCACATTACTCGCAAGGAAAACTTTTTTAGGTACTTGAACTTTTCTCTTCCTAGTGCACAAGTCCTTTAGGATTTTTGCATATGACGGAACTTGTTGAATAGCATCTAGGAGAGGAATGTTTATGTTAACTTGCTTAAAAATTTCCACAATCTTCTCCATTTGTGGACTTGGTCTGTTGCCCCATAACCTGTTTGGATAAGGTGGTTTATCAATAAGGGTTTGGTCCAACATTGGAGAGGATTGTGGGGACGGATTCGATCCCAAAACTGGAGTGGGAATCGACTTAGATAGATTTGGCGAAATGGGCGAAGGGTTCGAGCCTTGGGGAAAACGGAGAGTAGGCTCGGGTGAAGATGGAAGACTAGACGAATTAAGGGAAGAAGAAGAAGAAGCTGGGGTATCATTGGTGTCACTATCATCACATTGCTCACCCACTCGGTTATTCAGCATTTTTTCCGATCTCAACGTAGTAACGACATTCACATTATGATTTTGTGAATGGCCAGGATTCGGTAGGGGTTGAGATGAGAGTTTCCCTTTCTCTCTCGCACTCATTGCGGCATTTAACTGTGCGATTTGGTTTTCTAATGATTTAATACTCTCACCATGGGAGGCCGAGTTTTTCGTTATGGTATCAATAGAAGACCTCATCTCAGCCGAAATTTGCATGGATTGTTTCATGAACATATCCAAAGTTTGTGCAAGTGAGTTGTCAGTACCGGTCACTTGTGGTGTAGAAATGTTGGCCGGATTTTGAAAATTCTGTGACTGAAAGGGGGGCTGATTCTGTGGTTGTGGTTGCTGTGGAGGAGGTCTTTGATAATTGCTTTGTTGGTTTTGGTTCCAAGCAAAGTTAGGATGATTCCTCCATCCTTGATTGTACGTGGAAGAATAAGGGTCGTTTCTAGGTCGCTGCTGAAAAGCAGCATTAGCTTGAAACGATGCATTCATAGGACATTCTTCCGTTAAGTGTGAAGGATCCGAACAGCAACCACAGACGGTCTTAGGAAGCGTGACCTGATTTAGGGAGAATGATGAGAACTTGTTTTCGATAGCGTCGAGTTTCTTCTGTATTGCTGCCATTTCGGCTTTTACTGCGATAGAAACATCGAGCTGGTGAATACCTCCCTTAGTTGAAGGTGGTCTTACGCTTTCCCCCTGCAACATGTGTTCAGCAAGGTCTTCCAGATATTTCCACGCTTCACCGTCATCTTTAGACATGAAATTGCATTGACACATTGTTTCAAGTATCTGCTTTGTCGCTGGATTAATGCCCTCATATATAATCCGACAGAAATCCCATCTTTGTATTCCGTGATGGGGGCATTGGACAAGCAGATCTTTGAAACGTTCAAAGCACTTCCAAAATGGTTCATTGGGAAGATGGGTGAACTGGTTGATCTCGCTCCTAATATGGGCAGTCTTATGGTTTGGGTAAAACTTCTTAAGAAATGCTATGACAAATTCATCCCAATTAGTGATAGAGTGTGCGGCAGTATTATAAAGCTATTTTTCTACCAAGTCGCACAGTGTGAATGGGAGAAGACGTAAGCACATAGCATCTAAAGTCAATTGTGAAGTACCCATCATTGCGCATACATTTTCGAATTTGGTGATGAAAACGTACGCGTCTTCTGACTCAAGCCCGTGAAATTTGGGCAGCAGATTGATGTAGTGGGGTTTAATTTCGAAATTATCCCCGTTAGGTGGTGAAAGAGATAGACAAGTGGGAAGGGGACCACGAATAGAATAGCATCTCTTTTGGAGAGAGATGCGCGGTGGATTCTGCTCACCTACGGGCGGTGGCAGCGTGGTGTTATAATTAGATGGAGTGCCGTCCATCACGGTCGATGTGGTGTGTGGTAGGGGAAAAGAAGATGAAGAAGTACCGACTTCAGCGTCGATAGCAGGAACGCGGACAAGACGGGCACTAGGATCCCGTGTCCAGCCGAGCATGCACTAAGCGGGTTTAGTGCAAGTGGCAGCGTGTGTGTGATTTTAAAATTGGCTTGTTTTTGAAAAAGTGGGACTAAAGAAAAATCACCCTAAGATGCACAAGCAACCCTAGAACTAAGGTCACTTAGGTCAAGTCTCTAGACCGCTCCTAGACTTCCAAAGGACAAGCCGCAGGATCAATCCTCTACCGCCTCCGTACTATCCTAGTAGCCAGGTAAGTGCCAGGTAAGTGGGAAGGAACCACGGTAGTAGGCCTAATTAAAAACCACTAGCCTTTGACACACTTCCCTAAGCACTACAAAAGTAATGCGGATAAACGATAGATTACCCACGACCTTCCTCTGTCCTTAATGAGCGCGACAGTCCTTAGAGTCTGGTCTAGATATTTTTTAAATTAATGAAGGGTTGATCTATATGCTTGGTTTGTGATTTGTGGGGTTTAGGAAGGGTGATGAAATCCCCACCTAATCTTGATTTGGTCTTTGCCCCTTAAAGTCCGTATTAAAATATGCAAAAAAAAACCAATCACAAAACTTTTGCAAAAAGATTTTTGAGCGGCGCAATTTTGCAAAGAATCCTGCAGAAAATAGATTTTATTGGATTTGAGAGAAGAGAGAAGGAGTTGTAAAAGATACCAGAGAAGTGTGAAACCCTAGATCTCCTGTTTTCTCAAGTCCGTGACTCCAGATTCCCTCGCAAAATTCACACACAAATCGTTAAATATGCAATTTGCAGTTTTGTTTTAATAATGATATGAATCGTCTAAGAATTCAACACAAATAGCAAGAATAAAAAATTACGCACGTTTCCCCGGCAACGGTGCCATCTGATTGATATGAAAGAGTGTGTTTGTTTTGTAGTTTAACCGCAATCAATAACGGTGTCGCACGTAGCTAGACCGAGATGAGTACGGGTCGTCCTCTGGGAAACGTGGAACCTTTTACTTTTACTTTAGATGTGTTGAGAAAGAGAGGAGGGATAAAGAATTTTATAGAAAGATTTCTAGATCTACGTTAAACAAGAATGTAAAATATAGATCTAGATTATGTTAAAGATGTAATTAATATAATAAGGGGGCTTGTAGGGTTCGTTAGGATTTAGTAGTTATAGACGATTAATTAAAAGTTACCCTTTTTATCCATTAATAGATTTAGAACTAGAACGACGGTGATGCGTGTAGATTAGGGTTTCTGGAGGGAAAAGGAATCTCACTCTTAACCCTTATCTCGACACGGAACTCCGTTCATATCTAGCCTTTACTAAAACAATCATTAATCTAATCTCTAATCGCGGTCGGAACTAGCAAAGAATTGCTAGCGCGCCCGATTAGGATGTTAATAATTCTTTTGATAAAGTTCCTAAACTTTATAGGACTTAAAAAGGGTTTAATTATTTTCATCGTCCATTAGCCTACCCTAATCCTACGAACCCTAACAAGCGGAGAATTACTCACGCATGTTGGGAGAAGAAGATGAAAAGACAAAGAGGGAAAACATAATGTAAAATGCAAAAGAATTAAATAAAACAACTACCTTTATTAATCAACTTGAACAATCTACACTTTATTCCGTAGAAAATGATTACAAAACTAGTTGCTTCTCGATCTTTCCTAAGGAGGTAGACGAATAGTTGATGATCAGCCTGGATGCGTGAGCGTCTGGGGCTTCGTGATCGCGTCGGCTTGATGTCTTCTAACTTTAGCCCTTGGTCCTTTATATAGCCCTCAAAGAAGAAAAACTAGTTACCATATATGGTGACTTCCTAATATGGTGACTTTCCATGCCTGGATTCTGAGTCCCTGTCGGTATTGATTTTATGATTTTGGCAGATTTTTGATCCTGACATCTTGAACATCTTGATCTCTTGACCTGAGCTAAATCTTGCACAATATCTCTATGAATAATGTTAGTTTATTTATTAAATTAAAGAGAGTATCTTAATCACTATATATGGTAATAAATCTTTAAGAAACTTGATTAAGAATATTTAATATGCTATGCACTTTATATGGTAATAAATCTTTAGGAAACATGATTAAGAATATTTGATATGCTGTGCATCTTTTAATTACTAAAATATTATGCATATATTTTGAAATATTATTCTAACCATTTGTATGATATTATATCTTTTAAGAATTGTGATTAGAATATTTGATATGATATGCATATTTTCAATTACCAAAATATTATATAAATATAAAATGCCTATATTTTCCTTCATAATATTAATTATAATATATAAACATATGGAAAATAGTATTTTGCAGATAAATCCAAATATGTTTAATATTTATAATAAACACCTTTTATTATTTAAGAAATGTAAGGAAACTACTAATACCAAAGTGCAATATTTTCAACTGAACAATTAGTTTGTCTCTAAATACCCTAGGTTTCTCAACACATGAGACATTTAGGGTTAGATGAAGAAGAAGGAGCCTGAGGAAAAGAGAGTGTAGAAAAAATATTAGAATGAAGATGGCTTCAAGTTGTGACCATTTGTGAGGAATAATGCATACCAATAATGCAACCATAAAATATCTAGCATGTATCAAAATATCATAATGTGAGTCACCTAGTGAGCCGTGCCATGAGTCACCAAGTAGCCATGCCCCATTTAATGTAAAACACCACCTCATACCTCCACCTCATTTATCTTTTAATCAAAAGATTAAATACAAAATCAGGTGTCTTCTTCTAGAAGCAATCTTGAGTAAATTACAAGAATGCCCCTCATCTGTATATACATACCCGTATCCGTATTCCGAAAAATACGAATACAAAGAGACGAAAATAATCCATCAATATAATACTAGGATCCGGCTTAAACCAAAGCCCACTAGTATTATCCGTCCAAACATGATACGTGCACAAGTACACGTATATGTTCGAGCCCTGTCGTAAAACCATATAACCTCTACATCTTTTGCCCAATGCAGGGAAACCCTCTGTGTAGGACTCTAAAGACTCGACACTACGCTGGCAGTGGGTTTAACTATAAGCCGTCAGCGGTACTAGCTGCACGTAACGGCTACCTAGGTATTTATTGATAAGAAGGCCGATGAGAAAACTCATCCGAACTCCTACTGAGCCTATCTGTGACAATCTCCGTACAGTCCGGTCTGTTCGTCTAAGAGTATCGCATATCGAGCGTAGGGGCGGTAATCGTCAGACCCCTGATAGCGTAATAAGTCGTGCCGGAGTGTAGCTGAAAACACCCTGAGAAATTACTGGAGTACCTACCAGTAAATCTCGCTTGCCCTGGCCAGGGACTTTGTGTAATGGCTTTCCGAACACAACGCGATATCAACCCCCATACCGGGAGAGACGAATCCTATCTAACCTCCACTGCCTCCAAGTGCTTTGGGACTGCACCCAACTACTACATGTTTGCACGACTCCTTTGAGCCGTGGTAGGGTAGTAATCTAAGAACAGTGGGAACACACTCAAGGCAAAGTAGCAGTGTCAATTCGACGGACTAAGCTGTACTCATGTCACCTGGGAACTGCTACCCAATGATAGGAATAATACCCACCAACAGCTCCCTACGAGTCCTGTTCAGTGTACTCATAACCTAATGAGCACCTGCATACTATCTCCAGTACGACGTACTGATGGATGTGGGACAGACCATCTTCCCTGCTCGGATGAGAAGCGTATACACTAGTCTACTCTGGAGTATCGATGCCCCGTCTCGATAATCCTACGCTTAGAGACCTGTATAAGGATGTGCTTATAGACTACCCAGCCCCACTAGTGTGACTGCCATCACAATGCTGGTAATCAAGCAAAGATCCTAAGGGCTCTACCAATATGTATAAGCGATATGCTAAAAGAAACACATGCACATATTGAGGTAGAAACAAACCAGGTAGCATACTACCATTTCGAGCAAGACTGTTACTATATCCGTGTATATCCCAAGCTTCCAATATGTAATATACAAACCAGTATGATACAATAATGGCCTCTAGGGCATATATCACTAACACTTGAGACCACGTTGGAGAACGAGTTATTTACCGACTTGATTTTACAGTCGCTCCCCTCCACCTACGCCTAGTTTATCTTGAATTTCACATTCAAGGGAAGGAAGTTACACTTTCAGAACTCCTTAACATGTTGAGGAGAGCTGAAAGCACCCTGTAAGAATCCAGGGAGACACCCGCTCTGCTTATTGGAGAATCTTCCTCTTCTAAATCTAAGGCGAAAGCCAAGGGAGAGAAGAAGAAGGCCTCCACCAAGCCGAAAGGCGGTGTTAGTAAGGTAAAGGGAAAGGACAGGGCAAAAGTTTTGGGGCTAACATTAGGGAATGAGGAATGTTTCTATTGTCACAGGAAAGGGCATTAGCAGAAGGGCTGCAGGGCTTGGAAAGTCAGAAACCAGGATTCGAAGCACGTTGTGGCTTCGACTTCGGGTGTTTTTATGATTGAAAACTGTCTGTCAATTAACTCTACTTCCTGGGTACTAGATACCGGATCAGGATTCATATCTGTAATTCATTACAGGCTTTGAGAAACCGTATAGTTATGAAGGCAGGTGATGTGACTCTCAGGGTTGCTAACAGAATGAGCGTGGACGCTGTATCCATAGGGGAATATCACCTAGGATTGACAAGTGGGCAGATTTAGATTTTGCTTAACTGTTTGTGTGTACCTAGTCTGGCTTGTAATATCATCTCTGTATCTTTACTTTCTAAAGAAGGTTATGATTTTACATTTATAAGCGATGTTGTGAACATCCACCTAAATCAAGTTTTGATTGGGTCGGGTACACTAGATAACGGTATATACGTATTAAATCAAGTTCAGGTTTTCAACGTCCAGAACACACTTAAAAGAAAGTCTCCAGAATTAAATCAGGCTTTCTTATGGTATTGTATACTTTGTCATATCAATGAACACGATTGACGAAGTTACATAAAGAGGGATATTTGGATCCGTTCGAATATCCGTCCTATGCAACTTGCCAATCATGTCTCAAAGGAAAGATGATAAAGACTCCGTTCACTGGACACGGGGTAAGAGTGAGCGAGCTCTTGGGACTCATACACAGTGACGTATGTGGTCCAATGTCTACACATACAAGAAGTGGTTATTCCTATTTCATTACTTTTACGGATGATTTCTCAAGGTATGTGCATGTATTCTTGATGAAATATAAATACGAGGCCTTTGAGAAATTCCGGGAATATAAGAATGAAGTGGAAAAACAAACCGGCAAAAGTATCAAGACACTTAGATCTGATCGAGATGGTGAATACTTAAGTGCCGAGTTCCTGGATTACTTAAAAGAGAATGGAATTCTCTCTCAGCTTACTCGTCCATACACACCTCAACACAACGGTGTATCGGAAAGACGGAATCGAACCTTATTGGATATGGTACGTTCCATGATGAGTAACTCTGAGTTATCGCGATCCTTCTGTGGTTATGCACCAGAATCATCTGCATATATTTTGAACAAGGTTCTTACCAAGACTTTGCCTACCATACCATATCAGATGTAGAGTGGGAAGAAACCCTATCTTAAGTATTCGAAGATATGGTGATGTCTAGCTTTTGTAAAAATGCAGCATACGGACAAGCTCGAGGCACGCTTAGTACTGTGTAAGTTTGTGGGATACCTAAAGAACTCCAGGGGTATCTTTTCTATTACGCAGAGGAACAAAAGGTTTTTGTTTCTCGGCATGCCCACTTTTTGGAAACACAATTTTTAGAAAAAGAGATAAGTGGGAGTGCAATAGAACTGGAAGAAATTCCAGAACCACAAGCTATTACTGAAAGTATGGTGGAACCAGAAGTTTCGAAAGAACTAGACATCCCCGCGCCACTCCGCAGGACCAGTAGGTAGTCTCATCCGCCCGAGAGATACTACGGTTTTCTCGTAGACGGGGATAGAGAGGATTGCATCATCAACGATGATGAGCCAACTAGCTTCCAGCAAGCCATTCAGAGTAGAGACTCGATAAAATGGCTGGATGCAATGCGGACCGAAATGAAGTCCATGTACACCAACAAAGTATGGACTTTGGACATTGCTCCAGAAGGGATAAAACCCGTAGGCTGCAAATGGATCTTCAGAAAGAAGATTGGTGTAGATGGACAGGTTGAAACCTATAAGGCTAGATTTGGTTTAAAAGGTTTTCATCAAAGACCTGGTTTGGACTATGATGAAACCTTTTCTCCAGTGGCTATGCTCAAATCTATTCGGATCCTTCTTGCCATTGCTGCCTTCCACGATTATGAAATTTGGTAGATGGACGTAAAGACCGATTTTCTGAATGGAAATTTGGAAAAGTGTGTCTATATGGATCAGCCGAAGGGTTTCATAGAGAGTGGGAGCAGCGGAAGAGTGTGCAAGTTGCTTAAGTCCATTTATGGACTAAAGCAGGCATCACGGAGTTGGAACATCTGTTTTGATGAGACAGTCAAAAAATTTGACTTTATCAAAAATTCAGATGAACCATGCATTTATAGTAAGATTATAGTGAGAAGTGTGGTATTCCTCGTCTTGTACGTGGATGATATTCTCTTGATAGGAAATGACATTCCTATACTACAATCAGTCAAAGGATTCTTATCACAAAGGTTCTCCAAGAAGGACCTGGGTGATGCCTCCTACATTCTGGGGATCCAGATCTTTCGTGATAGATCTAAATGGATGTTGGGACTTTCACAGTCCAGATATATCGACACCATACTGAGAAAATTCAGTATAGAAGATTCAAAGTGCAGTAATCTACCGGCTTGTCACGGAATCGCCCTTTCCAAAGAGATGTCTCCCAAGACTGATTTGGAAAGAGATTGCATGTTTACTATACCCTACGCTTCTGCGGTAGGCTCTATAATGTATGCGATGTTGTGTACCAGACAAGATGTAGCTTACGCACTGAGCGTTGTAAGCGGTATCAGTCAAACCCAGGGGAGAAGCACAGGACAACAGTGAAGAACATTCTCAAGTACCTGAGAAGGACTAAGGATATGTTCTTAGTGTACGGCAGAGAAGACCTCCAGGTCGAGGCCTTCGCCGACTCCAGCTTCCAGAGTGATAAGGATGGCTCCAAGTCCATGTCGGGTTATGTCTTTACCCTCAATGGAGGGACGGTCTGTTGGAAGAGCTCCAAGCAGGACACCGTTGCTGACTCGACTATGGAAGCAGAGTATATCGCTGCATGTGATGCCGCGAAAGAAGTAGTCTGGATCAGGAAGTTCATGACAGAACTTCAGGTGGTTCCGTCCATTATTGATCCAATACCGCTCTATTGTGATAACAATGGCGCTATTGCTTTAGCAAAGGAACCAAGGTCCCATCAGAAGTCGAGACACATATTGAGGCGATACCATCTGATTAGGGAGATCGTTGATCACCGGGAGATCGAGGTGCGGAGAGTAGATACGGAGAACAACACTGCAGATCCACTCATAAAGGCCATCCCTCAGACACAGTTCGAGAGGCTGATCGAGATGATAGGTCTACGATATGCCAATACATAGCCTTAGTGCAAGTAGGAAATTGTTAGTGATATATGCCCTAGAGGCTATTATTGTATCACACTGGATTGTATATTACATATTGGAAGCTTGGGATATTCACAGTTATAATAACGGTCATGCTCGAAATGGTAGTATGCTACTTAGTTTGATTCTATCTCAATATGTGCATGTGTTTCTTTCAGCATATCGCTTATACATATTGGTAGAGCCCTTAGGGTCTTTGCTTGACTACCAGCGTTATGATGGCAGTCATACTAGTGGGAGCTGGGTAGTTTATAAGCACATCCTTATACAGGTCCCTAGTCGTAGGATTATCGAGACGGGACATCGATACTCCAGAGTAGACTAGTGTATATGCTTCTCATCCCAGCAGGGGAGATGGTTTGTCCCACAGCCATTAGTACGTCGTACTGGAGATAGTATACAGGTGCTCATTAGGTTATGAGTTACACTGGACAGACTTATTGGGAACTGCTGATTGGTATTATACCTATCGTCAGGTAGCAGTTCCCGGGTGTCATGAGTATAGATTATTCCGTTGACTTGACTTCGCTATTCGTCTCGAGTGTGTTCCCACTGCACTTAAATTACTACCCTACCACGGCTCAAAGGAGTAGTGCAAACAGGTAGTAGTTGGGTGCAGTCCCGAAACACTTGGAGGCAGTAGCAGTTAGATAGGATTCGTCTCTCCCGGTATTGGGGGTTGATATCGCGCTGTGTTCGGAAAGCCATTACACAAAGTCCCTGCCCAGGGCAGTTGAGATATACTGGTAGATACTCTAGTAGTTTCTCAGGGTGTTTTGGGCTCTACCCCGGCATGACTTATTGCGCTGTTAGGGGTCTGACGTTTATCATCCCCCTAGGCCCGATATGTGAGTATCTTAGACGAATAGATCAGACTGTACGGAGATTGTCACAGATAGGCTCAGTAGGAGTTCGGATGAGTTTGATCATCGGCCATCTTATCGACAGATACCTGGGTAGTCGTTACGTGCAGCTAGTACCACTGACGGACTTGTGGTTAAACCCATTGTCAGTGTACTGTCGAGTCTTTAGAGTCCCATACAGAGGGTTTCCCTGCTTGGGGCGAAACGATGTAGAGGCCGTATGGTTTTACGGCAGGGTTCGATTATATACGTGTACTGGCTATATGGATCATGTTCGGACGGATAATATTAGTGGGCTTTAGTTTAAGCCGGATCCTAGTATTATATTTTTGGATTATTTTTGTCTCAATGTATTCGTATTTTTCGTAATACGAATACGGGTATGTATATACGGTGAGGGCATTCTTGTAATTTTACAAGGTATGCTTTTAGAAGGTGACGCCTCATTATTGTATTATCTATTTTGCAAAATAGATTAATGAGGTGGATATTTGGAGACATACATGGCATGGGTGAATCATGGCTATTTTGATTACTTTATTTGTTTGGACTCACTGTTCAAGCATGGGTGTAATACCCAGTTTTTTTTGTACTCCATTATCCGTTTTCTAATGATAAATTTTCCTATTGTTCTATTTAATTTATTCCATCCAAATATTTTTCCCTAACTCTTTTACTACCAAACTTAAGACTTAAAACCATAAGCCCAAGTCTATTTAATCACATTCTTTTCTTTCTAAAATTTTCTTGGCCCAAAGCCCAAACCCTATAACCCAACACCCATTGCTCAACTGCCCCAATTCTTTTGAATTCCCCAATTTAAACCCACTTAATACCCAAATCAATTCCCATTAAATCATATATCTCAAATTAATTACCAAAATCCTTATTTAAACTATTTTAATACACACACTCTCTCCCCCCCTTATAATTTTCAATTAATTATAATCTTAAAATCCCATTCCTTACCTCTCTCTCTCTCACACACGTCTCCCTCTCTTTCCCTCTCCCTCTCACACGTCTCTCTCTCTCTAAACCTCCTCTTCGCTCTCTATCCTTCTACAAGCCAACACCAAGCATCACCATCATCACCCGCATCACTCTGTATCATCTTCTTCCTCCTTGGCCGGCCACCCCCTCTTGGCCGAGCACCCCCTCGAACTCACTCCCTCATCTTCTTTCTCCATCTCATACCATCAACCCCCACTCCACCATCCTCCCCTCTCAGCCTCACCCAACAAGTTTGAGCTCCACGCCAACAACTGAACCCATGCCTCCATCGACGTTGCCTCAAAGATCCGTTGCCCCGCGCACAAACCCATCCCCTCTGCATGCCTCCTTCTTCCCACAATATCAGCAGCACCCGCAACTCCCGAGATCCCTCACCACCCTCGCAACTCCGGCCACGTCACTGCATCGATCCTCATCTCCTTGCCTCTCACCACCATGATCACCAGTGTCGATGCACCCATTTCCTCCTCGGCACCCCTCAACCTCACCCAACTCCGGCGACCACCTCCTCCGACGAACTGCCGCTGTACCCGACATGCCGTGAGCTCCACTGTTACATCGTGCCACTACCAACCCGAGCTCCACTTGCTGCCATCACACTAACCACCGACCCAACTCCGGTGAACACCCCGGCCCCCTTCCGCCTCATCGCCGACAACTACCGCCGTCTTGACGACAACCGCCGCAGCCCCGTCTCCAAGCTCAATCCCCGCGACACAAGCCTACGCCTAGCCAAGCCTCGTCGTGGTCTTGTTGTGCCGCGTCGCTGCCGTATCATCGTCGATACGTCGTCAGGAAAGTACACTACTTGCTTCATGATAATTTTATCCATTACAATTCGAAATACCAATAAATTCCGTATATACACTTCGTGCGAATTAATATAATGCAAGTGTTCGATGCAAAACCCGAATGGAGAACCCCCGTTAAATTGACGAAAACTAATCACATATGATGGCCCGAGTAATAACGAACGTTGTGTTATGATTTGGCTGGAAAATACGGACTTTACTGACGTGATAGGTCTTTCCCATTTAGACCCGTTAAAACTGAAATTTTCCCGAACCTGAACTTTGTAAAAATCACAGTTAATTGATTACAAATCGGAATGTTGTGTTCGAGGGCTCATATCGAATACAACTCGACGACCTAGAACCCCATAAGATTTTTAATTTGTTTCTATGCTAAAAAGGTGATGGAAACTGGCTCGGAGTGCGGCTCTAGACTGCAGTCCAGAGCACCTCTGGCTGTCGAATCTCGTTTTTTAATGCTTTCACTCTGCTGTATGGAAATGTTATAATGCGGAACCCTATACCATAGCGAAGATGAGACAGTTAGATAACCAATGAAAGTGATTTCATTCATTTCTACTGTCGTTTACTATTTAAACTGTATTTTAAATCAACAGAACATATAGCAGTCCCAAACAGGGACAGAACATATACCCCTTTATTGTACAATGCATAACTTCCAGTACACTATGTATATTATTGATCCGTCTTGTGCGTTGGAAACCTTACTGATAAATATAAATTTTTTTCAACTATAGCGTCGCCTAATTTTGATCCCAACAGGGTGAAAAATGTGTTGCGAAATGGATATTCAGTTCAGGAACTGAATTTCCAGCAGCGAACACTTAAAATGAAACGGATGTAACTTGCAAATCCGAAATCCGATTGTCCTGAAATTAATTTTTTTGAACTTCCGACTGAGTTTACTTGCTACCGCGTTTGTATCATTTTACTGAATTTTGAATGTATGATTTAAGGCAATTTATATAAGTTCATAAGATGCATGATAGCTCGTATTACACATGATTTGTTTAACTGCATAAATGTACATATTTTACCCGACTGCCATACTTCTAGTGATAGTGCGCGTTATTATTCAGTGTACAATGCATTGTCGTGCATGAATGGTATCGGTTTAGGAGTGTCAAGTACGCCAGTGAAAAGTGAATGATTCGTGACAGTGAACAATACAGTGAACAGTGAATAAAATCGTGTTATTGATGCGTACTTGTACACAACTAGCCCATACTCATGAATAGTAAAACCTGGGGAAAAAGGGGAAATCGAAGTGGAAAGGGAATTGTATTTAACGAGGTCAGTGATTTAGTGGATGATCATTCGAACAGCGACTCTTATATATATTAGGTTGGGCCTAGCGGTCCGGCTGACAGGGTTATGTCCCGGGCAACAGCGGGCCGTAGTCTCGGGTATGTACGAGACCCTCGTTAAACATGATCCTCCTTTCCATAACTCGATTTCAAAAGTGACTTAGAGACCGATAGGGACGCAAATCATATGCATCAGTTATTGACGCATCAATTGCCTGCATTTATTATTTCCATCATTATTACTTTTATTTTCTTGCCTCATGAATACTATTATAATATTGCTATTGTGTCGCTCTGACGACTCGAGTATGCATGCTCAGTGATAGATGTGGATTCGCCTGATCTCAAGGAAACTGTGAAGATCCAGACTAGTGAACCAGTTACATTTCTCCATTGATATTCCTGGTTAGTTGCTCTCTTGTTTACTTCCTTTGAACTCAGATCTCTTTATATCCTATAGTTTTAGTGACTGCATTCTCTTTACCCGTATTGTATTTTACTGATTACCATATAATGCTAGAAGCCGAAATGTGACTACGACAGGATTTTTCCTTAATCGTAGGAGCATGGCTGGCCTTGTCACCCCTGTATTCCGTATTTTGGGAAGCGGGGCATGACAATGGGTGCTATTTCTTATTGTGAAATATTGCATGCTTGAATAAGTGATGAGAGAGTAACCATTCTTCACTTGCCATTAACCATAGCTCATTTGCAATTTCTCACACTCTCTCCAAGTTTCCTCCTTCTCCCTAAAAAAGATTCTAACCCTCATATGAGTTGTGAAACATAGGATCTTATGAGATAAATTAATCCATCATCATTCTCTACATCATCTAGGCTACTTAGCATACTAGGTACCCTAGTTACCTTGGTTTAGAAATTGGAGCTCAAAGTACATACTCTCGGGTGGATCATCTTTGATGTGAGGAGGCCAACGTCGCAAGCTCGATCCAATCTTTAAGGAGCCAAGGAGAGGAGGAAAAGAAAACCCGAAGGACTTGTTCACGGAGGTATAAAAACTCCTCATAGTAGTTAAACCTCCTAGTTAGTTTAGCTAGTTAAGCTTCCCTAAAGATCCTGGAGTTTAGTCGGTGTTGTGAGCTTTGTAAAAATTATTTTTGTAAATTCCGCCTCCCCGTGAACCCGCGGGGTGCGCGGCATCGACTTACAGGTGGGGTATGGGTGCTCTGGTGTTGCCGACGAGACGAGGAAGGTTGTCATGCCCCGCTTCCCAATATATGGGCAGAGGACGCGACGAGACCACTACGTATTTACTCTGAAGTAAACACGCTAAGCGTATCTAAGTAATATAAGTAAAATACACAAGAGACAAGGACAATAGATTTAATTGAACAACAACTTTATTTATTAACATTCTTTTTACAATACATCTGAAAGTAAATACATGGAATGAAAAGCAATGCCTTAACATTGGCATAACAGACATGGAAAAATATAGAATGTAAATATGTACAAGGAATCTAAAGCTCTGGGTCGGAAGCTAGCTGGTCCCAATCCTCGCTGGTGGGCTCGATCTCCAGTGAGTCTGAAACACCTAACAACATTCCAAAGAAGAAGAATAAAGAGAATGTCGTCAGCGAACAAATCGATCGGTAATTCCCAAAAATGAGGGAGAAATAGAATAGACAGAGAGAGAGTGTGTAACTTTTAAAGTTGTATTATATTGTTAACACCGTTGTTTGTAGCTTGGTACAGAAGAGGCCAGTGTATACGAGAGGATTCTCACTTTTCCGGGAGACTAAGGTATCAGGAGTACAAGGAACCGTTCAGCCATGGTACAACGGCAATTGAATTCAGGTTAGGTGTATTATGGTTGCAGTCTCGTGCCACTTCTAACATCTTCCGTACTAATCTACCCCTTATAAACCCCGCGATGTCTTGATTGTATTGATGTATTGTTTGAAGTGTATATTGTATATAGATGGATGACTTGCCGAAACCATGATATCAGCAAATGGATGTAACCGGAGAATCATGTAGATGGATGTATATCCATGATTCGGTTCAGTCAATATAAATTGAATAGATTGAATATATGGATTTATGGATTCATGTTGAGTTGTAGTTTGTACTTGAATCATATTCAAGTCAGATTAATTATATCGAGACTCAGTCTGAGTTAGACAATTAGAAAATAAATTGAAGTCCTGAATTATATTTTGGTGCTATCGGTAACTGCTGCACATGGACGGCAGGATTTGTGTCTTTTTCAAAGACAATTACTGTGTTGATAACACCGTTTGTTAAGTTTTCTACCTTAAATATGCAAGCTCCAATATCTCCGGCTCCCTGAGGCTCAAGAGACTGGTCCCGCTTAAACCTATGTTTACTAGGGTCCTTATTATAATTTAGTATAACTTGAGGGGGTTTTATGTAAAAATAATTTTGTATAATTTTCAAAATACACCTCAAGTATTTTATTATCGTCTTTAGAGTTTTTATTGATGTATATTTTATCAATGTGACATTTCTAGTGTAATAAACCTAATTTCATAATATATGGTATTTATTTGTAATATTGGAATTGTATGGTATTTTCTTGTAAATGAGACGTTTTTCTTGAATTTTGGAAATATGGAATATTATAAATATTAAAAATAGATATTTTGATATTAATTACATATATATTTATTTATTAAAAATATAAGTTTTATTTATAATAGAAATAACATTTTCTAAAGAAAATTGTATTTTAAATCTTTCGAGATCGTATGCTCCTTGCGGAGGTTTGTATCTCACTCTACTAGGCCCAAGAATGTGCGATAATCCGCACCATACCGAATGGGTGCCCCAAAATGGGTTGTAGAGGCGCAATTGCAAAGATTTGTTAAAATACACATCTTATAGAAAAATGTTTTTATTAGTCGGAGGTAGTTATGTGTAAAATCGTATTTTCCCCCAAATCTATGTTCCCAAATTTCATCGTGCTATGTTACATATAAGTGTTGTGAGGAGGTAGGTCATTACCTCGTGAGTTTTCTAAGGTAATACGGTTAAACGGTATAAACATGTCTATATGAAACATAAAGGTATTTTAATGTAAAAATGGAATAAAACTTGCTACGGTTATCATTTTAATATCAAACTTGTTCTATTGTGTTAGTTAATGAGTATTAAACAAGATAGCAAAAGTTGTAGGTTTGTTATTAAGAAAATATTGTATTTTTGAAAGAAAAGAGAATCAAAAGCCGGATAACTCCGCTTCCAACACGTTTTAAGAATTAAGAATTTGAGAATGGAAAAAGAGAGAGAGAAGGGAGAATTATGGGTTATTAGACTAGAAGAGAGAAGGAGGAAGAGGTAGGAGGTACCGGTGCGTCGTTTCGTCGTCGGAATCTCTTCGGATCGTCTTCGGAAGTTCGTCGGAGCTTCGCCCTTTGCTAACTCCACTTGCACACAAAAAGTCTTGGGAATTTTCTTGAGAGTTTGGGCAGAGATTTGGGAGTGAGGAGGGGTGATTTTAGGTGGTATTTATAGGAAAAATTAGGGTTTAGAGTAATGAAAGGGTGTATTAAAAAGTTGTATTAAAATGGATTAAATGAGAGTTTTAATTTGCTCTGTAAATGTGCAGGGAATTTAAATAATACAGGGGTTATGGGGTAGGCCAAAGATTTCAGAGGATTCAAGAAAAATTGGGTTTCGACTGAGTCAGACTGGCGGCGCCGGCCATTCGCGCGAGTCGCCAGCTCGAGTCAAGCGAGTTGGGCCGCGTCTCCATGCCACGTGTCCCCGACGCTTGGTCTACTGCAGTGGACTCGTTTGTTTTATGTGTGACTCTTGGTTTTACGTGTTGTGCACGTGTATACCTTTGGGCTTCTAAAAGATTAAAAGAATTTAAAATAAAAATAATATGTGGCTGATGGGATTTGAACTCTGGTGCTTTAGTTCAGCAGTGCAAGGTATTACCAATGAGCTACAAGCTCCTTCTTACTGTTCAAAAGCAAATCAAACTTATAACTTGTGCTCAGGCTCAAGTACCCCTTTCTGTATTTTTTTGAAAAAAATTGTATAGAAAATTTAGGGTTGTTACAAAGGTGATGAAGATGGTCGTGTTCAGGCAACGGCGAGAGAGGAGGAAGAAAGAGGTGGGTTTTTGGCGTCGGGGTCGGCTCGGCGAGCCTACGGGGAAAGAGGAGGAAGGAGGTGCTGACGGTGAGGAAGAGGAGAAGACGAGGAAGTGGGGACGACGGCGACGAGAGGGGGACGGCGACGGCGTGGGTTAGGGTTCTGGCGCGAGATAGAGATTGAAGACGAAGGGGTAGAGAGAGAGAGAGAGTGTTTATAAAAATATTTATTATTAATATTATATATATTTGTATATATATAGGGGGAGAGAGAGAGAGGTAGGGACAGAGAGAGATAGAGATAGAGAGAGTTTTATAAAAAGAATTTATTAATATATATATATATATATATATATATATATATATATATATATATATATATATATATATATATATATATATATATATAGACACACACACACACACATAGATACATACATACATACATACATATATATATATATATATATATATATATATAAACTGTTATATAAATATTATAGTTATAGAATATATAATATATATATTATAGGATTTTACAGATAATACCAGATTACTCCGAATATTACCTATATCCCTTTAAAAATATAGTTTTTAAATATAAAGAATATACATAAGGATTTTAACCATAATGCAAATGTCTATAATTAAATGCATATACCCCCAATAAAATCTACGTAAATATATGCAGCGATCCAATTATTTGTCTGTCTAACTCTTAGGATATGAACATGATATATGGGCGCAACCACCTGATATTGGGTAATTTTCCATGCAAGGCAAAATAGAAGAAGAATATTATTTGTTCTTATCTTGTATTATTAAGAGATATGTAGAGCTTAAAATATATTATGTATGTATTTAATACTCGATTCAAATGGATACACTGTACTAGCAAATATTTGATATAAACTCGCGCCATATTGGGTTTCAAACATGCGGGTCGGGTCGGATAATAACCA
Source organism: Agapanthus africanus (assembly GCA_030015575.1). Lineage (NCBI taxonomy): Eukaryota > Viridiplantae > Streptophyta > Magnoliopsida > Asparagales > Amaryllidaceae > Agapanthus > Agapanthus africanus. Next base: position 159,404,851 of record JASDDO010000026.1, on the reverse strand, counting down.
TAGCTATTAATTGTATCATTCGCAACCCAATAGCAAAAATAGTAAAGAATTTTACTGCAAGATTTAAAATACTAAAATATATAGTATAAATGTACTATGGTATTGCATTATACCCAACTACAAAAAAATTTCGTCCTCGAAATTCACATAACAAGAAAAAGACAAGGAGATACGGATCTAAGAAAAGAGGTGTGGAAACTTCTGTCGAATCTCGTTTTCACATTCCCAAGTAGATTCTCCATTCGAACGATTCTCCCATGAAATGAGTACTAGTGGGATTACCTTATTCTTGAGGACATTTTCTCGTCGATCCACAATAGCCATTGGTCGCTCTTCATACGTTAAATCTTTCCTTACTGTCAGTTCCGAGTAATTTAGGACGCGCGTCTCATCTCGAATATACTTGTTGAGTTGAGATACGTGAAACACGTTATGAACACCCGCCAAGGATGGTGGTAAAGTCAATCGATAAGTTACGTCTCTGTTCCGTGATTAAAAATCAGGAAAAGGCTTCAGAGGAGGCATCACGTGCTCACACGTGACCAGTGGTCACGTGTTGGCACGTGATGGATAAGCAGCGGCCAGAAAATAAAGCGCAGAAGAAGAGAAGCCCATTCCAGGGGTTACGTGCTCACACGTGACTAGGGGTCACGTGCTCACACGTGAACAGGGGTCACGTGCTCATACGTGACCAGGGGTCACGTGGCCACACGTGATCGGCTTTAAAAGCCTTATTCGTTAACAGAATTAAATTATGAGGAGAGATCATTCAAATCTTTCCAAAAAGGAGAAGAATTATCTGAAACCGTTGGATCAAGAATCTGAAGGTGATTAAACATCACCAATTTATGGAAAAATCTTGGACATAGAAAGATTTCCCCCTAAAATCTCACCGAAATAACAAAGAGATATCTTTGGATTTAAAATCCAATGGTGAATAGAATTCACCTAATAATCTAAAGGCTCAGATTAATGAAGAAAATAAATCAAGCCTCTCAATAAACAAATCAAATCTTTCAATGAAAGATTCACTAAAATAGATTGATTCTTTTCCTTCTCCTATAAATAGGAGCCAAAGGAGAGAGTTGAGGGGACACACAGACAGAGAGGGAGATATAGAGCCTTGGAATCTTGAAAATTCAGAAGGAAGAATTTGATTCTCTGCAAAAGAAAAACCCTAGGTAAGAAAAGAGAAGAGAGGCTTCAAATGAGAATTTAATTCTCAAAAGCGTTTAACTCTTATATAAAAGAAAAGAACTTAGTTTTTTCTCTGGTTGAGGATCTGCAAAATGCACATCTTCCCATGAATTGAGAATTTAATTCTCATTGGGTTGAGATCCTGCCATGCAGATCTAAAACATAGAGGAGGAATTGAGTTTTGAGAATTTAATTCTCACAGAATTACAGGAATTTAATTCCTTTGAGATAAATTAGGGTTTAACCCTATATTATAGGAATTTAATTCCTTCAAATTGGACAGAACTAGGGTTTAACCCTAATTGAGAACTTAATTCTCTCAACCTCACAGGAATTTAATTCCCTTAAAAAGAAATTAGGGTTTCACCCTATGCCAGAATTTAATTCTTTACATATATGGGGAATTTAATTCCTACAGAAAAGAAATTAGGGTTTAACCCTATATAAGAATATAATTCTTCAAAAGAAAGAAGGAATTTAATTCCTTTAAAGTTTATTGCTAGGGTTTGACCCTATGAAGAATTTAATTCTTAAAAGATGAACAGATCTTTAAAACATGCAAAGAGTCAGAGTCACGTGCTACCACGTGACCCCTGCAAAGATCCATATAAAAGAACTTTGAGGCAATGCCTCACGTGCCCTACGTGACCAGCGAAGCACACAAAGAAAAAGCAAAAGAAACAGAAGCTATGGGCGCTCTCACGTGCTACCACGTGACCCCTTGGCAAAAGCTTTAACAGTCAAATACCCACATTCCCATCACGTGACAGCACGTGATGCCCCCAAAAGCAATTATAGAAAGTATTCAATACTTTTGGCAGAATAAAATAAGGGGAATCAGGGCGCTCTCACGTGTCCACACGTGACCCCTCTCTCCTTAGTGTTTAACACTAATTTGAAGACTTTGCTCCCGGTGTTTAACACTGATTTTCTTAGTGTTTAACACTAATTTGAAAACTCTATTTCCAGTGTTTAACACTGACTTGCTTTAGTGTTTAACACTAATTTGAAATCTCTGTTTTCAGTGTTTAACACCGATTTGCTTTAGTGTTTAACACTAATTTGAAAGCCCTGTTGCTGGTGTTTAACACTGATTATCTTTTAGTGTTTAACACTAACTTGCTAATCTTATTCCCAGTGTTCAACACTGTTGGTCTTTAGTGTTTAACACTAGTTTTAGCCCAATTAGCTAAGTTCCTAGAAGCAAAGCCTCTCCTTCAATGAACCAACAGAGGGCCAATATTCTAAACATGATTGGACTTAGCCCAAGCCGTCCATAAGTCCTTAATTCAAACTTAACTGGGCTAATGGGCTCATAATATAATTAATTGGTCTTAGTTCCAAATTGGGCCAAAGATTACTTAATCTACCTTGGTTCAAGGGTACATCTCTTCACTCCTTTGATACTTGGCGTTGTAATTCCTCAACATCTTCAAAGAGGTGACGGGTCCCGGTGACCACACATTGATACGGACTGTGGGGTCCTTAAACTCATGGACTATGAGGTCCTTAACCTTGGCCGTAATGTCTTAAAACTAACAATGGACTGTGGGGTCCTTAAATCCACGGACTATGATGTCCTTAACCTTGACCGTGATGTGTTAAAACTAACATTGGACCGTGGAGTCCTTAAATCCACGGATTATGATGTTCTTAACCTTGACCGTAATGTCTTAAAACTAACGCCGGACTGTGGAGTCCTTAAATCCTCGGACTATGATGTCCTTAACCTTGACCGGGATGTCTTAAAACTAACAACGGACTATGAGGTCCTTAACCTTGACCGTGATGTCTTAAAACTAACGCCGGACTGTGGAGTCCTTAAATCCACGGACTATAATGTCCTTAACCTTGACCGCAACGTCTTAAAACTAACATTGGACCGCAATGTCCTTAAACTACCTATTGACCGTAATGTCACTAAACAAACAATAGGGCTCCCTTAATTGCTCTCTTGTTGGATCTAAACGATCCCGTTAAGTTGATCTTAATCCAAAAACTAGACTAACGTATCCTTAACAAACGTTTAAGTTGATTTTAGTCTCAAATGAGGCTAACGTATCCTTAAACACAACCCCCAAACCCAAATCTAAGAAAGATACGGATTTAGACTAGTCTACGCCCTACGGGCGATGACATAACTCAGTCTCCGTATACAATCCACGGGCAACCAAATACAAAACAAACACACACGACACGAAATGATCATATGGAGAAGGAGAAAGTTGTTACCGCAATGCGGTAGCGTAATTAACTGCAGGGGCTTGCGCCTGTAGGGAAGAGCGTCCCCACAATCAAAAACCCCTTAAGCGAGGAGGAATCTGACGAAGTCTGCTATATCGGACGCATCCGTTTAAACTTTCGATACATGGTGTCATAAATCAACTTGGCATCTTCGGAGAGGTAGACGGATAGCACCAATTAGCATCTGCCCCGAATTTCAGGCAAGACGTCCGTCGCGCCGCCTTTCGAAGGGGAACAGATTCTGGCACGCCCGGTGGGACCTTTTCCTCTTTCCACTCCACACTTCGTGTATTGTGATTCGCGAGCCAATCGCGGTTCTCTAATGGTTGCCCTTGGGTTTCGAAGTACTAAGATTTGGTGTTTCGTTTGCTGCAGAAATCAAGCATCAATAGCCTCCAACTGCTCGAGCTGCTCCAAATGCTAATGCAACCGACGCTCCGCCTCACCTGGAGGTGTAGCCTATGGGCCTCAAGCGGCCTCCATCCTTGCCATGCCGGTGGAACAGATGACCCAGGCCACCACCGGTCTATTTTTCGGGACCATGCTCCTGCCTGCAAGCTTCACTATTCCAGTGCCCGCACCAGAAGTGCACAAGAAGTCGGTCTTCGATCGGCTCACTGCTACAACGGCCCCTTTTAACGGGTCGTCCAATATCAAACCGGCAGCCTCTGTCTTTACTAGGTTGAACCAGAACTCTGATGGGCCCGTTAAGAAGCCCATGAACCCTGAAATGGCCGTCCCGAGGAAGACAGCCACCTCTGCTCCTGAAGTCGTCAAGGCGGTTTCTCCTGTTAAAGAGTCGGTCTTTTCAAGGCTGACCATTCCGGCTCCTGCTCCTACTCGAGGGTCTGTCTTTGACAGATTGAACATCGCTACTCAAATGACAACATCAGTCTTTAAGAGGCTGGCACAGGCAGCACCTCATTCGGACAGGGGCAATACGAAATTATCCTTATCGCCGAGCCAGTCCCAACAGCTCGACATGCTCGACGTCGCTACTGGCGCCGAGTAAGGAAGGCCGGGGGCAAATCCCCCTCAGGACTAACTCCACCGGCTCCAATGGTGGAAGTTAATGCTGCTGTTCCAACTGGTAACAGCTTTGAACCGCTAAGGAGGGTACGTAAGAACTCTCCGACTGCCACGTTGAAAAGATCTCTTCCACCTGCAAAGAGTGTTACAGAAGCGAAGCCGGAGCAGCCTCCTCAACGGCTGTCCTCCAAAATTTATAAGGTCTGGCGACGGGTCCAAGACTCAGTAATCGACCAAGATCATTCTCGCCAGAAGAAGAGGGTGAAGGTTCACGAAGAAAAGAACCGTCCTGTCAAATCACAAAGGACGACGACCACTTGGGTGCCTGCTGCAACGGCTCCCTCCACGTTGACTACTCAAAAGAGAGAAAGGCCGGAGAAGGTCCCTACACCTGCAGCAAACGTCAAAGACAGTAAGCCTAAACGCTCTAAGTCTGGGGGCATGGTGGTGCATACCGTTTATATGGCTTTTGGAAAAGAGGACAGCCGTATATCCACAGGCCATAGACCGCTCACGCGATCGGTGACTAAAGCTCAGGAGCAGCAGCAGAAGCTCCAAGAAATGATGAACGCGATGGCCGCACTCACTGGGCCAAAAGAAAGCCCCGAAGTATCCGCGGATCAACGCCAGGAGCAGGAAACTGACGCTGAATTCCTTCGTAGGATACTGGAAAAGAAGGATAAAGAAGCTGCGGAACAAGCAGCCAATATACAACGAATGGCCCTTCTGTTTCAGGATATGGTGGGTATGATGATCCGACAAGATCCTCCTGCTGAATACCCTCCGATCATTGCTGAGGACGATAGAGGAGAAACGTCAAATCCTCCACCGGCTCTTTCAACAGCCAAGGAGGAGACAATCTCCAAAGCTGACTTGGACGAATATATAGCTCAGCAGATACGGGTTCACCAGGCGACCGAGACAGCCGGACAAGTCGTCAGAACGGGGCGACCATATCCAAGCTGGTATGATCAGATCAAGTACCCGCTGGGCTATACAATACCGAAATTCTGTATCTATAAGGGGACAGGCAATCCCCATCAACATGTGGCCCAGTTCAGGGCGCTTTGTGGCAACACTGGCGGCGACGATAAGCTCTTGCTTCGCCAATTCGTCGGCAGCTTGTCAGAAACAGCGTTCGAATGGTATTCTGAACTCCCCAACGATTCCGTCAAGACGTTCGCTGAAATGGAGTTGCTATTCACTCAGCGATTCGCGAGCGCCAGCGAACGCACCCCGATAACGGTATTGATTAATGTCAGGGTGAAACCAAGCGAGACGTGGGTCCAGTACGCTATACACTGGCGAAACTTGTGGTCGAAATGCGAACAACGCATTAAGGAAGCGCCCGTGGTGGGCATGTTCGTGGGTACCCTAGATCCTCATGCAACCATCTCACAGTTCATGATGTTCTTTAAGCCAACCACGTTCCAGGCTTTGATCGACAAGTTGGCCCAGATGGACCAGATGGGTCACAGACCGCCTCCCCCGAAGCCGGAACCTCGGAATGACAAGGGTAAAGGGAAGGCAACTTTTGTTGCGAACGCTCAGCAGAAACCCAGTGCCCCAAAGCTGGCAGACCAACTGGAAGAAAGACGGCGGTATTATAATAAGAAAATGAAGTGCCCCTACTCATTCCCGCGGGATAAGATGAAAAGGCTATTCGAGCTGGCGGTACGCAACAGGTTTATCAACCTACCAAATCCAAGGCGACCGCCGCAACCCAATGAGGTGAATAACCCCTATTATTGCCCTTACCATCAAACGGTAAGCCATCTGATTGAGGATTGCTTCTTCTTCAAAGGATGGATTGAAGATCAATACCTACAGGGCAAGTTTGTGCTGTCCGAGAAGTGGAAGGTGAACCCGCCCCAACCGCACACTCCTAAGAAGACGGACGCACCGGGGGAAAGTTGCTCTTTCATTGAAGAAGCTCCATGGGAAATCGTGCTTTCGACAAAAACCAAAAGAATGCTGAATGAGCTCCAGACATGCCCAACGATCAGGTGGAAGAACTCGCTGGAACCCCAGATCATTGAAGGGATGCTGAAGCCATGCCCAACCCCAAAGATCGGCGGTGATGGCCTAAGTACTCACACCCAGCCATCGAAATCTTCAAAGAAGAAGAAGAAGAAATCCAAAAAGCCCGGGAAGCTTGACGACAAGCGCACGGACTTGCAGAAACAGATTGACGCGCTGGAGGAGTACAATCAAAAGGCGCGGACTCCCATCACACTCCAAGAGTTTCTCAACCACGTCTTTCAGGAGGAAGATAATGGGGAGAGCTCGTCGGATGAATCCGAGGGATATGTGGCGAGTTGTCATGTGATCTCCCACTCGTTTACGGACGATGAAAAAACTCCTGACACTGAGAAACTGGGGGCACAGTCTGAACCAGAACTTGTGTGTCCGACAGACGAAATGATCGACGCCTTTCTAGACGAGATTCGTTTGAAAAGTAAAGCCGACCGGGAGCGTGAGATGGTCGCATCAGAAGGAGCCAAACGCAGGCGACTAAACGAAAGAATCGAAGCACTCCCGCCGGATCAAAAGACATCCGATGCAGATAAAAACAGATTCAAGATGAGGAAAAGGTTTTCCAATGCCATGTCAATGGGAATGAAGCTGCCGCCCTCGGAAGAAAACACGCTCAATGGGGCGGGAGGCACCCTAATTACTGCTCATATCATCGGAAGATTTCACACTCCACTGAGGAGTGCGACGCTTTTAAGATATGGTGGCAGGTATATGTTGCTCATCGGCAACATTTTAAGCGAATGAAACGCAGAACTCGTCGGGAGCAGAGAAGTACGACCGAAGGTCACAACAGAACTACCGGCGATTGTCGCATGGTTAACGCCGGAGGATCACAAGTTCTTACTTTTGGGAGTGACTCTGATGAGGAAATGGCTCTGGGCCCTCTCTTTAAAGAATCCATCTTAGGGAAAGAGGAAGAACCAGCGGCCTGCGAAAACATTCAGCTGCGCAATCGTATGCTCCCGGAAAAGAATCTCGGACCCGCAACTAGAAAAGATAAGGGAAAGGAAAAGGTCGCTGAGGATATCGCCTTAGATGACCAAGTCATGAAAGAACTGACTGTCAAGGACCCGCCCAAGAAGAGTACGGTAGACTACAACGTCCTAGCGCACCTGAGGAAGCTACCCTCTCAGCTCAGCATTCTCGACGCCCTCTTATTATCAAAAGAAGCGAGAGATTCATTAATCAAGGCGCTGCAAGAGCCCGAACAATTCCAAGCCTTCCTCGCCGAAGAAAGGATGAAGGATGAACTGGAAGAAGTGCACACAGCCGATGTCATGTTCGGTGATGAAGACCTTCTCCTTGGGACGTGCGACCACAACCGTCCCCTATATGTCTTTGGATACTGCCAAGATATCAAGATAGGAAAAATCCTGGTTGATAATGGATCCTCTGTCAATCTCCTTAATGTTCGGGTGTTGAAGGGAATCTGCATGAGCGTTCAGCACCTCGCTTGTGACAAAATTACCATCTCCGGGTTCGACTCCCAGTCATCATGGACCCTTGGGTCTGTAATACTGACGCTGCGCTTTAGGCTGCTTGTCACAGACGTTAAGTTTCATGTCATTGAAGCCAGGACATGCTACAACGCTTTGCTCGGTCGTCCTTGGTTGCACGAGTACAACATCATCCCTTTTACACAACATCAGTGTATGAAGTATTTCAAGGATGGTCTCGAGTATAACGTAACAGGTGAGCTGAACCCGTTCTCCGTGAAAGAAGTCCGCAAGTACGAAGATGCAAAATACTTTTTGCCAGATTTCGAGGACACGGAGAGGTGTCGCAAACCGGAGAACAAAGCCACCGCCACCATTCCTGTTTTTGGGAGTGATACCGAAGAAGAAGAAGAGATAGTTTACGCTGGGCCATCTCGACGCAACAACCCGGGGCCGTCCGCCCCCATATTGATCTTCGGAAGCGATTCGGAAGATGAGGTTAATGCTGTGTTTTCCAGTCGGCCGCCAACACAAGAATTCCCTGGTGATGATCAGAGTTTGCAAATCACCATGATTCCGTGGGAGAACTACAAAGATTTTGACGCACTTGAAGCTTACAATGTGCAAGACCTGCAGACATTTTACGTCCCTCCCAGGCGAAAAGGCGATCCTATTCTATTGGTCCACGGCCCGTCGTTTGAAGAGCGAATGGACAAGCTCACCAGGAAAGCGGGTCAAAAAGCTCGGAACGACCATAATCGCGAAATGGCCATTTATGAGAAAGCCAGGACGCAACGTCTTCTTCAACGAGCTGCGAAAGACGAAAGTACTCCTCCCTGTCAACCTGCTATGTAAAAGGCCCGACGCAGAGGCAGAAACAAGTCAAGGAGCAGAAAAGGCATTCGACAGCGACAAAGAGAGACCAAGAAGTCACGCGATCGGAATTCGAGCGGTCCGGATTTGTCCTTTATGAAGAAAATGAGTCAGGCATACTCTTTTCCTCAGAATAAAACACGGAAGATACTTGACCTCGCTATAAAACATCAAATGATCACACTTTCGGAGTCTAAACACCCTAAGCAACCTAACGAGGTCTCTCATCCGAGCTATTGCTCTTATCACCGAGCCATAGGGCACCCTATCGAAGACTGCTTTACCTTCAAGAACTGGGTCGAAGACCAGTACCAGCAAGGCAGATTTGCTCTATCCAGCTGCTGGAGGGTAACGCCGCCACAAAAGCACGAACCTAAAGCCACAAGAGCAGAACCAGATCCACATCGGTCTTGGAAGCGAGTTCGTACTTGTCATATGATAACGATATCAAAAGAAGAGCCCGAGGATATGGATGACCTTTCCTGGTGCTTCGAAAATGATAATGACGAGATGATTGCAGAATTTCCACCAGCACCAGAGGAGCTGGAAGATGGAATACATACCACTGCAGATGAGCTGGGGACGACAAGTGACCCACGGCTGACGTTCGTCAGCGAGCTGCTGTCTGAAGAAAGGGTGGCTATGCTAAGGAACGTGCTTATGCAGCATAGAGATTGCTTCGCATGGAACTATTCCGAAATGCAGGGACTGGATCCAGAAATAGCTGTCCATAAATTGGCAATATCCCCGGACGTCAAGCCAGTCAAACAAGCACTGAGAAGAATGCGGCTCGAGCTTGAGATGAGCATCAATGCCGAAGTCAAGAAGCTGATCGACTCTGGGTTTATCCAGGAGGTTCAATATCCTGAATGGATCGCCAACATCGTCCCAGTGATGAAGAAGAATGGGACGGTACGTATATGCGTGGACTTCCGGGATCTCAATAAAGCTTGCCCGAAGGACGATTTTCCAGTGCCAGTCACCGAACTGATGATAGACAATACGTCCACTCACGAGGTTTTCTCCTTCATGGACGGCTCATCAGGGTATAATCAGATAAAGATGCATCTCAAAGACCAGAAGCACACCGCCTTCAGGACTCCGCTAGGTATATTTTGCTATAAGGTGATGCCATTCGGTCTAAAGAACGCCGGTGCCACCTATCAGAGGGCCATGACGAAGATCTTCGATGACCTCATACATAAAATCGTCGAATGTTATATCGACGATCTCGTGGTGAAAAGCAAATCGTATGAGGAGCATTTAGAGCATCTGAAGACCGTGTTTCAACGCCTTCGGCAATACAACTTGAAGATGAACCCCCTCAAATGCGCGTTCGGGGTATCCTCAGGCAAGTTCCTAGGGTTCATTGTCCGGCACCGGGGTATCGAGATAGATCCGTCAAAGATCAATGCGATCATGGAAATGCCACCGCCAAGGACTCTCAAACAATTGCGGTCTCTCCAAGGGAAGCTCGCGTACATCCGGCGATTCATAGCCAACCTTTCAGGCAAGTGCCGCCCTTACAGTCACCTGATGAAGAAGGGAATCCCGTTCGTCTGGGATCACAAATGCCAAGGCGCACTGGACGAGATCATGCAGTACCTGCATAACCCGCCGGTGTTAGCTGCTCCAGTCAAAGGAAAACCTCTTATTCTTTATACAACTGCCCTCGAAGGTTCCTTAGGTGTGTTATGGGCACAAGAGAACGACCAAGGGAAAGAAAGAGCGCTCTACTATTTAAGTCGAGTTCTTCTGGGGGCAGAAAGCAACTACTCCCCCATTGAAAAGCACTGCCTTGTTGCGCCACGTCGCCTTCGTCTTTTACGGGCTCCCGCCTCAATACCGAGGCAACTCGAGCATGAAGCCGGCAACTCGACATGCCCAAGAAGTGCTGTAGAATGTGTAGTAGATTGTCTCACTTGGGTTTGTTGCCATTTGTGGATGATGGAGGAAATGAGATTAGAAAAATGGTGCTTGCATTTTTCTAGCATGAATGAGATCAAGAAATGAAACTCAAGCTCTCTTCTTCTTCTTCTTCTCTCTTTCTTTTTCTCTCTTGAAAAAACTTATCATCTAGTAAGCATAAGAATGGTGGAGGTAGAGAAGAAAAGAATATCAAACCATCACCTTAGAAGGAAGGTGAGTGTAGGAAAAGGTGGAGGGTAACCACAAGCAAAACATCATCATAACCAAATCACATCAACTCTAATCCACTTCTAATCACCAAAAAGCATGAAAAGAATGGTATCTAAAAAGGTTATCATAATAAATCATTTGCAAGAAAAACCTCCACAAAGTGTTATTTGCAAAACTGCAAATAACCCCCTCCATCAGAAAAGTCCGGCCGGGAAAGAACAAAGGAAAACCGGCCGGAACGGAATGCAAACTGGCAACTCCAGAAAACTGGTCCCGTAATAAATTACAGGAAAACCCCTATACTGTGCATACACACCCGCATCTGTATTCCGACCGGATACAAATGCAATGAGACAAAATCTACACTGTACTAGACTAGGACCGGCTTAAGCCAAAGCCGGCTAGTAAAATCCGTTCGATCCTGATCCGTGCAATACCGCACGTATCAGATCAAACCCTGCCATATAACTATACGGCCACTAGTACAAAACTGTCCGATCCTGATCCGTGCAATACCGCACGTATCTGATCGGACTCTGCCATATCTCCATACGGCCTCTACAACGTTTCGCCCGAAAGCTTGAGTAACTGAAAGTGTGGTGGACTCTAAAGACTCGTCAATACTATGGCTGTGGATTTAACCACTGGCACGTCAGAGGTATAAGCCAATACGTGACGGGCCACCAGCTATTGACCAAAAAGGGACGTCGATGAGGAAGCTCACCCCGACACCCTACTGAGCCTGTCAGTGACAATATCCGTACAGTCCGGTCCGTTCGTCTATGAGTATCGCATGGCGGGCCTAGGGGGTTGGTAAAAGTCAGACCCCCAAAAGCGGTACAAGTCGTGTCGGAGCGTAGCCCAGAACGCCCTGAGATACTACTGGAATACCTACCAGTAAATCTCCTGTCTCGGCCGAGGGCTTTGCGTAATGGCTCTCCTAGACACAGCGCGACCTCACCCCCAATACCGGGAGAGACGAACCCCTGCAGATCCGCTCACTGCCTCCATGTGGCTCGGGACTGTACCCAACTAAAACCTGTTTGCACGACTCCTTTGAGCCGTGGTAGGGTAGTAATCAAAGCACAGTGGGAACTCACACGAGACAAATGACGATCTCAGGTCGATGAACTAACCTGTACACATGTCACCTGGGAACTGCTATCTGACGTCTGGTACAAGACCAACTAGCAGGTTCCCGGCGAGTCCTGTCCGGTGTACTCATAACCCAATGAGCACCTGTATACATCTTAGGTGAACCAACTGACACCAGTGGCTTGTGAGACCGGCCACCGCCCCTCGTCGGGGTCTCGACTGTATACACTAGTCTACTAATGGAGTATCGATGCCCTGTCTCGAAACTCCTACGACTAGGGACCTTTTAAGGATGTGCTTATAGACCACCAGCTCCCACGTATATGATCGCCATCATACTGCTGGTAGTCAAGCAAGAATCCTAGGGGCTCTATCAACGTGTAATAGCGACATGTCAGGTCACCTAAAGCAGTACACGATGATAAAGATAAACCAGATAGCATACTATCATCTCGAGTAAGACTGTCCTACCGGGATAGGTCCTCCCTCAATCATTGCAATCACGTGCCTGTGATCCAATAATTGACTCTGAGGGCACTATCTCCAACAATCTCCCACTTGCACTCAAGGCTAATTATTGCGATGTCGCATACTCACAGCCCGTGTGATACCGAACACCCAACTCCTCTACTAGTCAGTCTCACAAAGCTCTTTTGTGAAACTATTGCGTTCGAGGAATAGCCTCAGCGAGTGGATCCGCAGTGATGTTTCTTTCTATGTCTCTCTATATCTCAAGTTCGCGGAGAAAGCCATCTCCCGAAATGAGCAATACCTGTCTTAGAATGTCTGGATGTCTGATGGGACCTAGCTCATAAATGAACTCCAAATCCAAACTTCTTAGACTGTATCATCAACTGAAACTAATCAGTATCCCGCGCCATGCCGCCCTCAGTATTGCCTTGGACCACCTATCCAAAATACTGCCCCTCGTCAGAGGGAGAACTATAACTCTGACAACCTCCTTGTCGTCCATGTCACCTTGGAAGCCTGGAGTGATAACCGTCTCCTAAAGGAGGCAGCCGTTATCGTATCCCTAGAACATTCACTTATGTTCTAAAACTGCTTCCGACTGTTTCTCCAGGATTGGATTAATATCAACTTATTGCATCTACTGCAAGAACAACATCTGGTGTGGTACTTGACATCTCATGATTGACTCAATTGCCTAAGCAAGTGATCTGTCAATCATGCGTATCCCTCTCCCCTTTAGTCTATAAGACACCTTTAGAGAGGGTGACTCCATCAACTGCAGGTACACTACCGTGTCAGGAGTCGTCCATTCTAAATACTCATAGAATGCTGTCAAGGTACCCAGATTGGGAAACTACCCAAATCTAGATCTAAAACCATAGATCTAGTAACCAGAATGTCTGATATAATATCCAAGTCCTGTGTGGAGAAAACACTGTGTGACGACCAAAGTATAACCGATCGTAGTATAGGAATATCACTTCCTACTACCTTCTCAACAGATCCACCCCTATTCTGATGACGTCAAACCTCTGACTATCACATCAGAAATAGATGATCTATCTCCGCTACATCTGCTTTGGTCTATAAATAGACATAAGCCTGATGTCCACCAATGCTTCCGCTGCTCCCACTGACTACGACAACCCTCTGGCAGAGTCATATAGACGTGCACTTCCAAAGCTAGTTTAGAACGACGCTATACTCATCCTCCTGCCGGGTCTTGCAGCCTGGAACAACAGCAATGGCAAGTGTGGGTAAACAAGAACTTCCCTGTCACCGTCCTTGAGGCTACCGGAGTACCTCTCGGGTGGCTGAAGTTACCCACCGTATCTGCGGAGTGGCTAATGGAATGTCAATACAGATTGAATCTTTAGGTTCCTTATCAAATCTTCAGTAATCGTTTGTGGTTCTGGAATCACTTCCAGTTCTACCATGCTCCCACTACTTTTTCTGAAAAAATCCATTTTTAATAAAACTGTGGCGAGTATAGAACAATATTTCTACTGTTCATCCAGATGGTAGAAAATCAACCCTCGTCATAGCCTGGGTCAACCCACAAACAGCCATTACAGAAACGTGCCTTGAGTTATCCGGAGTCTGGTTTTAAGCATAAGCCGGACAACTCCCCGTACCTTAACATCGTTAAGATATGAACTGTTCTATATCCAATATAGAACCAGAGGCACTGATTTAATTGAACCAGATTCAAATCATGCAGCTGTCTCCAGTGCATGTCAACTAAATGGAAGGAGGCCGATCAGCGTTACTCAACTTAGGAATGCTTCCAATTATGAGTAACCTGAAAGAGAAGCAATCTGTCTTCATCATTACTATCAACTGAATATCATACACAAGTATCTACATCTTCAATCTCTTTGAAGAATCCCGACACTTGCTACACCTGGTACTCTACTCTATTCAAATACCTATAACTCCTCAAAACTTAGACCCTGTGTTTCCACGAAACAGCTGTCTAAAATTTAGAGAAGCCATAAGTAAACCGAATATAGTACGAGCACCAACCCCTCTGTCCTAATGGACACTGGACAACATACAATACTCTGTATAAGTCCGCTGAGTCTAACAACTCTTTCACTGTGCGTCGTAGGTTGAAAACTGTACTTATGGTTAAGAAGAATTACACCGCTGTTTAATACTCCTTACCTAACCATCCACTGATATAGGTAAATGTCGTCGACATAATATCAAAAGGTATATCTCACTCTATGAAAATAGACGTACAGATATATCAATTTGAAATTGGTGCACAACAGCGGATATTCAAAACCAAATATTTGCCGACCGGCAAACAACCCAGGTGACTTCCTCAAATATCACCGATTACAACGAATCCCAATATAATGAGGATGGTCACCTAATTCCCAATAACTTACTCCCACTCATCATCTTGTAAAACCATACGGATGTGAGAATCATACCTGGTAAATACATACCCTGGAGTAAGTGTCTAATTGGAAAATCAGTTTTCATTAACAGTACACAGTGAAACTGAAACATTGAAATGTTTCGTCGGGGTATCCTGGTATTCCTAGTAATGCCTCTTCCATTATCCAGATTCACAACTATAACCGTATAATTCTTTGACACCTCTCCAAATCCCTTTATATGTCTTTAGTCATTACCTTCTGTACACCCCTTTAAGCCAAATGGTTTTCTTCCTTCCCTACCGTTCGGCACCAGCCTATGGTTTGGAAGAAGACTATCCAAAAAGCATAAAGGGTGTACTGTCCTAATCTTAGGAGCACTCGCAATGCGAGAGAAGGTGAAGATAAAAGACACCTGAATGTACTTTATTCCTATTTCTCCTGAACCAGAATCCATCCCCGAATTGGAACTAGTTCCTTTCGAGTTCGTATATAACCATACGATGGAATATCCAATAAAATGGGATCTTCGTAGTGATACGGAGTGTCCTGGAGAAATACAAAGGTGATTTAGGATTGGCGAAGAAATACTTGGTTTGGTCGTGAATATCAGTCGCAATTTACTTTGCCCTCTTACTAATCCCTTGCTTTGTCTGAACTTAATACCTTCTGCACACCGTTTTAGGCTAACTGGTTTTCTTCATTCCCTACCGGTCGGCACCAGCCTATGGTTTGGAAGAAGACTATCCAATTTGCGTAATAGGTGTACTACTCCTAAACCAAGGAGTACTCGCAACCTGAGAGAAGGTGAAAAGAAAAGACAACTGAATAATCCTATCCGTTTTCTCCAGAACCAGAAACCATCCTCGAAGTCCTTCGAGTTCGTATCTAACCATACGATGGTTTTGTCCAATGGAAGTGGACGTTCGCAGTAATACGGGGTGTCCTGGAGAAAAGGGTAAAAGTAGGAGTGGCAATGAGGTCTGCAACTCTGACAATCCAAAGCCTGTGTTAAGAAGGTTCGGTCAACTTGGTCACTGAGTTATAGTCCAGGGTCGGGTCAATGGTCGCTGCCAGAGAGAGAGAAAAGAAACACTCAGCGTGCACTCTAACCTAGATCAGAATGGTTACCAATTTATCTAATCAGGAAACCTCCCACTGTATCTCAAATTCTCCTCCAAACCTGAAAGAAGAATTAGTCGGGATCACCCGAGGAGTAAACTAACTCATCAGTGGGAATCGGGATCCAACTCTCATCGCATGATAACGTGACGGAATCCACTCACGTCACCACACTCCAGAAGGTATGCGCATGCCTGGCAAGTTTCAGTTCTTTTGAAACTCCCGATGTGATTTTTACCCCTAGGACCCAAGTGACCTTGACACAGTCAACAAATCAAAGAGTCCTAGTCAAGTTCAGCCCGTCATTATCCTGGATTGCATTAAACCCACCCGTACGAGCCCTTGACACAGTCAACAAGGCCGCACGACTGTCCTAACCAATCCCATTAATATGCTGCAAACAAACAATACTTAGCTACCGCACACTACGCCTTGACACAGTCAACAAACGCAGCACGAATACTAAGTAATACTTGTAAGAAATGACGGAGGGCTACGACTGGTTTTTAGCGAAAAACCTTTAACGTAATGAACTTGATATCGTTGAAGGAACTGCATAGTTTTTATAAAAATATAGTGACGAGAGCCTTTGCTAAAAAGGTCACTCCCGGTGAAGGGATCTCGGCTCTTTCCCCGTAGAATGAGGTGCAGGATATTCCAACTGAATACCACGATGCAAAGCAAAAGTAATCGGCTATAGTGAAGTTAATGCCCTGACGCAAACTTCTGTCCAAGGGGTCACTCCCGGTGAAGGGATCTCGGCCCTTGCCTCGTCGACTGAGGAGCAGGATATTCCAAATGAATACCACGATGCAAAACAAAAGTGAACGTCTTTGCAATAACAGCTTTTTGAAAAGTGTTCCAACAACATCAGAATAGGTTTGTTTAAACTTGCATTGATCCGAATCAATGCAGTCCCATCAATTGATCACACCACAAAGAACGAAAATATACTGACGTACGTATATGCCATCCGCATTCGCCACTGGGTCCCGTCATCACCCGTTAGGTTAGCTAACTAACGGCAGAGCGGGGACTGGACTAGCGCGGATGAAAAACATATACAACATCTACTAATATATATACCAATATATAGTATTTCGCTCAAGGCGTGAATAAAATGCAACATCACAGAAATGTACAGCATCACAGAACAAAACAGATATCTGGAAGCCCCGGGTTTCACAGAGCCGCTGCTGAAACCCGACGTTCCCCTGGTCGTGTGGATAGCCTGTGCAATGAAATCCTAGACCCCTACGGGCGCGGCAAGTCACCCGCCAAAACCTGAAGCGAGGCAGCCCCCTTCAGTACCGTGAATGGACCACCCAGCACTTCACGGAATCCGGTAACTTGGGCACCCCTCCTGGGTCAACCTGTACCCCCTACGAGTGCGGCGAATAGCCCGCCAATCCTGGACTGAAGCCCCCTCCGTCTCAATGCCCTGAGATGCGGGCCCGTTGCCCTCCAGAACCCGGCTATCCGTGCACCCCTCCGCGGGGTAACCCTAGTACAGAAAGTAAAATATACATACACCGGGTACATCGACCGCAACCAGGTCGTGCCCCAAAAGAATAATACAAACAGGCAGTGACGGCAGTCCACAAGTCGGACGCTCGCCCCGCAAAATCAAATGTACATAATACAACAGCACTGCACTAGCATTGCATCCAGGCTATCCCCACGACCGATCCGCAACATCACAGCATAAACATAGAACATCAACGTGAAAGTCACGTTCGCAAATCCGTCTAACCGGGCTATAGCAGTTAGACCAGATTTACCGATCGAGTGACATTCACGGTCGCAGATATAATGTAAATACTGTGAAATAATGTGTTTAAAATATCCGATCGATCAAACAATTAACAAGTGGGCCCCCAACCAATACTGTAGCAGTCACAGAAAACCTGGGCCCAAATTTAATATCCCAAAAGCCCCATTTTCAAGTTCAAGACAATCTGAAAAATTTTGGTAAAGTGAAGATTTTAACCCGCGGCGGAAGCGCGGCCAAAGCAATGCTTTGGCCGCTCTTCCGCGGCGCAATGAAGGATTCAGGCTACAAAATTTTATCAGATCTCTTATATTTCCCTGTACATCATTCTGCAACCACCTGAAAAATTTTTCGAGCCCGGAAAAAATCGACAGAAAACTGATGTACACTAAATACGGTTTTTTGAGATTTTGGTCGATCGGATACGCAAACACATCAAACGAAGCTAGGTAAGGTTAATGGCGTGGCTCTGATACCATGTTGCGCCACGTCGCCTTCGTCTTTTACGGGCTCCCGCCTCAATACCGAGGCAACTCGAGCATGAAGCCGGCAACTCGACATGCCCAAGAAGTGCTATAGAATGTGTAGTAGATTGTCTCACTTGGGTTTGTTGCCATTTGTGGATGATGGAGGAAATGAGATTAGAAAAATGGTGCTTGCATTTTTCTAGCATGAATGAGATCAAGAAATGAAACTCAAGCTCTCTTCTTCTTCTTCTTCTCTCTTTCTTTTTCTCTCTTGAAAAAACTTATCATCTAGTAAGCATAAGAATGGTGGAGGTAGAGAAGAAAAGAATATCAAACCATCACCTTAGAAGGAAGGTGAGTGTAGGAAAAGGTGGAGGGTAACCACAAGCAAAACATCATCATAACCAAATCACATCAACTCTAATCCACTTCTAATCACCAAAAAGCATGAAAAGAATGGTATCTAAAAAGGTTATCATAATAAATCATTTGCAAGAAAAACCTCCACAAAGTGTTATTTGCAAAACTGCAAATAACCCCCTCCATCAGAAAAGTCCGGCCGGGAAAGAACAAAGGAAAACCGGCCGGAACGGAATGCAAACTGGCAACTCCAGAAAACTGGTCCCGTAATAAATTACAGGAAAACCCCTATACTGTGCATACACACCCGCATCTGTATTCCGACCGGATACAAATGCAATGAGACAAAATCTACACTGTACTAGACTAGGACCGGCTTAAGCCAAAACCGGCTAGTAAAATCCGTTCGATCCTGATCCGTGCAATACCGCACGTATCAGATCAAACCCTGCCATATAACTATACGGCCACTAGTACAAAACTGTCCGATCCTGATCCGTGCAATACCGCACGTATCTGATCGGACTCTGCCATATCTCCATACGGCCTCTACAACGTTTCGCCCGAAAGCTTGAGTAACTGAAAGTGTGGTGGACTCTAAAGACTCGTCAATACTATGGCTGTGGATTTAACCACTGGCACGTCAGAGGTATAAGCCAATACGTGACGGGCCACCAGCTATTGACCAAAAAGGGACGTCGATGAGGAAGCTCACCCCGACACCCTACTGAGCCTGTCAGTGACAATATCCGTACAGTCCGGTCCGTTCGTCTATGAGTATCGCATGGCGGGCCTAGGGGGTTGGTAAAAGTCAGACCCCCAAAAGCGGTACAAGTCGTGTCGGAGCGTAGCCCAGAACGCCCTGAGATACTACTGGAATACCTACCAGTAAATCTCCTGCCTCGGCCGAGGGCTTTGCGTAATGGCTCTCCTAGACACAGCGCGACCTCACCCCCAATACCGGGAGAGACGAACCCCTGCAGATCCGCTCACTGCCTCCATGTGGCTCGGGACTGTACCCAACTAAAACCTGTTTGCACGACTCCTTTGAGCCGTGGTAGGGTAGTAATCAAAGCACAGTGGGAACTCACACGAGACAAATGACGATCTCAGGTCGATGAACTAACCTGTACACATGTCACCTGGGAACTGCTATCTGACGTCTGGTACAAGACCAACTAGCAGGTTCCCGGCGAGTCCTGTCCGGTGTACTCATAACCCAATGAGCACCTGTATACATCTTAGGTGAACCAACTGACACCAGTGGCTTGTGAGACCGGCCACCGCCCCTCGTCGGGGTCTCGACTGTATACACTAGTCTACTAATGGAGTATCGATGCCCTGTCTCGAAACTCCTACGACTAGGGACCTTTTAAGGATGTGCTTATAGACCACCAGCTCCCACGTATATGATCGCCATCATACTGCTGGTAGTCAAGCAAGAATCCTAGGGGCTCTATCAACGTGTAATAGCGACATGTCAGGTCACCTAAAGCAGTACACGATGATAAAGATAAACCAGATAGCATACTATCATCTCGAGTAAGACTGTCCTACCGGGATAGGTCCTCCCTCAATCATTGCAATCACGTGCCTGTGATCCAATAATTGACTCTGAGGGCACTATCTCCAACATGCCTGACGCTGATCTTTGCGATAACAAAGCTCAGGCACTATGCGTTGGCGCATGAAGTTAGTCTCATATCGAAGGTGGACCCCCTCAAATATCTGATGTCGAAGGCCATATTGACAGGGAGACTCGCTAAATGGGCCCTACTCTTGATGGAGTTTTCAATAACCTATCAGCCTCTTAAGGCAGTGAAAGGCCAAGCCATCACCAACTTTCTCGCCGAGCAGCCAATACCTGCCGACTCTCCTTTGAATTGCGAGCTGCCAGACGAACACGTGTTTGACACGATCAACGGAAGTGGTACCCGGTGGGAACTCTATTTTGACGAAGCGTCTTCCACGAAGAAGCGCAAACAAAACACGCCTATAATCAAATTAGGGGTAGGCCTCATCTTCGTAACCCCATAAGGAGGGATAATGCGCTTTGCCTTCTCCTTGACAGAGCCAAGGACGAACAATGAAGCCGAATACGAAGCTTTGATAGCAGGTCTCGAGATCGCCATCGACATGGGAATTGAAAACCTCCTCATATATGGAGATTCTCAACTGGTCGTCAGTCAAGTAAATGGCGACAACCAAACGTGCAAACCCGAACTGGTGAAATATGGCGAGAGAGTACAGCAATTACTGACTCAAATTCCTTCCTACACCTTGGAAAGCATACCGCGTGCGGAAAATAGCAAGGCGGACGCGTTAGCCAAGCTCGCTAAAAAACTGGCTGATGAGAACCTCGATGACGTCAGAATCGTGGTACAAAGTCGTCGGGTCCTCGCACCAGCAGAAATATCTCCAGAGTCGTCCGAGAAAAAGGAAGCGATTGAGCAGATGGCCCTGCAAATAAAAGACCAAGAAACGGTTAGGGATTGGAGAGAAGTATTTATAGACTACTTCAAGTCCCGTCGAACGCCTGAAGATGCGTCCTCAAGACATCAGCTCATGAAGCGAGCCCTATCTTTTGCCTTCGTTAATGACACTCTGTACAAGAGGTCGTTTGATTCTCTATGGTTGAGATGCCTGGGACTTGACGAAGTGAAAAGAGTCGTTCAGGAAGTTCACGACGGGCTCTGCGGTTCTCACCAAGCAGGCTCGAAGATGAAGTTGAAGATCAAACGAATGGGTTATTATTGGCCCACGATGATCCAAGACTGCCTCGAGTATGCGAAGCAATGCCACTCGTGCCAGATTCATTGGGATTTCATCCACCAACATCCAAATCCACTACATCCAACGATGGCTAGCTAGCCGTTCGAAATGTGGGGGACTGACATAATCGGCCCCATCGAACCAGCATCGTCCAGGGGACATCGTTTCATCCTAGCGACCACTGATTACTTCTCAAAATGGGCAGAAGCAATACCGTTGAGGGAAGTGAAGACGGAGAATATCCTCCATTTCTTCAAGACGCACGTCATTTATCGGTTCGGAACTCCGAGACGAATCATTTCCGATAATGGGCCAGCCTACAGAAGCCACAAGATTAGCCGCTTCGCACAACAACACAACATAGACTGGAGATATTCCTCAGTTTATAACCTGCGAGCTAACGGTCTGGCTGAGGCTTTCAACAAGACTTTGACGAAGATCGTAAAGAAGACGGTGTCCCGAAATAAGAAGGACTGGCACGAGAGATTACAAGAAGCTCTCTGGGCGTATCGAACTACGTTCAAGATGGCCACGAACGCAACGTCGTACGCGTTGGTATTCGGTACGGAAGCAGTACTCCCCCTCGAGATAGAGCTACCTTTTCTACGAGTGGCAGTCCACTACGAGCTGACAGACGAAGAAAATGCTCACCTTCGGCTTGAGGAGCTTGACGCCCTTGATGAAACCCGGCTCATAGCGCAACAAAATCTGGAGGCTTATAAAGTAAAGATGACGCGCTCATATGAAAGATTGACCAGGCCGAGGACATTCTGCCAAGGCGAACTCGTGCTAGTGGTCAAAAGACCTATGATCCCCAATCGCGCCAAGCGGGGAAAATTCGAGCCGAACTATGAAGGCCCGTACATAATAGACAAGGTCTACCAGGGTGGAGCCTATCTACTCATGGATATGCACGGTGAAAGACCTTTCAGGCCAATAAACGGCCGCTTCCTGAAGAAATACTACTCTTAACGAGTCATGGCCCGAGTCAATGATAGATGACGATGACTATGTCCGCTCGCTATCCTCCTAAGTCTAAACTCTATAAAGTAGTAACAGGCCTTCTTCAACGACGGACCGAAACATCCTTAAACTAACGACGGACCGAAACGTCCCTAAACTAACGACGGACCGAAACGTCCTTAAACTAACGACGGACCACTATATCCTAAAACTAGCTGTTGACCGAGATGTCGATAAACTACGGTGGATTTAGCATCCCAAAGCTGATACTAAAATAAAAATAAAAAAAAAGAAAACGGTATGTCCATAAGCAAAATGGGCACGGATGAAAACCCGAAAGGGCTCCGTGAGTAAAAACAGCAGGGCTACCGATGAGTCTTGTGAAAACCCGAAAGGGCGCAACCTCATTAAAAAAAAGGAATAAAAAAGAAAAGAAAAGAAAAGAAAACGGTATGTCTATAAGCAGAATGGGCACGGATGAAAACCCGAAAGGGCTCCGTGAGTAAAAACAGCAGGACTACCGGCGAGTGTTTGTGAAAACCTAAAAGGGCGCAACCTCGTTAAAGGACACTTGCAGGGTCCTCACGACCTTGTAAGGAGAAACCACCCGCGTGAAATCCTTACGACTCACAAGGGAGAAACACACTTAGGAGTCCTCACGATTCCTAAGGAGAAATTACACTTGCGAGATCCTTACGACTCGTAAGGAGAACTCTCTTATGGGACCCTCACGGCTCATAAGATTTGAAAGTCTTAAGTTGCAGAAACCTGAACCTGTTCTTAAGCAAACCCCCCACAACCTTCGATATTGCCCTACAAGCGGCTCATACTGACCCTTGTATACAATCCACGGGCACGAATAAACATTTTCCCAGCAAAGTCCCACCCGTGACTAGAGATATGTCCATATGGTGAACGACCCTTATGAGTCCTCTCGACTTATAAGGAGAAAATCCTTTTGTAAGATCCTTACGACTTACAGGGGAACACGCACTTAGGAATCCTCACGATTCCCAAGGATGAAACACACCTACGAGGTCCTCACGACTTGTAGGGAGAAATACTTTTGTGAGACCCTTACGGCTCATGAAGTCAAAAGCCTTAGTCGACAGGACCCTAACCCTGTTTACTAAGCCATCTTTGTTCAACATCGACAGAGGCAAATGATGATTCGCTCCTGGTAATATCCCAGTTGTAGCGGTGCTGATGCCGAAATCGATGTCTAATCCCAAGCTTGCAGCAAAAAGCCAGCAAGCCACACATGCATACGAAATAGCCGAAATAATAGGGCAACTTGCAATAAAAAGTAGTAAGTAAAAATGTATGCATGAGAAATAGCCGAAATGATTGGGCAACTCGCAATAAAAAGCAGCGAGTAAAAATAAAATAAATAGCCGAAATGATTGGGCACCGTGAAAAAAAGCCGAAATGATGGGGCAATCGCGACCTTCGCGATATAAAAGTTGAAATGATAAAGCATCGCGGAAAAAGAAATAAAACAAAAAATGAAATTTATGCCCTACAGGTGATATTACATCAATTCCTGTATACAATCCAGGGGCGCAAACAAAGAAGGAATCGCACTCCTCCTCTCCCAGGTTTCATCAGAAGAAGAAGCCAAATCTCGATGAGTCACAGATAGCCTAAAGACTATCTCGACGTTCGTCTCATTGCAGCAGACACAATATCAAGCAAAGCGGAACAGCGGAAATCCCCAGTTCCATGACTCGACAGCGTACAGATGACCGAGAGTCGAATCCCAACTCCGCGAAATGCGGATACAATCAACAAAATTTCTGGTCACGTGGAATGCGGATAATGTCACTCTTTGACCCCGTGGAAAACGTCCAGAGCGGAGCCTGGTCCTCGCAGAACATGGCAGTGAACCCATGGAAGGCATCCAGAGCAAAATTCCTGGTCACGTGGAATGCGGATAACGTCACTCTTTGACCCCGTGGAAAACGTCCAGAGCGGAGCTTAGTCCTCGCCAAGCACGGCAGTGAACCCGTGTGAAGCATCTAGTGCAAAATTCCTGGTCACGTAGAACGCAGATAACGTCACTCTTTGACCCCGTGGAAAACGTCTAGAGCGGAGCCTGGTCCCCGCAGAACACGGCAGTGAACCCGTGGAAGGCATCCAGAGCAAAATTCCTGGTCACGTGGAACGCGGATAACATCACTCTTTGACCCCATGGAAAACATCCAGAGCGGAGCCTGGTCCTCGCAGAACACGGCAGTGAACCCGTGGAAAGCATCCAGAGCAAAATTCCTGGTCACGTGGAATGCGGATAACGTCACTCTTTGACCCCGTGGAAAACGTCCAGAGCGGAGCCTAGTCCTCACCAAGCACGATAGTGAACCCGTATGAAGCATCTAGTGCAAAAATCCTGGTCACGTGGAACGTGGATAACGTCATTCTTTGACCCCATGGAAAACGTCCAGAGCGGAGCCTGGTCCTCGCAGAACACGGCAGTGAACCCGTGGAAAGCATCCAGAGAAAAATTCCTGGTCACGTGGAACGAGGATAACGTCACTCTTTGACCCCGTGGAAAACGTCCAGAGTGGAGCCTAGTCCTCGCCAAGCACGGCAACGAACCCGTGTGAAGCATCTAGTGCAAAAATCCTGGTCACGTGGAACGCGGATAATGTCACTCTTTGACCCCGTGGAAAACGTCCAGAGCGGAGCCTGGTCCTCGCAGAACACGGCAGTGAACCCATGGGAAGCATCTAGAGCAAAATTCCTAGTCACGTGGAACGCGGATAACGTCACTCTTTGACCCCGTGGAAAACGTCCAGAGCGGATCCTGGTCCTCGCAGAGCACGGCAGTGAACCCGTATGAAGCATCCAGAGTGGAGCCTAGTCCTCGCCGAACACGGCAGTGAACCTGTGTGAAGCATCTAGTGCAAAATTCCTGGTCACGTGGAACGCGGATAATGTCACTCTTTGACTCCACGGAAAACGCCCAGAGCGGAGCCTGGTCCTCGCCAAGCACGGCAGTGAACCCGTGTGAAACATCCAGAGCAAACACCGGACTGTGGAGTCCTTAAAATCCACGGACTATGATGTCCTTAACCTCGACCGTAATGTCTTAAAACTAACGATCAACCACCATGATTCTAGACTGAATTTACCTTGGTTCAAGGGTACATCTCTTCACTCCTTTGATATTTATCGTTGTAATTCCTCAACGTCTTCAAAGAGGTGACGGGTCCCGGTAACCACACATTGGACTGTGGAGTCCTTAAATCCATGGACTATGATGTCCTTAACCTTGACCGTGATGTCTTAAAACTAACAATGGACTGTGGGGTCCTTAAACTCATGGACTATGAGGTCCTTAACCTTGACCGTGATGTCTTAAAACTAACATTGGACTGTGGAGTCCTTAAATCCATAGACTATGATGTCCTTAACCTTGACCGTGATGTCTTAAAACTAACATTGGACTGTGGAGTCCTTAAACCCACGGACTATGAGGTCCTTAACCTTGACCGCAAAGTCTTTAAACTACGATACCCTGGAAACCATCCCAAACCAACCCCTGACCCCGTGAAATACGGATAAGGGCGACCGCACCCAGCACTTGCGGGTCCTCACGACCTGTAAGGAAGAAAACTCTCTTGTGAGATCCTTATGACTCCCAAGGGAAAACCCGCTTAAGAATCCTCACGATTCTTAAGAGGAATTTACACCTACGGGATCCTCTCGACCTGTAAGGAGAAAAACTCTTTATGAGACCATCACGGCTCGTAAAGCTCAAAAGTCTTAGGAGGCAGATCTTAACCCTGAATCCTAAGCCATCGCTGCCCTGCAAAGAGACCAAGATAAATTGTCCGCGGAACACATTCAATAAAAAGGGGACACACCATTGAGAAGAAAAATATGTCTTTATTCATAAACCAAAATGAATACAAAGTACAATTCATGAAAGAACAAAAAGAAAATACTCTCATTCAGGAGTATGTACAAAAGAAAGGAAAAGATACAAGTTTTCAAGCCGGCGGGCGATTTAGCAATTTTGCTAGCTCATCCTTCTTTTGCTGGATCACGGCTTAATGATTCAGTATCGCCAGAAGACGGGCCTCCTCCTGAGCCTGCTGAGCCTGATACAAGGCGAGCCGGCCTTCGAGCTCTTTCTCAGTAGCCTTGTGAGCCTCGACCCCTTCGCGAGTGAACACGGCAGCCTTATCAAGAGCCACCACCTTTTTGATAGACTCTTGAGGTACCCTCCAGAGTTCATACGCTTTATTGGCTTTGGCTGTAAGACTGGCTTGAAGCTCGCTCAATGCCTTAGGGGCCAGCTCCCTTTCCGAGAATTTGCGGCCGAGCCTCTTCTCGCATGGCACCATATTTGCCGCGCACCGCGCTATCAGCCCCCGCAAGTCCGCCTTCGCAGCCACAACCTCCGAGTAAAGACGGGTACACTCGAGCACTGTATAAAAAAGCCTCCATTCGACGGCAATACTTGATCTAGAACACCCACAAATCACCTGATATGGGAGGCAACAAGGAAAATCTCCGATGCATATCCTACCGAGCATGCATTTACAACTATATGAATATTCGAAAGGAAATGATACCCAAAGCTCAGATGTGCATGCGACATAACGATAGTGCTAGCAATTAAAGAAAATTTCCATGGAGAAATATGAAGCTCATTTAAGCAAGCAAGACGCACATACAAGTACCCGACAAACATGAAAATTCAACAGAAAAGCATACAAACAGCCAATGACAAAAAGAGTACATCGATTTAAGCATACTACACTACCGGGAAAAGATCGCCAAACAAGGGATCAGTGGCACAAGGGTGAACAAAACAGTATTCAAAATTTTCTAACTCCCTCGCCGCCTTCTCCAGCACATCGAAGCGACGATTTTCACGAGGAGTGGCTCCCCACCGATTGGCGCCATGTTCGTCTGCAAAAGCAGGCATAATAGCCCGCCGGGCTCTTATTTGGCCCAATAGGTGAACCAAGCAATTTTTCAGAGCCTGAGTGATCAGATACGCTTCGTGAAAACACTCGAGTTTGTCTTCAGCTGCGTCAAGCATCGCCAGGGTCATCTCCGCTGGGTGAGGAGGGATGTCAGCAAGCACGACAGCGAGAATCATCCGGAGCCAAAGGGATCCCATTGGAAGAGGGGACCCCCTACGGATCGAGAGTTCATATGTCGCTGAATCACATTCGTCATCGGTAAGAAGGGGATCCACCAATCGCGCAGCAAAGCGAGGAATCATCTCCTCGATAGGCACCTCCCACGGCTGTCGACGAGCATGGAGGCGGTTGTAGGCCATGGCACTCAGTTGTTTCCCCAAGATAAACCACACTAAATTGAGAATAGATTTCTCTGTGAAGAGAAAGAGAAGGTTGTGACCTCAGATTATAAAGAGGAGCATTAAATGCTGCACACGGAGAATATTGCATGGTGGAAGTATTTCCAAGGCCCAAAAAAGGGAAGGCATTGGAAATCAAGGAGATGGGACTATTTCCAAGGCTCCTTTTCTGCATCTAATGCTGTGTACAAAAAATATGGCATGAAAAATTAAACAGCCCCATCAAGAGGGCCCCACGTGTGGAGCACGTGAGCACCACACTTGATGTGTACTGAAAAGTGAAATAGTGCCTTACACGCTAAACACATCAGCAGCAGCAATAGCAAAAATGACAAAATCCCAAAAAAGGGGGGGGGTATGCAAACACAGAAGGGCACGGCAAAACTTATCACTCATACTTTAAAAGTTCAAACAAAATAAAAAGAAACGATTACAACGGCAGGACCTCAGACGCGGGACATGGATTGAGAAACTCAAATGTGACCTTGTCCAAGATCTTCCAGGCATTTCGAACCATCCTAGTATGTTTTCTCTCGTGATCACAAGCATCGGGATCCTCACGAATGTCTTCTACCCTTCGATAGGCAGCAAGTATGGCCGACTGCTGAAAAGCCTAGTGTAAGAGATCAATGAGGTTGTCTCGCTTCCTCTTCGAGATTAGGCTCTTCAGATACACCGAATGTATCTTATCCTCGGCGGCGTCCAATGCTCTGAGCGGCACGCCGGTGCAGAAGAGAGGGAGCGCCTCCCAGATCGCTAGCACGATGAGTCTCAGAAGAGAAGAGCGGCGAGGGAGTAGCCGACCATTGTACTCGTCGAAGCGGCTCATGATCTCAGCATATTGAGCGTTGGTGAACTCCTGGTTCTGGCTGTGGCCCAGTGCACGGATATTCTCGTAAGAAATTATCTCATCAAGATCATACAAATGGGCATCCATGATACCTGAAATAACGATAATGGAAATTCATTACAAATTTCTTCCCCCTGGTTGCAGGAGGACAACCCAGGGCAAGAAAACCCTAAGAAGCCCCCATGGGAAGAACTTAGTTCTTCGTAGGAATTAAGTTCCTTTTGAAAAGGGGAATTAAATTCCCAGAAACATTTTTTTAATGGAATTAAATTCCATGGAATTGAACCGACACCATCATCTCCCTAAAGATCAGATGAACCCTAAGAGATCTACTGTTCGAAGATTAAATGGTTTTCTATTTTTGTTGATGAACCTGAAGAAAAAATGGGTCCATGTTAAAAGGGGTGAAACCCTGGGTATGGATTAAAAATCCAGAGAGTTCTTGAAGATATATATAAGGGTTCCTCGATCGTTCAAAGATCATTACCTGAAGAAAAAGGAATCCTTCAATAGAGTTAAACTCTGGAAAATGTTTGAGGCAGAGAACTGAGCTCTGAAAACGAGAATTAAATTCTCAAAGGAAGAAGATGAGCAAAGTGGAGGCTCCTCTGAAAGAACATGGGCATTTATAGGATGGGATGGAAAACGTTTCATCTACCCTACTCCCAAGGCAGATCCGACAGTCATAAAAGTGACAGCGTTGCACTCACATGCAGACACGCGAGAACAACGCTGTGGGGGCATTTGTTCCCTGATTAAAAATCAGGAAAATGCTTCAGAGGAGGCATCACGTGCTCACACGTGACCAGTGGTCACGTGTTGGCACGTGATGGATAAGCAGCGGCCAGAAAACAGAGCGCAGAAGAAGAGAAGCCCATTCCAGGGGTCACGTGCTCCTACGTGACCGGGGGTCACGTGGCCACACGTGACCGGGGGTCACGTGGCCTTATTCATTAACAGAATTAAATTCTGAGGAGAGATCGTTCAAATCTTTCCAAAAAGGAGAAGAATTATCTGAAACCGTTGGATCAAGAATCTGAAGGTGATTAAACATCACCAATTTATGGAAAAATCTTGGACATGGAAAGATTTCCCCCTAAAATCTCACCGAAATAACAAAGAGATATCTTTGGATTTAAAATCCAATGGTGAATAGAATTCACCTAATAATCTAAAGGCTCAGATTAATGAGGAAAATAAATCAAGCCTCTCAATAAACAAATCAAATCTTTCAATGAAAGATTCACTAAAATAGATTGATTCTTTTCCTTCTCCTATAAATAGGAACCAAAGGAGAGAGTTGGGGGGACACACAGACAGAGAGGGAGATATAGAGCCTTGGAATCTTGAAAATTCAGAAGGAAGAATTTGATTCTCTGCAAAAGAAAAACCCTAGGTAAGAAAAGAGAAGAGAGGCTTCAAATGAGAATTTAATTCTCAAAAGAGTTTAACTCTTATATAAAAGAAAAGAACTTAGTTCTTTCTCTGGTTGAGGATCTGCAAAGTGCACATCTCCCCATGAATTGAGAATTTAATTCTCATTGGGTTGAGATCCTGCCATGCAGATCTAAAACATAGAGGAGGAATTGAGTTTTGAGAATTTAATTCTCACAGAATTACAGGAATTTAATTCTTTTGAGATAAAATTAGGGTTTAACCCCATATGATAGGAATTTAATTCCTTCAAATTGGACAGAACTAGGGTTTAACCCTAATTGAGAACTTAATTCTCTCAACCTCACAGGAATTTAATTCCCTTAAAAAGAAATTAGGGTTTCACCTTATGCCAGAATTTAATTCTTTACATATATGGGGAATTTAATTCCTACAGAAAAGAAATTAGGGTTTAACCCTATATAAGAATATAATTCTTCAAAAGAAAGAAGGAATTTAATTCCTCTAAAGTTTATTACTAGGGTTTGACCCTATGAAGAATTTAATTATTAAAAGATGAACAGATCTTTAAAACATGCAAAGAGTCAGAGTCATGTGCTACCACGTGACCCTTGCAAAGATCCACAGAAAAGAACTTTGAGGCAATGCCTCACGTGCCCCACGTGACCCGCGAAGTACACAAAGAAAAAGCAAAAGTAACAGAAGCTATGGGTGCCCTCATGTGCTACCACGTGACCCCTTGGCAAAAGCTTTAACAGTCAAATACTCACATTCCCATCACGTGACAGCACGCGATGCCCCAAAAGCAATTATAGAAAGTATTCAATACTTTTGGCAGAATAAAATAAGGGGAATCAGGGCGCTCTCACGTGTCCACACGTGACCCCTCTCTCCTTAGTGTTTAACACTAATTTGAAGACTTTGCTCCCGGTGTTTAACACTGATTTTCTTAGTGTTTAACACTAATTTGAAAACTCTATTTCCAGTGTTTAACACTGACTTGCTTTAGTGTTTAACACTAATTTGAAATCTCTGTTTCCAGTGTTTAACACCGATTTGTTAGTTATATGTATGCCCTAGAGGCCATTACTATACATAGGATGTATATTGTAGTGGATGCTTGGACATATATAGGGAGGACTTTCTTGCTCGACATGATAGTATGCTATCTGGTTGCTCTTTACCTTAACGTGTATACTGATTGTCTCTCTGTTACATGTTGGTAAAGCCCTTAGGATGTGTACTTGGCTACCTGGACTATGATGCAGATCATACTAGTGGGGACATGGTAGTCCATAAGTACATCCTTCAAGGTCCCTAGTCGTGGGTGTATCGAGACGGGGCATCGATATACCAGTGTAGACTAGCGTATACCTTCTCGACCCATAAAGATGGGCGATGGATGATCCCATATCCATTGGTGTTTGACATCAGAGATGATATACGGGTGCTCAGTGGAGACTGGGTACACTGGACGGACTCGCCGAGAACTCCCAGATAGTATTATACCTTACGTCAGATGGCAGTTCTCTGGTGACACTGGTACAGAGTAGTCTGTTGACCCGAGATCGTCATAGAGTCTTGTGTGGTTCCCACTGTGCTTTGATTTCCACCTTACCACGTCCAAGAGGGCATGCAAAACGGTGGTTTTTGGGTACAGTCCCGAATCACATGGAGGCAATGAGCGATAGGAGGGGATTCGTCTCTCCCGGTATAGGGAGTTGATGTTGCGCTGTGTTCGATTGGCTATAACCGGAAATCCCTGGCCAGGGTTGCTGAGATTTACTGGTAAGTGTTACCAGTAGTTTCTCGAACTGTTATAGACCTCATATCGACACGACTTATCAAGCTATTAGGGTCTGACGTTTACCACCCCTAGGCGAGATATGCGACATATCAGACGACGAGACCGGACTGTACGGTAAGTGTTACTGGTTGGATTCACAGGAGTATGAGCGGGCTTGCTCGTCGATCTTCTGATCGCTCAATACCCGGGTGGCCGTTACGTTTAGCAGACCGCTTGCGGCTTGTGGGTGTTTGATATGATCATCACTTGCTGCCGGCGTATTGACGAGTCTTTAGAGTTCTACACAGAGGTTTCCTGGCTCAAGCGAAACGAAATAGGAGCGCATATGAGATATGTGCGGGACCGAGAATAATGCGTGTATGTGATACCGTATTCTATTCTCGCGATGAATGTATCGATTGGTTGTATGCGATATAACCTAGTTATCGAATCAAGTATTGACTCGATAAGCCGATACATTGTATATTAGTCGGTTATATGCGATATGACCGGATCGTTAAATCAAGTGTTGATTTAATGATTTAATGTATAATTATATATTTGATATATTACTTTGCATTAACTAGTATTTGTTCACTTTAAATGGATTTTCTCACTTTAATGTGCATATTGTATATGTGATATATTTTTTGTGCACTTGATTGTATCATGTTTGATGATACATGATTGCTAGGGTTTGTGTAAAGAATTAAACCTTGGTTAAGTAAATGGTTAGGGTTTTTATTTATTCATTCTATTATCTTTTTAATTTGGATTAAAAAGAAAAGGCAAAAGAAAAGAAAATGGTTGCTTTCATTCTTGAAGCTTGTTGAAGCTTCATGAAGCTTTGACCAAAGTGACCATTTTGTCTTCATGCTTAACCCTAACCATTCATCTAACCTTAGTCAATTCTCTACACCTAACCATGGTTCATTTTATGATAAGTATTCTTTTATTTTCTATTTTGAAAATAACTTATCATAATATTTTCTTCTTCTTCTTCTTCTTCTTAAAGATGAAGAAGCTTGATTCCATCAATGGTGATTTGATGAAATGAGTGAGAAATCCAATTCTAAAGTGAACCCACCTCCTATTTCTTCATCCTCTACCTCTTGCCAAGTAGTAAAGGGTGTTTTCTTCACAAGTTTCATGACTTGGTGAAGTGGGAGCTTGATCTTGTGATGCTTCGACGTAGATCATCTTCGGCATCGTTGTCGATGACCTAGCCCGCCCATTTCTCCGATGAAGCCGACACTAGAGTCCAAGATCCGATTTGTACAGCGGAGGGACGTCTACACGGATCTATGGAGGTGGAGGACCGGATCTACAAAGGTTGTATTTCCGTTCTTTTAGTTAAGTTGTTAACTAGTTTCCTTTTTCGCCTAAAATTCTAGTTAACGATCCGTATTAGGGTTTCTCGGCACTTGTAAAATTTGAAATTGGTATGGTTGATGCCTTGTGAGACCTCATTAGCGTGTCTAGGAACCCTACAGTGGTATCAGAGCCTAGCTAGAGCCTTAGGCGATGCGTAGACGAAGTTTGAAACCCGATCGACCCGAAACCCTAACCCGAAAATGGTCTCTGGACATTTTTCAAAAACTGGGTTTTTTCCATATTAAAAATGCTTTAAAAATTCAGTAGGAAATTCTATGAATTACGATGCAAAAATTATCATGTGATAGGGCTAAACGGCGGCGGAACCGCGGCAGAAGCATGGCTTTTGCGGCGGTTCCGCGGCTACATAGTAAGATCTGCCAATAGTTTTTGCACAGTAATTTACCACTTCAGAAGCTGAGTTTTCTGGGAATTTTTAATATTTACTCAAGAGTTGAGTTTTCTGGGTTGTATTGGGGACTCCGTGTTTCGATCGGATTTTCCAATTTTGTCTATGTGCTTTTCCGGATAATTTTTTGAATATGTTAAAAAGTTCGACCGGATATAAATACCCAATTTTTCCCTAATCGGGAAATTTCCAAGTGTTGGATTTTTCCGAAGTTTAATGACGTTCTAAGTAGTGCAAGTAACGCGATGGTCTCTCTAGAAGACAACAAACCTTAACTCGATTATGTGACCGTCTTGAACTGCCCTTTGAACCTTCGGGTTTGGGGCAGTACGGCGTGCCACATGTGAGGCGTTGGCTTGACCCTTCTACGGCTGGACCGTTGGTACTGAGGCACGAAGTGAATATCTTTGAACTTATTTCATGTGATGAGCCGTTTCGGGAAAACTTGGGTGTTCGATTGTTCGATCGGAAAGTTTAACATTTTCTATTTATCCGGAATGTGATACAATAATTGGAATTCATAAGTAGTTATGAGATAACTGAATGAATGTTATAAACATAGCAGTTTAGTCTCACTTGATCGGTTGCCACGGAATTTTGATGTGATCAAAAGTCCATCGCAATCACGTAGCGTACGCGGATACTCGCCGGGTAAACTTAATAGACAGCCACGCCCCATAGCCCCGACCAAGTGACTGTAGGAGAACCCCGTCGCCGAAAGCATCCGTTCGGGTGCTCGCGGCAGCGGTGTTCCGCCTTGGTGCACTTCGTCGACGGCATCGGGGGTGCGGCCGTCTACTAAAGTTTGCGACGAGCATTCGATCAGGATGTCAGGAATCTTGTTGAATTACCCGACTTGATATTGAAAAGTGTTTTCGATAATGAGAATAAAATGCGGGGTTTATAATTGTTAGGCATGCGATGTCTAAGGAATTCATTTGATTAGGCATGCGATGTCTATGCAGATTGTGGATTCCAACTGTTGTAGTTTTACACTTTCTTTTCTGTGACCGTAAGTGTAATATGTGATATCGCCGGTTTCGTTGCTATATGTCAACGACAATTGGGATGCGCATATTTACTTACGTTGCTGACATATGATGTTATGTGTTGCTGGATATGTTATATTGGATCGTCGTGTTTGAATAGCCGGGGGTTTTTATGTGAGATGAGTGTTTTTCATTTTCATTCATGTAAAAACTTGTATGTAATATTCTTTTATTGGGGCACTTCCAGGTTGCGGAAGATGTCACCCTCTGTATATTATTTACTTTTCCGCATTAGGATAGACCCAAGGAGGGGAGCACAAGTAACCGGGTTCTGGAGTCCAGTGGGAGACCAACTCGAGGAGTAGAGTCCGGGTCTCCTAACTCTAGAATTGGTAGGGTTGCTTGTCGCTCTCGTAGGGGTCTAGGGGTGTGGGTTTGGCTATTCATCGCGACCGTGGAATCCGTGTTTTATACTGGCTCGTATTGAAAACACGGACGTCCTAGTATATCCAATGTTTCATATGTTTTTTCTGCTGCGATATCTGTGATGTGATCATGTGATGTTCTGTGATAGATACAGTATATAGTATATATGATATATTATATAAACGTTACTTATGTTTTACACCCGCGCTAGCCCTGCCCCGCTCTGTCGTTAGTTACCTAACCTAACGGTGCACGAGGGGACATCGAGGCGAATGCGGATGGCATAAGTATACGTCGTATTTATCTGTGATGTTTAGGTATTTAAATGATGGGACTTCATTAATGTGATTAATGAAAGTAAAATAAACCTAAGATGTTGTAGAATCGAATTTCAAAATTAAAAAGGTAGCTACAGTTCTTGCTTTGCACAGCGGTATATATGATATATCCTGCACTTTGTTTGATAAGGAAAGGACCGAGATCCCTTCACCGGGAGTGACTCCTTTAGCAATAACTGGCAGATGCTACAACCCTCGGTTTGTCTTTTTGATTGCTTCTATAGTTTCAGCTTTGCACAGTGATATATATGATATATCCCGCACCCCATTCGACGAGGAAAGGACCGACGATTCCTTCACCGGGAGTGACTCCTTTAGCAAAACTAGAAAAGATTCAAAAACACTCCATTTTAAAATCATTTGATTCTACAACGATATCAAGTTCATTACGCAATAGGTTTTCAGAAAAAACTGTCGTAGCCTTCTGTCATTTCAGATAAGTACTAGTTAGTATTCGTGCTGCGGTAGTTTGGCATTCGTCAAGGCGTAGTGTGCGGTAGCTAACTAGTATTTATCTGCTTATGCATATGATGCAGATTGGATTAGGGTATCGTACGGCGTTGTTTGGCATTCGTCAAGGGTCGTGCGGGTGGGTTTAATTCAATCAAGAAATGTACGGGTTGAACTTGACTAGTGGACTATGGGTTGTTTGGCATTCGTCAAGGTCATAGAACGCTAGGGGCAAAATTATCGGGAATTTCAAGTGTTGAAATTTGCAATGAGATTGCATACCTTCTATGAGATAGCTGGATCCCGATACCCACTGGGAGTAAGAGTTACTCCTGGGAGAGTTTTACACATTACAATTAGGCGATCAAGTAGGTGTCTAGAAAGGTGTCAACGGGGTTACGCCTATGGGAAAACGAGGTTTACATTAATTAGGTTCGTGCGAAAGCACGGGGGACCTCCCTCAAAGTACCGACACTGGCCTGGCTGAAAGATTGGCGAACTTGTAGTGTGTAATTAATCCCGGCTAGTCTTTCCTTTTAGGGTTTGAAGGAAGATTTGATAAAAACAGTGGGAGCCATCCTGATTAGATAAAATAA
Organism: Agapanthus africanus; assembly: GCA_030015575.1. Lineage (NCBI taxonomy): Eukaryota > Viridiplantae > Streptophyta > Magnoliopsida > Asparagales > Amaryllidaceae > Agapanthus > Agapanthus africanus. The sequence goes on along the minus strand of JASDDO010000026.1, from coordinate 159,368,540 downwards.
TAACCAATCTGATCTTGCAAGAGCATACGCTGAGTGTTTTCTTCTCTCTCTTTCCAGGTAGCGACCATGTCACGCCTTAATCAAGATAATAATATGGATTATTGACCGAACCCGCTTGTTATACTGAGCAGGGGAACGCTGGTCCCGCTCCAACTTATAATTGTTATAAGACAGAGCAGGAAATTGGGGATTACCAGAATTCCCGTGCCGCCCAAACGAAGAGAGTGCATGCTGATGCATCATCTTCGGGTGTGTTCATTATATAGAACTGTTTCTCAGTGTCCTTTACGTCCTGGGTATATGATACCGGATCAGGATCCCGCATATGTAATATGTTACATGGGCTACAGATAGGTAAAGAACTGAGAACGGGTGATAAGTTTCATAAGGCAGAAAACGGGGTAAGTGTTGCAGCCAAGTCTGTTGGTCACTGTCACCCTGTATTCCAAATACATTGATTCTGAACGAATGTTATTAGATACCGAACCTGATATACAAAATCATATCACTCTCTTTAATAGTAAGGAAATGATAAAATTTTGTATTGTTGGATAATGTTTTGAACATTTCCTATATCAAAAGTTGATCGGTTCAGGCACGTTATCTAAAAGCATTAATGTTCTAAATCAAACTACAGTTCTTAGTATACGGAACACACACAAGAGGAAGAGTTCAGAAATGAACGAATCCTTCTTGAGGCATTGTAGACTAGGTCATATCAATGTGACCCGACTAGCTGAAGTTACATGAAGATGCATATTTAAATCAGTTTGAATCTACATCTTGTGAAACTTGCCAGTTATGTCACAAAGATACGATGACCATAGCTCTGTTTACTGGAAACAGAGAAAGAGTTAGTGAACTCTTGGGATGATACATGTTGATGTATGTAGGTCCCCTGTCTACACATGCCAAGACCGGTTCTTTGTACTTCATTACATTCTCTGATAATCTCTCGAGATTCAGACCTATGTTCCTGTTAAAACACAAGTCCGAACCTTTTGAGATATTCACAGAATATAAGTTAGAAGTAGAGAACCAATACGGGTATAAGTATTATGTCCTTTGATGAGATCAAGGAGGAGAATACTTAAGCACGGAATTCTTGGACTATTCTAAAGGAGAATGAGATTCTCTCTCAGCATTACTCCTCCGTATATACCATAGCACGATGGTATATCGGGGCGGAGCAGATGCACCCTATATGATATGGTGTGCTCTATGATGAGTACTACTGAGTTACCTGTTTCCTTTTGAGAGTTATGCGCTTGAGAAGCTGCATACCTATTGAATAAGGTTCGAATCAGATCACAGTCTACCACTCCATATGAGATATGGTAAGGGAAGAGCCCATATCTTAAGTTGGTTAAGTTTTGGGGTTGTCCGGGCTATGTCTAAAAGCATAATCCGGACAAGCTCGAGGCAAGGTCTGTTATGTACAACTGGAAAGGTTCCAGCTATACAAACAACAGTAGATGATTTGGTAGAACCAAAGGATTCAGTAGATTCCAACGAACCTCAGCCTCTCCGCCAATCTAGTAGGGTTCCTCACCCACCTGAGAGATATTTCGGTTTCTCGATGACAGTGGGAGCGAGGATTGCATCATGAGATGATGACCCAACTAGTTTCGAGCAGGCCATCGAGAGTAGGGACTCTGTAAGAATGGCTGGATGCTTTGCGATCTGAGATGGAATCCATGTACACCAACAAAGTATGGACTTTGGTTGCTATATCTGAAGGGTTAAATCCCCATCAGGAGCAAGTATATCTTGAGAAGATTACTTGGTGTAGATGGAAAAGTTGAGACTTTCAAGGCTAGACTTGTTAAAGCTTTTCGTCATCGACCAGGCGTGGATAATGATGAAACCTTTTCAAGTGGCTATGCTTAAGTCCATCCAGATCCTACTTGCCATGGCTACATACCATGACTACGATATCTGGCGGTTGGGTGCCATGACTGCTTTTCTAAAATGATGTTTTAGAAGAGAACGTCTATAAGTACACAGCCAGAGGACTTCGTAGACAGTGGGAGCAGCGGAAACGTGTACAAGATGCTTTATAGGATAAAGCAGGTATCGCGGAGTTGGAACATCTGTTTTGATGTGTTAGTCAAAGAGTTTGACATCATCAAAATGGTAGATGAACCTTGTATAAACAAAAAGGTAATAGGGAGTATGGTGGCGATCCTCGTAGAGTACGTGGATGACATGCTCTTGATAGGGAAGGAGTTTCCTATGCTACGCTCGGTCAATCTCCGCTTATCACAATGATTCTCCATATAGGATCAAAGTGATACCTCCTAAATCCTGGGTTTTGGATCTATGAGATAAATCTAATTGGATGTTAGGATTCTCACTAGTTGTAGTGAGATGGTATCAATCGATCCTGGGGAGAATCACTGGAAGGGTTCCAAAGTGATAAGGACGACTGAAAGTCAGTCACAGGCATTGTCTTTACCCTCAGTAAAGGGACGGTATGTTGGAAGAGTTCCAAGCTAGATACCGTGGCATACTAGACGATAAAGGCAGGATACATCGCTACTTAAGATGCTACCAAAGAGGCAGTCTGGGTGTATATTAGTTCATGAGATGAACTTCGTTCCAACCATTGTGAGACAATGGAGTTGTGGCTTATGCCAAGGAACGCCGGTCCCATCAGTGATCCAGACATATTCTAAGGCAGTGTCACCTGATCATGGAGATGGTTGATCTCCAGGGTGATCAAGGTTAGGAGAGTAGACTCAGAGGACAACACGGCGGATCCACTCACAAAGGCCTTTTCCCAGAGAGAGACTTTTATGGGATGGTTAAGTATGAGATACTACAACCACTGCTATCAGATGGCCCTAGTGCAAGTGGGAGATTGTTAGTTATATGTATGCCCTAGAGGCCATTACTATACATAGGATGTATATTGTAGTGGATGCTTGGACATATATAGGGAGGACTTTCTTGCTCGACATGATAGTATGCTATCTGGTTGCTCTTTACCTTAACGTGTATACTGATTGTCTCTCTGTTACATGTTGGTAAAGCCCTTAGGATGTGTACTTGACTACCTGGACTATGATGCAGATCATACTAGTGGGGACATGGTAGTCCATAAGTACATCCTTCAAGGTCCCTAGTCGTGGGTGTATCGAGACGGGGCATCGATATACCAGTGTAGACTAGCGTATACCTTCTCGACCCATAAAGATGGGCGATGGATGATCCCATATCCATTGGTGTTTGACATCAGAGAAGATATACGGGTGCTCAGTGGAGACTGGGTACACTGGACGGACTCGCCGAGAACTCCCAGATGGTATTATACCTTACGTCAGATGGCAGTTCTCTGGTGACACTGGTACAGAGTAGTCTGTTGACCCGAGATCGTCATAGAGTCTTGTGTGGTTCCCACTGTGCTTTGATTTCCACCTTACCACGTCCAAGAGGGCGTGCAAAATGGTGGTTTTTGGGTACAGTCCCGAATCACATGGAGGCAATGAGCGATAGGAGGGGATTCGTCTCTCCCGGTATAGGGAGTTGATGTTGCGCTGTGTTCGATTGGCTATAACCGGAAATCCCTGGCCAGGGTTGCTGAGATTTACTGGTAAGTGTTACCAGTAGTTTCTCGAACTGTTATAGACCTCATATCGACATGACTTATCAAGCTATTGGGGTCTGACGTTTACCACCCCTAGGCGAGATATGCGACATATCAGACGACGAGACCGGACTGTACGGTAAGTGTTACTGGTTGGATTCACAGGAGTATGAGCGGGCTTGCTCGTGGATCTTCTGATCGCTCAATATCCGGGTGGCCGTTACGTTTAGCAGACCGCTTGCGGCTTGTGGGTGTTTGATATGATCATCACCTGCTGCCGGCGTATTGACGAGTCTTTAGAGTCCTACACAGACGTTTCCTGGCTCAAGCGAAACGAAATAGGAGCGCATATGAGATATGTGCGGGACCGAGAATAATGCGTGTATGTGATACCGTATTCTATTCTCGCGATGAATGTATCGATTGGTTGTATGCGATATAACCTAGTTATCGAATCAAGTATTGACTCGATAAGCCGATACATTGTATATTAGTCGGTTATATGCGATATGACCGGATCGTTAAATCAAGTGTTGATTTAATGATTTAATGCATAATTATATATTTGATATATTACTTTGCATTAACTAGTATTTGTTCACTTTAAATGGATTTTCTCACTTTAATGTGCACATTGTATATGTGATATATTTTTTGTGCACTTGATTGTATCATGTTTGATGATACATGATTGCTAGGGTTTGTGTAAAGAATTAAACCTTGGTTAAGTAAATGGTTAGGGTTTTTATTTATTCATTCTATTATCTTTTTAATTTGGATCAAAAAGAAAAGGCAAAAGAAAAGAAAATGGTTGCTTTCATTCTTGAAGCTTGTTGAAGCTTCATGAAGCTTTGACCAAAGTGACCATTTTGTCTTCATGCTTAACCCTAACCATTCATCTAACCTTAGTCAATTCTCTACACCTAACCATGGTTCATTTTATGATAAGTATTCTTTTATTTTCTATTTTGAAAATAACTTATCATAATATTTTCTTCTTCTTCTTCTTCTTAAAGATGAAGAAGCTTGATTCCATCAATGGTGATTTGATGAAATGAGTGAGAAATCCAATTCTAAAGTGAACCCACCTCCTATTTCTTCATCCTCTACCTCTTGCCAAGTAGTAAAGGGTGTTTTCTTCACAAGTTTCATGACTTGGTGAAGTGGGAGCTTGATCTTGTGATGCCTCGACGTAGATCATCTTCGGCATCGTTGTCGATGACCTAGCCCGTCCATTTCTCCGATGAAGCCGACACTAGAGTCCAAGATCCGATTTGTACAGCGGAGGGACGTCTACACGGAGCTATGGAGGTGGAGGACCGGATCTACAAAGGTTGTATTTCTGTTCTTTTAGTTAAGTTGTTAACTGGTTTCCTTTTTCGCCTAAAATTCTAGTTAACGATCCGTATTAGGGTTTCTCGGCACTTGTAAAATTTGAAATTGGCATGGTTGATGCCTTGTGAGACCTCATTAGCGTGCCTAGGAACCCTACACGATTTGCTTTAGTGTTTAACACTAATTTGAAAGCCCTGTTGCTGGTGTTTAACACTGATTATCTTTTAGTGTTTAACACTAACTTGCTAATCTTATTCCCAGTTTTCAACACTGTTGGTCTTTAGTGTTTAACATTAGCTTTAGCCCAATTAGCTAAGTTCCTAGAGGCAAAGCCTCTCCTTCAATGAACCAATAGAGGGCTAATATTCTAAAAATGATTGGACTTAGCCCAAGCCGTCCATAAGTCCTCAATTCAAACTTAACTGGGCTAATGGGCTCATAATATAATTAATTGGTCTTAGTTCCAAATTGGGCCAAAGATAACTTAATCTACCTTGGTTCAAGGGTACATCTCTTCACTCCTTTGATACTTGGCGTTGTAATTTCTCAACGTCTTCAAAGAGGTGACTGGTCCCGGTGACCACACATTGATACGGACTGTGGGGTCCTTAAACTCATAGACTATGAGGTCCTTAACTTTGACCGTGATGTCTTAAAACTAACAATGGACTGTGGGGTCCTTAAATCCACGGACTATGATGTCCTTAACCTTGACCGTGATGTGTTAAAACTAACATTGGACTGTGGAGTCCTTAAATCCACGGACTATGATGTCCTTAACCTTGACCGTAATGTCTTAAAACTAACGCCGGACTGTGGAGTCCTTAAATCCTCGGACTATGATGTCCTTAACCTTAACCGGGATGTCTTAAAACTAACAACGGACTATGAGGTCCTTAACCTTGACCGTGATGTCTTAAAACTAATGCTGGACTGTGGAGTCCTTAAATCCACGGACTATAATGTCCTTAACCTTGACCGCAATGTCTTAAAACTAACATTGGACCGCAATGTCCTTAAACTACCTATTGACCGCAATGTCACTAAACTAAACAATAGGGCTCCCTTAATTGCTCTCTTGTTGGATCTAAACGATCCCGTTAAGTTGATCTTAGTCCAAAAACTAGACTAATGTATCCTTAACAAACGTTTAAGTTGATCTTAGTCTCAAATGAGGCTAACGTATCCTTAAACACAACCCCCAAACCCAAATCTAAGAAAGATACGGATTTGGACTAGTCCACGCCCTACGGGCGACGACATAACTCAGTCTCCGTATACAATCCACGGGCAACCAAACATAAAAACAAACACACACGACACGAAGTGATCATCTGGAGAAGGAGAAAGTTGTTACCGCAATGCGGTAGCGTAATTAACTGCAGGGGCTTGCGCCTGCAGGAAAGGGCGTCCCCACAATCAAAAACCCCTCAAGCGAGGGGAATCTGACGAAGTCTGCTACTTCGGACGCATTCGTTTAAACCTTCGATACATGGTGTCATAAATCAACTTGGCATCTTCGGAGAGGTAGACGGATAGCACCAATTAGCATCTGCCCCGAATTTCAGGCAACACGTCCGTCGCGCCGCTTTTCGGAGGGGAACACTCTCCAACATACTCGATGATATCGAAAGGCCCTACGAATCGAGGACTAAGCTTGCCTCGACTGCTAAATCGGATTACTCCTCTAGTCGGTGATATCTTCAAGAACACAAGATCACCAACTACGAACTCCAAAGGTCTTCGTCCAGTATCAGCCCAACTTTTCTGTCGATCCTGTGCCACCTTCATATGATTTTGGATCACGTTAACTTTCTCCACCATTTGCACAATAATATCTGGTCCCAATAATCTTCTTTCTCCAATATCGTCTCAACAGACAGGCGAGCGACACTTACGACCGTATAATACTTCGAATGGAGCCATCTGTATAGCCGCCTGAAAACTGTTATTGTATGAAAACTCCACTAAGTGCAAATGATCTTCCCATAAACCCTTGAAATCTAATATGCATGCTCTCAACATATCTTCAAGAGTTTGGATCGTTCTTTCAGACTGGCCATCTGTCTGAGGATGATAGGCCGTGCTAAACTTCAAGCGAGTTCCCAAACTTTCCTGTAGACTCCTCCAAAACTGTGATAGAAATCAAGTATCACGATCGGAAACGATGCTCATGGGTACTCCATGCAATCTCACAATCTCCTGCATGTACCGCTCTGCCAAAGCCTCCGTCGACTGATCAACTCAAAACGGTATAAAATGAGCTGCCTTGGTCAATCGATCGACAACCACCCAAACTGCGTTATTTCCTTTTGGACTCCGTGGTAATGCTGTTATGAAATCTATGGTTATATGTTCCCACTTCCATTGAGGAATCGGAAGTGGTTGCAACAAACCAGCTACCCTTTGATGTTCAGCCTTGACTTGCTGACCCACCAAGCACTTCGATACGTAGCGAGCAATCTCCTTTTTCATGCCTTCTCACCAGAAATGTTGTCGCAGATCTCTATATATCTTTGTGCCTCCTGGGTGTACTGAATACGCGGAACTATGAGCCTCCTTCATGACTTCTTCACAAACATCTCTTTTAGGCACACATAAACGACTCCCATATTGTAACTAACCATCTTCATGAATTAACAAATTTGTTCGAAGTCCCGCTTCTACTTATTCTCGAAACTTTTGTAATCTTGGATCGTACAACTGTACTGCTTTAATATTATTGATCAAGGATGACTGTACTTACTGTTAGTTGTATGTATGCCCTAGAGGCCATTATTGTACATATGATGTATATTATAGTGGATGCTTGGACATATATAGGGAGGACTTTCTTGCTTGAAATGATAGTATGTTATCTGGTTACTCTTTATTTTAACATGTACACTTATTGTCTCTCTGTTACATGTTGATAAAGCCCTTAGGATGAGTACTTAACTACCAGGATTATGATGCAGATCATACTAGTGGGGCCAGGGTAGTCCGTAAGTACATCCTTCAATTGTTCCTAGTCGTGGGAGTATCGAGACGGGGCATCGATATTCCAGAGTAGACTAGCGTATACGTTTCTTGACCCATATGATGGGCGATGGATGATCCCACATCCATTGGTGTTTGACATCAAAGATTGTATACGGGTGCTCAGTGGAGACTGGGTACACTGAACATGACTCGCCGAGAACTCCTAGATGGTATTACACATCATGTCAGATAGCAGTTCTCTGGTAACACTGGTACATGTTAGTCTGTAGACCCGAGATCGTCATAGAGTCTTGTGTGATTCCCACCGTGCTTTGATTTCCATCTTACCATGTTCAAGAGAACGTGCAAAATGGTGGTTTTTGGGTACAGTCCCGAGTCACATGGAGGCAATGAGTGATAGGAGGGGATTTCGTCTCTCCCGGTATTGGGAGTTGATGTTGCGCTATGCTCGATTGGCCATAACAGGAAATCCCTGGCCAGGGTTGCTGAGATTTACTGGTAAGTATTATTGGTAGTTTCTCGAACCGTTATGGGCCTCACATCGGCATGACTTATCAGGCTATTAAGGTCTGGCGTTTACCACCCCCAGGCTGGATATGCGACATATCAGACGAAGAGACCGGACTGTACGGTAGTGTTACTTATTGGATTCGTAGGAGTATGAGCAGGCTTGCTTGTTGATCTTCTGATTGTTCAATACCCGGGTAGCCGTTATGTCCAGCTAGTACCGCTGACGTCTTGTGGGTGACTGATATGATCATCACCTACTGCCGGCGTATTGACGAGTCTTTAGAGTCCAACACAGAGGTTTTCTGGCTCAGGTAAAACGAAGTAGGAGCACATATGTGATATGTGCGGGACTGAGATTAATACGTGTATATGATACCGTATTCTATTCTCGCGATATGTGATATTGGTCGGTTATATGTGATATAGCCGGGTTATCGAATCAAGTGTTGATTCGATAAGTTGATACATATGATATTAGTAGGTTATATATGATATAGCCGGATTATTAAATCAAGTGTTGATTTAACTATTTAATGTATAATTATATATTTGATATATTAATTTACATTAACATATATTATCTCACTTAAGAATTTCTTTTTCTCACTTGTGTACACTTAATATATATGTGATATATATTATTGTGCCATGCTTGTGTTGGAGATAGTGCCCTCAGAGTCAATTATTAGGTCATAGGTACGTGATTGTAATGATTGAGGGAGGACCTATCCCGGTAGGACAGTCTTACTCGAGATGATAGTATGCTATCTGGTTTACCTTTATCATCGTGTACTGCTTTAGGTGACATGACACGTCGCTATTACACGTTGATAGAGCCCCTAGGATTCTTGCTTGACCACCAGCAGTATGAGGGCGATCATATAAGTGGGAGCTGGGGGTCTACAAGCATATCCTTAAAAGGTCCCTAGTCGTGGGAGTTTCGAGACCGGGCATCGATACTCCATTAGTAGACTAGTGTATACAGTCGAGACCCCGACGAGGGGCGGTGGCTGGTCTCACAAGCCACTGGTGTCAGTTGGATCACCTAAGATGTATACAGGTGCTCGTTGGGTTATGAGTATACCGGACAGGACTCGCCGGGAACATGCTAGTTGGTCATATACCAGACGTCAGATAGCAGTTCCCTGGTGACATGTGTGCAGGTTAGTTCATCGACCTGGGGATCGTCATTTGTCTCGTGTGAGTTCCCACTGTACTTTGATTACTACCCTACCACGGCTCAAAGGAGTCGTGCAAACAGGTTTTAGTTGGGTACAGTCCCGAGCCACATGGAGGCAGTGAGCGTATCTTCAGGGGTTCGTCTCTCCCGGTATTGGGGGTGAGGTCGTGCTGTGTCTAGGAGAGCCATTACACAAAGTCCTTGGCCAAGGCAAGGAGATTTACTGGTAGGTATTCCAGTAGTATCTCAGGGTGTTCTGGGCTACACTCCGACACGACTTGTACCGCTTTTGGGGGTCTGACTTTTACCAACCCCCTAGGCCCGCCATGCGATACTCATAGACGAACGGACCGGACTGCACGGATATTGTCACTGACAGGCTCAGTTGGGTGTCGGGGTGAGCTTCCTCATCGACGTCCCATTTGGTCAATAGCTGGTGGCCCGTTACGTATTGGCTTATACCTCTGACGGGCTAGTGGTTAAATCCACAGCCATAGTATTGACGAGTCTTTAGAGTCCACCACACTTTCAGTTACTCAGCTTTCGGGCGAAACGCTGTAGAGGCCGTATGGAGATATGGCAGGGTCCGATCAGATACGTGCGGTATTGCACGGATCAGGATCGGACGGTTTGTACTAGTAGCCGTATAGGTATATGGCAGGGTTCGATCAGATACGTGCGGTATTGCACGGATCAGGATCGAACGGATATTACTAGCCGGTTTTGGTTTAAGCCGGTCCTAGTTTAGTACAGTGTAGATTTTGTCTCATTGCATTTGTATCCGGTCGGAATACAGATGCGGGTGTGTATGCACAGTATCGGGGTTTTCCTGTAATTTATTACGGGACCAGTTTTCTGGAGTTGCCAGTTTGCATTCCGTTCCGGCCGGTTTTCCTTTGTTCTTTCCCGGCCGGACTTTTCCGATGGAGGGGGTTATTTGCAAGTTCGCAAATAACACTTTGTGGAGGGTTTTTATTGCATATATATTGATTATGATAGCTTTCTTTTCTTTGCACCATAACTTGCTTTGACTTGTGATTTGATGAGGGTATGGTTTGAAAAAGTGCAAGCATGGTGCATGTTTCTTTGTCCCTTGGATATGGTCACCTTTCTTATGCTCCTACACTCACCTCCCTTTGCAATATGTGTTCATTCCTCCACCATTCTCATACACACAAGAGGAGAGTTTTATTCATGGTTGAGAAAAAGAAAGAGTGAAAGAAAAGAGAAGAAGAGGGTTTCATCTTCATCCTTGAGAGGTTTTCATTTTCTTGATCTCATTTCATGATAAGAAAAATGCAAGCACCATTTTTCTTGTCTAGTATCCTCCATCATCCTCAAATGGCAACAAACCCCAAAAGAGACACTACACTAGATAACCTACAGCATATCTTGAGCATGTCGAGTTGCCGGCTTCATGCGCGAGTTGCCTCGGTATTGAGGTGGGAGCCCGTAAAAGTACCCGGCTTCGTGGTGCCCTTTCCGACGAGGAGGAGATGGACGGAGATCCCGCGAGGAGATCGGAGTGGAGATGAAGACCGGAGGACTTGGATCGTCGGTATACATTTCTTCCCTTTCTTATTGTAGCGTAGACTTGTTAATGGTTACGATCCGGAGTTTAGTGCGCGGTGGTGCCGGTTTGCAAAGTCCGCAAATTTTTAAGTTTATCACCGTTTCCGCATTCCGGCGTCGGATTGACGGCCGGGGCGCCGCCGTGCACTTACAGTGGTATCAGAGCCTCGCCATTAACATAGTCTAGCTTGGTGTAATGTGTTTTTCTGTTTCGATCGATCGAATGTTCCAAAACTGCATTTTAGTTCGAATCAGTTTCTGTTGAAAATTTTTGGTCTCGAAAAATTTTTCTGGTTGTAAAATATTGATGTACTGGGAAATATAAGGGTTCTGTAAAAATTTGACGATGTAACTCCACATTTGGAGCGCGGATCCGCCGCGAAATCCCACTTCGCGCGGCCCTTCCGCCGCGCACTATTCACATCACATCACCAAATTTTTTCAGAGGCCTTATGGGCTTAAAATATGGGTTTTGGAATATTAAAATTGGGCCCAGGGTTTCTGTGAGTGCTACAGTTTTGTTTGAGGGCCCACTTGTTAATTTTTGATCGATCGGATATTTCAAACACATTATTTCACAGTATTTACATTATATCTGCGACCGTGAATGCCACTCGATCGGTAAATCCGGTCTAACTGCTATAGCCCGGTTAGACGGATTTGCGAACGTGACTTTCACGTTGATGTTCTGTTTTTGCTGTGATGTTGCGGATCGGTCGTGGGGATAGCCTGGATGCAATGCTAGTACTGTGTTGTCGTATTATGTACATTTGATATTGCGGGGCGAGCGTCCGACATGTGGACTGCCGTCACTGCCTGATTGTATTATTCTTTTGGGGCACGACCTGGTTGCAGTCGATGTACCCGTTGTATGTATATTTTACTTTCTGTACTAGGATTGCCCCGCGGAGGGGTGCACGGATAGCCGGGTTCTAGAAGGCAACAAGCCCGCATCTCATGGCATTGGGACGGAAGGGGCTTCACTCCAGGATTGGCGGGCTATTCGGCGCACTCGTAGGGGGTACAGGTTGACCCAGGAGGGATGCCCAAGTTACCGGATTCCGTGAAGTGCTGGGTGGTCCATTCACGGCGCTGAAGGGGGCTGCCTCGCTTCAGGTTTTGGCGGGTGACTTGCCGCGCCCGTAGGGGTCTAGGATTTCATTGCACAGGCTATCCACACGACCAGGGGAACGTCGGGTTTCAGTAGTGGCTCTGTGAAACCCGGGGATCCCAGATATCTGTATTGTTCTGTGATGCTGTACATTTCTATGATGTTGCATTTTATTCACGCCTTGAGCGAATATAATATATTGGTATATATATTAGTAGATGTTGTATATGTTTTTTCATCCGCGCTAGTCCAGTCCCCGCTCTGTCGTTAGTAAGCTAACCTAACGGGTAATGACGGGACCCAGTGGCGAATGCGGATGGCATATACGTACATCAGTATATTTTCGTTCTTTGTGGTGTGATCAATTGATGGGACTGCATTGATTCGAATCAATGCAAAGTTAAAAACAAACCTAATCTGATGTTGTTGGAACACTTTTCAAAAAGCTGTTATTGCAAGGACGTTTACTTTTGTTTTGCATCGTGGTATTCATTAGAATATCCTGCTCCTCAGTCGACGAGGCAAGGGCCGAGATCCCTTCACCGGGAGTGACCCCTTGGACAAAAGTTTGCGTCAGGGCAATGACTTCACTATAGCCGATTACTTTTGCTTTGCACCGTGGTATTCAGTTGGAATATCCTGCACCTCATTCTACGGGGAAAGAGCCGAGATCCCTTCACAGGGAGTGACCTCTTTAGCAACGGTTTTCGTCACTATATTTTTTAAAAAGCTATCCGTTCCTTCGACGATATCAAGTTCATTACGTTAAAGGTTTTCGCCAGAAACCATTCGTAGCCCTCCGTCGTTTCATATGGGTGGTCAATAGTATTCAAGCTGTGTATGTTGGCCAAAGTCAAGGCACAGTGATTGGTAGCTATTGGGGTATTCATATGCAGCATAGATAGATGCGTTGGTTTGGGACAGTCGTGCTGCCATTTTGGCCAAAGTCAAGGGTATGTACGGGTGGATTCAAATTAACCTGGAGAATGACGGGTAGAACTTGACATGTGACTTATGATATGTTGGCCAAAGTCAAGGTCATAAGAGCATGGGGCAGAAATCACATCGGGAGTTTCAAAAGTACTGAAACTTGCCAGATATGCGCATACCTTCTGGAGTGTGATACCGTGAGCGGATTCCGTCACGTTGTCATGCGATGAGAGTTGGATCCCGATTCCCACTGATGAGTTAGTTTACTCCTCGGGTAACCCCGACTAATTCTTCTTTCAGGTTTGGAGGAGAATTTGAGGTACAGTGGGAGGATTCCAGATTAGATAAATTGGTAACCATTCTGATCTAGGTTAGAGTGCACGCTGAGTGTTTCTTTTCTCTCTCTCTCTGGCAGCGACCATTTGACCCGACCCTAAGACTTTGACTCAGTGACCAAGTTGACCGAACCTTCTTTACACCGGCTTTTGGATTGTCAGAGTTGCAGACCTCATTGCCACTCCTACTTTTACCCTTTTCTCCAGGACACCCCGTATTACTGCGAACGTCCACTTCCATTGGACAAAACCATCGTATGGTTAGATACGAACTCGAAGGAATTCGAGGATGGTTTCTGGTTCTGGAGAAAACGGATAGGATTATTCAGTTGTTTTTTCCTTTTACCCTCTCTCAGGTTACGAGTACTCCTTGGTTTAGGGGTAGTACACCTATTATGCAAATTGGATTGTCTTCTTCCAAACCTTAGGCTGGTGCCGACCGGTAGGGAATGAAGAAAACCAATTAGCATAACGATGGTGTGCAGAAGGTATTAAGTTCAGACAAGGCAAGGGATTAGTAAGAGGGCAAAGTAAATTGCAACAGATATTCATGACCAAACCAAATATTTCGTTACCACTCCCACATCACCTTTGTATTTCTCCAGGACACTCCGTATCACTACGAAGATCCACAGTTTATTTGGATACTCCATCGTATGGTTATATACGAACTCGAATGGAACTTGTTCCAGTTCGGGGATGGATCCTGGTTCAGGAGAAATAGGAATAAAGTACATTCAGGTGTCTTTTATCTTCACCCTCTCTCATTGCGAGTGTTCCTAGGATTGGGACAGTACACCCATTATGCTTATTGGATAGTCTTCTTCTAAACTATAGGCTGGTGCCGAACAGTAGGGAAGGAAGAAAACCATTTGGCTTAAGGGGTGTACAGAAGGTAAAGACTAAAGACATATGAAGGGATTTGGAGAGGTGGCAAAGAACTATACGGTTACAGTCGTGAATCTGGAAGAGGCATTACTAGGAATACCAGGATACCCCAACGAAACATTTCAATGTTTCAGTTTCACTGTGTACTATTAAAAGAAAACTGATTTCCCAATTAGACACTTACCCCAGGGTATGTATTTACCAGGTATGATTCTCACATCTGTATGGTTTTACAGATGATGAGTGGGAGTAGGTTATTGGGAATTGGGTGATTATCCTCATTATATCGGGATTCGTTGTAATCGGTGATATTTGAGGAAATCACCTGGCCTGTTTGCCGGTCGGCAAATATTTGGTTTTGAATATCCGCTGTTATGCACCAATTTCAAATTGATATATCTGTACGTCTATTTTCATAGAGTGAGATATACCTTTCTGAAATTATGTCTACGACATTTACCTATATCAGTGGATGGTTAGGTAAGGAGCATTAAACAGCGGTGTAATTCTTCTTGACCATAAGTACAGTTTTCAACCTACGGCACGCAGTGAATGAGTTATCAGACTCAAGGGACTTATACAGAGTATTGTATGTTGTCCAGGGTCCATTAGGACAGAGGGGTTGGTCCTCATACTATATTCTGTTTACTTATGACTCCTCTAATTTTTAGACCGGTGTTTCGTGGAAACACAGGGTCTAAGTTTTGAGGAGTTATAGGTATTTGAATAGAGTAGAGAACCAGGTATAGCAAGTATCGGGATTCTTCAAAGAGATCGAAGATGTAGATACTTGTGTATGGTATTCAGTTGATAGTAATGATAAAGAGATCTTGCTTCTCTTTCAGGTTACTCATAATTGGAAGCATTCCTAAGATTGAGTAACGCTGATCGGCCTCCTTCCATTTAGTTGACATGCGCTGGGGACAGCTGCATGATTTGAATCTGGTTCAATTAAATCAGTGTCTCTGTTTCTATATTGGATATAGAACAGTTCATATCTTAACGATGTTAAGGTACGGGGAGTTGTCCGGTTTATGATTAAAACCAGACACTGGACAACTCAAGGCACGTTTCTGTAATGGCTGTTTGTGGGTTGACCCAGGCTATGACGCGGGTTGATTTTTTACCATCTGGAAGATCAATAGCAATATTGTTCTTGACTCGCCACAGTTTTAAATTAAAAATGGATTTTTTCAGGAAAACAGTAGTGGGAGTATGGTAGAACTGGAAGTGATTCCAGAACCACAAACGATTACTGAAGATTTGATAAGGAACCTTAAGATTCAATCTGAATTGACATTCCATTGGCCACTCCGCAGATACGGTGGGTAACTTCAGGCACCCGAGAGGTACTACGGTAGCCTCAAGGACGGTGACAGGGAAGTTCTTGTTTACCCACAATTACCATTGCTGTTGTTCCAGGCTGCGAGACCCGGCGGGAGGATGAGTATAGCGTCGTTCTAAACTAGTTTTAGAAGTGTACGTCTATATGACTCTGCCAGAGGGTTGTCGTAGTCAGTGGGAGCAGCGGAAGCATTGGTGGACAGGTAGCTTATGTCTATTTATAGACTAAAGCAGATGTAGCGGAGATAGATCATCTATTTCTGATGTGACAGTCATGAGTTTGACTTCATCAGAATAGGGGATGGATCTGTTGAGAAGGTAGTAGGGTGTGATGTCCTGGTATCTGGATGACATACACAGAGTAGGAAAAGAAACTCCTACACTACGATCGGTTATACTTTGGTCGTCACACAGTGGTTTCTCCACAAAGGAAATGGATTTTATATCTGACATACTGGTTACTAGATCTATGGTTTTAGATCTAGATTTGGGTGGTTTCCCAATCTGGGTACTTAGACAGCATTCTGAGAGTATTTAGAATGGACGACTCCTGGCACGGTAGTATACCTGCAGGTAATGGAGTCACCCTCTCCAGAGGTGTCTTACAGACTAAAGGGGAGAGGGACGTGCATGATTGGCAGATCACTTGCTCAGGCAATTGAGTTAATCGTGAGATGTCAAGTACCACACCAGATATTGTTCTTGCACTAGATGCAATAAGTTGACATTAATCCAATCCTGGAGAAACGGTCGGAAGCAGTTCTAGAACATAAGTAGATGTTCTAGGGATATGATAACGACAGCCTTATTCAGGAGACAGTTATCATTCCAGGCTTCCAAGGTGACATGGACGACAAGAAGGTTGTCAGAGTTATAGTTTTTCCTTCTGATGAGGGGCAGTATTTTGGACAGGTGGTCCAAGACAATACTGAGGGAGGCATGGCACGCAGGATACTGATTAAGTTCAGTTGACGATACAGTCTAAGAAGTTTGGATTTGGAGTTCATTTATGAGCTAGGTCCCATCAGACATCCAGACACATTCTAAGACAGGTATTGCTCATTTCGGGAGATGGGTTTCTCCGCGAACATGAGATATAGAGAGACATGGAAGGAAACAACAAAGCGGATCCACTCACTGAGGCTATTCCTCGAACGCAATAGTTCCGCAAACGAGCTTTGTGAGACTGACTAGTAGAGGAGTTGGATGTTCGGTATCACACGGGCTGTGAGTATGCGACATCGCAATAATTAGCCTTGAGTGCAAGTGGGAGATTGTTGGAGATAGTGCCCTCAGAGTCAATTATTAGGTCACAGGTACGTGATTGTAATGATTGAGGGAGGACCTATCCCGGTAGGACAGTCTTACTCGAGATGATAGTATGCTATCTGGTTTACCTTTATCATCGTGTACTGCTTTAGGTGACATGACACGTCGCTATTACACGTTGATAGAGCCCCTAGGATTCTTGCTTGACCACCAGCAGTATGAGGGCGATCATATAAGTGGGAGCTGGGGGTCTACAAGCATATCCTTAAAAGGTCCCTAGTCGTGGGAGTTTCGAGACCGGGCATCGATACTCCATTAGTAGACTAGTGTATACAGTCGAGACCCCGACGAGGGGCGGTGGCTGGTCTCACAAGCCACTGGTGTCAGTTGGATCACCTAAGATGTATACAGGTGCTCGTTGGGTTATGAGTATACCGGACAGGACTCGCCGGGAACATGCTAGTTGGTCATATACCAGACGTCAGATAGCAGTTCCCTGGTGACATGTGTGCAGGTTAGTTCATCGACCTGGGGATCGTCATTTGTCTCGTGTGAGTTCCCACTGTACTTTGATTACTACCCTACCACGGCTCAAAGGAGTCGTGCAAACAGGTTTTAGTTGGGTACAGTCCCGAGCCACATGGAGGCAGTGAGCGTATCTTCAGGGGTTCGTCTCTCCCGGTATTGGGGGTGAGGTCGTGCTGTGTCTAGGAGAGCCATTACACAAAGTCCTTGGCCAAGGCAAGGAGATTTACTGGTAGGTATTCCAGTAGTATCTCAGGGTGTTCTGGGCTACACTCCGACACGACTTGTACCGCTTTTGGGGGTCTGACTTTTACCAACCCCCTAGGCCCGCCATGCGATACTCATAGACGAACGGACCGGACTGCACGGATATTGTCACTGACAGGCTCAGTTGGGTGTCGGGGTGAGCTTCCTCATCGACGTCCCATTTGGTCAATAGCTGGTGGCCCGTTACGTATTGGCTTATACCTCTGACGGGCTAGTGGTTAAATCCACAGCCATAGTATTGACGAGTCTTTAGAGTCCACCACACTTTCAGTTACTCAGCTTTCGGGCGAAACGCTGTAGAGGCCGTATGGAGATATGGCAGGGTCCGATCAGATACGTGCGGTATTGCACGGATCAGGATCGGACGGTTTGTACTAGTAGCCGTATAGGTATATGGCAGGGTTCGATCAGATAC
This sequence comes from Agapanthus africanus, assembly GCA_030015575.1. NCBI lineage: Eukaryota > Viridiplantae > Streptophyta > Magnoliopsida > Asparagales > Amaryllidaceae > Agapanthus > Agapanthus africanus. The sequence continues at coordinate 159,350,288 of JASDDO010000026.1, read as the reverse complement.
GTGCGGTATTGCACGGATCAGGATCGAACGGATATTACTAGCCGGTTTTGGTTTAAGCCGGTCCTAGTTTAGTACAGTGTAGATTTTGTCTCATTGCATTTGTATCCGGTCGGAATACAGATGCGGGTGTGTATGCACAGTATCGGGGTTTTCCTGTAATTTATTACGGGACCAGTTTTCTGGAGTTGCCAGTTTGCATTCCGTTCCGGCCGGTTTTCCTTTGTTCTTTCCCGGCCGGACTTTTCCGATGGAGGGGGTTATTTGCAAGTTCGCAAATAACACTTTGTGGAGGGTTTTTATTGCATATATATTGATTATGATAGCTTTCTTTTCTTTGCACCATAACTTGCTTTGACTTGTGATTTGATGAGGGTATGGTTTGAAAAAGTGCAAGCATGGTGCATGTTTCTTTGTCCCTTGGATATGGTCACCTTTCTTATGCTCCTACACTCACCTCCCTTTGCAATATGTGTTCATTCCTCCACCATTCTCATACACACAAGAGGAGAGTTTTATTCATGGTTGAGAAAAAGAAAGAGTGAAAGAAAAGAGAAGAAGAGGGTTTCATCTTCATCCTTGAGAGGTTTTCATTTTCTTGATCTCATTTCATGATAAGAAAAATGCAAGCACCATTTTTCTTGTCTAGTATCCTCCATCATCCTCAAATGGCAACAAACCCCAAAAGAGACACTACACTAGATAACCTACAGCATATCTTGAGCATGTCGAGTTGCCGGCTTCATGCGCGAGTTGCCTCGGTATTGAGGTGGGAGCCCGTAAAAGTACCCGGCTTCGTGGTGCCCTTTCCGACGAGGAGGAGATGGACGGAGATCCCGCGAGGAGATCGGAGTGGAGATGAAGACCGGAGGACTTGGATCGTCGGTATACATTTCTTCCCTTTCTTATTGTAGCGTAGACTTGTTAATGGTTACGATCCGGAGTTTAGTGCGCGGTGGTGCCGGTTTGCAAAGTCCGCAAATTTTTAAGTTTATCACCGTTTCCGCATTCCGGCGTCGGATTGACGGCCGGGGCGCCGCCGTGCACTTACAGCTTGTTGCTACATGCTATATGGGTGTATGAGACTCACACCATGCTTATCATAATGAAGGGTTTTATTTATTTAAAGTAAATCAAAATTAGTTGGAAATTAGTCACATGGTTTGAGCTTAGTGGAAGCTTGTAGAACCATTGATTTAGTCCACTAGTTTTGTTTTACATTAGATATTTATTAACCCAACCATTATCTTAAGCCATGGTTAAGTCTCTACATGAGTTAATGTGAGATATTATCTCACTCATGGTTTCTATTCTCATTCATGGATTCACTCATTCCTTTCTCCACTTCATCTTCTTCTTCATCTCCAAAAGCTTTCTAGGTTTTGAGGAGGTGAAGAAAATTAGTGAGAAAAATATTTCTAAAGTGAGAAAAAATCCTACTTCATCAACCTTCACTAGATTAATCATTTAGTTTAGGTTGTTTGCTTCACTAATTCCCAATTAGTGAAGAGGTAGCTTGAGTTAGAGTCTCCTCGACATAGATCATCTTCGGCCTCGAAGACTTCAAGCAAGCTTGTTCATTTCGCTTTGTGGAGCCTAACTTGAGTCCGGGAGATCACTACTTGGAGCGAAGGGACTACTACACGGAGCTTTAGAAGTGAAGGACCGGTCTACAAAGATTGTATTCCTTATTCACTTAGATGTAAAGATGTTTACATGCTAGCTTTTGTCTAATTCTCTAGTTAAGATTTTAGGTTAGGGTTCTTTAGCGCGCCAAATTTTTGAAAACGGCATGGTTGATGCCTCCCAAAACCGTGTGGTCGTGCTAGAGAACCCAGCAGTGGTATCAGAGCCAAGCCAGAGAATTAGACGATATTTGTAGAATTATGAAATCGAAACAACTTCGAAACCTCGAAACAAAAAGCCTAGTTTCTGTCGAAATTTTTAAGTCCTCGAATTTTTTTAAGCGATTGCAGAATGTTACATGAGATGTAACATGAACACCAGAGAAAAACGAGCCACTTTCATCGGGTTTGACCCAGCGAAACTTGCCCAAAAACCGGCCCTACCGGTTTTCTATTGTTGTTTTGGCTTTGTTTTGGTTTGGTGTTCCAGGTTCTGGGTTTTGGTGTTTCAGGTATTGTTTGTTTTTACTAAGATTGCATGTGATGTTATCTTTCTGTAAAGGCAATTCGGAGTGTTTCATAGTCGTAATTTTAACACTGTTTCGGGTAATTTAGACGACGTTAAAAAGTTTGAACGAACATCAAACACCACCACATTACCCTCGCTGGAAATTTTCCAAGAGTTGGAATTTTCCAAGTTAAAAATATTCGAAAAATCATGCAGTAATTCTATGGACCCTCTAGAAGAACGAAACTCTAACTCGATTCTATGACCGCCGGAACCGCCACCAAACCCTAGGGTTTGCGGTAGTTCCGCGGCGCCATAGGTGAGGCAAGGGTTGGCCCTTCTACGGTTGGTCTGTAGGTACTGTGGCATGTTTTGGGTATTTTTTTAACTCCGCTCAAGTGTTGAGCTCTCTGGGAAATGTGGGTGTTTGTTGATTCGATCGAAATGTTTAACATCGTCTAGCTTTCTGTGAATTGTGATACAATATTTGGAATCCACAATAATTTAGTTTTATGAAAACTAATTTTAATTTTATAGATCTAGCAATTTAGTCTCATATGATCGGTTGCCATAGGGTTTTGATATAGATCAAAACTCTGTCGCAATCACGTAGTGTATGTGGATACTCGCCGGGTAACATTACTAGATAGACACGCCCCATATCCTCGACCAAGTGACTTTAGGAGAACCCCGTTGCCTAAAGCATCCGTTCGGGTGCTCGCGGCTGTGGTGTTCCGTCTAAGTGCACTTCATCGACGGTATTGGGGGTGCGGCCGTCTACTAATGTTTCCGACGAGCATTCGATCAACTTGTCGGGAATCTTGTTGAATTTCCTGACTTGTTATTGCAAAGTGTTTTCAATATCGAGACTAAAATGCGGGGTTTATAAGGTTAGGTATGAAATTCGGAATATGAGATATTCCGGGTTTATGATGTCTAAGGAATTCATGTGGTTAGGCATGAAATCCGAAGTATGTGATATTTCGGGTTTATGATGTTTAAGGCGGTTGCGGATTCTAATTGCTGTAGTTTTCACTTTCTTTTCTGCGACCGTAAGTGTAATATGTGGTGTATCGCCGTTTTAGTTGCTATACTTCAACGACAATTGGGATACGCATATTTACTTACGTTGATGACATGTGATGTTATGTGTTATTGTGATATGTTATATTGGATCGTCGTGTTTGAATACTCGGGGTTTTCTGCGTGAGATGAGAGTTTTTTTCATTTTCATTCATGTAAAAACTTGTATGTAATATTCTTTTATTGGACCACTTCCGGGTTGAGGATGATATCACCATTGATGTATATTATTTACTTTTCTGCATTAGTATAGACCCAAGGTTGGGAGCACAAGTAACTGGGTTCTAGAGTCCAGTGGGAGACCATCTCGAGGAGTCAAGTCCGGGTCTCCTAACTCTAGAATTGGTAGGGTTGCTTGCTGCTCTCGTAGGGGTCTAGGGATGTGGGTTTGGCTATTCATCATGACCGTGGAATCCGTATTTTTTACTGGCTTAATTTAAAATACAGAACTCCTAGTATATCCAATATTTCATATGTGGACTTCTGCTGCTGATAGTCTGTGATGTGGACACTTTATATGATGAGACGAATGTTATTATATATATGATATATAATAAACGTTGCGTATGTTTTGCACCCACGCTAGCCCCGCCCCGCTATGCCGTTAGTTAAGTAACCTAACGGTGCATAACGGGACACTGTGGCGAATGCGGATGGAATAAGCATACGTTATACTTTCGTTTCTTTTATGATGCTTAGGAAGCATAAATGATGGGACTTCATTAATGAGATTAATGAAAGAAAAGAAACCTAAAGATGTTGTAGAGTCCTGTTTTAAAAATTGGTAGCTCTAGTTCTTGCTTTGTATAGTGGTATTCCTCGTAGAATATCCAGCACCTTATTCGATAAGGAAAGAGCCGAGATCCCTTCACCGGGAGTGGCCTCTTTAGTGAAACTGGCAGATGCTACAAGCCACTCGGTTTTTTTTTTGATTGCTTTTTTAGTTCATGCTTTGCATAGTGGTATTCCTGAATATCCAGCACCTCATTCGATGAGGAAAGAGCCGAGATCCCTTCACCGGGAGTGACCACTTTAGCAAAACTAGTAAAAGCCTAAAATACACTCCTTTTTTAAAATCACTCGATTCTACAACGATATCAAGTTCATTACGCAAAATATTTTCTTAAAAACCTGTCGTAGCCCTCTGCCATTTCAGATAAACACTACTTAGTATTCGTGCTACGTTTGTTGGCCTGCGTCAAGGCGTAGTGTGCGGTAGCTATTTAGTGCTTATCTGCTGCATATGATGCGATTAGATTAGGGTAGTCGTGCGACTTTGTTGGCCTGCGTCAAGGGTCGTGCGGGTGGGTTTAATTCAATCATGAAATGTACGGGTTGAACTTGACTAGCGCACTATGGTTTGTTGGCCTGCGTCAAGGTCATAGGACGTTAGGGGTAAAATCTTATCGGGAATTTCAAGTGTTGAAATTTGCAATGAGATTGCATACCTTCTATGAGATAGTTGGATCCTGATACCCACTACGAGTAAGAGTTACTCGAGTTTTGCACATTACAATTAGCCGATCAAGTAGGTGTCTAGAAAGGTGTTAACGGGGTTACGCCCCTGGGAAAACGATAATTATTTTAATTAGATTCGTGCGAAAGCACGGGGAACCTCCTTCAAAGTACTGACACTGGCCTGGCCGAAAAATTGGCGAACTTGTAGGGTGTAATTAATCCCGGCTAGTCTTACCTTTTAGGGTTTGAAGGAAGATTTGATAAAAACAGTGGGAGCCATCCTGATTAGATAAAATAATAACCAATCTGATCTTGGAAGAGCATACGCTGAGTGTTTTCTTCTTTCTCTCCTAGTAGAGACCGTGACGTGCCTTAATCAAGATAATAATATGGACGTATTGACCGAACTCGCTTGTTATACTGAGCTGGGGAACGTTGGTTCCACTCTAACTTATAATTGTTATAAGTCTGAGCAGGAAATAGGGGAATATCCGGATTCCTACGCGACCCAATCGAGGAAAAAGCATGTTTATGCATATTCTTCGGGTGTGTTCGTTACTGAGAACTGTTTCTCAGTATCCTCTACGTCCTAGGTATGAGATACCGAACCAGGATCCCACATATGTAATCTGTTACATGGGCTACAGAAAAGGTAGAAAACTAGGATTGGGTGATATGTCTCTAAGTGTAGAGAATGGTGCAAGTGTTGCAGCCAAATTAGTTGGCAAATATCACCTTGTATTACCAAATGGTAAATACATTGATTCTGAACAAATGTTATTACATGCCGAACCTGATATACAACATTGCATCAGTTTCTTTATTAAATTAAAGAAGGATATAATTTTGTATTGCAGGATAATGTTGTGAATATTTTCCTTAATCAAGGGTTGATTGGATCAGGCACGTTATGTAATGCTATATACGTTCTAAATCAAACCACAGTTTAAGGTATATATAACATACACAAGAAGAGTAGTTCAGAAATGAACGAATTCTTCTTGTGGCATTGTAGACTAGGTCATATCAATGCGACACAACTAGCTAAGTTACATAAGGACAAATATTTGAATCCATTCGAATTCTCATCTTATGATACTTGCCAGTCTTGTCTCAAAGGTAAAAATGACCAATACTTCGTTTACTGGAAACGGAGAAAGAGTTACTGAACTCTTAGGAATGATACATAGTGATGTATACGGTCCTATGTCTACAAATGCCAGGATTGGTTCCTCCTACTTCATTATATCCACTGACCATCTCTCAAGATTCGGACATATGTTCCTGTTGAAACACAAGTCTGAAACTTTTGAGAAATTCAAGAAATATAAGTTTGAAGTTGAGAACCAGATGGGTACAAGTATTAAGTCCTTCGATCTGATCAGAGAGGAGAATACTTATGCATGGAGTTTTTGGAGTTTCTAAAAAGAGAATAGGATTCTCTCTCAGTTTACTCCTCCGTATACACCACAGAACAACAGTGTATCGGGGCGGAGGTATCACACCCTATTAGATATGGTGCGCTCTATGATGAGTACTGTTGAGTTTCCTGTTTCCTTTTGGAGTTATGCACTTGTAAAGCTGCATACCTATTGAATGGGGTTCCATCCAAATCTCTGCCTACCACCCCATATGAGATATGGAATGGGAAGAGACCATCTCTTAAACGAGTTAAGATATGGGGTTGTACGGCCTATGTTGAAAAGCAAAATCCGGACAAGCTCGAGGCAAGGTCAGTTTTGTATAAGTTTGTTGGATATCCCAAACATTCGCAATGGTATATCTTCTACCACACTGAGGAGTAAAAGGTGTTTTGTTTCTCAGTGTGCCACCTTTTTAGAAAAGGAATTTCTTGTGGAAGAAATTAGTGGTCATGAGGTAGAACTGGAAGGAGTTCCAGCTAGACAAACTAACAGCTGATAATTTAGTGGAACCAAAGGATTCAATAGTCTCCAATGAACCTCAGCCTCTCCACGAAACTGGTAGGGTTCCTCATCCACCTGAGAGATACTGCGGTTTCCTCAGTGACGGTGGGAGCGAGGATTTCATCATGGTAGATGATGACCCAACCAGGTTCAGGAAGGCCCTCACGAGTGGAGACTTTATGAAATGGCTGGATGCTATGCGATCTGAGATGGAATCCATGTACGCCAACAAAGTATGACTTTGAATGTTGCACTTGAAGGGGTAAAACCTATCGGGAGCAAGTGGATCTTGAGAAGATTCATGGTGTAGATGGAAAAGTTGAGACTTTCAAAGCTAGAGTTGTAGTAAAAGGCTTTCGTCAGTAACCAGGTGTGGATTATGATGAAACCTTTTTCTCCAGTGGATATGCTTAAGTCCATTAGGATTAAAGCAGGCATCGCGGAGTTGGAACATCTGTTTTGATGTGGCAGTCAAAGAGTTTGATTTCATCAAAAATATAGATGAACCTTGTAGATATAAGAAAGTTGTAGAGAGTATAGTTGTCTTTCTCGTATTGTACGTAGATGACATACTCTTGATAGGAAATGGGTTTCCTATGCTACACTCGGTCAAACTCCTCTTATCACGAGGATTCTCCATGAATGATCTGGGTGATACCTACTACATCTTGAGGATTTAGATCTATAGAGATAGATCTAAGAGGATGTTGGGAGTGTCCCAAATTCAGGTACATTAACACCATACTAAAGGAGTTTAGTATGGAAGATTCTAACCGTGGTGGTTCGCCCACTTACTTAAGAATCACTCTTTCCAAAAAGATGTCTCCCAAGACTGATTTGGAGAGAGCTTGCGTACAAGGGATACCCTATGCTTCGGCACTAGGCTCTATCATGTATGCGATGTTATGTACTAGACCAGATGCAGCTAACTCATTAGGTGTAGTGATCAGGAATCAATCGGATCTTGGGAGAATCACTGGACAGCTGTGAAGGACATTCTTAAGTACTTGAGAAGCACTGAAGAAATGTTCTTGGTGTTTGGTAACGGTGAACTCCAGTGAGAGTCCTTTACCGATTCGTGCTTCCAGAGTGATAAGGTCGACTGATAGTCAGTCTCAGGTTTTGTCTTTACCCTAAGTGGAGGGACGGTATGTTAGAAGAGTTCCAAGCTAGATACCGATACAAACTAGACGATAAAGGCTAAATACATCGCTACCAACGATGCTGCCAAAGTGGGTGCTGGATATTTCTTGCTCATGAGATGAACATGGTTCTTACCATTGAGCGTCCAATAACCGTTATTGTAACAACAATGGAATTGTGGCTTTGGCCTAGAAACCCCGGTCCCATCAGCGATCCAGACATATTCTGAGGCAGTATCACCAGATCAGGGAGATGGTTGATCTCCAAGGGATCGAGGTAAAGAGAGTTGACGCAAAGGATAACACGGCGGATCCACTCACAGAGGCCTTTCCTTAGAGAGACTTTTATGGGACGTTGGGTATGAGATACCACAACAACTGGCCTTAGTGCAAGTGGGAGATTGTTAGTTATATGTATGCCCTAGAGGCCATTATTGTACATATGATGTATATTACAGTGGATGATTGGACATATATAGGGAGGACTTTCTTGCTCGACATGATAGTATTCTATCTGGTTACTCTTTATCTTAACATGTACACTTATTGTCTCTCTGTTACATGTTGATAAAGCCCTTAGGATGAGTACTTGACTATCAGGATTATGATGCGGATCATACTAGTGGGGCCAGGGTAGTCCGTAAGTACATCCTTCAATTGCTCCTAATCATGGGAGTATCGAGACGGGGCATCGATATTCCAGAGTAGACTAGGTATACGTTTCTTGACCCATATGATGGGCGATGGATGATCCCATATTCATTGGTGTTTGACATCAAAGATTGTATACGGGTGCTCAGTGGAGACTGGGTACACTGAACATTACTCGCCGAGAACTCCTAGATGTTTTATACATCACGTCAGATAGCATTTCTCTGGTGACACCGATACATGTTAGTCTGTAGACCCGAGATCGTCATAGAGTCTTGTGTGATTCCCACTGTGCTTTGATTTCCACCTTACCATGTTCAAGAGAACGTGCAAAATGGTGGTTTTTGGGTACAGTCCCGAGTCACATGGAGGCAATGAGCGATAAGAGGGGATTTCGTCTCTCCCGTTATTGGGGGTTGATGTTGCGCTATACTCGATTGGCCATAACAAGAAATTCCTGGCCAGGGTTGCTGAGATTTACTGGTAAGTTTTATTGGTAGTTTCTCGAACCGTTATGGGCCTCACATCGGCATGACTTATCAGGCTATTGAGGTCTGACGTTTACCACCCCCAGGCTGGATATGAGACATATCAGACGAAGAGACCGGACTATACGGTAGTGTTACTTATTGGATTCGCAGGAGTATGAGCAGGCTTGCTTGTTGATCTTCTGATTGCTCAATACCCGGGTCGCCGTTACGTCCAGCTAGTATCGCTGACGGCTTGTGGGTGACTGATATGATCATCATCTACTGCCGGCGTATTGACGAGTCTTTAGAGTCCTACACAAAGGTTTCCTGGCTCAGAAGAAACGAAGTAGGATCACATATGTGATATGTGCAGGACCGAGATTAATACGTGTATGTGATACCGTATTCTATTCTCGTGATATATGATATCGGTCGGTTATATATGATATAGCCGGGTTATCGAATCAAGTGTTGATTCGATAAGTTGATACATATGATATTAGTCGGTTATATGTGATATAGCCGGATTATTAAATCAAGTATTGATTTAATAATTTAATGTATAATTATATATTTGATATATTAATTTACATTAACTAATATTAGCTCACTTAAGCATTTCTTTTTCTCACTTGTGTACACTTAATATATATGTGATATATATTATTGTGTCACGATTGTTGCTACATGCTACATGGGTGTATGAGACTCACACCATGCTTATCATAATGAAGGGTTTTATTTATTTAAAGTAAATCAAAATTAGTTGGAAATTAGTCACATGGTTTAAGCTTAGTGGAAGCTTGTAGAACCATTGACTTAGTCCACTAGTTTTGTTTTACATTAGATATTTATTAACCTAACCATTATCTTAAGCCTTGGTTAAGTCTCTATATGAGTTAATATGAGATATTATTTCACCCATGGTTGCTATTCTCACTCATGGATTCACTCATTCCTTTCTCCACTTCATCTTCTTCTTCATCTCCAAAAGCTTTCTAGGTTTTGAGGAGGTGAAGAAAATTAGTGAGAAAAATATTTCTAAAGTGAGCAAAAATCCTACTTCATCAATCTTCACTAGATTAACCATTTAATTTAGGTTGTTTGCTTCACTAATTCCCAATTAGTGAAGAGGTAGCTTGAGTTAGAGTCTCCTCGACGTAGATCATCTTCGGCCTCGAAGATTTCAAGCAAGCTTGTTCATTTCGCTTTGTGGAGCATAACTTGAGTCCGGAAGATCACTACTTGGAGTGAAGGAAATACTACATGGAGCTTTAGAAGTGAAGGACCGGTCTACAAAGGTTGTATTCCTCATTCACTTAGATGTAAAGATGTTTACATGCTAGCTTTTGTCTAATTCTCTAGTTAAGATTCTAGGTTAGGGTTCTTTAGCGCACCAAATTTTTGAAAACGGCATGGTTGATGCCTCCCGAAACCCTGTGGTCGTGCTAGGGAACCCAACACTTGCAACTGCATCAACTGTCCCAAATAATCTTGCAGTACAATCTCTAACTCGAATCTCTGAAGATCAGCTATAATCTCATTCTGTGCAGTCAACATTTGTATCGCCGGCAACCGATTGAGAGCATCCGGCACTACATAAACTTTCCCCGGATGGTATTTTAGATCAAGATCATAGTCAGCCATCAGCTCTAACCATCTTCGCTGCTTCATGTTGAGATCTTTCTGTATGAACACATACTTTAGACTCTTGTGATCGGTAAATACTTCTACCCTTTCACCCAATAAGTAGTGTCTCCAAATCTTCAGAGTGAAAATCACTGCTGCTAACTCCAGATCATAAGTTGCGTAGTTCTTCTTATGAGTTTTCAATTGTCTCGACACATATGCTATGACCTTCTCATGCTGCATTAGAACACATCCCAAGCCTTTTCCAGACACGTCGCTGTGAATAACTAGTCCTCCAGAACCATCTGGCACTGTCAGAATAGAGCGGTGGTCAATTTTTGCTTCAGCGCTTCAAAAGCTGACACACACTTCTCAGTCCATACGAACGGTATCTCCTTTCGTGTTAGCTTGGTCAATGGTTCTTCTATTCGAGCGAAGTTCTCCACAAACCTTCTATAGTATCCGGTAAGCCCAAGGAAACTTCTGATCTCCCCCACATTCTTTGGAATTGTCCAATCATGTACAGCTGCAATTTTTTCAGGGTCAACGGCAATTCCGTCTCTGGATACAACATGACCCAAGAACTTCACTTCTTCGAGCCAAAACTCGCACTTGCTCATCTTAGCGTATAACCTCTCTTGTCTCAACGTTTGCAGTGCGATCCTTAATTGGTTTTCATGATCTTCTTTGCTCCTCTAATAGAACAGAATATCATCAATAAACACTACCACAAATTGGTCCAGGTATCGTGAAAAGATTCGGTTCATCAAGTCTATAAATATTGCCGGTGCGTTAGTAACTCCAATGGCATCACTAAGTACTCATAATGCCCGTATCGAGTTCGGAACGCTGTCTTGCAAATGTCTTCTGATTTCACCCGAACTTGATGATACCCAGATTGCAAATACAAATTCAAGAATACCCTCACGCCACTGAGTTGATCGAATAATTCTCCATTGCGAAGGATTGTGTACTTGTTCTTAATAGTCACCCGATTTAATTCTCGATAGTCAATGCACATCCTCCGCGTGCCTTCCTTCTTCTTGATTAGAAAAACTGGAGCTCCCCATGGTGAACCGCTGCTACGAATCCAGCCCTCCTCCAGTAATTCGGCAACTTATTTATTTACATCTTCCAGTTCCACCGGCGCCATTGGATAATAAGCCTTTGAAATTGGCGCTGCTCCAGAAATAAGATCAATCGGGAACTCCACATCTCGTTTTGGCGGTAAACCCGAGATGCCCTCGAACACATCCATAAAATTCCGAACTATTGCTGGTACTTTCTCTTTGTTTACTTCCATCGACGAAAGAACGACTCTTGTTGGCCTAACCCTAAATTCGATTGGCCCGACAGATATGCTACCTCCCAAAAATATGAACTCCGGATGTCAGGGAATTGGAAAATCACTTTCTTCGTCCTACAACAATGTGATCATGGAAAATGCCAAGAAAATCCATTCCCAAGACAACATCATAGCTGCTAGTATCAAAAACTAAATAATCCGTGAATAACACCCATCCGTAAATAACAATCGAGCAACCCTTGCACTCCCTGCTAGATATAATTCTCCCATTCCCAGTGTGTATGTCCCAGCAACTAGATAGGGCCGTGTGTGGAATAGAGTGTGCACTAATAAACTTGGACGACATGAAGCAATGGGATGCACCTGAATCGAATAATGCCAATGCGGGAAAATTATAAACAAGTAGGATACCTGAAACAACATCATCTAACGCCTTAGCCTTCTCGGCCGTCAAGCTGAAGGCCCGTCCTTGATTGGGCCTCTGAGTGATCAGCTTTTGCCCATAGGTCTGCTTCTGCGGTGGTTTCTGAATATCTTCTCTCAATCGTAGTTCCGAAGGGTAAGCACTGATGGTATGGTCAGCTGATCCACAAACTAAGCAAATTTCGATCCTCCTTCGACAGTCCTTCTGGATGTGTCCGGGTAGACAACAAAATTCATAAATCGTACCCCTTTTCTGATTTGATACAAAAAGCTTCTTCATAGGTACAGTGCCTTGTTTGTTTACCAGAATGCTTCTGTGTACAGGAGATCTATTTGGCGTAAACGCCATCTTCCATACTACAACCTTCTGCTGTAGATTACCTTGATAAACTATGTTTCTCCCTGGCTGCCTTGAGAACTTGGGAGAAGATGGTCAATCCCAGAGATATGATGTGTCTCTGAATCTCCACATCCAAACTACGCATAAACCGTCTTGCCCTATCTGCCTCATTGGCAACCAAGGGCCCCGCAAATCAACTGAGCCGGGTCCACTCAGCCGCATGTGTATCAACGGACCTGTCATTCTGCTTCAAGCTAATGAACTTATCTTTCATTTCCTCCCGAGCAGACCGCGGAAAGAACTTCTCCAAGAAACTTTGTGAAAAGTTTACCCAACTGATCGGCTTGGTCAGACGGTTTCCTCAATGAGCCACCACTCGCGAGCGTAATCTACCAATTGGATGCGTACTACATCTACCCTTTTCTCATCTGGAATCTGTATGGCAATGAGCAGGTTCTCTGTATCAACTAGCCACTGCTCCGCTGACAATGGCTCCTCCAATCCTGTAAATGTAGATGGACCGAGCTTCCTAAATTTTGCCACGGTGCCCTCACGCTGGGTTGGCCTGGGTGCTGCTGCCCTCTCAGTTGTTGTGACAACGAACTGTTGGACCATTCTTTGACCCTCCTGAAAAGCCTCGGCCTGCCGCTGATTTAGCTCAGTTTGTCGCTTCTAGTTTTCTAGCATACCACGTACATCTCCAAGTAATGCGGCATTATCTACACGCCTCTGGTATGACCACAAATCTCTATCTGCCATGATTCTGAAGCCAAGACACTGAAGGGGATTAGTAACAGTAAACATGATTCAATAAACAAGATATTGATAGCTATGGATTGAAGACTAGCAAGGTAGTAATGTGGCATGACATGTTCCTAATTTCGGGTTTCCTGGTAAGTGTATTGGATCCAATACCCAACTAAAAAAGAACAAAACCCAACTAACCCTAAATCCTATGTCTTTGATACCAAACAAACCCTGTCATGCCCCGCTTCCCAAAATTCGTAAATACGGCACGTGACAGAGCCAACCATGCTACCTATGATTAGGAATAATCCCTCCATAGTCATATTACAGCTGTCAATCGGATATCAAGAATAGTAAATAAAATCTAGCTAACACATGTCCATCGGCCATAATAGATAAAAGTCAAGAAATGCATATAGCGGAAACGAATCAAGATCCAATAAAATAATCTCTGAAACACGTCCCTGTAGGGTTCCTAGGCACACTCAAGAGGTTACTCAAGGCATCTACCATGCCAAATTCAAAAATTTATGTGCCGAGAAACCCTAATGCAAGATCGTTAACTAGAGGATAGGCGAAACTACAAGCTAGCAAACAACTTTACTAATAAGTGAAAGGGATTACAACCTTTGTAGATCCGGTCCTCCACTTCTAAAGCTCCGAGATGATGTCCCTCCGCTGCGATCATCAGAATCCCGGACTCTAGCGATGGTTTCGTAGGACAAATGATCGGGCTAGGTCGTTGACTTCGATACCGAAGATGATCTATGTCGAGGCGACTCAAACTCAAGCTCCATCTTCACTTGGTCATGAACCTTGTGAAGAAAACACCCTATACAACATGGCAAGTGGTAGTGGATGAAGAAATAGGAAGTGTGTTCACTTCGGATTTGGATTTCTCACTTGATTTCATCACTTGAAATTTTTCTAGAAAGCTTTTCTTTTCTTCATGAAGAAGAAGAAGAAGAAGGAAATGAAAAAGGATTAATTAAAATAATAAATCAAGTGAAGACTTATCATCTTGCAACCATGGGTGAGTTAACTTGTGTAGAGACTAAACTAGAGTTTATGTTAATGGTTAGGTTAAAGAATAAAAACAAAATGGTTTTGACTTTGTCAAAAGATGCTTGAAGTATCATGAAACTTCTAGCAAAGACAAAGGAAAAAGACCATTTTATTTTTACCAAAATAAATGAAAAGAATGAAACCCTAACCATTAACCTAAACATGGTGTTAGCCAAACACACACCCAAGTTTGCATGTATCATCAATCATGATACAAACTAGTGCACAAAAATATATCACATATACAACTTGTGCACAATCTAGTGAGAAAAATAATCTTAAGTGAACCAATACTAGTTAATGTAAAATAATATATCAAATATATAATTATACATTAAATCATTAAATCAACACTTGATTTAATAATCCGGTCATATTGCATATAACCAACTAATATCAATAGTAACAACTTATCGAATCAACACTTGATCCGATAACCCGGCAATATCGTATATAACCGATCAATGTCACAAATCGCGAGAATCGAATACAGTATCACATACTGGTATTATTCTCGGTCCCGCATATATCTTATATGCGCTCCTATTTCGTTTCGCTTGAGCCAGGAAATCACTGTGTAGGACTCTAAAGACTCGTCAATACGCCGGCAGTAGGTGATGATCATATCAAACACCCACAAGTCGCAAGCGGTCTGCTAAACGTAACGGCCACCCGGGTATTGAGCGATCAGAAGATCAACGAGCAAGCCCGCTCACACTCCTGTGAATCCAACCAGTAAGACTTACCGCACAGTCCGGTCTGTTCGCCTGATATGTCGCATATCTCGCCTAGGGGTGGTAAACGTCAGACCCCAGTAGCTCGATAAGTCGTGTCGATATGAGGTCTATAACAGTTCGAGAAACTACTGATAACACTTACCAGTAAATCTCAGCAACTCTGACCAGGGATTTCCGGTTATAGCCAATCGAACACAGCGCAACATCAACTCCCTATACCGGGAGAGACGAATCCCTTCCTATCGCTCATTGCCTCCATGTGAATCGGGACTGTACCCAAAAACCACCGTTTTGAGTGCCCTCTTGGACGTGGTAAGGTGGAAATCAAAGCACAGTGGGAATCACACAAGACTCTATGACGATCTCGGGTCTACAGACTAACCTGTACCAGTGTCACCAGAGAACTGCCATCTGTTGTAAGGTATAATACCATCTGGGAGTTCTCGGCGAGTCCGTCCAGTGTACCCAGTCTCCACTGAGCACCCGTATATCATCTCTGATGTCAAATACCAATGGATATGGGATCATCCATCGCCCATCTGTATGGGTCGAGAAGGTATACGCTAGTCTACTCTGGTATATCGATGCCCCGTCTCGATACACCCACGACTAAGGACCTTGAAGGATGTACTTATGGACTACCATGTCCCCACTAGTATGATCCGCATCATAGTCCAGGTATTCAAGTACATATCCTAAGGGCTTTACCAACATGTAACAGAGAGACAATCAGTGTACACGTTAAGGCAAAGAGCAACCAGATAGCATACTATCATGTCGAGCAAGAAAGTCCTCCCTATATATGTCCAAGCATCCACTACAATATACATCCTATGTATAGTAATGGCCTCTAGGGCATACATATAACTAATAATCTCCCACTTGCACTAGGGCCATCTGATAGCAGTGGTTGTAGTATCTCATACTCAACCATCCCATAAAAGTCTCTCTCTGGGAAAAGGCCTTTGTGAGTGGATTCGCCGTGTTGTCCTCTGAGTCTACTCTCCTAACCTTGATCCCCTGGTGATCAACCATCTCCATGATCAGGTGATACTGTCTTAGAATATGTCTGGATCACTGATGGGACGGACGTTCCTTGGCATAAGCCACAACTCCATTGTCACACAATGGGAGGAACTAAGTTCATCTGATGAACTAATATACACCCAGACAGCCTCTTTAGTAGCATCTTAAGTAGCGATGTATCCAGCCTTTATCGTCTAGTAAGCCACGGTATCTAGCTTGGAACTCTTCCAACATACCATCCCTTTACTAAGGGTAAAGACAATGCCTGTGACTGACATTCAGTCGTCCTTATCACCTTGGAATCTTTCCAGTGATTCTCCCCAGGATCGATTGATACCTTCTCACTACAACTAGTGAGTATCCTAACATCCAATTAGATATATCTCATAGATCAAAACACCGGATTTAGGAGGTATCACATTGATCCTATATGGAGAATCCCTATGATAAGCGGAGATTGACCGAGCGCAGCATAGGAAACTCCTTCCCTATCAAGAGTATGTCATCCACGTACTCTACGAGGATCACCACCATACTCCCTACTACCTTTTTGTATATACAAGGTTCATCTATCATTTTGATGAAGTCAAACTCTTTGACTAGCACATAAAAACAGATGTTCCAACTCCGCGATGCCTGCTTTATCCAATAAAGCATCTTGTACACGTTTCCGCTGCTCCCACTGTCTACGAAGCCCTCTGGCTGTGTACTTATAGACGCTCTCTTCTAAAACATCATTTTAGAAAAGCAGTCATGACACCCAACCACCAGATATCGTAGTCATGGTATGTAGCCATGGCAAGTAGGATCCGGATGGACTCAAGCATAGCCACTGGAAAAGGTTTCATCATTATCCATGCCTGGTCGATGATGAAAACTTTTAACAAGTCTAGCTTTGAAAGTCTTAACTTTTCCATCTACACCAAGTAATCTTCTCAAGATATACTTGCTCCTGATGGGGATTTAACCCTTCAGATAAAGCAACCAAAGTCCATACTTTGTTGGTGTATAAGGATTCCATCTCAGATCGCTAAGCATCCAGCCATTCTTACAGAGTCCCACTCCTGATGGCCAGCTCGAAACTAGTTGGGTCATCATCTCATGATGCATTCCTCGCTCCCACTGTCATAGAGAAACCGAAGTATCTCTCAGGTGGGTGAGGAACCCTACTAGATCGGCGGAGAGGCTGAGGTTCGTTGGTTACCATTGAATCCTTCGGTTCTACCAAATCATCTGCTGTAGTTTGTATAGCTGGAACTCTTTCCAGTTCTACCTCATGACCACTAATTTCTTCACAAGAAATTCCCTTTTATAAAGGTGGCATGTTGAGAAACAAAACATTTTTGTTCCTTGGTTTGGTAGAAGATATTCCCTTGCTAATGCTTAGGATATCCAACAAACTTCCACAGATTAGACTTTGCCTCGAGCTTGTCCGGATTTTGCTTTTAGACATAGGCCGGACAACCCCAAATCTTAACTGACTTAAGAGATGGGCTCTTCCCTTACCATATCTCATATGAAGTGGTAGGCAACTGATTTGATCGGAACCCTATTCAATAGGTATGCAACTTCACAAGTGCATAACTCCCTAAAAGGAAATAGGAAACTCAGTAGTACTCATCATAGAGCACACCTTATCATATAGGGTGTGATTGCTCTGCCTCGATATACCATCGTGCTATGGTGTATACGGAGGAGTAATGCTGAGAGAGAATCTCATTCTCCTTTAGAATAGTCCAGGAATTCCGTGCTCAAGTATTCTCCTCCCTGATCTCATCAAAGGACATAATACTTATTCACGTTTGTGGTTCTCTACTTCTAACTTATATTCTGTGAATATCTCAAAAGATTCGGACTTGTGTTTCAACAGGAACATATGTCTGAATCTTGAGAGATCATTAGAGAATGTAATGAAGTACAAAGAACCGGTCTTGGCATGTGTAGACAGGGGATCTTCATACATCAACATGTATTATCCCAAAAGTTCACTAACTCTTTCTCTGTTTCCATTAAACAGAGCTATGGTCATCTTATCTCTGTGACATGACCAGCAAGTTTCACAAGATGTAAATTCAAACTAATTTAAATATGCATCTATATGTAACTTCAGCTAGTCGGGTCGCATTGATATGACCTAGTCTACAATACCTTAAGAAGGATTCATTCATTTCTGAACTCTTCCTCTTGAGTGTGTTCTGTATACTAAGAACCGTAGTTCGATTTAGAACATCAATGCTTTTAGATAACGTGCCTGAACCGATCAACTTTTGATATAGGAAATATTCAAAACATTATCCAACAATACAAAATTATATCCTTCTTTACTAATAAAGAGACTGATATGATTTTGTATATTAGGTTCGGTATCTAATAGCATTTGTTCAGAATCAATGTATTTAGAAATACAGCGTGACAGTGACCAACAGACTTGGCTGCAACACTTGCACCGTTTTCTGTCTCATGAAACTTATCACCCGTTCTCAGTTCTCTACCTTTCTGTAGCCCATGTAACGGATTACATTTACGGGATCCTGATCCGGTATCTAATACCTAGGACGTAGAGGACACTGAGAAACAGTTCTTTATAATGAACACACCCGAAGGAGATGCATCATATGCACTTTCTTCGTTTGGGCGGCATAAGAATTCTGGTAATCCCCTAATTCCTGCTCTGTCTTATAACATTTATAAGTTGGAGCGGGACCAACGTTCCCCAGCACAGTATAACAAGCGGGTTCGGTCAATATATCCGTATTATTATCTTGATTAAGGCGTGATATGGTCGCTACCTGGAGAGAGAGAGAAGAAAACACTCAGCGTATGCTCTTGTAAGATCAGATTGGTTATTATTTTATCTAATCAGGATGGCTCCCACTGTTTTTTATCAAATCTTCCTTCAAACCCTAAAAGGAAAGACTAGCCGGGATTAATTACACGCTACAAGTTCGCCAATCTTTCAGCCAGGCCAGTGTCAGTACTTTAAGGGAGGTCCCCCGTGCTTTCGCACGAACCTAATTAAAGTAAACCTCGTTTTCCCAGAGGCTTAACCTCGTTAACACCTTTCTAGACACCTACTCGATCGGCTAATTGTAATGTGTAAAACTCTCCCAGGAGTAACAATTACTTGCAGTGGGTATCGGGATCCAACTATCTCATAGAAGGTATGCAATCTCATTGCAAATTTCAACACTTGAAATTCCCGATAATATTTTGCCCCTAACCTTCTATGACCTTGACAAAGGCCAACAAACCATAGGATGCTAGTCAAGTTCAACCCGTCATTTCTTGATTGAATTAAACCCACCCGCACGACCCTTGACAAAGGCCAACAAGATCGTACGACTACCCTAATCCAATCTGCATCATATGCATAAGCAGATAAGCACTAGTCAGCTACCGCACACTACGCCTTGACAAAGGCCAACAAACGCAGCACGAATACTAACTACTACTTATCTGAAATGACGGAGGGTTACGACAGGTTTTTCTGAAAACATATTGCGTAATGAACTTGATATCGTTGTAGAATCAAATGATTTTAAAATGGAGTGTTTTTGAGGCTTTTCTAGTTTTGCTAAAGGGGTCACTCCCGGTGAAGGGATCGTCGGCCCTTTCCTCGTCGAATGAGGTGCAGGATATATCATATATATCACTGTGGAAAGCAAAAACTCCAAAAGCAATCAAAAGACAAACCGAGGGTTGTAGCATCTGCCAGTTATTGCTAAAGGGGTCACTCCCGGTGAAGGGATCTCGGCCCTTTCCTCATCGAATAAGGTGCAGGATGTTCTATAAGGAACACCGCGATGCAAAGCAAGAACTGTAGCTACCTGTTTTTGAAAATTCGATTCCACAACATCTTTTAGGTTTCTTTTCTTTCATTAATCACATTAATGAAGTCCCATCATTTAAGTACCTAAACATCACAGATAAATACGACGTACACTTATGCCATCCACATTCGCCTCGATGTCCCGTCTGCACCGTTAGGTTAGGTAACTAACGCCAGAGCGAGGCAGGGCTAGCGCGGGTGTAAAACATAAGCAACGTCTATATAATATATCATATATACTATATACAATATCTATCTGAACATATCACATGATCACATCACAGATAACGCAGCAGAAAATATCATATGAAATATTGGATATACTAGGACGTCCGTGTTTTATTTTGAGCCTGTATAAAACACGGATTCCACGGTCGTGATGAATAGCCAATCCCACACCCCTAGACCCCTACGAGAGCGGCAAGCAACCCTACCAATTCTAGACTTAGGAGACCCGAACTCGACTCCTCGAGATAGTCTCCCACTGGACCCTAGAACCCGGTTACTTGTGCTCCCCTCCTTGGGTCTATCCTAATGCGGAAAAGTAAATAATATACATCAACGGTGACATCTTCCGCAACCTGGAAGTGCTCCAATAAAAGAATATTACATACAAGTTTTTACATGAATGAAAATGGAAAAACACTCATCTCACATAAAAACCCCCGGCTATTCAACACGACGATCCAATGTAACATATCCAGCAACACATAACATCACATGTCATCAACGTAAGTAAATATGTCCATCCTAATTATCGTTGACATATAGCAACGAAACCGGCGATATCACATATTACACTTACGGTTGCAGAAAAGAAAGTGTAAAACTACAACAGTTGGAATCCGCAATCTCTTTAGACATCGCATGCCTAACCAAATGAATTCCTTAGACATCGCATGCCTAACAATTATAAACCCTGCATTTTAGTCTCATTATCGAAAAAACTTTTCAATATCAAGTCGGGCAATTCAACAAGATTCCCGACATCCTGATCGAATGCCCGTCGCAAACTTTAGTAGATAGCCGCACCCCCGATACCGTCGATGAAGTGCACTAAGGCGGAACACCGCTGCCGTGAGCACCCGAACGGATGCTTTCGATGACGGGGTTCTCCTACAGTCACTTGGTCGAGGCTATGGGGCATGGCTATCTATTAAGTTTATCCGGCGAGTATCCGCGTACGCTACGTGATGGCGACAGACTTTTGATCACATCAAAATTCCGTGGCAACCGATCATCTGAGACTAAACTGCTAGATTTATAACAATCATATCAGTTATCTCATAACTACTTGTGGATTCCAAATATTGTATCACATTCCAGATAAATAGAAAATGTTAAACTTTCCGATCGAACAATCAAACACCCAAGTTTTTCTGGAACAGCTCAACACATGAAATAAGTTTAAAAACATCCACTTCATACCACAGTACCAACGGTCCAGCCGTAGAAGGGTCAAGCCAACGCCTCACATGTGGCACGCCGTACTGCCCCAAACCCTAAGGTTCAAAGGGCAGTTCAAGACGGTCACATAATCGAGTTAAGGTTTGTTGTCTTCTAGAGGGTCCATCGCGTTACTTGCACTACTTAGAACGTTCTTAAACCACGGAAAAATCCAACACTTGGAAATTTCCCGGCAGGGGAAAAAATGGGTATTTATATCTGGTCGAACTTTTTAACATGTTCTAAATTTACCCGGAAAAACACAAACAAAGTTAAACAATCCGATCGAAACACTGAGTCCCCAAAACAACCCAGAAAACTCAACTGTTGAGTATAGATTAAAAATTCCCAGAAAACAGAGGCATTACATACGGGGATTACTGTGCAAGCCACGTGTCTTAATTCAATATTATGGCCGCGGAACCGCTGCGAAAGCCAGAGTGGGGCCGCGGTTCCACGGCGCATTTATTGAGTTAGGGGCACGTGCTTAACATCAACTCCTACAAAATCCTGCTGAATTTTCTGGATATTTTTAATTCACAAAAATCCACATTTTCAGAAAATGTACAGAGAAGGGTATCGATTAGGGTTTCGGGGTTCGATCGGGTTTCTAACTTCGTCTACACATCGCCTAAAGCTCTAGCTAGGCTCTGATACCACTGTAGGGTTCCTAGGCACACTCAAGAGGTAACTCAAGGCATCTACCATGCCAAATTCAAAAATTTATGTGCCGAGAAATCCTAATGCAAGATCGTTAACTAGAGGATAGGCGAAACTACAAGCTAGCAAACAACTTTACTAATAAGTGAAAGGGATTACAACCTTTGTAGATCGGGTCCTCCACTTCTAAAGCTCCGTGATGACGTCCCTCCGCTGCGATCATCGGAATCCCGGACTCTAGCGATGGTTTCGTCGGAGAAATGATCGGGCTAGGTCGTTAACTTCGATGCCGAAGATGATCTACGTCGAGGCGACTCAAACTCAAGCTCCATCTTCACTTGGTCATGAACCTTGTGAAGAAAACACCCTATACAACATGGCAAGTGGTAGAGGATGAAGAAATAGGAAGTGTGTTCACTTTGGATTTGGATTTCTCACTTGATTTCATCACTTGAAATTTTTCTAGAAAGCTTTTCTTTTCTTCATGAAGAAGAAGAAGAAGAAGGAAATGAAAAAGGATTAATTAAAATAATAAATCAAGTGAAGACTTATCATCTTGCAACCATGGGTGAGTTAACTTGTGTAGAGACTAAACTAGAGTTTATGTTAATGGTTAGGTTAAAGAATAAAAACAAAATAGTTTTGACTTTGTCAAAAGATGCTTGAAATATCATGAAACTTCTAGCAAAGACAAAGGAAAAAGACCATTTTATTTTTACCAAAATAAATGAAAAGAATGAAACCCTAACCATTAACCTAAACATGGTGTTAGCCAAACACACACCCAAGTTTGCATGTATCATCAATCATGATACAAACTAGTGCATAAAAATATATCACATATACAACCTGTGCACAATCTAGTGAGAAAAATAATCTTAAGTGAACCAATACTAGTTAATGTAAAATAATATATCAAATATATAATTATACATTAAATCATTAAATCAACACTTGATTTAATAATCCGGTCATATTGCATATAACCGACTAATATCAATTGTAACAACTTATCGAATCAACACTTGATCCGTTAACCCAGCTATATCGCATATAACCGATCAATGTCACAAATCACGAGAATCGAATACAGTATCACATACTGGTATTATTCTCGGTCCTGCACATATCTCATATGCGCTCCTATTTCGTTTCACTTGAGCCAGGAAACCTCTGTGTAGGACTCTAAAGACTCGTCAATACGCCGGCAGTAGGTGATGATCATATCAAACCCCTACAAGCTGCAAGCGGTCTGCTAAACGTAACGGCCACCCGGGTATTGAGCGATCAGAAGATCAACGAGCAAGCCCGCTCACACTCCTGTGAATCCAACCAGTAACACTTACCGCACAGTCCAGTCTGTTCGCCTGATATGTCGCATATCTCGCCTAGGGGTGGTAAACGTCAGACCCAAGTAGCTCGATAAGTCGTGTCGATATGAGGTCTATAACAGTTCGAGAAACTACTGATAACACTTACCAGTAAATCTCAGCAACCCTGGCCAGGGATTTCCGGTTATAGCCAATCGAACACAGCGCAACATCAACTCCCTATACCGGGAGAGACGAATCCCCTCCTATCGCTCATTGCCTCCATGTGAATTGGGACTGTACCCAAAAACCACCGTTTTGCACGCCTTCTTGGACGTGGTAAGGTGGAAATCAAAGCACAGTGGGAATCACACAAGACTCTATGACGATCTCGGGTCTACAGACTAACCTGTACCAGTGTCTCCAGAGAACTGCCATCTGACGTAAGGTATAATACCATCTGGGAGTTCTCGGCGAGTCCGTCCAGTGTACCCAGTCTCCATTGAGCACCCGTATATCATCTCTGATGTCAAACACCAATGGATATGGGATCATCCATCGCCCATCTGTATGGGTCGAGAAGGTATACGCTAGTCTACTTTGGTATATCGATGCCCCGTCTTGATACACCCACGACTAGGGACCTTGAAGGATGTACTTATGGACTACCATGTCCCCACTAGTATGATCCGCATCATAGTCCAGGTAGTCAAGTACACATCCTAAGGGCTTTACTAACATGTAACAGAGAGACAATCAGTGTACACGTTAAGGTAAAGAGCAACCAGATAGCATACTATCATGTCGAGCAAGAAAGTCCTTCCTATATATGTCCAAGCATCCACTACAATATACATCCTATGTATAGTAATGGCCTCTAGGGCATACATATAACTAACAGTCCCTTATGGGATCACATCGATAAAAATAAAACTACGGAAATAAATAAACTATGCATCTTTAAAAATAAACATCTAGCTCCTTATTGCTCGACTTGCTTGCTAAAATACTCCTGATCTGTCTGCGACACAGTCAAAGGAACTGGGCCATGCAAAACCCAGACGTCAGTGCGTCATAAATATCAAAATAATAGTAATAACCAGGATAAGATGCTATGAGTAAACATGAGTGTGAATAATAAACACAGGTATAAAACAGTGAGCTGTTGGTATGTGATGTGTATCCTAAAGTCTGTGCTTCTAGGTTATCTATTCTACAAGTCTTTGAAATCAATTAAATAGAATCGTCGATGTAACTTAATAATATCCCGTGAGTGCCCGGGACCACGATCAAGACTCTCGGGGCTAAATCCGAGACGTGCCGCTAAGCAGTAAAAACAGGTATCATGTACAAACAATCGATGTCAGCAGCATCATTCCGGGACCGAAGCCTATATCGACTGACCGGTCTCTGGAAGTATCCAACTGTTGAGTTACAAGTCAAGTTTCATTATTGATTTCCCCTTACCCCCAGATTTTGTGTTCAAGTCAGGTATTGATGATATCAATCTAATGCCAATACAGGATCAAGCAGGAACATGTCTTGTCTATCTAGACAACAAGTTACGTCCATCAGGACAACAAGTCAGGATTGTCGGCATTAGTAATAGTCCAAGTAAAAGGTCTCGTAATGTGTCGTGAACATGTCAAGCAGTGTATATTAACAGAAAGAATACCAAATGTAAAATTGTAACCAATATCTAAACACGGTAAACATAATTAATGCCATGATGCATATGTATCTATTTATAATAACCGTTTTACGTCTGTTACCAGGTGTATAGCAATCTAGATAAAGATTACTGAACTGATATAGTAGTATGATAATATTGTGATGATCCGGCATGCAACTAGATAACCCATTATTGGTACGGATACAGACTGATAATATATAACTGTAAATCGATAATATTTGCTGAATAGTAAAACCCATGTACTATAATTAATCATATAAATACTGATATAACAAAATAGCATGTTGAAAGTTTAGAACTTGCCTGATCGAAATCTCACGACGAGTATACGGATATCAGGTTTCGAATGCCGAATAACGTCACGATGCAAAACCCACGTACGTAGGACTTGACCAGACTGAGCAACTGCATGACGTGGTAACTGGACTAGACGACGACGGTGACTGGGTCATCTGGATTGTGCTTGTCGGCGGTGAACAACTCCGGCGAACTATTCGGAAAAGAGAAGAAAAGAAGAAGAAAGAAGAAGAAAAGAAGAAGAAGATGGCGGGGTTGCTGTGTTCTGGGGTTAGCGAGGGCAAGGAGAGGAGACAAAGTCGACGGTGAGAATTCGTGGCCGATGGGGGTTAATGGTGATCGGGGAATGAGAAGGAGAAGAAGAAGAAGGTGCGGTGGTGGGGTGCGGGTGTTCTGGTGTTGCCGACAAGACGAGGAAGGTGATGAAGGTGGTTGAGTTCAGGCGATGGCTAGAGAGGAGGAAGAAAGAGGTGGGTTTTTGGCGTCGGGGTCGGCTCGGCGAGCCTACGGGGAAAGAGGAGGAAGGAGGTGCTAACGGCGAGGAAGATGAGAAGACGAGGAAATGGGGACGACGATGACGAGAGGGGGACGGCGACGACGTGGGTTAGGGTTCTGGCGCGTGATAGAGATTGTAGACGAGGGAGAGAGAGAGAGAAAGTGTTTATAAAAATATTATATTATTAATATTATATATATTTGTATATATATAGGGAGAGAGAGAGAGGTAGGGACGGAGATAGATAGAGACATAGAGAGTTTTATAAAAAGAATTTATTAATATATTTATATATATATATAAACTGTTATATAAATATTATAGTTATAGAATATAATATATATATATATATATATATATATATTATAGGATTTTACAGATAATACCAGATTACTCCGAATATTACCCGTATCTCTTTAAAAATATAGTTTTTAAATATAAAGAATTTACGTAAGGATTTTAACCTTAATGCAAATGTCTATAATTAAATGCATATATCCCCAATAAAATCTACGTAAATATACGTAGCGATCCAATTATTTGTCTGTCTAACTCTTAGGATATGAATATGATATATGGGCACAACAACCTGATATGTGATAATTTTCTATGCAAGGCTAAATAGAAGAAGAATATTATTTGTTCTTATCTTGTATTATAAAAAGATATGTAGAGCTTAAAATATATTATGTATGCATTTACTCGATTCATATGGATACAATGTACTAGAAAATATTTGATATAATCTCGTGCCATATTGGATTTCAAATATGCGGGTCGGATCGGACAATAGCATAGATATTAATTCCATCATTCACAACCCAATAGAAACAATAGCTAAGAATTTTACCGAAAGATTTAAAATACCAAAATATATAGTATAAATGTACTAGGGTGTTACAAGTATTATCAAAACGTCCGATTAAAGTACGTTCACTAAATACATGTATTTAATCGAACCTGAGTGCGTATTAAAATACGCACATACTACATCGTTTCGCGTGAACCGGAAAACCCTCTGTGTGGGATTCTAAAGACTCGACAATACGTTGGCAGTGGGTTTAACCACAAGCATGTCAGCGACACTAGCTGTACGTAACGGCTAACCAGATATTGAACGAAAGGAAGGTTGACGAGCAAACTTATCTGTATCCCTATAGATCCTATAAGTGACAATCTCTGTATAGTCCGGTCTCTTCGTCTGAGAGTATTGCATACCAAATCAAGGGGGTGGATAACGTCAAACCCCTAATAATACCGATAAGTCATGTCGGTGTCAAGCTCATCACCGACCGAGAAACCAGCGATCTACAATCGGTAAATCTCATCCACCGTGGATAGGGATTTATGGTAATAGCCAACCGAACACAGCACGACATCGACTCCCTATACCGGGAGAGACGAATCCCTGACGATCGCTTGCTACCTTCATGTGGCTCGGGACTGTACCCAACTAAAACCTGTTTGCTCGACTCAGTAGATCCATAGTAGGTTAGCAATCTAAGTATAGTAGGAACTCACATGAAACAAATGATGATATGAAATCAACATACTACCTGTACTCATGTCACCTGAGAACTGCTATCTGACGATAGGTATAGTACCATCTAGAAGTTCTCGGCAAGTTTGTCCGGTGTACTCACCTCCAGTGAGCACATGTATACAATCTTAGATGCATCACACCAATGGCTATGAGACCTATTACCGCCCCTCGTCAGGGTCTAGAAACTTATACACCAGTCTACTCTGGAATATCAATGCTCGATACTCCTACGACTAGGGACATTCAAGGATGTGCTTATGGACTACCAAGCTCTCACAAGTATGATAGCCATAATAACTCTGGTAGTCAAGCAAAGATCCTACGGGCTTTATCGTTATGTATTAGCGACACGTAATAAAACGTATACACATATATGATAAAGACAAGCCAGATAGCATACTATCATCTCGAGTAAGATTGTTTTACATGTATAGGTCCTCGTTCAATTATCATAATCGCCTACTTTCGATTACAATAATTGCCTTGAGGGCACTATAACTAACAATCTTCCACTTGCACTTAAGGCCAATTATTCCAGTATCGCATACCTACAGCTCGTGTGCTACCGAATACCCAATTTCTCTACTAACAGCTCGTGTGTTTGAGAAATAACCTTAGTGAGTGGATCCGTTACAATAATTCTAACTTTCTCTCTCTATTTCTCAACTTCGCAGAGATCAAATATCTCCCAAACCGAGCGATACCCTGCCTTAAAATTTGTCTGGATACCTGATGGGACAAAGTTCATAAATGAACAACTTTATCTAACAAATTTCTTAGGCTGTATCCTTTATTGAGTTAGCATCCCGTGCCATGTCTATCTTAGTATCCGCATGGAAACCTTTCCAACATACTGCACCTCAAAACAGAGTTACTTATAGCTCTGACAACCATTCTGTCATCCCGATCACCTTGGAAGCCAAAACGGTAATCGCCTCCTGAAGAAGGTTGCCATTACCATACCCTAAGAACATCCTGATATGTTCTTCACTGCTTCCATTTGTTTCTCCAGGATTGGATTAATATTCGCTTACTACACTAAGTACAAAAAGAAACTTCTGGTCTGGTACTAGACATTGCATGATTGATCCAATTGGAAAAGCAATTGGTATGTCATTCATGCGAGTCCATCTCATCATCAGTATAGAAGACATTTCTTTATAGAGGGTGACTCCATCACCTGCAGGTACACCACCACGTTAGGAATCCTTCATTCTAAAATCCTTTAGAATGGTGTCCAAATACCCAAACTGGGAAAACTTTCCAAATCTAGATCTAACGACATAGATTTAGTTACCAGAATCCCTGATATATTATCTAGATCTTATATGGAGAAAATTTTGTGACAACCATAGTTTAACCGATTATAGTATAGGAATATCACCTCATATCAGGAGTATGCCTTCCAAATACCTGGACAGTACTCCCTACATCCTTTTTACCAGGTTCATCTGTTATGTTGATGAAGTCAAACACCTTGACTGTCACATTAAAATAGATGATCCACCTCCATAATGCCCACTTTAGTTTATAAATAGACATAAGCAATTTGCACACTTTCTGCTGCTCTTACTGACTACGACAACCCTCTGGCAGAATCGTATACATGTGCACTTCTAAATAACCATTTAGAAAGACATTATAATCATCCATCTGCCAGATCTCATAGTCATGCATAACATAAGTGGCAAGTCATATCCGTATGGACTTCAGTACAGACATTGAAGAAAGAGTTTCATCACAATCCACTGCGGGTATTTGATGAAAACTCTTTACTACAAGTCTAGCCTTATTAGGTTACTACCTTTCTGCCTGCACTGATCTCGAAAGATCTACTTTCTCCTAATGGGTTTTACCCTTCAGGAGCACCCAGTAAATTCCATAATTTGCTAAAGTGCGTGGAGTCCAACTTAGATATCTGGTATCTGGCCATCATCCCAAAATCACCACTTCCCAATGGCAAGATGATAACTAGTAGGGCCATCATAACCATAATGCAAATCTCCCTGTCACCATCTACGAGAAAGTCAAAATATCTCTCGGGTGGTTGAGATTACTTACTAAAATCCGCGGAGTGGCTATAGTTTGTCAAATCCAATTGAATTCTTAGATTCTACTAAATTTTCAGTAATCGTTTGTGGTTCTGGAATCACTTCCAGTTCTACCATACTTCCACTAAATTCTTTTGCAAAGATTTTTTTTATAAAAAGGCGGTGAGTCAAGAACAATACAACTATTGATCTAGCAAACAGTAGAAGCTATACCCTTGCAAAAGTTTAGGAGAACCCACAAACTACTATTACTGAAGCGTGCCTTGAGTAAGGTCCGGATTATGCTTTTTAACAAAACCCGGATAACTCCATATCTTTGTTTACCACAAAAAACAGGGATGAACTAGGATATAACGCCTTGCCTGAATTTGGGGGCAGATGCTATATGGAACATATCCATTCACCTCTTCGAAGATACCAAGTTGATTTATGGCATCATGTATCGGATGTTTGAATAGATGCGACCGATTTAGCAGACTTTATCAGATTCCCTCTCATTTGTGAAGGTTTTTTTTACTGTGGGGACGCATTTTCCTGCAGGCGCAAGGTTATACAGTTAATTACATTGTTACTCCGTGATAACAATTTTCTCCTTCTCCAGTATTTTACTTCGTGTCATGTTGTATTTTGTTTATTTTAGGGTTGCACTTGGATTGTATACGGAGACTAATTTGGTCGCCCGTAGGGCGCAAATTAGTCCAAATCCGTAAATCTCAGATTTGGGATGAATTTAGGTATTTTCTGCCATCAGTTCAAAGTATTAAGGATTGTTAATCTTGTTTTAGATTAAGATCG
Organism: Agapanthus africanus; assembly: GCA_030015575.1. NCBI lineage: Eukaryota > Viridiplantae > Streptophyta > Magnoliopsida > Asparagales > Amaryllidaceae > Agapanthus > Agapanthus africanus. Next base: position 159,320,036 of record JASDDO010000026.1, on the reverse strand, counting down.
ACTTAAAATAAGTTTAAGGACCATCAATCTTGTTTTATATTAAGGTCAACTTAAAATATATGATTATATAAGCTTGTTTGATTTTTAAAAAAAGGTTCACGTTGGACTTTGTGTTACCCAACAGCACTAGGCCATATATTTTGTTTTGGGCTTTACATAACCCAACAGTGCTAAGTACTGGGCCCAAAAGCTTAAGCCTTATCATAGGATATAATATCCTTCCCGCTTCAGTGTTCACGTGGATATCACGTAAGTAGCTATGTCTCTTGGTGTTCACGTGCCTTTCATGCGGATATCACATGAAACACACTCTCTATTTAGCTTCAGGCACTCACGTACTTTTCATGTGATGCACACTTTTCTTTTTAACTTCAAGTGCTCACGTGGATATCACATGATGCGCATGTCTTTGGCTTCATGAGTTTACGTGGATATCACGCGACATACTTCTATTTTCTTTTCTTCTTAGCGCTCATGTGGATATCATGTGAGCCACTGTCTTTATAGGCGTTCACGTGCTTTTCACGTGAGACTTTAAATCTCAGCGCTCACGTGCCTATCACGTGAGATTTTAAGTCTCGGATGGTTTCTTTTGAGCGCTCACGTAGTTTTCACATGAGATTTTAAGTCTCAGATGGTTTCTTTTGAGCGCTCACATGCCTTTCACGTGAGACACTGTTTCTTGGGTTTTCATATGCCTTTCATGTGAGCCTTTGTTTTCTAAGGTGTTCACGTATCTTTCATATTGCCATATTCATGCAGAGATTAACTCTGAAAATTAGAGTTAAACTCTAAAATCTTAAATTTTATTTTGCAGATCTTGTTTATACAAGAACTAAGTTCATCATTTTTTGGTGAGAACTAAGTTTTTAATGGGATAAAAACTCTATCTTTAGGTAAAATCTTATCTTGAAGGAACTAAGTTTCTGAAATATAAATTCCATCTTTTTCTTTCTTTCATGTTCTTTTCTTTCGGTCATCTCGTTTTTCTCTGGAACTTGAGTCTGAAGAACAAGATCTTCCCGATGAGAATTAAATTCTCTTTTTTTTTATTGAAGATTCATCTTGTGGATCTCAGATCCAGAGAAAGAACTAAGTTCTTCTAAAGGGTTAAACCCTTATATCATATATAAGATAGGCAGAAGGGAGATATTTTTATCTCTGTTATTACCTAGAGTTTTTCTTGAAAGGACGAAGATGATCTTACTTCAAAAGAGAATTAAATTCTCAGTAGTAGAAGCTTATAGAGGGTATTGTTTCTATGAGACTTGAAGTCTCAGGTCCTTTATATAGGAGAGGAAAACTATCAATTAGTTTGAGAAAATCTCTCATTGAGAGATACCAATTGATTTAATTGATCTTAAAGATCTCTTGGGGAATTTTATTCACCGTTGGATCTTTGATCCAGTAGCTTTTTGTTTAACAGTAGATATTTCTTGTTCGTTTTAACAAGATTAGGAAAATATTTTCCTAATATAGAATTTAATTCTATCAGATGATCTGATCGATGATATTATATTCACTGTTGGATTTTAAATCCAAATACTCTCTGTTTAACAGTAAAAATCTTTCTATATTAGAATTATTAGGGACAATTTTTTCCATATAGAATTTAATTCTACTAGAAACTAGCGCTTCAAGCTGATGTGCTCACATGCTATTACGTGAGTGCTGCCATATACATATATGGCAGCGATGCTCTGCGCTTTGCACAAGAGTGTACATGTGTTTAACACGTGAAAGCTTTTATAGGATTTAATCCTATCTGAAGCCGGTATTCACGTGCTTTGCATGCGAGTGCTCATGTGTTTAACATGTGGGGGCTACCCTATTTTTTATGATGGAACAATCTTAACTAATATAAGATATGCTACCATTCTATGTTCATATAGAATCAAAAGGAACTAATTTAGATGAAACCAGGTTCAAAATGTTATGCAATTGTGTCCAGTGCATATCCCCTAAATGGAAATAGTCCATATAACATTACTAATCAATGAGCGCACCTACGGATGAGTAACCCGTGAGCGAAATTATATTCTTATTATTACTATGACGGAATATCTAGTATAAGTATCTACATTTTCGATTACTTCGAAGAATCTTGATACTTCCAACGTCTGTTTCTCTACTTTATTCTTATATCTATAAACTACTCAAAATCTTTGGACCTTCCATTTCAATGAAATATATGTTTAAAACCAGAGAAATCATAAGTAAATGGAATATAGTACGAGTACCAACCCTTGTCCAAATAGACACCGGACAACATACAGTACTTTGTATAATTCCCATGAGTATACCAACTCAATCTCCGTGTGTTGTAAGTTGAGAACTGTATTTTGGTTAAGAACGTCTATACTGTTATTCAATGCAGCTTATCATCTTATCCTTAACTGATAAAGGTAAATGTCTAGAACATAATTTTCAAAAATTATATCCCACTTTATAAAGATACAGATATATGATTTTAAAAATTGATGCGTAACAATGGTTATTCAAAACCTAATATTTGCCGTTAGGAAAAACCAGACGATTTAATCCAATATCACCAATTGCTATGAATTCCAATATCACCAAAATCAGGCGATTCCCAATAATCTACTCCTTCTCAGCATCTATAACGATATACAGATGTGAGATTCCAATCCGGTATATACATACCCTGAAGTCAGAATTAATTGGGAAAACAGTTATCAATAATAACTACACAGGAAAAACAAAACATTAAAATGTTCCAAGTTGTTGGATATAGTGCCCTCAAGGCAATTATTGTAATTGCAAGTAGGCAATTATGATAATTGAACGAGGACCTATACAGGTAGAACAGTTTTACTCGAGATGATAATATGCTATCTGGTTTGTCTTTATCATTATGAGTATACGTTTTGATAAAATCCATAGGATTATTGCTTGACTACCAGCATTATGATGGCGATCATATATGTGGAAGCTGGGTGATCCATAAACACATCCTTAAATGTTCCTAGTCAAGAGAGTATCAAGACTGGGCATCGATACTCTTGAGTAGGCTAGTGTATATGCTTCGAGACCTCGAAGAAGGGTTGTGGCAAGGTCTCACAAGCCATTGGTGTTGAGTCACCTAAGATAGTATACAGGTGCTTACTGGAGCTGAGTACATGGGAAGGATTCGCCGAGAACTTCTAGATGGTATTATACCTATCGTTAGATGGATGTTCACTTGTGGCATGAGTACAGGTTAGTACTTTGACTTGAGATTTTCATTTGTCTCGTATGAGTTCCTACTGTACTTAGATTACTATTCTATCACGGCTCAAAGGAGTCATGCAAACAGGTTTTAGTTGGGTATAGTCCCGAACCATATGAAGGCAGTGGACAATCGTTAGGGATTTATCTCTCCCGATATTGGGAGTCGATGTTGCACTGTTTTGGGTCAGCCATCACCAGAAATCCTTGGCCAAGGTGGATGAGATTTACTGATGCGATATCAGTAGTTTCTCAATGGGTGACGAGCTTCAGACCGGCACGACTTATAGGGTTAGTAGGGATCTGACGTTATCCACCCCCTAGACCCGGTATGCGATTATTTCAGATGAAAAGACCGGACTGTGCGTAGATTGTCACAGACTGGTTCAGTAGGGGTACGGATGAGTTTTCTCGTCGGCCTTCCTTTCGCTCAATACCTGGGTAGCTGTTATGTATAGCTAGTGATGTTGACGTGCTTGTGGTTAAACCCACTTCCAGCATATTGACGAGTCTTCAGAGTCCCACAGAGGGTTTTCCCAATTTAAGCAAAATGATGCAGTGGCCGTAAATTGATACGTGCAGGGTTCCGATTAGGTATGTATGCTAGCCACGCGAAATTTAATCAGGCGAATGATAATACTAGCCGTCTTAGGATATGGATATTATATTGCATATTATCGATGGTACGAAATAACATTCGTTCAAAATCAATGTATTACCAGTAAGCAATACTAGGTGATATTCACCGACAGTTTCGGCAGTAATAATTGATCCATTCCCTACTCGAAGAGATATATCACCCTTTCCCAATTCTCTACTTTTCTTTAACCCTTATAACAGATTACAAATATGGGATTCTGATCTGGTATCTAATACCCAGGACGTAGAGCAAACTGAGAAACAGTTCTCAATAACTAACACACCCGAAGAAGATGCATCAGAATGCTTTTTCTTCATTCGGATTGCGTGGAAATCCTTCCTTTCCCCTATCCCTTGCCCAGACTTATGACAATTGTCATAAAATAGGGCGGAGCCAACGTTCCCCAGCCTAGTATAATAAGCGGGTTCGGTCAATACATCCATGTTATTATCTTGATTAAGGCGTGACATGGTCGCTACCTGGAGAGAGAGAGAGAGAAGAAAACACTTTGGCGTATACTCTTGCAAGATTAGATTGGTTATTATCTTATCTAATCAGGATGGCTCCTACTATTTTTATCAAATCTTTCTTCAAACCCTAAAAGGTAAGATTAGGCGTGATTAATTACACCCTACAAGTTCGCTAATCGGTCTGCCAGACTAATGTTGGTACTCCGAGAGAGTCTCCCCATGCTTTCGCATGGAACTAATTAAATAATCTCGTTTTCATAGGGGCATAACCCTGTTAACACCTTTCTAGACACCTACTGGATTAGGAAATTGTAAAGTAGAAAACTCTCCCAAGAGTAACGCTTACTCGCAGTGGGTATCGGGATCCAATTATCACATAGAAGGTATGCAGTCTCATTGTAAATTTCAACACTTGAAATTCCCGATAGTGGTTTTTATCCCATGCGGCTTATGACCTTGGCAAATGTCAATAAATCATAAACCGCAAGTCAAGTTCAACCTGTCATTTCATGACCGATTTAGACCCATCCGCACGACCCTTGGAAAAGGTCAACAAAGCCGTATGACTATTTTAACCAATTGCATCAACATGCGGCAGAAAAGCACTAATTAGCTACCTAACACTACGCCTCAGCAAAGGTCGAAAAACGCAGCATGAATACTAAACAAATTATAAACAAGTAAGATACCTGAAACAACATCATCTGACGCCTTAGCCTCCTCGGCCGTCAAGGTGAAGGCTCGTCCTTGATTGGGCCTCTAAGTGACCAGCTTCTGTCCATAGGTCTGCTTCTGCGGTGGTTTCTGAATATCATATGTCACGCCCCGCTTCCCGGTATACGGCGAAGGGGACACGACTGTTCCGCTACGTATTTACTGTGAAGTAAATACGCTTAGCGTATCTAAGCAATATAAAAGTAAAGCACAAGAGACAAGAGATATAAATTGAAAAGCAACTTTATTATTAACATTCTTTTGTACAATGCATGAAAAGTAAATACAACTGAATAAAAAACAATGCCTAAACAATAGCATAACAGAAATGAAAGTACTGAAAAGAAAGTGTACAATAACTAGAGCTCGGGGTCTTCACTGAACCGGTCCAAGTCTTCAGCGCTGGGCTCGATCTCTGAAGTGTCCAGATCACTTGACGACATTCAAAGAAGAAAGAAAGAGAATATCGTCAGCGAACAAATCGCTCGGTAAGTCCCAAAGAGAAGGGAGAAGTAGAAAAGAAGAAATAGAGAGAGAGAGAGTAGCTTTTAAAGTTGTATTATATTGTTATGATGTTGTGTTAACGATGTTGTTTGTAGCTTGGTACAGAAGGATGCCAGCGTATACGAGAGGGATCTCAATATGCTAGAGACCAGGGCAAACGAAATATAGAGTATAAGGCTCCGTTATACAACCCGGAACAACTGCAATTGGATTCATGTTAGGTGTCTTAAGTCTTGCAGTCTCGTGCCACTTTTAACACCTTCCGTACCAGTCTACCCCTTAAACCCCGCGATGTCTTGATTGTATTGTTGTATTGTATTATAAACTGTATAGATTGTATAATTGGATGACTGACCGAAACCATGATATCAGTAAACGGATGTAACCGTAAAATCATGTAAATGGATGTAACTGGAGAATCATGTAAATGGAATGTATATCTATGGTTCGGTTAAGTCAAGTTGTATAGATTGATAATTGGATTCATGAATTCATGTTGAATTGTAATATTGTAGATTGTAGATTGTAGATTGTACTTGAATCATATTCAAGTCAGATTGTAATGAGACTCAAATCGAGTCAGACAATTAGAAAAGTAAATTGAAGTCCTGATTGTTTTGATATTATCGGTAACCGCTGCACATGGACGACAGGATTTGTGTCTTTTTCAAAGACGATTACCGTATTGATAACACCATTATTAAGCTGTCTACCTTAAATAGGCAAGCACCCACTTCTCCGGCTCCCTGAGGCTCAAGAGATTGGTCCCGCTTAAACCTATATTTACTAGGGTCTTTAGGGTAATTTATAAAATTTGAGAGGGTTTTATGTAAAAATACTTTGTAAAGTTTTCAAAATACACCCCAAGTATTTATTATCGTCTTTAGAGTTATTATAGGCGTGGATTTTATAATTGTGATATTTCTAGTGAAAATATCCTAAATTCATAATAAAAGGTATTTATTTGTAATATTGATTTTGTATGGAATTAATGGTATTTTAACGTAAAATGATTCTTGTGATTTTTGAAAAGAGTTGTAATATTTATATTATTTAAAAATATATATTTTAATGTTATATATATATATATAATTATATAAAAATAAATTTAATATATATTTTATATTTTCTAAAAATCTCATTTTCTTAAGATGTCGTATTTTAAACTTTTCTAGACCGAATGCTCCTTACGGAGGTCTGCATCTCGCACTACTAAGCCCAAGGATGTGTGATAATCCGCACCATCCCAAACGGGTTCCCCAAATGGGTTGTAGCGGTGCTTTGCAAAGATTTGTGTAAAATACTAATCATTAAGAAAAAGGGTTTTATTAGTAATGGTATTTATTTGAAAAGGTGTTGTTTTCCCGTATTCTATGTTCCCGAGCGTATTGTGCTATGTTTCATATGAGTGTGTGAGGAGGTAGGTCATTACCTCGTGATCTACTTAAAGGTATAGCAAGTTTTGTGATGTTAAATGTAGAATTGAAACTATGTGGTATTAGAATGAAAAATACGGTAAAATGAAATAGCAATTATTTTTATGATATGAAACTTGATCAATTTGGTTGATTAGTGTTTAATAGTCAACATGAAAGGGTTTGAGCATAATTGTATTAAAGAAAAGTGAAGTTTTATAAAGAAACCGAATCGGAAATCGGATTTGTTCCGATTCCGTCGGCTTTTGTAATTCCGTATTTTTTAGAAATAAAAGAAAGATAGAAATGGGGACTTACGGGTTTAGGAAAACAACGAGAGGGAGGTGGAACGGGAGGAGTCGCCGGTGTGTCGCTTCATCGCCAGGAGCTCCTAGAATGATCGTCGGAAGTTCGCCGGAAAATTCGCCGTAGCTTCGCTTCTTGCTCGTTTTCAAAGTACACAAGGTTTCTTGGAAATTTTAGAGAGTTGGCGCAGAGTTTGGGGGTGAGAGGGTAGTGTGTAGGGTTAGTATTTATAGGGTTAGGCTAGGGTTAGGGTAGATGAAAAGTTTAAAATAAAAAATGTGATAAAATGTAATAAAAATGTATTAAAAGTAGAGTAATTGGGGTTTTAAAAGAGTTCTATAAATGGTCTGAGGCGAAAATTTTGCAGGTGTGTAGGGAATGTGAAAAAACACAATTTTCATGTTTGGGTCATCGCCAGAATCGGCCGACTCGGCAGTGACTCGGTCGCCGGCCGAGTCAGGCAGCCGTAATCCTCCCCCGACGACTGGTGATTCCTCTGGTACAGTTATATTTCAGGGTGTAGTGGGGGTTTTTGTGAGATATGCACGTGTAAACTCTTGGTATTCTAAAGGTTCAAAATAAAACAATATTAAAAATAATGTGGGGCATGGGATTTGAACTCTGGTGACTTGGTTCAGCAGTGCAAGGTATTACCAATAAGCTACAAGCTCCTTCTTGTAATTATGGAGCTATTTAATTACTTAAAGTAGTCACAGAAAATGTAAATACCCCAAGTATACATTAATTTTAAAGCAAATTTTTTGTACACTAAAAATGGAGTTGTTACATTCTTGTAACTTGAATTAAAAAGCAAAATAATTACTTATATCTTGTGCTCAGGCTAAAATACCCCTTTATAGATTTTGAAAAAAAAATATTTGAAAAATTTGTATAGGAAAATTAGGGTTGTTACATCGTATCTCGATCGTAGTTTCGAAGGGTAAGCACTGATGGTATGGTCAGCTGGTCCACAAACTAATCAAAGTCCAAGCCTCCTTCGACAGTCCTTCTTCGTGTGTCCGGGTAAACGACAAAAGTCACAAATCGCACCCCTTTTCTGATTTGATACAAAAGGCTTCTTCATAGGTACAGTGCCTCGTTTGTTTACCGGAATGCTTCTGTGTACAGGAGCTCTGTTTGGCGTAAACGCCGTCTTCCACACTACAACCTCCTGCTGTAGATTACCCTTTTCTTTTACCGATAAACTCTGTTGCTCCCTGCCTGCCTTGAGAACTTGGGAGAAGGTAGTCAATCCCAGAGATATGATGTGTCTTTGAATCTCCACATCCAAATTACGCATAAATCGCCTTGTCCTATTTGCCTTATTGGCAACCAAGGGCCCTGCAAATCGACCGAGCCGGGTCCACTCAGCCGCATGTGTATCAACGGATCCGCCATTCTACTTCAAGCTAATGAACTTATCTTCCATTTCCTCCCGAGCAGACCGCGGAAAGAACTTCTCCAAGAAACTTCACGAAAAAGTTGCCCAACTGATCGGCTTGGTCAGACGGGTCTCCTCTATGAGCCACCACTTGCGAGCGTAATCTACCAATTGGATGCGTACTACATCCACCATTTTCTCATCTGGAATCTGCGCGGCAACGAGCAGGTTCTCTGTATCAACTAGCCACTACTCCGTTGGCAATGGCTCCTCCAATCCTGTAAATGTGGACGGACCGAGCATTCTAAAGTCTGCCACGGTGCCCTTACGCTGGGTTGGCCTGGGTGCTGCTGCCCTCTCAGCTACCGTGACAACGGACTGCTGGACCGTTCTCAGATCTTCCTGAAAAGTATCGGCCTGTCGCTGATTTAGCTCAGTTTTTCGCTTCTGGTTTTCTAGCATACCACGTACACCTCCAAGTAATGCGGCGTTATCTACGTGCCTCTGGTATGACCGCAAATCTCTATCCGCCATGATTCTGAAGCCAAGACACTGAAGGGGATTAGTAATGGTAAACATGATTCAATAAACAAGATATTGATAGCTATGGATTCAAGACTGGTAAGGTAGTAATGTGGCATGACATGTTCCTAATTTCGGGTTTCCTGGTAAGTGTATTGGATCCAATACCCAACTACAAAAGAACCAAACCCGACTAACCCTAAATCCTATGTCTTTGATACCAAACAAACCCTGTCATGCCCCGCTTCCCAAAATTCGTAAATACGGCACGTGACAGAGCCAACCATGCTACCTATGGCTAGGAATAATCCCTCCATAGTCATATTACGGCTGTCAATCAGATATCAAGAACAGTAAATAAAATCTAGCTAACACATGTCCATCGGCCACAATAGATAAAAGTCAAGAAATGCATATAGCGAAAACGGATCAAGATCGAATAAAATAATTTCTGAAACACGTCCCTTATGGGATCACATCGATAAAAATAAAACTACGAAAATAAATAAACTAAGCATCTCTAAAAATCAACATATATATATATTCAAGAGAAGAAATTCTTTAGTGAACTAATATTAGTTAATATACATTAATATATCAAATATAAATATATATATCAAATTATTAAATCAACACTTGATTTAATAATCCGGCTATATCATATATAACTGACTAATATCTTTTATATGTATATCAATTTATTGAATCAACACTTGATTCAATAACCCGGTTATATCATATATAACCGACCGATATTATATATCGCGAGATTAGAATACGGTATCACATGCAAGTATTTAATCAAGGTCCCGCACATATCACATATGTGCCATACTTCTTTTCGCTTGAGCTAGGAAACCTCTGTGTGGGACTCTAAAGACTCGTCAATATGCCAGTAGTAGATAATGATCACATCAGTCACCCACAAGCCGTCAGCGGTACTAGCTGGACGTAACGGCTACCAAGGTATTGAGCGAATAGAAGATCAACAAGCAAGCTTGTCCAAACTCCTGCAAAGCCTATAAGAAATACTTACCGTACAGTCCGGTCTCTTCGTCTGATATGTCGCATATCAAGTTTAGGGGTGGAATCGTCAGACCCAGTAACTTGATAAGTCATGCCGATGTGTGGCCTATAACCGTTCAAGAAATTACTGATAACACTTACCAGTAAATCTCATCAGACCTTACCAGAGACTTGCTGTTATAGCCAATCGAGTATAGCGCAACACCAGCTCCCTATACCGGGAGAGACGAAACCCTCCTATCGCTCGTTGCCTCCATGTGACTTGAGACTGTTCCTAAAATCCACCTGTTTGCACGACTCCTTTAAGCCGGGGTAAGGAGGAAATCAAAGCACAGTGGGAACCACACAAGACTCTATGACGATCTCGGATCTACAGACTATTCTGTACCAGTGACACCAGAGAACTGCTATCTGACGATAGGTATAGTACCATCTAGGAGTTCTCGGCGAGTCCTGTTCGTTGTTCCCATTCTCTAATGAGCACCTGTGTACAATCTTTGATGTCAAACACCAATGGTTGTGGGATCAACCATCGCCCCTATACAGGGTCAAGAAATGTACACACTAGTCTACACTAGAATATCGATGCCCTGTCTCGATACTCTCTCGACTAGGAACAGTTAAATGATGTGCTTGCGGACTATACAAGCCCCACTGGTATGATCTGCATCAGTCCTGGTAGTCAAGTTAACATCCCAAGGGCTTTATCAACATGTATCAGAGAGACAGAATAATATAAGTGTACATGTTAAGATAAAGAGCAACCAGATAGCATACTATCATGTCGAGCAAGAAAGTCCTATATATATATATGTCTAAGCATCCACTATAATATACAATAATGGCCTCTAGGGCATACATATGACTAACAATCTCCCACTTGCACTAAGACCAGTTGTTATATATTGGAGACCCAACAACCTAAAATGTCTCTCGAATTGCATCTGGGGGAGGGCCTTCGTGAGTGGATCCGCAGTATTGTCCTTTGTGTCAACTCTCCTAACCTCGATCTCCCGGCGATCAACTATCTTCCGGATCAGGTGATACCGCCTAAGAATATGTCTGGATCGCTGATGGGACCGGGGTGTTAGGGTTCCCTAGCACCTACTATAGAGTATGGAAGCATCACACATGCCACTTTAAAATTTTAGAGGTGCTAAGCAAACAAAGCAAGGATCTTTAACTAGAATTTCTAGGGTAATATCACAAGTATCACATACAAAAACTATATTAACACTGAGTGAAAGGAATACAACCTTTGTAGTCCTCTTTGTAGTGACTCCTAGGATCTTTGAAAGCTTGGAGAGGCTTGCTAGTAAGCTCCTACGTCCATGATGATCCACCCGAAATTACTAGCTCCAAACTTGTAGCTCCACTTGATGCAAGAAAAAGATGAAGCTAAACACTCTAAACTAATTGGATAGATTAGAGTAGAGTGATGAAGTGGTGTGTTTTCTTTTATCAAAACTCTTTCTTTTTATCTCTCACTCACTTTGGAAGAACCTAGAGAGCAAGGAGGAAGAAGAAGATGAAGGCAAAAGCTTTTGTGAAATGATAAAGCTTGATGAAATAATAGAAAAGATAAGTATATATATTTTCCATTTGTCATCACAAGCCATGGTCACTTAATTTAGATATTATTGCACTTGAGTTAAAAGGTAAAAGGTGTTAGTTATATGTATGCCCTAGAGGCCATTACTATACATAGGATGTATATTGTAGTGGATGCTTGGACATATATAGGGAGGACTTTCTTGCTCGACATGATAGTATGCTATCTGTTTGCTCTTTACCTTAACGTGTACACTGATTGTCTCTCTGTTATATGTTGGTAAAGCCCTTAGGATGAGTACTTGACTACCTGGACTATGATGCAGATCATACTAGTGGGGACATGGTAGTCCATAAGTACATCCTTCAAGGTCCTTAGTCGTGGGTGTATCGAGATGGGGCATCGATATACCAGAGTAGACTAGCGTATACCTTCTCGACCCATACAGATGGGGGATGGATGATCCCATATCCATTGGTATTTGACATCAGAGATGATATACGGGTGCTCAGTGGAGACTGGGTACACTGGACGGACTCGTCGAGAACTCCCAGATGGTATTATACCTTACGTCAGATGGCAGTTCTCTGGTGACACTGGTACAGAGTAGTCTGTTGACCCGAGATCATCATAGAGTCTTGTGTGATTCCCATTGTGCTTTGATTTCCACCTTACCACGTCCAAGAGGGCGTGCAAAATGGTGGTTTTTGGGTACAGTCCCGAATCACATGGAGGCAATGAGCGATAGGAGGGGATTCATCTCTCCCGGTATAGGGAGTTGATGTTGCACTGTGTTCGATTGGCTATAACCAGAAATCCCTGGCCAGGGTTTCTGAGATTTATTGGTAAGTGTTACCTGTAGTTTCTCGAACTGTTATAGACTTCATATCGACACGACTTATCGAGCTATTGGGGTCTGACGTTTACCACCCCTAGGCGAGATATGCGACATATCAGACGAACAGACCGGACTGTACGGTAAGTGTTGCTCGTTGGATTCACAGGAGTATGAGCGGGCTTGCTCGTCGATCTTCTGATCGCTCAATTCCCGGGTGGCCGTTACGTTTAGCAGACCGCTTGCGGCTTGTGGGTGTTTGATATGATCATCACCTGCTGCCGGCGTATTGACGAGTCTTTAGAGTCCTACACAGAGGTTTCCTGGCTCAAGCAAAACGAAATAGGAGCGCATATGAGATATGTGCGGGACCGAGAATAATACGAGTATGTGATACTGCATTCTATTCTCGCGATATGTGACATTGATCGGTTATATGCGATATAGCCGGGTTATCGGATCAAGTGTTGATTCGATAAGTTGTTACTATTGATATTAGTCGGTTATATGCAATATGACCGGATCATTAAGTCAAGTGTTGATTTAATGATTTAATATATAATTATATATTTAATATATTACTTTACATTAACTAATATTGGTTCACTTAAGATGTTTTTCTCACTTGTTTGTGCACATTGCATATGTGATATATTTTTGTGCACAAGATTGTATCATGTTTGATGATACATGCAAACTTGGGTGTGCATGCTTTAAACCATTGTTTAGGTTAATGGTTAAGGTGTTATTTATTTATTTATTTATTATGGCAAGAAATAAAATGGTGGCTTATTTTGTTTCATACTTGAAGCTTCATGAAGCTTTGAAAAGCTTTGACCATTTTGTTTTTTCCTAAACCTAACCATTACCTAAACCCTAGTTTATTCTCTACACTTAACCATGGTTGCTAGAATGATAAGAATGACTTTATTTACATTTATTCAATTATTCTTATCATATTCTTTTTCTTCTTCTTCTTCTTCTTCAAGAAGAAAGAAGCTTGCTAGCTTCAATGGTGACTTGAGAAAAAGAGTGAGAAATCCAATTCTAAAGTGAACCCACTTCCTATTTCTTCATCCTCTACCACTTGCCATGTAGTATAGGGTGTTTTCTTCACAAGTTTCATGACTTGGTGAAGTTGGAGCTTGATCTTGAGTTGCCTCGACGTAGATCATCTTCGGCATCGAAGTCGATGACCTAGCCCGTTCATTTCTTCGACCGAACTATCGCTAGAGTCCGGGATCCGATGATCGCAGCGGAGGGACATCATCACGGAGCTAAGGAAGTGGAGGACCGGATCTACAAAGGTTGTATTTTCCGTTCACTCTTAGTTAAGTTGTTAACTTGCAATCTTTATCGCCTATCCTCTAGTTAATGATCCGTATTAGGGTTTGTAGGCACATGAAAAAAATTTGAATTTGGCATGGTTGATACCTTGTGAGACCTCCTTAGAGTGCCTAGGAACCCTACAAAAGGAATATTAATCCATGGTTAAAAAGTGGGTGAGCATGGTTAACTCCAAGAAGAGTGTAGAAGATAACCATGGATGAATAATCCTTTTCTTTTCCTTTTAATTTAAATGAAAAAAGAATATATATAAATCAAGTTCCATGTAAGTCTTATATTGCCTTCATATGTGTATCAACAACCATGACACTTTGCATGCATGTATCTATGCACATCAACATGTGCATATATGCACATCAACATATGCATACATGCATGCATTCTTCCTCTTTAACAAAAAGAGTTTTGAATAAAGAATAAAATAAAACTAAAAGTCAAAATGTTAAATCAACAATTGATTTAACAATCTGGTCATATCGCATACGACCCGACCAATAGAAAAATGCCCGATTAACATACGGTATCACATAGTCTTATTCAATCGGGTCCCCGCGCATATCTCATATGCACACCACATCTTTTCGCCTGGGCTAGGAAACTTCTGTGTAGGACTCTAAGACTCTTCAATACGCCGGTAGTGGGTGATGACTATATCAAACACCCACAAGCCGTAAGCGGTCAGCTAAACGTAACGGCCACCCGGGTATTGAGCGATCATAAGAAAACCAGCAAAGCTGTCAAAACTCCCGTCGAGCCATCTGGCAACACTTACCATACAGTCCGGTCTCCTCGTCAGATATGTTGCATATCGAGTCTAGAATGGTATCGTCGACCCCAATAACTCAATAAGTCATGCTGGTGTATGGCTCATAACAGATCGAGAAACTATTGATAACACTTATCAGTAAATCTCAGCAGCCCTGGCCAGGGACTTCCTGTTATAGCCAATCGAGCATAGCACAACATCAACTCCCAATACCGAGAGAGATAGAACCTCTCCTATCGCTCATCGCCTCCATGTTCCTCGGGACTATACCCAAAGACCACCTATTTGCACGACTCAGTAGAGCCGTGGTAGGGTGGAGATCAAAGTACAGTGGGAGGACACACAAGACTCTATGACGATCTCGGGTCTACAGACTAACCTGCACCAGTGTCACCTGAGAATTGCTATCCGACGATAGATATAATACCACATAGGAGTTCTCTGTGAGTCCGTTCAGTGTACCCAGTCTACACTGAGCACCCATATGCATTCTTTGGTGTCAGCACACCAGATGGATATGGGATCATTCATCGCCCATCATATTGGACAAGAATGGTATTCGCTAGTCTACTCTGGAATATCGATGCCCCGTCTCGATACACCCACGACTAGGAACAGTTCAAGGATATGCTTATAAACTACATGTGCCCCACTAGTATGATCCGCATCATAGTCACAGTAGTCAAGCAAATATCCTGAGGGCTTTATCAACATGTGCAAATGAATAAAAGCATGATCAAATCAACATGTCAGATAAAGTAAACTAGATAGCATATTGTCATGTCGAGCAAGAAAGTAATCTATATATACACATGTCTAAGCATCCACTATATATATAATGGCCTCTAGGGCATACATATATCCAATACGGGGTTCCTTGGCCAAAGCCATATCTCCATTGTTATCACAATACAAATATATTGGATGCTCAATGGATGGAACCACACCAAGTTCAACTATGAACTTCTTCATCCAGACAGCCTCTTTGGCAGCATCGTTGGCAGCGATGTATTAAGCCTCCATCGTCGAGTCTGCTACGGTATCTTGCTTGGAACTCTTCCAACATACCGCCCCTCCATTGAGGGTGAAGACATAACCCGAGACCGAATTACTGTCGTCCTTATCACTCTGGAAGCTCGAATCGGTAAAGGACTCCACTTAGAGTTCTCCGTTACCATACACCAAGAACATTTCTTTAGTCCTTCTTAAGTACTTAAGAATGTTCTTCACAGCTGTCCAGTGCTTCTCTCCGAGATCCGATTGATACCTACTTACCACACTAAGTGCGTAAGCTACATCCGGTCTGGTACATAACATCGCGTACATGATTGACCCAACTGCAGAAACATAGGGTATCCCTTGCATGCGAGTTCTCTCCAAATCAGTCTAAGGAGACATCTCTTTGGAGAGAGTGATTCCTGAGCAAGCGGGTAAATTACCACGCTTAGAATCTTCCATACTAAACCTCTTTAGTATGGTGTCAATGTACCTGTATTGGGACAATCCCAACATTCTCTTAGATCTATCTCTATAGATCTTAATCCCCAGGATGTAGGAGGCATCCCCTAGATTTTTCATGGAGAACTTTTGTGATAAGAAGAGCTTGACCGAGTGTAGCATAGGAACATCATTTTCTATCAAGAGTATGTCATCCACGTACAATACGAGGAAGAAAACCTTACTCTCTACTACCTTCTTGTATATACAAGGTTCATCTACGTTTTTGATGAAGTCAACCTCTTTGACCGCTATATTAAAATAGATGTTCCAGCTCCGCGATGCTTGCTTTAATCCGTAGATTGATTTAAGCAGCTTGCGCACCTTTCCGCTGCTCCCATTGTTTACGAAGCTCTCTGGCTATGCCATGTACACGCTCTCTTCTAAATCACTATTTAGAAAAGCGGTCTTGACGTCCATCTGCCAGATTTCGTATTCATGGCATGCAGCAATGGCAAGTAGGATCCTGATGGACTTAAGCATAGCCACTGGAGAAAAGGTTTCATCATAATCGACACCTGATCGTTGACGAAAACCTTTTGCTACAAGTCTAGCTTTGAAGGTCTCAACTATTCCATCTACACCAAGTTTCTTCTTAAAGATCCATTTTCTCCCAATGGGTTTTACCCCTTCAGGAGAAACTTCCAAAGTCCATACTTTGTTTTTGTACATGGATTCCATCTCAAATCGCATAGCATCCAGCCATTTCACAGAGTCTCCACTCGTGATGGCTTGCTCGAAACTAGTTGGGTCATCATCTTCCATGATGCAATCCTCACTCCCACCGTCTATGAGAAAACCACAGTATCTCTCAGGTGGATGAGGAACCCCACTAGATCTGCGGAGTGGCCGAAGTTCGCCGGGGACTATTGAATCCTCTGGTTTTACCAAATCATCAGCTATAGTTTGTGTAGCTGGAACTTCTTCCAGTTCTACCCTATTGCCACTAATTTATTTCACAAGAAATTCCTTTTCTAAAAAGGTGGCATATTGAGAAACAAACACCGTTTGTTTCTCATTGTGGTAGAAGATATATCCTTGTGAATTCTTTGGATATCCCACAAACTTGCAAAGAACTGACCTTGCCTCGAGCTTGTCCGGATTTTGCTTTTTGAAATAGGCCGGACAACCTTATATCTTTACTCGTTTAAGATATGGTCTCTTTCCACTCCATATCTCATATGGTGTTTTAGGCACAGATTTAGATGGAACTTGATTCAATAGGTTTGCAGCTGTCTCAAGTGCATAACCCCAAAAGGAAATAGGTAACTCAGTATTACTCATCATAGAGCGCACCATATCTAATAGGGTGCGATTCCTCCGCTCCGAAACTCTATTGTGCTGTGGTGTATACAGAGGAGTAAGCTGAGAGAGAATTCTATTCTCTTTTAAAAGTCATAGAATTCCGTGCTCAAGTATTCTCCTTCCCGATCAGATCGAAGGATTTTAATACTTTTACCCGTCTGGTTCTCAACTTCATACTTGTATTTCTTGAATTTCTTAAAAGCTTCAGATTTGTGTTTCAATAAGAACACATGTACGAATCTTAAGAGATCATCGGTGAATGTAATAAAATACGAGGAACCATTCCTGGCATGCGTAGACATAGGACCGCATACATCACTATGTATCAGTCCCAAGAGTTTAGTAGCTCTTTCTCCGTGTCCAGTAAACGGAGTTTTGGTCATCTTACCCTTGAGACATGACTGGCAAGTTTCATAAGATATAAATTCAAACCGATTCAAATATCTATCTTTATGCAATTTCGCTAGTCTGGTCGTATTGATATGACCAAGTCTATAATGCCATAAGAAAGCTTCGTTCATTTTTGAACTTTTCCTCTTGTGTGTGTTCTGTATATTTAGAACTATGGTTTGATTCAGAACGTATATACCGTTATTCATCGTACCAAACTCAATCAACACTTGATTTAAGAAAATGTTCATAGCATTTTTCTCAAGTATAATTTTATATTCTTCTTTATCTAATAAACAAATTGATATTATGTTGCACATCATCTTTGGTACGAAATTACAGTCGTTCAGAATCAATGTATTACCATTTGGTAATACAAGGTGATATTCGCTAACTGCTTTGGCAGCAACAGTTGCTCCATTCCCTACTACGAGAGACTTATCACTTTTTCCCAGTTCTCTACATCTTCTTAATCCATGTAACATATTACATACGTGGGATCCTGATCCGGTATCCAATACCCAGGACGTAGAGCATACTGAGAAACAGTTCTCGGTTACGAACACACCCGAAGAAGATACATCATCATGCTCTTTCTTCGTTTGGGTTGCGTGGGAATCCTGATATTCCCCTATTCCTTGCTCAGACTTATGACAGTCATAAGATAGAGCGGAACCAACGTTCCCCGGCTCAGTATAATAAGCGGGTTCGGTCAATACTTCCATATTATTATCTTGATTAAGGTATGTCATGGTCGCTACCTGGAGAGAGAGAGAAGAAAACACTTTAGCGTACTCTCTTGCAAGATTAGATTGGTTATAATCTTATCTAATCAGGATGGTTCCCATTGTTTTTATCAAATCTTCCTTCAAACCCTAAAAGGAAAAATTAGCCGGGATTAATTACACCCTACAAGTTCGCCAATCGGTCAACCGGGCAGGTATTGGTACTCCGAGAGAGTCTCCCCACGCTATCGCATGGAACTCATTAAATAACCTCGTTTCCGCAGGGGGCATAACCCCGTTAACACCTTTCTTAGACACCTACTAGATCAGCTAATTGTAAAGTGGAAAACTCTTCCAGAAGTAACATTTACTCGCAGTGGGTATCAGGATCCAATTATCTCATAGAAGGTATGCAATCTCATTGCAAATTTTTCAACACTTAAAATTTCCAATATCTGTTTTTGCCCCTAGCAACTTATGACCTTAACAAGGTCAACAAATCATAAGCGCTAGCCAAGTTCGACCCGTCATTTCCTGATTGAATTAAACTCACCCATACGTCCCTTAACATAGTCAACAAAGTTGTACGACTACCCTAATCCAATCGCATCATATGGTTGCAGATAAGCATTAATCAGCTACCACACACTACGTCTTAACATAGTCAACAAACGCAGCACGAATACTAAATAGCACTTATCTGGAATGACGGAGGGCTACGACAGGTTTTTAAGAAAACCTTTTGCGTAATGAACTTGATATTGTTGTAGAATCAAGTGATTTGAAAAGGAGTGGTTTAACCTCCGCTTTTTAAAATAAAGTGTTTATCAAAATAAACCGAGTGGGTTGTAGCATTTGATAGCTTTTTCTAAAGAGGTCATTCCCGGTGAACGGATCTCGGCTCTTTCCTCATCGAATGAGGTGTAGGATATCCATCAAGGAATACCGCTATGCAAAGTAATAACTAGAGCTACCTTTTTGAAAAATTTGATTCTACAACATCTTTAGGTTTCTTTTCTTTCAATAATCTCATTAATGATGTCCCATCATATATGTTTCCTAAACATCACAGAATAAACGAAAATGAATGTACGCTTATGCTATCCGCATTCGCCACGGGGCCCCGTCATACATCGTTAGGTTACTTAACTAACGGCAGAGCGGGGGCTGGACTAGCACGGGTACAAAACATAAGCAATGTTTATTATATATATATATATATATTATATATATATATAACATTCGTCTCAGGCAGTTATATGATCACATCACGGAACTCAGGAAGCAGAAGCAAACATATGAAATATTAGATATACTAGGAGGTCCGTGTTTTAAATTAAGCCAGTAATGAAAAACACGGATTCCACGGTCGTGATGAATAGCCAAACCCACATCTCTAGACCCCTACGAGAGCGGCAAGTGGCCCAGCCAATTCAAGAGTTAGGAGACCCGGTCTCGACTCCTCGAGATGGTCTCCCACTGGACTCTAGAACCCGGTTACTTGTGCTCCCCGTCTTGGGTCTATCCTAATGCGTAAAAGTAAATAATATATATCAATGGTGACATCATCCTCAACCCGGAAGTGTCCCAATAAAAGAATATTACATACAGTTTTTACATGAATGAAAATAGAAAAACTCTCATCTCACGCAAAACCCCCCGGCTATTCAATCACGACGATCCAATATAACATATCACAGCAACATATAAAATCATATGTCATCAACGTAAGTAAATATGAGTATCCCGAATGTCGTTGACGTATAGCAACGAGATCAGGGATACATAACATATTACACTTACGGCCGCAGAAAAGAAATGAAACATATAATAATTAGAATCCGCATATCCTTAAACATCATAAACCCGGAATATCTCATATCTCGGATTTCATGCCTAACCCAATAAATCTTGCATTTATGTCTCGTATTGAAAACACTTTTCAATATGAAGTCGGGTAATTCAATAGAATTCCTGATTAAATGATCAAATGCTCATCGGGAATTTTAGTAGATTGTCGCACCCCCGATACCTTCAACGAAGTGCACTTGGGCAGAATACCGCGGCCGCGAGCACCCGAATGGATGCTTTTGGCTACGGAGTTCTCCTATAGTCACTTGGCCGGGGCTATAGGGCATGGCTATCTAGTAGTGTTACCCAGTGAGTTTTCGCGTACTATACGAGATTGCGACGGAGTTTTGATCCGGATCGAAACTCCATAGAAATCGATCAAAAGAGACTAAAACGCGATATTTACAAAACACAAACTAGTTTTCACAAAACTAATTAATGTGGATTCCAAATATTGTATCACATATCATATATATCTAGACGATTTTAAACATTTCGATTGATATCTCAAACACCCACAAATCACAGAGAGCTCAACACTTGAGTCTCATTAAGAATAAACAGAAAGTGAAAAATCACACTACGGAGCAGCACAAGAAAATGGAGTCTCAAACTCACTAACATTGCCGCGGAACCGCAGCTAAACCTATGGTTCAGCCGTGGTTGCGTGTCTAATTGGTTGAGTTGGGCTCTCGTTTTTCTTGGGGCTCCATAAAAAAACCTGCATGATTTTCTGAATATTTTTAATCTGGAAAAATTCAACTTTTGAAAATTTGGACAAAACATCGTTTTTAGAGCTTCGAAAATACCGATTGAACACTTTAACGTCGTTTAGACCAAACCTAATGCTTTTGCTTGGCTTTGATACCATGAAAGTATGTCTTAGCACCACTACTAGGTTTCTAGAGGCATCAAGTATGCAATTTTAGAAAATCTAGTGGTCTAAGCTATACTAACTTAGTATCGAACTAGAGAATTAGGGTTTGATAGCATGTAAACAAACTTTTCACTAAGTGAAAAGGGAATACAACCTTTGTAGACCAGTCACTCACTTCCAAAGCTCCAAGTAGTAGTCCCTATAACTCTTCGTTGGCTCCACTTGGTGAAAGGAACGAACTTGCTTAACGATCTTCGATGCCGAAAATGATCCACATTGAAGAATCTCTAACTCAAGCTACCTCTTCACTAATTAAGGAATTAGTGAAGGAAACAACCTATACTAAAGGGTTAGTTTAGTATGGATTGATGAAGTAGGAATTTTTCTCACTTTAGAATTCTATTTCTCTTTTTCTTTTTATACTCTAGAAAAATCAAGAGGAGGAAGAAGATGAACTACTAGTGAACTAGGGTGAGAATAATATCTCAAGTGATATTTGTAGTGAGTTAACCATGGCTAAAGATAAATGGTTGGGTTTAAAAATATCTAGAGTAAAACAAAATTAGTGGAATGGGTCATGGCTTCTACATGCTTTTACAACCATCTTAAGCCATGCTCATTTCCACTCATTTTGTTTTCCTCTTTATAATTAATTTACCCAAATTATCTTTAGTTTGGTATGAGTCTCATACACCCATGTTCTATGTATCATCCACCATGACACAATAGTGTATATAATATATATATATAAATATATATATCAACATATATATATTCAAGAGAAGAAATTCTTTAGTGGGCTAATATTAGTTAATATATATTAATATATCAAATATAAATATATATATCAAATTATTAAATAAACACTTGATTTAATAATCCGGCTATATCATATATAACCGACTAATATCTTTTATATGTATATCAATTTATCGAATCAACACTTGATTCAATAACCCGGTTATATCACATATAACCGACCGATATTATATATCGCGAGATTAGAATATGCTATCACATACACGTATTTAATCAAGGTCCCGCACATATCACATATGTGCCCTATTTCGTTTTGCTTGAGCTAGGAAACCACTGTGTGGGACTCTAAAGACTCGTCAATACGCCAACAGTAGGTAATGATCACATCAGTCATCCACAAGCCGTCAACGGTACTAGATGGACATAACGGCTACCCGGGTATTGAGCGAATAGAAGATCAACAAGCAAGTGATTGATAGAGATTTTTTGTGCGTGTTTAAATTTTAATTACCGCAATCAAGACGGTGTTACTTGGTAGCTAGCCGGTTGAGTACGGGTCGATCCATAGGGATAATGAATTCTTTTCTTTATGTTCTAACGAGTTAAGTCCAATTAAGTTGGTTTTGTTTTAAGATCTAAGAATGAGAATAAGTTGATATAAAGGCTTGCTAGGGTTAGGATTAGGTTAGTTCGAAATAAGGATCTTTTTACTTCTTTCAATGCCTTAGTAAAGAATATAGGTATTAGGGTAATAGTCAACAACGGGGATTAGCACGACTAGGAAGAAACTTAGTTTCTTTCTTTTGGTCCTTGTCCGCCCGTTCTTGGCTCTTAACCCTAACCTCCGGTTAATTCAACCACAACCGGTCTAACTAGGGAATCACCGGTATCATGTAGGATAGAGTGCCGTAGTGAGCGGATTATAGTTGATTTAAAGGGAGTCCGTATTTTAAAATTATTTGGGCAAAGAAAGAAGTGTGAGAGATTTCCTTCTCTCAAACCTTCCTTTTCCTACCCTAACAAGTGAGGAATTACTCACTCATTATAAAGAAAGGAAAACAAAGTTTTTTTTTGTATTTTTATTGATAACCTAATTGCAGATAATAAAAGAACAGATAAAAAAATTGCAGGTAATAAACTGCAGATAAAAAAGAATGCGAGATAGAATGAAAAAAACTTACTTTATTGATGACCTCTCAAAGATTCATTACAAAGGGAAATTAAAATTTTAGATCTAGAAATTAAAAAGAGGCATAAAAAATAAAGAGAGACATGTCTAATTATGCTTTTGGATTTCTTATTTATAGATAGAAAAAAACCCTAAGTTACATTTTGATCACACATGAATTTACAAAACTACCCTAAGAAAGCCGGATCAAAGCACCGACACCCATCGACACGTGCATAGTATGGCCGCGGAACCGCGGCAGAAAGGCCTGCTTGGCCGCGGTTCCGCGGCCATTTGGTGGGTTCAGGGGTTCAATTCTTCAGGGTTTCTTCAAGTTGCTTTTATCTTCTGTTTTCTTCACTTGGTCTCTCAGAATCTCTTCAATTTCCTTCCAGATTTCCAACAGTGCAGAATGATGTGGACTTTTGCCTTGAGCTTTGCGTTGAAGTCTTGAATCTTGTGCTGCCCTTGTGCTTTGTGCATTGAACTATCTGATGATTTTCCATTTGTTCTTTGAACTGGTAGGCGGCATCATACAGATTCATCTGATGATGGTCGTAGTCTCACATTTGTAGAGAGTTTTCATGAATTTCACTGTAACGAGCTGAGAACCTGTAACCTGAAACTATTTAGCAGACATGGATCAAAAGTACCTACTTATATGCAATGTGATTAAGAATGGGCGGTATAAAAATGCAAAAATATGATATGAACAAATACCCCCAAACTTTTTTTTTGTTCGTCCCAAGCAAAGCCAATTTTATTCTCAAAAATTCCTAACCTCACTTTCGCAGGGAACGCGATTGCACTGAGCTCGTGCAACAAGCTGTTAAACCTCTAGATGTCCCTAGTAGGAGGAGTGTTGTCTCCTGAGGGTTTTCAGCGGATACTACCCATAAAATCCGATCAATTTGTCCATTGACTCTAATTCTTCAATTCAGTATTCTAGCAAGAAATTCTATTATCTTCAACTTAGAAATCATCGACCCATATTTTTCACACTCACTTTTCATTTAACTTAAGATCGTATATATTTTGCAAATTTATTAAGCTTTCAGCAGCTTTTGAATTTTCCTTCTAAGGTGCAATCTCAACTCAAGAATTTTTATCATATTTACTGAAGATATAAGACCTATCTTTCCTTCCTATCTTTCATCCAAACCCCAATCATATATCCCTACGTGTGTGTAATTTTTACCCCTACATTTGAAAATTCAATTCAAGCTATCATACTCTTGTCCATGTCCAAAGTACTTTTAGTTGGTGAATTTTAGATGAAATTGCTCACACATTCTTCATGCGACCGTTAATACTTCTTGAGGTACTAAACGACCGATTACAAAATGTGCTTGCGCATTTAGGCGTAATTCCTCATCTTGCAATACCTAAGGCTTAGCAGTGACTCCCAAACCAGTTGGTCTAAAGCACTAGGTGATAAAACACTCTCGCTATATTTTTTTATTTATGCCGCCTTAAGTAATTACAAAACCAGTGTTCATTTTTTTTTTATCTCTTTATTCACCACTTATACTTTTATTTTATTTTCCTTCATACTAAGCATTTTAGACAAGAGCATTTCAAGGTATCCTTTACTATCCCAAGTTTCAAGGTGCGTGTATGTGCAAGTTGTAGGGTATATATTTTCAGAATTTAGACTTAAGGTTCAGAATTATTTTTCAGACTTACACTTCAAATAAAAATTTCAATACTCTTCCCTCATTTTGACTTAGCCCAAGAATTGAACTCAAATTTTGCCTATTTCTAAATAAACTGCCAGGACATATATTTTCTATAATTAAACTTTAAGAAAGGTTATTTTTAGGGTTTTTTAATTTACCAAGTTTAGGATCTAGTTTTTCCTAACCAGTCAACCGTTATGTTGAACTTAAGTCAAATATGGCCAAAATTAAACTTTTCAATTTTTAAAATTTTTAAAATTTTTCAATTTTTTATTGATTTTATTTTTTATTTTTTTATTTTTTTTAGTTTTTATATTTTTTTTGTAAAGATGCAATGCGGAATTAAATATGCAAAGAAAGAAAAAAAATATGTACAAAAATAAAAATATGCAGATGCAATGCAAAAGATAACTATTTACAATCAACCTCCACCCCCAAACTTATCGAAAGAAGTGTCCTCACTGCTCATAGCCTCGCCGTCCCCTAGATCGTGAGCGGGATCGTTCCTCTCTGTCTAGTAGGGTGGTCATGCCCTGCTCCAAACTCGTTACTCGCTGATTAAGGTTGGTCATCATCCCTATCAGTCTTTCTACCCCCTATTTGTTCTTCACATCAAGCGCGCTTGCGCAGCGGGGGTAAGCTCTTCATCGCTCGCCGTCGAGCTCGAGCTGGGTGTCTTTGCGAGTATGTCTTCGGCCGGCTCGGTGCACGACCATAAATCATGTAATCGTATATAGGACGTGGAGACACCCTCAAGAAGAGGTCTAATTAGAATTCCACCATGCATATAAAATTCGAATTCCTCAACAGGGAGGAAATGACGACACAGTTGTGTCACCAACATAGGGTATGGATAGTTGGCAGCCCTCTTGCCCACGCTAATTGAGTGAAGCAATACAGTGCACATATCATAGCTGGGGTTTCGTGTCATTAAAGTGTGCACTATATGAAGGGATGGTGTGAAAAATATAGTGTTGTGCGAACTACCAAAAATATTATTTTGTGCCCAACGGCACACAGTCAAAACATTCGCAAACAGCGTGCGAGCCTGAATACCCTTTCGTGGCTCCCTAGAACAATCGTTACCCATTAAGGGTAGGTAGTCCTCGAATCGGAGGGGTTGGTCATGAATGGGGAGTCGTGGAATTAGGGTAATTTCGTGGATGAAGTCCCTAACAATTATTATTTCCCTATCCCCCCACATTAATCTAAGGTACCCATTTTGTGCAAGACAACCCTCCTCCATGCACTCGTAAAAACGGGTGACAAGATTCGGAAGCGCTAAGGCATTCGAATGGTTAAAAAGTAAAAAGTTCCATCCGCGCCTTCGAACCTCATCACCGAAATAACTACCATAAACAGTGTGTTCAAATATTTGGGAAAAATCTCTTTCAAATTGCAAGATGGGTGCCATCACAGGGAACAAGATACCAAAATATGAAATTGACAGAGAGGGAAAAAGAAGTGCAAATCTCCTCTAAAATTTTCAGAGGGCGACGCAGCTAGGAGGCGGCGGAAGCGCGGCGAAAGGGCTCTTCGGCGGCGGAAGCACGGCGCTCTGGCGATATCCCCCTGATCTTTCTGCTGCGGCGGCTAGGGTTTTTAGAGAGTGGAAATTAGGGTTATGTAAAATGCAGAGAGGGGTCGGATTTTATTTATAGGGAGTGTTTTGGTTATTTGCAAAAAAGACCCCTTAAAAAGAGGAATTTATTTGTAAAAAATATTTTTTTAATTTATTATTTATTAAAACTGAAAATTTACAAAAAACACCCCCAAAAATTTGATTTTTTATTTTTTTATTTTTTATTTTTATTTCTTATATTTAAAAGTGGTACATACCCCCAAATTTATTTGAAACAGTGTTTCCAGTATTTATGGCTGGATAACCGAAATTTAGGGGTAGATGGAGGAAGATCAGTCAATGTAAACCGGCTCCTGCAACATCAGGAGCTCCTCCGAAGGGTCCGCGGTGAGGAACGGTTTAAGCCTGTGTCCGTTCACTTTAAATAGTGAACCGTCCTCCGGATTTTCTAAGTCGACCGCACCGTACGAATATACGGTACGTACAAAAAATGGCCCTTTCCATCGAGATCTGAGCTTGCCGGGATGGAAATATAGCCGGGTGTCGTAAAGTAAAACCTGTTGACCAGGTTTGAATGTTTTGTGCATAAGGTGTTTATCGTGAAACACCTTCGTTCGGTTTTTGACGACAACCGCGTTCTCGTAAGTTTCATCCCGAAGCTCATTCAATTCATTTAACTGCAGCTTCCGATGGCTGCCCGTATCTTCGAAAGATAGATTTAGCTCCTTTATCGCCCAAAATGCACGATGCTCTATTTCCACTGGAAGGTGGCAAGCCTTTCCGTAAACAAGCCGATAAGGAGACATGCCAAGGTCGGTCTTATAAGCAGTTCGAAATGGCCAAAGGGCATCAGTAAGTTTTAGAGACCAATCCTTACGGTTTTTGGAAACCGTTTTCTACAATATATGCTTGATTTGCCGATTTGAAATCTCGGCTTGCCCACATGTTTGGGGATGATAGGACGTTGATAGCTTATGATTAATGGAATATTTCCGCATCAAGGACTCGAAAGTCCTATTACAGAAATAAGTTCCATTGTCGTTAATGATTGCTCGGGGGTGCCCCCGGGAGAAAATGTTTTCTTTGAGGAATCTAACAACAACCTTGTTGTCATTAGTTCGGCTGGGCACAGCCGCGACCCACTTAAAAGCATAATCAACAGCGAGGAGAATATACAAGTTCCCAAAAGAATTGGGAAACGGTCCCATAAAATCAATCCCCCAAATATCAAAAATTTCCACAACCAATATTGGTTGGAGCGGCATTTCGTTTCTCCTGAATATCCGGCCCAAGTGTTGGCATCGGGAGCACGTCTTGCAGTAATCGTGTGCGTCTTTAAAGAGTTGTGGCCAGTAGATTCCACACTGCAAGATCTTTTCGGCTGTCTTTCTAGGGCCAAAATGCCCGCCACACGCTTGATCGTGGCAAAATGACAGCACGCTCTTGAATTCATTGTCGGGGATACACCGACAAATAATCTGGTCCTGACAGTATTTAAACAGATAAGGTCCGTCTCAGTAAAAGTGTTTTACCTGGGAAACGAATCGGAGTCTATCCTATTTTGACCATTCATTCGGCAGTAGTCCAGTGGCTAGATAGTTCACAATATCTGCGAACCAAGGTTCGCATGATACTGTCAAGAGCTGCTCATCTGGAAAAATGTCGTTTATCAGAAATTGAAGCGTCGGCGAAGAAGGGAGGCGTGAAAGATGGTCGGCGACTACGTTTTCGCATCCTCTTTTGTCATTGATGACAAGATCAAACTCTTGGAGTAAGAGGATCCAACGTATCAGCCGAGATTTTGCGTCCTTCTTCACAAAAAGATGGCGAAGAGTAGAATGGTCAGTGTATACGATGACTGGAGAGCCGATCAAGTAGGGCCTGAACTTTTCTAAGGCAAACACAACAGCCAATGTAAGTGCACGGCGGCGCCCCGGCCGTCAATCCGACGGCCAAATGCGGAAGCGGTGATAAACTTTAATTTTTGCAAACTAGCAAACCGGCACCACCGCGCACTAAACACCCGGATCGAACCATTAACTAGTCCTAGCTAACTACAAGATAGGGAATAGAGATATACCGACTGATCCGAGTCCTCCGGTCTTCTCGTCGTCGTCCCGATCTCCTGCGGAATGTCCTGTCTCCACCTCGTCGCCGGAAGTGCACCACATCGCCTACATCTTTTACGGGCTCCCACCTCAATGCCGAGGCAACTCGGGCACGAAGCTGGCTAGTCGACGTGCCCAAGGTTTGCTGTAGAATATAGTGTAGAGGCTTGTGTCTCATTTGGGGTTTATGGAGGTGCCATTTTGGTGGAGGGATGATACAAGAACTATGTAGAGGGACTTGGGGATTTTTGGAGCATCAAAAGAACAACAAATCCCACATCCAAAAATTTGGACAGCCCACCCCAATGTGGCCGGCCATGCATTGTGAGAGGAGAGTGAGAAATGAGAGAGTGACCAAAAGAATGAGTGGGAAACTCTATCATGCAAGAGAGAGGGAAAAAGAAATCATGTGAGGAAATCATCACAAACACAAACCCACACTCAACCACAACCATCATCAACAATCATGTCCACAAAAGTCATGCCATCATGACACAAAGAAAGTCAAGTGATGGTGAGCCATCATGATCCAACAAATATGCAAAGACCCCCTCCACAAATGCTTATTTGCACCAATGCAAATAAGCCCTCCTCCACCAAACTTCGGCCAATGAAGGATACAAAGAAATATGGCCGAAACGGAAAGCAAACTGGCAACTCCAGAAAACTGGTCCCGTAATAAATTACAGGAAAACCCCACAACTGTGCATACACACCCGCATCTGTATTCCCACCGGAATACAAATGCAATGAGACAAAATCTACACTGTACTATACTAGGATCCGGCTTAAACCAAAGCCGGCTAGTATTATCCGTGCAATCCTGATCCGTGCAATACCGCACGTATCTGATCGAACTCTGCCATATATCCATACGGCCTGTGGTACAAACTGTCCGATCCTGATCCGTGCAATACCGCACGTATCTGATCGGACCTTGCCATATCTCCATACGGCCTCTACAGCTTTTCGCCCGAAAGCTTGAGTAATTGAATGTGGGGGACTCTAAAGACTCGTCAATACCTTGGTTGTGGATTTAACCACTAGCACGTTAGAGGTATAAGCCAATACATAACGGGCTACCAGGTATTGACCAAAAGGGACGTCTGTGAGCGAACTCAGCCTGACACCCTACTGAGCCTGTCAGTGACAATATTCGTACAGTCCGGTCCGTTCGTCTATGAGTATCGCATGGTGGGCCTAGGGGGTTGGTAAAAGTCAGACCCCCAAAAGCGGTACAAGTCGTGTCGGAGTGTAGTCCAGAACACCCTGAGATACTACTGGAATACCTACCAGTAAATCTCCTGCCTTGGCTAAGGACTTCGTGTAATGGCTCTCCTAGACACAGCACGACCTCACCCCTAATACCAGGAGAGACAAACCCCTGAAGATCCGCTCACTGCCTCCATGTGGCTCGGGACTGTACCCAACTAAAACCTGTTTGCATGACTCCTTTGAGCCGTGGTAGGGTAGTAATCAAAATACAGTGGGAACTCACACGAGACAAATGACGATCCCCAGGTCGATGAACTAACCTGTACACGTGTCACCAGGGAACTGCCATCTGACGTCTGGTATATGACCAACTAGCATGTTCCCGGCGAGTCCTGTCCGGTGTACTCATAACCCAACGAGCACCTGTATACATCTTAGGTGAACTAACTGACACCAGTGGCTTGTGAGACCGGCCACCGCCCCTCGTCGGGGTCTCGACTGTATACACTAGTCTACTCTGGAGTATCGATGCCCTGTCTCGAAACTCCCACGACTAGGGACCTTTTAAGGATATGCTTATAGACCCCCAGCTCCCACTTATATGATCGCCCTCATACTGCTGGTGGTCAAGCAAGAATCCTAGGGGCTCTATCAACGTGTAATAGCGACCTGTAAGGTCACCTAAAGCAGTACACGATGATAAAGGTAAACCAGATAGCATACTATCATCTCGAGTAAGACTGTCCTACCGGGATAGGTCCTCGCTCAATCATTGCAATCACGTACCTGTGACCCAATAATTGACTCTGAGGGCACTATCTCCAACAATCTCCCACTTGCACTCAAGACTAATTATTGCGATGTCGCATACTCACAGCCCGTGTGATACCGAACACCCAACTCCTCTACTAGTCAGTCTCTCAAAGCCTGTTTGGGAAACTATTGCGTTCGAGGAATAGCCTCAGTGAGTGGATCCGCCTTGATGTTTCTTTCTATGTCTCTCTATATCTCAAGTTCGTGGAGAAACCCATCTCCCGAAATGAGCAATACCTGTCTTAGAATATGTCTGGATGTCTGATGGGACCTAGCTCATAAATGAACTCCAAATCCAAACTTCTTAGACTGTATCGTCAACTGAACTTAATCAGTATCCTGCGCCATGCCTCCCTCAGTATTGCCTTGGACCACCTGTCCAAAATACTACCCCTCGTCAGAAGGAAAACTATAACTCTGACAACCTCCCTGTCGTCCAAGTCACCTTGGAAGCCTGGAATGATAACTGTCTTCCGAATGAGGCTGTCGTTATCATATCCCTAGAACATTCACCTATGTTCTAAAACTGCTTCCGACTGTTTTCTCCCGGATTGGATCAATGTCAACTTATTGCATCTAGTGCAAGAACAACATCTGGTGTGGTACTTGATATCTCATGATTGACTCAATTGCCTGAGCAAGTGATCTGCCAATCATGCGCATCCCTCTCCCCTTTAGTCTGTAAGACATCTTTAGAGAGGGTGACTCCATCACCTGCAGGTACACTACCGTGCCAGGAGTCGTCCATTCTAAATACTCTTAGAATGCTGTCTAAGTACCCTGATTGGGAAACCACCCAAATCCAGATCTAAAACCATAGATCTAGTAACCAGTATGTCTGATATAATGTCCAAGTCCCATGTGGAGAAACCACTGTGTGACGAGCAAAGTGTAACCGATTGTAGTATAGGAATTTCCTTTCCTACTCTGTGAATGTCATCCAAAAACCATGACATCACACCCTACTACCTTCTCAACAGATCCATCCCCTATTCTGATGAAGTCAAATCTATGACTGTCACATCAGAAATTGATGATCTATCTCCGCTATATCTGCTTTAGTCTATAAATAGACATAAGCCACCTGTCCACCAATGCTTCCGCTGCTCCCACTGACTACGACAACCCTCTGGCAGAGTCATATACACGTACACTTCTGAAGCCAGTTCAGAACGACGCTATACTCATCCTCCCGCCGGGTCTCGCATCCTGGAACAACAGCAATGGCAAGTGTGGGTAAACAAGAACCTCCCTGTCACCGTCCTTGAGCATACCGAAGTACCTCTCGGGTGCCTGAGGTTACCCACTTTATCTGCGGAGTGGCCAATGGAATGTCAATCCAGATTGAATCTTTAGGTTCCTATCAAATCTTCAGTAATCGTTTGCGGTTCTGGAATCACTTCCAGTTCTACCATACTCCCACTACTGTTTTCTGAAAAAAAATTCATTTTTGTTAAAACTGTGGCGAGTTAAGAACAATATCACTATTGATCTTCCAGATGGTAGAAAGTCAACCCTCGTCATAGCCAGGGTCAACCCACAAACAGCCATTACAGAAACGTGCCTTGAGTTATCCAGAGTCTGGTTTTAATCATAAGCCGGACAACTCCCCGTACCTTAACATCGTTAAGATACGAACTGTTCTATATCCAATATAGGACCAGAGGCACTGATTTAATTGAACCAGATTCAAATCATACAGCTGTCTCCAGTGTATGTCAACTAAATGGAAAGAGGCCGATCAGCGTTACTCAACTTAGGAATACTTCCAATTATGAGTAACCTGAAAGAGAAGCAAGTTCTCTTAACCATTACTATTAACTGGATACCATATACAAGTATCTACATCTTCGATCACTTTGAAGAATCCCGATACTTACTACACCTGGTTCTCTACTGTATTCAAATACCTAAAACTTCTCAAAATTCGGACCCTGTGTTTCCACGAAACACCTGTCTAAAAACTAGAGAAGTTATAAGTAAACCGAATATAGTACGAGGACCAACCCCTCTGTCCTGATGGACCCTGGACAACATACAATACCCTGTATAAGTCCTTTGAGTCTGATAACTCATTCACTGTGTGTCGTAGGTTGAAAACTGTACTTATGGTTAAGAAGAATTACACCGTTGTTCAATGCTCCTTACCTAACCATCCCTTGATATAGGTAAATGTCATAGACATAATTTCAAAAAGGTATATCTCACTCTGTAAAAATAGACGTACAGATATATCGATTTGAAATTGGTGCATAACAGCGGATATTCAAAACCAAATATTTGCCGACCGGCAAACAGCCCAGGTGATTTCCTCAAATATCACCGATTACAACGAATCCCGATATAATGAGGATGATCACCCAATTCCCAATAACTTACTCCCACTCATCATCTGTAAAACCATACAGATGTGAGAATCATACCTGGTAAATACATACCCTAGAGTAAGTATCTAATCGGGAAATCAGTTTTCCTTTAACAGTACACAGTGACACTGAAACATTTAAATGTTTCGATGGGGTATCCTGGTATTCTTAGTAATGCCTCTTCCAGATTCACGACTGTAACCGTATAATTCTTTGCCACCTCTCCAAATCCCTTTATATGTCTTTAGTCATTACCTTCTGCACACCCCTTAGGCCAAATGGTTTTCTTCCTTCCCTACCGTTCGACACCGGCCTATGGTTTGGAAGAAGACTATCCAATAAGCATAATGGGTGTACTGTCCTAATCCTAGGAGCACTCGCAATGCGAGAGAAGGTGAAGATAAAAGACAACCGAATAAACCTTATTCCTATTTCTCCTGAACCAGAATCCATCCCCGAACTGGAACAAGTTCCTTTCGAGTTCGTATATAACCATACGATGGAGTATCCAATAAACTGTGGATCTTCGTAGTGATACGGAGTGTCCTGAAGAAATACAAAGGTGAAGTGGGAGTGGTAATGAAATACCTGGTTTGGTCGTGAATATCAGTCACAATTTACTTTGCCCTCTTACTAATCCCTTGCTTTGTCTTTACATAATACTTTCTGTACACCATCGTTAGGCTAATTGGTTTTCTTCATTCCCTACCGTTCGGCACCAGCCTAAGGTTTGGAAGAAGACTATCCAATTTGCGTAATAGGTGTACTATCTCCTAAACCAAGGAGTACTCGTAACCCGAGAGAAGGTAAAAGGAAAAGACAACTGAATAGTCCTATCCGTTTCCTCCAGAACCTGAAACCATCCTCGAATAAATTCTTTCGAGTTCGTATCTAACCATACGATGGTTTTTTCCAATGGAAGTGGACGTTCGTAGTAATACGGGGTGTCCTGGAGAAAAGGGTAAAAGTAGGAGTGGCAATAAGGTCTGCAACTCTGACAATCCAAAAGCCAGTGTTTTAGAAGGTTCGGTTAACTTGGTCACTGAGTCATAGTCTCAGGGTCGGGTCAATGGTCGC
Source organism: Agapanthus africanus (assembly GCA_030015575.1). Lineage (NCBI taxonomy): Eukaryota > Viridiplantae > Streptophyta > Magnoliopsida > Asparagales > Amaryllidaceae > Agapanthus > Agapanthus africanus. Next base: position 159,285,918 of record JASDDO010000026.1, on the reverse strand, counting down.
TGCCAAAGAGAGAGAGAAAAGAAACACTCAGCGTGCACTCTAACCTAGATCAGAATGGTTACCAATTTATCTAATCTGGAAACCTCCCACTGTACCGTCAAATTCTCCTCCAAACCTGAAAGAAGAATTAGTCGGGGTCACCCGAGGAGTAAACTAACTCATCAGTGGGAATCGGGATCCAACTATCATCGCACGACAACGTGACGGAATCCGCTCACGGTATCACACTCCAGAAGGTATGCGCATATCTGGCAAGTTTCAGTTCTTTTGAAACTCCCGATGTGATTTCTGCCCCATGCTCTTATGACCTTGACTTTGGCCAACATATCATAAGTCACATGTCAAGTTCTACCCGTCATTCTCCAGGTTAATTTGAATCCACCCGTACCTACCCTTGACTTTGGCCAAAATGGCAGTACGACTGTCCCAAACCAACGCATCTATCTATGCCGCATATGAATACCCAATAGCTACCAATCACTGTGCCTTGACTTTGGCCAACATACACAGCTTGAATACTATTGACCACCCATATGAAACGACGGAGGGCTACGAATGGTTTCTGGCGAAAACCTTTAACGTAATGAACTTGATATCGTTGAAGGAACGGATAGCTTTTATAAAAATATAGTGACGAAAACCATTGCTAAAGAGGTCACTCCCGGTGAAGGGATCTCGGCTCTTTCCCCGTAGAATGAGGTGCAGGATATTCCAACTGAATACCACGATGCAAAGCAAAAGTAATCGGCTATAGTGAAGTTAATGCCCTGACGCAAACTTCTGTCCAAGGGGTCACTCCCGGTGAAGGGATCTCGGCCCTTGCCTCGTCGACTGAGGAGCAGGATATTCCAACTGAATACCACGATGCAAAACAAAAGTGAACGTCTTTGCAATAACAGCTTTTTGAAAAGTGTTCCAACAACATCAGATTAGGTTTGTTTTAACTTGCATTGATCCGAATCAACGCAGTCCCATCAATGGATCACACCATAAAGAACGAAAATATACTGACGTACGTATATGCCATCCGCATTCGCCACTGGGTCCCGTCATTACCCGTTAGGTTAGCTAACTAACGACAGAGCGGGGACTGGACTAGCGCGGATGCAAAACATATACAACATCTACTAATATATATACCAATATATTATATTCGCTCAAGGCGTGATAAAATGCAACATCACAGAAATGTACAGCATCACAAAACAATACAGATATCTGGGATCCCCGGGTTTCACAGAGCCGATGAAACCCGACGTTCCCCTGGTCGTGTGGATAGCCTGTGCAATGAAATCCTAGACCCCTACGGGCACGGCAAGTCACCCGCCAAAACCTTAAGCGAGGCAGCCCCCTTCAGCAACGTGAATGGACCACCCAGCACTTCACGGAATCCGGTAACTTGGGCACCCCTCCTGGGTCAACCTGTACCCCCTACGAGTGCGGCGAATAGCCCGCCAATTCTAGAGTGAAGCCCCCTCCATCTCAATGCCATGAGATGCGGGCTTGTTGCCCTCTAGAATCCGGCTGTCCGTGCACCCCTCCGCGGGGCAATCCTAGTACAGAAAGTAAAATATACATACAACGGGTACATCGACCGCAACCTGGTCGTGCCCCAAAATAATAATACAAACAGGCAGTGATGGCAGTCCACATGTCGGACGCTCGCCCCGCAATATCAAATGTACATAATACAACAAAACTGTACTAGCATTGCATTCAGGCTATCCCCCACGACCGATCCGCAACATCACAGCAATACACAGAATATCAACGTGAAAGTCACGTTCGCAAATCCGTCTAACCGAGCTATAGCAGTTAGACAGGATTTACCGATCAAGTGACATTCACGGTCGCAGATATAATGTAAAAACTGTGAACTAATGTGTTTTAAATATCCGATCGATCAAATTTTAACAAGTGGGCCCCCAAGTACTACTGTAGCACATCAAGAAATTCTGGGCCCAAAATTAATATTCCAAAACCCCTATTATTAGACCAGAAAGTAACTGAAGAAAATTGACACAGTGATCTGATCATAGTGCGGCGGAACCGCGGCCCAAAGGGGGGTTTGGCCGCGGTTCCGCGCTTCCACTATGGAATTACTCTGTCGAATTTCTACAGTAGCCTTATATTTTCCAGTACATCACTTTTCTGTAACCTGAAAAAAATTTCGACTCCAAAAAATTTCAACAGAAAACTGATGCAAACAAAATGCGGGTTTTGGAATTTTGGTCGATCGGAAATGTAAACACATTACACAAAGCTAGACTAGGTTAATGGCGAGGCTCTGATACCACTGTAAGTGCACGGCGGTGCCCCGGCCGTCAATCCGACGGCCAAATGCGGAAGCGGTGATAAACTTTAATTTTTGCAAACTAGTAAACCGGCACCACCGCGCACTAAACACCCGGATCGAACCATTAACTAGTCCTAGCTAACTACAAGATAGGGAATAGAGATATACCGACTGATCCGAGTCCTCCGGTCTTCTCGTCGTCGTCCCGATCTCCTGCGGAATGTCCTGTCTCCACCTCGTCGCCGGAAGTGCACCACATCGCCTACATCTTTTACGGGCTCCCACCTCAATGCCGAGGCAACTCGGGCACGAAGCTGGCTAGTCGACGTGCCCAAGGTTTGCTGTAGAATATAGTGTAGAGGCTTGTGTCTCATTTGGGGTTTATGGAGGTGCCATTTTGGTGGAGGGATGATACAAGAACTATGTAGAGGGACTTGGAAATTTTTGGAGCATCAAAAGAACAACAAATCCCACACCCAAAAATTTGGACAGCCCACCCCAATGTGGCCGGCCATGCATTGTGAGAGGAGAGTGAGAAATGAGAGAGTGACCAAAAGAATGAGTGGGAAACTCTATCATGCAAGAGAGAGGGAAAAAGAAATCATGTGAGGAAATCATCACAAACACAAACCCACACTCAACCACAACCATCATCAACAATCATGTCCACAAAAGTCATGCCATCATGACACAAAGAAAGTCAAGTGATGGTGAGCCATCATGATCCAACAAATATGCAAAGACCCCCTCCATAAATGCTTATTTGCACAAATGCAAATAAGCCCTCCTCCACCAAACTTCGGCCAATGAAGGATACAAAGAAATATGGCCGAAACGGAAAGCAAACTGGCAACTCCAGAAAACTGGTCCCGTAATAAATTACAGGAAAACCCCACAACTGTGCATACACACCCGCATCTGTATTCCGACCGGAATACAAATGCAATGAGACAAAAATCTACACTGTATTATACTAGGATCCGGCTTAAACCAAAGCCGGCTAGTATTATCCGTCCGATCCTGATCTGTGCAATACCGCACGTATCTGATCGAACCCTGCCATATATCCATACGGCCTGTAGTACAAACTGTCCGATCCTGATCCGTGCAATACCGCACGTATCTGATCGGACCTTGCCATATCTCCATACGGCCTCTACAGCTTTTCGCCCGAAAGCTTGAGTAATTGAATGTGGGGGACTCTAAAGACTCGTCAACACCTTGGTTGTGGATTTAACCACTAACACGTTAGAGGTATAAGCCAATACATAACGGGCTACCAGGTATTGACCAAAAGGGACGTCTGTGAGCGAACTCAGCCTGACACCCTACTGAGCCTGTCAGTGACAATATCCGTACAGTCCGGTCCGTTCGTCTATGAGTATCGCATGGCGGGCCTAGGGGGTTGGTAAAAGTCAGACCCCCAAAAGCGGTACAAGTCGTGTCGGAGTGTAGCCCAGAACACCCTGAGATACTACTGGAATACCTACCAGTAAATCTCCTGCCTTGGCCAAGGACTTCGTGTAATGGCTCTCCTAGACACAGCACGACCTCACCCCCAATACCGGGAGAGACGAACCCCTGAAGATCCGCTCACTGCCTCTATGTGGCTCGGGACTGTACCCAACTAAAACCTGTTTGCACGACTCCATTGAGCCGTGGTAGGGTAGTAATCAAAGTACAGTGGGAACTCACACGAGACAAATGACGATCCCCAGGTCGATGAACTAACCTATACACATGTCACCAGGGAACTGCCATCTGACGTCTGGTATATGACCAACTAGCATGTTCCCGGCGAGTCCTGTCCGGTGTACTCATAACCCAACGAGCACCTGTATACATCTTAGGTGAACTAACTGACACCAGTGGCTTGTGAGACCGGCCACCGCCCCTCGTTGGGGTCTTGACTGTATACACTAGTCTACTCTGGAGTATCGATGCCCTGTCTCGAAACACTCACGACTAGGGACCTTTTAAGGATATGCTTATAGACCCCCAGCTCCCACTTATATGATCACCCTCATACTGCTGGTGGTCAAGCAAGAATCCTAGGGGCTCTATCAACGTGTAATAGCGACCTGTAAGGTCACCTAAAGCAGTACACGATGATAAAGGTAAACCAGATAGCATACTATCATCTCGAGTAAGACTGTCCTACCGGGATAGGTCCTCGCTCAATCATTGCAATCACGTACCTGTGACCCAATAATTGACTCTGAGGGCACTATCTCCAACAGCCAAGAATTCCTTTTCGGTTGTTGTGTAATTTAATTGGGCATTGTTCAAGGTTCGGCTAGCATAATAGATTACATGCGGCATCTTATCGATGTGCTGTCCAAGGACAACACCAATAGAAAAATTAGATGCATCGCACATAATCTCAAATGGATGCGTCCAGTCAGGAGAAGAAAGAACGGGAGCAGAAGTGAGTGGGTTTTTTAATGACTTGAACACGTTCATACAGCTCGAGTCGAAATCGAATGTTGTGTCCTTGGCCAGCAAAAGAGTCAAGGGTTTAGCAATCTTGCTAAAGTCCTTGATGAACCGTCTATAGAAACCGGCATGGCCAAGGAAGGCTCGAATGTCTCGGACGCACTTGGGAGGAGGGAGATTGGAAATGACTTCAATCTTCGCTTTATCTACCTCAATGCCATTTTGTGAGATGATATGTCCTAAGACAATACCTTCACGCACCATGAAGTGGCACTTTTCCCAATTTAAAGTAAGGTTCTTATCCTTACACCGGGTAAGGACTGCGTCTAGATGTAGCAAACACTCATCAAAGGAGTCGCCGAAAATGGAGAAATCATCCATGAAGATCTCCAAGAATTTTTCCACCATGTCTGAAAAAATTCCCATCATACACCGTTGGAAAGTAGCGGGCGCAATGCATAACCCAAAGGGCATGCGACGATATGCAAACGTGCCGAAAGGACAAGTGAATGTGGTCTTGTCCTGATCTTTTTCGGCGATGGGAATTTGATTATAGCCGGAGTAGCCATCCAAAAAGCAGTAATATTCATGCCCAGCCAATCGTTCAAGCATTTGGTCAATGAAAGGTAATGGAAAGTGGTCTTTCCATGTCGCAGCGTTGAGTTTCCTATAATCGATGCATACTCGCCACCCAGTTTGGGTGCGAGTAGGAATTAACTCGTTCGCATCATTTGTTATGACCGTTATGCCTGATTTCTTGGGGACGACGTGAATAGGGCTAACCCATTGACTATCAGAGATAGGGTAAATGATACCACTATCAAGACACTTTACGATCTCCTTTTTAACAGCCTCCTTCATGACTGGGTTGAGTCGTCTCTGTGGATCCCTGGCTGGTTTGGCATCATCCATCATATGAATATGATGTTCAACTATCAGGGGACTAATCCCCTTGATGTCTGCCATAGTCCAGCCAAAAGCTTGCCGATTGCTCTGCAAGACCGTCAGAAGGGCTTTCTCTTGATCTGAGGATAGAGAAGCCGAGATGATAACAGGAAGGGTCTCATTCTGACCTAAGTAAGAGTATTTAAGGTGAGACGGCAACAACTTGAGTTCGAGTGTCGGAGGTGAAACAATTAAAGGTAGAATCGGCGAAACTGTCTCGAACTCAAAGGATTCTAGTAGAGGTTCAAAAGGAGTGTAAGCAACCGATTCGGATGGTTCAGCTAACTCATCCGAAAACTCAAAGGATTCAAACTCGGGTGGTGACTGGTCAAGTTCGTTCGAGAAAGTGAAACACTCGTAGTCATTATCGGGAGTAAAAACAGTGTCAGGTTCAAGGAGGATTGCACTAGTGGCGTTAAGATTGCTGTGATCGAACAAATTTTTTTCTAATTCACAGTCCTCTGGGGTGATCTTTTGGATTGAGCAAACGTCTAGTATATTAGCATTAGGTTCAGAGGGCTGATTCCCCAACTTAAAAATGTTGAGTTCAATTTTCATGTTTCCAAAAGATATGTTCATCGAACCATTTCGACAATTGATCACAGCATTAGAGGTCGCAAGGAATGGTCGACCGAGTATCATCGAAATTTGACTCCGGGGGTTAGCTACAGGTTGTGTATCGAGAACAATAAAATCAACGGGGAATATGAAGTCCCTTACCTTTATTAACACATCCTCTAGCTCACCCCTAGGATGGGTGATAGATCGGTCGGTCATTTGGAGAGTACAATGCGTAGGTTTCAGCTCTCCTACACCTAATTGCTCATATACCGAATAAGGAAGTAGGTTAACACTGGCACCAAGATCCAAAAGTGTTGGGGTAAGGGTTGGGTAAGAGCATCACTCATGACACTAGCTAAGAAAACTTTCTTAGGTACTTGAGATTTCCTCTTCTTAGTGCATAAGTCCTTCAAGATTTTTGCGTAAGAAGAGACTTGTTGGATTGCATCCAAGAGAGGAATATTAATGTTAACCTGTTTAAACATCTCCACAATCTTCTCCATTTGTGGATTTTGTTTATTGGATCTCAACTGGTTTGGAAATGGAACATTTTGAAAATTGGTTGAATCTAATGCTTATGGAGGGGATTGCGGAGTTGGAACGGATCCCAGTGCTGGTGTTTTCGTGGAGTGAGATGTGGGTCCGTTCGGAGCAGCAGAAGAAGTAGAGCCTTGTAAAGAATGGAGAACAGGCTCTGCAGACGAAGAAGAAGAAGAAGCGGCGGCCGGGGTGTCATCATTAGTGCCAACATTGTTGTGCAATATCCTTCCAGATCTCAATGTAGTCACGACACTCACATTATGGTTTTGTTGTTCAAGAGCAACATGTGCATTTTGTGGGTGACCAGGATTTGGCAGTGGTTGAGATGGAAGGTTTCCCTTCTCTCGCTCGCTTAAAGCTGCATTCAGTTATGCAATCTGGGCTTCAATGGGTTTGATGCTTTGCCCATGTGACGCAGTGTGTTGCACCAAAGACTGAATGGAAGACTGGATGTTGGCTGAGGATTGAGTTGATTGTTTTAAAAACGCCTCCAGACTTCATTCTAACGAGAAAACCTTATCGTTGTTTGGTGGAACAAAATTGTTTTGAGGAAAAGAATCGTTGGGTGCAAAATTGTTCGTTTGATTTTGGTAAGGTTGCGGTTGGAAAGGTTGCTGATATCGAGTTTGTTGAGGAGCTTGTTGTTGAGGAGGAGGCCTCTGGAAGTTGTTGTTGCCTTGGAATTGTTGTTGATTTTGATTCCAGGCGAAATTGGGGTGGTTCCTCCAACCAGGATTGTAAGTGGAAGAGTATGGATCATTTCTTTGTCTCTGCTGAAAGACAGCATTGACTTGATCCTGTCCTTGAGCAGGTGGGTTGTAAGGACACTCTTCGGTCAAATAGGATGGATCCGAACAACAAGCGCATATAGTGCGAGGGGGTAAAGCAGGGGCAGGAGAAGGCGATGAGAATTTGCTCTCAATTGCTTCTAGTTTTCGTGTAATCGCTGCCGTTTCAGCTTTCATTGCAATTGACATATTAAGTTGATGAACGCCTGCCCTAGATGGACCGGAAGAAGTAGACGAAGTGGTCGGTCTAGTGCTTTCCCACTGAAGCGTTTGTTCAGCAAGATCGTCGAGAAATTGCCAAGCTTCCTCGTCAGATTTTGATAGGAAGTGGCCTTGACAAATGGTCTCCAGCAACTGCTTAGTTGCTGGGTTCAGTTCTTCGTATAAGGTCTGGCAAAGTTGTCATCTCTCAATACCGTGATGATGGCACTGAACAAGAAGGTCTTTGTATCGTTCAAAACACTTCCAAAAAGGTTCGGAAGGAAGCTGGGAAAATTGGTTAATTTCATTTCGTATTCTCGCTGTCTTATGATTTGGATAAAACGTTTAAGAAATGCTTTAACAAACTCTTCCCAACTGTTTATGGAATGCGATGCAGTACTATATAGCCATTTTTCAGCTAGGTCACATAGAGTGAAGGGAATGACTCGTAGTCTTATAGCATCTTCGGACAGTTGGGTTATCTTCATCATCGCACAGACGTTCTGGAATTTGTTGATGAAGATATAGGCATCTTCGGATTCCAGCCCGTGAAATTTAGGAAACATGTTGATGAAGTGGGGCTTAATTTCGAAATTGTCCCCATTTGCCGGCGGGAGTGAAAGACAGGTAGGAAGTGCAGAGCGGGTAGGATAGAAACGATCCTGGAGCGCGATTCGCTGTGGCGCTTCAACAGGAGGTTGTTGCGGGTTATTCGCACCCAGTTGAGGTGGAATCAGTCCCGAGGTAGGTAAAGGGTTGTTAGGATTGAATCCTGACATCTCTTTAGAAGATGATGAATGTGAAGATGAAGGTGAATGGACAGAATTCCGGTCAACGTTGGAGTTGGCCGGCAAAGGTAAAGATGAAAGAGGTGTGGAGGGAGTTTCGACGTCGGAGTCGATCGCGTAGTCGGTAGCGACTAACGAAACAGGACTAAGCGAGCACTAGTGTCCCGAGCCCAACCGGACATACTAAACGAGTTTAGTGTAGTCAAAGCGTAGAATGTGAGGGGTAAGAAAACGTCAATGGAGAAACGTGATGAAAGGTGGGTGAAATGGAATTCTAGCGACAAAGGGCAAGTTTTTATAAAAATTTTGTTTTGTTGTTTTTTATTTATTTTTATTTTAGAAAGAGTTTTTTTTTATTTATAAAGAGTTTTGCAAAAATTTGTACGGAACAATTTCAATCAACCACAGTTTAAACATGCATAATCAAATCTAGAGCTAGGGTCTTCTAAGTCAACTAGACTGCTCCTAACTGTTCCAAAGCGACAAGTTGTGAGATATCCCTCATATATTTTTATCTCTGTTATTACCTAGAGTTTTTCTTGAAAAGAGGAGGATGATCTTACTTCAAAAGAGAATTAAATTCTCAGTAGTAGAAGCTTATAGAGGGTATTGTCTCTATGAGACTTGAAGTCTCAGGTCCTTTATATAGGAGAGGAAAACTATCAATTAGTTTGAGAAAATCTCTCATTGAAAAATACCAATTTATTTAATTAATCTTAAAGATCACCTGGGGAATTTTATTCATTGTTGGATTTTTGATCCAGTGGCTTTCTGTTTAACAGTAGATATTTCTTGTTCGTTTTAACAAGATTAGAAAAATATTTTCCTAATATAGAATTTAATTCTATCAGATGATCTGATCGATAATATTATATTCACTGTTGGATTTTAAATGTTATGCAATTGTGTCCAGTGCATATCCCTTAATTGGAAAAAGTCCATACAGCATTACTCATCAATGAGCGCACCCACGGATGAGTAACCCGTGAGCGAAATAATATTCTCATTATTACTCTGACGGAATACTTAGTATAAATATCTACATCTTCGATTACTTCGAAGAATCTTGATACTTCCAACGTCTGGTTCTCTACTTTATTCTTATATGTATAAACTTCTCAAAATATTTGGACCTTCCATTTCAATGAAATATATGTTTAAAACCAGAGAAATTATAAGTAAACAAAATATAGTATGAGTACCAACCTCTTGTCCAAATAGACACCGGACAACATATAGTACTTTGTATAATTCCCAAGAGTATACCAACTCAATCTCCGTGTGTTGTAAGTTGAGAATTGTATTTTGGTTAAGAACGTCTATACCGTTATTCAATGCACCTTATCATCTTATCTTTAACTGATAAAGGTAAATGTCTAGGACATAATTTTCAAAAATTATATCCCACTTTATAAAGATACGGATATATGATTTTAAAAATTGATGCATAACAACGGTTATTCAAAACCCAATATTTGCCGTTATGCAAAACCAGGTGATTTAATCCAATATTACCAATTGCTACGAATTCCAATATCACCAAAATTAGGTGATTCCCAATAATATACTCCTTCTTAGCATCTATAATGACATACAGATGTGAGATTCCAATCCGGTATATACATACCCTGAAGTCAGAATTAATTGGAAAAACAGCTATCAATAATAACTACACAGGAAAACCGAAACATTAAAATGTTCCAAGGTGTTGGATATAGTGCCCTCAAGGCAATTATTGTAATTTCAAGTAGGCAATTATGATAATTGAACGAGGACCTATACATGTAGAACAGTCTTACTCGAGATGATAGTATGCTATCTGGTTTGTCTTTATCATTATGAGTATACGTTTTGATAAAATCCATAGGATTATTACTTGACTACCAGCATTATGATGACGATCATATATGTGGGAGCTGGGTGATCCATAAGCACATCCTTAAATGTCCATAGTCAAGAGAGTATCAAGACTGGGCATCGATACTCCGGAGTAGGCTAGTGTATACGCTTCGAGACCTCGACGAGGGGCTGTGGCAAGGTCTCATAAGACATTGGTGTTGAGTCACCTAAGATAGTATACAGGCGCTTACTGGAGGTGAGTACACGGGACGGATTCGCCGAGAACTTCTAGATGGTATTATACATATCGTTAGATGGAAGTTCACTTGTGGCATGAGTACATGTTAGTACTTTGACTTGAGATTTTCATTTGTCTCGTATGAGTTCCTACTGTACTTAGATTACTATTTACCACGGCTCAAAGGAGTCATGCAAACAGGTTTTAGTTGGGTATAGTCCTGAACTATATGAAGGCAGTGAACAATCGTCAGGGATTCGACTCTATCGGTATTTGGAGTTGATGTCGCGCTGTGTTGGGTCAGCCATCACCAGAAATTCTTGGCCAAGGTGGATGAGATTTACTGATATGATATCAGTAGTTTCTCAATGGGCAATGAGCTTCATACTAGCACGACTTATCAGGTTAGTAGGGGTCTGATGTTATCCACCCCCTAGATCTGGTATATGATTATTTCAGACGAAAAGACCAGACTGTACGGAGATTGTCACAGATAGACTCAGTAGGGGTACGGATGAGTTTGCTCGTCGTCCTTCCTTTCGCTCAATACCTGGGTAGCTGTTATATACAACTAGTGCTATTGGCGTGCTTGTGATTAAACCCACATCCAGCGTATTGACGAGTCTTTAGAATCCCACAGAGGGTTTTCCAAGTTCAAGCAAAATGATGCAGTGGCCGTATATTGATACGTGCAGGGTTCCGATTAGCTATGTGTGCTAGCCACGCGAACTTTAATCGGACGGATGATAATACTAACCGACTTAGGATATGGATATTATATTGCATATTATCGATGGTACGAAATAACATTCGTTCAAAATCAATGTATTACCAGTAGGCAATACTAGGTGATATTCGCCGACAGTTTTGGCAGCAACAATTGCTCCATTCCCTACTCTGAGAGATTTATCACCCTTTCCCAGTTCTCTACTTTTCTTTAACCCTTGTAACAGATTACAAATGTGGGATCTTGATCCGGTATCTAATATCCAGGACATAGAGCAAACTGAGAAACAGTTCTCAATAACTAACACACCCGAAGAAGATACATCAGAATGCTTTTGCTTCATTCGGGTTGCGTGGAAATCCTTACTTTCCCCTATCCCTTGCCCAGACTTATGACAGTTGTCATAAGATAGGACGGAACCAACGTTCCCCAGCCCAGTATAATAAGCGGTTTCGGTCAATATATCTATATTATTATCTTGATTAAGGTGTGACATTGTCGCTACCTGGAGAGAGAGAGAGAGAGAGAGAGAGAAGAAAACACTTTAGTGTATACTCTTGTAAGATTAGATTGGTTATTATCTTATCTAATCGGGATGGCTCCCACTATTTTTATCAAATTTTCCTTCAAACCCTAAAAGGTAAGATTAGCCGGGATTAATTACACCCTACAAGTTCGCTAATCGGTCAGCTAGACTGGTGTTGGTACTCCGAGAGAGTCTCCCCATGCTTTTGCATGGAACTAATTAAATGACCTCATTTCCACAGGGGCATAACCCTGTTAACACCTTTCTAGACAGCTACTGGATTAGCTAATTGTAAAGTAGAAAACTCTCCCAGGAGGAACGCTTACTCGCAGTGGGTATCGGGATCCAATTATCACATAGAAGGTATGCAATCTCATTGTAAATTTCAACACTTGAAATTCCCGATAGTGGTTTTTACCTTATTCGGCTTATGACCTTGGCAAATGTCAACAAATCATAAACCGCAAGTCAAGTTCAACCCGTCATTTCATGACCGATTTAGACGCATCCGCACGACCCTTAGAAAAGGTCAACAAAGCCGTACGATTATTTTAACCAATCGCATCAACATGCGGCAGAAAAGCACTAATTAGCTACTGAACAATACGCCTCAACAAAGGTCGAAAAATGCAGCATGAATACTGAAAAATACCTATCTGAAATGACGGAGGGCTACGAATGGTTTTGAAGAAAACCATTAACGTAATGAACTTGATATCGCTGTAGAACCTAGTGATTTGAAAAGGAGTGGTTTAAGCTCCTCTTTAAAAATCTAATAGTTTTCAAAACAAACCGAGTGGGTTGTAGCATATGCTAGTTTTTGCTAAATAGGTCATTCCTGGTGAAGGGATCTAGGCTCTTTCCTCAACGAATGAGGTGCTGGATATTCATAATGGAATACCACTATGCAAAGTAAGAACTAGAGCTACCTTTTGGAAAAATTGATTCTACAACATCTTTTAGGTTTCTTTTCTTTTTATTAATCTTATTAATGAAGTCCCATCAATTATATTTCCTAAACATCACAGAAGAAATGAAAACAAAACACACATATATTCCATCCACATTCGCCACAGGAACTTGGGTTTTCACCGTAAGGTTACTTAACTTACGGCAGGACGGGGTCAGCACTAGCGCGGATGCAAAACATATATAGTGTCTACTAATATATCATATATAAGTAGCATTTGTCTTACGCAGTTATATGATCACATCACATCACATCAGAAGCGGGTATATAAAATATAGGATATACTAGAGGGTCCGTGTTTAAGATTAAGCCATTAACGAAAAACACGGATTCCACGGTTGTGATGAATAGTCAAGCCCACACCCCTAGACCCCTACGAGAGCGACAAGCAACCCTGCCAATTCTAGAGTTAGGCGACCGGTCTCGACTCCTCGAGATGGCTTCCCACTGGACTCTAGAACTCGGTTACTTGTGCCCTCCACCTTGGATCATCCTAATGCGGAGAAGTAAATAATATATATCGAATGGAGACAATAACCTCAACCCGGAAATGTCTCAATAAAAGAATATTACATACAATTATTTACATGAATGAAAAATGAAAAACTCTCATCTCACATAAAATCTCCGGCTATTCAATCACGACAATCCAATAAAACATATCATTATAGCATCACATGTCATCAACGTATGTAAATATGCGTACCCCTAATGTCGTTGTCGTATAGCAACAAGATCGGGGATACTGCCACATATTACACTTACGGTCGCAGAAAAGAAATGAAAACTGCAATAATTAGAATTCACATCTATAGACATCATAAACCCGGATTATCACATATTCCAAATTTCATGCCTAATGTTATAAACCTTACATTTAAGCCTCGAATTGAAAACCCTTTTCAAATATTAAGTCGGTCAATTCAACAAGATTCCCGATGAATGATTCGAAAGTTCGTCGAGAACGTTACTGGATGGCCGCATCCCCCGAGGCTTTTGACGAAGTGGCCTTGGGCATGACACCATAGCCGCAAGCATCCTAGTGGATGCTCTTGGTTATGGGGTTCTCCCATGGTCACTTAGTCGAGGCAATGGGCATGGCTCTCCACCAGTATCTCCCGGCAAGTTTTCGCGTATGATACGAGATTACGACGGAGTTTCGATCCAAATCCAAATCTCGTGGTAATCCATCATTTGAGACTAAAATGTGATATTTACAAATTGGCAACTAGTTTTCGCAAAACTAATCAACGCGGATTCCAAAAATTGTATCACATCACCAAAGCCGTTTAGACAATGTTAACATTTCGACCGATATTCCAATTCAACAATAATTTTCAGAGATCTTAACCACTTGAACCTCATCAAAAATATCCAGAAAATCTAGAATAAGTAAAGGAAGCTAAGAAAAAAAATTAGATTCCTAGCTCTACAAGTGCACAGCGGAACCGCGGCCGAAGCATGGGTTAGGCGGCGATTCCGCAGCCACTTAATGGACTTAGGTCCTCATATTTCTTGTGTTTCCTTATAATTGCCTGCACGATTTTCTGAGCATTTTTAATATGAAAAATGTTGAAGTTTGGAAAAATGTACAGAAACTAGCAAAGTTTAGAAAATCAAACGTCGATCAACACTTTAACGTCGTCTAAATATCGCCTAAGCCTCTAGTTTGGCTTTGATACCATGAAAGTATTCCTTGGCACCTCTACATGGGTTCTATGAACATCAAGTATGCAATTTTAAAATTTTAGAGTGCTAAGTATACTAAACAAGAATCGAACTAGAGATTAGGGTTTCAAAACATAGCATAACAAGTTCTAAATTAAGTGAAGAGAGGCTACAACCTTTGTAGTCTAGTCCTTCACTTCAAAAGCTCCGAGTAGTAGTCCTAGAACTCTTCTTTGACTCCACTTGATGGATGGAATGAGCTTTCTCTAAGTCTTCATCTTTGAAAATGATCCACCTTGAAGCTTCTCACACTCAAGCCCACACTTCACTAATTAAAATATTTGTGAAGTTAACAAGCTAAACTAGTTTATCAAAATAGTGTAGGTTGATGAAGTAGGGATTTTGCTCACTAAAAATCTTTCTTAATTTTCTTCTTTCATGAATAGTGTAGCAAGTTAAGAAAAGAAGAAGAAGAAGATGAAGATGGATGATAGAATGAACCTTGAGGATAAGATAAGAACAAAGATTTTAACTTGTATGAACCAACTAGAAAAAGAAAAGATGAGTCATTGCATCTCCAAGGTTCTCCAAGAGTCTTGAAGTAATGACTCATTCTTCTTTTTCTAAATTCAAATAATAAATCTTTTATCTCTTATCTTTAACCCCAATGTAATTCTCATACATCCATGTTCAATGTTTCATCAACCATGATACAATTTGCATATATATATATATATATCAAATATTAATGAGAAGAAAAGAATTAAAGTGATCTTAATATTAGTTAATATATATATATATATCTATATATATATATTTATATATATCATCATATATATATATAAATATTAAATTATCAAACTAACACTTGATTCAATAATCCGGTTATATCATATATAACCTGGCTAATATCAATTAACGCTAGATTAGAATACGGTATTATATACACGTATTTAATCAAGCTTCCGCACATATCTCCATACATACCTTATTTCATTTCGCTTGAGCTATGAAACCTCTATGTGAGACTCTAAAGACTCGTCAATATGCTAGCAGTGGGTAATGATTACATCAGTTGCCCACAAGTCGTCAGTGGTACTAGCAGGACGTAACGGCTACCCAGGTATTGAACAAATAGAAGATCAACAAGAAAACTTGTCCAAAATCCCGTAGAGCCTATAAGCAACATTTACCATACAGTCTGATCTCTTCATTTGATATGTCGCATATCGAGTCTGGGGGTGGAATCGTCAGAACCTAATAACTCGATAAGTCATGTCGATGTGTGGCCTATAGGCTTTCGAGAAACTACTGATAATACTTATCAATAAATCTCATTAGCCTTGATCAGGGACTTGCTGTTATAACCAATCGAGCATTGCACAACATCAACTCCCAATACCGAAAGAGACGAAACCCCTCCTATCGCTCACTACCTCCATGTGACTCAGGACTGTACCACAAAACCACCTGTTTGCATGACTCAGTTGAGCCATGGTAGGGAGGAAATCAAAACACAGTGGGAACTTTAAGGCTGGGCGCGCTCCGCGTGTGCGCGTAGCGGAAGCGGGACTGGATGGAAAACAAAAATTTCGTAGGAGCGCGTTTGATCGTACGCCAAAAATCGTCCAAGCACTAGTTTCTAGAAAAATGTAAAGAGCAATAAGAAGAGTGAAGAGGTTCTACAACCTTTAAAGCATGTCCGGCTGATCCCGGAAGACCCGTCTAAATCTCGTGAGCTCCCGAACGTGTCTGCATGCCGACTGCCTCGCCGTAGATGATCCACGTTGAAAGCGGGCTGCCCGAACTTTAACTCCGTCACGGGTCGGAGAAACATCCTCCAGAGACTCGCTGGGCGTGGAGGAAGGCGATGTGAATTCTGGGTACTCTCTACTTTTTACACTACCTCACCATGGTAACACTTGCCATTTTTCAAGAGAGCTTTAGCTCTTTCCTTTTGTGAGGAAGAAGATAGAATTATATTTTGATGCCTTGTTGAAAAAATGAATTATGTCACTTATCTATTTTCAACCATGTCTTATTATCATGACACATACACTCCCTTCTCCCACTCTCTCACATGTGTATGTCAACACACAAGAGAGAGGGTAGGCCCTACCATTTAATTAAGTATATTAAATAAATAATAATATATATACATTAATATATATATATATACACATTTTCATATATATATTTATATGTATATTTATTTATACATAATTTAGAATGGTGGGAATTAATATATAATTTTCATATATATATTTATATGTATATTTATTTATACATAATTTAGAATGGTGGGAATTAATATATATATATATATATATATATATATATATATATATATATATATATATATATATATATATATATATAAGTGTTAGTACATATATCCCATACACGTACACTTAATGTATCACATACATGAAATGCCATCAATATTTTCTCAGTATCATATGCTGTAGAGAGTGTGTGTATCATATACACTATACTAGAAACCATATCATTAATACGGTTATCAAGTCAACACTTGACTTGATATTCCGGCTTGTAAACCGGTTAGTATAACAGTCTTCCGATTAAACACGTATATCCAATATACATGTTTTATCGAACTCATGTACGTATCCCTATACGTACGCCACATCGCGTTTTTCCCGGGCAAGCATTTTCGTTGCGGGACTCTAAAGACCTGTCAATATGCTGGCAATAGGTTATACTAGATCGTATTCGATTGAATCTGAAACACTTTCAGATTCAACCCCCTTTCAGGTTAACCCACAAACTCGTCAGTGGCACTAGCTGTACGTAACGGTTACCCAAGTATGAGCAAGATAAAGCCAGGTTGACGAGAGAACTTGTCCGGACCCGGCAAAGTCTATAAGTGACCGTCACCGTACAGTCCAGTCTCTTCGTCAAAGAGTATCGCATACCGGGTTTGGGGGGTAGAATCTGCCAGACCCCCAATAACCTGATAAGTCATGCTTATTGGTAACCTAAGAGACTCATAACCTAAGAGATACAACTGGTAACACTTACCAGTTTATCTCTAATGTCGTGGATACAGACTTCAGGTTATAGTCGTTTCTTACACAGTACGATATCGACTCCCAATACCGGGAGTGACGAATTCCCTCGACCGATCATTGCCTCCATGTGCTTCGAGACTGTACCCAACTAAAACCTGTTTGCACGCCTCAGTAGAGCCGTGGTAGCGTAGTAATCTAAGTACAGTGGGAGCACACAAGAGACACTGTGGCGATTTCAGGTCTAGGGACTACCCTGTACTCATATCACCAGAGAACTGATATCTAACATTGGTATAATACAATCTAAGAGTTCTCGGCGAGTCCGTCCAGTGTAACTCATCAAATGAGCACCTGTATACAATCATCAGTGTCAAAAACCAATGGCTATGGGATCAGCCATTGCCCCGTACAAGGTCATAAAACGTATACACTAGTGTAAACTGGAGTACCGATGCCCAGTCTTGATACTCCTATGACTAGGGACATTTAAGGATGTGCTTATAAGCTACCAATCCCCACTCGTATGATCCGTATCATAATCATGGCAGTCAAGCAAAGATCGTATGGGATTTATCTCATGTATTTGTGATACGTGATAACTAGTATCACGCATTCACATGACAGATAAAGACAAACCAAATAGCACACTATCATCTCGAGTAAGACTTTCCTTGGTAGGCCCTCCTCGAATTTAGTAATTGCATTCCCGCAACTATGATAATTGCCTTGAGGGCACCTATATCCAACAATCTCCCACTTGCACTCAAGGCCAATTATTGTGGTATCGTATACACACATCTCATGTGCTACTGCATGCTCAACTTCTGAACTAACATTTTTTCAAACTGTGTTCGAGAAATAGCCTCAGTGAATGGATCCGCTAATATGTTTATAACTATATCTCTCTGAATCTCAATTTCGCGGAGATCAACTATCTCCCGAAATGAGCGATACTTACCTCAGAATATTGTTTGGATAGCTGATGAGACCATGTCCATGAATGAACGTATTGATCCAAACAAATACTTAGGATGTGTTCTCTGCTGATTCACTATCAGCATTTAGCGCCTTGACTACCCCAGTATCCTGCTTGAAACTCTTCCAATTCACTGCTCCTCATAAGAGGGTAAACTAATGACTCACTAAAGACACTCTGTCATCCTTGTCACTACGGAAGATGGAATCGGTAATTGCCTCTCTAAGGAGGTTGTCATTACCATACACCAAGAACATCTCACATGTTCTTCACTTCTTCCTATGTCTCTCCAAGATTGGACTAATATCTGCTTACTACACCTAGTGTAAAAGTATCATCTAGTCTGATATATAACATTGCATGATTGACCTCACCGCCATAGCATGTCGAATGTCATTCATGCGAGTCTCTCTTTTCATCAGTCCCGAAAGACATCATTTTAGAGAGAGTGACCCCATTACCTGCGAGTATATTACCTCATTAGAAGTCCTCCATTCTAAACCATTTTAGAATGGTGTCATTATACCTGAATTGGGATAATCCTAAAACTCTTACTAGGTCCAACTCTATAAACCTAGTCACCAGAATCATTGACATATGTATAATCCATAAAAAAGAAACAAAAGTGACTACAGCGTTTGACCGAATCGTAGTAAAGGAATATCACTTCCTATCAAGAGTATGTTATTCACATCAGTATGCAGAATCTGACAGTACCCTCTACTGCATTCTTACAAATACCAGGTTTATCTCTTATTTTGATGAAGCCAGACACTTTGACCGTAGTATCAAAAACTAGATGATCCATCTCCACTATGCCTGCTTTAGTCTACAAATAGATTTAAGCAATTTGCACACTATCTACTGCTTCCACCGACTAAGACAACCCTCTGGTAGAGTCATATACACATACAATTCTAAATCCAATTTAGAAAGACGTTATAATCATACTCATACCAGATATCATAGTCATGAAAACAACAAATTTTTATCCGTATGGACTTCAGCACAGACTTTAAAGTAACAATATCATCACAATCCACATCGAGTATTTGATGAATACTATATACTATAAGTCTATCCTTTATTAGGTTAATACCTTTCCATTTGCACTGATCTCAAAAGATCTGCTTGCTCCTTATGGGTTTTACCCCTTTTAGGAGCACACAACAAAGTCTATAATTTGTTGTAGTGCATGGAGTCCAATTTGGATAACTTGGCATCCGGCCATCAGTCGGAAGTCACCACTTCCTATGGCATGTTGATAACTAGTAGGGTCATCATCACATGATGCAAGCTTCCTAGTCACCGTCTATTAGAAAACCGAAGTATCTCTCGGGTGGCTGAGGTCAACTACCAGATCTGCGGAGAAGCTATGGTCTGTCAGGGTCAATTGGATCATCAGGTTCTACTAAACTTTCGGTAGCTGTTTATGGTTTTGGAATCACTTCCAGGTCAACCATACTCCTACTAAATTCTTTTGCAAGAAATTCCTTAACCAAGGAGGTGGCGAGTCAAGAACAAAATATTTTTGAACTTGAAAATGGTAGAAGCTATCCTTCGCGAAATCTTAGGATAACCTACAGACTGTTATTATCGAAATATGCCTCGAGTTTATCCGGATTATGGTTTTAAATACAAACCGGATAACCCCATATCTTAATAATTTTAAGATGAACACTATTCTATATCACATATAGAAAAGAGGCACTTGTTTAGGTGGAACCAGTATCAATTGATATGCATCTATTTCTAATGCATCCCCAAAATTGAAAAAGGCAACTCAATATTACTCATCATGGAGTGCACCCGCGGATGAGCAATCTGAGAGAGAATCGCATTCTCAATATGGAATACCTAGTACCAACCTCCTGTCCGTATGGACATTGGACAACATACATCAATATGTATAAGTCCTTAGAGTTCACTAACTCATTTTCCGTGTGCTGTTAATTGAAAAACATTCTTTTGGTTAAAAGAAACCAAAAGTTTGTTGTTTAAGTAAAACTTGATGATTTTCCTCAATAGCAACAATTTCTCCGAAATGAGGAAAAAATCATCCATTGTCAATTCTCTGCTCCTTCTGAGCATCTGTAATGCCTTATAGATATGTGATTCTAATCCGATATCTATATAGTCAGGAGTTAGAGTTTATTGAGAAATAGTTTCAAAAAACACAGACGCACGGGAAATCCGAAACATCAAAAATGTTTTAGTGGGGTTAGTCGGGTATTCTCAGTATTGCCTTTTTTATTGTCCAGGTTCATGACAGTAGTCGCAATTTTCTTTTCTCACTTCAACCCCTTTTGATATCTCTCCATCTTACCTTCCTGTATACCGAACTTATGCTAGTTGGTTTTCTCCTTTCCATTTCTTCAGCACCAACTTCGGGATTAGAAAAGACTATTCAATAAGCGTAACTGGTATACACTTATATGTAAGGAGCTCTCGAGCTTAAGATAAGGTAGGAGGGATAGACATACGAACAATTCATCTAATCCAGAACCAGTGGCCATTCTCAGACTGAAACAGTTTCATCGAGTTCGTATCTAACTATACGATGGCCTTCCAAACAATATGGATCTCCGTACCAAATACAGAGGGTTCTGGAGTTAGCAGAAAGGAAAGTAGGATATGAGATAACATATGTGACCATGTTGTGGATTAGGGCAATCCAGACATTCCAAAGCTATCAATGGTAAAAAGGTCGGTCAATATGGTTAATGAGTCTTAGTTTAAGGTGAGTCCAGGATCGCTGCCAGAGAGAGAGAAAAGAAACAATCTGTGTGCACTTTAACCTAGATTAGATTGGTATATTTATCTAATCAGGATGGCTCCCACTGTTATGTCAAATTCTTCTTCAAACCCAAAAAGGAGAATTAGCCGAGATTTCGTATAGAAAATCTCCCGGGAATAACTATTACTCACAGTAGGAATCGGGACCCAAGCTATCATGGCGTGGTAACCTTGACTAAGGTCAACAAGTCATCCCACTCTATATAAGATATGCAATCTCATTGCAAGTTTCAATACTTGAAACTCCCGATATCGATCATAAGCCGTTAGTCAAGTTCTACCCGTTATTTCATGATTAATTTAGACCCACCCGTACGAGCCCTTGACGAAGGTCAACAAGGCTATGCGACTGTCCTAGGTAATCGCATTATATGCTAGCAGGAAGACATCACTTAGCTACCGTACACTACGCCTTAATGAAGGTCAACAAACGTAGCACGAATACTAAGTACTCTACTTTCTGAAATGACAGAGGGCTACGGCTGGTTTTGAAGAAAACCATCAACGTAATGAACTTGATCTCATCGTAGGAACCGAGTGGTTTTGAATGTTTATAGTCGCGTAGACCATTGCTTAAGAGTGAACTCCCAATGAAGAGATCTAGACTCTTTTCCTCATCGAATGAGGTGCGGGATATTCCTAATCGAATATCACGACGCAAAGCAAAAGAATACGGCTACAAAAACAATTTTAGTGACACAAACATTTACCCAAGAGCAAACTCCCAGTGACGGGATCAAGGCTCTTTCCTCATCGAATGAGGTGCAGGACATTCCTAACCGAATGCCACAATGCAAAGAAAAAGAATCGATTAAAATTTTCACTTTATAAAAGCTTGGTTCCTACAACGTATAGGTTTATTTTACTTTGTATTAATGCAATTAATACAATCCCATCATTTAGATAATCTCATTATCTAGCATTATCCTTCTTATACAAACATTACAGAAAAGTATGAAAAGGATAAATATAATGCATATATACGCCATCCGCATTCACCACGGGCCCCGTCATGCACCGTTAGGTTACTTAACTAACGGCAGAGCGGGGGCAGGGCTCGCGCGGATGCAAAACGTATATAGCATTTATATATATATATATATATACACACACACACACACACACACACACACACAAATATATCATCACACGCAAATAATCAAATTACAGCATGAGGAAATACAACATCACCAAGTTAGAATAGTCGGATCACCTAGGAATCCCGCGTTTCATTCGAGCCACAAACGAAACACGAAATACCTCGGTCGCGTGAATAGCCCGTGCATAGCCAAAAGCAGACTCCTACGAGTGCGGCAAGCATCCGCTAATCCGAGAAACGAGGCAACCCGTCATCATCACCATGATAGGGTCACCCAGTACTTTCTCGAATCTGATGACTTGTGCACTCCTCCGTGGGTCTATCCTAACCCCCTTACAAGCATGGCAAGCAGCCCGCCAATCCTAGAATCGAGTAGCCTGGTCTCAGTTCTTTGAGATGGCCACCCGCTGCAATCTAGAATCCAGATACCAGTGCGCTTCTCCGTGAGGTAATCCTAATACATGTATTAATACAACGGTGACATTGATCGCAACCTGATCGAGACCCGACAAATAATAATACATGAAAACGGAAACGACGGCCACATGTCGACCGCTCACCCCAAATAAAAGAATATACATTTTAGCTACAACATCAATAAAATGAAACAGATAACATCGCAACACGCACGAGGCTATTCATTTCGTGATGATCCAATCCAAACCAAATAATCTTAATATAGAACATCATAAACTCACAAATACATATCAACAAGTATGTATCATCGTATTAACTGAGTTAAACACTTTAACATCTTCAATACGGAAATGCTACGATCTTACAGTTTTGATTGATAACTTTCTAATACAATACGAGATCAAATCTCAATACTGGGAAAACCAAACAATACCAAAAATCCTATTTTTACAAGTTTAAGCCCCCAAAGAAAACTGGGGCATTTTGAAAAATTTCACCAGCCAATAAACCGCTACCGGCGGTCCATTTTTATCAACCCCCCAGTTTTCTCCCACTTCATTTTCTCATCCAAAATGACATTCTGCAACACTTTAAAAAAAATTTAAAATACTTTTGAAATTCGAACAGAGAAGGGGTTTGAACTGGGAAATCGGAATCAAAAAATTGTCGATCGAAACTAAAAAACTGCCTAAGCTAGTCCTACTACTTGGTTGGCTCTGATACCACTCTAAGGCCGGGTGCGCTTCGCACGTGCACGCAGCGGAAGCAGGACTGGACGGAAAACAAAAATCCCGTTGGAGCGCGATCGACCGTACGCCAAAAATTGTCCAAGCACTAGTTTCTAGCTAAATGTAAAGAGTAATAAGAAGAGTGAAGAGGTGTTACAACCTTTGTAGCATGTCCGGCTGGTCCCGGAAGACCCTGTCTAAATCTCGTGAGCTCCCGAACACCTCTGCACACCGACTGGCTCGCCGTAGATGATCCGTATTGAAAGCGGGCTGCCCGAACTTCAACTTCATCACGGGTCGGAGTAACATCCTCCAGAGGCTCGCTGGACATGGAGGAATGCGATGCAAATTTTGGGTACTCTATACTTTTTACACTATCTCACTATGGCAACACTTGCCATTTTTCAAGAGAGCTTTAGCTCTTTCCTATTGTGAGGAAGAAGAAGATAGAATTATCTTTTGATGGCTTGTTGAAAAAATGAATTATGTCACTTATCTATTTTCAACCATGTCATATTATCATGACACATACACCCCCTTCTCCCACACTCTCTCATGTGTATGTCAACACACAAGAGAGAGGATGGGTCCCACCATTTAATTAAGTACATTAAATAAATAACACACACACACATATAAAGATATATATACATTTACATATATATATATATATATATTTATATGTATATTTATTTATACATAATTTAGAATGGTGGGAATATGTATATCTATATCTATATCTATATATATATATATATAAATAAGTGTTAGTATGTGTATCCTATACACGTACACTTAATGTATCACATACAAGAAATGCCATCAATATTTTCTCAGTATCATATACTATAGAGAGTGTGTATCATATACACTATACTAGAAACCATATCATTAATACGGTTATCAAGTCAACACTTGACTTGATATTCCGTTTTGTAAACCGGCTATTATAACAGTTGTCCGATTAAACATGTATATCCAATATACATATTTTATCGAACTCATGTACGTATCCCTATACGTACGTTACATCGCGTTTTGCCCATGCAAGCACTTTCGTTGCGGGACTCTAAAGACCTGTCAATACGCTGACAATAGGTTATACTAGATCATATCCAATTGAATTTGAAATACTTTCAGATTCAACCCCCTTTCAGGTTAACCCACAAGCTCGTCAGTGGCATTAGCTGTACGTAACGGCTACCCAGGTATGAGCAAGATAAAGGCATGTCGAAGAGCGAACTTTTCCGGACCTGGAAAAGTCTACAAGTGACAGTCACCATACAGTCCAGTCTTTTCGTCAAAGAGTATCGTATACCGGGTCTAGGGGTAGAATCTGTCAGACCCCCAATAACCCGATAAGTCGTGCTGACAGAGGACTCATAACCTAAGAGATATAACTGGTAACACTTACCAGTTTATCTCTAATGCCGTGGCCACGGACTTCAGGTTATAGTCGTGCCCTGCATAGTACGATATCGATTCCCAATACCGGGAGTGACGAATTCTCTCGACCGCTCATTGCCTTCATGTGCTTCGGGACTGTACCCAACTAAAACCTGTTTGCACAACTCAGTAGAGCCGTGGTAGGGTAGTAATCCAAGTACAGTGGGAACACATACGAGACACATGGCTATTTCAGGTCTAGGGACTATCCTGTACTCATATTACCAGAGAACTGATATCTGACATTGGTATAATACCATCTAAGAGTTCTCGACGAGTCCGTCCAGTGTAACTCATCCAATGAGCACCTGTATATAATCATCAGTGTCAAACACCAATGGCTATGAGATCAGCCATCGCCCCGTACAGGGTCATGAAATGTATACACTAGTCTAAATTGGAGTACCGATGCCCAATTTCGATACTCTTATGGCTAGAGACATTTAAGGATGTGCTTATAAGCTACCAGCCCCACTAGTATGATCCGTATCATAATCCCGGTAGTCATGCAAAGATCTTATGGGCTTTATCTCATGTATTTGCGATACGTGATAACTAGTATCACGCATTCACATGACAGATAAAGACAAACCAGATATCACGCTATCATCTCGAGTAAGACTGTTCTTGGTATAAACCCTTCTCGAATTCAGTAATTGCATTCCCGCAACTACAGTAATTGCCTTGAGGGCACCTATATCCAACAGCAACCACGCAAGACACTATGACGATTTAGGGTCTATAGACTAACCTGTATAAGTGTCACTAGAGAACTGTTATCTGACAATAGGTATGGTACCATTTAGGAGTTCTCGACGAGTCCTGTTCGGTGTACTCATTTTCCAATGAGCACCTGTGTACAATCTTTGATGTCAAACACCAATGGTTATGGGATCAACCATCGCCCCATACAGGGTTAAAAAACATACACACTAGGCTACTATGGAATATCGATGCCCTGTCTCGATACTCCCTCGACTAGGAACTGTTAAGGATGTGCTTGTGGACTACTCAAGCCCCACTATTATAATCTACATCATTGTCCTAGTTGTCAAGCCAACATCCTAAGGGCTTTATCAACATGTATCAAAGAGACAGTAAACTAAAGCAAGTGCACATGTTAAGATAAAGAGCAACCAGAGAGCACACTATCATGTTGAGAAAGAAAGTCCTCTCTCTATATATATATATGTATGTCCAACCATCCACTATAATCTACAATAATGGCCTCTAGGGCATACATATTCCTAACAATCTCCCACTTGCACTAAGGACAGCTGTAGTATCGTATACCCAACATCCCAAAAAGTCTCTCGAACTGTGTCTGGGGAAGGGCCTTCATGAGTGGATCCACTCTCCTGATCTCGATCTCGCGGCGATCAACTATCTCCCGGATCAGGTGATACCACCACAGAATATGTCTGGATCGCTGATGGGATCAGGGTTCCTTAGCCAAAACTACAGCTCCATTGTTATCACAATACAAAGGTATTGGATCTTCAATGGATGGAACCACGCCAAGTTTAATAATGAACTTCTTCATCTAGACAGTCTCTTTGATGGCATCGTTGGCAGCGATGTATTCAGCCTCTATCGTCGAGTCTGCAACGGTATCTTGCTTGGAACTCTTCTAACATACCACCCCTCCGTTGAGGGTGAAGACATAGCCCGAGATAGACTTGTTGTCATCCTTATCACTCTGGAAGCTCAAACCGGTAAAGAACTCCACTTAGAGTTCTCCGTTACCATAAACTAAGAACATATCTTTATTCCTTTGCAAGTACTTAAGAATGTTCTTCACAGCTGTCCAGTACTTCTTCTATGGGTGTGATTGATACCTACTTACTACACTAAATGCGTAAGTTACATCCGGTCTGGTGCATAACATCGCGTACATGATAGACCCAATTGCAGAAGCATAGGGTATCACGTTCATGCGAGCCCTTTCCAAATCAGTCTTGGGATACATATCTTTGGAGAGAGTGATTCTTGAGCAAGCGGGTAAGTTACCACGTTTGGAATCTTCCATACTAAACTTCTTTAGTATGGTGTCTATATACCTGGATTGGGACAATCCTAACATCCTTTTAGATCTATCCCTATAGATCTGTATCCCCAGAATGTAGGAGGCATCACCCAGATCTTTCATTGAGAACTTTGTGATAGGAAGAGTTTGACCGAGTGCAGCAGAGGAACATCATTTCCTATCAAGTGTATGTCATCTACGTACAATACGAGGAATACGACCTTACTGTCTACTGCCTTTTTATATATGCATGGTTCATCTACGTTTTTGATGAAGTCAAACTCTTTGACTGCTACATCAAAACAGATGTTCTAACTCCGTGATGTCTGCTTTAATCCGTAGATTGATTTAAGCAGCTTGCAAACCTTTCTGCTGCTCCCACTGTCTACGAAGCCTTCTGGTTGTGTCATATATATGTTCTATGCTAAATACCATTTAGAAAAGCGGTCTTGACGTCCATCTGCCAGATTTCATAGTCATAGTATGCAGCAATGACAAGTATGATCCTGATGGACTTAAGCATAGCCACTGGAGAAAAGGTCCCATCATAGTCGACACCTGGTCGTTGACGAAAACCTTTTGCTACAAGTCTAGCTTTGAAGGTCTCAACCTTTCCATCTACACCAATTTTCTTTTTGAAGATCCATTTGCTCCCAATGGGTTTTACCCCTTCAGGAGAAACTTCCAAAGTCCATACTTTGTTGGTGTACATGGATTCCATCTCAGATCGCATATCATCCAGCCATTTCACAGAATCCCTACTTGTGATGGCCTGCTCGAAACTAGTTTGGTCATCATCTTCCATGATGCAATCCTCGCTCCCACCGTCTATGAGGAAATCGTAGTATCTCTCAGATGGGTGAGAAACCCTACGAGATCTGCGGAGTGGCTGAGGTTCGTCGGGGACTATTGAATCATCCGATTCTACCAAATCCTTAATTGCGGTTTGTGTTTCTGGAATTTCATGCAGTTCTACTTCAATACCACTAATTTCTTTTACAAGAAATTCTTTTTCTAAAAATGTGGCATGTTGAGCAACAAACACCTTTTGTTCCTCAATATGGTAGAATAGATATCCATGTGAATATTCTGGATATCCCACAAAGTTACACAAAACTGATCGTGCTTCGAGTTTGTCCGGATTCTGTTTTTTAACATAGGCCGGAAAACCCCATATCTTAACTCGCTTAAGATATGGTCTCTTTCCACTCTATATATTATATGGTGTTTTAAGCACAGATTTTGATGGAACTTGATTCAATAGGTATGCGGCTGTCTCAAGTGCATAACTCCAAAAGGAAATAGGTAACTCAGTATTACTCATCATAGAGCGCATCATATCTAATAGGGCGTGATTCCTCCGCTCCGATACACTGTTGTGCTGTGGTATATATGGAGGAGTAAGCTGACAGAGAATCCTATTCTCTTTTAGATAATCTCAGAATTCCGTGCTTAAGTATTCGCCTCCTCGATCAGATCGAAGGATTTTGATACTTTTACCCATTTGGTTCTCTAC
This sequence comes from Agapanthus africanus, assembly GCA_030015575.1. Taxonomy (NCBI): domain Eukaryota; kingdom Viridiplantae; phylum Streptophyta; class Magnoliopsida; order Asparagales; family Amaryllidaceae; genus Agapanthus; species Agapanthus africanus. The sequence goes on along the minus strand of JASDDO010000026.1, from coordinate 159,257,359 downwards.
TTCGCTCTTATATTCCTTGAATTTCTCAAAGGCTTCAGACTTGTCTTTCAACAAGAACACATGTCCGAATTTAGATCATCGATGGATGTAATGAAGTATGTGGAACCATTCCTGGCATGTGTAGACATAGGACCGCATACATCACTATGTATCGGTCCCAAGAGTTCAGCAGCTCTTGCTCTGTGTCCCATAAACGGAGTTTTGGTCATCTTTCCTCTAAGACATGACTGACAAATTTCATAAGATGTAAATTCGAATGGATTCAAATATCCATCTTTATGTAACTTAGCTAGTCCGGTTGCATTGATATGACCAAGTCTACAGTGCCACAAGAAGGCTTCGTTCATATCTGAACTTTTTCTCTTGTGAGTGTCTTGTATATTTAGAACTTGTTGGGGTCAAAAATTACACCCCGGTTGACCAAGTCAAATTCAAAGTCAATCCCAAGCCAAATGGGCCCAGGCCCAGGCCAAGTGGGCCTATGCCCAAGTCAAGCCCCGCGGCCGACCTTCCCCATGCCAAAATGAAAATTATGTAATACATAATTTTGATATAATTTTTATGAATAAATGTAAGGAAAATGGGCATAAAGTTAAATTTTTGTAAAGCCCATGGCTCATGTGCAAAAAGAAATAAGCACATGGGTATGGGACGGGTAAAATGCCATTTTGTAAAGTCCAAGAGGCTATGTGTAAATTTGTAAGCCTATATAAGGCAACATGATAATGAAATGGAAAAAAAGAAGAATTCATTCCCCATCAAATCTCTAGGGTTTGTGCCTCCATCCTCACTCTCTCAAATTCTTCCTCTTCCTTTTCATTTTACAATTAAATCAAGAGCTTAGCTCTCTTTTTCTGAAAACTAAATAAAGTTTCACCATAAACACATTGAAGGAGAGTTTAACTCTCATATCCAATCAAAAAAAAGAGAAGATTTTCGCTACCTTCTTCTCTCTTCTCAAGATCCAATTTGAGAGAAGGAGAAGAAGGGAAACCCACCTCCTAAGGCACAATCAAGAGAAGAAAAGAGGTCTCTTTTCATCACCCAAGATCTAAATTTTGGAGTTTCAGGAGAATCCATTTGGATTTCTTCTCAAAAGAGAAAGGAGAAAATCTTTTGGAGTTTAGCTCCACAATAAAAATCCTTTTAGGAGTTTAACTCCATTTAAAATCTTTTGGAGTTTAACTCCACAATAAAAATTCTTTTAGGAGTTTAACTCCATTTAAAATCTTTTGGAGTTTAACTCCACAATAAAAATTCTTTTGGAATTGAACTCCATAATAAAAAAATTCTTTTGGAGTTTAACTCCATAATAAAAATCTTTTTAAGAGTTTAACTCCATTTAAAATCTTTTGGAGTTTAACTCCATAAAAAAAATTCTTTTGGAGTTTAACTCCACAATAAAAATCCTTTTAGGAGTTAACTCCATTTAAAACCTTTTGAAGTTAAACTCTATACTAAAAATTCTTTTGGAGTTGAACTCCATAATAAAAAATTCTTTTGGAATTGAACTCCACAAAAAAATTTCTTTTAGGAGTTTAACTCCATTTAAAATCTTTTGGAGTTTAACTCCATAATAAAAATTCTTTTGGAGTTGAACTCCACAATAAAAATCCTTTTGGGGAGTTTAACCTCACTTAAATTCTTTTGCAGTTTAACTCTATATAAAAACTTTTGGGAGTTTAACTCCAAATAAAATATTTTTGGAAGTTTAACTCTAAATAAAATATTTTGGAGTTTAACTCCATTATAAAAAAAAGTTTTTTTTGAAGTTTAACTCCAAATCCGCGGGTACCCTCCGCCTCCCCCACTGAGGGGGTTCCCTTCCCCACGTGAAGGGAAGGCTCCCACTTAGTAGGAGCCGCTGCTCCCTCACGTGGGGGAGTGGGAGCTTTCTCCCCTCTTACGTGAGGGGGAGCTCCCACTCAGCTCCCTCTCACGTGAGGGAGTGGGAGCTTTCCCCTTCTCACATGAGGGGGAGCTCCCACTGAGTGGGAGCTCCCCACTCCCCTTCACGTGAGTCCTCTCACGTGAGTTGGAGGGGGGCTTCCCCTCCTTTTTTTTTAATTTAAAAAAATTAAATAAAGTAAATAGAACAAACAAAATAAAATAAAATATAAATAATAAATAAAATAATTTTTAAAAAAATGTTTCTTTGAATAATTTTAAAAAAAATCATTTGTCACAAATAGGATAAATAAAAAAGTGAAAACGTCCCTATTGTTAAAAAAAACACACCAACACATCACATTGATTTCATATGACCAGTTTGACCCGTCAATCGGAGGTTCTCTCGCTCCAAAACCGAGGGGTAATTAACGACAGTTTAGTCCGCGGCTGTTGGAGATTCGGATCCCCATAATCAATAAATCCCAGCCTACTCTAGGCAGGGGGAATCTGTAATGTGCCTGATAAGCGGCGTGTATTCCCATCTCAATGGGGTGACGAAAAACATTCTACAGTTTCTGGCACCCCCGGTGGGACTTTTTCTCTCCTCCCATAATTTGGGTTAAATATTTATGCGAACTCAATCAACATATACATCGATTGCTTGTACTGAAATCATGCTTCTTTTTGCAGGTTAACAGCTTTCAATTGCGATCTTGAACTCAGCAAAAATGTTTCCAAGGACAAGCTCAACTCTCAACACAACTCCCATCTCCTACACGATGAAGATGGACGCCAGGACGGTCCTCCCAGCTAGTCTTGGGCGACAGTGGGAGAAGCCTCTAGTACCATTTGGCTCTATTCTATTCGTACCAGCTAACGCCATCCCAGCTCCTCAAGTCTGATAACAGACAGACCGGCCTCAAAAGGCAGGAGGCAAAATGTGGTGTTCTCGAGGGCACTACTACTCAAACGCAAGTCGGTGTTTGAACGACTTTCCTTGTCCCTAGCTGGGTACAAGGCCATTAACACCAATAAAACAATAAGGCGTCTCGAGCAGGCTTTAGCGGTGCTCCTGACAACTGCTCGATCGGGTATCTTCTCTGAGCTCCACATCAATCGACTCACGATTGCTTCCTAGATAATGGATGCCCGCCAAGCCTTCAAAATTGAGAAGCTAAGACAGAAAAGGATCAGATACAGAGCCAACAAAAGGGCTAGGGCTCCTGCTAATCTTAAGTTCGTGGGGTTCCAAGAACGAGGTTACCCCGCAACAATAGTTGAATTGGCAGTAAGGCTCTTTAACTTTTTCGAACCATTGAAATTGATTCAGAAGAACGCCATGACCGCAAGAGTCAATAAAATTGCGATCCGGACCGTGCCACCCAAGGAAAAATCCAGGCTAACCATCTTCATTCGCCCTATCTCTCCCGAAGAGGAAGGGCCATGACGACGGTCCGAAAGATCAGCCGCCAAAAATAGAGAGATGGCTGGATATGTGGTCCACACTGTCTACATGGCGGGCACACGTAGCAAGAGCAAAAATGGGGCCACCACATCTCAAATCCAATTTGGTTTGAATGTGGTTGCTACTTCCCATGACCAGTTTCCTCCGGAAGCCAATGAAAACCCTTCCAGCGAGACTGATAAGCAGAGAGTTCCCTCGGTTCATGAGGAGTCGGGCTCGAAAAGCGAAGAGGAGCCAATCTTCCATTCCAAGACCGCAGAGTAGAAACTTCTCCAAGAGCTTCAGAAGCAGCTCAGAAACAAGGACAAGGAGATGGCCAACCTTTACTTAAAGATTGACGACTTGACAAATGTCGTCCTACAGCTCAAGACCCAAATTGCTTCTCAGCCACCCAATCAAGAGCAGGTCTCTGCTTATAAACCGGGAAACGGTGTCCCGAAGCAGCCAATGCCTATTCCCTAAAATCCAAAGACGGGCGAACCGCATGAAAGTCGGCCACATTCTGCCTTAAGAAATGTCTTGACTATCGACGACAGCCGCCCACCAACGCAAGATCAGATCATGGATTTGATCACCAACAAAGTCAAAATATTTGTGGCCGAGGCCGAGACACAAAAAGAGGTCGGCAGCAGTGGAAGACCATATCCTGCACAATACGATCTTGTAGAGTTTCCCAGTAGCTATGTCGCCCCCAAATTCGAAAGGTTTGATGAGACGGGAAATGCGAACCGGCACATTGCTCAATTTAAAGCATCATGCGCGAATACTGGGGGTAATGATGCACTCCTTCTCCATCAGTTTGTCAATAACTTGACCGATGCTGCTTTCGATTGGTATGAAAGCATACCAGATGACTCAATTACGACGTTCGCTCAAATATAATCCTTGTTCAAGCAAAGGTTCATGAGTGTCAGCGATAAAATCACCATTGCTGACCTTGTAAGGACCGAACCAAAGAACAATGAAAGTAGCATGGATTTTATAGTCTGATGGCGCAATCCTTCTGTCAAATGTGAACTGCCATTGGGACAAGACCAATCCATCAGTTTTCATATAGAAAATCTAAACAACTGGATGAAACTTTTCTTGTACATTGTAGGCCTCAAAACATTCCAAGAGCTGACCAAAAAGGTTCAAATGTTGGAACGCTCAAAGCCCAAGTCCACTCATGATCTCCAATTCACAAATAGACCGAGACATCGGAGGGACGACAACCGGAAATGCGAAAGTTCCAACAGCACCGATTCTCTCAATAGGCAGAGACCAGGTGGAGCGAAGACTAACAAACCCCGGGAACCAACTTTAGAGGAAAGGAGAAATAAGGTCTACTCTTTCAGAAGAAACAAGGTTCACAAAATATTCAAAGATGCTCTGAAGAATGGATTGCGGCTACCAGAACCAAAAAGGCTAGGTGAAGCGAACAGGGCTGATCTGAAGGGTTCCTTAGCACCCTCACCATATTTTCTAAAGCATCTAGCATGCAATTTTAAAAAACCTAGAGTGCTAAGCAACCCGGAACGAGGATCTAACTAAAGGATTAGGGTTTAACTAACATGTAAACTACTTTACACTAAGTGAATTTGGAATACAAACTTTGTAGACCGGTCCTTCACTTCTAAAGCTCCATGCAGTGGTCATTTTTGCTCCAAGTAGTGGTGTCCCGGACTCTCCTTTGGCTCCACTAGGTGAAAGGAACGAGCTTGCTCAAGGATCTTCAAGACCGAAGATGATCTACGTCGAAGAATCTCTAACTCAAGCTACCTCTTCACTAATTGAGAATTAGTGAATCAAACAACTTATATTAAATGGCTAGTCTAGTGTAGAATGGTGAAGTAGGAATTTTGCTCACTTTAGAATAATTTTTCTCACTTTTTTTCTTCACCTCACTTGAAGCTAGAGAGCAAGAAGGAGATGAAGAAAATGAACTCAAGAATGATTTAGTATGAACCATGGGTGATAAAATATCATATATAACTTATGTAGAGACTAAACCCTGGCTAAAAATAATGGTTAGGTTAATAAATATCTAGAGTAAAACAAAATTAGTGGACCAAGTCAATAGTTTCTACAAGCTTCTCCAAGCTTCAAGCCATGACTAATTACCACCTAATTTTGATTTTCCCTTAATAATTAAAACCCCACATTATCTTAAGTATGGTATGAGTCTCATACACCCAAGTCCAATGTATCATCTAGCATGACACAAAATAAATACATTAACATATATCACATATATATTTAAATGTACAAAGAGAAAATATTTTCTTAAGTGAGCTAATATTAGTTAATGTATATTAATATATCAAATATATAATTACATATTAAATTATTAAATCAACACTTGATTTAATAACCCGGCTGTATCGCATACAACCGACTAATATCATTTATATGCATATCACATATACATATAACATATCATTGAATCAACACTTGATTCAATAATCTGGTTATATCACATATAACCTATATCGCGAGATCGGAATACGGTATCATATACACGTATCAATCTTGGTCCCGCACATATCACATATGTGCCCTACTTCGTTTCGCATGAGCTAAGAAACCTCTGTGTAGGACTCTAATGTCTCGTCAATACGCCGGTAGTAGGTGATGATCATATCAGTCACCCATAAGCCGTCAGCGGTACTAACTGGACGTAACGGCTATCCGGGTATTAAGCAATTAGATGATCAACAATCAAGCTTGTCCATACTCCCTTGAATCCAATAAGTAACACTACCGTACAGTCCGGTCTCTTTATCTGATATGTCGCATATCGAGTCTACGGGTGGTAAACGTCAGACCTCAGTAACTTGATAAGTCATGCCGATATGAGGCTCATAACGGGTCGAGAAACTACTGATAACACTTAACAGTAAATATCCGTATCAGCCCTGGTCAGGGACTTCCTGTTATAGGCAATTGAGCACAGCGCAACATCAACCCCCAATACCGGGAGAGTCGAATCCCCTCCTATCGCTCATTGTCTCCATGTGACTCGGGACTATACCCAAAAACCACCATTTTGCACGCTCTCTTGAACGTGGTAAGGTGGAAATCAAAGCACAGTGGGAATCACACAAGACTCTATGACGATCTCGGGTCTACAGACTAACCTGTACCAATGTCACCAGAGAACTACTATATGACGTTAGGTATAATACCATCTAGAAGTTCTCGGTGAGTCCTGTTCAGTGTACCCAGTCTCCACTGAGCACCCATATACCATCTTTGATGTCAAACACCAATGGATGTGGGATCATCCTGTTTGCTATAGTGCCCTCAAGTCAATTATTGGATCGCATGCACGTGATTGCAATGATTGAAGGAGGACCTATACCGGTAGAACAGTCTTACTCGAGATGATAGTATGCTATCTGGTTTGTCTTTATCATCGTGTACATGCTTCAGGTGACATTACAGATCACTATTACATGTTGATAGAGCCCATAAGATTATTTCTTGACTACTAGAAGTATGATGGCGATCATATACGTGAGAGCTGGGTGGTCTATAAGTACATCCTTAAAGTGTTCCTAGTCGTGGTAGTTTCGAGACTGGGCATCGATACTCCAAGAGTAGACTAGTGTATACAGATCGAGACCCCGACGAGGGGTGGTGGCCAGTCTCACAAGCCATTGGTGTCAGTTGGTTCACCTAAGATGTATACATGTGCTTATTGGGTTATGAGTACATCGGACAGACTCGCCGGGAACATGCAAGTTGGTATTATACCTATTGTCAGATAGCAGTTCTCTGGTGACATGTGTACAGGTTAGTCTATCGACCTGAAGTCGTCATTTGTCTCATGTGAGTTCCCACTGTGCTTTGATTACTACTCTACCACGACTCAAAGGAGTCATGCAAACATGTTTTAGTTGGGTACAGTCCCGAGCCACATGGAGGCAGTGAGCGGATCGTCAGGGGACTCGTCTCTCACTGTATTGGGGGTTGATGTCGCGGTGTGCACGGGTGGCCATCACCAGAAATCCTTGGCCAAGCTAGTCGAGAATTACTGATTCGGATCAGTAGTTTCTCAGGTGGTGATGGGCTTCATACCGACACTAAATGTCAAGTTATTAGGGGTCTGACTTTATCCACCCCCCTAAACTCGATATGCGATACTCATAGACGGACGGACCGGACTGTACGGATATTGTCACTGTCAGGCTCAATAGGGTTTCAGGATGAGTGTGCTCGTCGGCCTCCCTTTCGCTCAATACCTGGGTAGTCGTTACGTACAGCTAGTGCCACTGACGTGCTTGTGGTTAAACCCACTTCCAGTGTATTGACGAGTCTTTAGAGTCCCACACAGAGGGTTTCCCTGATTCGGGTGAAACGTTGTAGAGCCGTATGGTTTTATGGCAGGGTTCGATCATATATGTGCACTTGTGCACGGATCATGATCGGACGGATAATACTAGTGAACTTTGGTTTAAGCCGAACCCTAGTATTATATTGTTGGATTATTTTCGTCTCATAGTATTCGTATTCTGTCGGAATACGGATGCGGGTATGTATATACGGATGAGGGGTATTCTTGTAATTCGTTACAAGTTTACTTTAGAAGTTGCATTTTCTTTTTGGATTAAAAATTTAGTTTAAATGTTTGTTGTGAGGTGTAAAGTGTGAGTGTGAGTTTTGGCTTTGATGCATTGATTCATGCATGTGCACTTGGTGACCCATGCTTGATATTTTGGAGAGGGTTGTGAGATATTTTGTGAGGAGGCAGATCTTTTATTGCATTGGGATTTTTCTTTAGTTGCTCTCAACTAATATCTCACAACACTCACAAAAAAGAAAAGGTAGCCACTTCATTTTCCTCACTTGGTCATTTCTTAAGCTCACACTTTCACTCCCATGGCATCTTCTTCAACCTCTACCCATACCTTCTCATGAGTTGAGATTCCTTGGGTGTATTGAGACAAAATTATCACACACACTGTCTACTTCATCTTGGCTATCTAGGGTAGCAAACTAGATACCTGAGTTGCTTCGGTTTTGAGGTGAGAACCTGTATTATTAACCCTCGACGTGGATCTTCTTCGATGTGGGGAGATCGGAGATCAAACTTGATCGGGGAAGCCGCGAGGAGCTTGGGACAGAGGTTGAAGACCGAAGGACACGGATCGATCGGTATAACCTCTCTAAACTCCTTTTATATAACTAGTATAGGGTTAATGGTACGATCCGTAGATTAGCGTTCCGTTAGCGCCGGTTTTTAAAAGTTTTTGTTCCGCATTTGGCCACAGATTGGTGGTCGGGGCGCTGCCGTAACCCAACACATCCATCGCTCATCAAATGGGTCAAGAAGCGTATACGCTAGTCTACTCTGGAATATCGATGCCCCGTCTTGATACACCCTCGACTAGGAACAATTAAAGGATGAACTTATGGACTATCCTGGCCCCACTAGTATGATCTCCATCATAGTCCTGGTAGTCAAGTACACATTCTAAGGGTTTTATCAACATGTGAGAGCAAGACAGTATCACAATACAAGTCTACATGTTAAGATAAAGAGCAACCAGATAGCATACTATCATGTCGAGCAAGAAAGTCCTCTCTATAAATGTCCAAGCATCCATTATAATATACAATCATGTACAACAATGGCCTCTAGGGCATATATACAACTAACAATCTCCCATTTGCACTAAGGCCAGTTGTTGTAGTATCTCATACCCAACATCCTGAAGAGTCTCTCAAATTGTATCTGGGGAATGGTCTTCATGAGTGGATCTGCCGTGTTATTCTTCGTGTCAACTCTCCTGACCTCGATCTCCCGGCGATCAACTATCTCCCGGATCAGGTGATAACGCCTAAGAATATGCCTGGATCGCTGATGGGACCTGGGTTCCTTGGCCAAAGCCATAGCTCCATTGTTATCACAATACAAAGGTATTGGATGCTCGATGGACGGAACCATACCAAGTTTGGTTATGAACTTCTTCATCCAGACAGCCTCTATGGCGGCAATCGTCGGCAGCGATGTATTCAGCCTCCATCGTCGAGTCTGCCATGGTTTCTTTCTTGGAACCCTTCCAACAAACCGTCCCTCCTTTGAGGGTTAAGACAAAACCCGAGACCGACTTAGAGTCATCCTTATCACTCTGAAAGCTCGAATCAGTAAAGGACTCCATTTGGAGTTCACCGTTACCATACACCAAGAACATTTCTTTAGTCCTTCTCAAGTACTTAAGAGTATTCTTCACAGCTGTCCAGTGATTCTCTCCAGGATCTGCTTGATACCTACTCACTACACCTAGTGAGTATGCTACATCGGGTCTGGTACACAACATCGCGTACATGATGGAGCCTACTGCCGATACATAGGGTATCCCTTGCATGCGAGCCCTCTTCAAATCAGTCTTGGGAGACATCTCTTTGGAGAGAGTGATTCCTGATATCGTAGGTAAATTCCCACGCTTGGAATCCTCCATACTAAACCTCTTTAGTATGGTGTCAATGTATCTGGATTGGGACAATCCCAACATCCGTTTAGATCTATCTCTATAGATCTTAATCCCTAAGATGTATGAGGCATCACTTAGATCTTTCATTGAGAATCATTATGATAAGAAGAGCTTGACCGAGTGCAGCATATGAACATTATTTCCCATCAAGAGTATGTCATCCACTTACAATACGAGGAAGACGACCTTACTCTCTGCCACCTTTTTATATACACAAGTTTTATCTACGTTTTTGACGAAGTCAAACTCTTCGACTGCCACATCAAAACAGATGTTCCAACTCCGCGATGCCTGCTTTAACCTGTAGATTGATTTAAGTAGTTTGCACACCTTTCCACTGCTCCCACTATCTATGAAGCCCTCTGGCTGAGTCATGTACACGCTCTCTTCTAAATTACCATTTAGAAAAGCGGTCTTGACGTCCATCTGCCAGATTTCGTAGTCATGGTATGCAGCGATGGCAAGTAAGATCCGGATGGACTTAAGCATAGCCACTGGATAAAAGGTTTCATCATAATCCACACCTGGTCGTTGACGAAAACCTTTTGCTACAAGTCTAGCTTTAAAAGTCTCAACTTTTCCATCTACACCAAGTTTATTCTTGAAGATCCACTTACTCCCGATGGGTTTTACCCCTTCAGGAGTATCTTCCAATGTCCATACTTTGTTGGCGTACATGGATTCCATCTCAGACCACATTGCTTCCAGCCATTTCACGGAGTCCCCAGTCATGATGGCCTGCTCGAAACTAGTTGGGTCATCATCTTCCATGATGCAATCCTCGCTCCCACCATCAATGAGAAAACCGTAGTATCTCTCAGGTGGATGAGGAACCCTACTAGATCGGCGGAGAGGCTGAGGTTCGTTGGGGACTATCGAATCCTCTGGTTCCACTAAATCTTCAGTTGTAGTCTATGTAGCTGGAACTTCTTCCAGTTCTACCTCTTTGCCACTAATTTCTTTTATAAGAAATTCATTTTCTAAAAAGGTGGCATGTTGAGCAACAAACACCTTTTGTTCCTCGCTGTGGTAGAATAGATATCCATATGAATTCTTTGGATATCCCACAAACTTGCAAAGAACTGATCGTGCCTCGAGTTTGTCCAGATTTTGCCTTTTGACATAGGCCGAAAACCCCCATATCTTAACTCGTTTAAGATATGGTCTCTTTCCACTCCATATCTCATATGGTGTTGTAGGCACTGATTTAGATGGAACTTGATTCAATAGATATGTTGTTGTCTCAAGCGTATAACCCCAAAAGAAAATAGGTAACTCAGCGGTGCTTATCATAGAGCGCACCATATCCAATAGGGTGCGATTCCTTCGCTCCGATACACCGTTGTGCTGTGGTGTATACGGAGGAGTGAGCTGAGAGAGAATCCCATTCTCTTTTAGATAGTCCAGGAACTCTGTGCTCAAGTATTCTCCTTCTCGATCAGATCGAAGGATTTTAATACTTTTACCCGTTTAGTTCTCGACTTCGCACTTATAATCTTTGAATTTCTCAAAAGCTTCAGACTTGTGTTTCAACAGGAACACATGTTCGTATAGATATCGTCAGTGAATGTGATGAAGTACGAGGAACCATTCCTGGCATGTGTAGACATGGGACCGCATACATCACTATGTATCAGTCCCAAGAGTTCTGTAGCTCTTTCTCCGTATCCAGTAAACGAAATTTTGGTCATCTTTCCTTTGAGACATGACTGGCAAGTTTCATAAGAGGAAAATTCGAACGGATTCAAATATCCATCCTTATGTAACTTAGCTAGTCGTGTCGCATTGATATGACCTAGTCTACAATGCCATAAGAAGAATTCGTTCATTTCTGAACTCTTCCTCTTGTGTGTATTCTGTACGTTAAGAACCGTGGTTTGATTTAGAACGTATATGCCATTACTTAACGAGCCTGATCCAAATAACTTTTGATTCAGAAAAATGTTCATAACATTATCCTGCAATACAAAATTATATCCTTCTTTACTTAATAAAGAAACCGATATAATATTGCATATCAGGTTCGGTATGTAATAACATTCGTTCAGAATCAATGTATTACCATTTGGTAATATAAGGTGATATTCGCCAACTGCTTTGGCTATAACATTTGCACCATTTCCTACTCTTACAGAATGATCACCTATTCCCAGTTCTCTACCTTTCTTTAGCCCATGTAACATATTACATATGTGTTAGGTCCACGTTACCTCTCCCGGTACTTTCGGGGTTGCGGAAACGGTAAAACAAAAATTTTCTGAACTTTGTAACATGGACCGTAAAAGCCGGATCTTTTCTAAACAATACACTAGCAACCTAACAAGAGATGTGTCTACTCGGTTAGGGGTTATACCTCAACTTGAACTCCTTCTCTTCTTGTTGTTCTTCTTCTTTGTTGTTCTTCTCTTCTTGTTGTTCTTCTCTTTGCTTGCTCAATGGTTGATCCGGACTTCGGTCACCTCCGCGGCCTCCTTGAGTCGAAGAAGATCCACCCGAGAGATGTACACCGAGCTCCACCTCAAGCCGAGGTAACTAGGGCAAGGAGATTGCTAATCTAGAAGCCCTAGGATGTGTAGAGAAGATGTATGGATGTGTTTGTCAAGTGGAATCATTTTTCTCTCAACACATGAGATCAAAGGAGAAATCAAGAGGAGGAAGAAGAAGGAAGTTTTCTTGCAACCATGGAGCTTCTCATTTCAAGAGAGAGAATGAGAATAATATTATGATCCAAAAGAAAAGAACCATGGTTGCAAATAATGCAAAACAACATCATTACTAATCCCATCAAGATAAAGTTGATGGCTACTTTGAAATGACCATTATCATAATCCAAAAGAAAAAGGAAAAGAAAAGAAGAGTGTGGAAACCTCTTGAAAGTCAATGGTCAACCTGGTCAACCGGTCAACAAAGTCAAGAGGGGTCAACGGGGTCAAATGGTCAATGCAATTAGCCATCATAAGATTATCACTAATAGGATTAGTAAATGATGTTCGCGGCTCATAATGGTTTTGACCAAACGAACTGTCGAAAACCTAATGAGCCTGCCACATAATGGTTTTGGCCGAACCAACTGCCAAAACCCTAATGAGGCACCTCCTCCTTCATCACTCCGAAAAACTGTGCATACACACCTGCATCCGTATTCCGTAGAATGCGGATACACAGAAGACAAAACAAATCCATCCGTGCAATACCAGGATCCGGCTTAAACCAAAGCATACTAGTACTGCTTGCCCGAACACCATACGCACACAAGTGTACGTAAGTGATCGCAGCCCTGCCGTAAAACCATACGGCCTCTACACGTTTTGCTCAGTGCAGGGAAACTCTCTGTGTGGGACTCTAAAGACTCGACACTACGCTGGCAGTGGGTTTAACCACAGACCGCAAGCGGCACTAGCTGTACGTAACGGTCCCCAGGTAGATGTCGATAAGAAGGCCGATGAGGTAAACCCATCCGAACTCCTACTGAGCCTGTATGTGACAATCTCCGTACAGTCCGGTCTGTTCGTCTGATACATCGCATGGCGGGCCTAGGGGGGCGGTAAACGTCAGTCCCCTAATAGCGGTACAAGTCGTGTCGGAATGAAGCCCAATACACCCTGAGATAACACTGGAAACCTACCAGTATATCTCGCTTGCCCTGGCCAGGGACTACTCGTGTAATGGCTCTCCTAGACACAGCGCGATGTCAACCCCCAATACCGGGAGAGACGAATCCTGTCTAACCGTCACTGCCTCCAAGTGCTTCGGGACTGCTCCCAACTACTACCTGTTTGCACGACTCAGTAGAGCCGTGGTAGGGTAGTAATCAAAGAACAGTGGGAACACACTCGAGGCGAAGTGACAGTGTCAAGTCAGCGGACTAAGCTGTACTCATGTCACCTGGGAACTGATAACTGACGATAGGTATAATACCAACCATCAGTTCCCGACGAGTCCTGTCCAGTGTACTCATAACCTAACGAGCACCCGCATACTATCTCAAGTACGACGTACTGACGGCTGTGGGACAGACCGTCTCCCGTGCTGGGATGAGAAGCGCATACGCTAGTCTACTCTGGAGTATCGATGCCCTATCTCGATACTCCCACGACTAGGGACGTGTATAAGGATGTGCTTGTAGATTACCCAGCCCCCACGAGTGTGATCGCCATCACAACGCCGGTAATCAAGCAAATATCCTAAGGGCTCTACTAATGCGTATAGGTGATATAATAAATAAACACACATGTACACATTAAAGCAGAGACAAACCAAGTAGCATACTACTATATTGAGCAAGATTGTCTGTACAACTGTGAATATCCCAAGCTTCCATCAAGTAATATACATACTAGTATGATACAGTAATGGCTTCTAGGGCATATACACTAACAATATGTAGGATCCCGATCCGGTATCTAATACCCATGACGTATAGTGTACTGAGAAACAGTTCTCGGTAACAATCACACCCGAAGAAAATGCATCAACATGTTTTTTCTTCGATCGGGTGGCATAGGAATCCTGGCATTCCCCTATTTCCTGCTCAGACTTATAACAATTATAAGATAGAGTGGAACCAACGTTCCCCAGCTCAGTATAATAAGCAGGTTCGGTCAATACATCTATATTATTATCTTGATTAAGGCCAGACATGGTCGCGACCTAGAGAGAGAGAGAGAAGAAAACACTTAGCGTATGCTCTTGCAAGATTAGATTAGTTATTATCTTATCTAATCAGGATGACTCCCACTATTTTTATCAAATCTTCCTTCAAACCCTAAAAGGTAAGACTAGCCGGGATTAATTACACCCTACAAGTTCGCCAATCTTTTAGCCAGGCCAGTGTCAGTACTTTGATGGAGGTTCCCCGTGCTTTTGCACGGACCTAATTAAAATAAACCTCATTTTCCCAGGGACGTAACCCCATTAACACCTTTCTAGACACCTACTTGATTGGCTAATTGTAATGTGCAAAACTCTACCAGGAGTAACTCTTACTCACAGTGAGTATCAGGATCCAACTATCTCATAGAAGGTATGCAATCTCATTGCAAATTTCAAGACTTGAAATTCCCAATAATATTTTGCCCCAAGCAATTTATGACCTTGACAAGGTCAACAAACTATAAACCACAAGTCAAGTTAAACCCGTTCATTTCGTGATTGAATTAAACCAACCCGCACGACCCTTGACAAGGTCAATAAGGCCGTACGACTACCCTAATCCAATCGCATCATATGCGTTGCAGATAAGCACTAATTAGCTACCGCACACTACGCCTTGACAAGGTCAACAAACGCAGCATAAATACTAAATAGTCCTTATCTGAAATGACGGAGGGCTACGACAGGTTTTTAAGAAAACCTTTTGCGTAATGAACTTGATATCGTTGTAGAATCGAGTGATTTGAAAAGGGGTGGTTTAAGCTTCGCTTTTAAAATCATGTTTTTTTTCAAAATAAACCGAGTGGGTGTAGCATCTGCTAGTTTTTTTCTAAAGAGGTCATTCCCGGTGAAGGGATCTCGGCTCTTTCCTCATCGAATGAGGTGCTGGATATTCATCAAGGAATACCGCTATGCAAAACAAGAACTAGAGCTACCTTTTTGAAAATTTGATTCTATAACATCTTTAGGTTTCTTTCTTTTTCATTAATCTCATTAATGAAGTCCCATCATTTATGCTTCCTAAGCATCATAGATAAAGAAACGAAAATACTTATACAACGTACGCTTATGCCATTCGCATTCGCCGTGGGGTCCTGTCATGCACCGTTAGGTTAGATAATTAACGCCAGAGCAGGGGCAGGACTAGCGCGAATGCAAAACATAAGCAACGTTTATTATATATCATATATATAATATTAAGCATTCATCTCAGGTAGTCATATGATCTCATCACAGAACATTACAGCAGAAGTCAACATATGAAATATTGGATATACTAGGAGGTCCGTGTTTTAAATTAAGCCAGTAAAAAAAACGGATTTCACGGTTGCGATGAATAGACAAACCCACATCCCTAGATCCCTATGAGAGCGACAAACAACCCTACCAATTCTAGAGTTAGGAGACCCGGACTCGACTTCTCGAGATGGTCTCCCACTGGACTCTAGAACCCGATTACTTGTGCTCCCCATCTTGGGTCTATCCTAATACGGAAAAGTAAATAATATACATCAATGGGGACATCATCCTCAACCCGGAAGTGCCCCAATAAAAGAATATTACATACAAGTTTTTACATGAATGAAAATGAAAAACTCTCATCTCACGCAAAAACCCTCTGCTATTCAAATACGACCATCCATTATAATATATCACAGCAACACATAACATCACATTTCATCAACGTAAGTAAATATGTGTATCCCAATTGTCATTGACGTATAGCAACGATACTGGCGATACACTACATATTACACTTACGGTCGCAGAAAAAAGGTGAAAACTACAAAAATTGGAATCCGCAACCACCTTAGACACCATAAACCCGAAATATCATATATTTCGGATTTCATGCCTAACCATATGAATTTCTTAGACATCATAAACCCGGAATATATCATATTCCGAATTTCATTCATAACCTTATAAACCCCGCATTTTAGTCTCGATATTGAAAACATTTTTCAATAACCGGTCGGTTAATTCAACAATATTCCTGACAACCTGATCGAATGCTCTTCGGAAACTTTAGTAGACGGCCGCACCCCGCAATGCCGTCGACGAAGTGCACTTAGGTGGAACACCACGGTTGAGAGCACCCGGGAGGATGCTTTTGGCAACGGGGTTCTCCTGCAGTCACTTGGTCCGGGCTTTGGGGCGTGGCTATTTAGTAATATTACCCGGCGAGTATACGCGTACACTACGTGATTGCAATAGAGTTTTGATCCATGTTAAAACCCTGTAGCAACCGATCAAATGAGACTAAATTGCTAAGTTTACAAAACTCAAACTAGTTTTCACAAAACTAATTATTGTGGATTCCAAATATTGTATCACATATATAAACCCGAAACGATGTTAAAATTACGAATACGAAACACTCCAAATTGCCACTACAGAAAGATAACATCACATGCAATCTTTAGCAAAAACAAACAATACTTGAAACACCAAAGGATTCCTTAGCACCCTCACCATGTTTTCCAAGGCATCTATCTGTTAGTTATATGTATGCCCTAGAGGCCATTACTGTACATTGGATGTATATTGTAGTGGATGCTGGGACATATATAGGGAGGACATTCTTGCTCGACATGATAGTATGCTATCTGGTTACTCTTTACCTTAACGTGTATACTAATTGTCTCTCTGTTACATGTTGGTAAAGCCCTTAGGATGTGTACTTGACTACCTGGACTATGATGCAGATCATACTAGTGGGGACATGGTAGTCCATAAGTACATCCTTGAAAGTCCCTAGTCGTGGGTGTATCGAGACGGGGCATCGATATACCAGAGTAGACTAGCGTATACCTTCTCGACCCATACAGATGGGCGATGGATGATCCCATATCCATTGGTGTTTGACATCAGAGATGATATACGGGTGCTCAGTAGAGACTGGGTACACTGGACGGACTCACCGAGAACTCCCAGATGGTATTATACCTTACGTCAGATGGCAGTTCTCTGGTGACACTGGTACAGAGTAGTCTGTTGACCCGAGATCGTCATAGAGTCTTGTGTGGTTCCTACTGTGCTTTGATTTCCACCTTACCACGTCCAAGAGGGCGTGCAAAACGGTGGTTTTTGGGTACAGTCCCAAGTCACATGGAGGCAATGAGCGATAGGAGGGGATTCGTCTCTCCCAGTATAGGGAGTTGATGTTGCGCTGTGTTCGATTGGCTATAACCGGAAATCCCTGGCCAGGGTTGCTGAGATTTACTGGTAAGTGTTACCAGTAGTTTCTCGAATTGTTATAGACCTCATATCGACACGACTTATCGAGCTATTAGGGTCTGACGTTTACCACCCCTAGGCGAGATATGCGACATATCAGACGACGAGACCGGACTGTACGGTAAGTGTTACTGGTTGGATTCACAGGAGTGTGAGCGGGCTTGCTCGTCGATCTTCTGATCTCTCAATACCCGGGTGGCCGTTACGTTTAGCAGACCGCTTGCGGCTTGTGGGTGTTTGATATGGTCATCATCTGCTGCCGGCGTATTGACGAGTCTTTAGAGTCCTACACAGAGGTTTCCTGGCTCAAGCGAAACGAAATAGGAGCGCATATGAGATATGTGCGGGACCGAGAATAATGCGTGTATGTGATACCGTATTCTATTCTCGCGATGATTGTATCGATTGGTTGTATGCGATATAACCTAGTTATCGAATCAAGTATTGATTCGAAAAACCGATACATAGGATACTAGTCGGTTATATGCGATATGACCGGATCGTTAAATCAAGTGTTGATTTAATGATTTAATGTATAATTATATATATGATATATTACTTTGCATTAACTAGTATTGGTTCACTTTAAATGGATTTTCTCATTTGATGTGCACATTGTATATGTGATATATTTTGTACACTTGATTGTATCATGTTTGATGATACATGAATGTTTGAGTGTATGTTTAGACTAAACCATGGTTATGTAATGGTTAGGGTTTTGAATTTATTTACTTATTCATTTATTTATTCATTTTGGCAAAAGGGAAAATGGTGGCTATTTTTGTTTCTAAGTTGAAGCTTCATGAAGCTTTGACTAAGTGACCATTTTGTCTTCATGCTTAACCTAACCATTCCATCTAACCATGATTTATTCTCTACACTTGACCATGGTTGCCATATGATAAGTATTGTTTTATTTTCTTTTAGAAAATAACTTATCATAACATTTTCATCTTCTTCTTCTTCTTCTTCAAGATGAAGAAGCTTGCCTCCATCAATGGCAACTCTTGAAAATAAGTGAGAAATCCAATTCTAAAGTGAACCCACTTCCTATTTCTTCATCCTCTACCTCTTGCCAAGTAGTATAGGGTGTTTTCTTCACAAGTTTCATGACTTGGTGAAGTGGGAGCTTGATCTTGTGATGCTTCGACGTAGATCATCTTCGGCACGAAGCCGACGACCTTGCCCGCCCATTTCTCCGATGAAGCCGACGCTAGAGCCCGGGATTTCATTTGGACAGCGAGGAGACTTCATTGCGGAGCTATGGAGGTGGAGGAACGGATCTACAAAGGTTGTATTTCCGTTCTTGTAGTTAAGTTGTTAACTACTTGCATCGCATAGCCTAAAATTCTAGTTAACGATCCGTATTAGGGTTTCTCGGCACCCGTAAAATCAGAAATTGGCATGGTTGATGCCTTGTGAGACCTCATTAGCGTGCCTAGGAACCCTACAGTGGTATCAGAGCCTAGCTAGAGCCTTAGGCGATGCGTAGACGATGTTAGAAACCCGATCGAACCCCGAAACCCTAACTTTTAACCCTCTCTGGACTTTTTCTGAAAAAGCGGTTTTTTCCAAATTAAAAATTCTTAAAAATTCAGCAGGAAATTCTAAGAATTACGGTGCAAAAATTACCTAATGATCTGTCTAAAGCGCGGCGGAACCGCGGCATTAGCCGCCTATTGCGGCGGTTCCGCGCTCATTTAGTCTCTTCATGCATAGTAACTCCTACTTTGCAGTGCTGGTTTTCATGGGAATTTTTAATATTTATTCAAGAGTTGAAATTTCTGGGTTGTATTGGGGAATTCGTGGATTCGATCGGATTATCAAGTTTTGTCTATGTGGCTTTCCGGATATTTTGGAATATGTTAAAAAAGTTCGACCGGATATAAATACCCACCTTTTCCCCTGCCGGAAAATTTCCAAGTGTTGGATTTTTCTGTGGTTTAAGGATGTTCTGAGTAGTGCAAGTAACGCGATGGTCCCTCTAGAAGACAACAAACCTTAACTCGATTATGTGACCGTCTTGAACTGCCCTTTGAACCTTCGGGTTTGGGGCAGTACGGCGTGCCACATGTGAGGCGTTGGCTTGACCCTTCTACGGCTGGACCGTTGGTACTGAGGCATGAAGTGAATGTCTTTGAACCTATTTCATGTGTTGAACGGTTTCGGGAAAACTTGGGTGTTCGATTGTTCGATCGAAAAGTTTAACATTTTCTATTTATCCGGAATGTGATACAATACTTGGAATTCACAAATAGTTATGAGATAACTGAATGAATATTATAAACATAGCAGTTTAGTCTCACTTGATCGGTTGCCACGGAATTTTGATGTGATCAAAAGTCCGTCGCAATCACGTAGCGTATGCGGATACTCGCCGGGTAAACTTAATAGACAGCCTCACTCCATAGCCCTGACCAAGTGACTGTAGGAGAACCCCGTCGCCGAAAGCATCCGTTCGGGTGCTCGTGGTAGCGGTGTTCCGCCTTGGTGCACTTCGTCGACGGCATCGGGGGTGCAACCGTCTACTAAAGTTTGCGACGAGCATTCGATCAGGTTGTCAGGAATCTTGCTGAATTGCCCGACTTGATATTGAAAAGAGTTTTCGATAATGAGACTAAAATGCGGGGTTTATAATTGTTAGGCATGCGATGTCTAAGTAATTCATTTGATTAGGCATGCGATGTCTAAAGAGATTGCGGATTCCAACTGTTGTAGTTTTACACTTTCTTTTCTGTGACCGTAAGTGTAATATGTGATATCGCCGGTTTCGTTGCTATATGTCAACGACAATTGGGATGCGCATATTTACTTACGTTGATGACATGTGATGTTATGTGTTGCTGGATATGTTATATTGGATCGTCGTGTTTGAATAGCCGGGGGTTTTTATGTGAGATGAGTGTTTTTCATTTTCATTCATGTAAAAACTTGTATGTAATATTCTTTTATTGGGGCGCTTCCAGGTTGCGGAAGTTGTCACCGTTGATGTATATCATTTACTTTTCCGCACTAGGATAGACCCAAGGAGGGGAGCACAAGTAACCGGGTTCTGGAGTCCAGTGGGAGACCAACTCGAGGAGTTGAGTCCGGGTCTCCTAACTCCAGAATTGGTAGGGTTGCTTGCCGCTCTCGTAGGGGTCTAGGGGTGTGGGTTTGGCTATTCGTCGCGACCGTGGAATCCGTGTTTTATACTGGCTCGTATTGAAAACACGGACGTCCTAGTATATCCAATATTTCATATGTTTCTTCTGCTGCGATATCTGTGATGTGATCATGTGATGTTCTGTGATAGATACAGTATATAGTATATATGATATATTATATAGGCATTACTTATGTTTTACACCCGCGCTAGCCCTGCCCCGCTCTGCCGTTAGTTACCTAACCTAACGGTGCACAAGGGGATATCGAGGCGAATGCGGATGGCATAAGTGTACGTCGTATTTATCTGTGATGTTTAGGTACTTAAATGATGGGACTTCAATAATGAGATTAATGAAATAAAAGAAACCTAAGATGTTGTAGAATCGAATTTCAAAAATAAAACAGGTAGCTACTGTTCTTGCTTTGCACAGCGGTATATATGATATATCCTGCACCTTATTCGATAGGGAAAGGACCGAGATCCCTTCACCGGGAGTGACTCCTTTAGCAATAACTGGCAGATGCTGCACACTCGGTTTATCTTTTGATTGCTTTTAAGAGTTTTTGCTTTGCACAGTGATATATATGATATATCCCGCACCTCATTCGACGAGGAAAGGACCGACGATCCCTTCACCGGGAGTGACTCCTTTAGCAAAACTAGAAAAGCCTAAAAAACACTCCATTTCAAAAACATTCGATCCTACAACGATATCAAGTTCATTACGCAATAGGTTTTCAGAAAAACCTGTCGTAGCCCTCCGTCATTTCAGATAAATCCTACTTAGTATTCGTGCTACGTTTGTTGACCTCCGTCAAGGCGTAGTGTGCGGTAGCTCACTAGTATTTACCTGCTTATGCATATGATGCAGATTGGATTAGGGTAGTCGTACGACCTTGTTGACCTCCGTCAAGGGTCGTGCAGGTGGGTTTGATTCAATCAAGAAATGACGGGTTGAACTTGACTTGCACCCTGTGGTTTGTTGACCTCCGTCAAGGTCATAGGATGCTTGGGGCAAAATATTATCGGGAATTTCAAGTGTTGAAATTTGCAATGAGATTGCATACCTTCTATGAGATAGTTGGATCCCGATACCCGCTGCGAGTAAGAGTTACTCCTGGGAGAGTTTTATACATTACAATTAGCCGATCAAGTAGGTGTCTAGAAAGGTGTCAACGGGGTTACGCCTCTGGGAAAACGAGGTTTACATTAATTAGGTTCGTGCGAAAGCACGGGGGACCTCCCTCAAAGTACCGACACTGGCCTGGCTGAAAGATTGGCGAACTTGTAGTGTGTAATTAATCCCGGCTAGTCTTTCCTTTTAGGGTTTGAAGGAAGATTTGATAAAAAGCAGTGGGAGCCATCCTGATTAGATAAAATAATAACCAATCTATTCTTGCAAGAGCGCACGCTGAGTGTTTTCTTCTCTCTCTCTCCAGGTAGCGACCATATCACGCCTTAATCAAGATAATAATACGGAATATTGACCGAACCCGCTTGTTATACTGAGCTGGGGAATGTTGGTCCCGCTCCAACTTATAATTGTTATAAGACAGAGCAGGAAATTGGGGAATACCAGATTTCCCGTGCCGCCCAAACGAAGAGAGTGCATGCTGATGCATCATCTTCGGGTATGTTCATTATACAGAACTGTTTCTCAGTATCCTCCACATCCTTGGTATATGATACCGGATCAGGATCCCAGATATGTAATCTGTTACATAGGGCTACAAAAGGGTAGAAAAACTGAGAACGGGTGATAAGTTTCATGAGACAGAAAACGGGGCAAGTGTTGCAGCCAAGTCTGTTGGTCACTGTCACCCTGTATTACCAATACATTGATTCTGAACGAATGTTATTAGATACCGAACCCGATATACAAAATCATATCACTCTCTTTATTTGTAAAGAAATGATAAAATTTTGTATTGATGGATAATGTTTTGAACATTTCCTATATCAAAAGTTGATCGGTTCAGGCACGTTATCTAAAAGCATTGATGTTCTAAATCAAACTACAGTTCTTAATATATGGAACACACATAAGAGGAAGAGTTCAGAAATGAACGAATCCTTCTTGTGGCATTGTAGACTAGGTCATATCAATGCGACCCGACTAGCTGAAGTTACATGTAGATGCATATTTAAATCAGTTTGAATTTACATCTTGTGAAACTTGCCAGTCATGTCACAGAGATAAGATGACCACAGCCCTGTTTATTGGAAACAGAGAAAGAGTTAATGAACTCTTGGGATGATACATGTTGATGTATGTAAGGTCCCCTGTCTACACATGCCAGGACTGGTTTTTTATACTTCATTACGTTCTCTGATAATCTCTCAAGATTCAGTCATATGTTCCTGTTGAAACATGAGTCCGAACCTTTTGAGATATTCACAGAATATAAGTTGGAAGTAGAGAACCAATACGGGTATAAGTATTATGTCCTTTGATGAGATCAAGGAGGAGAATACTTGAGCACGGAATTCCTGGACTATTCTAAAGGAGAATGAGATTCTCTCTCAGCATTACTCCTCCGTATACACCATAGCACGATGGTATATCGGGGCGGAGCAATCACACCCTATATAATATGGTGTGCTCTATGATGAGTACTACTGAGTTACCTGTTTCCTTTTAGGAGGTTATGCACTTGGGAAGTTGCATACCTATTGAATACGGTTCGAATCAAATCAATTGCCTACCACTTCATATGTGATATTGAAAGGGAAGAGCCCATTTCTCAAGTTAGTTAAGATTTGGGATTGTCCGGCCCATGTCTAAAAGCAAAATCCGGACAAACTCGAGGCAAGGTCTGTAATGTAGAACTGGAAAGGTTCCAGCTATGCAAACTACAGCAGATGATTTGGTACAACCAAAGGATTCAATAGTAACCAACGAATCTCAGCCTCTCCGCCGATCTAGTAGGGTTCCTCACCCACCTGAGAGTTACTTCGGTTTCTCTATGACAGTAGGAGCGAGGATTGCATCATGAGATGATGACCCAACTAGTTTCGAGCTGGCCATCAGGAGTGAGACTCTGTAAGAATGACTGGATGTTTAGCGATCTGAGATGGAATCCATCTACACCAACAAAGTATGGACTTTGGTTGCTATATCTGAAGGGTTAAATCCCCATCAGGAGCAAGTATATCTTGAGAAGATTACTTGGTGTACATAGAAAAGTTGAGACTTTCAAAGCTAGACTTGTTAAAGGTTTTTGTCATCAACCAGGCGTGGATAATGATGAAACCTTTTTAGTGCCTATGCTTAAGTCCATCCAGATCCTACTTGTCACGGCTACATACCATGACTACGATATCTGGTGGTTGGGTGTCATGACTGCTTTTCTAAATGATATTTTAGAAGAGAACGTCTGTAAGTACACAGCCAGAGGGCTTCGTAAACAGTGGGAGCAGCGGAAACGTGTGCAAGATGTTTTATAGGATAAAGCAGGCATCGCGGAGTTGGAACGCCTATTTTGATGTGTTAGTCAAAGAGTTTGACATCATCAAAATGGTAGATGAACCTTGTATAAACAAAAAGGTAGTAGGGAGTATGGTGACGATCCTCGTAGAGTACGTGGATGACATACTCATGATAGGGAAGGAGTTTCCTATGCTACGCTCGATCAATCTTCGCTTATCACTATAATTCTCCATATAGGATCAAACTGATACCTATTAAATCCTGAGTTTTGGATCTATGAGATAGATCTAAATGGATGTGAGGATACTCACTAGCTGTAGTGATATGGTATCAATCGATCCTGGGGAGAATCACTGGAAGGGTTACAGGGTGATAAAGACGACTGAATGTCAGTCACAGGAATTGTCTTTACCCTCAGTAAAGGGACGGTATGTTGGAAGGGTTCCAAGCTAGATACCGTGGCATACTAGACGATAAAGGCTGGATACATCACTACTTAAGATGCTACCAAAGAGGCTGTTTGGGTGTATAATTGGTTCATGAGATGAACTATGTTCCTCCCATTGTGTGACAATGGAGTTGCGGCTTATGCCAAGGAACGTCCGTCCCGTCAGCGATCCAGACATATTCTAAAGCAGTATCACCTGATCATGGAGATGGTTGATCTCTAAGGGATCGAGGTCAGGAGAGTAGACTCAGAGGACGACACGGCGGATCCACTCACGAAGGCCTATTCCCAGAGAGAGACCTTTATGGGATGGTTGAGTATGAGATACTACAACCACTGCTATCAGATGGCCCTAGTGCAAGTGGGAGATTGTTAGTTATATGTATGCCCTAGAGGCCATTACTGTACATTGGATGTATATTGTAGTGGATGCTGCGACATATATAGGGAGGACATTCTTGCTCGACATGATAGTATGCTATCTGGTTACTCTTTACCTTAACGTGTATACTAATTGTCTCTCTGTTACATGTTGGTAAAGCCCTTAGGATGTGTACTTGACTACCTGGACTATGATGCGGATCATACTAGTGGGGACATGGTAGTCCATAAGTACATCCTTGAAAGTCCCTAGTCGTGGGTGTATCGAGACGGGGCATCGATATACCAGAGTAGACTAGCGTATACCTTCTCGACCCATACAGATGGGCGATGGATGATCCCATATCCATTGGTGTTTGACATCAGAGATGATATACGGGTGCTCAGTAGAGACTGGGTACACTGGACGGACTCGCCGAGAACTCCCAGATGGTATTATACCTTACGTCAGATGGCAGTTCTCTGGTGACACAGGTACAGAGTAGTCTGTTGACCCGAGATCGTCATAGAGTCTTGTGTGGTTCCCACTGTGCTTTGATTTCCACCTTACCACGTCCAAGAGGGCATGCAAAACGGTGGATTTTGGGTACAGTCCCGAGTCACATGGAGGCAATGAGCGATAGGAGGGGATTCGTCTCTCCCGGTATAGGGAGTTGATGTTGCGCTGTGTTCGATTGGCTATAACCGGAAATCCCTGGCCAGGGTTGCTGAGATTTACTGGTAAGTGTTACCAGTAGTTTCTCGAATTGTTATAGACCTCATATCGACACGACTTATCGAGCTATTGAGGTCTGACGTTTACCACCCCTAGGCGAGATATACGACATATCAGACGACGAGACCGGACTGTACGGTAAGTGTTACTGGTTAGATTCACAGGAGTGTGAGCGGGCTTGCTCGTCGATCTTCTGATCGCTCAATACCCGGATGGCCGTTACGTTTAGCAGACCGCTTGCGG
This sequence comes from Agapanthus africanus, assembly GCA_030015575.1. NCBI lineage: Eukaryota > Viridiplantae > Streptophyta > Magnoliopsida > Asparagales > Amaryllidaceae > Agapanthus > Agapanthus africanus. The sequence continues at coordinate 159,231,264 of JASDDO010000026.1, read as the reverse complement.
CTTGTGGGTGTTTGATATGATCATCATCTGCTGCCGGCGTATTGACGAGTCTTTAGAGTCCTACACAGAGGTTTCCTGGCTCAAGCGAAACGAAATAGGAGCGCATATGAGATATGTGCGGGACCGAGAATAATGCATGTATGTGATACCGTATTCTATTCTCGTGATGATTGTATCGATTGGTTGTATGCGATATAACCTAGTTATCGAATCAAGTATTGATTCGATAAGCCGATACATAGGATACTAGTTGGTTATATGCGATATGACCGGATCGTTAAATCAAGTGTTGATTTAATGATTTAATGTATAATTATATATATGATATATTACTTTGCATTAACTAGTATTGGTTCACTTTAAATGGATTTTCTCACTTGATGTGCACATTGTATATGTGATATATTTTGTACACTTGATTGTATCATGTTTGATGATACATGAATGTTTAAGTGTATGTTTAGACTAAACCATGGTTATGTAATGGTTAGGGTTTTGAATTTATTTACTTATTCATTTATTTATTCATTTTGGCAAAAGGGAAAATGGTGGCTATTTTTGTTTCTAAGTTGAAGCTTCATGAAGCTTTGACTAAGTGACTATTTTGTCTTCATGCTTAACCTAACCATTCCATCTAACCATGATTTATTCTCTACACTTGACCATGGTTGCCATATGATAAGTATTGTTTTATTTTCTTTTAGAAAATAACTTATCATAACATTTTCATCTTCTTCTTCTTCTTCTTCAAGATGGAGAAGCTTGCCTCCATCAATGGCAACTCTTGAAAATAAGTGAGAAATCCAATTCTAAAGTGAACCCACTTCCTATTTCCTCATCCTCTACCTCTTGCCAAGTAGTATAGGGTGTTTTCTTCACAAGTTTCATGACTTGGTGAAGTGGGAGCTTGATCTTGTGATGCTTCGATGTAGATCATCTTCGGCACGAAGCCGACGACCTTGCCCGCCCATTTCTATGATGAAGCCGATGCTAGAGCCCGGGATTCCATTTTGACAGCGAGGAGACTTCATTGCGGAGTTATGGAGGTGAAGGACCGGATCTACAAAGGTTGTATTTCCGTTATTGTAGTTAAGTTGTTAACTACTTGCATCGCATAGCTTAAAATTCTAGTTAACGATCCGTATTAGGGTTTCTCGGCACCCGTAAAATCAGAAATTGGCATGGTTGATGCCTTGTGAGACCTCATTAGCGTGCCTAGGAACCCTACACTATCGTGCAATTTTAAAACACCTAGAGTGCTAAGCAACCCGGAACGAGGATCTAACTAAAGGATTAGGGTTTAACTAACATGTAAACTACTTTACACTAAGTGAATTTGGAATACAACCTTTGTAGACCGGTCCATCACTGATCTGAAGGGTTCCTTAGCACCTTCACCATGTTTTCTAAAGCATCTAGCAATTTTAAAAAACCTAGACTGCTAAGCAACCCGGAACGAGGATCTAACTAAAGTATTAGGGTTTAACTAACATGTAAACTACTTTGCACTAAGTGAATTTGGAATACAACCTTTGTAGACCGGTCCTTCACTTCTAAAACTCCATGTAGTGGTCCCTTTTTGCTCCTAGTAGTGGTGTCCCGGACTCTCCTTTGACTCCACTAGGTGAAAGGAACGAGCTTGCTCAAGGATCTTCAAAGCCGAAGATGATCTACGTTGAAGAATCTCTAATTCAAGCTACCTCTTCACTAATTGAGAATTAGTGAATCAAACAACCTATACTAAATTGCTAGTCTAGTGTAGATTGGTGAAGTAGGAATTTTGCTCACTTTAGAATAATTTTTCTCACTCTTTTTCTTCACCTTACTTGAAGCTAGAGAGCAAGAAGGAGATGAAGAATGATCTAGTATGAACCATGGGTGAGAAAATATCATATATAACTCATGTAGAGACTAAACCATGGCTAAAGATAATGGTTAGGTTAATAAATATCTCGAGTAAAACAAAATTAGTGGACTAAGTCAATGGTTTCTACAAGCTTCTCCAAGCTTCAAGCCATGACTAATTACTACCTAATTTTGATTTTCTTTTAATAATTAAAACCCCACATTATCTTAAGTATGGTATGAGTCTCATACACCCAAGTCCAATATATCATCTAGCATGACACAAAATAAATATATTAACATATATCACATATATATTTAAATGTACAAAGAGAAAACATTTTCTTAAGTGAGCTAATATTAGTTAATGTATATTAATATATCAAATATATAATTACACATTAAATTATTAAATCAACACCTGATTTAATAACCCGGCTGTATCACATACAACCGACTAATATCATTTATATGCATATCACATATACATATAACATATCATTGAATCAATACTTGATTCAACAATCCGGTTATATCACATATAACCTATATCGCGAGATTGGAATACGGTATCATATACACGTATAAATCTCGGTCCCGCACCTATCACATATGTGCCATACTTCATTTCGTATAAGCTAGGAAACCTATGTATAAGACTCTAATGACTCGTCAATACGCCGGCAATAGGTGATGATCATATCAGTCACTCACAAGCCGTCAGCGGTATTAGCTAGACATAACGGCTACCCGGGTATTGAGCGATCAGAAGATCAACAAGCAAGCTTGTCCATACTCCCATGAATCCAATAAGTAACACTACCATACAGTCCAGTCTCTTCATCTGATATATCGCATATCGAGTTTAGGGATGGTAAACGTCAGACCCCAGTAACTTGATAAGTCATGCCGATATGAGGCTCATAACGGGTCGAGAAACTATTGATAACACTTACCTGTAAATTTTCGTATCATCCCTGACCAGGGACTTCCTGTTATAGCCAATTGAGCACAACGCAACATCAACCCCCAATACTGGGAGAGACGAATTCCCTCCTATCGCTCATTGCCTCTATGTGACTCGGGACTGTACCCAAAAACCACCGTTTTGCACGCTCTCTTGAACATGGTAAAATGGAAATCAAAGCACAGTGGGAATCACACAAGACTCTATGATGATCTCGGGTCTACAGACCAACCTGTACCAGTGTCACCAGAGAACTGCTATCTGACGTTAGGTATAATACCATCTAGGAGTTCTCGGCGAGTCCTGTTCTGTGTACCCAGTCTCCACTGAGCACCCGTATACCATCTTTGATGTCAAACACTAATGGATGTGGGATCATACATCGCCCATCAAATAGGTCAAGAAGCGTATATGCTGGTCTACTCTAGAATATCGATGCTCCGTCTCGATACACCCTCGACTAGGAACAATTAAAGGATAAACTTATAGACTACCCTGGCTCCCACTAGTATGATCTCCATCATAGTCCTGGTAATTAAGTACACATCCTAAGGGCTTTATCAACATGTGAGAGCAAGACAGTATCACAATAAAAGTCTACATGTTAAGATAAAGAGCAGCCAGATAGCATACTATCATGTCGAGCAAGAAAGTCCTCTCTATATATGTCCAAGCATCCATTATAATATACAATCATGTACAACAATGGCCTCTAAGGCATACATACAACTAACATGATCATCCCAATTATTGCCTATACCACTGAGTGTTAGGACACACTATTGAAGGCTGTTGCATTTTCAAGGATTGGGTCGAGAAACAATACAAGGTAGGAGAAATATAGTTGTCCCCTGGCGTGTTGACAAACAATCAAGTCACGACCACCAATTTTATACAAACAGAGACCGAGATATTTCAGAAACTGGCCGCTCTCAATTGTTCACCCTTCCCTAAAAGGGGCAAACCACAGCGGCAATCCAATGGTCCAGCGAGTAACATTGACAATGAGTGGGCAACAAACAGATGCGCGATCCATACGGTCTACATGGTCGGACATGGAGAAACGAACCTTCTTAAGCTTCACAGCCATGGTGATGATATGGTTGACGTCGGCAAATATTGGCTCGGTTCAGATAATGATGATGACCTTACTCAAGCTGCAAAGCAAAAAGAGCCCATGGTTCTTGGGGAATCAAGCTCAGGCGATGAGGATAGCCCAGTCATCATCCCCAAAACTACAGAACAAGCGTTATTCCAATGGCTTCAAGAGCAATTTCAGGACCGTGATAGAGAGATAGCCATGATCCGTTCCAAAGTCGAAGATTTAGTGAATGTTGTGGAAAATCTCGCAACCCGAGTCCTTCAAAATGAAATCACAACAAAATCAAAATTTGGTCCACGAACCAGGGATTGATGTCCCAAAGCCAACATCTATTCCCTTCGGTCCAAGAGCGTAATACCTTCATGAAAGGCAACGACGGCTAACCCCCAGGAAAGTCATGACGCATGACTGCGACCAGTTGACACGGGACACAATTAAGGGAAAGTTGATTGTTCGTTAAAAAAATGTGTTCGTAAATAACCGCAATCAAGGCGGTGTCGCTAGTAGCTAGCTGCGATGAGTACGAGTCGTCCGCAGGGAAATGTGAACTCTTTTCTTTCTTTAGACGGGTTGATCAAAAAAGGGTGATTGTTTGTTGTTACGGATATAGGATTTATAATGAAAAGCCTTTTAGGGTTCATAAGATATAGTAGTAATGGATGAATAATTAAAAATGACTCCTTTATGTTATAATAGCTTAAAACTAGAACGATAGTGATGAATGTAGATTAGGGTTTTTGGAAGAAACTAGGGTTTCCCCACTACTAACCCTTGTCCTTATATTGATCTCTATTCATGTCTAGCTCCTAACAAAACAAGTGTTAAACCAATATCAAATCGTGGTCGAGTTTATCAATAAATTGATAGCGCGCCCGATAAGGAGATTAACATTTATTTTGCTCAACTTTATAAACATTAAAATGTATAAAAGAGGTTTAAGAAATCTTTTCATCTATTATCCTACCCTATCCTACGAACCCTATCATGCTAGGAATTGCTCGCTCATGGTTAATTTAGAAGAAAGGATGAAGAATGAAATCATAATTAAGATGCATAAATGTAAGTGCGGAAATTAATTGCAAAAATAATTAAAATAAAAACTACCTTTATTAATCAACTATTGCATTTACAATTCTCCTTAGAAAGTAGATTACAAGAACTGTAGTTTGCTCTAGATCTCTCTCTTATTGGAGGTAGATGAATAGGTGATGATCACTCGGATACGTGGATCTCTTGGATCTCTTCGGTGATGATCTTTAATGTGCAGCTCTCGGTCCTATATATAGTCCTAGAAACTAGAAACCTAAGATGCCATCTATGAATATATGCTGTTATGATCAAATCTCCGAAATATCACATCCAATGGCCCAGATTGCGCCGCGGAACCGCCGCATATAGCCTTGTTTGGCCACGGTTCCGCCGCAACATAGTGGCATCAAGTTTTGGGATTTTTTTCTGGTATTTTCTATTGATATTTGGAGATCTTCTTGATGTCTATATTCTGAGAATAATGCTCTGAGTCTTTGCTGTTGCTAGATCTCACAATTTGCTTCTATATTTTGGCAGATTCGATTTCGACATCCTGATTTAACTCGGATCTCTTGGATTTCAGACCTGAGCTAATATCTGCTTAATAGCTCAAATCAAAGTGTTAGTAGCATTTGGTATTTTTGAGATATTATCCTAACCATTTTATATGATATTAAATCTTAAGAATATTGATTAGAAATATTTGATATGATATGCATATTTTAATTACTAATTTTTCATTTAAATATTATTTGCATATATTTTCCCTAATTATGTTAATTAAAATATAGAAACATATGATAATAATAATTTTACAAATAAACCGACATATGTTCTATATTTACAATAAACACTTTTTAGTACTTAACAATAGTAGGGAAAATGTTCATTCAAATGTGCAATATTTTATACTAATCAAATACCCCCAAACTTATCTTTGATCGTCCCGAGTAAACTAGTTATTAAAGAGAAAAAGAAAAACCTAGCACACTTTCGTAGGCAATATGATTGCACTTAGCACGTGCAACAAGCCTTTAAACCTCTAGGTGTCCCTAGTAGGAGGAGTGTTGTCTCCTGAGGGTTTTCAGCGGATTACACCCACAAAATCCCATAATAAAATAAAGATGATGAAAGTTACATATAAAGATAAAGAACATATAAAAGAAAAAACTTGAAAATAAGAGTTTCAAACTACACTAGACTTTTAGTTGTCATGAGCCCTATCTTAATTGACTTGAAAAGATGTCAGAAATCACATCATCCCTCAATAAAACATCGTCTTTAGTCTTCCTCCCTACCTTTCTTCCAAACATCGATCATATACCCCTACATGTATGTACAAGACATCTCTACACTTAGAGAATTCAATTCAAGCTATGATACTCTTGTCCATCTTCCTTAGTAATTTTTAGTCGGTGAATATTTTCAGATGGAATTGCTCACACATTTTTCATGCGACCGTTAATACTTTTTGAGGTCCTAACCAACCGATTACTAAATGTGCTCACTCATTAAGGCGTAATTAGCAATATCCCAGTCTTACAACACCTAAGGCTTAGCAGTGGCTCCCAAATCAGTTGGTCTAAGGCATTAGGTGATAAGGCACCCTCGCTATATTTTTTATGCTTCCTTAAGTAATTACAAAACCAGTGTTTATTTTTCTTCACCATTTTTTCTGTGTCATTTTTATTTTTGTTTATATATTTTTTCCCCTTCATACTAGGCTTTACACAAGAGCATTTCAAGGTATTCTCTACTATCCCAAGTTTCAAGATGTGTGCAATGTGCATATAGTAGAGTATCAATGTTCAGATGTTTGGACTCAAGAATATGGACTATTTTTCAGACTTATTTCTATCCTCAGATTAGTGATTCTCGTCATCTTACTAATCCTTGGGACAACAGCTCATGACTATTTATTACTAGCTTTGTTTTAAAAACATCTAATTTTCTTGCTTTTCTTGAATCTCTTCCTATCTTTCATATGTATTTTTCACTTCCTAACTTTTATTATCAAAATTTTTTGTGCTATTATCTAGTATAATGCAAAATGATGCGTGAATAAGCACAAACCTCCCCCCAAACCTATTTGCAGCAGTGTCTTCACTGATGTCATCTTTTAATCGCAAAACCTGTAGACTTGGGAGGAAAAAGTTCTCAATGATTAGTAAAAGGGACAAGAATTAATGACAGTGAAATCCTCCCCTAAACTTATATTTGGCTCACAATTGTGTAAAAATTTGTTTTTCTTTCAAGTACAAAAATATTTTTCTCCCCCCCCCCCCAAACTTGAGTGAAACAGTATTAAGCATTTAAAATTATAAAAGGGGGGTAATTATTGGTCTATGCAAAACTTTACAAAGACCAAAAGTTAACATCAACCATTCGAATATTTTATCAATATTACACCATGGTTGGTAGAAGATCATGTCACAACTAGACATGAAGAAGTGGGGAGGAGATAAGAGGTGTGATCGAAAAGATTTACGTCTCGGTTGGTAGAAACGAAAAAGTGAGTATGAACGAAAACGAGAATGTGAATGATTAGGAATGGGTAGAATAGTCTCATTCTCATATGGGAAAAGAAGAAGGGGTGGTGGTTCAACTTCTCCGGCCACAAATGGAGGCGCATGAATTTCCAATAGAGGTTGATTCATCGCAACATTCAAGTCTTTAAGAAACGCGAGTTCTTCGGCGAAAATATTTTTGAAACTTTCATTGATGATGATCCCATCGGAAAGAAAAGAAACAGTGGAATAAGCAGATTCTCTAGGAAGACTAAAAGTTTCAAGGTCAATTTTTTCGCGCCAGAATTCAACACACTTGATTTGTCATAAATTATGGAGGTAGGAGCCTTGAAAAGCTCAACTGCCTTATTTTCAAAAGAGTATAAATCAAGTGGTCTTTCAAGAATCATAGAACTCGAATATTGGAGTGTGATTCATCAAAACTCGGTGGAGTTGAAAGAAGATTAGAAGAACCAAAGAAAGTGGGTGATGAAGTGGGTAAACAAACTTTTGTGTCGAGCATTGTTGAACCAGATGTAGGAAATGTAGGCCGAATATCGTGTTGCATATCGGATAGGTCAGTGGTAAGAATATGATCGGTTAAATGTATAGGAAGATGTTCACTTTCAATAGAAGGGACATGATGGGTAGGAGAATCCAACTCATCCAACATAACGGGTTCATCTTCAACGATATTCTTATCACTGCTCTCACTAACATCTTTAGTCAAATCAAACGAACAGTTCCTTAAAAATTCATCAATTGCACTATCCTCAATTGATAAATCACTTGGTTCACTTGACGGAGTTGGAAGGTTTGAAATATCAAGTGCAGTCGAATAAGGATCGGTTTTATTTGGACTGGTGTAAGGCTCTTTTTCACACTCACTATTGGAAAAGTCAAACATGTTATTCTCAGGCACCTCAGCACTTAGATTATTAAGCGGTTGAACATTGAATACATTCGGTTGAAGTGCAGGATAGAAGGTGTCGAGATCAAAGAATTGGTTTTGGTTTGACTTTGATGGATCTCTTGTTCTTTTTCACTACTCAATTCCAACTCTACTTCAGGACTAGACATGGTTTGTGAAAAAGTTATAATGAAGAATTCTCTTTATACCGTGTAACTTCCTAATTAATTTTCAGAAGCACTGTCTAGATAAGGTGAGGAAGTTGAGTATGGTTGGAATGTGTCTAATTGTTGGCTACGGGCAAGTTCAATGTGTTCCGTAATTGACATGCGTTTATGATTTGCCGCATTAGCCTGAAGAGAAATGTTAAGAAGAGATGCCTTTAATTGTTGGCTATGAGCACGTTCAATGTGTTCTGCAATCGACATGCGTTTATGACTTGTCACATTAGCCTCAAGATAAGTATCGACATGAGAGCGTGTGAAAGTTTGGTACTGTGGATAAGAATTAGAAGGGTGTTCCCAAGTTTCATAAATAGGATTAGGATCGACATTGTGATATGAAGAATATTGAGATTAGTTGGTTAGTTGGCGACTGACAATTGCTATTTGTTCAGCAATGGTCATGAGTCTAAAAGATGTCATATTCGCCTTAACACGAGTATCAATATTTTCATATGGAAATGATGGTGTTTGTTGTCCTAACGGTTTTGGATTAGGGAAAGGATTGAAACTTTAGCTATTAGCCTTCGCAATATGTTCAGCGATGGACATGCGTTTAGAAGTTCCCTCACTAACCTTAGATGGATTATCAACATAAGAGGCTGTTGAATTTTGATGCGGTTGATAGGACCTTGAGTGAGGTATCCAACTGTTCTTTTCCGCGTGCTCTATGATATCCCTTAAAGACATGATAGAGTCGGAATTAGAACCGAAGCAATTATGAAAACAAGAAATATCTGGTTCTGGATAGCAAAGGTCGGCAAGAGTTCGTCTATTTGGGTTACGCATTATAAGAAAGTGAAAAGAAAAGATGGTGAAATGATAATGATTTAAGCTCTCTTTGGCTTTTGAAAATTGTTTTGCTTTGAAAGAGGGACTCGGCAAACGTGCACAAACAATACCTAAAACTAGGGCTACCTAGGTCAATTTACTAGACCGCTCCTAAATTTCCAAAGGACAAGTCGCAGGATCAATTCTCTACTACCTCCTTATCAATCTTGTGGCTAGGTAAGTGCCACGTAAGTGGGAGGTATCCGCTATACGAATCACCGAAATAGCGGGCCTAATTTAGTAACCACTTTCCTTAGTAACACTCGCTTTAGACACCACAAGAAAAATGCGGATAAGCAATAGATTACCCACAACCTTTCCCTGTCCTAATTGAGCGCGAATGTCTTTAGCTCTAGGTCTAGATATTTTTGTTATTAATGTAGGGTTATGCGTATGCTCGTTTGTGATTTGTGGGGCTTAGGAAAGGTGAAGAAATCCCCACCTAATCTGAATTTGGGTTTACTGCCCCTTAATGTTCGTTTTAGATATGCAAAACAAACCAAAATCTAAAATACACAAAAAGATTTTTAGCGGCGATATTTGCAAAGAATCCTGTAGATAAAATCAGATTATTGAGCTTTATAGGAGAGAGAAAGATAATATGAAAATACCAGAGGATTTTTGGGGCCCAATTCTCCTAAAGCGCCGTGGTTCCGCCGCTGTTTTGAGAGATCTTTTGCCAATATTTCTTCAGTGCTTCCCTATGCTTCTCTGGTCTAAGTTGAAATCTCTGAATCTCTATTTCCTTGCTCCAGTTACTCCAGATTTTCTTGCAAAACCCGCACAATAATCGTTAAATACACAAGATGCTATTTTTTTTATTTTATGTTTGCTGGATTTTATAAGAAATCAACCCAAATAACAAGAAAAAAAATTATGACCGTTTCCCCGGCAACGGCGCCATTTGATTGTTCGTTAAAAAAGTGTGTTCGTAAATAACCGCAATCAAGACGGTGTCGCTAGTAGCTAGCCGCGATGAGTACGGGTCGTTCGCAGGGAAACGTGAACTCTTTTTTTGCTTTAGACTAGTTAATCAAAGAAGGGCGATTGTTTGTCGTTACGGATATAAGATTTATAATGAAAAGGCTTGTAGGGTTCATAGGACTTAGTAGTAATGGATGAATAATTAAAAATGACTCCTTTATCTTTTAATAGTTTAAAACTAGAACGATAGTAAACAATGTAGATTAGGGCTTTTGGAAGAAATTAGGGTTTCCCCAATACTAACCCTTGTCCTTGCATTGATCTTTATTCATGTCTATCCCCTAACGAAACAAATGTTAAACCAATCTCAAATCATGGTCGAGCCTATCAATAAATTGATAGCGCGTCCGATAAGGAGGTTAACATTTATTTTGCTAAAGTTTATAAACTTTAAAATGTATAAAAGAGGTTTAAGAAATCTTTTCATTCATTATCCTACCCTATCCTACGAACCGTAGAAAGCTAGGAATTCCTCATTCATAGTTAATTTAGAAGAAAGGATGAAGAATGAAATCATAATTAAGATGCAGAAATGTAAGTGCAGAAAGTAAGTGCGGAAATTAATTGCAAAAAGAATTAAAATAAAAACTACATTTATTAATCAACTATTGTATTTACAATTATCCTTAGAAAGTAGATTACAAGAAGCCTAATTTGCTTTAGATCTCTCTCTTGTTGGAGGTAGATGAATAAGCGATGATCACTTAGATACGTGGATCTCTTGATCTCTTCGGTGATGATCTTTAATGTGCAGCTCTCGTAACTATATATAGTCCCATAAACTAGAAATCTTAGATGCCATCTGTGAATATATGCTGTTATGATCAAATCCCCGAAATATCACATCCAATGACCCAGATTGCGCCGCGGAACCGCCGCATATGACCTTGTTTGGCCGCGGTTCCGCCGCAACATAGTGCCATCAAGTTTTGGGATTTTTTCTGGTATTTTCTATTGATATTTGGAGATTCTCTTGATGTTTATATTCTGAGAATAATGCTCTGAGTCTCTGTCGTTGCTAGATCTCACGATTTGCTTCTATATTTTGGCAAATTCGATTCTGACATCCCGATTTAACTCGGATCTCTTGGATTTCGGACCTAAGCTAATATCTGTATAATATCTCAAATCAAAGTGTTAGTAGCATTTGGTATTTTTGAGATATTATCCTAACCATTTTATATGATATTAAATCTTAAGAATATTGATTAGAAATATTTGATATGATATGCATATTTTAATTACTAATTTTTCATTTAAATATTATATGCATATATTTTCCCTAATTATGTTAATTAAAATGTAGAAATGTATGATAATAATCCTTTTACAAATAAACCCACATATGTTTTATATTTACAATAAACACCTTTTAGTACTTAACAATGGTAGGGAAAATGTTCATTCAAATGTGCAATATTTTATACTAATCAAAAGTCATCAACAGGTCCCAAAACTCTCTAGGACTAACTTAAAAGAGTTCAGATGTTGGAACATGCGGGCCCCGAATCTCTTCCAAACTACCAATATAACAACAAGTCCAAATATCCGGAGAACAACAACCGCAAAGATGGGCCTCCCAAGGACACTGAATCCTCTAACGCATCTGCCGATCAAAGTAGGTGAGGAGCAGGCATGCCTAATGCCGACCAGCCTCGAAAACTAGTGTTGGGAAGGGGAGGGGAATCGCCCTTGGAAGAGAAATTAAATAAGGACTATTCTTTCAGAAGGGACAGAGTCCTTAAAATATTCAAGGACGTCCTGAGAAACGGTCTACAATTACCTAAATTAAAAAGGCCACATGAAGCAAATATGACTGATGATCCTTTGTACTACCCGTATCACAGAATGGTGAATCATACTATTGAAGACTGCTTTGTTTTCAAGAATTGGGTTGAAAAACAATACAATGAGGGAGTGGCCTCATTGGCCAAAGACGCATTAACAGAAAACTAAGCTACAATCGTCCGCTCCATTCGAACGAAGATCAAAACCCTCTAGGGGAAGATGGCTCAATCTCCTGCCCCAGAAAATGACCCAGTCCACCTCAGTTCTACGGGAAACATGTGAACGTCTCTCCAAAAGGACAAAGAGAGTATTGAAGCACCGTGAGATCAAAGTCCATGGATTTTTGAATAAGCGCACAACTATGATCTCTGAGTCGTTAAACTGGGAAATAAAAAATTGATGAAAAAAACAAAAAAAATAAAAAAACAAAAAAACGGTATGTCCACAAGCAAAACGGGCACAGATGAAAACCCGAAAGGGCTCCGTGAGTAAAACCCGCAGGACTGCCGGCGAGTTTGTGAAACCCGAAAGAGCGCAAACTCATAAAAAACAGACAAAAATACACTCGCAAAGTCCTCTCGACCTTGTGAGGAGAATATTCCCGCATGAGATCCTTACGACTCACAAAAGAGCAACACATTTAGGAATTCTCATGACTCGTACAGAGAAAATGTTTTTATGAGAACCTTACGGCTCATAAAATTGAAAAGCCTTAGGTGATATTAATCTAAAAATGTATTCTAAGCCATCGCTCCCCAACGGGCAACGAAAAATGATGAGTCGCTCCTGGCACTACACTTCAGTGTTAGCGGTGCTGATACCGACCCAAAGCCCAAACCCCAAGATTTCCAAACGACGAATGATGAGTCGAACCTGGTATCATATTCCAATGTAGCGATGTAGATGCCAACCAAAATCCAAATTCCCAAACGGCGAATGATGAGTCGCTCCTAGTACCATATTCCAGTGCAGCGATACAGATGCCAACCAAAATCCAAATCCTCCATATTCTTTCAGCCCTACGGCCAGTCCTCAAATTAACTACTATATATAATCCACAGGCTCAAATGATCCCCATCACACCCATGCTCCACCGCAATCACCAGTCCCAAGGCCGGTCTCCGCTATCGGAATTATGCTCCATTTGGGAAGACCCACTCATGTGTCCTCACGATACATGTGGAGAACCGAGATTACGAGATCATCTCTACTTTTAAGAAAATACCTTCGTGGGATCCTTACGACTCATAAGTAAAAAACACACTTAGGGATCCTCACGACTCCTAAGGAGAAAATGCACCTACGAGATCCTCTCGACTCATAGGGAGAAAATGCTTTTATGAGACCCTTACGGCTCATAAAATTGAAAAGCCTTTGGTGACAGGGGCTTAAACCTGTCTCCTAAGCCATCGTTCCCTAATGGGCACGGCATATGATGATTCGCTCCTGTTACAACATTTCAGTGTAACAATGCCGATGCCAAACCAAAACCAAAACCAAAATCCCCAAATCCTCTCACGAGAAATGATGATTCGCTCCTGGTACCACATTACAGTGTAGCGATGTTGATGCTAAACCAAAGTCCAAATTCCAAATTCCAAATCCCACACTGCAATGCCTTAAATTCAAGGGTTCCGCCAATCAAAGCAGAATCAGACAAATCAAACTAAAATTCCATCCGGAAGCACTTTCAAGATCAAAAGTCCTGCCGGACAGATTGGAACTTCCCCAAAACAAATCAAACCAACCAATTCCGATAATGGCCTCTGCGTCAAACAGACACTCTGTCTCGGGGAAATGTCGAACAACACTCCATGCCGAGATACGTCAACCAGTGACACTCCGTGCCAGGGAAACGTCAAACAGACACTCCTCCTCGAAGACACGTCAACTAGCGACACTCCGTGCCGAGGAAACATCAAACAGACACTCTGTGCCGGGGACACGTCAACCAGCGACACTCCATGCCGGGAAAACATCAAATAGACACTCTGTCTCAGGTACACGTCAACCAGCAACACTTCGTACCGGGGAAACGTCAAACAGACACTCCGCCTCGGGGATACGTTGACCAGCGACACTCCATGCCGGGGAAACATCAAACAGACACTCCATCTCGAGGACACGTCAACCAACGACACTCCGTACCAGGGAAACGTCAAACAGACACTTCGTGCCGAGGAAACGTCAAACAGACACTCCACCTCGGGGATACGTCGACCAGCGAAACTCCGTGCCGGGGAAACGTCAAACAGACACTCCGCCTCGGGGAAACGTCGACCAGCGACACTCCGTGCTGGGAAGCGTCAAACAGACACTCCGTCTCAGGGACACGTCAACCAGCGGCACTCCGTACCGGGAAAATGTCAAACAGACACTCCGCCTCTGGGGTACGTCGACCAGCGACACTCCGTGCCGGGGAAACGTCAAACAGCAGACACTCCATGCCGGGGATACGTCATACACCGACACTCTGTCACCGGGAAACGTCAAACAGATACTCCGCCTCGGGGACACGTCAACCAGCGACACTCCATCTCGGAGACATATCAAGTATTGACCGTCCATATCGTGAAAAGGGCAGTGCCAGCCTCCCAAAGCGGGAACCAAATCAAGTCACACTACGCGAAAGAAGATCCATCAATTTCATGCAAACGACACACAAACGCGGTGTGCATTTATTGATAGGGGCACTTTATTGGGGTAAAAATTTACACCCCGGTTGACCAAGTCAAAATCAAAGTCAACCCCAAGCAAAATGGGCCCAAGCCAGGCCAAGTGGGCCCATGCCCAAGTCAAGCTCCGTGGTCGGCCTCCCCCATGCCAAAATGAAAATTATGTAATAAATAATTTTGATATAATTTTTATGAATAAATGTAAGGAAAATGGGCATAAAGCCAAATTTTTGTAAAGCCTATGGCTCATGTGCAAAAAGAACTAAGCACATGGACATGTGGTGGGCAAAATGCCATTTTGTAAAGCCCAAGGGGTTATGTGTAAATTTGTAAGCCTATATAAGGCAACATGATAATGAAATTGAAAAAAAAAGAAGAATTCATTCTCCATCAAATCTCTAGGGTTTGTGCCTCCATCCTCACTCTCTCATGTTTTTTCTCTTCCTCTTCCTCTTCATTTTCCAATTAAATCAAGTGCTTAGCTCTCTTTTTCTCAAAACTAAATAAAGTTTCACCATAAACCCATTAAAGGAAAGTTTAACTCTCATATCCAATCAAAAAAGAGAGAAGATTTTCGCTACTTTCTTCTCCCTTTTCAAGATCCAATTTGAGAGAGAGAGGAGAAGGGAAGCCCACCTTCCAAGGCTCCATCAAGAGAATAAAAGAGGTCTTTTTTCATCACCCAAGATCTAAATCTTGAAGTTTCAAGAGAACCCATTTGGGTTTCTCCTCAAAAGAGAAAGAAGGAAATATTTTGGAGTTTAACTCCATAATAAAAATTCTTTTGGAGTTTAACTCCAGAATAAAAATCCTTTTGGAAGTTTAACTCTATTTAAAATCTTTTGGAGTTTAACTCCACAATAAAAAATCTTTAGGAGTTTAACTCCATTTAAAATCTTTTGGAGTTTAACTCCATAATAAAAATTCATTTAGAGTTGAACTCCATAATAAAAAATTCTTTTAAAGTTTAACTCCACAATAGAAATTATTTTAGGAGTTTAACTTCATTTAAAATATTTTGGAGTTTAACTCCATAATAAAAAAAATCTTTTGGAGTTTAACACCACAATAAAAATCCTTTTAGGAGTTTAACTCCATTTAAAATCTTTTGGAGTTTAACTCCATAATAAAAATTCTTTTGGAGTTGAACTCCATAATAAAAAAAAATCTTTTGGAGTTTAACTCCACAATAAAAATCCTTTTAGGAGTTTAACTCCATTTAAAATCTTTTGGAGTTTAACTCCATAATAAAAATTCTTTTGGAGTTGAACTCCACAATAAAAATCCTTTCGGGGAGTTTAACCACACTTAAAATCTTTTGGAATTTAACTCCATATAAAAACTTTTAGGAGTTTAACTCTAAATAAAATTGTTTTGTGAGTTTAACTCCAAATAAATTTTTTTGAAATTTAACTCCATTATAAAAAAAAGATTTTTGGGAGTTTAACTCCAAACCTGCGGGCATCCTCCACCTCCCCCACTGAGGGGGTTCCCTTCCCCATGTTAGGGAAAGGCTCTCACTTAATAGGAGCCGCTGCTCCCTCACATGGGAGAGTGGGAGCTTGCCTCCCTCTCACGTGAGGGGAAGGCTCCCACTAAGTGGGAGCCCCTGCTCCCTCTAACATGAGGGAGAAGGAGCTCCCACTAAGCGGGAGCTTTCCCCCCTATCATGTGAGGGGGAGGCTCCCACTAAGTAGGAGCTCCCCACTCTTTTCACGTGAGGGGGAGGCTCCCACTCAGTGGGACCCTATCCTCCCTCTCATGTGAGTAGGAGGGGGCTTCCCCTCCCTTTTTTTTTATTGTTTTTAAAAAAATAGAATAAATAAAATATAAATAATAAATAAAATAATTTTAAAAAAATGTTTCATTGAATAATTTAAAAAAAATCATTTGTCACAAATAGAATAAAAAAAAATGAACACGTCCCTTTTGTTAAAAAAAATGAACAAGTCCCAGCACATCACATTGATTTCGCATGACCAGTTTGACCCGTCAATCGGAGGTTCTCTTGCTCCAAAAGCTTAGTCTGCGGCTGTCGGAGTTTCGAATCTCCACAATCAATAAACCCCACCCTATTCTAGACAGGGGGAATCTGTAATACACCTGACAAGCGGCACGTATTCCCATCTTAATAGGGTGACGAAAAACGCTCTACAGAACTATATTTTGATTTAAAACATATAAACCATTACACAACGTACCAAACCCAATTAACTCTCGATTTAGGAAAATGTTCATAACATTTTTCTCTAATACAAAGTTATATCCATCTTTATCTAATAAAGATATGGATATTATATTGCACATCATCGATGGTACGAAGTAACATTCGTTCAAAATCAATATATTACCAGTAGGTAATACTAGGTGATATTCGCCGACAGGTTCGGTAGCAACAATTGCTCCATTCCCTACTCTGAGAGATATATTACCCTTTTCCAGTTCTCTAGTTTTCTTTAACCGTTATAACAGATTACAAATGTGTGGTCCTGATCCGGTATCTAATACTCAAGACGTAGAGCAGATTGAGAAACAGTTCTCAATAACTAACACACCCGAAGAAGATGCATCAGAATGCTTTTTCTTCATTCGGGTTGCGTGGAAATCCTTGCTTTCCCCTATCCCTTGCCCCGACTTATGACAGTTGTCATAAGATAGGGCGAAACCAACATTCCCCAGCCCGGTATAATAAGCGGGTTCGGTTAATATATCCATGTTATTATCTTGATTAAGGCGTGACATGGTCGCTACCTGGAGAGAGAGAGAGAGAGAAGAAAACATTTTAGCGTATGCTCTTACAAGATTAGATTGGTTATTATCTTATCTAATCAGGATGGCTCCAACTATTTTTATCAAATCTTCCTTCAAACCCTAAAAGGCAAGATTAGTCGGGATTAATTACACCCTACAAGTTCGCTAATCGGTCAGCCAGGCTGGTGTTCGTAGTCCGAGAAAGTCTCCACATGTTTTCGCATGGAACTAAGTAAATAACCTCGTTTCCGCAGGGGCATAACCCTGTTAACACCTTTCTAGACACCTACTGGATTAGCTAATTGTAAAGTGGAAAACTCTCTCAGGAGTAACGCTTACTTATAGTTGGTATCGGGATCCAATTATCACATAGAAGGTATGCAATCTCATTGCAAATTTCAACACTTGAAATTCCCGATAGTGGTTTTTACCCCATGCAGCTTATGACCTTGGCAAAGGTCAACAAATCATAAACTGCAAGTCAAGTTCAACCCGTCATTTCGTGACTGCTTTAGATGCACCCGCACGACCATTGGAAAAGATCAACAAAACCGTACGACTGTCCTAACCAATCGCATCAACATGCAGCAGAAAAGCACTAATTAGCTACTGAACACTACGCCTCGACAAAGGTCGACAAATGCAACATGAATTCTAAACAATATCTATCTGAATGACAGAGGGCTACGAATGGTTTTGAAGAAAACCTTTAACGTAATGAACTTGATATCGTTGCAGAACCTAGTGATTTGAAAAGGAGCGGTTTAAGCTCCGCTTTAAAAATCGAGTAGTTTTCAAAACAAACCGAGTGGGTTGTAGCATATGCTAGTTTTTTCTAAAGAGGTCATTCCCGGTGAAGGGATCTAGGCTCTTTCTTAATCGAATGAGGTGTTGGATATTCATAATGGAATACCACTATGCAAAGCAAGAACTAAAGCTGCCTTTTGGAAAAATTGAATCTACAGTATCTTTTAGGTTTCTTTTCTTTTCATTAATTTTATTAATGAAGTCCCATCAATTATGTTTCCTAAACATCACAAAAGTGCTAAGTATACTAAACAATAATCGAACTAGAGATTAGGGGTTCAAAACATAGCATAACAAGTTCTAAATTAAGTGAAAAGAGGCTATAACCTTTGTGGTCTAGTCCTTCACTTCAAAAGCTCCGAGTATTTGTCCTAGAACTCTTCTTTGATTCCACTTGAAAGATAGAACGAGCTTGCTCGAAGTCTTTATCGTCGAAGATGATCCACCTTGAAGCATTTTATACTCAAGCCCACACTTCACTAAAATATTTGTGACGTTAACAACCTAAACTAGTTTGCCAAAATAGTGTAGGTTGATGAAGTAGGGATTTTTCTCACTAAAAATCTTTCTTAATTTTCTTCTTGCATGAATAGTGTAGCAAGTGAAGAAAAGAAGAAGAAGATGATGATGATGAATATGGATGATAGAATAAACTTTGAGGATAAGATAAGAACAAATATTTTAACTTGTATGAACCAAATAGAAAAAGAAAAGATAAGTCATTGCATCTCCAAGGTTCTCCAAGAGTCTTGAAGTAATGACTCATTCTTCTTTTTCTAAATTCAAATAATGAATGTTTTATCTCTTATCTTTAACCCCAATGTAATTCTCATACATCCATGTTCAATGTATCATCAACCATGATACAATTTACATATATATATATATATATATATATATATCAAATATATAATGAGAAGAAAATAATTAAAGTGAGCTTAATATTAGTTAATATATATATATATATATCATATATATATATATATATTAAATTATCAAACCAACACTTGATTCAATAATCCGGTTATATCATATATAACCTGGCTAATATCAATTAACGCTAGATTAGAATACGGTATCATATACACGTATTTAATCAAGCTTCCACACATATCTCCATACATGCCCTATTTCGTTTCGCTTAAGCTATGAAACCTCTATGTAAGACTCTAAAAACACGTCAATATGCTGGCAGCGGGTAACGATCACATCAGATACCCACAAGCCGTCAGTGGTACTAGCTGGACGTAACGGCTACCCAGGTATTGAACGAATAGAAAATCAACAAGCAAACTTGTCCAAAATCCCGTAGAGCTTATAAGCAACATTTACCATACAGTCTAGTCTCTTCTTCTGATATGTCGCATATCGAGTCTGGGGGTGGAATCGTTAGACCCTAATAACTCTATAAGTCATGTCGATATATGGACTATAACCTTTCGAGAAACTACTGATAACACTTATCAATAAATTTCATCAGCCCTGGTCAGGGACTTGCTGTTATAACCATTCGAGCATAGCACAACATCAACTCCCAATACCGGGAGAGACGAAACCACTCCTATCCCTCATTGCCTCCATGTGACTCGAAACTGTACCCAAAAACCACCTGTTTGCATGACTTAGTCGAGCCGTGGTAGGGAGGAAATCAAAGCACGGTAGGAACCACACAAGACACTATGACGATTTAGGGTCTACAGACTAACATGTACAAGTGTCACCAGAGAACTGCTATCTGACGATAGATATGGTACCATCTAGGAGTTCTCGACGAGTCCTGTTCGGTGTACTCATTCTCCAATGAGCACCTGTGTACAATCTTTGATGTTAAACACCAATGGCTGTGGGATCAACCATCGCTCCATACAGGGTTAAGAAACGTACACACTAGTCTACTCGGGAATATCAATACCCTGTCTTAATACTCTCTCGACTAGGAACTATTAAGGATGTGCTTGTGGACTACTTAAGCCCCACTAGTATGATCTACATCACAGTCCTGGTAGTCAAGCCAATATACTAAGGGCTTTATCAACACGCATCAAAGAGACAGTAAACTAAAACAAGTGCACATGTTAAGATAAAGAGCAACCAGATAGCATACTATCATGTTGAACAAGAAAGTCCTCTCTCTATATATATGTCTGTTCCCCTCCGAACAGCGGCCAAGACATGGATATCTCGCCTGTGATTCGGGGCAGATGCTATTTGGTTTTATCCGTCCACCTCTCCGAAGATGCCAAGTTGATTTATGGCACCGTGTATCGGAGGTTTAGACGGATGCGGCCGATGTAGCAGACTTTGTCAAATTCCCCCTCGCTTGAGGGGTTTTTGATTGTGGGGACGCTCTTCCCTGCAGGCGCAAGCCCCTGCAGTTAATTACGCAACCGCATCGCGGTAACAACTTTCTCCTTCTCCAGAATTTCACTTCGTGTCGTGTGTATTTGTATTGTTTGTAGTTTCCCGTGAATTGTATACGGAGACTAAGTTATGCCATCGCCCGTAGGACGTGGATTAGTCCAAATCCGTATTTACTTAGATTTGGGTTTGGTGTTTTAGTTTAAGGATGCGTTAGCCATATTGAGGCTAAGATCGACTTAAACTTTTGTTAAGGATACGTTAGCCTAATCTCCGGACTAAGATCAACTTAACGAGATCGTTTGGATCCGACAAGAGAGCAATTGGCTCTATTGTTCCAGTTTAGAGACATAGTGGTTCATGTTCTAGTTTAGGGACATGGGGGTCCATTGGTAGTTTAAGGACATTGCGGTCCATTAGTAGTTTAAGGACATTGCGGTCCAACATTGTATGGCCGTTGGGACCCATCACCTCTCTGACGACGTTGAAGGATTACAACGACAGATGTCAGAGGAGTTCAGAGATGTACCCTTGAACCAGGTGTAAATTGATTTAAGAGAGTGGCCGTGCTCAGTCAATTTAATTTGAGGACTTACGGCCATGATTGGGCTAAGTCCAGTTGAAAATATTCAACGTTTTTATCCTTGGCCTATTAGGCCTGTGCTAGGGCTTTGCCCCTGTTTAATAATGCACTGCATTTTATTTTGTCCTGTAAGGCCTTTCTGATTTGGGCTCTGTCCCTTTTAATAGTGCATAGCACTTTGTTTGGTCTGATAGACCTTCCTTTATTGGGCTCTGCCCTTTTATTAACGCTGTGCATTTAATGTTCTGACATTGCCCCACGTGGCTTATCAGGCGCTTTGCGCCAATTGAGGAGCGCAAGGCAAAGTCCATGGGGAGGTGACATGTGTCACGCTCTGGTGAGCGCAAGCGCAATGCGCTGCGACAGTGCGCTGTGCTGTTGCGCTGCTGACACGTGGCGCGCTCTGGTGAGTTGCGCCAATTCATGAGAGCAGTGCTCTGTTTTTAGAAGCGCATAGCGCAGATCATTATGAGGCTGACACGTGGCGCTCTCTAGTGGCTTGCGCCAACCCAAGAGCGCAACAGTGCAGATTTTGCAAGTGCAGGGCACTGTTTTATTATTTTGATCAATTTTAGATCAAAGAAAACAAATTTTCTTATTTTCAAAGAACCAGTGGTTCATCAAAAGGCAATGCCTTTATTATTATTATATTTTTATTGAAGATCTTTGATCTTGTTTTTAGATCAATGATCTTTTTAGAAGAAATTCTTCTTTATTCAGAGGATTTTACCTTTTCTTTTTCTGAGCTCTTCTCAAAATTTTCTTTTGAGGAGTTCTCTGTTTTTCTCTCTGTCTTTTTTTTTTTTGAGTTGGGGTCTAGGGGCCTTTTTATAGTGCTATTTGGTTTGTTAAATTAGTTAAAGAAATCTTTCTCTGAGTGATTTGGGGATTTTTCCCCACCGTTGGATCTTTGATCCAAGCGCTTCTGTTTTACAGAAGACAATCTTCTTGTTTTAACAAGAACAGAAAGATCTTATTAAAATTTTAATTATGTTAAGCGCAAACGCCCCAGCGCTTGCCACGTGTCACGCAGCGCAGAGCGCAGCGCAACTGCACTGCCACGTGTCGCACAGCGCAGAGCGCGGCGCAACTGCGCTGCCACGTGTCGCGCAGCGCAGAGCGCAAGTCATCTGAAGCGTTGCTTCCTTTAATAGAGCCTTGCTCTTGATTGAGTACGCTGCCTTGGGCGCTGCGCTCCCTGCGCTGGCGTGTCTGATTTTGACACGTGGCGCTCTCCACGCAGCGCAGGGGATCTGAAGCGTTGCTTTATTTATTTTTATTTTAATTTTCAAAACAGAGCTTTGCTCTGATTGGGGGAATCAGAAGCGTTGCTCCATTTACCGCCTTGGAATTTGAACAGAGCTTTGCTCTGATTGGGGTAAACAAATGCCCCCCCACCGTTGTGCTTACGTGGCCCCCAAACATGAGCACAGCGGTGGCAAAATTCCAACCGTCGCGGCAACTTTTGGAAGTTGAAAGGGCATTTGATGCCTATAAATAGGACCTTTGGTCTCTTAGATGATTTTCATCTCTTCATAGAAATTTTATTCAGAGCTCTGCTCTTTTGTTTAAGCACTTTTAAAAGTTCGAACTTTAGGTAAAACTTAATTTGGATTAAATTAAATCAATTTTAAGAGCCTCGCTCTCAATAGATCCCTAATCTAAAGAAAACTCATTTAGGGTTTCACTTAGCAGAGCTTTGCACTAAAAGGATCTAAGGAGAACTAAGGAGAACCCTATTAGGGTTCCATTAATAGAGCTTTGCTCTTTAAAAGATTTTCCTTGTATTTTCTCATTTCATTAATGGAGCTTTGCTCCTTCCAAATTATATAAAAGAACCCTTAGGAGTTTTTCATTGATCTTGGAGTTTAAAGATGGCATTTTATTCCTCGGTGCCTTATATCGCTTTGCTTATTCAGTCTTTCTGATAATTTTGTTGGTTCTCTTTCACAGAAACAATGGACGCCCACATGTACAATCTTGACGAGATCATCTCTTACGGGGACATCCGCCGACTTGGCCGTTCTCAAAATCGAGAGTTCACAAATGCGGAGTGTGCTGAAATCATGAGCCGCTTCGACGCATATAACGGTCAACTGCTTCCCCGACGTTCCTCTCTCCTGAAGCTTATCGTGGGAGCTATCTGGGAAGCGCTTCCCCTATTTTATTTTGGCGTGCCACTTAGGGCGTTGGATGCCGTCGAGGATAAGGTGCACTCGGTGTACCTGATGAACTTAATCTCGAAGAGACGGCGAGACAATGTTGTCGATCTCCTGCACCAGGCCTTCCAACAGTCCGTCATACTTGCTGCTTATTGGAGGGAGGAGGACATCCGTGGGGACCCCGACGCTTGTGCTCGCGAAAGAAAGCACACTAGGATGGTTCGCCAGGCTTGGAAAATCTTAGATAAGGTTACTTTCGAGTTCCTTAATCCATGTCCTGGGTCTGAGGTTATACCGTTATAAACATTTCAATAATGTTGTTATTTATTTCTTTATGATTGTAAAAGCCCTTTGAAATATGAATGGAAAATTTTTATTTCAGCTTGTCTTATTTCTAATTCTGAGTCTTTTGCACACACATGAATGGATGTGTCTCGAACGCTTGATCAAATGCAAATCGAATGTCCTTTCTGTCGCTTCCCTCTTTCTTTTATTATCAGTATACTGCTTTAGTAAACATGGTTGATAGGTGATAGAGCGAGCATCCTGTATTGGCTTCTTCAAAAGGCAGCGATGGCTTAGGCCGCAGGTTCAAATCTTCTACCTAAGACTTTTCAACTCTATGAGCCGTGAGGGTCTCATAGAGACTTTTCTCCCTACGGATCGAGAGGATCTCGTAGGTGGATTTTCTCCTTAGGAATCGTGAGTATTCCTAAGTGCGTTTTCTCTTATAAGTCGTAAGGATCTTATAAGAGAATTTTTCCCTCTTACGAGTCGAGAGGACTCGTAAGCGGTTGTTTCCCTCCTTGTCGAGATTCGACTTTGGAGAGTTAGACCCGTGAATAGCATACAAGAGACCGTTTTGGGCCAACTTGTAGGGTCCCAGTGCTTAGGGAACAAGTTTTTTAATCCTTACTACCTAAGGCTTTATCTTACGAGTCGAGCCGCATCAAGAATTTCTCGCAAAGACATCAATTTCTTCACAAGTCGAGATGAATCGAGCATTTCTCGCAAGAATATCCTAATGTCACAGTTAACCTCTGCTCTTTACGACAGAAGTCCGTTAGGGTCCGTGGTACTTAGGGTTTTGGCCGTCGTACCGTCGTATCAGCTGATATATTCCTCGATAGGCAGTTGTGCTGTTCGAGTAGCCGTGCGACTGCCGTGTCTCTGATCCCTTCGGGGGCTGGACAAGACGTCTTCAAGCAATCTTCCTAGGCAGTTTGACCGTCGGAAGAGCAAGCGTTAGGAATTTGCCATGCCGCTTTTTACTTGAGGTTAGGCTCATTTTGGTGAGCCCCGATGAGTCATATCCACTCCGCGCTGGTGTGGGATGATCTCCGATAGTCTTTCAGATTTTATGTGAGTTGCCGTCAAGACCCTGAAGCTAAGAATTTGGTCTTTGCTTCATTTGCTGGCATCGCGTCTGCTGTATCGAGACGAATGTCGCGGTGGGAACTAGGGATTTTTCCGTGGCTCCATTTGTTTGATTGTCGCGTCTGATCCCTGCTGGAGGAAGAACGCTGAGGTGACAACTCGTCTGCTGTATCGAGACGAATGTTGAGGTAGAGTCGGGATTTTGCCGTGGCTCCGTTTGTTTGATTGTCGCGTCTGAACCCTGCTGGAGGAAGAACACTGGGGTGACAACTCGTCTGCTGTATCGAGACGAATGTCGCGGTTGTCTCTAGGTTGCTGGTGAACCATCGAGGTTTGGAACTAGGGATTTTTCCGTGGCTCCATTTGTTTGATGATGTTGTGTCTGCTGTGTCAAGACGAACGTTGCGGTTGTCTCTAGGTTGCTAGTGAACCGTCGAGGTTTGGAACTAGGGATTTTGCCGTGACTCCGTTTGTTTGATGATGTTGCGTCTGCTGTGTCGAGACGGACGTCGCGGTTGTCTCTAGGTTGCTGGTGAACCGTCGAGGTTTGGAACTAGGGATTTTGCCGTGGCTCCGTTTGTTTGATGATGTTGCGTCTGCTGTGTCGAGACAAACGTCGCGGTTGTCTCTAGGTTGCTGGTGAACCGTCGAGGTTTGGAACTAGGGATTTTGCTGTGGCTCCGTTTGTTTGATGATGTTGTGTCTGCTATGTCGAGACGAACGTTGAAGTTGTGACCATTCCGCACTGGTGTGAGATGATCTCCAGTTGTCTTTCAGGCTTTATATGACTCGCCGTTAAGACCTTGAAGCTAGGAATTTGGCTTTCACTTCATTTGCTTTGTCACATCTGAATCCTGTTGGAGGAAGAACGCTGTCGTGACATCTCGTCTGCTGTATCGAGACGAATGCCGAGGTGGAGCTGGGATTTTATCGTTACACCGCTTGTTTGACCATAGGGTCTTTCGTTGGTGTTGTATCTACATCTTGATGGACTACGGAGGAACGCCGTGATTGACATCTCGTCTTCTATATCGAGACGAATGCTGAGGTGGAGCTGGGATTTTGCCGTCGCTCCGTTTGATGGTGTAACCTCTGTGTCATGCTGGAATGAGGACGCCCGCTGTTGTTGGTCTCCAGGCTGTAGATGTGGCCATTGAGATTTGGAACTAGGGACTTTTCCATGGTTTCGTTTCGTTGCGACTCTGAGGTCGATTGTTGACGTCACGTCTGCATCTGATTGGAGCGCGGAGAAACGCCGTTGGAGATCTCTAAGTTGTCGATGTGGATGTCGAGACCCTGAAGCTAAGGATCTTCCTTTACTTCCTTTGTTGACATTGTGTCTGCAATATTGCGACAAATGTCGAGATCGTCTCTAGGTTGTCTATGAACCGTTGAGATTTGGCTTCGCTTTCTGATGGAGCCTGTTGGGAAGGTATGGTTCCCTCTCGATTTATGCCCCTGGATCGTATACAGGGATCGATGTGATCTCACCTGTAGGGCAACGGTTTCATTCATTTTTATTTTATTTTTATTATTTTCTTTCCGTGATGCTCTATCATTTCAGCTTTTATATCGCGAAAGTCGCGATTGCCCAATCATTTTGGCTATTTTTCGCGGTGCCCAATCATTTCGGCTATTTTTCTTTTTACTCGCTGCTTTTTATTGCGAGTTGCCCAATCATTTCGGCTATTTTTCTTTTTACTCGCTGCTTTTTATTGCGAGTTGCCCAATCATTTCGGCTGTTTTATTTACTCGCTGCTTCTTATTGCGAGTTGCCCAATCATTTCGGCTGTTTTTGTATGCATACATTTTTACTTGCTGATTTTGTTGCAAGTTGACCCATCATTTCGGCTATTTCATATGCATTTTTTTTTGCGAGTAGGGGATTTGGGATCCGATACCAATCTTAGCATCAGCATCGCTGCGACTGGAATATTGCTAGGAGCGAATCATCATTTGCAATGAAAGGACTTGGAATTTGATACCGGTTTAGGCATCATCATCGCTACAACTGGAATATTGTCAGGAACGAATCATCATTTGCCTTTGTCGATGTTAAACAAAGGTGGCTTAGTAAACAGGGTTAGGATCCTGTCGACTAAGGCTTTTGACTTTATGAGCCGTAAGGGTCTCACAAAGGTATTTCTCCCTACGAGTCGTGAGGATCTCGTAGGTGTATTTTTCTCCTTAGGGATCGTGAGGATTCCTAAGTGTATGTTCCCCTGTAAGTCGTAAGGATCTTACAAAAGGGTTTTCTCCTTATAAGTCGAGAGGACTTACAAGGGTTGTTCACCATATGGACATATCCCTAGTCACGGGTGTGACTTGGTTAGGGAAATGTTTGTTCGCGCCCGTGGATTGTATACAAGGGTCAGTATTGAGCCACTTGTAGGGAAATAGTGGAAGGTTGTGGGAATTGCTTAAGAACAGGTTCAGGTCTCTGTAACTTAAGACTTTCAAATCTTATGAGCCGTGAGGGTCCTATAAGAGAGTTCTCCTTACGAGTCGTGAGGATCTCACAAGTGTATTTTCTCCTTAGGAATCGTGAGGATACCTAAACATGTTGCTCCCTTGTGAGTCGTAAGGATCTCACACGGGTGGTTTCTCCTTACAAGGTCGAGAGGATCCTGTAAGTGTCCTTTAACGAGGTTGCGCCCTTCCAGGTTTTCATAAACACTCGCCGGTAGTCCTGCTGTTTTTACTCACGGAGCCCTTTCGGGTTTTCATCCGTGCTCATTTTGCTTATGGACATACCGTTTTTTTTTATTCTTTTTATTTTCTTTTTTTTTTACGAGGTCGCGCCCTTTCGGGTTTTTACGAACACTCGCCGGTAGCCCTGCTGTTTTTACTCACGGAGCCCTTTCGGGTTTTCATCCGTGCCCATTTTGCTTATGGACATACCGATTTTTTTATTCTTTTTATTTTTTTTTAATTCTTTTAATTCTTTTTTTTTACGAGGACGCGCCCTTTCGGGTTTTCACAAACACTCGCCGGTAGTCCTGCTGTTTTTACTCACAGAGCCCTTTCGGGTTTTCATTCGTGCCCATTTTG
Organism: Agapanthus africanus; assembly: GCA_030015575.1. Classification (NCBI taxonomy): domain Eukaryota; kingdom Viridiplantae; phylum Streptophyta; class Magnoliopsida; order Asparagales; family Amaryllidaceae; genus Agapanthus; species Agapanthus africanus. The sequence continues at coordinate 159,203,316 of JASDDO010000026.1, read as the reverse complement.
CTTATGGACATACCGTTTATTTTTTTTTTTTATTTTTTTATTTTTTTATTTTTTATTTTTTTATCTTTTTTTTATTCTCGTCAGCCTAAGGGTGCTGCGGTATTAGTTTAAGGACGTTTCGGTCCGTCGTTAGTTTAAGGACGTTTCGGTCCGTCGTTAGTTTAAGGACGTTTCGGTCCACAGCTAGTTTTAGGACGTTGCGGTCCATCATTAGTTTAAGGACGTCTCGGTCCGCCGTTAGTTTAAGGACGTCTCGGTCCGCCGTCGCTGTATTTGAGGCGAATCTCTAGTTTACTGACTTTTCGGTCTATGGGGCTTTCCCTATGACTGAGCATGATACCCCCGGCGTATCCATCTTTCCCGGTGCGTGCGGTTGTGGCGGGCTCACCTTCCAGCTTTCAGACAGCGCGAACTTGCCCTGTTGGTATTGGTCTTCAATCCAGTTTTTGAAGACGTAGCAATTCTCGATCAGGTGACCCACTGTTTGGTGATAAGGACAATAATTAGGATTATTAACATCGCCTGGCCGCAGCGGACGTTTTGGACTCGGTAGACTGATGAGTCTGTCGCGTACTGCCAGCTCGAACAGTCCTCTTGTTTTATCTTGCAGAAACGAGTAAGGACGTTTCAACTTTTCCTGGAGGGGTTGCCGCTTGGTGTTTCGGCAAACAACCGGTCTAGGGCTACTCGATTGCTGTTGAGTATTGGCTTCGAGGGCTGTTTTTCCCTTCCTTTTATCCTTTTTGCTCGATCCTTTGTTTGCGGGGCCGAAATTTTTTTCGAGTAGAGTGCGATTGCACGGCTGAACGTCCTCACAACTCCTCAATTCTTTCATTTTTGAAATGGATTCCTTGAGGAGAGGGTTGAGGGCAGCTTCTTCGTCAGAGTCGCTTCCAAAGGTAATAATTTTCGATCCCCTGGAGTCGGCTATATGACAGTCGGCGGCGGCTCTTTTGCGCTCACCTATCGCATTTTTCTGACGTCTACAAGCTTCATGCTTTGTCCTGTTGAAGTGTTGCTTTTGAGCGATATACCCTTTCCACCAACACTTAAAGGAGTCGCAGTCTTCGGTAGGATGTATGATCTTCTGATGATAGAAGCAGAAGTTAGGATGCATCTCTACTCCATCGAGAGTATTTTCTTCAGAGGGTGGTAGCTTCATTCCTACTGATAGGGCTTTAGCAAACCTTTTCCTTGTCTTGAATTTGTTTTTATTCGCAGCGGATGACTTTTGATTTGACGGAACTGCCTCGACTCTTTGGTCTAATAGTGGGTGTTTGGCTCCTTCCAGTATGGCCATCCCATGCTCTTGATTAGCTTTAACTTTCAGACGAATCTCATTCCGGAAGGCATCGATCAACTCGTCTGACGCCGCGGAATTTCTGGTTTAGGGTTCGTCCTTGTTTCCTCGGCTCAAGGAGCATCTTTATCATCCACCAATGAGTGAGAGATCACATGACAAGTCATTATGCAGTCTTCGGATTCATCTGATGAGTTTTCTCCATCGTTTTCATCCTCAACAAAAGAACATGCTGCCCCAATCATGTCCGTCTTCTTTGGAGAGTGCAGCTGTGGTGGGTTCACCTTCCAGTTTTCAGACAGCGCGAACCTGCCCTGTAGGTACTGATCCTCGATCCATCCCTTAAAGACGAAACAGTCCTCGATCGGATGACTTACCGTTTGGTGGTAAGGGCAGTAATTGGGATTATTGAGATCGCCTGGCTGCGACAGACGCTTTGGACTCGGCAGATTGATGAGTCTATTGCGCACTGCCAGCTCGAACAGTCTTCTCGTTTTATTCTGAGGAAATGAGTAAGGACGTCCTAGTCTCTCTTCGAGGGATGGGCGTGGACGCACGCTATTTTGGCGAACGACCGGCTTTGAGTTGCTCGGCTGTTGTTGAGCATTGGCGACGATGATCGGTTTCCTTTTTCCTTTCTCATTTCGGGAATCTGGTTTTGGAGGAGAAGGTCCATGGCCCATCTGGTCCATTTGGGCTAACTTGTCGATCAAGGCCTGGAAGGTGGTCGGCCTAAAGAACATCATGAATTGCGAGATGGTCGCTTGCGGATCAAGGGTACCTACAAGCATGCCTACTGCAGGAGCCTCTTCTATGGGTTGTTCGCATTTCGACCATAGGTTCCGTCATCGTGTTGCGTATTGGACCCACGTTTCGCCGGGCCTAATCCTGGCATTTATCAGTGCTGTTATCGGGGTACGTTCACTAGCACTCGCGAATCTTTGTGTAAATAGTAGCTCCATCTCCGCAAATGTTTTGACAGAGTCGTTAGGTAGCTCCGAATACCATTCAAAGGCTGTTTCTGCTAAGCTGCCGACGAATTGGCGAAGCAACAATTTGTCATCGCCTCCAGTATTTCCGCATAAGGCCCTGAATTGAGCGACATGCTGATGCGGATTCCCTGTCCCTTTATATACGTGGAACTTAGGGATCGTATATCCCGGCGGGTAACTGATTTGGTCATACCAGCCCGGGTACGGTCGCCCCGTTTTTATGACTTAACCGGCTGCTTCAGTCGCCTGATGAACCCGGATCTGCTGAGCTATATATTCGTCCAGGTCAGCCTTGGAGATTGCCGTCTCCTTGGCTGTTGACAGAGCCAGTGGAGGATTTGATGTTTCTCCCGTATCGTCTTCAAGGACGATCGGGGGATCTTCAGCTGGAGGATCTTGTTGGATCATCATTCCCACCATGTCCTGGAACAGGAGGGCCATTCGCTTTATGTTGGCTGCTTGTTCAGCAGCCTCTTTATCCTTCTTCTCCAATATCCGGCGAAGGAGTTCAGCGTCAGTTTCTTGCTCCTGGCGTTCATCCGAGGACGCTTCGGGATTTTCTTTTGACCCAGTGAGTGCAGCCATCACGTTCATCATTTCTTGGAGCTTTTGCTGTTGCTCCTGAGCTTTGGTCACTGACCGTGTAAGCGGTCTATGACCTGTAGATGCTGTCCTCTTTTCCCGACGCCATGTATACTGTATGAACTATTATGCCCCCGGACTTAGGGCGTTTAAGTTCACCTCCTTTGGCATTTTCCGCGGGCGCGGGGATTTTCTCCGGCCTTCTTCTTTTGTGGGCCGTTGAAGTTGAAGGGGCCGTTGTAGTGGGCACCCTGGCGGTTGTTGTCCTTTGCTGTTTAATAGGACAGTCCTTTTCTTCTTGCACCTTCGCCTTTTTCTGTTGACGAGAATGATCTGGGTCAATTATGGAGTCTTGAACCCTTCGCCAAACTTTGTATATTTTTGAGGATAGTCGCTGAGGGGTTTGCTCCAGCTTAATTTCCGTAACTCTCTTCGCAGGTGGAGGAGATCTTTTCAGTGTGGCGGTCGAAGAGTTCTTGCGCACTCTCTTTAGTGGTTCAAAGCTGTTCCTAGTTGGAACAGCAGCATTAACTTCCACCACTGGAGCAGGTGGAGTTAGCCCTGAAGGGGAGTTGCCCCCGGCCTTCCTTACTCATCGCCAATGGCGACGTCGAGCATGACGAGCCGTTGGGACTGGCTCAGCAATAGAGACAGCTTCTTTTTGCCCCCTGTCCAAATGAGGTGCTGCCGGTGTCAGCCTCTTAAAAACTTATGTTGTCTTTTGAGTGTCGATATCCAATCTGTCAAAGACAGATCCTCGAGCAGGGACAGGAGCCGGAATAGATAGCCTTGAAAAGACTGAGTCTTTGATAGGAGAAGCCGCCTTGACGACTTCCGGAGCAGCGGTTGTTGCCTTCCTCGGGACAGCCACTTTAGAGTTGATGGGCTTCCTGGCTGGCCCATCAGAGTTCTGATCCAGCCTGGCAAAGACAGAGGCTGTTGATTTGATATTGGACGACCCATTGGCAGGGGCCGTTATAGTAGTGAGCCGAGCGAAAACCGACTTCTTGTTCGCTTCTGGAGCGGGCATTGGCATGGTGAAGCTTGCCTGCGGGATCATGGTCCCGAAAAACAGGCCATTGGTGGCCTGGGTCACCTGTTCTACCGGCATAGCTAGGATGGAGGCCGCTTGAGGCCCATATGCTACACCTCCAGGTGAGGTGGAGTGTCGGTTGCATTGGCACTTCGAGCAATTCGAGCAGTTAGAGGCCATTGATGCTTGATTTCTGCGCTAGGCAAAAGACCAAATCTTAGTAACTTGAAACCCAAAGGCAACCATTAACAAACCGCGATTCGTTCGCGAAGACGACACACGAAGCGTGGAGTGGAAAGAGGAAAAGGTCCCACCGGGCGTGCCAGAATCTGTTCCCCTCCGAACGGCGGCCAAGACATGGACGTATCGCCTGTGATTCGGGGCAGATGCTATTTGGTTTTATCCGTCTAAACCTCCGATACACGGTGCCATAAATTAACTTGGCATCTTCGGAGAGGTGGACGGATAAAACCAAATAGCATCTGCCCCGAATCACAGGCGAGACGTCCATGTCTTGGCCGCCGTTCGGAGGGGAACAATGTCCAAGCATCCACTATAATCTATAATAATGGCCTCTAGGGTATACATATTCCTAACAGCATTACTAGGAATACCCGGCCACCCCCGCTAAACATTTTCATATTTCAGTTTTCCTGTATGGTGTTAATTGAAAACTGCTTTCCCAATTAGATTCTGACTCCAGGGGTATGTATTTACCAGGTTTGGATCTCACATCTGTAGGGCATTACAGATGCTAAGAAGGAGTAGAATATTGGGACATTTGGTATTTTGATCCTTAATATTAGAATTTATAGCAATTGGTGATATTGGATTAAATTACTTGGTTTTGCTTTACGGCAAATGTTTGGTTTTGAATAACCGTTGTTATTCATCAATATTTAAAATTGAATATCTGTATCTTTATTTTATAAAGTGAGATATAAATTTTAAAAAATTGTGTTCTAAATATTTACCTTTATCAGTTGAGGATAAGGTAAGGTGCATTGATTAACGGTGTAGACATTCTTAACCAAAATATAGTTTTTAACTTACAACACACGAAATTTGAGTTAGTATACACTAGCGAATTATACATGGAAATGTATGTTGTCCAGTGTCATTCGGAACAAGGGGTTGGTAATCTTACTTGATTCGGTTTACTTATGAGTTCTATGATTTTAGACACGCATTTGTTGTAATGCAAGGTCCAAATTTTGAGAAGTTGTAGCTATAAGAATAAAGTAGAGAACAAAGCGTTGGAAGTATCAGGATTCTTTGAGACGATCGAAGATATAGATACTTATGTTAGGTATTCCATCATAGTAATATTGATAACATAATTCTCTCACAGGTTACTCATCCGAGGTTGCACTCCTTGATGAGTAATATTGTATGGCCTTTTTCCATATGGGATATGCACTAGACACAGTTGCATAACAATTGAATATGTTTCCATCTAAATTAGTGTCTTTATTTCTATGTGGACATAGAATGGTTGCATATTTTGAGTATGTTAAGATATGGGGTTATCTGGTTTCTATTTAAAAGCTGAATCCGGACAAACTCAAGGCATGTTTCTATAATGGCAGTTTGTTGGTTATTCCAGGCTTTTAGCAAGGGTTTAACATCTACCGTTTCAAGATCAAAAGTTGTTTTGTTCTTGACTCGCCGTCTTTTTATAAAAAGAATTTTTTTTGCAAAAGAAATAAGTGGGAGTATGGTAGAACTGGAAGTGATTCCAGAACCACAAACGGTTACTGAAAATTTAATAGAATCTGGAGATTCAATTGGATTCGACAATTCATTAGCCATTCCACAGTTTTAGCGGGTAACTTCAGCCTCCCGAGAGGTACTTCGGTTTGCTCAAAGATGGTGACATGGAGGTTTTGATAACCCAAGCCTGTCACTACTGCTTTCCTTGACTATGAGATCTGGCCGGTGGATGACTATAACGTCATTCTAAATTGAATTTAGAAGTGCGCATATATATGACTCTATCAAAGGGTTGTTGTAGTCAGTAGGAGCAGTGGAAGCATGGTGGGCAAGTTGCTTATGTCTATTTATAGACTAAAGCAAAGAAAGCGGAATTGGTCATCTAGTTTGATGTAAAAGTCAAAGATTTTGACTTCATCAGAACAACAGATGGACCTGGTAAGAAGGTAGTACGGAGTGTTGTCCTGGTATTTATATGGCATACTATTAATAGGAAGTGATATTCTTATACTGCGATCGGTCAAACTTTGGTTGTCACAAGGTGTTTATCCACATAAGATGTGGATAATATATCACGGATTCTGATAACTAGATCTATGGTTTTAGATATAGATTTGGGGAGTGTCCTAATCGGGGTACTTGGACACTATTCTAAAGTAGTTTAGAATGGATGACTCCTGATGTGGTAGTCTACCCGCAGGTGATGGAGTCTCCCACTTTAAAGAGAAGTCTTCTAGACTGATGAGGAGAGAAACTGGCATGAATGACATATCATTTGTGTAGGCAATTGAGTCAATCATGCAATGTCAATTACCAGACCAGATGTTGCTTTTGCACTTGCTGTAGTAAGCGGATATTAATCCAATCCTGGAGAAATATTAAGAAGCGGTTATGAACATAATAGGATGTTCTTGGAATATGGTAACGGCAGCCTCCTGAAGGAGGCGGTTATCATTTCAGGCTTCCAAGGTGACCTGGATGACAGAGTGGCTGTCGGAGTTAATATTTTTCCCTCTTTTGAGGTGCAGTATGTTGGATAGGTTTCCAAGCAGGATATTGAGGTGGTCATGGCGCCGGGTACTGATTAGATCAGCAATGGATACAGTCTAAGAAGTTTGTTGGATTTGGTGTTCATGTTTTGAACAAGGTCACATCAGATATCTAGACAAGTTCTAAGACAGGTATCACTCATTTCGAGAGATAGTCGTTCTTCGTAAAGTTAAGATATAGAGAGATAAAGATAGAAATATTGGAGCGGATCCACTTATTGAGGTGATTTCTCGAACATGTAAGTTTCTCAAAACAAGTTTTGAGAAACTGACTAGTAGATATGTCGGGTATTCGGTACCACACGAGCTGTGAGTATGCGATACTACAATAATTAGCCTTAAGCGCAAATGGGAGATTGTTGGATATAGTGCCCTCAAGGCAATTATTGTAATTGCAAGTAAGCGATTATGATAATTGAATGAGAACATATATAGGTAGAACAGTCTTACTCGAGATGATGGTATGCTAACTGGTTTGTCTTTATCATTATGTGTATACGTTTTGATAAAGCCCGCAGGATTATTGTTTGACTACCAGCATTATGATAGCGATCATATATGTGGGAGCTGGGTGGTCCATATGCACATCCTTAAATGTCCCTAGTCGAGGGAGTATCATGACCGGGAATCGATACACCGGAGTAGGCTAGTGTATACATTTCGAGACCCCGACGAGGGACGGTGGAAAGATTTCATAAGCCATTGGTGTTGAGTCACCTAAGATAGTATACAGGTGCTCACTGGAAGTGAGTACACTGGACGGACTCGCCGAGAACTTTTAGATGGTATTATACCTATCGTCAGATGGAAGTTCTCTTATAGCATGAGTACAGGTTAATCCTTTGACCTGAGATTTTCATTTGTCTCGTATGAGTTCCTACTGTACTTAGATTACTACCTTACTATGGCTCAAAGAAGTCATGCAAATAGGTTTTAGTTGGGTACGGTCCCGAGCCACATGGAGGCAGTGAACAATCGTCAGGGATTCGTCTCTCCCGGTATTGGGAGTCGAAGTCGCGCTGTGTTGGGTCAGCCATCACCAGAAATCCTTGGTCAAGGTGGATGAGATTTACTAATGTGATATCAGTAGTTTCTCAGTGGGTGATGAACTTTAGACCATCATGAATTATCGGGTTAGTAGGGGTCTGACATTATCTACCTCTAGACCCGGTATGCGATTATCTTTGACGAAGAGACTGGAATGTACGGAGATTGTTACAGACAGACTCAGTAGGGGTACGGATGAGTTTGCTCGTCGGCCTTCCTTACGCTCAATATCTGGGTGGCCGTTATGTACAGCTAGTGCCGCTGACGTGCTTGTGATTAAACCCACTGACAGCGTATTGACAAGTCTTTAGAGTCCCACACATAGAGTTTTTCCAGTTCAGGCAAAATGATGTAGTGGCTGTATATTGATACGTTCAGGGTTCTGATTAGGTATGTGTGCTAGCCATGCGGACTTTATTTGGGTGGATGATAATACTAGCCAGCTTAGGATTAAGCCGGATTATTAAATCAAGTTTTGATTTAATAATTTACATATATATATATATATATCGATATGTATATTCTAGTATTATGTTAATTGTATCTTTCTATCTCTTGGGTATTCGTATTTTGATACGAATACGGGCATGTATTTGCGGGGACGTATTCTTGTATTTATACAAGAATACTTTTAAAAGGAGGACACCTTATATCTAGGATTTTATTTGTTTTTAAAGAAATAAAGAAATGAGGTGGAAGAAGGAAATGGTGGATGGTATGGGCAAATAAATTATTAATTCATTTGCATATACTATTCAAGCATGATAGTATTTTTAAATTGGAAAAATTCTTTTTAACAAAAGATATGAAGTATACTTGAATTTGTAAGTGATTTATTCATTCCACCATTTAGCTTCTCTCTTTTCCATGGCTCCTTTTTCTTCTTTTTCTTCATCTTCAACCCTCTCATGAGTTGAGAATCATGAAGATAAATAGAAAGAAAAATGCTAGAACACTCACACATATCACTAAGCATCCTAGAGTAGCAACCTAGGATCTTTAGTTACTTCATTGATGAAGTTGAAACTTGAACTTGGTTCCCTCAGGTGGAACATCTTCGGCGAAGGAAGACCGGCTTGCAAGCGCGATCCAGAACTCTTGAGAGCATGCTAGAGTCCAACCCAATTGGAGCAAATGAAGATGCGACAAAGGTTGTGATTTCTATCTTGTTATTGTTTTAGTTTAGGTGTTTGGTTTAGATTCTTAGGTATAAGTTTCTAGTACCATCAAAATTTTTGTTTTTGTATTCTGCATTGGCCGCGGGTTAGAGGCGAGGGAACTAGGATCCTTTCATAAGGGGGTGACCAAGTATTCCTAGTAATGCCTTTTCCAATGCCCAGATTCATGACACTACTTGCAATTTTCTTTGTCCTCAATTCAATCCCTTTATATGTCTCTACATCTTATCTTTTGTACACTATACTTAGGCCCGTTGGTTTTCTTCCTTCCCTACCTCTCAGCATCTGCCTAAGATTTAGAAGAAGACTATCCAACAAGTATAACAGGTGCACTCTCCTAATACAAGAAGCTCTTAACTTGAGAGAATGTGAAGAAAGGAAGACAACCGAAATATGCAATTCAATTTCTCCAGAACCCGTGACCATCCTCAGACTGAAATAAATTTCTTCAAGTTCGTATGTAACTATACGAGATGGCTATTCCAAGCAATATGGATATCTGTAGTGATACAGAGTGTTCTAGAGAAGGCAAAGGGTAAAGTAGGAGCGACAAGGATATATGCGACTTAGTCGTGAATCATGATAAACCAAAACCAGGTATATAAAAAGGTTCGGTCAACTTAGTTTATGAGTTTTAGTTTAAGGTCAGTCATGGGTTACTGCCAAAGAGAGAGAGAGAGAGAGAAGGAGAGAGAGAAAAGAAACACTCAGTGTGTACTCTATCAAGATTAGATTGGTTAATTACTTTATCTAATTATGATGACTCCTACCGTTTTCTCAAATTCTCCTTCAAACCCTAAAAGGAGAACTGGTCGAGATCATTTACACCTTACAAGTTCGCTAACCGTTCAGCCAGGCCATTGTTGGTACTCCAAGAGAAGCTCCCCGTGCTTTCACACAGACCTAATTAAATAACCCTGTTTCCGCAGAGGCATAATCTCGTTAACACTTGCTAGACACCTAATAGGTTAGCTAATTGTGAAGTGAAAATCTCCTGAGGAGTAATACCTACTCATCAGTGGGAATCAGGACCCAACTATCGTTGTGTGATAATTTTGAAGGAAGTCAACCAATGTCACCACACTCCAGAAGGTATGCACATACTTGGCAAGTTTCTCTTATATTTGAAACCCCCATTATGGTTTTTACCCCTAATGACCTATGACCTTGACGCTTGCCAATAAATCATAGGCCGCTAGTCAAGTTCAACCTGTCATTATCTTGATTAACTTGAACCCACCCGCAATAGCCTTTGATGCTTGCCAACAAATCCGTGCGACTGCCCCGATCAATCGCATCTCTATGCAACATATAAGTATCACTCAGCTACCGTACACTATACCTTGACGCTTGCCAACAAACATAGCATAAATACTAGGCGCTACCTATCTAAAATGACGGAGGGCTACTATTGGTTTTTGGCGAAAACCATTAACGTAATGAACTTAATATCGTTGAAGGAACTCGAGTGGCTTTGAAAAGGAGTGGTTTAGGATCCGCTTTTAAAACAAGTGGTTTTGTAGAAAACCAAGTGGTTTTGAAGAAAACCGAGTAGTTTTAAAATTTGGTTCTAACAATAACATTTAGGTTTGTTTTCCTTGCATTAAACCTATAATGAGATCCCATCAAACTATGTTTCTAGCCACAACAGAAACAACCTAAATAGCATGCTTTTATATGCCATCTGCATTCGCCACAGGGTCCTAGGTCTTCACCGTACGATTACTTAACTTACGGCAGGGCAAGGACAGAGCTAACGCGGATGCAAAACATATAGAAGTATCTAGTAATATAAATATATATCAATATCACAGACAAGTAATAAACATCACAGGCATGCGATAAACAATAAACAAGATGGAATAGCGGATAAAATAGGAGCCTTGTGTTTCGTTTGAGCCACAAACGAAAACCAATGTTCTCCGGTCGTGTGAATAGCCTGTACAAACTCGAACCAAGACCCCTACGAGTATGGCAAGTTACCCGCCAATTCTAGAAGTAAGGAAACCCGCTCTTAATGTCATGAGTGGGTCACCCGGCACTTCTTAGAATCCGACTTGAGCACTCCCCAGTGGGTCAGAGCTACACCCCCTATAAGTGTGGTGATCAACCCGCCAATCCAAGAACGAGGTGACCCGGTCTCGACTCCACGAGATGGTCACTAGTTGCATTCTCTAATACGGTTACCCGAGCACTCCGCCGCGGGGTATCCTAGTACAAGTAATGAAAAATATATACACTGGTGACAACGCCCATAACCTGGACGTGTCCCAAAAATAATATACATCAAGCGGCAACGACGGCCACAATCCGGCCGCTCGTCACGAATAAAAAAATACATGAATATCAAAATTGTACATACAAATCGTACAAAGGGATATCTAATCACGACAATCCGTCTAAACGATCACAAGATATATATTCAAACTAATATAACAAGTAACCAGTGTACAACCCTATCTAATCCAACATATAACAATTAGACGACGTTATCAAACACACAAACAAAGATACGAACAAAAAAGATATTTTAGTTTCGACCGAATTTTTTTTCAAACTTGCCCGAATACAAAGATAACACAAACTAAAATCTGGGAAAAAACAAATATATCAAAAAATCAAGTTTACTTATAACCAAGCCCCTGTAAAAACACAGGGACCTAAAACAACTTTTGGGCCGCTCGTAGCGGCTAAAATCAATATTTTGGCGGCGAAACATTTGAATGAGGTCCTTGAGTTTTGGTCCATGTTTTCATACTTCAAAACTTTCTCTCTGACATACTTTAAAAAAATTTCAGAGATGATTTTAAAAAATGGACAGAAACTTGGTTTTTGAAACTCGATTCGGTTAAGTTTTCAATTTTGAAACTTAAACATTGTCTATAACTAGTTAAAGTGTTTGGTTTGGCTCTGATACCACTGTTAAGACCCTAGTGCTCGCACCACAATACTCGCGGCGAAGGCGGAAGCGAAAACAAAAATTTTATAGCAAGCACTAGCGACCAATACCCGAGAATCGATTCTAAACAGTAAACTAGATAACTAAACATGCAAGGTTAGGGGGATAGCTACCTTTGTAGCAAGTTCGCGCAATTGCATAAGACCCCTACATCACTCCAAGGACTCTAGCATAGTTCCGAAATCACCGGGAACTAGGTTGCACGCCAATCTTCCTCGTAGAAGATGATCCACCTGAGAGAGTCAAATTCAAGCTCTGGCTTCACATATAAAATATCAAGTGAAGCAACTCACAATCAAAACTTTCTAAGAATTTATTATGAGATTGATGTAGTGGTGGTTCTCAAGCTTTCTCACTTTTCAAATTTGAAGCTAACACAAGGAAGAAGAAGAATGGATCATCCATCTCTTTTCTTTCTTCCCCTTTTTAATTGTGGAGAGTGAGTGGATGAGTGACTCACCCCAATGAGTCACTGATTGATCTTATTTCGGATCGTGAATTTGTATGAAATGAAAAGTAATCACAATCAAAATATTTATAACCGCAATCAATAATGGTGTCGTTTGTAGTTTCGTTAATGAGAACGGATCGTCCACAGAGATTCGTGTATTTGATCGGTCTTGCTTTAGATGAGTCGAAATGAAAATAGAAAATAAAATTCAAGAAATAGATTCAAGGCTTAATTGAGTTGTCATTTCAAGAAAATCAAGAAAATATATCAAGAATCAAGAAATCAAGAAAGTATCCAATATAAATTTGATTTATCAAGAATATGAAGAATAGCTTGTAGGAATCGATCGAATTAGTAGCAATGATGAATACTAGAAATGGCTAATCTCATCTATTGATGAATTATAGCTAGATTGATGACGATGAATAAAGATTAAGGATCTATTGAAGAAACTAGGGTTTCTCCTTCACTATCCCTTATTTTTTCATTGATCATCATTCAAATCTAGGCTCTAGCAAAGAGGATCATCAATCATTTGATCTCTAATTTGCAACGAAATTAGCAAGTGTAACACTTTGAATTTCCGTTAGAATTTTTTTCACGATAATTAGTTATTTAGTCGTGTTAGCAAATTGGAAAAATTTTCCTTTGTAGTGTAGTGTACACTTGCACACTTAGTTTTTGGGACTTAGGGTTTTGGTAGCATGTTAACCATTCTTGTGTTGCATGGTTGCTAACTTATTTCCCCACCCTTTAATAAAAACAAAACCCTTTTTATAATTTCAAATCCTATTAAACAATGAGGCATGGTGGTTAGGTGAAAGTTGACCTTGAGACCATTTTCTTCCCTTCTCTCTCTCTCCTCTCCCCACTTCAGAATTTCTGCAGCTCCAGCAGAAAAACCCTCTCATTTTCTTCACCTCTTCTTCTTCTCTTCATTCCCTTTGATCCCCAAACAAAACCCTACACAAATCAATACATTTTCCTTCACAAAACCTTAGGAAAAATGAGTTTTGAGGTGTTTGGAGGCTAATCTGCACACCTGAGTGGGGAGCTGGACTTTTGGTGTTGTATAAGGTCTTTAGGAGGTATAAATTCATGTCTTAACCTCTTTTTCCATAACTTGCATGTTTAGTTTCAAAATATCACCTTTTTGTGCAATTTTAGTGCTATTGAAAGGATTTAGTGGTAATATGTTAAAGTTTATGTTGTTGTGGCTTGATTAGCTTGTTAATGAGTTATTAGTGTAGGTTTAGACTTAGGTTTGTTTCAGATTTCAGAAAAATACCCTAAAGTTTGATTTTAGTGCAAAAGTGTGGATTTTAACTAGAAATAAGGCTCTTTAGGATCTGCTGCTACCCGAGATATTTCAGAGTGAAACTAGATGTTACTGTAGCATGTATGGAGGGTATAGAGTGCACACACCAAACCTGGGAGCCCAATTCCCAAGTGAGGCCGCCGGAATATTCAGTCTGGCCGCAATTTGCGGCCAGATGGGGGTGTTTTGGGTTGGGGTTTGGGGTGTTGGTGTCTGCTGCTATGAGGGTTATTTTGGTATATATAGTTTTACAGTATCATTTCTGTATCAAAATCTGGAGGTGATTACCTATTTTCCTGTATTTTTAATCCTTCGCGACACGCGTGATACGTGTGTATGGGTTTTGGGTTTCTGCGTATCGCGACGCGTCGGAGTGACTTCAGGCGCGTAATCACACGTTTTAGCGTATCGCGCACACGCGCGCTTGGTTCACGACACGAGTTACTAGTTCGGCCTTAATGTCGTGTTTGTGTGACTTCAAGCTTATGTATGATGTATTGTGAAATTCTAGGTTCACAGGCGAGTACGGCGGACGCCGCACAGAAGGGGAAACAAGTTGTTGGCTATACCTAGCGAGAGATTACGGTGAGTAGATTTAACATCTACGGGGATATCGCCCGCATGGCATTCTACGTCAGGGCTGATAGGACCTTATAGGTACATTTACATACATTGACTGTTCATGGCTACTATTTAGTGCATACTGCATTCCCTGCTATATGTATATAAACTAGAATTGATAGAACACCGCACCCTTACTGACAGTTCATGTTGCACGAGCACTACCCTGACATAATATTCATACTTGATGCATATATCACATCGGATCATTATGCTATTGCTCATCTTTTATGTGACTTGACATGATATTCCTACTTGATGCACATATCACATCACATTTACTTGCATATTGGTTGGGATTACATGTGATTTCTGGATTTGGGAACCGTGGCCTTTTCAAATATGTAATCATTTAAAAACCCGGTTCCTTTGATATGATATTTTGGGGCGCCACCCTGTGTTTTCTCGGTGCTAGAGTGGCTTATATTCAGAGAGGGATGACCCGGACTGACGGATTCCCGATATATTGAGAGAGGGATGACCCGGACTGACGGATTCCAGATATATTGAGAGAGGGATGACCCGGACTGACGGATTCCCGATATATTGAGAGAGGGCTGACCCGGACTGACGGATGCCCGATATATTGAGAGAGGGCTGACCCGGACTGACGGATGCCCGATATATTGAGAGAGGGATGACCCGGACTGACGGATTCCCGATATATTGAGAGAGGGCTGACCCGGACTGACGGATGCCCGATAGAGGAGGATTTGCGTGTCGATGCTAGACACGAGTATTTATGTTATTTGGGTGCCGATGTTGGGCACTCGTGATTCTCAGGGATGTACAGGATTTGAGGGCCGATGGAGTACCGGCGTCTGGGTTGTTGGGATTCGCGGTGCATACATATATATTTAGTCCACCTCTACATTTCGTGTAGATGTTATATTCCCATGCTCAGCATTCATCACTGCATCTCATCCTGTAGTTATATCACCTGATAGAGGACTTGCATGATTATTATACATATTGCTTACCTCGTATTGATATCATCTGCTGGCATATGTTAGAGTAGCGCAGTATGTGCATGCTCGCGATTACCTTTATATGTTATTTCTATTCACGAGTTAGCAACTCACCCCCGTTGTGCCTTAGTGGTTGCAGGTAGCCTTCGGAGTAGTCGCGGCAAGCTGCGTTTTGTATCTTTTGACACAGATACCCCCATAGTTGGTGTACCGACTCTCTTGCTGATAGGTGGGTTTTGTGCGGTATCTGTTTATCTTTCAGTTATGTATATTGTTATATCTAGTATTCTCCATCTACCATGTATGTATTGACTTAGAGACAGTGTGAGGACGATGATGTATATTATTGGTATTCTGGTGTCGAGCTCATTGTGAGCCGACTTTTCTTATGCAGTTTTATTCTATCTGTGATGTTCTCACTTGTTGCTCTTGATCTTCGCTGCGGCGTCGTATATTGTTTACTTGGATCTCTAACTTGAATTAAATGTGTTCTTTTAAAACTTAAAACACTTTATACTGTTATGGGTTTGATTTCTGGGTTTTCGGTTCACTTAGTCGCGTTACGCCTGTAGACGTTGCGTAGTTAGGTGCCGGTCACGGGCCAAACTCTGGGTCGTGACAGCAAGAATGGTGATCTCGCTCCAAATTAGGTCATTGATGATTCTTTCCTAAAGTTCACAATTCTCATAAGACTTAAGATTAGTAAAAGAATTTCATCATCATTTCATTTACCGATTCTCTCGAATCCTTTACAAGCGGAGATTTCACTCACACATTATGAAAATTAAAGAATCGAGAATGAGAAATTTCATAATGCAAGAAATAAAGAAAGCGAGAATTAACAATTTATCACCTTTATTAAATCTTCTTCAAATTACACCTCTCAATTTGAGATTACAAGACTAGCTCTCGATCTCTCTTTTGAAAGGGAATTTGTCGTCGATCTTTGCGTGGCTCGATCGCCGTGAGTCGTGGATCGGATGCGGATCTCTTGCTCTTGATGACGATCGGCGTTGCGATAAAGGATCTTCGATGTCTTGCTTGATGTTGATCTCAATTGATTCTTGATTTGATTGGATTTGGATTTGAAATTGGAATTGGATCTCAAGTTGTGTCACTCAACTTTTTAATCCTAAAATCCAACAACCTTTACAATGAAGCTTAGATCCCCTTTTATAGATCTAAAATTAAACTTCCACAAGAAGCTTGGTAGTTATGCAGAGCCTTCCAGAAGAAGCCACGTGGTTATGAAGCGTCTTGAGGAAGCTAGGAGGTTACAGAGAATATTCTGGAGAAGTCTCGACCGCTGACGATCCAAGTCGGCCGCGGATCCGCGGCGGATTGGGCTGAATCGGCCCCGGTTCCGCGGCCATATGATGAGATCTCTGTATCATTTTCATGGGGTCTTCATGTGTTTTTATTTGGGTCTTCATGTGATATCTGGAATCTTATTATCTTTTCTGAATCTCTGCCAGATTTTAAATCTTTGACTTGCTGCGCTTTATTGGAAAATTTGCGATTCAGGTTCTTTGACCTGAATAATTTTCTGCACAAAATCTTACTGAAGATTGTCGAGATATATAATATCATGCATGAAATAATAAACACACAATTTCCTTTAAAGAATGTTGATTATATATATAGCACATTATTTTATATTTTCCAGATGAATTTGTAATATGTGTTATATTTACAATAAACACCCTTAGATAAATAGAATAGTGAGGAAATTGTTATGTTACAGATTGCAATATTTTCGACTGAACAGTCACCCATCCACTCTTCACAAAGTTTCTAAAGGTGAGTGGAAAAGGTGTATGTGTACATACACACACAAATACACACACACACACATATATACATATATACATAAAACTAAATATGCATCAAAATACATATATCTATATTCATATTGAGATACAAATACCCCTATTCGTATTAAAATACAAATACCCATATTTATATAAATACTCGTATTCGTATAAATACTGTATTCGTGTCAAAATACAAATACCGTATTCATATAAAAATACGAATACCAAGAGAAAGATAATGAGAGGGATATAATACTAGCTCATAATGATCCGGTTATCTTTCAAATCTGCCAGTATTATCAAAACGCCCGATTAAAGCACATACACTAAATACACGTATTTAATCGAACCTGAGTGCGTATCCAAATACGCACATACTACAACATTTCGCCTGAACCGGGAAACCCTATGTGTGGGACTCTAAAGACTCGATAATACGCTAGCAATGGGTTTAACTATAAGGACGTCAGCGGCACTAGCTGTACGTAATGGCTACCCATGTATTGAACAAAACGAAGGTCGACGAGCAAACTCGTCCGTATCCCTACAGAGCCAATAAGTGACAATCTCTATACAGTCTGGTCTCTTCGTCTGAGAGTATCGCATACCAGGTCTAGGGGAGCGGATAACGTCAAATCCCTAATAACCCGATAAGTCGTTTCGGTGTCAAGCTCATCACCGACCGAGAAACTACTGATCTATAATCAGTAAATTTCATCCATCCTGGTCAGGGATTTATGGTGATATCTTACCAAACACAGCGCGACATCGACTCTCTATACCGGGAGAGACGAATCCCTAACGATCGCTTACTTCTTCCATGTGGCTTATAACTGTACCTAACTAAAACATGTTTGCACGACTCAGTAGAGCCGTGGTAGGGTAGCAATCTAAGTACAGTGGAAACTCACACGAGACAAATGATGATCTCAGTTCAATAGACTACCTATACTCATTCACCTGAGAACTGCTATCTGACGATAGGTATAATACCATTTAGAAGTTCTCACGAGTCCGTCTGGTGTACTCATTTCCAATGAGCACCTGTATACAATCTTAGGTGCATCACACCAATGTCTATGAGATATGCCACCGCTCCTCATCAGAGTCTAGAAACGTATACACCAGTCTACTCTGGAATGTCGATGTCCTGTCTCGATACTCCCATGACTAGGGACATTTAAGGATGTGCTTATGGACTACCAAGCTCTCACAAGTATGATCACTTCATAACTCTGGTAGTCAAGCAAAGATCATACGGGCTTTATCATTATTTATTAGCGACACGTAATAAAACGTATACACATATATGATAAAGACAAACCAGATAAATACTATCACCTCGAGTAAGACTGTTTTACCTGTATAGGTCCTCGTTCAATTATCATAATCGCCTATTTTCGATTACAATAATTGCGTTGAGGGCACTATAGCCAACACACACAACAAGGCACAAAGCAAAGATACCGATTTAAAATTGGTTCAAGTTAAAAACATGTGCCAAATTATATCCATATGAAAAGGATTTAAACAATTTAAAGCTATATGGATACACACTCTCACTTATAAATTAAAATCACATTATAAGCAAGTGAAAGTGGTTTATGGCAAGAAAATACAAGATAAGAAAATCTAAATCAAGTTTTCAAAGCATATTGTGCTCAAGTTTAAAAGATTGCAAGTTTAAAGAAAATGAGCAGAAGAAACCATATATAAGAAAACGAATGATACCAATTGTAAATACCAATTGAAATATTCTATGAATAGCATATCATACATGAATCAAAAGCACTAAAAGTTAGTCAAGTTAAAACTAGTGCATTACAAGGGGTATATAAAATAAACACACACTTCTAAAATATCGACATTTAAGCACACAACTTAATAGGAGATATTTTAAAGAATGTTGCAACGAAATACGATACCCCACTAATTGATGAGACAAGCAAATAATTCCATTCAATTACTCTTGCTCATCACAAACTCGAATCCCTCACTTCGTCAACTTGTCCATACCTACAAAACAAGATATGGAAGGGGTTTTCGGTATCCAAGTCTTCTTGGATCTATATGGGTTGAGTTTTGGAACCCATCTCACGTTGGCATGCAAAGACATATTTTTCTATAAAGTGCAAGTGTATGTCAAGTGTCCATGTGCACCACAAAAGTGACAAGTGTGTGTATGTGCATGCATGGAACTAGAAATGTTAACTAAGGCATGAGATGAAGCAAGATTATAATGCGCATACCTTTGAAAAGTTTGCCTTGAACTAAATCTATACAAATATGCATAAGAATGTGTATGAGATATAGTATGATGAGAAGCATGCTTGACAAATCTAGACGAAGATGGTTTTTAAGTTTTCAAAGAATTTTTAATTCCTCCTCGATTTAAGACATTTTCCTTGCTGACTAAAGAATCAACATTTGAAAACTTAGCACGGGAAGAAACCAAAATCTCATTTTCTTTCTTGAGAGAAGCGTTTTTGAAAACAAGAGATTTTTGAGTTAAAATAGACGATTTTAAAAGATCGATCTCGGTTTTAAAAATTGAAATCGTATCAATGTTTTCGTTTCTCAAGATCTCACAAGTCAAAAGCAAGTTCTCGTTTTCTTTTTAAGAGACGAAATATCACAAGTTAATACATCTTGAGATGCAAGGAAAGATTTCAACAAATCCATTTTGCATTTAAAACTTGAAATCAAAATATCATTTTCTATTCTCAAGGCATTGCAAGTGAAAACCAAATTTTTATTTTCAAATTTCAAAGTATCAATGGAAATACATTGCAAATCAAGTTTTGAAAGTAACTCATTCTTCTGAACTTCTAATTTATCAATTAAAGCGGTTTGAGAATCATGAGCGGAAGATAAAGTGCTAAATTTGAAAATCAAATTTCTATTCAAAATCTCAAAAGAATCACAACAAGAAACCAATTCACTTCTCTCGTTTTCAGAAATAAAAATTCGTTTTTCAAGAATACTATTTTTAGAAGCTAACGAAATAAAACCATTATGTAAAGTATTGAAAGCATCTAGTAATTGATCATATGTTAGTTTACGGAAATCATAAGAAGGGTTACAACGCTATGATAAAAACACCCCTTAACCGATTCTATCGAGTTGTCTTGTCTCTTGAGATGTGTGTTTTGTTGAGGCATATCCAATATGGCGATAGAAGTCGTTCTCTCGGCTTTCTCTTCTTTATCGCACATGGTTTGCTCTTTATATATTTGCTCCAATGAGCACCATATATTTTGAACCGTCTTGCAAAAAGAGACATTATTAAGAACATCAACATTTAAAGCACAATGCAATATTTTTAAAGTTTTAATGTTCAAAATAAATAAATTCTTATCATGAGTACTCTACATAGATTTAGCAATAGCAGGTATCAAGTACTCGTTATCAACTATTTTCCAAAAATCCCTACCCCGAGATTCAAGAAAACATTGCATCATAATTTTCTAAATATCAAATTTGAACCATCAAAATATGCATGATTATGAATAGATGATTCATCACGATAAGAACACGAAGGTAAAGATGATGACATGGGATCACTCTAGGATGTTAAACCTACACAAGGAGAGCACCAAGCTCTGATACCAATTGAAAAACCATGGAAGCTCACACCAAATAGTCCCAAAGTGGGGGTGAATAGGACTATGCAAACTATATGCCCAAATTAAAAATTCTAACCAATACACTTGCTAATCAAAACCCTCAATTGTAAAGCTTAGGCACTATGAGACAAGATGATATAATACTAAACAAACTACAATTGTGAATTATAACATATAGTAAGAGATAAAGATCACAATCAAGCAAGAATGAGCATATAGAGCAAAGATAATCTAGCATACAATTTCTATCAATGAAAACTTGCAATCAATTAAGCATAATATAAATGGCAAGTAATAAAGGAGAGATATAGAGAAATTACAGACTCAAGGCACAAGAGATTTTTAGAGTGGTTCGAGAGATCCCTAGCCCATTTTTTTATGCGTACGAGCCCGTTCCACTAAACACATCTTTTTCGGAGACAACACGTTGCTTGCGTACAATCCACAACCCCGCTTCCAGTGGAAACCAACACATCTCCTTAAAAGACTACACATTGCCACTACGAAAAAACACTTCTTACAAGATCTTCCCGCCTCTCTCTCTCAATATAACCATATGTACTCACACTTAAGCACTTCTTCTCTCAACAAGCTTTTCTCTTTTACAAGACACTCTTCCACTCAAGAATCCTCTCAATGAAGAAAGAAGGTAAAATACAAGCTCAAGATTACTCTCAAAGGAGTTTTGCAATTGAAGCTCTAGTACTCAAGAAGAATGGAAAATCAAACTAGAAGCTCTTGAGTGATTTTGTGTGTGAGAGTGATTTTAGATAAGCAAATGAATATTTTATCAAACTCTTGTGAGATTTTTCTTTCTTAATCACTTCGCAACTTTGGTAGCTGAAATATTGACTGATAAGTGCTCAAAAAACCAACCCAAAACTCTTTTATAACCCCACACAAAAAACTAGCCGTTATAAATCAAATCAGCATTTTTCCAGTAAGAACAGACGTCTGAAGAAAAAAAGGACAGACGTATGAAGTTTTTACCAAATAGATCCTAACGGTTATATTTTTATAAACTCCTTTCTTCAGACATCTGCTCGTATAGCTGCATATGTCTGTCGATCATTTTAAAGAAGGCAATAAAAAACGCAGATCGTAGACAAACGTCTAAAGAACAAATAATCTGTTTTGAATACCTTCATCAGACGTCTGTCCATATGAACTGCAGACGTTCATCTCTCATAAAAAATGGGTTATATGAAAAAACAGAGAAGGGATAGACGTTTGAATAAGCAAAGGACAGACGTCTGTATCTCATAAAAATAGACCATATAAAAACACAGAGAATAAACAGACGTCTGAACAAGTAAAGGACAGACGTCTGAAGCACAAAACATATGAAAACTGATATTTCTGATATTTAAGGATTTTATAAACACACAGTAAGACGACAGACGTCTGAATCACATGGGGACAGACGTCTGAAGTGTAGAAACTCAGAAACATGTGTTTTGTGATGAGAATCAATTTTAAATCGAAAACTCCAAAGTTCATGCAATGTAAAACGTTTGTGCAAGCGTGCGTGAGTGTTTCAAGAGCTCTAATTGATAATAACTATATTCAATAGAGAACTTACATTGAATCCTATGTCGATGTCGTATTTCTTCGAAACCTTGAGTTTTTGACACTTCGACACGAGCTCTTGAAAGTTTGGCGCTTCGCTTGAACTTTGCGTTGGTCGATTGATCTTCAATTAGCTTAGACACTTGACGCTTCAAATTTGAACAAGCCATTCCACTCACTTGCGTCTTGAAGTCGATATTTGATCTTCAAATGAACCTCGCTTCGATTTCGATCTTTGATACTTCAAACTTGGACTTGGTTTCTAACTTCTTGGCTATTCGTAGATTGAACTCTTGAATTCTTGTTTTTCAGCTACGTAGTTTGAACTCACGAAGCTTGATATATAATTTGGAAAGCTCTCGTCCGTATCCTCCAACCTCCATTAGATATTCCATTTAAGCTCAATATCCATCCATCCTCCTTCATACGCTTGTGTCGTAAGATATCCTAAATATCCTGAAAACCAATCTCAAACATGACCAAGCATATCATATACATTGTTATGAAATATAAGCAAGATAGTAAACACAAGTATATGAACATTCATTGTTTTTTGATATCACAATCATGAATAGTATATCAATATTAAGATATAATTCAAACTCAAAGTATGAGATATTGATATAGTAAATATATATACATGATATAAGAGAAGCAAGATATAGATCACACATATATACAAATTCATATTGTGAATTACCAAAACTATGAATGAGAGTAATATATCGATATCAAGAATATAACATAAGTAAAGCATGAGATTGATATATTACTCGGTATGCACAAGATATAAGATAAGCAAACTAAACAACAAGTGTATACGAGTTTAGTGTCGATATGATAAGCAAGATAAGTAAGTCACACTAAACGAACTATTCATGTTTAAGCTATCATCAAAACTAAATAAATAGATCATCGAAATCCATAAGCTATCACATCGTATGTATCAAAAGCATCACAAGCGATACTTTTTAGTTGCGATTGACCAAGCATAAAACAAGAGAGTCCTACATAGAGTTAAGTTAATCACCCTCTGTTACGCTCTCTCGATGGCAATCGATTAACCGTGCATGACTGCAGCTGCATTATTACTTTCTTTTTTTCATTTCTCAATCTTTTTTAATGAGGACGAAACTTTAATTCCATTTTACTTTATTTGGACGTTTTTTCTGCACAATGAGAAACACAAACAACTATGCAGATACAAAACTAGAATCACATATCTACATGATTTATCT
The DNA here is from genome assembly GCA_030015575.1 of Agapanthus africanus. Lineage (NCBI taxonomy): Eukaryota > Viridiplantae > Streptophyta > Magnoliopsida > Asparagales > Amaryllidaceae > Agapanthus > Agapanthus africanus. The sequence continues at coordinate 159,179,858 of JASDDO010000026.1, read as the reverse complement.
CTGCTAGTATGTATTTACTTGCATGGTAGCTATATACAACATATAGATAATTATTATCACAAAAATCAAAATCTATCTATATGTTAACATGAAGTTATGATTTTGAAAAACAAATTCAAGTTAAGAGGAAATCTACAACATGGTGAGAAATGGTGGGGGGATAATGCCAAAGAAGAGACTGTTAGATATAGTTGCCCTGAAGGCAATTATTGTAATTGTACATGGATCTATATGGATAGAACATTCTCGCTCGACATGATAGTATGCTATCTGGTTTGCTTTATCATTTATGTGTATACATCTTACTTGCTATAACGTTTCACTAATACATGTTGATAAAGCCCTTAGATACTTTGCTTGACTACCAAGATTATGATGTGGTCATATTAGTGGGGCTTGGATAGTCCATAAGCACATCCTTAAATATTTCTTGTCTTGGGAGTGTCGAGACAGGTCATCGGTACTCCAGTGCAGACTAGTGTATACATTTTTTGATCCCGACCGGGGCGATGGCTAGTCCCATAACTATTGATGTTTGACACCGAAGATTGTATACAGTGATAGCTTAGGGATTTGATGATCCTTTTATTTAGTTTTGATGATAGCTTAGACATCAATAGTTCATTTAGTATTACATTCTTATCCTTTCGACACTAAACTCGTATACACTTGATGTTTAGCTTGAATATCCTATATCTTGTGTATATCGAGTAATATATTAGTATCGACATACTTTACTTGTGTTATATTATTTGATATCGATATATTACTCGCATTCGTTGTTTTGATATTCACGATATGTATATATATATACACTAGAAGGGCAAGAGATATCACCGAGCGATCGGTTTAGATATCTAGGTTCCATCATCCAAAAGGATGGAGAGATCGATGGCGATGTTAATCAAAGGATCCAAGCTGGTTGGTTGAAATGGAGGAGTACAATAGGGATTTTATGCGATCGTAACTTTCCGTTAAGATTGAACGGGAAGTTTTATCAGAGCGCTATTCGGCATGCCTTATTATATGGTACAGAATGCTGGGCTCCTAAGAAGAATCATACACAGAAGATGCGCGTAGCGGAGATGCGCATACTTCGTTGGATATGTGGTAACACTAGAAAATATAAGGTGCAAAATGAGAATATTCATGCAAAAGTTGGTGTAGCATCCATGGAATGGTTTGGTCATGTGAGATGCAGACCTATGGAAGCACCGGTTCGATGAATGGATATTATAGATATAGGCAATGTCAAAAAGGCGAAAGGAAGACCGAAGAAAACATGGATGGAGTTGATAGGAAAAGATATGGTTGTCAAAGGCCTCAATGAAAGTATATTGTTCGAGAGGAGGGAGTGGAGGCGGATGATTCATGTGCTGGACCCAGCGTGATTCTCATGTTGGTTCATGTAGCCCACCCCTTATGTTTAGGATAAAAGGCTCATTTGATGTTGTTGTTGTTGTATATGTATATACATGTGTCCTTTATATTGGTTTTTCATATATCATGTATATACTATTCATAACTTGTGATATCAAAACAATGAATGTTTTCATATGCTTGTGTGTCTATAACTTGCTTATTTCATAACACCGTATATGATATACTTGGTCGCTTTAAGATTGAATTTCAGGATATCGAATATCTCATGACACAAGTATATAAAGAAGGATGGAGAAAATTGACCTTAAATGGATATATCTAATGAAGTTTGGAGGATACAGACGAAAGATTCTCAAAATTGCCAATTCAAGTTACAAATAGCTATAAAACCCGAAGTCCGAGATTAAAGCGTCAAAAGTCGAAGTTCAAAATTTGTAGATCAAATATCGACTTCAATAAGAAAGTGAGTGGATTGGCATGTTTGAGTTTGAAATATCAAGTGTAGAAGACAATTTGAAGATTAATCGACCAACGCAAGTTCAAGTGAAGCGCCAAAGTTTCAAGAACTCGAGTCGAGACGACGAAGATTCAAGATTTTGAAGAAATGCGAAACCGATATAGGAATCTTTGTAAGCACTCAATAGATTATAGTTTATATCAATTAGAGATCTTGAGCACTCATATACTCTAGCACAAATGTTTTACATTGCTTAAAACATCGAGTTTTCGATTTCAAAGTTTTCCATTTTTTAGAAAACCCAAACTGCTATTTTTTGTGTTTGCCAGACGTCTGCCTACCTGACCTACAAATTTCTGTCCTCTGGTATATTTAAAATGTCAGAAATATCATAAATCCAGAGAAGAGACAAACATCTGCAGTTCAATGGGACAGACGTCTGATGAAGGTTTTCAAAACAGATTTTTATAACTTTAGACGTCTGCCATTTGAACTTCGGATGTCTGCTGAGCTTTGTCTTGCGCTCTATTATTTCTTTTGGAAAACCAGACGTGTACAGTTCTTTTGGACAGACGTCTGATGAAGGTTTTTTTTGTTCTTCATACGTCTGGCCGATTATACTTCAGACGTCTGTTTTCGATCTGTGTTTTAAATTGCCTTCTTTAAAATGATCGACAAATGTCTGCAGCTATACAGGGCAGACGTCTGATCAAGAAATATTTTGAAAAATTTAGTCATTGGGTTATTTTTTCTATAAGGCCAGACGTCTACCCCAACCTTCTTCAGACGTCTGCCTCATATGTTTTCTGGCTGTTTTGACTTATAACGGCTATTTTTCTTTTGGGGCTTTATATAGTCTTTTGCTTTAGATTTTTAGCACACAATCACTTGAGTATTTTCTGGCCATCTTCTAAAGTGATTTGAAAAAGAAAAATCTCATCTCTTATGAGAGAAAAATTCTAATTTGCATTTCTATCATCTCTCACACACACAAAAGATCAAGAGCTTCATTTGAGTATATCCATACTTGAAAGAGTATTAGAGAGCGAGCTTGAGAGAAACACTATCAAGAGTATTGTATTTCAAATGTAATTTCTTCTTTCTTTATGTTTGAGATCTTGAGTGCAAGATTGCCATTGTAAGAGAAGAGAGTGCCTTTGTAGAGAGAAGAGCGACGAGCTTGTAAGAGTGGAGTGTTGCTTGTGTGTCGAGCAACGTGAGGTATTTGTAGGAGACGTGTTGGTTTAGCCTCCACCAGAAGCGGGGTTGTTAGTTGCGGGTGCACAACGTGTGTATCTCCGAAAAAGATATGAATTAGTGGAACGGGCTCGTGCACCTTAAAAAAGTGGACTAGGGGATCTCCCGAACCACTATAAAAACGACTTGTATTTGCAATTTCTCTCCTGCTTTATATTGCCTATTAACTTAGAAATTGCTCAATTGCATGCTTGTTCCCTACTTGCTCTAATTGCTCATTACTTGCTATTAATATTGTGCTTACTTGCTATATGTTTATGTGTTCACAATTGTGATTAGCTTAGCCACTTATCTATATTGGTATATCCTTTACTTAACTATTCAATTGTGATATTTGTGCAAGTGTAGATTTTTAATTTGGGCATATTGATAGCTTATTCCTATTCACTCCCCTCTAGGAATATTTTCATACAGATGCTCTGAATGAGTATATTGAACGGACTCACCGAGAACTTCTAGATGGTATTATACTTATTGTTAGATTGCAGTTCTCTGGTGACAATGATACATAATAGTCTTTTGACCTGAGATCGCCATAGCGTTTTGTGTGTGTTCCCACTATACTTTGATTACTACCCAACCATAGCTTTTGTAACGACCCTGTTTTTACCATAATACTTTTTAATAAATAAAAATATACTTGTTTCGAAATGACACATTTTATAAAAAGAAAAGGTTTTGAAAGATTTTTAAAAGATTTAGTTTGATCTCTTTAATATAAAGAATTTATTCGATTTTGTTTTGAAAGGAAAATTTTGGAAAGAGAATTTGTTTTGTTTGAAAAAAAAATAGTTTAAGAAAATGATTTATTTTGTTAAACTTTTAAATTATTCGCTTTTGAATCTACTATGGAATAAAACTTATGTGTCACACCATGAAGTTTTGAGAAAGAGTGATCGAACACAGGCTAAGAAATGATATTAAGATAACAGAGAACCAGTTTGGGTTCATTCCTGGACGATCGACAACAGAGCCTATTCATTTGCTTCGTCAACTTGTCGAGCGTTTTCGAGAGAGAAGAAGAGATTTGCATATGATATTTATTGACTTAGAAAAAGCGTACGACAAGATACCTAAATAGGTATTGGGGGAAAATGATGAAGAAGGGGGTCCCAGTCAAGTACATTAACATAATCAATGACAAGTACGATGAAGTAGTGACAATTTTCAGAACTTGCGGCGGCCTAACGAGTGATTTTTTGATTGCAATTGATTTACTTCAAGGATTTGCATTAAGTTCATTCATATTTACCATCGTGATGAATGAGCTTACTAGAACTATTCAAGATGAGGTACCTTAGTGTATGCTATTCGCTGATGATATTGTTTCAGTAAATAAGACGAAAGGAGGGGTTAGTGTCAAATTGGAGTTATGGAGACAAACGTTGGAATCTCGGGGGTTCAGATTGAGCAGGTCTAAGACAACACATATGCTTGTAAATTTAACAAATAGAGAAGTCGAGACCACAGTGGTATTACACTGGATGGACAAGAGATATCACTAAGCGATCAGTTTAGATATCTAGGTTCCATCATTCAAAAGGATGGGAAGATCGATAGCGATGTCAATCAAATGATCCAAATGGTTGGTTGAAATGGAGGAGTGCCACGGGGATTTTGCATGACCGTAACTTTCCGTTAAGGTTGAAAGAGAAGTTTTATCGGAGCGCTATTCGGCCTGCCTTATTATATGGTACAGAATACTGGACTCTTAAGAAGTATCATACACAGAAGGTGCACATAGCGGAGATGTGCATGCTTTGTTTGATGTGTGATAACACTAGAAAGATAATGTGCGAAATGAGGATATTCATGCAAAAGCTGGTGTAGCACCTGTGGAGGAGAAGATGTGGGAAAACCGGCTAAGATGGTTTGGTCACGTGCGACGCAGACCTATGGAAGCACCGGTTTTACGAATGGATACTCTCGATATAGGAAATGTCAAAAGGGAGAAAGGAAGACCAAAAAAAACATGGATGGAGGTGATACGAAAAGATATGGTTGCCAAAGGCCTCAACGAAAGTATATTATTTGATAGGACTGAGTGGAGGCGGAGGATTCATGTGCTGGACCCGGCATGATTCTCATGTTGGTTCATGTAGCCCACCCCATATGCTTGGGATAAAAGACTCGGTTGTTGTTGTTGTTGTTGTTTGAATCTCTGCATATATTTATTTCTATTTAATTTTATGTAATAGTAATCTTGTAGCCCATTGGTTAAGTTATTACATTGCTAGTCCACAAGCTATAGGTTCGAAGTTTGTATCATACAATTATTTTTTATCAATTTTTTTATCCTTCCCATAACCTACAAATGACCTTTCATTTCATCTTCATTTTAACTCCCAAAATAATAAGGATGTTTATGAATTATAATTAAGTAAAATTATTATGAAGAGTTTCAATTTTATTTTAATATAAATACCCCCCTCTCTTCTTCATCCATCTTAGCCATTTCTTTTTGATCAATTCTTAAAAAAATTAAAAAAATCCCTTTTCCCTTGAGTTTGGAGAAGCACCGGTTCCAACAAGCTTCAAAATCTCGGTTGAGAACCGGTTGTTATACCGACTAACACAAACCGTAAGTCCCCACCGTTTCTTCTCCTCCTCTTATTGAATCCTCCTCATCTTGTAATGTCTCCATTGATATCCATATTTACTCACTTCGTCGGTAAACTCCTATTTTTTAGAAAACACAGATAAAATAAATAGATAGCCTAATGGTTAGTTGTTTTGTAAACTTATTTACCTTCATGAATGAGATACATTTTTAACTACTAGTGATTATCTTGTTTCATATTTTAGTAGTTATGAAAATATGTGAATCGTATCACCCTATATTGCATGCCATCATATTGAACACTATCGTTTATTCAAAACAGAAAACTGATTTTATCTCTCAACTTTAGGACACATAATTTGGTCTACCGATATCCAAATTGTGCAAACTTAGGCGTTTTGGAAATCTACATCGAAATAACTATATTTTCTTAGTTATACCTATTTCATGAAAATTGACGTAAAATATAGAAAACTGCGTTACAGGATTAAGTGACGAATCTGGACTGAATCTGTCATGATTCGCACACTGTTGTTAAATAGAACATAACTCGAACTCATGGTGTCCGTTCGTGGTAAACTTTAGATTTATAGATGCATAATTGACAGATCTATAAATTTTATATACTCGGTGACCCAAAAATTCATAGAATGACCCGATATATGCCCGGCAATACACCCTATAGTTTCTGTCCAAAAATCCGAATTTCTATTTTAACCCCTGATATTAAAATGACCATAATTAAAGCTTCAGGAATCCAAATCGAGAAAAACTTAGTTGTTTGGATAAGTATACAAAAAGACCCACATTTTCCTAATAATCTTAGAAACCTGAAATCTGACGAAAACTAACCTAAACTGTGTTTTAAAAATGTATGACAGTGCTGGACAGATTCTGATATGTTCTACGCGACGATACGAAAAGAGTTATATCTCCCAAACCGTTAATCGTATTTAGGTGAGATTGGAACTAAAGTGTGCATAACACTTAAGCCTGTGTTTTCTGTTTATTCTGATGTCAATTGATTTGATTAATTAGTCGCATATATCACTTCTTTACAGCATTGTTTCTAAATGTTACTTGAATAATATACGTGTCTCATATCATGCTCTGTGACTACTTATTTATTGTATCTACATGACTTATGTGATAAAACCCATTGCATGCTAGATTTGACTTGACCCGAACCATGAATATAACATGCCATGAATACTTAAACTTGACATGAATGCTTGAACTTGACATGAACTCAATCTTAAAAACTTGATGTATTCATAGATTCGGGCAAGGCATGTAACTTTAACTAATTAGATACGCGGGGTGTTCGGGTTGATTGAGTATGAATCCAACAGAATCCCATGAGTCCCATACTAATGTCATGAATACTTACATCACGAATTTATGAATTTACGAATGAGGGCTCATGTTTCCAAGCCTCTGAGGCACTACTTTTGGGTTTGGAATACTTCAATGACAATTAAAGTCCCGTGTTTCCTTGCTCCTAGGGCCCCAGCCTTGAGTTTGAGAATACTCTTGAGATACGTTGACATTCACACTTGAACTCATGTTAATTAGATTACCTTTTAGTGATCTCTTTAAGACACTTTGACAGTATACTTCAACTTTACTATACCTTCACTACATGACCATACTATAATTGTTTGCTATGCTCATGTTATATTGCTATACTTACATAGTTTCCATTAACATTGTCATGATCTTGTTACATTACCATGCTTACATAATTTCTATTAACATTGCCATGTTATACTTGTTCATGCTTCATTTTCATTCACAATATATCATATTACACCTTGCATTTCATTTATATACATCACACTATCCTTTTTAGGGAATTACCGAGCGTTAGTTGCTGACGGGCATTCCACCCATCTTTCTTTCTTTTTTGGGAATGTTCGTCAGATAATCTAGAGACCGAGGAGGTGGAACCGACTGAAGAGGAGTACAACCAGTTCACATTACAAGCAGACATCTAGTTTCATTTTAGCCTTTATATTCAATATGCCACATGTTTAAGCACTATCAGTTCATATTTCATGTTTCTTGACATCATGTATCAGTTTAACTCTGTAAAGTTTGGAATGTAACTATATAAAGTTGGATTTTCATTATTATGTCATTTTTGTTATTGGTATACTGTTTATATTACGCCGAGCGTATTTGTTTTGAGAAATGACCTTCTTGAAATAAATACGTCGCGGGCTTGTCACATGCCGTTACCGATTTTTCGGAAAGTGGGACGTGACAACTTTAAAGAGCCGTGAATACAGGTTTTAGTTAGATATAGTCCCGAAGCACATGGAGACAGTGAGCGGTCAAGAGGGAATTCGTCTCTCCCGGTATAGGGAGTCGATGTCGCACTGTACATGATATGACTATAACCTGAAATCTCTGGCCATGGCAGTTAAGATAAACTGATAAGTATTATCAGTTGTATCTCAGATAGTTATGAGTTCGATATCTGCATGACTTATTGGGTTATTGGGGGCTTGACAGTTTCCACCCCCAAACCCAGTATGCGATACTTTTTGACAAAGAGACCGGATTGTACAGTAATTGTCACTGATTGGCTCTGTTGGGTTCAGATGAGTTTGCTTGTTAACCTACCTTTTGATCAATATATAGATAGTTGTTACGTACAGCTAGTGCCACTGACGTGCTTATGGGTTAACCCGTTAAGGGATTGATCTGAAAGTGTTTCAGATTCAATCGGATATGATCCTAATTAAGCTACTACCAGCGTATTGTTAAGTATTTAGAGTCCTACGCTCAAGTGAAACGATAATATGGATTAGGTTAGTACGTATAGACGATACGTGCGGGAGTTCGATTAAACACGTGTATATGATACACGTATATTAATCGGATGTTTGAATATACTAGCCGGTTTATTTATAAGCCGGATTTTTAAGTCAAGCGTTGACTTAATATCCATATATATGATATGGTTGCTAGTATTGTGTATATGATACACACACACTCTCTCTCTCATTAGTATATGATACCAATGTATTATTATGTATAGGATACATAATATGTGTATGTATATGAGACATATACTTTCTCTCTTTAAATATATGTATATGATACACATATTGTATATGTGTATGATACATGTACTCTCTCTCTCTCTCTCTCTCTCTCTCGCTCTCTCTCTTTTGTATATGAAACATACATTATGTATTTGACACATACATTTTGTAATTTGATAACAAATGAACCCATGTGTAGGGTGGGGGCTACTTGAGAAAATATCAACATATTTTCTCAAGTCCTCTCTCTTAAAAATGACACTTATAAGGAGAAAGAAAATGAGTGTAGAGAGGATGATCATTCTATTCATCCATCTTCTTCCTCTTGTTCTTTTTTAAAGAGAAAAAGAAAAAAAGAGAGGAAATGGGAGAGCTTTCCATCATCATCAACTATCTCTTACTTATTAGCAATTTGTGAGAGCTCGTAGCTTCACAATAGAAGTGTTCTACAGTGAAGTAGGAGCTTGGGTGGGTTGCTTTTAAGGTGGTCATCTTCGGCGAGGAGGTCGCTGATCAAGCTCGATCTCTACACCAAGGAACCTAGCATGGGTATTCCACTAGAGAGTAGACACGTTACAAAGGTTGTAGCCTCTTTAACCCTTAGATAGCTCTCTTGTTGTTTTGCAATTACTAGTTTATGGATGATTTTGGATATAGTGTTATGTGCTATGTTTAGAATATTTTCGTGTTATGTTTTCGTCGCAGTCCGCAAGTGTTGCGACCTTAACACCGTACACTAACATAAATATAATAGCTGCTCTCATAAATAGCAAGTAGCCATTAGCAAGAATGAAGGAATATGTCCGTTACGTTTTTGGGGGACACCAACACATGATATTTGTGGGTCCTACAAATATGGACAAAGCCTCCTCCTGCCCCCCCCCCCCAACAAAGGGAGATGTACTTGACTTGACTTGCTGATTAATATATTTTAAATATACTTGCCGAAAAGTAACCAAGTTTTACCAAATACGGATAGTAATTCTCATTCTTCGTATCCGATCAATAGCTGATTCGTTTATGTCCTTATCAACTTGCAGGATTTGAGTGAAATTAGACCTATTTGTATTTTGATGTTGCTTTGCGAGGGAAAAATTAGGGTAAATTGTTGAAAAACCCCGGCTCTTTTAAAACTTGTCAAAAACTCTCTGGACCTGCCCCTTTGTTGAAAAACCCTACGCCCATTAAGAAATCCCTGATATACTAAATGCATTTTTTATTTTAGTATATTCCCCAATTGCTTCTCCCTTACCCATGTGCGCATAGTACACTTGACAACTGCATTTTCATGGTAATTAAGTAGCAGTTTAGTTGCCTGTAACATCTACGAGGTTGCCTGTAACATCTGTTTTATGGGGTTTTTTTTTGCTTAAAAGACTAAGCATTTAATGTTCCCTACAAATCTTTTTCCTTCCAAATTCACTACTTTTCCCACCAAAAACCCAATTTCCCAATGGAACTTCAATTATCTCATTCCATTTTCTCCATTATTTTCTTCCATTTACTCCACTTTCATTTACTACCCCTACAAACTTCCTCTTCATTTACTATCTTGCTCATTGATTATGACCCAAACTTAGACATTAATGTGTTTTGTGAGTGGATCTAATGGTAAAGGTGCGGTTTTGACCATCTCAGAGGCCACAACATGGTTAGAATTGAAAGAAACCACACTAGTAGAAAAAGTGCAATAGCGAGAGACAATATTTGTAAGGGACAAATTTCTATCGGCAATGTGTAAACTATGAAACAAATTTTCCCTCTTGCTAATATTCTTTCGGCAATAATCTATTTCTAAAGGTGAAAGAATATATTACTGGGGGAAAGTATAAAAGTCGTAAATTTAATTGGGTCAAAACATAAGAAGGGATGCCGAGGGATAAATCCCTTAGCAATAATAGCATTAGTAACAAAAGCAATAGCGAGGGAAATATTGCAAAGAGATATATCCCTCAGCATTTTTTCCCTACTATTTCTTTTGTTACTATTGTGACTATTGATAAAAGATATATCATCGGCAATGTTTTCCTCCTTAAGTTTTGGCCCAACTAAACTTACGCCTTTTATACTTTTCTCCGGTAATGTATTGTTTCGCCCTTAAAAATAGATTATTGCCGAAAAAATATTAGCAAGAGGGAAAATTTGTTGGGTAGTTTACGCATTGTCGAGGGAAATTTGTCACCCGCAAACGTTGCCCCTCGCTATTGCATTTCTTTCTACAAGTGCCATCTCGTATCAACTGATATACCGATTGATAAGTTGAAACTTTTATAGAAAATGGAGAAATATGGAGATCATGGTTAGGATGATAACCAAAGATAGCTATATAAATATAGTCTGTATCCATCAAGAGATGAACGAGAAGGTCAGCCATATCCAAGTCTCTGTTGATTCTGAAGTCATTATTAGCAGATTTGATCCTCTATTTTTGTTGGTATTTGATTTGATTACTGTTTAGAAGAATATCCAAGATAGTTGCCTGCAACATCTAACCACTTGCATGTAATATCTAAAAAAAGTTGCCTGTAACATCTAGACAGTTGTCTGCAATATCCAAAAAAGTTGCTTAACATCTACACAGTTGCATGTAATATATAACTAGTTGCATGCCCTAATATCTTAGAAGTTGCATGCAGTTGCCTATAATATCTAATAAGTTGCCTGTAATATCTACACTGATAAAAATAATAATATATTAACATATAAGTTTGTTATGGAACAGCCAATACGCATCGTCTTCCGCTCCAGCAATTGTATATGACTGAGGTCATGACTTGGAGTCAAGTTTACCATCGGTGGGGCAAGATGATCAATTGATGCGCAGCAATATCCCGGTTGCTTGGCTGGACACAATTGAGGGCACATCTCAAATATTCAAAGGTTCTTTTGATGGCTCTTTACCAATTCGCTATTGCAAAACAATTCAATTTTGACTGTATTAAAAACGATGACTTAAGGGTAAGAGTGGCTTCCCAAAAGGTAAGAGTGGCTTGTTCCCAAAGGGAAAAAGGTTAGCTATGGAGATTGCATGCATCATCTTATAATCAGAGGTATAGAGTTAACATGTACGGTAGTAATATAAAAGTTTAATTATCGTTTTCAAATTGTTGATTGTTTAAACTGTTAAGTTACACTAAGGTTACATGTTTGTCATGTTTGAGCAATATTCTATGGGCTATAAAAAGATATTACCCGATGCACACATGTTTTGGAGGAATTTGAAGCGACGAACATCTCCGGCCTACTAAGAAATTGGTAGCCAACATGCTTGTAAATTTTTTGAGGTCACAACCGGGCTATTTGCCAATTCTTTATAACAGGTGTCACGAAAAGTATTAGCATTTGCATGCAACATCTAACTTTTTTCCTGTAACGTCTAAGCAGTTATCTGTAACATCTAAAAAGATTGCATGCAATATCCAGAGAGTTTCTTGTAAACTCTTAGCAGATGCCTGCAACATCTACACAATTGCCTACAACAACTAAACATTTGCCTGTAACATCTAAACAGTTGCTCGTAATATCTACACAGTTGCCTGTAACATTTAAGCAGTTGCCTGAAACATCTACACAGTTGCCTGTGTGTGTCCAATAAAAAAAGTAAAGCATACTACAATCCACAGTATCGGCCAACATCATCGAATAAAAGTATACAAATTCAAATATCAAAGCAATAATTGTATCAGCCAAAATCGACGAAATAAAAGTATACATATTCAAACATCAAAGTGGTAATTGTATTAGCCAACATCGGCGAAATAAAACTATATATATCAACAAAAGAAGTCATTCATAACACAATCCACAGTATCGGCCAATATCGGCAAAATAAAAGTAAATATATCAACAATTTTTTGTCGTTCATAAGACAATCCACAGTATCGGCCAAAATCGGCGAAGCAAAACTAATTACATCAACAATTTTTTGTCATTCATAAGACAATTAATAGTATCGGCCAACATCTGCGAAATAAAAGCAGATCAATACATTTACAAATAAAGAGATAAAGACTTTAAATTTAAATCAACCAATATCAAGAAGCTTTTTGATCCTTCGACAATAGAATTTGCGCAGCTATTATCGACCGCCACTGCAGCAAAGGTTTTCCCTACAATGCATCTGCTATGTTCCGGCCCTCAATTAAGGCCTTTATGAACAAGTATACAAACACTGCACAATCCACATTGTTAAACAACACGGTTAACAAACGCATATAGTTATATTGTTAACATAAAATTCGTAAAATAAAAACAGGCATTAAAAGTAGAAGTAAGAACTTTAAATAAAGGAAACACCGCTTAAGAATTTATTTGTATTGGGCAAGCGTTAGGGTTGAGGTAATCAAATTCATTGAAGCCCCATGGATGTCAAATTCTTTTCATTCCGGTTAGGATGTCAGCTCAGTGCAGGAAGAAATTTAAAGACAAATAAGTTGAGTGAGACCCCAACTCTTGTGATAGAAAGGTCAGGTTAAACACTCATCAATAAATAGAAATCTAAGTGTAACATGGCATCATAGAGATTGGAACAGAGCAACCCGTCGCTGATCTCCAATTATGAGATTAATGCGACTGCTTGTTTGGGTAAAAAATTACACCCATTCAACTAAAATCAAAAGGTCAAAGTCAAAGTTCAAAGTCAACCTGAAGGTCAGACCCAACCCAAGTCAAGTGGGTGGGCCCAAACCCAAGTCAAGTGGACCCGAGCTCGGCCCAAGCCGGGTCCATGCTCAAGCATGGGGTCGGCCACATACTAAAGAAAGAAAAAAAATATATAATAGATAGATTTAATATGTAATAAGTTGGAAGTTAATGTAAAAGGAATAGGCAAAAAACCAATTATTGTAAAGCTCAAGAGCTAAAGTGCAAAAGATGTGCACATGGTAAAAGAATGGGTAAAAAGCCAAAATTGTAAAGCCCAAGGGACTGTATAAAATGTAAAGGTTATAAAAGCCAAACATATATGAAAATAATAAGAACATTCATTCTCTCAAATTTTTTTAGGGTTTTGGGCCTCCACCAAAAGAGGCAAGTCTTCTTCCTCGTCTTTTTCTTCTTCCTTCAAGAAAAAGAGTTTCCTTTTGGGTCTCTGTCATCTTCTTCGTCTTTTTCTTTCTCAATACAACACATCAAAAGAAAACCTATCTCTTTTAAAAAACTAAATCTCAAGAATACAAGATCCAAGATTAAAAAAAACAAGCAAAGGAGCAATTTATTTTTATCAAGCTTGAAAAACAAGAGAGAAGGACTTTCGGGGTAAAAGCCTCCGAGTAAGCGTTTTCGAACATGTAGATTCGATGAAAGCCTCACATGAATCCGTATCTCTTGTGAGATCCATGACAACATGAATTTGTCCATGTTCCTCCTCCAGTCTTCGAACACGGATCCTCTTGTTCAGCCTCGGAACCTCCCCAAAAGGAGATTCCCGCTTTTGAAAACCCCAAAATGATGGTTTTCTGTCTTCAGAACCCTCCAAAGAGGGTTCCCGCTCTCGGGACCCCCTCCCAAAAGGGTTTCCGCTCTCGGGACCTCCCTAATAAGGGGATCTAGCTTTCAGGACCGCCCTTCAAGGGGTCCCACCGTCGGGACCCCCCTTTAGGGGGTCTTCATCTCGGGACCGCCCCCAGAGGGGTTCCCATCGCCTCGGGCGGCCTCCCAAACTCGGGAGGTCACTAAATTCCTCTTCTTCTCTCTTTCCCCACACCGAAAAGTTCCCGACACACTCAAAACACTTTTCCCCTTCAATTTTTTTCTAGTGGGACCCCCACAAACTCTATGAAGCCCTCGATATGCCCGAAGCACCTTTAAAATTATTTTCAAAACACATCACGCTCATATTGCACACTGAATTCACATGACCTATACGACCCGTTAATCGGAGGTTCACTCGTCTCAAAATGAGGGGTAATTAACGGTAGGTTTGCCCGCGGCTGCCGGAGATTGGAATTCTCATAATCAATAAACCCCTGCCTATTTTAGACAGGGGGAATCTGTACACGCGTGACAAGCAAGCGCATTCTATCTCAATAGGATGATGAAAACACTCTACATTGCTAAAGCATCCAATTGAATCTAATAAAGTGGCAATGTTTGTGCAATTTGTAATATTTAGTTGCACACACATTGTGCTGCACCGAGTTATATATAGTCGGAAATATCTATTAACGTACTTTAGAAAACAATCCATGAATTTGACTTTCAACAAAATATCATGACCCTATTTTTGTGTCAAGCTGTAAATTTTCATTCAATAATTGTGACAGACAACTGAGCTTCGTTGCTTTATACCATGAACTATTACTCATTATTTCCACCGCAATCTCATATTTTTCTAAGTACATATTTTATACAAAGTTTCTTAGTTGCATTATATTCCAATTACAAAAATGATCTTGATGATGCTCGGTACTGAGCACTCCCCAGATCATGACACGTGGCAAGTGACGTGTCCCAAAGCCTACGAGAAAGGATCAAGAACGGTATATTGGAAGCATGCCCCGGGTCTTCGCCCGAGGATGTTCCTGATCTTCGGTGGCCTTCCAGACCACTCCCATACTCGCCTTACAAACGACCACCGGCTCGCCTACGAGCCTTCCCACACGCTGAGTTCCCTCAGCCCTAGCTCGCCTCCGAGCTATCACCGAATCAAGCTCGCTCGCCCTCCCGCTCGTTCCCGAGCCTCCCGCCGAGCTTAGATTCCTCGGTCTCATCGACCGACCCGCAGTACTGATCGCAGGCGTCTCCGCCACGGCTCCGTGAATCGCGCCAGACGCGAGATACCCGCCGCCCATGATCCCGCGTTCCACGCCATCGCGTTCCCTCATCTACGAACGTATCTCGTCATCAGCGAAGAACCCTACCTTTCACGTGGGCGTAACACCAGGGGCGTAACGGCCGGCGTGAATCTCCCGCCCGCCAGCTCATGGCTGCCACTATATAATCTCTTCCCTCAGACGACTCAGGTAAGGCACTTTTACCCCGATAGGCCGCTACTCTACCCATTTAGCCAGTCTAACTTGATTGTCGGAGGGTCCTTGGTGGTACAACCATCCCGGGACTTCCTTGCAGGTGGCTCGGCTTCAACCACTTCAAGCCCATTGAGATCCACAGGCTTCAAGAGGCAACCTCCCAACTCAATCTCAGCCGCTCGTCTCTACTAGCCGCAGATCAACGGAAGCTAACATCTAAAGGAGATCCAGAGATCCATCAGTTGGCGTCGTCTGTGGGAAGCACTAGTTCCACTCAACGAAAGTTCACCTTCCGATCTCATCTTCATGGCGAGCGATCACCGTGATGATCCAAGCACTAGCCGCCGCCTTCCCAACAACGGAGACGCGGATGGATCCCCTCCTTCCCCGAACACCATTCACTCACTGTCGGCTCGAATAAATCGGGTTGCGTCCGTCGTGGATGCCCTAGTCCGTGTCCAAACGGCGGGACAAGCTCCCCAAGTCGTCGTTCCCCCACCTCGGGAGTGACACATAGGGAGAGAAGACACCGCCCATGCTGACACATCCGGACGCCTCCTCGCTGTCTCCGGCGGCCGTAGATCCCCCGAGCCAACAGATTCGATGACCCGGTGGGCACCTCACAGCTCGACGCCAAGGTATTATGAAAGAGCACCTCATCCTGAGGCCCATCGCACTCCTGTCCCTCCCGAGGAGGTGTCGTTCAGCTCGCCTTCTCCCAGGCATGACTGGCGCCCCCTCCATCGACAGGGTTGCGCTGACGGGACTCACCACGGTAGCTCGAAAACGACCTCGCCAGGAGACTTAAGAAACCTCATCGAACGGAACTGGAGCCGCGGTCAGGTGCAGGTCGCCAGCAGCAAAGGACATAAATCAGAGTATGCCGAATCATCAGGATACCACGGCCGACTCGACGCCCTCGAAAATAAGATCGAAGGCATACATCAGGAAAAACGTCTTTCAAGCGACGGGGCTAGATATGCTGCTGACTCGCTCATGAAGCCTTTCACCAAAGAGCTACTCGCCATCCACGTCTCCTCCCGGAACAAGCCCCAAAAGGTCTCCTTCTTCGACGGGAAGTCCGACCCGAAAGACCATTTGGACGTGTTCATTTCCGGGATGAGTTTCCAGGACAACTCCGACGCCGTGCAATGCCGTGCTTTCCCCGCCACTCTCATCCGCTCTAGACGAGACTAGTTCCAAGGACTCATACCATGCTCAATCTCTACCTTCGATGAGCTGGCCACCCAATCCCTTGACCATTTCGTCGGGAACAGACGGCAGAAGCCGACCGTTGATCATCTCTTCACCATAAAGAGCAGGGACAAAGAATCTTTCAAAGGATACGTCACCCGCTTCTATAACACCCTCCTTGAGGTCCCAGAGCATAGGGACGAGACGGTCATTACAGCCCTTAGGTCGGGTCTTAGGCACAAGGAGTGGCTACACTCCTTTGCAATAGCGCAAACTAAGACCATGGCCAAGGTAAAGGCCTGGACCGAACGTGAGATCCAGTTTGAGTCCGAGGTGAACGCTAACCTACCCCGGACAGACCAAGACGATCAGAAGAAAAGGGCCAAGGAGGAGAAAAAGAAGATTGAGCGGCCGAAGCCTTACTCCTCAAAGTGTAGGGTTCCGTAGGGCAGCAGCAAGGTTTCGGGAGGCATCGTCCATGCCGTTTTCAAATTTTTGCCGTTTTAAAGAACCATAACCCTAGAATCTTAACTAGAGATTTAGACGAACAAAAATGTAAACAACTTTACATCTAATTGAATAAGGAATACAACCTTTGTAGACCGGTCCTTCACTTCTAAAGCTCCGTGTAGTAGTCCCTTCGCTCCAAGTAGTGAACACCCGAACTCTAGTAAGGATTCACATGAAAAAATGAACAAGCTTGCTCGAAAT
Organism: Agapanthus africanus; assembly: GCA_030015575.1. Lineage (NCBI taxonomy): Eukaryota > Viridiplantae > Streptophyta > Magnoliopsida > Asparagales > Amaryllidaceae > Agapanthus > Agapanthus africanus. The sequence goes on along the minus strand of JASDDO010000026.1, from coordinate 159,162,275 downwards.
CTTCGAGGCCGAAAATGATCTACGTCGAGAAGACTCAAGCTCATGCTATCTCTTCACTAATGGTAGATTAGTGAAGCAAACACCCTAAACTAAATGGCTAATATAATAGAGGATGATGAAGTAGGAAATTGGCTCTCTTTAGATTTATTTTTCTCACAATATTTTCTCACCTTGAGAAAAACTAGCAATCTTTTTCTCATGAGGAAGAAGAAGATGAAGAGAGATGAGAATGAAACTCATGGGGTGAGAATAGCAACCATGAGTGAGTTAGTGTCATACACTAACTCATGTAGAGAATAAACCATGGCTAACAATAATGGTTAGGTTAATAAATATCTACAAGTAAAACAAAACTAGTGGACTAAGTCAAAGATGCTTCAAGCTTCTCCAAACTTCCAAGCATGACAATTTCTAACTAATATTGAATTACTTTAAATAAATAAAATCTCATATTATTATAAGCATGGTGTGAGTCTCATACACCCATATATCATGTGGCATCTAGCATGACACAAAAGATATACATTAATATATATGACATATATACTAAGTGTACACAAGTGAGAAAAAGAAATGTTTAGTGAGCTAATATTAGTTAGTGTAAATTAATATATCACATATATAATTATACATTAAATTATCAAATCAACTTATCGAATCAACACTTGATCCGATAACCCGGCTATATCTCATATAACCATCCGATATCAAATATCGCGAGAATAGAATGCGGTATCACATACGCGAATTAATCTCGGTCCCGCACATATCACATATGTGCTCCTATTTCGTTTCGTATGAACCAGGAAACCTCTATATAGGACTCTAAAGACTCGTCAATACGCCGGCAGTAGGTGATGATCATATCAAACACCCACAAGCCGCAAGCGGTCTGCTAAACGTAACAGCCACCCGGGTATTGAGCGATCAGAAAATCAACAAGAAAGCCTGCTCATACTCTTGCGAATCCAATCAGTAACACTACCGTGCATTTCGGTCTCTTCGTCAGATATGTCGCATAACGCAGCCTGGTGGTGGTATAACGTCAGACCCTAATTGCCTGATATGTCATGCCGATGCAAGGTCCATAACGGTTCGAGAAACTACTGATAAAACTTACCAGTAAATCTCAGCAATCCAGACTAGGGATTTCCTGTTATGGCCAATCGAGCATAGCGCAACGTCAACTCCCAATACCGGGAGAGAAGAATCCCCTCCTATCACTCATTGCCTCTGTGTGACTCGGGACTGTACCCAAAAACCACATTTTTGCACGATCTCTTGAACGTGGTATGATGGAAATCAAAGTATAATGGGAATCACACAAAGACTCTATGACGATCTCGGGTCGACAGACTAACCTGTACCAGTGTCACCAGAAAACTGCTATCTAACAATAGGTATAATACCATCTAGGAGTTCTCGGCGAGTCCGTTCAGTGTACCCAGTCTCCACTGAGCACCCGTATACCTTCTCTGATGTCAAACACCAATGGATGTGAGATCATCCATCGCCCATCATATAGGTTAAGAAGCGCATACTCTAGTCTACTCTGGAGTATCGATGCCCTGTCTCGATACTCCCATGACTAGGAACAATTATAGGGTGTACTTGTGGACTACCCTTGGCCCCATTAGTATGATCTCCATCATAGTCCTGGTAGTCAAGTACACATCTTAAGGGCTTTATCAATATGTGAGAGCAAGACAGCATCAGCTATACAAATCAACATGTTAAGACAAAGAGCAACCAGATAGTATACTATCATATCGAGCAAGAAAGTCCTCCTTATATATGTCCAAGTATCCACTAAAATATACATCCCATATACAGTAATGGCCTCTAGGGCATACATATACTAACACGAAGTTCCAGGAGTATACCCCGCTCAACGTCTCCCAAACGGAGCTGCTAGAGGAGGCAAAGGGCGAGAGATTCTTCAAACTCTTCCAGGTCGATCATAAGGTGGCCAAGCGCACCCGGGGCCCCTACTGCACTTTCCACATGTCGCAGGGCTACCCCACCGAGAACTGCAAGCAGCTCCGAGAGTACATCGAGGAGTTGATCCGCTCGGGGCACCAAGCGAGGTACTTGCGATACAAGCGGCAGGCCGACCGTGAGCAAGAGCACCGTCCCCCTCCGGGCGAGTTGACAATCGGCCAAATCATGGTCGTGTCAGCAAAGGGTACGATGGGGACCAGCAAGACTCGGTCTTAAGGCGGAACGAGTTCGTTGATCAGGGGAAGCTGCATAGGTTTTCTCCGAAGTGGAAGGCCCATTCCTTGTCTCCGAGGTCGTTCCCGGCAGGGCTTATCGCTTATAAGACACCGCGGGTCGCAAGTTTCCATGACCCCACAACGCCGAGAAGCTTGAGTTGTACCTTTGAAAGGAATATCTATGAATGTATATTTCTTCTTTCACAAAAGTGAGGTAAATTTTTCTAAGTTCTTTTTTTGATAGTAAGAAGGAAATAATAGAGCATCGTAAAAAAAGAACTTTATTCATTTATAAGGTATTACGGGCTCCTCAACCTTACAAAAAAATTGAAATTACAACAGCGGGGGAAGGGTGTTAGTTGTATATATCCCCTAGAGGCCATTGTTGTACATATGATGTATATTATAGTGGATACTTGTGTAGGGTTCCTAGGCACACTCAAGAGGTTCCACAAGGCATCAACCATTCCAAAATCAAATTTTTCTATGTGCCGAGAAACCCTAATGAAGATCGTTAACTAGAGGTAAGGCGAAACTATGCAAGTTAACAACTTAACTACAAGTGAAAGGGGCTACAACCTTTGTAGATCCGGTCCTCCACTTCCAAAACTCCGTGTAGACGTCCCTCCGCTGCGGTCATCGCAATCCCGGACTCTAGCGTTGGTTTCATCGGAGAATTGAGTGGGCTAGGTCGTTGACTTCGATGCCGAAGATGATCTACGTCGAGGCGACTCAAACTCAAGCTCCATCTTCACTTGGTCATGAACCTTGTGAAGAAAACACCCTATACAACATGGCAAGTGGTAGAGGATGAAGAAATAGTAGGTGGGTTCACTTTGGATTTGGATTTCTCACTTGATTTCATCACTTGGAATTTTCTAGCAAGGTTTTCTTCTCTTCATGAAGAAGAAGAAGAAGAAGAAAAGAAAAAGGATTATCTTTAAAAGAAAATTCAAGTGAATCTTATCATAATGCAACCATGGGTGAAGTTAACACATGTAGAGAATAAACTAGAGTTTAGGTGTAATGGTTAGGTTAAGGAAAAAACAAAATGGTCAAGACTTTCAAAACTTCATGAAGCTTCAAGAATAAAACAAAGCAAGCCACCATTTTATTTTTGCCAAAAATAAATAAATAAGTTAAAATCCTAACCATTAACCTAAACATGGTTTAAAGCATACACACACCCAAGTTAAGTGAACAAATACTAGTTAATGTAAAGTAATATATCAAATATATAATTATACATTAAATCATTAAATCAACACTTGATTTAATGACCCGGTCATAACGCATATAACCGACTAATATCAAGTCTATCAATGTATCGAATCAACACTTGATTCGGTAACCCGGCTATATCTTATATAACCGTTCGATGATACAAATCGCGAGAATAGAATTCAGTATCACATACTGGTATTATTCTCGGTCCTGCACATATCTCATATGCGCTCCTATTTCATTTCGCTTGAGCCAGGAAACCTCTGTGTAGGACTCTAAAGACTCGTCAATACGCCGGCAGTAGGTGATGATCATATCAAACACCCACAAGCCGCAAGCGGTCTGCTAAACATAACGGCCACCCGGGTATTGAGCGATCAGAAGATCACCGAGCAAGCCCGCTCACACTCCTGTGAATCCAACTAGTAACACTTACCGTACAGTCCGGTCTGTTCGTCTGATATGTCGCATATCTCGCCTAGGGGTGGTAAACGTCAGACCCCAGTAGCTTGATAAGTCATGCCGATGTAAGGTCCATAACAAGCGTGAAACTACTGATAACTCTTACCAGTAAATCACTGCAACCCTGGCCAGGGATTTCCAGTTATGGCCAGTCGAGCATAGCACAACATCAACCCCCAATACCGGAAGAGACGAATCCCCTCTTATCGCTCATTGCCTCCATGTGAATCGGGACTGTACCCAAAAACCACCTGTTTGCACGACTCAGTAGAGTCGTGGTAGGGTGGAAATCAAAGCACAGTGGGAGACACACAAGACTCTATGATGATCTCGGGTCAACAGACTAAGCTGTACCAGTGTCACCAGAGAACTGCCATCTGACGTGAGGTATAATACCATCTGGGAGTTCTCGGCGAGTCTGTTCAGTGTACCCAGTCTCCACTGAGCACCCGCATACCATTGATTAGTCCAAAAATTTGTAGTTTACCGTAATGAGAAACGGCGTCGCTTCGCAGCTAGCCGGTGAATACGGGTCGATCCGCAGGGATGTGTTAGTTTCTGATTTTTTGTTATAACGAGTTGATTCAAATCGTTGTTTGGTTTTTATCGATTGAGTTTAAGACGAATTTATGTGATGAGAAAGAACTCATTAGGGTTAGGTCGAAGGTAGGTGTGTTGAGATCAATGTTTTCACCTCTTTCAATGCCGTGATTTAAGCTTTTAGGAAAATCACAACAATCAATAGGAAAAGGGATTAGGATGATCGGGAAGAAACAAAGTTTCTTCCTCTAGATCCTTGTCCGTCTTTTCTTATTCATTGATGTGATCTTCATGGACATCATATAAGTCCGGCCTTTTATACTACGGAATACCGTTACCTTGTAGGTAGGGTGCCGTAGGGGGCGGATCGTATATGTGTGCATGAAGGTTTCGTTTAAAAATAAGTTGACATTGAAAGAGGTGAGAGACATCCGTCTCTCACTCACTCCCTTGTTCCTAACCCTAACGAGCGAGAATTTTACTCGCACATTAGGGAATTATGAGTAAGAATCATTTTTATGTTTTATGTTTTAAATAGTTACCTCACGACAGATTAAAAATTAGCTAACTAGCAATTAAATGATTACTAGGGCAAGTAGAACAATTATACTAATGCAGGAATTAAATAAAATTAAAGACTTACGCGAAGAAGATGATGCTCTTGATTCCTCCAACAAATCTCACTTTTATTGAATATAAAGAGGCATACAATTTTTTAGATCTAGATTACAATTTATAAGCAAACAGAAGAATTAGGGTTTCAGAGTCTCGCGCATGTTAATTTACAGATTTGACCCCTGAGAATCCTAACATCTGCACCGACGCAACTGCACAAAAGAAATACACCGACACGGGCTCTGTATGGCCGCGGATCCGCGGCATTTGTTGGCTTGGGCCGCGGATCCGCGGCCCTTTGGTGGTCTTGGGCCACCAACTTTCTGTGCTTGGTTGCTCTTCTCTTGGGCTCTCTGTTTTCACTGTTCTTTTCTCTGTTGGGCTTTTTGTTATTCTTCAGATTCTCAGTGAAACTCGTAAGGATCTTTTTAACCGTTTCATTTGACGTTCGTCTCGGCTTGAGTAGGATCAGTGTGCTGGTTGGTCCAAAGTCCATTTCCTGTATTATCTTTGTCTTTTTCACTGTATTTGCTTCAAAAGTCTGTATCCTGTATCATGTAACAAACGATCGTCAAAAGCACCTGTTTACTTATAAATTGCACAAAAATGGGGCGTATGAATTGCAATATTATGATATGAACAAATACCCCCAAACTTACCTTTTGCTCGTCCTCGAGCAAATTTATTAGTTTATTCTAACCTAGCCACACTTTCGCAGGGAAACGCGATTGCACTGAGCACGTGCAACAAGCCGTTAAACCTCTAGGTGTCCCTAGTAGGAGGAGTGTTGTCTCCTGAGGGTTTTCAGCGGATTACACCCACAAAATCCTATCAACTTGGTTTTTCGACTTTTGTTTTCCAATCAGGTTTTCTAATAAGGAATTCTATTATCGTCGCCCCGTAAATTATCCACCCATATTCTTCACACTTCCTTATTATGTAACTTAAGATTGTATATGTTCTATAGAATTACTTAGAATTCAGCATTTCTTAAGTTTTTCTTCTAGAGTTTCATCTCCACTTAGGAATTTCTATCAACTCTATTAAAGATACAAGTTTTATTTTTCATTCCTCTCTCTTATCTAAACTCTAATCACATATCCCCACGTGTGTGTAATTGTCACCTCTACACTTGGAAATTCAAATCAAGCAATCGTACTCTCGTCCCTTGTCCAAAGCACTTAACTTTCGCTTACACATCCTTCATGCGACCGTTAATACTTCTTGAGGTACCAACAGCCGATTACAAGATACGTTAGGCCCTTAAAGCGTATTTCCTAGTTTTGCAACACTCAAGGCTTTTAGCAGTGACTCCCAAACCAGTTGGTCTAAGGCACTAGGTGATGAAGCACCCTCGCTAATTAATTTTCTAGCCCTAAGTAATCACAAAAACCAGTTTCCATTTTTTATTCACCCTTTTTTTTCATTTTCATTGTGCTAAGGACTTTAGACAAGAGTAATTCAAGGTCTCTTCTACTAATCCAAGTTTCAAGGTGCGTGATTGTGCATTTTGTAGGGTATATGTTTTCAGAATCTAAACTCAAGCTAGAAACTATCTTTCGAACTTATATTTTAATAAGAGCATTAATACTCTTCCCTCGTTTCGACTTAACCCACGAAGTGAACCCAAAATTTGCTTATTCCTAAATAACCTACAAAGACATACACTTTCTACAGTTACACCTTAACCAAGGCTATTTTTAGGGTTTTTAATTTACTAAGTCTAAGATCTAGTTTTTCCTAGCTAGTTAACCTTTTTATCAACTCAAGTCAATTAACCAAAATTGAATAAATTTTTATACTTTTTGAAATTTTCTCAATTTTTATGGGTTTTTTTTTCGTTTTCTAAATTTTTTTGTATTTTTCAAATTTTTCAAATTTTTATGATTTTTATATAAAGATGCAATGCAGAAATTAAATATGCAAAAGGAAAACAAAAATATATACAATATGCAATGCGAAGATAACTATGTACATCACCCTCTAACACCCCCAAACTTGAACAAAGCAGTGCCCTCACTGCCCGGCCCCACGTCGCGCTCGTGAGCGTGAACGTGATCTCTCCCCCCTAGCCAACAGTATTTGTATCCCTCTCTCAATCTCCGTCAACCGACGGTCGTGCTCTCGGGCCGTTGCCCGAAACTCATCCCGCAAAGAGTCTAATCTCCTCACTGTTCTTCTCATTAATCGCGCATGTTCTTTGGGAGTTAACTCTTCCCCGCTCGAAGTTGAGCTCGAGCTGGGGGTGTGTGCAGGTACGTTTTCTCCCGGCTCTGTCCGTGTCCAAATATCTGTTAGTCTAGAGTAGGACGATGAGACGCCCTCTAAATGTGGTCGAACTAGGGTATCGTCTAACAAATATGCGTCAAATTCCTCGGCCGGGAGGAAATAACGACAGAGTTGGGTCACGAGCATGGGACATGGATATACACTACCTCGTTTACCCGAACCTATGGAGTATAGCAAAACTGTGCACATGTCGAATCTTGGGTTTTTCGTCATTAAAGTATGAACGACATGTAAGGAAGGGGTGAAAAAGGTTGTGTTGTGAGAACTTCCAAAAATATTGTTTTGTGCCCACCGGCACACAGTTAAAACATTTGCGAAGAGAGTCCGTGCTTGGATCCCCTTGCGCGGTTCTCGCGCACAGTCATTACCCATTAAAGGAATATAATCTTCAAAGCGAAGGGGTTGTTCGTGTGCCGGTACACGTGGTATTAGTGTAACCTCGTGTATCATATCCCTATCAATGCGAATTTCATTATTTCCCCAAGTCAGTTTAATATAACCTAAGTTGTCTAGGCTATTCTCTTCCATTGACTCATAAAATTTGGTAACTAAGCTAGGGACAGCAAATGCAGATCCATGGTTATAGAGGAGGAAATTCCATCCCCTCTGTGCAATTTCGTGTGGGAAGTATGAACCATAGATCTCGTGTGCGAACACCGGTGAGAAATCTCTCTCGTACTGCATTTTGTGGGCCATTTTAAATTTCTACAGTGAAGTATATGTAATAACAGAGAGGAAACAAGAATATGTACCTCCCCTGAAAATTTCAGGGGGCGAAGAGTCGAGACGGCGGTGGATAAGCGGCGGGAGGCGGCTTAGGCGGCGGTTGCGCGGCACTCTGGTGGCAGCTCTGAGAAATTTTTCTGGAGGGGACAGGAGGTGGCGGCTAGGGTTTGCTGAAGATGAAATATTTAGGGTATGAGGGCAGGAGGGCTCGGGTGCCATTATATAGGGGGAAAGGGGTGATTTACAAAAAACACCCTCTAAGATGAGGGTTTTATTTGTAAATGCAGATATTAATCTGTAATTTTGGAATTTGGTCCAAAAAAATTATTATTTTTTATTTTATTTTAGTTTTTTTTTTTTTTGGTATTTTGGAAATATACATACAAATGATATACACACCCCCAAACTTATTTGAAATAGTGTCATTGGGAAACAAAGTTTGGGGGTGAAAGCGGAGGAAGATCAATCAGTGTAAATCGGCTCCTGCAAGAACAGGAGCTCCTCCGAAGGATCCGCAGTGAAGAACGGTTTTAGTCGATGCCCATTTACCTTAAATAAGGTACCGTCCTCAGGGTTCTCAAGATCAACCGCACCGTGCGGATAAACGGTGCGGACCACAAAAGGTCCTCTCCATCTGGACCTGAGCTTACCAGGATGCAAGTGTAACCGAGTGTCATAAAGTAGAACCTGTTGACCAGGTTCAAAGGTTTTTCGTAAAAGGTGTTTATCGTGGAACACCTTGGCTCGGTTTTTAGCAATTATGGCATTGCTATATGCCTCATCCCTTAGCTCCTCCAACTCATTCATTTGCAGCTTTCTGTTGCTGCCCGTATCTCCTAAAGACAAATTTAGCTCTTTGATAGCCCAGAAAGCTTTGTGCTCGATCTCCACTGGGAGGTGGCAGGCCTTCCCATACACAAGCCGATATGGAGACATACCAAGGTCGGTCTTATATGCAGTACGGAAAGCCCATAGTGCATCTATCAATTTAAGCGACCAATCCTTACGGTTTTTAGAAACCGTTTTCTCCAAAATTTGCTTTATTTGCCGATTTGAAACCTCGGCTTGCCCACATGTTTGGGGGTGATATGGCGTTGACAATTTGTGGGTGATAGCGTATTTACGCATTAAGGACTCGAAAGTCCTATTGCAGAAGTGAGAACCATTATCACTTATTATCGCCCGATGGTGCCCGAATCGAGAAAATATGTGTTCTTTAAGGAATCGAACGACAACTTTATTATCGTTCGTTCGGCTGGGCACAGCCTCGACCCACTTAGAAACATAGTCAACCGCCAACAGAATATACACATTTCCAAAAGAGTTAGGAAATGGTCCCATGAAATCTATACCCCAAACATCAAAAATGTCCACTACCAAAATGGGTTGGAGTGGCATTTCGTTTCTCCGCGAAATCCGGCCCAAATGTTGGCACCGGGAGCAAGTTTTGCAGTATTCAAATGCATCCTTGAAGAGTCGTGGCCAATAGAAACCACACTGCAAAACTTTTTCGGCTGTCTTCTTTGGGCCAAAGTGCCCGCCACATGCTTGATCATGGCAGAAAGACAGCACGCTCTTGACCTCACTCTCGGGCACACACCGACGAATGATTTGGTCAGAACAGTATTTAAAAAGATAGGGTTCATCCCAGTAAAAATGCTTTACTTGGGACAAAAATCTAAGCTTATCTTGTTTTGACCAATCATTAGGAATCAGGCCGGTGGCTAAATAGTTTACAATATCGGCGAACCATGGTTCGCAAGAAACGGTCAAGAGTTGCTCGTCGGGAAAAACGTCAGTGATAGGAAGATCGAGCGTGGGCGAAGAAGGAAGTCATGATAGGTGATCAGCTACTACGTTTTCACATCCCTTTTTGTCCTTAATGACAAGGTCAAATTCTTGCAATAAAAGGATCCAACGTATTAACCTAGACTTAGCATCCTTCTTCGCAAAGAGGTGGCGAAGAGCCGAATGATCAGTATAAATGACGACTGGAGAGCCGATTAAATAAGGCCGAAATTTTTCGAGTGCGAACACAACAGCTAAAAATTCTTTCTCTGTTGTTGTGTAATTAAGTTGGGCCTCATTTAGTGTTCGGCTGGCATAATAAATTACGTGCGGCATTTTATTAATGTGCTGTCCAAGAACAGCGCCAATTGCAAAGTCTGATGCGTCGCACATGATTTCAAAAGTGTGCGTCCAGTCGGGAGATGAGAGGATGGGCGCAGTGATGAGTGAATGTTTTAAGGACTCGAATGCTTCAGTGCACTTGGAGTCGAAAGCGAAGGTTGTGTCCTTGGCCAGTAAGAGAGTCAAGGGTCTAGCAATCTTGCTAAAGTCCTTGATAAACCGTCTGTAAAAACCGGCGTGGCCAAGGAAGGCTCTGATATCTTTGACGCACTTTGGGGGAGGTAGGTTAGAAATCACTTCGATTTTATCCCTGTCTACCTCGATGACGTTTTGCGAGATAACATGTCCTAAGACAATGCCCTCTCGCACCATGAAATGGCACTTCTCCCAATTTAATGTTAGGTTCTTATCCCTGCAGCGGGTAAGAACAGCGTCAAGATGGCGTAAACACTCGTCGAAGGAGTCGCCAAAGATGGAGAAATCATCCATAAAAATCTCCAAGAACTTTTCAACCATGTCTGAAAAGATCCCCATCATACACCGCTGAAATGTAGCGGGCGCGTTGCATAACCCGAAGGGCATGCGACGATAAGCAAAGGTGCCAAAGGGACAAGTAAATGTTGTCTTATCTTGGTCCTCTTTGGCGATGGGGACTTGATTGTAACCGGAATAGCCATCGAGAAAGCAATAGAATTCGTGCCCTTCCAATCGCTCGAGCATTTGGTCAATGAAAGGTAAAGGAAAGTGGTCTTTCCTTGTTGCGGCATTGAGTTTCCTATAGTCTATGCATACTCGCCACCCAGTTTGGGTGCGAGTGGCAATCAACTCATTTGCCTCGTTTGTGATGACAGTAATGCCCAATTTCTTGGGCACGACGTGGATTGGGCTAACCCATTGGCTATCCGAGATAGGGTAAATGATACCGCTATCCAGACATTTGACAATTTCCTTCTTAACAGCCTCTTTCATGATGGGGTTGAGGCGCCTTTGTGGATCTCGTGCTGGCTTGGCATCATCCATTAAGTGTATATGATGTTCGACTATGAGGGGACTAATCCCCTTAATGTCCGCCATAGACCAGCCGAAAGCTTGCCGATTATTAAGTAAGACCATCAAGAGAGCCTTCACTTGCTCAAGAGCTAGAGAGGCTGATATAATGACGGGTAAGGTCTCATTATCACCTAGATATGCATATTTTAGGTGCGTTGGCAAAAGCTTTAATTCGAGTTTAGGAGGTGAAACAATATATGGTAGCAAAGGGGTAGTTGTTTCAAACTCGAATGATTCCATCAAAGGTTCGTACCGAGTGTACGCAACAGTGTCAGATGGTTCTACTAACTCATCCGCAAAAGCAAAAGACTCCAAATCAGGTGATGAGTCTTCAAAGTCGTTGACGAATGTAAAACATTCAAAATCGTTATCCGCCGCGAAAGCTGTGTCGGATTCTAGGAGGAACGCACTAGTGGCGTTAACATTGCTGTGGTCGAATAAAAAATTCTCGAACTCACAGTCCTCCTCCGCGATCTCATTGATCGAGCAAACGTCGAGTACGCTAGCATTGGGCTCAACAGGCTGACTTCCCAACTTGAAAATATTTAGCTCAATTGTCATATTGCCGAAAGATAAGTTCATTGAACCGTTACGACAATTGATCACTGCGTTGGAAGTAGCCAGAAATGGTCGACCTAGTATTACCGGAATTTGGTTCCGGGGGTTTGCAACAGGTTGTGTATCCATCACTATAAAGTCAACGGAGAAAATGAAATCCCCTACTCTTATTAACACATCCTCCAGCTCTCCCCTAGGATGAGTGATCGACCGGTCAGCCATTTGGAGAGTACAGTGAGTGGGCTTAAGCTCTCCAACGCCCAATTGCTCGTACACAGAATAGGGTAGCAAATTGACGCTCGCACCAAGATCTAATAGTGCTCTATTGATGTTATTGTCCCCAATTGTTATCGAAATGGTAGGACACCCGGGGTCCTTTTGCTTTGGGGGTAAGGAATTTACAAGAGCATCGCTAATAGCACTAGCCACAAAAACTTTCTTTGGCACTTGCGACTTCCTCTTTTTGGTGCACAAGTCCTTTAAAATTTTGGCATATGAAGGAACTTGCTGAATTGCATCCAAAAGAGGGATGTTTATGCTAACCTGTTTAAACAGCTCGACAATCTTCTCCATTTGAGGAGTTGGTTTATTGGATCTCAACCGATTAGGAAAAGGAACATTTTGAAAAGTGGTTGAGTCCAATTTTTGTGGATCAGATTGTCGAGTTGGAACGGTACCTCGTGTAGATGTGTTCGTGTCGTGAGAATTAGGTCCGTTCAAGCTAGAAGAGGTAGAGCCATGTGAAGGGTGGAGAATAGGCTCTAAAGAAGAAGAAGATGGTGAAGAAGAAGAAGAAGAAGAAGAAGAAGACCCACCGGCAGGGGTGTCATTGTTAATGCCCACATTGTTTCGCAACACTTTTCCCGATCTCAACGTGGTCACAGCATTTACGTTATGATTTTGCTGATTGTGTGCAGCATGTGCGTGACCGGGGTTGGGCAACGGTTGAGACGGGAGTTTTCCTTTTTCGCGCTCGCTCAAAGCTGCATTAAGTTGTGCAATTTGTGCCTCAATCGATTTGATACTCTGATCGTGGGAGGCACTATTTTGCACTAAAGATTGAATAGAAGTCTCAAGTCTTGCTGTAGACTGTGTAGATTGCTTAAGGAATGCATCTAGACTTCTCTCGAGCGAGCTAACCTTATCATTATTAGGTTGAACATAATTGTTTGGCTGGTAAGCATTGTTCGGCACAAAGTTGTTCACCTGATTAGGGTAAGGTTGTTGTTGAAATTGTTGCGGTTGATATTGAGTTTGCGAGGGTGCTTGTTGTTGTTGTTGTGGAGGAGGAGGTCTTTGAAAATTATTATTATTTCCTTGGAATTGTTGATTTTGGTTCTAAGCGAAATTTGGGTGACTCCTCCACCCCGGATTATATGTTGAAGAGTACGGATCGTTTCTTTGTCGTTGCTGAAATGCAGCATTGACTTGGTCCTGTCCTTGTGTAGATGCATTATAAGGACACTCTTCGGTCAAGTGCGATGGATCCGCACAACAAGCACAGACAGTACGTGGGGGCATAGCAGGGGCAGGAGAAGACGATGAGATTTTGGTCTCGATCGCTTCTAGCTTTTTCGTAAGAGCGGCCATCTCGGCCTTCATGGCAATCGACATCTCGACTTGATGTATGCCTGCCCTAGATTGACCACCAGAAGATGACGTGGTCTTGGTGCTCTCCCACTGTATTGTCTGCTCACTGAGATCCTCAAGAAACTGCCACGCTTCATCACTAGACTTAGAGAGAAAATGACCTTGACAGATGGTTTCTAGCAACTGCTTCGTTGCCGAGTTCAATCCCTCGTATAATGTTTGGCAAAGTTGCCAACTCTCTATCCCATGATGAGGGCATTGAACTAATAGGTCCTTGAATCTCTCGAAGCACTTCCAAAATGGTTCAGACGGAAGTTATGAGAATTGAATTATTTCATTGCAGATTCTGGCAGTCTTATGGTGAGGATAAAACTTTTTTAGAAAAGCTTTCACAAACTCATCCCAATTCCTAATAGAATGTGATGCGGTGCTATATAGCCACTTCTCGGCTAGGTCACATAAGGTGAAAGGAATGACCCTTAGCCTTATAGCGTCATCACTCAATTGGGTCGTTTTCATCATAGCGCACACATTTTGGAATTTATTAATAAAGATATATGCGTCTTCAGTTTCCAAACCATGAAATTTCGGCAGCATGTTGATGAAATGTGGTTTAATCTCAAAATTGTCCCCATTTGCCGGTGGGGGTGAAAGACAAGTGGGTAAAGACGTGCGGATGGGGTAGAAAAGGTCCTGGAGCGCAACTCGTGCGGGCGCTTCAACAGGCGGTTGGTTCGGGTTATTCGCACCTGGTGGAGGCGGAATCATTCCCGTCGGTAAGGTATTATTGGGGTTGAATCCCGACATACCTTCGGTGAAAGAAGTTGAAGGTGAAGGTAAGAAAGTGGACGGATTTTCGACTTCGGTGTCGAAGGGTTCGCTGGTCGGTACCAACGAAACGCGGACTAATCGGGCGTCTGTATCCCTAGTCCAAACTGACATACACTAAAAGGGATAGTGCAGTCAGAAAAAAAGAAAAACAGAATGTGGGGGTAAGATAACGTCAGTGAGGGAAAGTGGTGTGGTGAATTTTTAGGTTTTCTTTTTGCGACAAGTTGCAAGTTTTTGAAAAGTTTTATTTGTTTTTTTTTTTAATATTTTTTTTTTATTTGTGTGTGAGTTTTGCAAAGAAGTTTTTTTTTGAAAACGGACTCGTGACACAACTGTATCAACCACACATGCACAATCAGGCCTAGATCTAGGGTCGCCTAGGTCTACTAGACAGCTCCTAACTAGGGCTAGAAATAGACCTCAAACCGCCTCTTCACGGACAAATACGGCCAGGTAAGTGGGAAGGAACCACCACTACAGTGGGACTAATTAATAACCACTAGCCTAGACACCGCAATGTCGGTTAGGATTAACGGCCGATGCCTACCCTAGTCCTTTTCCTATTGAGCTCGCTGTCCTTAGGTCTGAGTCTAATCTTTTTTAATTAAAGGTGGTCGATGCAAAATGCTTTAGGTGTTTTCTGGGGTCCTGGGAAGGGTGATGAAATCCCCACCCAATCTGAGTTTGGTCAAATAGCCCCTTAAGTCCGATTAAAATATGCAAAACAACAATTCACTTGCAATCAAAATTTTTTTTAGCGCGGCGCGAAGAAACCTGCAGAAATCTGTTATTTGGAAGGGGAAGAAAGACTTTTTACACAAAGAACCCTGCAGAAAAGTTTACAGTGGAGATATGGAGGTTTCAGAGGGGAAAGAAAGAGAGAACTAACCCTGCAATTTTTGACACAGTGATAAGCCCTAATGGCCGCGGTTCCGTGGTCTGGGGTACTCCTTGGCCGCGGTTCCGCGGTCTGATGATGAGTTCAAGCTCTGAAAAAAAATTTGGAGCTCTGTACTGGTGATTCCTCTCTGTTTTTATGCCTCCTTTTCTGTTTTGACCTTCTGTAAAATTCCAGATCCAAAAGTTCTTGTCGTTCCTGCAAGATTCAAACGAGAAACCCTTCAAACAGATAAAAATAATGAAAAGAATATTTTTTTTTTGTATTTTGTATTTTCAGATTTTTATAATTTTCAAATTTTATATCAACCCGAAATCATACAAAAAGAGAAAATTACGCCATCCCCGGCAACGGCGCCATTTGATTAGTCCAAAAATTTGTAGTTTACCGTAATCAAAAACGGCGTCGCTTCGCAGCTAGCCGGTGAATACGGGTCGATCCGCAGGGATGTGTTAGTTTCTGATTTTTTGTTATAACGAGTTGATTCAAATCGTTGTTTGGTTTTTATCGATTGAGTTTAAGACGAATTTATGTGATGAGAAAGAACTCATTAGGGTTAGGTCGAAGGTAGGTGTGTTGAGATCAATGTTTTCACCTCTTTCAATGCCGTGATTTAAGCTTTTAGGAAAATCACAACAATCAATAGGAAAAGGGATTAGGATGATCGGGAAGAAACAAAGTTTCTTCCTCTAGATCCTTGTCCGTCTTTTCTTATTCATTGATGTGATCTTCATGGACATCATATAAGTCCGGCCTTTTATACTACGGAATACCGTTACCTTGTAGGTAGGGTGCCGTAGGGGGCGGATCGTATATGTGTGCATGAAGGTTTCGTTTAAAAATAAGTTGACATTGAAAGAGGTGAGAGACATCCGTCTCTCACTCACTCCCTTGTTCTTAACCCTAACGAGCGAGAATTTTACTCGCACATTAGGGAATTATGAGTAAGAATCATTTTTATGTTTTATGTTTTAAATAGTTACCTCACGACAGATTAAAAATTAGCTAACTAGCAATTAAATGATTACTAGGGCAAGTAGAACAATTATACTAATGCAGGAATTAAATAAAATTAAAGACTTACGCGAAGAAGATGATGCTCTTGATTCCTCCAACAAATCTCACTTTTATTGAATATAAAGAGGCATACAATTTTTTAGATCTAGATTACAATTTATAAGCAAACAGAAGAATTAGGGTTTCAGAGTCTCGCGCATGTTAATTTACAGATTTGACCCCTGAGAATCCTAACATCTGCACCGACGCAACTGCACAAAAGAAATACACCGACACGGGCTCTGTATGGCCGCGGATCCGCGGCATTTGTTGGCTTGGACCGCGGATCCGCGGCCCTTTGGTGGTCTTGGGCCACCAACTTTCTGTGCTTGGTTGCTCTTCTCTTGGGCTCTCTGTTTTCACTGTTCTTTTCTCTGTTGGGCTTTTTGTTATTCTTCAGATTCTCAGTGAAACTCGTAAGGATCTTTTTAACCGTTTCACTTGACGTTCGTCTCGGCTTGAGTAGGATCAGTGTGCTGGTTGGTCCAAAGTCCATTTCCTGTATTATCTTTGTCTTTTTCACTGTATTTGCTTCAAAAGTCTGTATCCTGTATCATGTAACAAACGATCGTCAAAAGCACCTGTTTACTTATAAATTGCACAAAAATGGGGCGTATGAATTGCAATATTATGATATGAACAACCATCTCTGATGTCAAACACCAATGGATATGGGATCATCCATCGCCCATCACATCGGTCGAGAAGATATACGCTAGTCTACTCTGGAATATCGATGCCCCATCTCGATATTCCCACGACTAGGAACATGGAAGGATGTACTCATGGACTACCCAGGCCCCACTAGTATGATCTACATCACAGTCCTGGAAGTCGAGCACATATCCTAAGGACTTTATCAACATGTAATAGAGAGACAGCAAGTATACATGTTAAGATAAAGAGCAACCAGATAGCGTACTATCATGTCGAGCAAGAAAGTCCTACCTATATATGTCCCAGCATCCACTACAATATACATCCTATGTACAGTAATGGCCTCTAGGGCATACATATAACTAACAATCTCCCACTTGCACTAGGGCCATCTGTAGCAGTGGTTGCAGTATCTAATACTCAACCATCCCTTATAAATCTCTCTCTGGGAAAAAGCCTTTGTGAGTGGATCCGCCGTGTTGTCCTCTAAGTCTACTCTCCTAACCTCGATCACCCTGGAGATCAACTATCTCCATGATCAGGTGATACTGCCTCAGAATATGTCTGGGTCACTGATGGGACCGGGGTTCCTGGGCCAAAGACACACTTCCATTGTCACACAATGGTAGGAACCTAGTTCATCTTATGAACCAATATACACCCAAACTGCCTCTTTGGTAGTATCTTTAATAGCGATGTTACCAGCCTTTATCGTCTAGTTTGCCGCGGTATCTAGCTTGGAACTCCTCCAACATACCGTCCCTCTACTGAGGGTAAAGACAATGCCTGCGACTGACATTCAGTCGTCCTTATCATCCTGAGACTTTCCCAGTGATTCTCCCCAGGATCGATTGATACCATCTCACTAAACCTAGTGAGAACCCTAACATCCATTTAGATCTATCTCATAGATCCAAAACCCAGGATTTAGGAGTATCGCCTTTATCCTATTGGAGAATCCTTGTGATAAGAGGAGATTGACCGTGTCTAGTATAGGAAACTCTTTTCCTATCAAGAATATGTTGTCCATGTACAATACGAGGATGACCACCTTACTCTCTACTACCCTTTTGTATATACAAGGTTCATCTACCATTTTGATGAAGTCAAACACTTTGACTACCACATTAAAACAGATGTTCCAACTCCACGATGCCTGCTCTGTAAAGCAACTTACACACGTTTCTGCTGCTCCCACTGTTTACGAAGCCCTCTGGCTGTGTACTTATAGACGTTCTCTTCTAAATTATTTTAGAAAAGCAGTCATGGCACCCAACCACCAGATATCGTAGTCATGGTATGTAGCAATGGCAAGTAGAATCTGGATGGACTTAAGCATAGTCCCTGGAAAAGGTTTCATCATTATCCACGCCTGGTTAATGACGAAAATCTTTAACAAGTCTAGCTTTGAAAGTCTCAACTTTTCCTTCTACACCAAGTAATCTTCTCAAGGTTTACTTGCTCCTGATGGGGATTTAACCCTTCAGATATTGCAACCAAAGTCCATACTTTGTTGGTGTACATGGATTCCATCTCAGATCTCTAAGCATCCAGCCATTCTTACAGAGTCCTCACTTTCGATGGCCTGCTCGAAACTAGTTGGGTCATCATCTCATGATGCAATCCTCGCTCTCACTGTCATCGAGAAACCGAAGTATCTCTCAGGCGGATGAGGAACCCTTCCAGATCGGCGGAGAGGCTGAGGTTTGTCGGAATCTATTGAATCCTTTGGTTCTACCAAATCATCAGCTGTAGTTTGTATAGCTGGAACCATTCCAGTTCTACATAACAGACCTTGCCTCGAGCTTGTCCGGATTTTTTCTTTCGACATAGGCCGGACAATCCCAAATCTTAACTAACTTAAGAGATAGGCTCTTCCCATACCATATCTTATATGGAGTGATAGGCACTGATTTGATTCGAACCCAATTCAATAGGTATGCAGCTTCTCAAGTGCACAAACCCAAAAGGAAATAGGTAACTCAGTAATACTCATCATAGAGCACACCATATCTCATAGGGTGCTATTGCTCTGCCCCGATATACCGTTGTGCTATGGTGTATACGGAGGAGTAATGCTGAGAGAGATCTCATTCTCCTTTAGAATAGTCCAGGAATTCTATGCACAAGTATTCTCCTCCCTGATATTATCATAGGACATAATACTTATACCCGGTTTTTGGTTCTCTACTTCTAACTTATATTCTGTGAATATCTCAAAAGCTTCGGACTTATGTTTCAACAGGAACATATGGCTGAATCTTGAGAGATCATCAGAGAATGTAATGAAGTACAAAGAGCCGGTCCTGGCATGTATAGACAGGGGACCTTACATACATCATCATGTATCAGTCCCAAGAGTTTACTAACTCTTTCTCTGTTTCTAGTAAACGGAGCTATGGTCATCTAATCTTTGTGACATGACTGGCAAGTTTCATAAGATGTAAATTCAAACTAATTTAAATATGCATCTAAATGTAACTTCAGCCAGTCGGGTCGCATTGATATGACCTAGTCTATAATGCCTCAAGAAGGATTCGTTCATTTCTGAACTCTTCCTCTTGTGTGTGTTCTGTATACTAGGAACTGTAGTTTGATTTAGAACGTCAATGATTTTAGATAACGTGCCTGAACCGATATAGTAAATGTACAAAACATTATTCAACAATACAAAATTATATCCTTCTTTAATAAATAAAGAGATTGATATGATTTTGTATATCAGGTTCGGTATCTAATAGCATTTATTCAGAATCAATGTATTTATAATACAGGATGACAGTGACCAACAGACTTGGCTGCAACACTTGCACCGTTTTCTGTCTCATGAAACTTATCACCCGTTCTCAGTTCTCTACCTTTCTGTAGCCCATATATCGGATTACATTTTTGGGATCCTGATCCGGTATCAAATACCCAGGACGTAGAGGATACTAAGAAACAGTTCTTTATAATGAACACACCCGAAGGAGATGCATCTCATGCACTTTCTTCGTTTGGGCGGCATGGGAATCCTGGTATTCCCTTATCTCCTGCTCTGTCTTATAACAATTATAAGTTGGAGCGGGACCAACGTTCCCCAGCTCAGTATAACAAGCGGGTTCGGTCAATTCATCCATTTTATCATCTTGATTAAGGCGTGATATGGTCGCTACCTGGAGAGAGAGAGAGAAGAAAACACTCTGCGTGCGCTCTTGCAAGATTAGATTGGTTATTCATTTTATCTAATTAGGATGGCTCCCACTGTTTTTATCAAATCTTCCTTCAAACCTTAAAAGGAAAGACTAGCCGGGATTAATTACACTCTACAAGTTCGCCAATCTTTCAGCCAGGCCAGTGTCGGTACTTTGAGGGAGGTTCCCCGTGCTTTCGCACGGACCTAATTACAATAAATCTCGTTTTCCCAGGGGCGTAACCCCGTTGACACCTTTCTAGACACCTACTTGATCGGCTAATTGTAAAGTGCAAAACTCTCCCAGGAGTAACAATTACTCGCAGTGGGTATCGGGATCCAACTATCATATAGAAGGTGTGCAATCTCATTGCAAATTTCAACACTTGAAACTCCCGATAATGGTTTTTACCCCTAGCACCTATGACCTTGGCTAAGGTCAACAAATTATAAGCACTAGTCAAGTTCTACCCGTCATTTCGTGATTAATTAGACCCACCCATATGACCCTTGGCTAAGGTCAACAAAGCCACATGACTGTCCTAACTAATCGCATCATATGCTGTGTAGGAAGACATCACTTAGCTACCGTACACTACGCCTCGGCTATGGTCGACAAACGTACCACGAATACTAAGTACTCTACTTCCTAAAATGACGGAGGGTTGCGGATGGTTTTTAAGAAAACCTTTAACGCTTTGAACTTGATCTCGTTGCGGAATCAAATGGTTTTTAAATGGAGTGTTTTTAAGGCTTTTCTAGTTTTGCTAAAGGGGTCACTCCCGGTGAAGGGATCGTCGGCCATTTCCTCATCGAATAAGGTGCAGGATATATCATATATACCGCTGTGCAAAGCAAAAACTATAGAAGCAATCAAAAGACAAACCGAGAGTTGCAGCATCTGCCTGTTATTACTAAAGGGGTCACTCCCGGTGAAGGGATCGTCGGCCCTTTCCTCATCGAATAAGGTGCAGGATATATCATATATACCACTGTGCAAAGCAAGAACTGTAGCTACCTGATTTTATTTTTGAAATTCGATTCCACAACATCTTTTAGGTTTATTTTCTTTCATTAATCTCATTAATGAATGTCCCATCATTGAAGTCCACCTAAACATCACAGATAAATATAACGTACGCTTATGCCATCCGCATTCGCCTCGATGTCCTGTCTGCACCGTTAGGTTAGGTAACTAACGCCAGAGCGAGGCAGGGCTAGCGCGGGTGTAAAACATAAGCAACGTCTATATAATATATCATATATACTATATACAATATCTATCACAGAACATCAAATGATCACATCACAGATATCGCAGCAGAAAATATCATATGAAATATTGGATATACTAGGACGTCCGTGTTTTATTTTGAGCCTGAATAAAACACGGATTCCACGGTCGTGATGAATAGCCAATCCCACACTCCTAGACCCCTATGAGAGCGGCAAGCAACCCTACCAATTCTAGGGTTAGGAGACCCGGACTCGACTCCTCGAGATGGTCTCCCACTGGATCCTGGAAACCGGTTACTTGTGCTCCCCTCATTGGATCTATCCTAATGCGGAAAAGTAAATAATATACATCAACGGTGACATCTTCCGCAACCTGGAAGTGCCCCAATAAAAGAATATTACATACAAGTTTTTACATGAATGAAAATGGAAAAACACTCATCTCACATAAAAAAAACCCCGGCTATTCAAACACGACGATCCAATATAACATATCCAGCAACACATAACATCACATGTCATCAACGTAAGTAAATATGCCCATCCCAATTGTCGTTGACATATAGCAACGAAACCGGCGATATCATATATTACACTTACGGTCGCAGAAAAGAAAGTGTAAAACTACAACAGTTGGAATCCGCAGTCTCCTTAGACATCGCATGCCTAATAAAATGAATTTCTTAGACATCGCATGCCTAACAATTATAAACCCCGTATTTTAGTCTCATTATCGAAAACACTTTTCAATATCAAGTCGGGCAACTCAACAAGATTCCCGACATCCAGAACGAATGCTTGTCGCAAACTTTAGTCGACGGCCGCACCCCCGATACCGTCGACAAAGTGCACTAAGGCGGAACACCGCTGCCGCGAGCACCCGAACGGATGCTTTTGCCGACGGGGTTCTCCTACAGTCACTTGGTCGGGGCTATGGGGCGTGGCTATCTATTAAGTTTACCGGCGAGTATTCGTGTACGCAACGTGATTACGACGGAGTTTTGATCACATCAAAATCCCGTGGCAACCGATCAAGTGAGACTAAACTGCTATGTTTATAACATCCATTCAGTTATCTCATAACTACTTGTGAATTCCAAATATTGTATCACATTCCAGATAAATAGAAAATGTTAAACTTTCCGATCGAACAATCAAACACCCAAGTTTTCCCGAAAATCTCAACACTTGAAATAAGTTTAAAAACATCCACTTCGTGCCACAGTACCAACGGTCCAGCCGTAGAAGGGTCAAGCCAACGCCTCACATGTGGCACGCCGTACTGCCCCAAACCCTAAGGTTCAAAGGGCAGTTCAAGACGGTCACATAATCGAGTTAAGGTTTGTTGTCTTCTAGAGGGTCCATCGAGTTACTTGCACTACGTAGAACATTCTTAAACTTCGGAAAAATCCAAGACTTGGAAATTTCCCGGTAGGGGAAAAAGTGGGTATTTATATCCGGTCGAACTTTTTAACACTCTCTAAAATACCCGGAAAAACTCATAGACGAAGTAAAACTTTCCGGTCGAATCTACGAACTCCCAATACAACCCAGAAAACTAAACTCTTGAGTATAAATTAAAAAATACCCAGAAAACACAGGAATCAAATAAGGAGTTACTGTGCAAAATACATAGGATAAAGTGTCTATTCGGCCGCGGAACCGCCGCATGAGCCATGCTAATACCGCGGTTCCGCGGCGCTTTGATCGATTTAAGCGCACGTGCTTCACAGTAACTCCTCAAAAACCCTGCTGAATTTTTCGGCTATTTTTAATTGGGAAAAAACCACAGTTTCAGAAAATGTACAGAGAGGGGTCTTGGTTAGGGTTTCGGGACTCGATCGGATTTCTAATATCGTCTACACTTCGCCTAAGGCTCTAGCTAGTCTCTGATACCACTGTAGGGTTCCTAGGCACACTCAAGAGGTTCCACAAGGCATCAACCATGCCAAAATCAAATTTTTCTATGTGCCGAGAAACCCTAATGAAGATCGTTAACTAGAGGTAAGGCGAAACTATGCAAGTTAACAACTTAACTACAAGTGAAAGGGGCTACAACCTTTGTAGATCCGGTCCTCCACTTCCAAAGCTCCGTGTAGACGTCCCTCCGATGCGATCATTGCAATCCCGGACTCTAGCGTTGGTTTCATCGGAGAATTGAGCGGGCTAGGTCGTTGACTTCGATGCCGAAGATGATCTACGTCGAGGCGACTCAAACTCAAGCTCCATCTTCACTTGGTCATGAACCTTGTGAAGAAAGCACCCTATACAACATGGCAAGTGGTAGAGGATGAAGAAATAGGAGGTGGGTTCACTTTGGATTTGGATTTCTCACTTGATTTCATCACTTGGAATTTTCTAGCAAGGTTTTCTTCTCTTCATGAAGAAGAAGAAGAAGAAGAAGAAGAAAAGAAAAATGATTATCTTTAAAAGAAAATTCAAGTGAATCTTATCATTATGCAACCATGGGTGAAGTTAACACATGTAGAGAATAAACTAGGGTTTAGGTGTAATGGTTAGGTTAAGGAAAAAACAAAATGGTCAAGACTTTCAAAACTTCATGAAGCTTCAAGAATAAAACAAAGCAAGCCACCATTTTATTTTTGCCAAAAATAAATAAATAAAATAAATAAATAAGTTAAAACCCTAACCATTAACCTAAACATGGTTTAAAGCATACACACACCCAAGTTTGCATGTACCATCAAACATGATACAAACTAGTGCACAAACATATATCATATATACAATGTGCACAATCAAGTGAGAAAATCAATTTTAAGTGAACAAATACTAGTTAATGTAAAGTAATATATCAAATATATAATTATACATTAAATCATTAAATCAACACTTGATTTAAAGACCCGGTCATAACGCATATAACCGACTAATATCAAGTATATCAATGTATCGAATCAACACTTGATTCGGTAACCCGGCTATATCTTATATAACCGTTCGATGATACAAATCATGAGAATAGAATTCAGTATCACATACTGGTATTATTCTCGGTCCCGCACATATCTCATATGCGCTCCTATTTCGTTTCTCTTGAGCCAGGAAACCTCTGTGTAGGACTCTAAAGACTCGTCAATACGCCGGCAGTAGGTGATGATCATATAAAACACCTACAAGCCGTAAGCAGTCTGCTAAACGTAACGGCCACCCGGGTATTGAACGATTAGAAGATCAACGAGCAAGCCCGCTCACACTCCTGTGAATCCAACCAGTAACACTTACCGTACAGTCCGGTCTGTTCGTCTGATATGTCGCATATCTCGTCTAGGGGTGGTAAACGTCAGACCCCAGTAGCTTGATAAGTCATGCCGATGTAAGGTCCATAAAAAGCGTGAAACTACTGATAACTCTTACCAGTAAATCACTGCAACCCTGGCCAGGGATTTCCAGTTATGGCCAGTCGAGCATAGCACAACATCAACCCCCAATACCGGGAGAGACGAATCCCCTCCTATCGCTCATTGCCTCCATATGAATCGGGACTGTACCTAAAAACCACCTGTTTGCACGACACAGTAGAGCCATGGTAGGGTGGAAATCAAAGCATAGTTGGAGACACACAAGACTCTATGACGATCTCGGGTCAACAGACTAAGTTGTACCAGTGTCACCAGAGAACTGCCATCTGACGTGAGGTATAATACCATCTGGGAGTTCTCGGCGAGTCCGTTCAGTGTACCCAGTCTCCATTGAGCACCCGCATACCATCTCTGATGTCAAACACCAATGGATATGGGATCATCCATCGCCCATCACATGGGTCGAGAAGATATACGCTAGTCTACTCTGGAATATCGATGCCCCGTCTCGATATTCCCACGACTAGGAACATGGAAGGATGTACTCATGGACTACCCAGGCCCCACTAGTATGATCTACATCACAGTCCTGGAAGTCGAGCACATATCCTAAGGGCTTTATCAACATGTAATAGAGAGACAGCAAGTATACATGTTAAGATAAGGAGCAACCAGATAGCGTACTATCATGTCGAGCAAGAAAGTCCTACCTATATATGTCCCAGCATCCACTACAATATACATCCTATGTACAGTAATGGCCTCTAGGGCATACATATAACTAATAACTTGGATATATATATAGAGGACTCTCTTGCTCGACATGATAGTATGCTATTTGGTTTTCACTTTGTCTTAACATGTTGACTTGTATTAGTTTACTGTCTTACTCTCACATGTTGATAAAGCCCTTAGGATATGTACTCGACTACTGAGACTATGATGAGATCATACTAGTGGGGCCAGGGTAGTCAACGAGTACATCCTATAATTGTTCCTAGCCAAGAGTGTATCGAGACAGGGCATCGATACACCAGAGTAGACTAGCGTATACGCATCTTGACCCATATGATGGATCCCATTTCCATCGGTATTTGACATCAAAGATGGTGTACGGGTGCTCAGTAGAGACTGGGTACACTAAACGGACTCGCCGAGAACTCCTAGATGGTATTATACCTATCGTCAGATAGCAGTTCTTCGGTGACACTGGTACAGGTTAGTCTGTAGACCCGAGATCGTCATAGAGTCTTGTGTGATTCCCACTGTACTTTGATTTCCACCTTACCATGTCCAAGAGGGCGTGCAAAACGGTGGCTTTTGGGTATAGTCCCGAATCACATGGAGGCAATGAGCGATAGGAGGGGTTTCGTCTCTCCCGGTATAGGAAGTTGATGTTGTGCTGTGTTCGATTGGCTATAACTGGAAGTCCCTGGCCAGGGCTGATATGGAGTACTACTGGTAAGAGTTATCAGTAGTTTCTCGACCTATTATAAGCCTCACATCGACACGACTTATCGATTACTGGGGTCTGACGTTTTCCACCCCTAGACTGGATATTCGATATATCAGACGAAGAGACCGGACTATACGGTAGTGTTACTGATTGGATTCACAAGAGAATGTACAGGCTTACTTGTTGATCTTCTGATCGCTCAATACCTGGGTGGCTGTTACGTTTAGCTGACCGCTTGCAGCTTGTGGGTGTTTGATATGATCATCACCTACTGCCGATGTATTGACGATTCTTTAGAGTCCTACACAGAGATTTCCTGGCTCAGGCAAAAAGGAGTAGGAGCATATATGTGATATGTGCGGAACCGAGAATAATACGATATGAGATACCGTATTCTATTCTCGAGATATGTGATATCGGCTGGGTATATGTAATATAGCCGGGTCATCGGATCAAGTGTTGATTCGATGAAATGGTACATGTTATATTAGTCGGTTATATGCGCTATAGCCGGATTATCGAATCAAGTGTTGATTCGATAATTTAATGTATAATTATATATGTGATATATTACATTACGTTAACTAATATAAGCTCGCTTTATTGATTCATTTTTTCATGGGATAATACATTGATATATATACGATATATGTTAATTATATTATTTTCTTTTGTTACAAAATATATTGTATATGTGATATATAATATTGTAACAAGTTAGGGTTACAAATGCAACAATGATTTAGAGATTAAACCTAGTTAGGGTTTGGATTAGGGTTAGCTTTTGGGTTACCTTTTGGGTTAGCTTTCATGAAGCTTTCCTTTGTCTTTAGCTATGATATTTTGTGTAGATATTTGTTAACCCAATCCAAACCATTAACTCTAGTTTATTCTTTACATGAGGTAATTCCTTCATGCTTAACTCATGGTTGAATAAGTAACCATAACAATAATTCATTATTCATCACAAAAGGATTAGCATCTTCTTCTTCTTCATTCTCTTGAAAGAAAACCTTCACTAGCTTTTCATTTGTGATGAATAAGTGTGAGAATTTGAAAACAAAAGAGAGCAAAATTCTTACTTCATCATTCTCATCTATTCTAGCCATTTAGATTAGGGTGTTCACTTCTCTAATAAGTTGTTTAGTGAAGCGTAAGCTTGGGTTAAAGATTCTTCAAGGTAGATCATCTTAGATCATGAAGACTACAAGCAAGGTGTCTCATTTACCTCATGGAGCCACTCGAGAGTCGGAGTTTATATTGATCGCAGCGAAGGGATCTCAACACGGAGCTTATGAAACGAAGGAACGGACTACAAAGGCTGTAATCCCTATCTCTTTACTTCTTTGTATGTGATACAATTTTTGTTACCCTAGAAATTCTAGCAAGATTCATGGTTAGTTAGCTTTGCACCTCTCTAATTTTAAATTGGCATGAGTGATGCTACCAAACCCTAGACTAGGTGCAAGGGAAACCCAACAGTGGTATCAGAGACAAACTAGAATTCTAGATACGATGTTATAACAATTACGAAAACGAAATCCACTCCGAAATACGATATTATGCTAACCCCATTTTGCTCTCTGTAAATTTTCCAAAATGTCCATTAAAAATTTTCCGAACAAGTGCAGAATGTAGTATGGACCAATCTAAGAACTTGGGTGAAATACGGAGGGAGGGGCTCAGATTTTGGCCGAGCCCCTAGCCAGGAATTCCGGCCTGGCCGGCCCCCTATCCTCCTCTGGCCTCCATATTCCATCTGTGCTCTTCTGGGTTCATTTTGGGTTTCTTAGTATTGTTTATTTAGCCCAATTTTCATGTGATGATTTGTTTGACCTGGGGCTAATTCGTAGTGCTTCGTAATCGTATAACTTAACACTGTATTGGTAACCTTGACTATTTTTAGCAGTTCGATTGAACTTCGCACACCTCATTTTGAACCCTGCTGAAATTTCCAAGTGTTGTAATTTTCCGAAGTTGACAATATTCGTTAAATCGTGCAAGTACCCATATGGACCCCCTAGAAGACTATAATAACCTTAACTCGATTCTATGCCCATGGAACCGCGTTCAAACCTTCGGGTTTGCCGTAGTTCCGTGCTGTCATAGGTGAGGCGTTGGTTAACCCCTTCTACAGCTGGTCCATGGACACTGTAGCACGGTTTTTGAGTGTTTCGACTTTGCTCAAGTGTTGAGCTTACGGGGGTAATTTGTGAGTGTATGTTAATTCGATCGAAACGTTAAACATCGTCATTATATTCTGTAATGTGATACAATATGTGGAATTCATATAGTTAGGCATGAAATCTGTAATATGTGATATTTCGGGTTTACAATGTCTAAGTCAATTGTGGATTCCAAATGTTGTAGTTTTTCACTTTCTTTTCTGCGACCGTAAGCGTAGTATGCGGGGTATTGCCGGTTTCGTTGCTATACATCAACGACAATCGGGATACGCATACTTGCTTACGTTGATGATATGAGATATTATGTGTTGCTGTGATATGTTATATTGGATCGTCGTGTTCTGAATAACCGGGGGTTTTATGTGAGATGAGGGTTTTTATTTTCATTCATTTAAAATTCATTGTATGTAATATTCTTTTATTGGGGCACTTCCGGGTTGAGGATGATGTCACCGTTGTATATTATTTACTTTTCCGCATTAGGATAGACCCGAGGAGGAGAGCACAATTAACCGGGTTCTAGGGTCCAGTGGGAGGCCATCTCGAGGAGTCGAGACCGGGTCTCCTAACCCTAGAATTGACAGCGTTATTTGCCTCTCTCGTAGGGGTCTAGGAATGTGGGTTTGGCTATTCATCACGACCGTAGAATCCGCGTTTTATACAGGCTCGATATAAAACACGGACGTCCTAGTATATCCAATATTTTATATGTTATCTTCTGCTGCAATGTTCTGTGATGAGATCATATTACTGCCTGAGACAAATGCTTATACTATATATATATGATGATATATAAATATTACTGCTTTTGTTTCTTCTGTGATGCTTAGAAAGCATAAATGATGAGATTTATTAATGAGATTAATAAAAGAAAAGAAATCTAAAAGATTTTGTAGAATCAAATTTTCAAAAAGGGTAGCTACAGTTTTTTGCTTTGCATAGTGGTATATGTGATATACTCTGCACCTTATTCGATGAGAAAAGAGCCGAGATCCCTTCACCAGGAGTGAGCTCTTTAGCAAAACTAGCAGATGCTACAAACTCACGGTTTAGTTTTTGATTGCTTCTATAGTTCTTGCTTTGCACAGCGATATTTGTGAAATATGCTGCACCCTATTCGATAAGGAAAGAGCCGAGATCCCTTCACCGGGAGTGACCTCTTTAGCGAAACTAGAAAAGCCTCAAAAACACTCCTTTTCAAAATCACTTGTTTTTACAACGATATCAAGTTCATTACGCTCATGGTTTTCAGAAAAACCTGTGTAGCCCTCCGTCATTTCAGATAAATCCTACTTAGTATTCGTGCTGCGTTTGTTGACCTTGTCAAGGCGCAGTGTACAGTAGCTAATTAGTGTTTATCTGCTAAAACATGAGATGTGATTGGATTAGGGTATTCGTACGGCCTTGTTGACCTTGTCAAGGGTCGTGCGGGTGGGTTTAATTCAATCGGAAAATGACGTATTGAACTTGACTTACGATTTATAGTTTGTTGACCTTGTCAAGGTCATAGATCGCTAGGGGCAGAATATTATCAGGAATTTCAAGTGTTGAAATTTGCAAGGAGATTGCATACCTCCTATGAAATAATTGGATCCCGATACCCATTGCAAGTAAGAGTTACTCCTGGGAGAATTTTACACAGGACAATTAGCCAATCAAGTAGGTGACTAGAAATGTGTTTACGGGGTTATGCCTATAGGACAACGAGGTTTATTTTAATTAGGTCCGTGCGAGAGCACGGGGAACCTCTCTCAAAGTACTAACACTGGCCTGGCCGAAAGATTGGCGAACTTGTAAAGTGTAATTAATCCCGGCTAGTCTTACCTTTTAGGGTTTTAAGGAAGATTTGATAAAAAACAGTGGGAGCCATCCTGATTAGAAAAGATAATAACCAATCTAATCTTGCAAGAGCATACGCTAAAGTGTTTTCTTCTCTCTCTCTCCAGGTAGCGACTATGTCAGGCCTTAATCAAGATAATAACATGGATGTATTGACTGAACCCGCTTTTTATAATGAGCAGGGGAACGTTGGTCCCGCTCCCATTTATAATTGTTATAAGTCCGAGCAGGAAATAGGAGAATATCTGGATTCTTACGCCACCCAAACGAAGAATAAGCATGTTGATGCATCCTCTTCGGGTGTGTTAGTTATCGAGAACTGTTTCTCAGTTCACTCTACGTCCTGGGTATTAGATACCGGATCTGGATCCCATATACGTAATATGTTACATGGGCTATGTAAAGGTAGGGAACTAGGAGAGGGTGATCATTCCGTAAGAGTAGGGAATGGTGCAAATGTTGCAGCCAAAGCAGTTGACGAATATCACCTTGTGTTACCAAATGGTAATACATTGGTTCTGAACGAATGCTATTACATTCCGACCCTGATATGCAATCTTATATCAGTTTCTTTATTAAGCAAAGAAGGATATAATTTTATAGTACAGGATAATGTTATGAACATATTCCTGAATCAAAAGTTGATTGGATCAGGATCGTTAAATAATGGCATATACGTTCTCAACCAAACTACAGTACTTAATATACCAAACACACACAAGAGGAAGAGTTCAAAAATGAACAAATCTTTCTTGTGGCATTGTAGACTAGGTCATATCAATGCGACACGGCAAGCTAAGTTACATAAGGATGGATATTTGAATCCGTTCGAATTTTCATCTTATGATACTTGTCAGTCATGTCTCAAAGGCAAGATGACCAAAACTCCGTTTAGTGGACACGGAGAAAGAGTTACAGAACTCTTAGGACTGATACATAGTGATGTATGTGGTCCCATGTCTACACATGCCAGGAACGGTTATTCCTACTTCATTACATTCACTGACGATCTCTCAAGATATAGACATGTGTTCCTGATGAAACACAAGTCTGAAGCTTTTGAGAAATTCAAGGAATATAAGCACGAAGTAGAGAACCAAACGGGCAAAAGTATTAAGATCCTTCAATCTGATCGAGGAGGAGAATACTTGAGCACTGAGTTCCTAGACTATTTAAAAGAGAATGGGATTCTCTCTCAGCTTACTCCTCCCTATACACCACAGCACAACGGTGTATCGGAGCGGAGGAATCGCACCCTATTAGATATGGTGCGCTCTATGATGAGCACCGAGTTACCTATTTCCTTCTGGGGTTATGCACTTGAGACAGCGGCATACCTATTGAATCAAGTTCCGTCTAAATATGTACCTACCATACCATATGAGATATGGAGTGGGAAGAGACCATATCTTAAACGAGTTAAGATATGGGGTTGTCCGGCCTATGTCAAAAGGCAAAATCTAGACAAACTCGAGGCATGATCAGTTCTCTACAAGTTTGTGGGATATCTAAAGAACTCTTATGGATACTTTTTCTACCACAGTAAGGTGCAAAAGGTGTTTGTTGCTCAACATGCTACCTTTTTAGAAAAGGAATTTCTTGCAAAAGAAATTAGTGGCAATGAGGTAGAGCTGGAAAAAGTTCCAGCACCACAAACTACAACTGAAAATTTAGTGAAACCAGATGATTCAGTAGTTCCAAACGAACCCCATCCTCTCCGCCGATCTAATAGGGTTTCTCATCCACCTGAGAGATGCTACGGTTTTCTCGTAGATGGTGGGAGCGAGGATTGCATCATGGAAGATGATGACCCGACTAGTTTCGAGCAAGCCATCACGAGTGGGGACTTTGTGAAGTGGCTGGATGCGATCTGAGATGGAATCCATGTACATCAACAAAGTATGGACTTTGGAAGTTGCTCCTAAAGGGGTAAAACCCATTGGGAGCAAGTGGATCTTTAAGAAGAAACTTGGTGTAGATGGAAAAGTTGAGACTTACAAAGCTAGACTTGTTGCAAAAGATTTTCGTCAACGACCAGGTATGGATTATGACGAAACCTTTTCTCCAGTGGCTATGCTTAAGTCCATCCGGATCTTATTTGCCATTGCTATTAGTTATATATATTCCCTAGAGGCCATTGTTGTACATATGATGTATATTATAGTGGATGCTTGGATATATATAGAGAGGACTTTCTTGCTCGACATGATAGTATGCTATCTGGTTTCACTTTGTCTTAACATGTTGACTTGTATTAGTTTACTGTCTTGCTCTCACATGTTGATAAAGCCCTTAAGATATGCACTCGACTACGGGGACTATGATGAGATCATACTAGTGGGGCTACGGTATTCTATGAGTACATCCTATAATTTTTCCTAGTTGAGGGTGTATCAAGACAGGGCATCGATACACCAGAGTAGACTAGCGTATACGCATCTTGACCCATATGATGGGCGATGGATGATCCCATATCCGTCGGTGTTTAACATCAAAGATGGTGTACGGGTGCTCAGTGGACACTGGGTACACTGAACGGACTCGTCGAGAACTCCTAGATGGTATTATACCAATCGTCAGATAGCAGTTCTCTGGTGACACTGGTACAGGTTAGTCTGTAGACCCGAGATCGTCATAGAGTCTTGTGTGATTCCCACTGTGCTTTGATTTCCACCTTACCACGTCCAAGAGAGTGTGCAAAACGGTGGCTTTTGGGTACAGTCCCGAATCACATAGAGGCAATGAGCGATAGGAGGGGATTCGTCTCTCCCAGTATAGGGAGTTGGTGTTTTGCTGTGTTCGATTGGCTATAACTGGAAGTCCCTGGCCATGGCTGATATAGAGTGCTACTGGTAAGTGTTATCAGTAGTTTCTCGACTGGTTATGAGCCTCACATCGACACGACTTATCGGTTACTGTGGTCTGACGTTTACCACCCCTAGACTAGATATGCGACATATCAGACGAAGAGACCGGACTGTACGGTAGTGTTACTGATTGGATTCACAGGAGAATGTACAGGCTTGCTTGTCGATCTTCTGATCGCTCAATACCTGGGTGGCTGTTACGTTTAGCTGACCGCTTGCAGCTTGTGGGTGTTTGATATGATCATCACCTACTGCCGGCGTATTGACGATTCTTTAGAGTCCTACATAGAGGTTTCTTGACTTAGGCAAAACGGAGTAGGAGCACATGTGTGATATGTACGGGATCGAGAATATTACGATATGAGATACCGTATTCTATTCTCGCGATATTAGATATCGGCCGGGTATATGTGATATAGCCGGGTCATCGGATCAAGTGTTGATTCGATGAACTGATACAGATTATATTAGTCGGTTATTTGAGAAATAGCCGGATTGTCGGATCAAGTGTTGATTCGATAATTTAATGTATAATTATATATGTGATATATTGCATTACATTAACTGATATAAGCTCGCTTTATTGATTCATTTCCTCACCGGATAATACATTGATATATATGCGATATATGTTAATTGTATTATTTTCTTTTGTTACAAAAATATATTATATATGTGATATATAATATTGTAATAAGTTATGATTACAAATGCAACATGATTTGTGGAGATTAAACATAGTTAGGGTTTGATTTGGGTTAGCATTTTCATGAAGCTTCTAGAAGCTTTACTTTTGTTTTATGCTTAGATATTTTGGATTGATATTTTGAGTTGATATTTCTTAACCCAACCCAAACCCTTTACCCTAGTGAATTCTCTACAAGGGTTAAGCCATCATACTTAACCCAAGGTTGTATTTGTAACCATGAGCAATAATTCATTATTCATCACAAAAGACTTCTTCTTCTTCTTCCTCCTTAAAAAGCTTGCTAGCTTTTTGTAAAGTGATGAATTAAAGTGAGAAAATGAAAACAAAGAGAGCTAAATTCCTACTTAATCATCCTCATCTATTCTAGCCACTTAGATTAGGGTGTTCACTTCATTAATACTTGATTAGAGAAGTGAGAGCTTGAGTTAAAAATTCTTCAAGGTAGATCATCTTCGAAAAGGAAGACTTCAAGAAAGCATGGATCATTCAGCTTGTGGAGCCTCTCTAGAGTCCGGAAGTTCATGGATCGCGGCGAAGAGACTACTATTCAGAGCTTATGAAGCGAAGGAGCGGACTACAAAGGTTGTAATCCCTTTCCTTTAGATGTAAAGTTGTTTACATGTTTTGTTAACCC
The DNA here is from genome assembly GCA_030015575.1 of Agapanthus africanus. NCBI lineage: Eukaryota > Viridiplantae > Streptophyta > Magnoliopsida > Asparagales > Amaryllidaceae > Agapanthus > Agapanthus africanus. The sequence goes on along the minus strand of JASDDO010000026.1, from coordinate 159,128,011 downwards.
TAAAACTCTAGCAAAGATCCTTGCTTTAGGTTGTTCGGCACTTGAAAAAATTTAGATTTGGCATGGTTGATGCCTTATGAGCCTTGTGACAGTGCCTAGTAACCCTACAATCGCTGCATACCATGACTACGAAATCTGGCAAATGGATGTTAAGACCGCCTTTCTAAATGGTGATTTAGTGGAGTGCGTGTACATGACTCAGCCAGAGGGCTTCGTAGATAGTGGGAGCAGCGGAAAGGTATACAAGCTGCTTAAATCCATCTACGGGTTAAAGCAGGTATCGCGGAGTTGAAACATCTGTTTTGATGTCGTAATCAAAGAGTTTGACTTCATCAAAAAACGTAGATGAGCCTTATATATACAAGAAGGTTGCAGAGAGTAAGGTTGTCTTCCTCGTATTATACGTGGATGGCATACTCTTGATAGGAAATGATGTTCCTATGCTGCACTCGGTCAAGCTCTTCTTATCACATAGATTCTCAATGATCTCGTAGGCGCGTTTTCTCCTTAGGGATCGTGATTCCTAAGTGTATGTTCCCCTGTAAGTCATAAGGATCTTACAAAAGGGTTTTCTCCTTATAAGTCGAAAGGACTTACAAGGGTTGTTCACCGTATGGATATATCCCCAGTCACGGGTGGGACTTGGTTAGGGAAATGTTTATTCGCGCCCGTGGATTATATACAAGGGTCAGTATTGAGCCGCTTGTAGGGTAATATCGGAGGTTGTGGGAGTTGCTTAAGAACAGGTTCAGGTCTCTGTAATTTAAGACTTTCAAATCTTATGAGCCGTGAGGGTCCCATAAGAGAGTTCTCCTTACGAGTCGTGGGGATCTCGCAAGTGTAATTTCTCCTTAGGAATCATGAGGATCCCTAAGTGTGTTACTCCCTTATGAGTCGTAAGGATCTCACGCGGGTGGTTTCTCCTTACAAGGTCGAGAGGACCCTGTAAGTGTCTTTTAACGAGGTTGCGCCCTTTCGGGTTTTCACAAACACTCGCCGGTAGCCCTGCTGTTTTTACTCACGGAGCCCTTTCGGATTTTCATCCGTGCCCATTTTTCTTATGGACATACCGTCTTTTTTTTTTTATTCTTTTTATTTTTTTTCCTTTTCCTAACGAGGTCGTGCCCTTTCGGGTTTTCATGAACACTCGCCGGTAGCCCTGCTGTTTTTACTCACGGAGCCCTTTCGGGTTTTCATCCGTGCCCATTTTGCTTATGGACATACCGTTCTTTTTATATTTTTTATATTTTTTTTCTTCTTCTTTTTTTTCTCTTTTTTTTCGTCAGCCTGAGGATGCTGCGGTAGTAGTTTAAAGACGTTTCGGTCATTTGCAAGTTTTAGGACATTGCGGTCCATCATTAGTTTAAGGACGTTTTGGTCCGCCGTCGCCGTATTTGAGGCGAATCTCTAGTTTACTGACTTTTCGGTCTATGGGGCTTTCCCTGTGAATGAGCATGATGCCCCCGGCATGTCCATCTTTTTCGGAGCATGTGGTTGTGGCGGGTTCATCTTCCAGTTTTCGGTCAGCGCGAGTTTGCCTTGTTGGTATTGGTCTTCAACCCAGTTTTTGAAGATGAAGCAATCTTCGATCGAATGACTTACTGCTCGATGGTAGGGGCAGTAATTAAGATCGTTGACATCGCCTGGCTGTAGCGGACGTTTCGGACTCGGCAGATTGATGAATCTGTTGCACACTGCTAGCTCAAACAGTTTCCTTGTTTTATTCTGAGGAAATGAGTAAGGACGTTTCAAGTTTTCATAGAAGGGCTGCCACTTGTTGTTTTGGCGAACAACCGTTCTAGGGCCACTCGATTGTTGTTGAGCGTTGGCGATGAAGGCCATTTTCCCCTTCTCTTTATCCTTTTTGTTTGTAGCACTCTCCATAGGTGGAGGAGATCTTTTTAACACAGCCATCGAAGAGTTCTTGCGTACCCTCCTAAGTGGTTCAAAATTGTTCCCAGTTGGAACAGCAGCATCAATTTCCACAGTTGGAGTCGGCGGAGTCAATCCAGAAAGTGAGTTTCCCCCAACCTTCCTTACTTGGCGCCAGTGTCATATCTCCAGTAGGAGGAGTGTTGTCTCCTGAGGGTTTTCAGCGGATTATACCCACAAAATCCTATAATAAAAGAGAGATGGTGAAATTTATATAAAGATAAGAACTATAAAAGAAAGAACTTGAAAATAAGAGTTTTCAATTATACCAGCTTTTCAGTTGCTATGAGCCATATCTTAATGGTCATGAAAAAATGTTAGAAATCACGTTTTCTTTCAATAAAATATCGCCTTTAGTTTTCATTCCTACCTTTCTTCCAAACATTGATCATATACCCCTGCGTGTGTGAACTGGACATCCCTACACTCAGAGAATTCAATTCAAGCAATCATACTCTTGTCCATCTACCTTAGTACTTTTTAATAGATATTTAGATGGAATTTGCTCACACATTCTTCATGCGACCGTTAATACTTCTTGAGGTACTAACCGACCGATTACTCATGTGCTTGCTAATTAGGTGTTTTTTCTCGTCTTGCAACACCTAAGGCTTAGCAGTGGCTCCCAAACCAGTTGGTCTAAGGCACTAGGTGATAAAGCACCCTCGCTATATGTTTTTTTGCTGCCTCGGTGATAACAAAACCAGTGTTCATTTTTCTTTTCACCATTTTATCTTTTCTTTTCCATTTATTATTTCCTTCATACTTTGGCTTTTAGACAAGAGTATTTCAAGGTATCCTCTACTATCCCGAGTTTCAAGATGTGTGTAAGTGCGTATAGTAGGGTATCAACGTTCAAATGTTCGGCTTCCAGAATAGGAACTATTTTTTTTAGGCTTATTTTTATCCTCAGATTAGTAATTTCCTTCATCTTACTAACCCTTGGGACAACAGCTCATAGCTACTTATTACTAGTTTCATTTAAGAAAACATCTAACATTCTTGTTTTTCTTAAACTATTCCTATCTTTTAAATATAATTTTTCACTTTCTACTCTTTTCTTATCACAATTTTTGTGTGTGCAGAGTAAGGCGTAAATAAGCATAGGAGCGCTGAAAGAACGACTTCTTAGGAGCTTCTTGCGATGGTACAGGAGTGCTGAAGCTCGTTGGTGGGAGCATGGTCCCGAAGGATAGCCTGGTGGTGGCTTGAGTTACCTGCTCCACTGGCATAGTGAAAAGGGAGGTCGCTTGGGGCCCGTAGGTTACTCCTCCAGATGGGACAGAGCGAGAGTTGCTGTTGCAGTTAGTGCAGTTCGAAGCCTGTTGATTTCTTGAAGAGCTTGAATATTCTGCCTCCTGCGTTGACCTTGGTCTTTGGCATGTGCCAGTTATTTGAGGACCGATTCTGTCGGCAAGGCTGCTGCTTGACAAACATCCTTTGGGCTTCCTCCATCGGCGTTGAGGCACCGAGGGTGGGAGGTGGGAGCATCGACCCAAAAAGAATCCCGTTGATTTCTTGAAGAGCTTGAATATTCTGCCCCCTGCGTCGACCTTGGTCTTTGGCATGTGCCAGTTGTTTGAGGACCGATTCCGTCGGCAAGGCTGCTGCTTGACAGACATCCTCTGGGCTTCCTCTATCGGCGTTAAGGCACCGAGGGTGGGAGGTAGGGGCATCGACCCAAAAAGAATCCCGTTGATTTCTTAAAGAGCTTGGATTGCAGAAATTTGAGGCTGCAGGTGACCCATACTTGACTCCGCCGGATATGACAGAGCCTGAGTTGCTGGAGTGGGAGCAAATGCCATTCTTCATAGAGACGAAATGCCGACTTCAATATCCACTCCCCTAAGGGCAACCAAAAACATACACACCGCGATTATTTGATCGTGGGAAAAACACGACACACAAAGTGTGGAGTGGAAAGATGAAAAGGTCCCACCGGGCGTGCCAAAATCTGTTCCCCTCCGAACGGCGGCCAAGACATGGGCGTCTCGCCTGTGATTCGGGACAGATACTATTTGGTTTTATCTGTCCACCTCTCCGAAGATGCCAAGTTGATTTATGGTACCGTGTATCGGAGGTTTGGACGGATGCGGCCGATGTAGCAGACTTCGTCAGATTCCCCCTCGCTTGAGGGGTTTTTGATTGTGGGGACGCTCTTCCCTGCAGGCGCAAGCCCCTGCAGTTAATTACGCTACCGCATCGTGGTAACAACTTTCTCCTTCTCTAGAATTTCACTTCATGTCGTGTGTATTTGTTTTGTTTGTAGTTGCCCGTGGATTGTATACGGAGACTAATTTATGTCGTCGCCCGTAGGACGTGGATTAGTCCAAATCCGTATTTACTTAGATTTGGGTGTGGGGTTTTAGTTTAAGGATACGTTAGCCATATTTGAGGCTAAGATCAACTTAAACGTTTGTTAAGGATACGTTAGTCTAATTTGGGACTAAGATCAACTTAACGGGATCGTTTAGATCCGACAAAAGAGCATTTGGGGGCTCGATTGTTCCAGTTTAGGGACATGGTGGTCCATTTAATGTATGGCTGCCCATCACCTCTCTGACGACGTTGAAGGATTACAACGACAGATGTCAGAGGAGTTCAGAGATGTACCCTTGAACCAAAGTTGGTTAGGAGATCTATAATCCAATTTGGGACTAAAGTCTGTTTTGAAAGTTTTGGTTTAAGGATGCGTTAGCCATATTTGAGGCTAAGATCAACTTAAACATTTGTTAAGGATACGTTAGCCTAATTTGAGACTAAGATCAACTTAACAGGATCATTTAGATCCGACAAAAGAGCATTTGGGCTCTATTGTTCCAGTTTAGGGACATAGTGGTCCATTGCCAGTTTAGGGACGTGGAGGTCTTTTAGTTTAAGGACGCTTGAGTCCGGGGGTTTAAGGATGCTTGAGTCCGGGAGTTTAAGGACGCTTGAGTCCATGAATTGGTTTAAGAACGCTTAAGTCCGGGAGTTTAAGGACGCTTGAGTCCGGGAGTTTAAGGACGCTTGAGTCCATGAGTTGGTTTAAGGACGCTTGAGTCCGGGAGTTTAAGGACGCTTGAGTCCGGGAGTTTAAGGACGCTTAAGTCCGGGAGTTTAAGGATCCCACAGTCCGGGAGTTTAAGGACGCTTGAGTCCGGAAGTTTAAGGACGCTTGAGTCCGTGAGTTTAAGGACCCCACAGTCCGGGAGTTTAAGGACGCTTTAGTCCATGAGTTTAAGGACCTCACAGTCCGTATCAATGTATGGTTGTTGGGACCCGTCACCTTTCTGACGTCGTTGAAGGATTACAACGATAGGTGTCAGAGGAGTTCAGAGATGTACCCTTGAACCGGATGTAAATTGATTTAAGAGAGCAGTCTTGCTCAATCAATTTAATTTGAGGACTTACAGCCATGATTGGGCTAAGTCCAGTTGAGAATATTCAACGTCTTTATCTTTGGCCTATTAGGCCTGTGCTAGGGCTTTGCCCCTGTTTAATAATGCACTGCATTTTCTTTTGGCCTGCTAGGCCTTTTTGATTTGGGCTCTGTCCCTTTTAAATGATGCGCAGCATCTGTTTCTATTTGGGCTCTGCCATTTTTTAAAATAATGCATTGTATTTTATTAGGCCTGTTAGGCCCTTTTTAATTGGGCTTGGCCCTTCTGTAAATAATGCAGTGCATTAATCAAACTGACAGTGGCCATGTGGCCTGTCAGGCGCTTTGCGCCAATTATTGAGCGCGAGCGCATGTGGAGGTGACACGTGACACGCTTTGGTGAGCGCAAGCGCAGTGCGCTGCGCTGTTGCGCTGCTGACACGTGGCGCGCTCTGGTGAGTTGCGCCAATTTCAGAGAGCAATGCTCTATTTTAAAAGCGCATAGCGCAAGTGGTCTTGGAGCCGACACGTGGCGCTCTCTGCTGGCTTGCGCCAACCCAGGAGCGCAACAGTGTAGACTTACAAGTGTAAGGCACTGTTCTTATATCTTAATCTAATTTTGGATTCAAGAAAAGAATCTTTAAGATTCCAGAACCAATGGTTCATAAAAAGGGCAATGCCTTTGTTATTTATTATATTTTTTTATTGAAGATCCTTGATCTTGTTCTTAGATCAATGATCTATTCAGAAAAAATTCTTCTTTTTATAAAGGGTTTACCTTCTTCTTTTTTCTGAATTCTTCTCAAAATTCTCAAAAGGAGTTCTCTCTTTGTTTCTGTCTTTTTGTCTCTCTGTGTTATGATCTCCTCTTAGACTTGGGGTCTAGGGGCCTTTTTATAGTGCCAATTAGTTTGTTAAATTGGTTAGAGAGATTTTTCTTTGAGTGATTTGGGGATTTTTCCCCACCGTTGGATCTTTGATCCAAGGGTTTCTGTTTTACAGAAGACAATCTTCTTGTTTTAACAAGAATAGAAAGATCTTACTGGAATTTTAATTCTGTTTGGTGCAAACGCACCTGCGCTTGACACGTGTCACGCAGCGCAGAGCGCAGCGCCACTGCGCTAGCGCAACTGCGCTGACACGTGTCGCGCAGCGCAGAGCGCAGCGCAACTGTGCTGACACGTGTCGCGCAGCGCAGAGCGCAGCACATCTGAAGCGTTGCTTCTGTTAATTTTGTTTTAAATAGAGCATTGCTCTGATTGGGCGCGCTGCCATGGACGCTGCGCTGACGTATCAGTTTTTGACACATTGTAGGGTTCTTAGGCACCCTAATGAGTTCTCACAAGGCATCGACCATGCCAAATTAAAATTTTAACGGTGCCGAGAGACCCGACTACGGATCGATAACTAGATGTCTAGGCGAAAAAGAACTAGTTAACAAATTAACTAATGAGAATACGGAAATACAACCTCTGTAGATCCGGTGCTCCACCTCCATAGCTCCGCAACGAGGTCCTCTCCGCTGTCCAAATCAAATCCGGGCTCAAGCGTCGGCTTCGTCGGAGAATGGGCAAGCTAGGTCGTCGATGTCCATACCGAAGATGATCTACGTCGAGGCATCGCTAAATCAAGCTCCACCTTCACCAAGCCCTAAAACTTGTGAAGGAAACACACTCTACTACTTGGCAAGAGGTAGAGGATGAAGAAATAGGAAGTGGGTAGACTTTAGAATTGGATTTCTCACTTGTTTGCTCAATTCACCATTGATGAAGAAAGCTTTTTCTTCTTGAGTTCAAGGAAGAAGAAGAAGAAATGTTATGATAAGAATAAAATCTTAATAGAAAAGAAAATCAATCCTTATCATAAGCAAACCATGGTCAAGTGTAGAGATTAAACTAGGGTTAAATCAAATGGTTAGGGTTAAGTATGAGATAAGAATGGTGGACAAAGTCAAAGCTTCATGAATCTTCAAATACAAACAAAGAAAGCCACCATTCTTCTCATTTCTTTTTCCAAAAAGAAAATAAATAAATAAATGAATAAATAGATATGAAAAACAAAACCCTAACCATTTAAATAACCATGGTTTAATCTTCACAAAAACTCAAGTAAACATGTATCATCAAACATGATACAATCAAGTGCACAAAAGTATATCACATATACAACATGTGAACTTCAAGTGAGAAAATCCATTTAAAGTGAACCAATACTAGTTAATGCAAAGTAATATATCAAATATATAATTATACATTAAATCATTAAATCAACACTTGATTTAACGATCCGGTCATATCGCATATAACCGACTAGTATCATATGTATCGGCTTATCGAATCAACCTTTGATTCGATAACTAGGGTATATCGCATATAACCTAATCGAAACATTCATCGCGAGAATGGAATACGGTATCACATACACGCATTATTCTCGGTCCCGCACATATCTCATATGTGCTCCTATTTCGTTTCGCTTGAGCCAGGAAACCTCTGTGTAGGACTCTAAAGACTCGTCAATACGCCGGCAGCAGGTGATGATCATATCAAACACCCACAAGCCGCAAGCGGTCTGCTAAACGTAACGGCCACCCGGGTATTGAGCGATCTGAAGATCGACGAGCAAGCCCGCTCACACTCCAGTGAATCCGACCAGTAACACTACCGTACAGTCCGGTCTGATCGTCTGATATGTCGCATATCTTGCCTAGGGGTGGTAAACGTCAGACCCCAATAGCTCGATAAGTCGTGTCGATACGAGGCTCATAACGGGTCGAGAAACTACTGGTAACACTTACCAGCAATTCTCTGATCAGCCCTGGCCAGGGACTTCCTGTTATAGCCAATCGAACACAGTGCAACATCAACTCCCTATACCGGGAGAGACGAATCCCCTCCTATCGCTCATTGCCTCCATGTGACTCGGGACTGTACCCAAAAACCACCGTTTTGCACGCCCTCTTGGACGTGGTAAGATGGAAATCAAAGCACAGTGGGAACCACACAAGACTCTATGACGATCTCGGGTCAACAGACTACTCTGTACCAGTGTCACCAGAGAACTGCCATCTGACGTGAGGTATAATACCATCTGGGAGTTCTCGGCGAGTCCGTCCAGTGTACCCAGTCTCTACTGAGCACCCGTATATCATCTCTGATGTCAAACACCGATGGATATGGGATCATCCATCGCCCATCTGTATGGGTCGAGAAGCAACACGCTAGTCTACTCTGGTATATCGATGCCCCGTCTCGATACACTCTCGACTAGGGACTTTGAAGGATGTACTTATGGACTACCATGTCCCCACTAGTATGATCCGCATCATAGTCCAGGTAGTCAAGCACACATCCTAAGGGCTTTACCAACATGTAACAGAGAGACAATCAGTATACACGTTAAGGTAAAGAGCAACCAGATAGCATACTATCATGTCGAGTAAGAAAGTCCTCCCTATATATATCCTAGCATCCACTACAATGCACATCCAATGTACAGTAATGGCCTCTAGGGCATACATATAACTAACAATCTCCCACTTGCACTAGGGCCATCTGATAGCAGTGGTTGTAGTATCTCATACTCAACCATCCCATAAAAGTCTCTCTCTGGGAATAGGCCTTTGTGAGTGGATCCGCTGTGTTGTCCTCTGAGTCTACTCTCCAAACCTCGATCACCCTGGAGATCAACCATCTCCATGATCAGGTGATACTGCCTTAGAATAAGTCTGGATCACTGATGAGACCGGCGTTCCTTGGCATAAGCCACAACTCCATTGTCACACAATGGGAGGAACATAGTTCATCTCATGAACCAATATACACCCAAACAGCCTCTTTGGTAGCATCTTAAGTAGCGATGTATCTTGCCTTTATCGTCTAGTATGTCACGGTATGTAGCTTGGAACTCTTCCAACATACCGTCCCTTCACTAAGGGTAAAGACAATGCCTGTGACTGACACTCAGTTGTCTTTATCACCCTGGAACCCTTCCAGTGATTCTCCCCAGGATCGGTTGATACCATCTCACTACAACTAGTGAGAAGCCTAACATCCATTTAGATCTATCTCATAGATCCAAACTCAGGATTTAGGAGGTATCACTTTGATCCTATAGAGAATCATTGTGATAAACGGAGATTGGCCGAGCGTAGCATAGGAAACTCTTTTCTTATCAAGAGTATGTCATCCACGTACTCTATGCGGATCGTAACCATACTCCCTACTACCTTTTTGTTTATACAAGGTTCATCTACCATTTTGATGATGTCAACTTCTTTGACTAACACATCAAAATAGACGTTCCAACTCCGCGATGCCTGCTTTATCCTATAAAGCATCTTGCACACGTTTCCGCTGCTCCCACTGTCTACGAGGCCCTCTGGCTGTGTACTTATAGACGCATTCTTCTAAAATATCATTTAGAAAAGCAGTCATGACACCCAACCGCCAGATATCGTAGTCATGGTATGTAGCCGTGGCAAGTAGTATCTGGATGGACTTAAGCATAAGTACTGGAAAAGGTTTCATCATTATCCACGCCTGGTCGATGACGAAAACCCTTAACAAGTCTAGCTTTGAAAGTCTCAACTTTTCCATGTACACCAAGTAATCTTCTCAAGATATACTTGCTCTTGATGGGGATTTAACCTTTCAGATATAGCAACCAAAGTCCATACTTTGTTGGTGTATATGGATTCCATCTCAGATCACTAAGCATCCAGCCATTCTTACAGAGTCTCACTCCAGATAGCCAGCTCGAAACTAGTTGGGTCATCATCTCATGATGCAATCCTCGCTCCCACTGTCATAGAGAAACCGAAGTATCTCTCAGGTGGGTGAGGAACCCTACTAGATCGGCGGAGAGGCTGAGGTTCGTTGGAATCTACTGAATCCTTTGGTTCTACTAAATCATCTGCTATAGTTTGTATAGCTGGAACCATTCCAGTTCTACATTACAGACCTTGCCTTGAGCTTGTCCGGATTTTGCTTTTCAGACATAGGCTGGACAACCCCAAATCTCAACTATCTTGAGAGATGGGCTCTTCCCTTTATCATATCAAATATGAAGTGGTAGGCAACTGATTTGATTCGAACCCTATTCAATAGGTATGCAGCTTCTCAAGCGCATAACTCCCAAAAGGAAATAGGTGACTCAGTAGTACTCATCATAGAGCACACCTTATCATATAGGGTGTATCTGCTCCGTCCTGATATACCATTGTGCTATGGTATATACGGAGGAGTAATGCTGAGAGAGAATCTCATTCTCCTTTAGAACAATCCAGGATTTCCGTGCACAAGTATTCTCCTCCTTGATCTCATCATAGGACATAATACTTATACCCTTATTGGTTCTCTACTTCTAACTTATATTCTGTGAATATCTCAAAAGGTTCGGACTTGTGTTTCAACAGGAACATATGTCTGAATCTCGAGAGATTATCAGAGAATGTAATGAAGTACAAAGAACCGGTCTTGGCATATGTAGACTGGGGATCTACATACATCAACATGTATTATCCCAAGAGTTCACTAACTCTTTCTCTGTTTCCAGTAAACGGAGCTGTGGTCATCTTATCTTTGTGACATGACTGGCGAGTTTCACAAGATGTAAATTCAAACTGATTTAAATATGCATCTATATGTAACTCTAGCTAGTCGGGTCACATTGATCTGACCTAGTCTACAATGCCTCAAGAAGAATTCGTTCATTTCTGAACTCTTCCTCTTGTGTGTGTTCCATATAATAAGAACTGTAGTTTGATTTAGAACATCAACGCTTTTAGATAACGTGCCTGAACCGATCAACTTTTGATATAGGAAATGTTCAAAACATTATCCAACAATACAAAATTATATCCTTTCTTTACTAATAAAGAGACTGATATGATTTTGTATATCAGGTTCGGTATCTAATAACATTCGTTCAGAATCAATGTATCGGTAATACAGGGTGACAGTGACCGACAGACTTGGCTGCAACTCTTGCCCCGTTTTCTGCCTCATGAAACTTATCACCCGTTCTAAGTTCTCTACCTTTCTGTAGCCCTATGTAACAGATTACATATCTGGGATCCTGATCCGGTATCACATACCTAGGACGTAGAGGTTACAGAGAAACAGTTCTTTATAATGAACACACCCGAAGATGATGCATCAGCATGCACTCTCTTCGTTTGGGCAGCACGGGAAATCTGGTATTCCCCAATTTCCTGCTCTGTCTTATAACAATTATAAGTTGGAGCAGGACCAACGTTCCCCAGCTCAGTATAACAAGCGGGTTCGGTCAATATTCCGTTTTATTATCTTGATTAAGGCGTGATATGGTCGCTACCTGGAGAGAGAGAGAAGAAAACACTCAGCGTGCGCTCTTGCAAGAATAGATTGGTTATTATTTTATCTAATCAGGATGGCTCCCACTGCTTTTTATCAAATCTTCCTTCAAACCCTAAAAGGAAAGACTAGCCGGGATTAATTACACACTACAAGTTCGCCAATCTTTCAGCCAGGCCAGTGTCGGTACTTTGAGGGAGGTCCCCCGTGCTTTCGCACGAACCTAATTAATGTAAACCTCGTTTTCCCAGAGGCGTAACCTCGTTAACACCTTTCTAGACACCTACTTGATCGGCTAATTGTAATGTATAAAACTCTCCCAGGAGTAACTCTTACTCGCAGCGGGTATCGGGATCCAACTATCTCATAGAAGGTATGCAATCTCATTGCAAATCTCAACACTTGAAATTCCCGATAATATTTTGCCCCTAGCTCGCTATGACCTTGACGCATGCCAAACAACCCATAGTCTGCTAGTCAAGTTCAACCCGTACATTTCTTGATTGAATTAAACCCACCCGCACGACCCTTGACGCATGCCAAACAACGCCGTACGAATACCCTAATCCAATCGCATCATATGCTGGCAGATAAGCACTAGTTAGCTACCGTACAGACGCATGCCAAACAACCGCAGCACGAATACTAACTAATACTTATCTGAAATGACGGAGGGCTACGACAGGTTTTTCTGAAAACCTATTGCGTAATGAACTTGATATCGTTGTAGAATCAAATGAATTTTGAAATGGAGTGTTTTTGAGGCTTTTCTAGTTTTGCTAAAGGAGTCACTCCCGGTGAAGGGATCGTCGGTCCTTTCCTCGTCGAATGAGGTGCGGGATATATCATATATATCACCGTGCAAAGAAAAAACTCTTAAAAGCAATCAAAAGACAAACCGAGGGTGTAGCATCTGCCAGTTATTGCTAAAGGAGTCACTCCCGGTGAAGGGATCTCGGTCCTTTCCTCATCGAATAAGGTGCAGGATATATCGTATATACCGCTGTGCAAAGCAAGAACTGTAGCTACCTGTTTTATTTTGAAATTCGATTCTACAATATCTTAGGTTTCTTTTATTTCATTAATCACATTAATGAAGTCCCATCAATTATGTACCTAAACATCACAGATAAATACGACGTACACTTATGCCATCCTCATTCGCCTCGATGTCCCCTCGTGCACCGTTAGGTTAGGTAACTAACGGCAGAGCAGGGCAGGGCTAGCGCGGGTGTAAAACATAAGTAACGTCTATATAATATATCATATATACTATATACTGTATCTATCACAGAACATCACATGATCACATCACAGATATCGCAGCAGAAGAAACATATGAAATATTGGATATACTAGGACGTCCGTGTTTTCAATACGAGCCAGTATAAAACACGGATTCCACGGTCGCGATGAATAGCCAAACCCACACCCCTAGACCCCTACGAGAGCGGCAAGCAACCCTACCAATTCTGGAGTTAGGAGATCCAGACTCGACTCCTCGAGTTGGTCTCCCACTGGACTCCAGAACCCGGTTACTTGTGCTCTCCTCCTTGGGTCTATCCTAGTGCGGAAAAGTAAATAATATACATCAACGGTGACAACTTCCGCAACCTGGAAGCGCCCCAAATAAAAGAATATTACATACAAGTTTTTACATGAATGAAAATGAAAAACACTCATCTCACATAAAAAAACCCCGGCTATTCAAACACGACGATCCAATATAACATATCCAGCAACACATAACATCACATGTCATCAACGTAAGTAAATATGCGCATCCCAATTGTCGTTGACATATAGCAACGAAACCGGCGATATCACATATTACACTTACGGTCACAGAAAAGAAAGTGTAAAACTACAACAGTTGGAATCCGCAATCACCTCAGACATCGCATGCCTGACCAAATGAATTTCTTAGACATCGCATGCCTAACAATTATAAACCCCGCATTTTAGTCTCTTTATCGAAAACACTTTTCAATACCAAGTCGGGCAATTCAACAGGATTCCCGACATTTTGATCGAATGCTCGTCAGAAACTTCAGTAGACGGCCACACCCCCGATACCGTCGACGAAGTGCACCAAGGCGGAACACCGCTACCGCGAGCACCCGGAGGGATGCTTTCGGCGACGGGGTTCTCCTACAGTCACTTGGTCGGGGCTATGGAGTGAGGCTGTCTATTAAGTTTACCCGGCGAGTATCCGCGTACGCTACGTGATTGCGACGGACTTTTGATCACATCAAAATTCCATGGCAACCGATCAAGGGAGACTAAACTGCTACGTTTATAATATTCATTCCGTTATCTCATAACATCTTGTGAATTCCAATTATTGTATCCCATTCCAGATAAACAGAAAATGTTAAACTTTCCGATCGAACAATCGAACACCCAAGTTTTCCCGATACAGATCAACATATGAAATAAGTCTAACAACATTCCGTTCGTGCCTCAGTACCAACGGTCCAGCCGTAGAAGGGTCAAGCCAACGCCTCACATGTGGCACGCCGTACTCCCCCAAACCCGAAGGTTCAAAGGGCAGTTCAAGACGGTCACATAATCGAGTTAAGGTTTGTTGTCTTCTAGAGGGTCCATCGCGTTACTTGCACTACTTAGAACGTCGTCAAACTACGGAAAAATCCAACACTTGGAAATTTCCCGACAGGGGAAAAGTTGGGTATTTATATCCGGTCGAACTTTTTAACATATTCTAAAAATTTATCCGGAAAGCCACACAGACAAAATTCGATAATCCGATCGAACATTCGAATCCCCAAAACAACCCAGAAAATTCAACTCTTGAATAAATTTTAAAAATTCCCAGAAAATCCAGAAGAATTTATCAGGTATTACTGTGCAAACAGTAAGGGATGACGTCATGATTGGGCCGCTGATCCGCCGCAGAAGCCATGCTTCTACCGCGGATCCGCCGCGAAAAATACTGTTCACCAGAAACTTTTTGCACCGTAATTCTTATTTTTCCCTGCTGAATTTTTTAGCAATTTTTAATTTGAAAAAACTCACTGTTTTCAAAAAAGTACAGAGAGCAAGATTGATTTGGTGTTTCGGGTTCGATCGTGTTTCAAATTCCGTCAGGACTTCGCCTAAGGCTCTAGCTAGGCTCTGATACCACTGTAGGGTTCCTAGGCACCCTAATGAGTTCTCACAAGGCATCGACCATGCCAAATTAAAATTTTAACGGTGCCGAGAGACCCGACTACGGATCGATAACTAGATGTCTAGGCGAAAAAGAACTAGTTAACAAATTAACTAATGAGAATACGGAAATACAACCTTTGTAGATCCGGTGCTCCACCTCCATAGCTCCGCAACGAGGTCCTCTCCGCTGTCCAAATCAAATCCGGGCTCAAGCGTCGGCTTCGTCGGAGAATGGGCAAGCTAGGTCGTCGATGTCCATGCCGAAGATGATCTACGTCGAGGCATCGCTAAATCAAGCTCCACCTTCACCAAGCCCTAAAACTTGTGAAGGAAACACACTCTACTACTTGGCAAGAGGTAGAGGATGAAGAAATAGGAAGTGGGTAGACTTTAGAATTGGATTTCTCACTTGTTTGCTCAATTCACCATTGATGAAGAAAGCTTTTTCTTCTTGAGTTCAAGGAAGAAGAAGAAGAAATGTTATGATAAGAATAAAATCTTAATAGAAAAGAAAATCAATCCTTATCATAAGCAAACCATGGTCAAGTGTAGAGATTAAACTAGGGTTAAATCAAATGGTTAGGGTTAAGCATGAGATAAGAATGGTGGACAAAGTCAAAGCTTCATGAATCTTCAAATACAAACAAAGAAAGCCACCATTCTTCTCATTTCTTTTTCCAAAAAGAAAATAAATAAATAAATGAATAAATAGATATGAAAAACAAAACCCTAACCATTTAAATAACCATGGTTTAATCTTCACACAAACTCAAGTAAACATGTATCATCAAACATGATACAATCAAGTGCACAAAAGTATATCACATATACAACATGTGAACTTCAAGTGAGAAAATCCATTTAAAGTGAACCAATACTAGTTAATGCAAAGTAATATATCAAATATATAATTATACATTAAATCATTAAATCAACACTTGATTTAACGATCCGGTCATATCGCATATAACCGACTAGTATCATATGTATCGGCTTATCGAATCAACCTTTGATTCGATAACTAGGGTATATCGCATATAACCTAATCGATACATTCATCGCGAGAATGGAATACGGTATCACATACACGCATTATTCTCGGTCCCGCACATATCTCATATGTGCTCCTATTTCGTTTCGCTTGAGCCAGGAAACCTCTGTGTAGGACTCTAAAGACTCGTCAATACGCCGGCAGCAGGTGATGATCATATCAAACACCCACAAGCCGCAAGCGGTCTGCTAAACGTAACGGCCACCCGGGTATTGAGCGATCTGAAGATCGACGAGCAAGCCCGCTCACACTCCAGTGAATCCGACCAGTAACACTACCGTACAGTCCGGTCTGATCGTCTGATATGTCGCATATCTTGCCTAGGGATGGTAAACGTCAGACCCCAATAGCTCGATAAGTCGTGTCGATACGAGGCTCATAACGGGTCGAGAAACTACTGGTAACACTTACCAGCAATTCTCTGATCAGCCCTGGCCAGGGACTTCCTGTTATAGCCAATCGAACACAGTGCAACATCAACTCCCTATACCGGGAGAGACGAATCCCCTCCTATCGCTCATTGACTCCATGTGACTCGGGACTGTACCCAAAAACCACCGTTTTGCACGCCCTCTTGGACGTGGTAAGATGGAAATCAAAGCACAGTGGGAACCACACAAGACTCTATGACGATCTCGGGTCAACAGACTACTCTGTACCAGTGTCACCAGAGAACTGCCATCTGACGTGAGGTATAATACCATCTGGGAGTTCTCGGCGAGTCCGTCCAGTGTACCCAGTCTCTACTGAGCACCCGTATATCATCTCTGATGTCAAACACCGACGGATATGGGATCATCCATCGCCCATCTGTATGGGTCGAGAAGCAACACGCTAGTCTACTCTGGTATATCGATGCCCCGTCTCGATACACCCTCGACTAGGGACTTTGAAGGATGTACTTATGGACTACCATGTCCCCACTAGTATGATCCGCATCATAGTCCAGGTAGTCAAGCACACATCCTAAGGGCTTTACCAACATGTAACAGAGAGACAATCAGTATACACGTTAAGGTAAAGAGCAACCAGATAGCATACTATTATGTCGAGCAAGAAAGTCCTCCCTATATATATCCTAGCATCCACTACAATGCACATCCAATGTACAGTAATGGCCTCTAGGGCATACATATAACTAACACACATGGCGTGTTGCGCGCAGCGCAAGGAATTTGAAGCGTTGCTTCAATTTTTGAATTTTTGAATTTTTGAAATTCAAACAGAGCTTTGCTCTGATTGGGGGAAACAGGGTTTTTAATAAAAAAATGTAAAAATGTATAAAAATCATTAAAAATTGGAGTAAATAGGGTATATTTAGTTCTCAGAAACCGATCCCATAAATTGGAGTGTGCAGGGGGTTAGAGAAGGTGAAAAGACAGATTTTGGTGTTGGGGACTCGGCCGTCCAGCCGAGTCCGGCCGGCGGCGCCGGCCCGAGTCGGCCGGTCCGCCGGCCGACTCGGCTGAGTCGGGCTGAGTCGGGGTGCCGGGGCGTGGGGGGTCGTCAGGTGGGGCCTCTGGTATATTTAGTTTTTTATGGGTAGTGGGAAAATCTGGAGTTATCTCGTGTGGACTGTTGGGCTTCCATAAAATTTAAAACAAAAAAATATTAAAAATAATGTGGGGCATGGGATTTGAACTCTGGTGGCTTGGTTCAGCAGTGCTAGGTATTACCAATGAGCTACAAGCTCCTTCTTGTAATTAAATTACCAATTAATTACTTAAGTCTTGTGCTCAGGCAATAAATATCCCTTTATGGATTTTTGAATTTTTTTTGTAAAAACTTGTATATGAAATTTTGGGTTGTTACTGGTCTGGTACATAACATCTCATACATGATAGAGCCTACTGCCGAAGTATAGGGTATCTCTTGCATGCGAGCCCTCTCTAAATCAGTTTTGAGAGAAATCTCTTTGGAAAGAGTGGTCCCTGAGTAAGCGGGTAAACTACTATGCTTGGAATCTTCCATACTAAACCTCTTTAGTATGGTGTATATGTACCTGGATTGGGACAATCCCAATTGTTGGATATATGTATGCCCTAGAGGCCATTATTTGATAGTGGATGTATTGACACGTGTGTGTGTGTGTATACATACATACGTATATATATTCAGAGGACATTCTTGCTCGACATGATAGTATGCTATCTGGTTACTCTTTATCTTGACATGTTCACTTGATCATACATATTATTCATTTGGTACATGTTGATAATGCCCTTAGGGTATTTGCTTGACTGCCATGATTATGATACGGATCATACTAGTAGGACATGTGTAGTTTATAAGCATATCCTTAAAATGTTCCTAGTCGTGGGTGTATCGAGACGAGGCATCGATATTCCAGAGTAGACTAGCGTATACGTTTCTTGACCCATATGATGGGAGATGGATGATCCCATATCCATTGGTGTTGGACATCAAAGATTGTAAATGGGTGCTCAGTGGAGACTGGGTACATTGAACGGACTCACCGAGAACTCCTATATGGTATTATATCTATCGTCGGATAGCAGTTTTCAGGTGACACTGGTACAGGTTAGTCTGTAGACCCGAGATCGTCATAGAGTCTTGTGTGTTCTCCCACTGTACTTTGATTTCCACTCTACCATGGCTCTACTGAATCGTGCAAATAGGTGGATTTTGGGTACAGTTCCAAGACACATGGAGGCAATGAGCGATAGGAGGGGTTTCGTCTCTCCCGGTATTAGGGGTTGATGTTGCGCTGTGCTCGATTGGTTATAACAGGAAGTCCCTGGCCAGGGCTGATGAGATTTACTGATAAGTGTTATCAGTAGTTTCTCGATCGGTTAGAGGCCATACATCGTCATGACTTATTGAGTTATTGGGGTCGACGATACCATCTCTCGACTCGATATGCAGTAGATCTGATGAAGAGACCGGACTTTACGGTAAGTGTTGCCAGTTGGCTTTACGTGAGTTTTGACAGGTGCGCTTGTTGTTCTTCTGTTCGCTCAATACCTGGGAGCCATTACGTACAACTAGTGCCGCTGACGATTTGTGGGCATGCGATATGATCACTGCCTACTGCTAGCGTATTGACGAGTCTTAGAGTCCCATAAAGGGGCTTCCTAGCTCAGGCGAAACGATGTGGGGTGCATATGGGGATATGCACGGGAGCTTGATTAAATGCATGTATGTGATACCGTATTTTAGTCAAGCGTTTTCTATTGATCGGGTCGTGTGTGATATGACCGGATTATTAAATCAAGTATTGATTTGATATCAAATGACCATTAGCTCATTTATTAAACCCTTTCTTTATTTTGTATGCATGTATGTATGTATGTTTATATTGATATGTATGCACACATGCATGCATACATGTGTCATGGTTGATGATACATTGGAGATAGCTATGCAAGACTTGGAAACTATTATGATATTTTTAATTATTGAGTTAAAGAAAATGGGAAATAAATCATGGTTGATTTTTCTTTCTACACACTTCTAAAAATATCTTATACTAACCATGGTTTCATTTCTAATTATCTATTAACTCAACTTCAAAAATATCCAGATATTTTCTTAGCCTCAGTTAAGAGTGAGTGTGACCCTCTCTTATTCATTATTATCTTGAGTTTATTTTCTTTTGAGCTCAAGCAAGCCATTTCCATCTCCTTCTTCCTCCAAGCTCTCTACCACTTTCAAAGTGAGTGAAGAGAAAGAAAAAGAAAGGGTTTTAAGTGAGAATATTACCCACTTCACCAATCTATATTAGTCTATCCCACTAGTGTAGGTTATTTGCTTCACTTCCGCTTAGGTCATGTGAAGCTAGGAGCTTGAGCAAAGGGACTCCGTGGTCGATCGTCGTGGACTTCGAAGGCTTCAAGCGAACCCGTTCAAACTCCAAGTAGAACCAAGAAGTCAAGGAGGAGAGGTCTACAAAGGTTGTATTTCTCCCCTCTTAGTGTTAGAAACTAACTAGTATGTGTTGCTTGCTACTTTACACCCTAATCCTTTAGTTCGATTCTAAGATAGGTTTGGTTAGCACCCTAGAATTTTTAAAGTTGCATATTTGATGCTTGTTAAATCCTAGTGAGGGTGCTAAGAAAACAAAGCAGTGGTATCAGAGCCAATCTAGAGAATTAGACGATATTAGTAGAATTACGAAACCGAAACAACTCCGGAACTTACGACCTAAAACCCCATTTTCTGTTGTTTTTAAAAATTCGTTTAAAATTGTTTTAAGCAGGAGCAGAATGTTACATATAATGTAACTTGTAACACCCTAGTTCATTTATACCAGTTCTGTTTTGAGTATTTATTTATTTGTGGCTATTCTTGATTTATTGTGTTTTGGGTGCGAACAGTGTATTGGTATCCGTCTTTGCATCCGACCTAACCCGCTTGCTGGAAATCCATCTTGATTCCTGTTTATGATTTATCCCGGCTAGTTACGAGAATCCGTGCACTTTTAATATTGTTTATACTGAATACTGGCTTTATATCTGGTATCTGCATTTTTTTATAAAACAAGTAAAGACAAATAAAATATTTTAAAAATATCTAGCATGGCCTGTATCATACCCCTAACCCTGTCGTGGCATCCATACATTGTGTTCTCGTCCCGTTCAGTGAAACGGACTCGTTTGGATAGCTACGTGCATGCTCCGTGTATCTGTTCTTGAGAGTATGCATTTTCATTACCCGGATATCACATTTTGGTTTTGATTTATACGTATATTATCCGTATTTTAAAACTAGATTTTTAGATACAACCCTGGTGTTTTTCAGAGTAATTTGGATGTTAGCTAAAATCCTAGTTTTTATATTATAATATATTTTTTAAATTAAACATCTAAATTTCAATCTATATATACGTCTCTCTCTCTCTATATATATATATATACACACACACACACACACACATACATACATACTAAATATTTTATTTAACTAAATTATATTTTTCATTATTCTCGCCCTCTCTCTCTATACATTCCCTATATATATTTAACACCCCACGTCACTCTCTCTCCTGCATCATCATCTTCTTCTTGTTCTTTTTCACGAGATTCGAACCCACGCCCGCGCCCATCGCTCGCGCGCGTCGCCGTCGCCGTCGCCACCACCACGCCCCTTCGCTCTCCTCCTCAACCTCACCTCTCTCCACTTTCCTTTACCGACTCTTCACTGCAACCCATCACCCAAACCGCTCCTGCAATCCATCGCCTCCCCTGCACCCTCGCATCGCCGGAGCTCCGACCCCCGTCGACCTCACCCCTCACCACCACTTCTCTCCCTCTCTCCTCTCTCCTACTCCCTAGATTCCCGACTCTCCTTCCTACACACCCGCAACCTTACAGCCACCTAGAACCCCCACTGCCTCGCCGGAAAACCCCCGCCTGCATCCTCGCCGTCGACAGCCCATCGTCGATATCACCCCCTCACCTTCCTCTCTGAATTCAGAGCACCACCACGACCAAGTCCCAGCCTCTTCTTCTTCTTCTCTTGCATTTCTTGATCTCGTATTTTTCCGCTCGCCGCCAGAGCCGTGCTCGTCGCTGACGATCCAGGCGACCCAGTGGACATCCCCAGCTAGCGTGGTCGCGTTCTTGCCTTGCCTAGTTCTGTTCTGTACGCCGTGTGTGCATCGCGATATTTACCCGACGTCGGACGGGCCGTACGCACGCCGTCGTGAGATCCGATCAGGTAAGTTTATCTTGCTACATGCTATGATACATATGTTGCATCCATATGAATAAAAATATTATATGTTTATTTCATTGTGCATCCATATTACAATTTTACAGTTTTTCGATACCCGTATGCATCCATACCGTTATTTACATATCTAGTTGCATGCAAGTTTATCTTGCTACATGCTATGTTATATATTTTGCATCCATATGAATAAAAATATCACATGTTGATTGCATTGTACATCCATATTAATGTTTACTGTTTTTGGATACTCGTGTGCATCCGTATCATTTATTATATATATTGTTGCATCTACAGATCATATTATTTCATGTTACTGTTATATTAGCACCCCATGCTTGATAATGTGCATTCTACATAGTCATGAAGTTGCAGATGAAATCCCTGATAGATATTTTTGCATCCGTGTTTTACTGTGCATCCGTACTTTTATCGTGCACCCGTACTTGCTACAGTTTTATTATGAGTATCTGTTTGATACCTGTGCACTACCTGTCACGACCTGATACACCACTACTTGACATGTTACCTGATCCTGTTTCTAATGCCGACAATCCTAATATGTTGTCCTGACGGACGTATCCTGTTGTCTGCATAGACAAACATGTACCTTCTTGAACCTGTGTTGGCATTAGCTCCAGATTTATCAATACCTGACTTGAACACATAACACCGGGGCATGGGGAAATCAAAAGTGTAACTGAAGTGTAGCTTAAAAGGGTATTACTTGATCCATGGTCCCGGGGGATAACGGGACAGAATCATTCGTGATTCTTACTTGATCCGTGGTCCCGAGGGATAACGGGACATATTCTTTGAGTTACATGGAGGAGTACACTAATTGATTTCAAACAAACTTTAGAATAAATAGCACAGTTTAGATTGATCACTGCACGTTATATATACTGATACTCTTCACTGTTCTATATCCGTGTTTAATTATTACATTCATGTTACTATTCATGCCTGCATATCTCGTTACATCCTGGTTGCTTATTATTATTGATATTATGACGCACTGATGTCTGGGTTTTGCATGGCCCAGATCCTTTATCTCTCTCGCAGGCCGACCAGGAGTACTTCAGTCGACAGGCCGAGCAGTGAGGATCCTGTTAGTGTTTTAGTCTAGTTTTCTTTCAGTATTTTCATTTCCTGATGTGAGCCCGTATTTGAGACGTACTTTCCAGATTGTTATTGTTTTTTGAATTATTTCTTCCGCACATTTATATTTCTTGACTCGTTTATTCTGGCATATGGACATGTACTAGATAGATTATTTCATTTCTACTGTTCTTGATATCTTATAGACAGCCGTAATGTGACTGTGGAGGGATGTTTCCTAACCACAGGTAGCATGGTTGACTCTGTCACGTGCCGATCTTAGCGCACTCTGGGAAGCGGGACGTGACATAACTAGAACACCATAGAAAAATGAGCCCCAAATGACATGTCTTGGCCGGCGAAAATACCCTGATAACCGGTATGGCCGGTCCATTAGTCAGGTTGGGGATTGTATTTTCTGTGGTGTTCTGGTCTCTAGGGTTTTGGGTTGAAGGTATTGTTTGTTTTTGCCAAGATTGCATGTGATGTTATCTTTCTGTAGTGGCAATTCGGAGTGTTTCGTAGTCGTATTTTAACATCGTTTCGGGTTTGATATATATGTGATGCAATATTTAGAATCCACGATAATTAGTTTTGTGAAAACTAGTTAGTGTTCTGTAAATCTAGAAATTTAGTCTCTTTTGATAGATTGCTACGGAGTTTCGATTCGGATCAAAACTTTGTCGCAATCTCGTATAGTATGCGAATATTCGCCGGGTAACACTACTAGATAGCCATACTCCATAGCCCTGACCAAGTGACTGTAGAAGAACCCCGTTGCCAAAAGCATCCCCTTGGGTGCTCGCGGCCACGGTGTTCCGCCTAAGTGCACTTCGTCGACGGCATCAAGATTATGGCCATCTACTAATATTTTTGACGAGTATTCGATCAAGTAGTCGGGAATCTTGTTGAATTACCCGACTAGGTTATTGAAAAGGTGTTTTCAATATAAGACTAAAATGCAAGGTTTATATGTTAGGCATGAAATTCGGGGTATGAGATATTCCGGATCTATGATGTCTAAGGATGTTGCGGATTCTAGTTATTGTAGTTTTTGTTTTCTTTTCTGCGACCGTAAGTGTAATATGTGGTATATCGCCGGTTTCGTTGCTATACGTCAACGACAATTGGGATGTGCATATTTACTTACGTTGATGACATGTGATATTATGTGTTGCTGTGATATGATGAATAGGATCGTCGTGAATGGATAGCTTAGGGTTTTATGTGAGATGAGAGTTTTTCTTTTCATTCATGTAATATTCATTGTATGTAATATTCTTTTATTAGGGCACTTCCGGGTTAATAATGATGTCACCATTGATATATATTATTTACTTTTCCGCATTAGGATAGACCCAAGGTGGGGAGCACAAGTGACCGGGTTCTAGAGTCCAGCGGGAGGCCATCTCGAGGAGTCGAGATCGGCTTTCCTAACCCTAGAATTGACGGGGTCACTTTCCTCTCTCGTAGGGGTCTAGGGGTGTGGGCTTGGCTATTCATCACGACCATGAAATCCGTATTTTCTATCGTTGGCTAAATACAAAATACGGACCTCCTAGTATATCCTATATTTTCATATATGTGCTTCTGCTGTTGTTATTCTGTGATGTGATCACTTTATATGCTGAGACGAATGGTATATTATATATATATGATATATAATAAACGTTGCTTATGTTTTGCATCCGCGATAGTCCTGCCCCCGCTCTGCCGTTAGTTAAGTAACCTAACGGTGCATGACGGGATCCCGTGGTGAATGCGGATGGCATAAGCATACGTTCTATTTTCGTTTCTTTTCTGTGATGGCTTAAAGACTTAAATGATGGGACTATATTAATGAGATTAATGTAAAGAAAAAGAAACCTAAAAGATATTGTAGAATCGAATTTGAAACTCACTCGGCCTTTTTATGAAAAAGCAAGTTTCAAAAATGCGGAGCTTAAGCCACTCCTTTTGAAAACTATTTGATTCTACAACGATATCAAGTTCAAAGCGTTAAAGGTTTTCTTAAAAATCATACGCAGCCCTCCGTCATTTTAGAAAGTAGAGTACTTAGTATTAGTGCTATATATTTTGACCATAGTTAAGATGTAGTGTACGGTAGCTAAGTGGTGTCTTCCTACACAGTATATGATGCGATTAGTTAGGGCATTCATATGATTATATTGACTATAGTTAAGGGTCATATTAGTGGGTCTAATTAATCACGAAATGACGGGTAGAATTTGACTAGTGCTTATGATACGTTGACCATAGTTAAGGTCATAAGTGCTATGGGTAAAAACCATATCGGGAGTTTCAAAAGTTGAAATTTGCAATGAGATTGCATACCTTCTATGTGATAGTTGGATCCCGATCCCACTGTGAGTAAGAGTTACTCCCAGGAGAGTTTTGCACTTTACAATTAGCTAACCGATTAGGTGTCTAGAAAGCTGTCAACGGGGTTATGCCCCTGGAAAAATGAGGTTTACTTTAATTATGTCCGTACGAAAGCACGAGAAACCTCCCTTAAATTACCGACATTGGTTTGAATGAAAGGTTAGCGAAATTGTAGAATGTAATTAATCCTGGATAATTTTCTTTTTAAGATTTGAAGGAAAATTTGATAAAAGCATTAGGAGACTGTAGGGTGTTTTTCGTCACCCCATTGAGATGGGAATACGCGCGCGCTTGTCAGGCGTACTACAGATTCCCCCTGCCTAGGGTAAGCCGGGGTTTATTAATTGTGGGGATCCGAATCTCCGGCAGCCGCGGACTAAGCTGCCGTTAATTACCCTTCGCCTTTGGAGCGAGGGAACCTCCGATTTACGGGTTAAATTGGTCATGCGAACTCAATGTGCAGCGTGCTTGTGTTGTGTTTTGAAAGGGGGTTTTGGATAAATCGGAAGCCACGCAGAGTTTTTACGGGGGTCCCGCTACCCGGATAGCGGGATGGGGATCAAGGGGGCTAGCAGCCCCCTTGCGGGGTGCGGGGCAGCGTCCCGACCCAAATTTTTTTTGGGAGGAGAGTGTTGTAGAGTATGTGTATATACATATATATAAAAAAGGGAAAGGGAAAGGGCATCCAAAGGATGTGTGGGAAAAAACGCCAGCGCTTTGGGTGCTAGCGCTTTGAGCGCAAGAGCGCTAGCGTTTTGAGCGCTAGCGCCCCACGTGTCAGCATGTGGACGCTCGGGTGCTAGCGCTTTGGGCGCAAGAGCGCTAGCGCTTTGGGCGCTAGCGGTCCACGTGTCAGCACGTGGGCGTTCCGACGCTAGCGCTTTGGGCGCAAAAGCGCTGGCGCTTTTGAGCGCGAGCGCTCCACGTGTCACCACGTGGGCGCTCGGGCGCTAGAGATTTAGGCGCTTGCGCTCTGAGCGCAAGAACGCTAGCGCTTTGAGCGCTAGCGCCCTACGTGTCAGTACATGTGCGCTCGGGTGCTAGCGCTTTAGGCGCTAGCGCCCTGAGCGTAAAAGCGCTAGCGGTCCACGTGTCAGCACGTAGGCGCTCGGGCGCCAAAAGGGACTTAGTCCCTGCAATGGGAGTTGTACTCCCAGAAAGGAGCACTTATTATTTTGTGTATGTTATATATATATATATATATATATATATATATATATGAGGAGTTAAACTCCTAGGATATTTTGAAGCTGATGAAGGGGCTTCTCCCCTTGAGCCCTAGTTCTTTCCCAAAATAGGGTTTCTGGAGATGGGTCTCCTTCTTCTTCCTGTCGTTTGGCCGGATCTTGAAGAACAAGAGATGTCAGATATTAAAAATCTCTTCTTTTTGAGATCTGATGGAAGATCTGAGTTCCCCTTTATGGATTTTGTGGTGAAAAACTATTTAGTTTTGGAAAAGGAAGAGTAAAATTCTTGATTTAATTCAAAAGAAAGAAGAAGGTTTGGAACCTTCAGAAAGGGGAAAGAGGCACAAACCCTAGGTTTTTTGAAAGAATGAAAAGTGTATTCTTTATTCATCATCATGTTGCCTTATATAGGCTTACATATTTACATATAGCCCCTTGGGCTTTGCAAAATGGCATTTTGCCCATTCCGTTGCTCATGTGCCATTTCTTTTGCACATAAGCCATAGGCTTTACAAAAATTTAGGTTTATGCCCATTTGCTTACATTCATGCATAAAAAATTACATAAAAATTATTTATTAAATGATTTTTATTTTAGCATGGGGGAGGCCGGCCGCTTCATGTTAGGGTTCGACCCGGGCATGAGCCCACTTGATCTGGGCTTGGGCCCACTTGGCTTGGGGTTGACCATGACTTTGACTTGGTCAACCGGGGTGCAATTTTCGACTTCAACAAAGTGCCCCCCATCAATAAATGCATGCCACATATGTGGGTCGTGTGCATGAAATTGATGGATCTTTTTTCGCGTGGCGGCGACTTGCTTTGGTTCCCACTTTTCGGGATGCACTGCCTTTTTTACAACATGGACGGTCGACGCTTGACGCGTCTCCGAGACGGAGTGTCTGTGGTAGAAGTTTCCCTGGCCCGGAGCGATTTGGTTCCCGCTTTGTAGGAAGCCTGCACTGCCCTTTTTGCGACATGGACGGTCGACGCTCTGATCCTGAGCGATTTGGTTCCCGATTTATGGGAAGCCTGCACTGCCCTTTTTGCGACATGGACGGTCGACGCTTAACGCGTCTCCGAGACGGAGTGTCCGTGGTAGAGGTTTCCCTGGCCCGGAGTGATTTGGTTCATGCTTTGTAGGAAGCCTGCACTGCCCTTTTTGCGACATGAACGGTCGACGCTCTGATCCGGAGCGATTTGGTTCCCGATTTGTGGGAAGCCTGCACTGCCCTTTTTGTGACATGGACGGTTGACGCTCTGATCCGGAGCAATTTGGTTCCCGATTTGTGGGAAGCCTGCACTGCCCTTTTTGCGACATGGACGGTCGACGCTCTGATCCGGAGCGATTTGGTTCCCGATTTGTGGGAAGCCTGCACTGCCCTTTTTGCGACATGGACGGTCGACGCTTGATGCATCTCCGAGACGGAGTGTCCGTGGTAGAATTTTCCCTAACCTGGAGTGATCTGGTTCCTGCTTTGTAGGAAGCCTGCACTGCCCTTTTTGCGACATGGACGGTCGACGCTCTGATCCGGAGCGATTTGGTTCCCGATTTGTGGGAAGCCTGCACTGCCCTTTTTGCGACATGGACAGTCGACGCTCTGATCTGGAGCGATTTAGTTCCCGATTTGTGGGAAGCCTGCACTGCCCTTTTTGCGATATGGACGGTCGACGCTCTGATCCGGAGCGATTTGGTTCCCGCTTTATAGGAAGCCTGCACTGCCCTTTTTGCGACATGGACGGTCGACGCTCTGATCTGGAGCGATTTGGTTCCCGATTTGTGGGAAGCCTGCACTGCCCTTTTCGCGACATGGACGGTCGACGCTCTGATCCGGAGCGATTTGGTTCCCGATTTGTGGGAAACCTGCACTGCCCTTTTTGCGACATGGACGGTCGACGCTCTGATCCGGAGCGATTTGGTTCCCGATTTGTGGGAAACCTGCACTGCCCTTTTTGCGACATGGACGGTCGACGCTTGACGCGTATCCGAGATGGAGTGTCCGTGGTAGACGTTTCCCTGGCCGGAGTGATCTGGTTCCTGCTTTGTAGGAAGCCTGTACTGCCCTTTTTGCGACATGGACGGTCGACGCTCTGATCCGAAGCGATTTGGTTCCTGATTTGTGGGAAACCTGCACTGCCCTTTTTGCGACATGGACGGTCGACGCTCTGATCCGGAGCGATTTGGTTCCCAATTTGTGGGAAGCCTGCACTGCCCTTTTTGCAACATGGACGGTCGACGCTCTGATCCGGAGCGATTTGGTTCCCGCTTTGTAGGAAGCCTGCACTGCCCTTTTTGCGACATGGACGGTCGACGCTCTGATCCGGAGCGATTTGGTTCCCGATTTGTGGGAAGCCTGCACTGCCCTTTTTGCGACATGGACGGTCGACGATTGACGCGTCTCCGAGACGGAGTGTCCATGGTAGACTTTTCCCTGGCCCGGAGTGATCTGGTTCCTGCTTTGTAAGAAGCCTGCACTGCCCTTTTACGACATGGACGGTCGACGCTCTATTTGACTTGCTCTGCTTCCTACAGTGTCAGGGGTGAACTTGACTTGCTCCGCTTCTTGCGGTGTCGAGATTGGATTCTGACTTGCTCCGCTTTCTGCGGTGTCGGAGTTGAAGTTGACTTGTTGATTGTGATTTGGGTTGACATCAGCATCGCTATACTGGAATATGGTACCAGGAGCAAATCATCATCTGTCTTTGAGAGGATTTTGGGATTGGTTTTTTGTCGGCATCTGCATTGCTGCACTGGAATGATGCCAGGAGCAGCTCATCATTTGCCCCGGAAGGATTTGGGAATTGGTTTTTGCTTAGCATTAGTATCGCGACACTGGAATATGGTACCAGGAGCGAATCATCATTTGCGCTTGCTTATCAGGAAGCGATGGCTTAGGAGACAGGTTTTAGGTCCCTATCACCTAAGACTTTTCAATTTTGTGAGCCGTAAGGGTCTCACAAAGCATTTTCTCCCTACGGGTCGTAAGGATCCCGTAGGTGTATTTTCTCCTTAGGAGTCGTGGGGACTCCTAAGTGTGTTGCTCCTTTGTGAGTCGTAAGGATCTCACGCGGAAATTTTCTCCTCACAAAGTCGGGAGGACCTTGCGAGTGCATTTCATCTCTTTTTCACGAGTTTGCGCCCATTCGGGTTTTCACAAACTCGCCGGCAGTCCTGCTGTTTTTACTCACGGAGCCCTTTCGGGTTTTCATCCGTGCCCATTTTGCTTGTGGACATACCCTTTTTTTTGAATCTTCACTGTCGGTGGGACTTTGAATATAGTCTCACCAGCAGGACTTGAGAGGAATTGGGATCGTTTTATGCCCATGGATTGTATACGGTTTTGCAGGATGTATGATCCAGACCATGGGGCCGGAAAAATTTCGGGACTTTGTTGGCGTCTGCATCGCTGCACTCGAATATGGTACCAGGAGCGACTCATCATTCGCCGTTAGGGTATGGGAGTTGGAATTTGGTTGACGTCTGCATCGCTGCACTGAAATATGGTACCAGGAGCGACTCATCATTCGCCACTTGGGTATGGGGTTTGGAATTTGGTTGGCGTCTGCATCGCTGCACTGGAATATGGTACCAGGAGCGACTCATCATTCGCTACTTGGGGTATGGGATTTGGAATTTGGCTGGCGTCTGCATCGCTGCACTGGAATATGGTACCAGGAGCGACTCATCATTCGCCGTTGCCTATTGGGAAGCGATGGCTTAGGAGACAGGTTTAGATCCCTATCACCTAAGGCTTTTCAATTTTATGGGTCGTAAGGGTCCCATAAAAGCATTTTCTCCCTGCGAGTCGTAAGGATCTCGTAGGTGCATTTTCTCCTTAGGAGTCGTGAGGACTCCTAAGTGTGTTTTTCCTTTGTGA